>CM024644.1:13776836-15008773 GCA_014182715.1 Eucalyptus cloeziana | reverse complement strand
TATTGAGTGAAAGCATTATTATTATTATTGTATGTCAATTATCTGTCACTTTCTGTTAATTGCTGGTTGCTGTGGGTAGTTAGCTGTGGGTAGTAATAGAAGTTTTTGTAGCTTCATAGAATTGATTTTGCATATGACAATCATATTAATGATAGTTTTAAGTTAGGATTTTGGAGGATGATTGAAACATAGTGACCTTTTGATTCTCGAAACCTTACTTAAAATTATTAATTAATGTGATGGGTTTGTGCAAAATAGATGCATAAGTGATAGACATTAATAACTCGTGCATATATGTCCGATGTGTTCAGTATCAATGGCTTCAACCCACACAAAGAGCATAGTGCCGAGCTAAACAAAGGTGAAAAGCTCAATGGTGACAACTATGATTTTTGGCAAATGAAAATTCAATGTGTACGGAAAAGCAAAAAGCACTAAAAGCTCTTGACCATATTATGGAAGATCTAGAGGATGCTATGCGCCACCTTGAGCTAGCCGATCATCACCTCAAGGCATTAGAGCAGAAATGATATTTTCTGTGTTGCCGTTAGCTCGAAGGGGCTTCATGCTCTAAGCGCAAGCGCATTGATTCATTCAATATGTGGAAATGCAAGGGATCAAGTCCTTCTTGCAAGAAACCAAGAATTAACCAACAAAAGAGAGGAAAACGTCCCCATGTGAAGAATATCTCAAGGGTGAAGTGTTACAACCGGTGACCTGTAAGGGTCACTATGCCCGCAATTGTAGCGAGCCAAAGAAGGTACACACCCTTGGTACAATTGGGAACTTTGCATATGTGTCAAGTTCTCAGTATTCTTGACTCGAATCTAATCCTCTCGTGGATCGTGGATTCGGGAGCGACAGACCATGTAGCGAAGGATAGAGGATCCTTCGTGGAATTCCGACGAGTACCAACCGGAACTAAGTGGATCTATGTGGGAAACAACTTCAGAGCTGAAGTGAAAGGAATTGGCACATGCCAACCGAATATGCGTGGTGGACGACCTTGTTCCTTCATGATGTGTTGTATGCTCCGAGATTCGTCGGAATTTAGTGTCTCGTTTTAGTGTTGGTTAAATTAGGTTTTAAGTTGAACTTCCATAATAGAGGTGTAGATTTGTATTTGGATACAAACTACTATGGTCATGGTTATTTTCTGGATGGTTTCATTGTATTAGATATTGATTATGTTAATGCAAATGTTTGTTATTCCTCTCACGCCTCACAATACATATGATAATGATGTGAATGTATGGCATGCTAGACTTGGTCACATTGGCCAACAGCGTATGAATAGACTAGCCAAAGAGGGCTTGTTGGGCAAAATTGAAAAGTCGATTTGCCTATCTCGTAAGCATTGTCTAGAAGGGAAAACGACAAGGAAACCATTTGGAAAAGGTAAAAGAGCTGAATTTCCTCTCGCATTTAATCCATTTCGATATCTCGTGGTCCAATGAATGTGAGAGGAAGGCATGGGCTGTTTTATTTCATCACTTTTATAGATGATTATACTGATTCGGATATGTCTATTTAATTTCTCACAAATCTGAAGCAATAAGTTGTTTCAAAAGGTTTATGAACCTGGTAGAGAATCAATTAGACAAGAAAATAAAAGAATTGAGATCCGATCGAGGTCGAGAATATTTATCTGATGAGTTCAGAAAATTGTGTGATGAAAAAGGAATAGAAAGACAGTTATCTATTCCATATACTCCTCAACAAAATGGTGTTGCGGAGAGAAGAAACAGAACCCTACTTGAAATGGTTAGGTCCATGATGGCACATGCTAACTTACCTATCACTTTTTGGAGTGATGCGTTGTTATCTCGCCGCCTATTTACTTAACCGTGTGCCTTCCAAATCGCTTGCTTCCACTCCATATGAGTTATGGACAGTAGAAAACCAGACTTAAGTTTTCTTAAGCCATGGGGTTGTGCTGCCTATACACTTGAATCCTCTCACAAGTTTGGGAAATTAGGTCCCGTGAGGCAAAAAGAGTATTTTCATAAGATACTCGAACACTCAAAAGGGTATGTGTTCATAGGTGAGCGGGGAAAGTGGGAGTATAACTGAATTTGAATCACGAGATGTCACATTCTTATAGGATGAATTTCCTAAGAAGGGCGAAATAAGGGAAGACAACACCCTATTTGAAACCTCGGATCAAGATAATGATCTTAGTGGAGTTCGTCCAAGTGGGAGTAATATGAGAAGTGATGAATTGAATTCGACTCACTCTCAATTGCAACCACATGATGAGACGACATCATTATCTAATCCCGCTGGGAGCATAATGGGGAATGATGTGCAAAGAGCACAAACTCCCATACGGCGAACAAGTCGCCAAAGTATTCCCCGTCGACGTTTTGACATTGAAGGGGAAACTTTTATGGTTGCTCCACAAGATGAGGATGAGCCTAGAAATATTAATGAGGCTCTAAATTGCCCCAAAGAAGGAAAAAATGGATTCATGCAATGGAAGAGGAAATGGAGTCAATGAAAACAAACCAAGTCCGGGAACCGGTTGATCTTCCAAAAGGACGCAGAGCTATTGGGAACAAATGGGTTCTCAAAGTAAAGCGAAAGGCTGATGGCTCGATAGAAAGGCATAAGGCTCGCCTTGTAGCGAAGGGGTATAATCAACAGAAGGGATTGATTATGAAGATACGTTTCTCCTATAGTAAGATTTACCTCGATTCGCATTATTCTCGGCAATAGTATCTAGTATGGATCTTGAGTTACATCGATGGATGTAAAGACCGCTTTCCTCAATGGAAAATTAGAGGAAGAAATATACATGGAACAACCTACCGGTTTCATAGTGAAAGGTCAAGAAGAAAAGGTATGTCGACTTTTGAGATCGATATACGGCCTTAAGCAACCATCGAGACAATGGTATATACGTTTTCATAATGCCATAATGGCATATGATTTTACAATGATTGATGAGGATCATTGTGTATATATCAAAAGATCCAAGGATCAATTTGTGATCATATCATTATATGTTGATGATATACCGATTGCTGGAAACAATATGGAGTTTGTTCATACCGTCAAGAGTTGGTTGTCTTCCAATTTTGAAATGAAGGATATGGGTGAGGCTGCATACATTCTTGGAGTTAAGATTTCAAGGGATCGTTCGAAGAGATCGTTGTCTCTTTCGCAAGAAACATATATAAATAAAGTTCTTGAACGATTTCGTATGCAAGATAGTAAACCCATAGACACTCCTATTGCGAAAGGTGAAGGATTGAGCCATAGATCGTGTCCGAGGACTCCACAAGAAAAGGAACAGATGAAACATGTTCCTTATGCAAGTGTAGTTGGGAGCTTGATGTACGCTATGATGTGTACAAGACCCGACATATGTTTTGCAGCTTGAATGGTGAGTAGATACCAATCCAATCCAGTCCAAGACATTGGAAAGCCGTTAAGAGAATACCGAGGTATCTAAAGGGAACCGCTGATTATACGATGAGTTATCAAGGAAAGGATCCGCAACTCAAAGGCTATTCTGAAATTGATTAGGGAGGAGGTTTAGACGAAAGGAAATCTACCTCTAGGTTTGTTTCCTTATTGAATACCGGCACCATATGTTGGAACAAAGAAGAAACAAACGTGTATAGCCTTATCCACGATGGAAGCTGAGTTCGTGGCATTATAAGCAACAAGTACAAGAAGGAGTTTGGCTTAAGAGATTTTTGGATCATTTAGGTGTTATTAATAAAGCTGCACATCCGTTATTGGTTAACCGTGATAGCCAAGCAGCTATAGCGTACACTAAAGATCCAAAATATCATGGCAAGACCAAACATATAGATACAAAGTATAACTTTGTAAAAGATATGGTTGCACGAAAGGATGTGAACTTGCAAGACATATCTACGCATAGAATGGTAGCAGATCCTATGACAAAGCCAATGCCTAGAGATGTGTTTTGTGGTCACGTGAAATCTCTAGGATTGCGTAGAGTCTGATGTACTGGATTGTAATTTCCCTGAGTTGTTCACATGTATGAACTAGTGTTGTTTCATTATTAATGCCTATGTATCTTTGTTTGATCTTTATGCATCTTAATGCTTAGTGCATTATATTATGTTGAGAAAGTATGTCGGACAGATAAGAGATTAGCCCACTCACACGGGTAATCGCCTCTATTTACTATGTGATAGATAGAGATGAGACTGTTTTTAAGCTTATTATCTAAGTGATAATCGAGAACTCAAGCTTAAAATACGTATGTCGCCTTAATCGAGTGTTAAGATGAGGACATAGTACACACGATGTCCGAAAGTAAAATAACCCATCCATTTTACTTTATCTGCCTAAGATGCCGATGCGAGTTCGATGAATTTTATGAATGAGTCAATACGTGAACTCGGGTTAGACATTGGGTATGTCCGAACTATCATCTGTACGGTATTGATGGTGAAGACATACGCTCCATGGGAAAGGAGTTAATACCGTAATACGTATTTCATACTACGATGCATTAGACGACCTATAAGAGTGGCAAAAGTTTGATCTCAACTTTTATGACGTGTGAGACTCTTGAGGAATAGAGTTCCTCAATTTTAGTGCCCTCATGACTCTTACTTATTCTCAAGATTTCTATTTAGTGTTTGCTATCTTAGAGTGTTGCCAATGGTCATGAGTTGATTCGATCTAATGGGACATTTCTAGAAAAGCAAGTTGAACTGAAATTGAGAGTTTGAAGGAAAGAGGAAGATCGGATTTGTAGAATCACATTGTGGTTTTGTATTCACTGTGTCGACCAATTATGACTGTCTTTGGGATAATGATAATTGTGAATACAATAAATATATCATTGTTTAAATGAGATTAAGAGAGATATAAATGTGATCGATCGATCTAGGGTACTGCATACTATTTTTTACTCGGAAAATGATGCCCATTATGAGCTGCTATATATTCCTAATGTATGTATAGCAACGAGCTCTCAAAGTATGCTGGTCGCACGGATTATTCACCGGTATTGAATGTTGAAAGAGGAAAAGAGGATTTTCAGTTGATGGGCCTAAGTTAGCCTATCCGCCCATGCTGGCTTTTGACCCACCATGTGCGAGTGGGAGATGATGGATTTTATTGATGGGCCTAAGCTGGCCCGGCCACGATGGGCCTAAAGGCCCGGCCCACGGGAATTAGGCCCGTGGAAAAGGCAACCTATAAAGGGATGAGAGAGAAGGAGATGATACCTCTTGGCATTTTTTGCAAGAACACTCTCCATTCTCTTCTTCTAGGATTCTCTCCCTCCAAGGCCAAGAAGCGACGCCGTCTCCTATTCAACGGCGAATTTTCGACATCGGATCGAACGGGACTGAATCCTCTTCCTCACCGCGTCGGTGTCTAATCTGTGGCCAACAAGGTACGCTCGAATCTGTGGTGTGCTTTTGATCGGTGATACGTTACATTCCCGGGCATATCTTCCGCATATGATTTAGGGGTTCGGTTTAGGTGCCGAATCCGGTTTTTCGGGATCCGAATGATCCCAACAAGTTGCTATCAACTACAATAGAAGCAGCATACAGAGACGACACTAACCTGATCGAGGTGATCAAAGAGGGTTCAACGAGGTCAAGCTAACCATTTTGCTTAGGAAAATTGTTGGATGTGTGGAGATAGTGAGCGTGAGAAAGGTTGATGCGGGAGACAAGAAAGGGAGTAAGAGCAAAGACAAACTCGTCATTAGGTCGTATACAGTAGAGTCCTACACCTTGAAGTCACCTATGTCATAGATATACACCCACGTTATAATTGTTCATAGTGCATTGTAAAACCCGATACTTTCATTTGGGGAGATTGTTAATGAGTTAACTAGAATATATTTATTATTTCACACTATACCAAATTTCTGATGTGAGACTTTTCTAATATAACTCACACGTGATGTTGGAAGTGCGCTAAAAAACCCAATACTTTTCACCTAGGAGATTGTCAAGAAAGATTCCAAGTCCGAGCCTATTAACATATTTAGTTGGACCCGTCTTTACTAAAAAAACTTAAGTCATTGAGTTATGCGCCAATTATTGTGACGACCCTAGCACGTCACGGCTAGTGTAGAACTACTAGCACCATTATCTTATCCATTTTGCCTTTCTTAGGCATGTGGAAGCGTAAGAGACTAAAGAAAATCCCAAGGTACACACGATTTTCTGTAAATATGGCAACTTCATTTCTTATTTATTTATATATGTATATCATACAACAAGTGGGGTGCATTAGGGAATCCAAAAAGTCAGCACTACTGACTACACTGGACTGTACATCGATCACTCCATTCCAACTATACATATGGTCATCTAACCCTAGCCCCTGACTCCATCAAAATCTTCCCAACTTCAAAAAAATCCTACTTCCCTCTTATGTGAAGTCAATGGCACCCCATAACGGACCATCGGGGAGGCAGGTGGGATCGACATTCTATTGATTTGAAAAGATAAAATCAATAACTAATGAGTCACAAATCAACAAACAGAAAATCCATCGATCTATACCACACAAATTGATCACCATACTGACAAAGAAAACCTTAATAGAAAGTTTAGTAAGTTGCATGTACATCAACTTACTCAAGAACCTTTTCACAATACGTGACTGACCAATACAAGTAATCAATTTTCCCAACAAATAACTAGTAGTTCAATTCAAAAATACCAAAGTCATAATTAATATGATTTTATGTTGCCACCATTATTCGTGGAACCCTATTACCCCCCAGCATCTTGCACCCATCTAGCATCACTAGGCATCTAAGGGACCAGTGTTACACCCCCTAGGCATCTAGAGGAATCCATTTACCCCTCCAAGTATCCCTACTACAACCTGGGCATCATCATCCTAAGGACCGACGTCATTCTTAGTCACACATTCACATCACGATGCATCAATTCCATAATTTAATTAAAGGTATGTTAACATCACTACTATTCAGGAACTCAAGCATGCATCTAGCAAAATCATCGGTCGTTTTCATCCCTTAGACTAATATAAACTCATATGTTTAGAAATTAAGTGAATTGTAAGGAGAGTCCCACATCCTAGGCCTAAACTAGCCTTATAAGGTGTCCCATGCATCTTTAGAAATGATGATGTTCTCTAAGTAAACAGTTTTAAAAAAATTATGAAACTTTAATATGAGGTAGACAAGACCTAGAGGGACATTTTTTGTGAGCAAAGTTCGATTCAGCTCACACAGTTCTAAATAATTTTTGCAATATAGGCCCAAAATAGTCAAAATTTCAAACGAAATTGAGTAGAAAAACAAATATTTCACCAACCGGACTGAAAAATTATGAAAATTTAATATGTGGTAGTCTAGGATGTACTCTATAACTTTCATGAAGGACACCTATTAGAATTTTGGACTGAAGAATCTGTGGAAAATAGAAAACGAGAAGAGGTTGGTGTAGTAAGTCCAAAAACATATTTCGAATCCCAAAGTTTTTTCAAATATATTTTTGTCACGTATGTCCAAAAATTTTGAAATTAAAGTATGTTGTAAAATGGTCAACAAGGAACGACTTTCATGAAGAGCCCCATGAAATTTGCATCACATAAGTCAGTAAAATTACCAAACTTTAGGGTCAGGTTAGAACCAAACCCGCCCTTAGTCGTGGCACGGATTTAATTTAGAATTGCAACTAGCTTAGCCCCCACATGTGCTAAATTTTGACTGACCATGCTCCTACGAACCAACCCACAAGTTCGACTACTGCGAACTCGACGATGCAATTAGGTAACGTCATTGAAACTTCTATCTAAATGAAAATCTAAACAACGTTCATAAATTTTTTAGGAAACTATTTTCGTCGCACGACAAACGATTGATATAGAATAGAACAAAGGATATCTATTTGCCTTAGGTCCTCGTGAACGGCAGTCATGACTTGGGGGATGAAGGCGAGGTCGACGGTGGCAACGCGAGTAGCTACGACGAAGGGGAAGCGCGGCCGTGAGCTGAGCAGAAAGTGCTTCGTTGCTGGCTTCTGATTTTGGTGGTGGTGGAGCTAAGGTGAGATGAAAAATGAAGTGGGCTTTGGGCGGTCAAAGCGGAGAAATCCAGCGGCTCTTTTTTTTCCCCCCCTCTCTTTCTCTATTTCTCACCTTCTACAGTCATCGTTGCTCTCTCTTTGGCGGTGGTTTTTTTTTGTTGACTCAGCATCTCCCTTTACGCTAGCTGGGATGGAGAAGATTCAAGAGTCTTGGAGGAAATTCAAGGGTATTCGGTAATTGTTTTTTAATTTTTAATTTTATTTTCGTTAATCCTTTGGGCCATTGCCTTGGAAATTCCTGAAATTGTTGGGATATTTGGATCAAAATAGTTTATGGACGATGAGGTAGTGGTGGTGACTTGGTGATGTAGATGCGTTCTTGGATGAGGTGGAAATGGCATTGCTCGGTGTTGACGCGGTGAGGATGCGAATGGCATAGTCCGACGGTGAGCTCGCTAACATAGCATGGACCGTTGAGCATTCAGGACTCACTATTTGTTGAGTGAAAAAACCGGATGTGACAACTATGATATATTAACTGCTCTACACCACACTAATTTTTCAGTGTGAGATTTTTTTAACTGAGTGTGTCCTAACAATGTACTTCTCATATGTGAGTTCATTGTCAAGTCTACTCTCCCTTAATCTAGATATTCTTATGCCTCTAGATATCTCAACTTGAATGAGTTGGGGCTCACAATCTATCATTGTCTCTAATAACATTTGTTGGGAACACGTAATAGAAGCTTGATACCTTTCGCCCGAAGAGATCGCCAAGAGAGAACTCAAGTTCAAGCTTGTTAAAATATCTAGTTAGATCTACCTTCATTGAAAAACTTAAACCAATAAGTTATGGGCTAATTAGGATATATTAGCTGCTCTACACCAACTAATTCTCCGATGTAAAATATCTCTAATCTCAATAATGTTCCCCTCATATGTGAGCTTAGTTCTAGGTATACTTCCCTTTAATTTAGATATTCTTCTGCATTAACATGTCTCAACTTGAATCTCCATTTTATTACCTAGTAAGGTTCCTTAATCTCCTTCCCTAAACTGAACCATAAAAGCTGCCATGGGCCTATGTTGTTGCACCACAATGCCCACCTTTACCCACCCTTTGGCCAAACCGAACTATGAAGGTTGTCCAAAAACCGCATTGCTCACGAAGTTCCTTCCTCGAGATGTTGACCAACCACCGATATACATTGGGAGTGGGCCACCAATCAATCATTGACTCTAATATCATTTGTCAAGAGGGTGCAATAGAAGTTGGATACCTTTTAGCAAGGGAGAGGGCAAGTCCGAGCTCGTTAACATATCCAGTTGGATCAATCTTTACTTAAAATCTTAAAACCAATGAGTTATGAACCAACTATTATTTATTAAATTCACACCGCATCAATTTTTCGATATGGGGCTTCTATAATACAACTCAAATGTGCATCTCTACAATAATGAACCCCTGTGCTTGATCATATAGAATCAACAAAGATCAATGATGATGACTAATATAAATGTACATCGTCGATGTGGCAATATATATATTTGCATAGGCAACTTTGAAAAATGAATACAACTATTAGGGAAAAGAACACAATAAGTGATATAACTTTCTTATGATGCTCATTTAAGTGCAATAACTTTTTTTCCGACCACTTGAATGCTACAAGTTATATATCGTGCGCTATAATTTTTTTATTATTATAATTTTTCAATTAGTCATTTGAGTACCATAACTTTTTTAAAATGTTCATCACAAATGTCATGCTACGTTGGATTTCGACACTTAGGTAAACATTTTAAAAAAATTATGGCACTTAAACCCCAAGAAAGACGCCTCGTTCCCTGAAATCAACCTCATAGCCGGGGACATCCGACTGCACCTTGCTGGCTTTCTTTGCCAACTCGGGGCACGGCCACATCCGGCCGGTCCTACTGCGACACCAGAAGGAAAAGAACGGGGACACCATGGTCTACGAGGGGCTTCCCAAGGCGGTCGCATACCGCGGGATGATGAGGACTAGTACTACACCAATGCCAGAGCGGCCACGAGGTTGCGAGCCCGAGGAATGCTGAGGCACATACGCGTCCCGTGGGTGATATCCGAGCACTACGAGTACGTACTACCCTTCAGCGATGCGCTAGACGGGGGTGCGTTCTCGAACAGGGTTGCAGTGGGCGAGATTCCGGCTTTGAGGGAGTGATGCCACTGCAGCAGATGCATTTCCTAGCGAAGGGGCCCCCCAAGAGGCACGATGCGTGTTCCACGGGATTGAGCATTCGATTTGGTCGAGGAGGCTGGATCCGGGCATTGAGAACAGGCGGTTTCACGAAAGGCCTAGGGACAGAATCAAATTGCATGTCTGAAAAAGCCCTTCCTGTTTCTCAATCACAAGATTTAGCGACTCGTCAGCCTTTTCGGGTGCCACAAGACTAACAGATCTACAAGTTATCAATGGAGGATGGGGTACGTTTCTCCAGTCGGGAAATCAAAGCCGTATGCGAGGCGGTTTGCAATGTGTTCGTCAATTTGTTATCCGATCCTCATTTAAGACGTCCCATTTATTTGAATAGTTAATGAGGGTCCATAAACTCACTCCATTTGTATAGAACTTTTGTATACCGATCTTAGCACATATGACATTACTTTGGATTTTTCAGATCTACTATCAATTACAAAAGAGAAACAACGACAGGGTTTCACTGATATCCAACGAAACCAAGCCATTGACTATCGAACCTAAGCACGAGCGACTTCTTGTTTTGTTCTGTTTTTTTTTTAAGAGTTAATATCATAAAAAACTCCAAATTAGTACACCTGTGACAAATTTACTTCAAACTATTTTTTTGACCATGAAAAACCCTAAACTAGTACACCTGTAACAAATTTACCCCGACTGACCATAAAAAACCATAAATTGATACATTTATGACAAATTTATCCCAAACTAATTTATTCGACCGCAAAAAACCACAAACTAGTAAATTTGTGACAAACATACCCTCCGCTAAATTGGATTAATATCACAAAAAAATCACAAAAATTGTAAATTGCGACAAACGGAACTTAAAATCCTAAATTGGTATACCAGTCAACTGTCACGTGTCATTTAACTTAATAATTTGACAGTAAAATTTAATGAAAACTAGCAGAGGGTAAATTTGTCACAAATGTACCAGTTTGGGATAAATTTGTCAAAGGTATACAAGTTTTGGGTTTTTGGTGGTTAAAAAAATAATTTTGGATAAATTTGTCACAGGTGTACCAGTTTGGAGTTTTTCAGGATATTAACCTTTAAAAAAACTTGACTAGTTCTCCTCTGGCACCGGATTATTCCTTCAAGATTCTCATTATATTTTATTCTCAAGAAAACAATCGGTGCGAGACTGTTTGATACACCCATTTCTTTTCAAGAAAG
Source organism: Eucalyptus cloeziana (assembly GCA_014182715.1). Lineage (NCBI taxonomy): Eukaryota > Viridiplantae > Streptophyta > Magnoliopsida > Myrtales > Myrtaceae > Eucalyptus > Eucalyptus cloeziana. Next base: position 14,997,336 of record CM024644.1, on the reverse strand, counting down.
AATTATTTTTTGTTGCAATATCGTTTACCAGGTCAAAATATTAGTACAAACACGCCCTCATTTTCTTTTCTAGAGAGGTATTGCGCCATTAACATTGATTAAACTCCTCGGTCAAGTTGACTTGTGCAGTCAAAATTGGCAGACGGACAATTTGACTTAATCGTCTTAATGAAAAGGACGTGTCATTTAATGAAAATGACTTGCCAATTCCCCTCCCACGAAGCAACGGCGGGCAACTTTGTGCCCGACCCTTCGCACCTCGTGCCCATCCCAAATTCCACTGTCGTGCTTCGATGGAACCTCGTGCCGAGTCTCGAGACAAGAAAGTTGTATTACAAATACATCTAAACATGTTCTTGTTAAGATATCGAAAGTAAAAATGGTATTAACTAGACCCATTTTACTAGAAGAATTTATATTTAGATCTTGAGTTTATCACGTCTATTAATTATGTAAGTCAAAACAAATCCAATCGATGTGATTGGACTTGATCTTTGGATTTGGATGAGCTCGATCAAATCCAAAGATTGCATCCGTTGTCAATACATATTTCCTCGTGATTCATATATAAACTTACGCCTTCGTTCAGAATATCATTCCAATTTCCAGACGTTCATGTTGAAAGGGTTAGAGACGTTTAAGTTGTATTATGAGGGTATTATTGCCTTAGGAAAGTGAGCGCCTGCATCCCTTCACGGAACAAACTCCATCTATAGTGCCACTTTTCTTACGACGACCACAAATAGGAGTAAGATGAACACTTAGTTTTGACATCCCATGGAAGATAAACGAAGTGTGATGTTTGTAAGCAGTCAAGTAAGATAGATACGTATTAACCACTGGGGTTTGACCCAGTGACCACTTTTCTAACATGGAAAGGGAGGTGGGGAGTTCGAATCCCTACCTTCTCGAGGGGTTGGGGTGGGGATGAATTAGTTTTAAGTGTGAGTTTCGATTTCCACGCCTTACAAGAAGGCAGGACAAAAGTCTGAGAGTGAGAGTTAGAATAGAATAGAGTAAGATTGACGAAAAAAGAAGTAAGATACATATATGTAAATGTATAGTTAACTTTAGAAAGTTGGGTCCAGACATTTTTGTATTTTAATTTGCTTCTTTATCTACTAAAACAAGAACAATATATCAAAGTCGACATCGAGACAGCTAAGCAAGTCTTTTTTTTTTTTTTTTCATTTCACTAATGTAATTTTCTCCTCCACAGGTCGTGGTGTCGGGCCGGGTGTGCTTTGAAGTCTATGTTCCCCGCAAGACACGCACATACAGACACACCTTCGATTGCATAAACTAATGATTAACGATGCGAAATCGCATGTCCTTTCAATTTCAAGCAACCATCCCTCTGTTGTCTCGTACTTGTTATGCCTTTTCGAAACTAGTGGGCTAACCCATTTTAAAAAATAAGCGAATGGAAGCTCATCGATCTCTCCATTTCAAACGAAGTCTATGTTGACTCACCTTGAAGAAATTGATGGCGACGATCCTTTCCAAGACGGAGGAGAGAAATTTCGCTGGCCGTGCATTTGGCTGGAGTAAACAAACACGAGTTTATTAGTCAATTCTAGGAGCTTTAGTGGGTGATTGTTGCATATTGTATGCTTTTTTGCTTCGTGTGAAACGAATCACATAGATTTTGGGAGGATTTCACTTTCAAGACGAGGAGACTTAAACTTCAACCAATAGCTAAGCCATCTAGATACACTCATTTCTTAAACAATTAAACATCGACTATGTCTCCATTGGATAAATATTTTTTTTTTTTTCGGATCAATTTGGGGTTGGTGTGACCACATGTGGCTCTTATGTGCCCTATTAGAATATTTAAATAATAAACATCGCATTCATCTAACAGCTTAAGCTTTTAGAACAGTTGGCAGTAGTTCCACAAAATCTTACATGGTATTAGAGCTAGGAGGTCCCGAGTTTCGAATCTTTCAGGCCCCTATTTGCCTCCCAATTAAATTTCCACTCTTAGTATTAGGCAAAAAGACCAGACTAATCATGAGAGGGAGTGTTAGAATATTTAAATAATAAACCACAACTTCATCTAACAGCTTAAGCTTTTAGAACAGTTAGCAGTGGTCCCACAAAATCTTACATGCCTAATATACAAATGAAAAGGAAAAGCACACACGAGCTCACCATCTTGGCTTAGGGATAAAGAGTCACTTGTCCTGAATGAGGTCACAAGTTCGACTCATGTTTTGAGAGAACCTTTAAATGGTTCATATTGTTTGAATGGATTGACATCAACTAGAGAGATTATTCATGCCCCCATTTCTGCAAGATTTTTCTCTATCTATTGGAAACACAAAAATGAATAAATAAATAAGTGAAATTTCGCAATCAACTGATTTTACTACTTAAATTCTTTTTTGAAACAATGTCCACTCTTAACCATATTTTTGAGAAAATGTTTCAACTTTTTAGGCTTATTTGAAAATTTCGCCAATTTTGACGAGGCAATACTCTCTTATTTTCTCTAATTTGCTTATGTTGTGAAATTAGGTGCTACATTTGTCACGCATAAAAATTATAACAAGTCAGCCGCAACCAGGTCACTACTTCATTTAACCAAATTTAATTGCACAAAAAGAGAGAGAGGAAAACTTGATTCAAATTGCATGTATAAAACAAATCAGAAGGTAAAATCCGTACGTATATATACGTGTAGATATATAGCCCTATATTTATGATAATATAATATCATTTTTAAAATGGGAAACGTCATTTTATCTTTGTTGGCGTATTCAACAGTGACCTCGCACGAATGTCTAGTCTAGTCAAAAGAAAACATCGATGGTCGACCCCGAGTTTGTACCCGAAAAATGTGAATGCTCCTTTTTCTCTAAATCACTAACAAACAATTTAGTAAACCAGTGATCGAACCTGGTTCTAATCAGGTTACTTTTGATTGAGCATGAACTTCACCTTGATTTTCTCTTTAACGGTCCTTGCCTCGTCCTATCATACCTTCTCGTCGGTCGTCCCCTCACCCCGTTGACTTCACGTTCTCAATTTAGGGAGAGGACAGAGGAATGATAATGGCGGTAATCGACCGGGAGAATTTCAATTTGCCAGCAAAGTTTTTGGGAATGTGGCAAATTGCTCCCTCAACATTTCAGCTTTTACAATTTGCCCCTAATTTTTTTTTTGGATTGGTAGCAAAGTGCACCCTAACGTTGACTCCAACGAAAGTTTGATCAGAAATCTATTCAGATGATTGCACGTGATCAGTCATGAAAGAAAAAAAACTGGTGATATGCCCATCTACATATGTGAAGAAAGGAAATATAGGGACTCCTCGAAAACTTATATTTCAAAACTATAAACCGAAACATGTGTTTGAAGCTAGTTTCGATCAAATTCTCTTCGGAACTTTAGTCACATGCTTTCATATGTAATATATTACTGAATTACTTTTTCGCTACTTTTTAATGTATATACTCATATGATGAATTTTTCCTCAGTATCAATCACGTGCCATCACGTGGTTGGAGCCCCCAACCTATTTTTAAATTTCAAGGACAAATTGCAAAATAGAAATGTCGGGGGGTAATTTGTGACAATCTGGGGACAATACGTAATGATCCCGAATTAACCCTTAATTCCAGGATTGATCGCAGAAGTTTCACTCCAGGCTTCTTCCACCGAACTCTATTGCTTTCCAGTCTGACGTGCAGGAATGAAGATCACGACGTTAATTAAAGACCATGGTCGTTAAGAGTCAATTTGGGGTGCCTTTTTCAGAAAGAGAAAGCCATTCTATTGGGCTTCAGTTGGCGCGAAAAAAGAATTCATGCATTGGACCAATCATTCTCCTCAATCGGTCGAATTTCAATAAATTTTTGCGGGTTCAATATTGCATATGTATGCATGAATTTTTAAATTCAGTCATTTATTTGGTCAACTCCACGTTTAAATATAATTTTATCTATCATGGTGTATACTTACAATAAAAATAATCCATAAAGCATATGTCATCGAGTAGTAAGGCGTATAAATGGTGGGGGCAGATAGGGGACATTATATATTTAAATAAAATAACAATAAGCATGCCAAACATTAGAAGACCTAATGTTAAAAAACGTTTGACTTCTGACTGCTATGTGCCCAGCCTTTGTTCAAGTCACTAAGATGCTATATATATAGAGATTGGTAGCTCAGTTCTTCTTCAGCCCTCCTCCAATATATTCTTAAAATTCTTCGAACAAACTGAAGAGTTTAAATTTCTCCAAATTCCTAACGAAGCAAGCACCATGAAGGTAATACGATGAGAAAATCAGGAATTTAATTCATCTTATGTGGCATGCTAACGTAGCTTCTGGATCCGTTATTGTCTTTAATTTTGCTTTCCTTTTCAGCGAAAGCTCGTGATCAAAGTGTCTATGAACGGCCATGCCTCAAGATTTTGTTGTTTTGGCCCCCAAAACCCTCACTCTAAAGCATTGAAAGTTGCGGGTGGCTTTCCAGGTAATTGTTAGACATTCTTTCTATATCTCGATGACCATTCAGGTGTAATTTTTGTAAATTATTTTAGGCGATATGAGATTGAGAATAGTAAGGAAAGAAAGAGTCTCTTCTGATTCAAAACCGATCCGTTTCCTTTGGTGGTTTCACTCTAGGAGTTCAATCCGTGGCATTGACGGGTGACCAAGATCGGATCGAGGTGACCGGCGATCTCGATGCGGTCAACCTCACCACCTTGCTTAGGAAGAAAGTGGGGTTTGCAGAGATAGTGTCCGTGAGCGAGGACAAGAACGAAGCCGATGACAATCCTGGCGAAACAAACGCCATCACGTCGCCGTACACGTCGCCGTACCCGCGCGAAGTAATCTATATCAGGGATCCATACTCTGAACCCTGGTGTTGGCCCTTGTAGGATCAATGAAGATTGAGGATGATGACTCATAAAAATGTACAACATCGGTGTGATGAGTTTTTAACTCTTAAGGCATTTCAAAAAATGAATAAAATCAATTGCCGGTTTTGATCGAAATTGAACTTTGTGACCGTGGTATGACCAAGACTAGTCCTCTCTAATTTTGACTAGCTGGGGTCTCTATGATAGAGATTGCCAAAATCACGTCCTCTACTTTTTAACATCTGTGATGGTAGATTAGTGATGAGGTACCAAATATAATCTAGAGTGTACTTTGGCCTGGAGTCTAGTGAGAGAATTATTGTTCAAAAAGTCGTTGATTAATTTAGTTCTAAACTTTTTATTTTGACCAATATAGTCTTAAATTGTATAAAAATTACCCAATTACTCAATTACATTTTCACGATAAATTTTAGAACTTCTAATATGCTTGCCCTTTTAATTCGACTAAGGTAATTTCTCCTCCAAAAGTCCTGCCGGGGTGTGTTTGAACTCTATGCGCCACGGGAGACACGCATGTACAAACACGCCATTGATACATAACATAAATAAATATTTACGGTGTGAAATCTTAGGTCTTTTTCGTTTCTTCTGAATTTCAAGCAACCGTCTTCTCCTTGTCTTGTTAAGCCTTCTCGAAACTTGTGGGCTACATCCAATTGACGAATCCACGTCTCTACCGACCTTAAGAAATTGGAGACCACGACTTTCCAAGCCGAGCTAAGAAATCAACCTAATACACTAAAAAAAACATTCAATTTTAGATTCAATCTCAATTCTATTATAATTTTTTTTTTTGTCTTACAAAAAATTGTCAACTTTTACTTGAGTCCTTAATCTGCCCCTGTTAACCCTCCGTCTAGAATTTTATATCGACGGTTGAGATAAGGAAAACTCTAAAGTGCAAGCTGTTTAAGCGCAAGTTCTCCCATCACGAGAGATGAAAGACTTCCGAGCATGCGATATTGAAGGGTGAGCACAAGATGAAATTACGTGATGTGATCGACGAAGTAGGGGGGAATAGTCGAGGAAAAATAAAGAACAAGGAGGAGTGAGCTAGGAGCGAAAAAATTGAGTAAATAGTTGGGCTCAAACCAGGTTCAAAGCCCATGGTAAGTGTCCAAATGAGTAAGGGATATTCTTGCGTTTACTTCCAAAAACGCTGGAGAATACTGTTATTTATCCTGAAAAATAACTTTTTGAAAGACATTTTCGAAAAAGTCAAATTATCCGTAAAATATCCGCGCATTATTTTGCTAACATAGTAACATATACACAACACACGAAATGGGATTTGGCCTTCTTTTTTTTTTTTTTTTTTTGGGTTCGTATCTCATCATCTACCTCTTTTGATAGAATGAAACTAATTAAATTGGTTTGCGCAATTATATCGCACTCCAACAAAATGTGCACGGGAGACCTCATGTAAGGGCTATTAAATGGGTTATCGGACCAGGTTGGGTGTAGATTGGGATGAAAAAGGACCAATCCAAATTGATCCGTTTATATGCAATACAAAATGAGTGATTCATAACCAATTCACATGAACTGAAGTACCACTTGAAGTGGAATCAGATCATTCTGATTTGATAAGTGCACTTACTTGCGGAGCACAGATGACTTGCGAAGTTCAAGGGCTCGTCAAACAAGCCCACTCACTTCTCAAGGCTTTCAAACATATAAAGTTAGCCCATATTAATAGAGAGTCCAATAGAATTGCTGACTGGGTTGTTAGAGCCCAAAGTAAAAACAAATTATCATGAAATTGGGTTTTTCAACCACCCCCGGCCCTCTTAGAGCTTCTCTGTTCTGAAGCAAACGAAGTGTATCCACCTACTTATTCCCAGTAATGAAAGTCGTTTCCTTTTTCGGACCAAAAAAAAAAAAACCCATTTACTAAAATACTTTAATATCTAATCCAACGTGCAAAAATCCATATTCATTTACTTATACACTTTAAGCTTATCGCCACTATAAATTGCTAAAGAATTGGTTTTCAATATTGTATACAATTTTCAATTTTTGTATTGATTCACAATAAAGATTAAGGGAAAGTTAGTACTTAATTACGAATTAAATCACAGCAACAATTAACATGGGAGAATTGAAATTTTTAATTAAGTGGAATGTAAGATATTGAAGAAGATTTATGCTACTATGGTCCATAGATTGCAATGATAAGAACTAAGATTAGAATATTATGAAAAAAAAAAAAATAACAGTGCCAAACGTAACCAAGGAAAAATATACTCCACTAACTAATATACGAATCTTACAAGATTAATAAATATAAAAAATAAAAGTAATAGGAAAAAAAGAAGAAACCGTCTTGATGTATATGATAAGGGTGAAGTTAGCCCATCTCGTGGGCTCACCAAGACTTCATTGAGATTGGAACAGTCCATGGAGTCCATTGTTTTCTTATAGAGGGTGAAGAGAGAGTTGCAAACGTGGGTTGAGTTTAGATAAACTATGAATCCATTTAACACTCATATTTTTTTAGTTTTACCATTCTAAACTAATTATAACCCATTTACTAACAATAATAAATTATATATTAACTTAGCTTATCAATTATGGGTTAAGAAATGAGTTTCTGATCTATTTTCACATGTATATCTTCATGGTTACCTTGGCAAAGGCAGCTCATCCTCTTCAAAGGACAGCGAGGTGAGGAGATATTACACGAAGCCGTTTGTAAAAAGAATGAGCAGCCTTACATCACCATTTCATTTAACCGAGCTTGTTTGCACAAATAGAAAGCTTTGGGATAAAATTGCACAAATAGAACAAGTTAGAGGATACAATTCATTAATACACATAGGTATAGCCGTATATTTATGATGATACGATTTTATTTTAAAATGGGAAGCACCAGTTTATTCTCAAGTCTCGGAGAGCGGGACAGAGGAATGATGATGGTGGCGACCGACCGGGAGAATTTCATTTTGCCACCAAAGTTTTTGGGATTGTGACAAATTGCCCTCTTCACGTTTTGGTTTTATAAACTAAGGCTCCGTTTGTTTCATGGAAAATAATTTTCGGGAAAACGTTTTTCGGATTTTCCGGTGTTCGTTTCACGGAAAATGAATTCCTTAGGGAAAACGTTTTCCATGAAAGGGAAAAAAAGCCTTCTAAATTAAGGGAAAATGTTTTTCACTTTTGAAAATGGGAAAACATTTTCTTCACTTGATCTCACTTATCTCACGTCTCTACAAATCCTTATTGGATATATTGTTAATATAGTCCAAAAATAATATGTTCACATATAAGCCCAATAGGTAAAAACACGGTTATTTGGGTGCATATGGGCTAGGGCCTAATAACTTGCATATAAAAACTCTAGGGTTCCCCTACGCTAAAGATAACATTATTGAGGGTTCCAAACTTGACGTCTCTTGATATAATACTTCAAGCAACCGCTTCTTATCTCTCAAACTCATAACCTTCAACAATCTTGAAGTATTATATTAGTGTGTTGGATTTGAGCGAGTAAGGTGTCTTCTTGAAGATTTCGTCAAGACGAACTCACGGGTATAATTTACTTTTGATTTTGATGGTGGTATTGGCCGGGATCTGAGTTTGAAGATTCGGGTGACCGAAATCTTTGATTCAAAAACCCAAAAATTATAGCTAATTTTAGAGGGTGAAACCACTTGGGCTTTGTTTTACTCGTCGATACGAACGTTTTGAGTGGTCATTCGCGTCGATTGGAGATCGGACGGAGAAGTTATGGCACTATGAAGTTTCCATCTGAATTTCTAGTGAATTTTGGGGACGAAATTTCCAGCGAATTTCGGCGGGCGGAAATTTCTAGCGAGTTTCAACGACAAGGGCAGTCCATCCAAAGGTTTTTGGGCACTCTAGATCTGTTTTTTTGGGTTTGTTTTGATAAATTCCGTCTTTACAAAGTGGTTTGATCAAGGTTAGGAGAGTTATTCGACTTTGTGGCTCCGAGGACTCTAAGGTGCACTCTTTCTAACACTTTGCTTTGATTAAAATGGCAAAGCGTAGCTCCTATGATATTATTATCTGCAATCGTTTGATGTTACTGAATTTTATGGTTGGAAATTACATGTTCAATTTGGCATGAAAGAACGTGATATATTCTATACTATATTTAGTGATTTTGCATCTACCACTGAAGATTTGGATGAATATATGGAACAAAGATAATGATTTTTGTAGAGATTATTTGTTAAACTCTCTAAATCCTAATCTGGCAATGACTTAAGATGGCAAAAGAGATATGCGATCACTTGAACGCTCAGTTTCAAAAACAAGAGGGGCTCTCTAAAACTCTCATAGTGGAGAAATTCTTTGATTTTAAATTCACTATGAATTCAAGCATCACCTCTCAGTTAGTTGAATTTGAGAACATGAGGAACAAGTTGAAAGATGATAACTCTGATATGTCCAATAATCTCTTTCTTGATCTTGTGTTAAGCAAACTATCAACTGAATGGAGTTCTTTCAAGACTAAAATGCATAGATTGAAGGTACAGATGGGACTGGATGAATTAAAGAGGTATATTCATATTGAGGATAAAAACATTTCTAGAAAGAGTTTGGAACAAGTAGAACAATAAAAGTCAGTTGCCAACTTCGTTTCACACTCCAATAAACCTCAGAAAAAGTCCAAGTCACCAAAATGTGAATCCTCTTTACGGTTAGAGGCCAAAAAGACTATCTTCAAAAAGAAGAAGAAGGGGAAGTGCCATAACTGTGGAAAGTGGGGTCATTGGGCAACAAAGTGTAAGTTGCCGAAGAAGCCAAAGAATGACACATTACAAAATGAGGCCAATATGCTAATTAGAGGATCTGAGCCTTGAGCTTTCATTGGCATGATGAAGAATGGAAAGGCCAGCGTCTCTTCTGAGTGGTGGTTGGACAGTGGCGCTACTTGTCATGCTACAAATAACAAGAACTTACTTACTAAGGTCACAAAAGTGAAAGACACTGTGGAAAATTGCAATGGTGGTGAGGCAAAGCTGACTCATGCTGGAACTGCAAATTTGGTGCTTTCATCAGGTAAGTTACTAACTCTGAAACATGTTAGAGTAGTACATTTACTTAAAAAGAATTTGATATCTATGAGTTTACTTGATGAAGCTGGTATGTCTTTTTCAACTATGAATGGTAGAGTAACTTTATCTATTAACTCATATTATTTCGGTAGTATGTATTTGTTGGGTTTAAATACTGATAACATAAACCATGTGAATTCTATTTTGATTTATCCAAAATTACTACACAATAGACTTGGACATGTGAATTACAGGAAGATGCAACATCTAGCTAAAACTCACAACATTTCATTAGATACTTCTATTCGATTTGACAAGTGTGAAGTGTGTGCTCAGGCTAAAATCACTAGAAAACCCTTTAAGTTGGTTTCTAAAAGTACACAACTTCTTGAGTTAATACATTCTGACATTTGTGACTTTAGAAATTACATTACTAGAGGTGTTTGGAAGTATTTAATAACATTCATAGACGATTTTTCTAGATATTATCATGTCTATTTGTTGAAATCGAAAGATGAGGCTTTTGAAAAATTTAAGATTTTTAAGTTTAGAGTAGAAAATCAACTTAACTTAAAAATTAAGAGGTTTAGGAGTGATAGAGGAGGAGAATATACTATGTCGAGGTTCAAGGAATTTTGTGCTTCAGAAGGTATAATACTTGAAACCACTGCTTCTTCTTCACTCCAATCAAATGGTGTTGCTGAGCGTAAAAATAGAACGTTAACTGAAATGTTAAACTTTATGTTACTTACAGCTGGCATGCCTTCCTCCTATTGGGGAGAAGCAGTTCTGACTACTAATCACATCTTGAACAGGTTGCCGCACTCTAAGTTGTCTATGACACCTTACGATATGTCATAAGCGCCCTTGTAGATATGATACTCTTAAGACTTGAGGTTGTATTGCTTATGCAAGTATACTAGATTCTAATAAACCTAAGATGAGATCTAGAACCATTACTTGTGTATATCTAGGTAGTGCAGAAGATAGTGCTGCAAATAGGTTTCTAGATCTATCTACTAATACAGTGATAGAATCTAAAGATGCAGTGTTTTTCGAAAACAAGTTTCTCAGAGATCAATGATTGAATGTTTCTGGATCTACAAATATGATTTCAAAATTTCTTGTAGAATCTGAAGTAGGCCCTTCTGACACTAATTCTACACAGTTGACTATTGAACAAATTCCAATTAGAGTATCTATAAGAGAGAGAATTCCTAAAAGTTTTGATGAGGACTTTGTTGCTTACCATCTTGAGGATGATCCATTCTCTTATCATGAAGCAATGAGATCTAGGGAATCTCTAATGTGGGCAGAAGCCATAAATAATGAAATGAGTTCTCTGCTGCAGAATCACACTTGACAGCTAGTAAATTTGCCAAAAGGGGCTAAGGCTATAGGTTGTAAATGGGTATTGAAGAAGAAACTAAATAACGATGGATCAATAGCCAGATACAAAGCACGTTTAGTAGCTAAATGCTATAAACAGCAGAGTGGAATAGATTATTTTGATGTCTATTCACCTGTGTGTCATCTATCAACTATAAGAATTCTTCTTGCTTTGGCATCTATTGAACACTTTGTAGTGTATCAAATGGATGTAAAAACAGTTTTATTAAATGGAGAGCTTAATGAGTGGGATCCTATATATATATGTGCAGAGACTTGACAGTTTACCTATTATTGCCTATTTTGATGGAGTCTGTTTATTTGAGACTTGCATTTTACTATTTCTATTTTGTGAACATTATTTCTTATATTTGTAAGGCCTTGCACTATTTTGACTGGCCTACTTATACTTGACTAGTATGCATATATTAGTTATGAATTGAGTCTGAGATTTATTTATTTTGGGTGTTGGGATTTGGATGAGTTTAGACTAAATCTAAAACTCCTAATATTTATTTTGATTTGTTGATCTCAGAAAAGATTCATGATAAGAATGATTGAGTTTAATACTTTACTACTGGAAAACTCTTTGGCTGATCCAAGTTAATTATCTTGGACTGAATGTGGGTGTTTCATGTTTGTTTGAACATTACACTGACTACTTTATTGGATTGTGCTATATGGTGAACATAGGAGGAGATTGTTGGATATATTGTTAATATAGTCCAAAAATAATATGTTCACATACAAGCTCAATAGGTAAAAGCACGGTTATTTGGGTCCATATAGGCTAGAATCCAATAACTTGCATATAAAAATTCTAGGGTTCCCTTACGCTGAAGGTAACACTGTTGAGCGTTCTAAACTTGATGTCTCTTGGTATAATACTTTAAGCAATCGCTTCTTCTCTTTCAAACCCATAACCTTCAACAATCCTTACTTCCTCCTCCCCTTTATTCTTCTTCTTTTTTGTTTTTTATTCGAATTATTTTTTAATTTTCTTTTTCTTTTTTAATTTTAATTTTAATTTCCTTTTTCTTTTCTATTTCTTTTTTTTTTTCTTTTCTTTGTTTCCCATCTTCTTCTTTCTTGACTAATTGTCGGCCATTGTTAGGCGAATCTTGAGCTCGTCAATCTCAAGCTCGCACTCTGCACTCTTGCTTATCATTTTCTTTATTTACTCTACCCTGCAGTTGTACATTACTCAAGTAAATGGCTCTACATGCTTTGCTTATTTTTTCTTTGTTTATTAGAACACAAAAGACACACGGGGATAACATACCACTCGACTGGAAGATTCTCATGAAGGCTGTACATGCTTTGTTTCTTTTCTCTTTTGCTTATTTTTAAAATCCATACGAATATTTTTTAGAGTAAATGAGCGTTTGACAACAATGAGGAAACAAAAATATGAAGCAAGTTTGCCTAGCTTTAAAGGCAAGTTCATATTTGATGGATTTATAGGTCGGTAAGTAATGCATGCCTAAGTGGTGAAGTCTTAGAAAATATTTTCCTTTAAAATATTTTCTGAAACATTTTTAGGTTTTAGCCAAACACTAGAAAATATTGTCATTTTCCTAGAAAATGACTTTAGGAAAATATTTTCCGGAAATGGTCAATTTTTCGCGAAACGAATGGACCCTAAGGGAAAACCAAGGAAAAGATAATGGAAGGAAAGCTCACACACAAGAAGAGGGGCACATCTGCAGCTGCCTAGACACACAAGATTGTCCGTGAGGGACTCGGGCATTACACCTGCAGAGCCCCCTAATTTTTCTTTTGAATCAAGTGATTGCACATGATTAGTTATGAAAAAAAAAATGGTCATATACCCATCTACATAAGTGAAGAAAGAAAATATAGAGGCTACAAAAATATGTATTTCAAAACTATACAACGATCTATGTATTTGGAACTAATTTTTATCAATTTTTCTTTAGAACCTTCGTAGCAAGCTCTCACATGTAATATATTGTTGAATTTTTCTTCCACCGCTTTAGACACTGATTTCTAAATTTCAGCGGACAAATTGCAAACTTGAAACTTGGGTTGGGCAATCGGCGATGATCCCGACACTATGGAGAGAACTAGGGGTGAGCGCGGTTCCCGTTTCTTAAAGGAGGTTCCGGTTCGGTTCCGGTTCCCGGTTCCATTTTTCCGGGAACCGGAACCGGAACCGGTCACGGAACCGGTTTCGGAACCGGTTAGGATTCTCATTTAAACCAAATTTCTGGGGGACAACACTGATTTTTTGTAGCTTTCAATGGCCGAATAGTCATCATATTTACAAATTTGATATATATGTACAAAAGAGGGACGAAAAAAATTGTGACAATTGTGTTTGGAAGATCACGCCCAGTGGTCCTTGTAGGCTTGATCAAAACACCGGAGACTTCACGATTGTTATCCATGGGAGTGAACCTCTCCCGTAAATGTATGGTACGAAAAAATGATGTGGTGAACTTATACATTACAATTAAGATAGAATAAGAATCATCTCACTTTTTTTTTTTTTTTTTTTTTTTATCAATATACTCCCAAATGTTATTTGTTTCTTCTAATATCCTCATCAGTTCACTTTCTATTTGCATGTCACAAGTGAATCCCAAGGGCTAATGGTTTAGTATACATGAGTGAATAACCCTCTTACGAGGTGATGCTTACGCCTTGCACACACTCTGCCAAGTCGCCTCTATCATATTCTAGATCAATTAAGGGGGCGAGTAAGACGCCGGAGATTGCCTTTCTTTATAAATCACATATTTCTCATTTGGAGATTAAGTTATGCTAGTTTTACCTAACACCCGTTATCGGTAACGTGCGCGTACGTTATAGTTTTTTTTGGTAACGTGCGCTTATGTTATAGTTCAAATATGAAAATAACAAAAAGAAAAAAGAAAAAAGAACCTGTTGGAACCTAGAACCGACCCTGGAACCTGTGACAGGGTAGGTTCCAAGTTTTTGGTTTTGACGGGTAGGTTCCAGGTTCCTCATTTTGAGGAACCTGTACCCGAGGGTAGGTTCCAGGTTCCAGACGGAACCGAATCGGAATCTAGAACCGCTCACCCCTAGAGACAACAAGTACTTCTCCCCGATAAACCCTTGATTCTAGGATTGATCACAGAAGTTTCACTCGAGGCTTCTTCTTCCACAAAACTCTATTACTTTCCGGTCAATGACGTGTGGAAATTAAGATCACGACAATGATTAATGACTATGGTTGTTGAGATTCAATCTAGGGTACCTTTTTTAGGAGAGAAGGCCATTCTATTGGGCTTCAATTGGTGAGAAAAATAAAAATTCAAAGGATTTAAATTGGTCAAATTTGGACAAAATTTTGGGTTCGATATTGAATATGTATGCATGAATTTTTATATTTAGTCATTTATTTGGTTAACCTGGAGAGTGAATATAAATTTATCTACCATGATGTATGCTTATAATAATTAATAATAATAATAATCCCTAAAGCAAGTGTCATCGAGTGGCAAGACGTAAACGATGGGGCAGAGAGGGGCATGATATATTTAAATAAAATAACGATAATAGAGCCAAAAATTCGAAGACCTTGTGTTAAAAAACGTGTGACTTCTGATTGCTATGGGCCCAGCCTTTGTTCAAGTCACTGAAATGCTATATAGATAGAAGGGGGGGGTGTGGTTACTTTCTTCTTCAGTCCTCCAATATATTCTCAAAATTCTTTAAACAAATTGAAGAATTTAAATTTCTCCAAATTCCGAGTGAAGCAAGCACCATGAAGGTAATATGATGAGAAAATCAGGAATTTAATTCATCTTATGTGGCATGCTAATTCACCATCTTGATCTGTTCTCATTTTTAATTTGTTTTCTTATTTCAGCAAAAGCTAGTGATCAAGTTGTCTCTGAATGATCACGCCTCGAGAGTTTGTTGTTTCGGCTCCCAAAGCCCTCGCAAAGCTTTGAAAATTGTGGCTGGATTTCCAGGTGATTGTTAGATATTCCTTCTAGTTCTCAACGGCCATTTATGTGTATTTTTTTGTAAATTATTTTAAGTGTTGCGAGATTTAGAACAGCGGGGAAAAATCAAGAACCACTTTCGATTCAAAACCGATCTATTTCCTTTGTTGGTTTCTCTCCAGGAATTCTCCAGGAATTCAATCTGTGGAATGGGATAACGACCAAAACCAGATCGAGGTGACCGGAGTTGTCGACGCGACCAACCTCACCTCTTTACTTAGGAAGAAAGTCGGGTTCGCGGAGTTGGTGTCCGTAAGCGAGGACAAGATAGTAGACAAGACCAGAGATAATCCCGGTAAATCGAAGGACCCACCACCACCAGGGCCACCACCCATCATATGTTCGTGTCCACGCGTCGCAAGAGTCTACTATCTCGAGGATCCGTACCCTGGACGCTGGTGCTTGCCTCTGTGGGATTGACTGCGATGACTTGCATAGAAGTACAACATCGACGCGATGAGTTTTTCTTACACGAGCACTTTTGAAAGATGGAATAAAGTCTCGATCGAAATTGAACTGCGTGATCGTGCCATGACGAAGACTAGTCATCTCTGATTTTGTCTAGCTAGTGTCTCCAAGATAAAAGATTCCCGAAATCACGACCAATACTTTTTTATTCGCAGATTAATGACGAGGTACCAAATAAAATGTAAAGTGTGTTTTGACGGATGAATTTATTTATATGTACAGTTTGATCTCTGTGCGTGTCTTGGGTCACTTGACTCGGTTTTATCCGGGATTTGTTTATAGCTTTTGAAGTGGTTGCATGCCAATATGAGAGACGAAAGGAATCGAATGTGCGCTACCACCCGTCTTCTTAGCTCTGCCAACATGCACCGCCATCCCTCTCACGTCGCACGGTCATCACCACCATTTTAGCTGTATTCCTCCTCTGTCACCACCGTCAACTGCAGAATCAATTCAACACGACTGCCGGACTCTTTATATTCAAGTGCCGCCGCCGCCGCCATTTGCCTCGACCATTTTCTTTACTTCAGTCCACCACTCACGAAACGGCCACCGCTGGCCACCGTCCGCAATCCGTAGCCGCTACCAACTACCTTAATAAGGGTCCTGAACAACCCGCCACGTGCTCCACACCCACACCTGTTGACAATCACTCAACAAAGTAACAGGCGGCGACAAATTTGCCCAGTCAGGGTGGTTTAATCATTTAGAATTTTAGAGAAGTGGGGTTTTCTAAGATTTCTAGTGTCAACTGAGTTTGTGTGTCTTGGCATAGTTGAGTTGTTACCTAAAATTAAGCAATGATTCTTATGAAGAAAAATTATCAAAAAAGTCCTAAGCATATTGTAATTGTGCCAATGTAGTCTTAAATATATTCGTTTGGTCAATTGAATCCTAAATATTTTGCATCAATTCAATCCATCTAGCCAAATTTGGCTAGTTGACACCGATTTGGACGATTTTTAATAATATTTTAATAAATTCTTTGAATTTTGAAATTATTTTTTTGCTCTAATGGCCAAAGGAAGGAGGGAGAGGAAAAAAAAAAATAAAAGGAAGAAATGAAAAAAAGGGAAAAATAAAAAGGGAAAAATAATTTTATAAACATATTTATTTATTTTTTTGAATTTTCATTTTTTTTTTCATTTTTTTAGGGTTGACAAGGGCCACCCACCAACTGCAAAGGCCTCGCTAGACTGGGTGAGGGCCACCTCACCCTCGAATGGAAAATTAATTAAAGTTTTTTAAAAAACTTTTAAAAATCCATGTTGGATGGAAAATTAACTAAAAAATTCGATGATTTGTCGGAAATGACATTTATAGGATCAATTTTTTTCATCCAATGTGACATTTCAATGAGCAAAAAAAAATTATAATACTTATGCTATTCTTATTCCGACATTATGCATTAGAGAGACCTTATCATATTTGATCTTGAGTGGGCATGACTTGTCTCTAAATGCCTTTTCTATTTTTGCAAAGATTCGGAAATGATGAAAAGCTGTGATCAAACAATTGAAATGTCTTAATAAATGCTAACTTTTCAGACAAACAAGATTGTTGGAAATTAACTCTTTTGTCCGATCAATCATTGGGGTTTACCCCAGTGACCACCATTCCAATATGAAAGGAGGAGGTGGGGGATTCGAATTCCCACTTTCTCAGGGGGTTGGGGTAGGGACGAATTAGTTTTAGGAGTGGGTTTCGACTCTCACGCTTTGCAAGGAGGCAGAACAAAAGTCTAAGCGTGAGAGTTAGAATAGGAGTAGAGTAGAACTGACCAAAAAAAGAAAACTCTTTTGTTCGATCCAATGGTTGTGTTTATTTACGAAACACGTTACTTAATGGTTCTTGTGTAAGCATATGCCTTCGTTCAAACGCTATTCCAATTTCCATGCGTTTCTGTTGAGAGAGTTTTGGAAAGTTAGGTCCCGAAAATATTGTATTCTAATATGCTTCTCTATCTACTTTCATATATATATATATATATATATATATATAGACATATGGATCAAGTCAACAACGGAACAGCTAAGCAAGTCTTCTTTGATTCTTCACTAATGAAATTTCTTCTCCAAAACCAATGTTTTTCAAGTCTATGCACCGCGAGGGACACGCATGCGCGAACACGCGTTTCATGCATAAATTTAATGATTTCCGATGCGAAATCGCGGCCGTTCTCGCTACGTCGCGTGAATTTCCACGGACCATCCCCCCTCTCTTGTCCCGTCATGCCTTCTGCACACTCCTGGAAAACAACCCCATCGACGACGAGAGAGACCCAACTACCAGGACGACGGAAACATGTGGACCGGAGCTCGTCGATCTTCTGCATTTCCAAAATGGGTCTAAACTCGCGACTGACCTCGATAAATTGGAGCCCACGTCCACTCCAAAAGGGAGCACAGAAATTTCACTGGCCATGATGCATTGGCTGGATTGGCTGGATTGTTCAAATCACGAATTCAGTTGTCAATTAAATGAGCTATTAGATGGTGCTAGTTCGCATATTTTATGCTTTTTTGCTTGGTACGTGACAGAATTTCATGCTTATGACTATAGAGACTTCAACTTCAACCAAAAGCCAACCCATCTAGGTAACTCTCATTTCCTAAACAACTTAAAAATTGGCTTTGTCCTCATCTGGAGACCATTTCTTCCAATCAGTTTTTGATTGGTATAGCCACACGTTACTTTAAGTTTAACATACCAAAAATAGAATTTAAAAAAAAAAAAAAAAGAGGGCTTGCCGTTAAGATCATTGAACAATGATAAAAAGGAGTCGAGTTACTCATCTTTTACAAAATCACGGATTCAATTCATATTGTGAACAAACCTTTGAATGGCTCGTGTTATGTTATTTAATGGCTACATGTCTTATGTGGAGAGACTTTCATACAACTAATTGGGCTGCGATGATAGACACACACCGATTCTCCAATCTTTGGGTCACGATTGATGCAAAGTAGTGCTGGCTTAAAGTGAACATTTTGTTGCGGATGTGTAAGCATACCTTAATAGACCAGATCAGATCTTGTCCAAACTATATGAGGGTTGAGGCTCTCTCCTAGATTTTGGTGAGGGCATTGGGAATGCCCTCACCCAGGCCTCAACTATGACATGGCATGCTTCCCTCGCACAACTGGTAGGAAATTAATAACATATGACATATGTAGCCGTGTGCTTGTGATATTATAATTTCATTTTAAAATGGGAAACATCATTCTAGTTTCGTTGGCATTTTCGATATTGACCTCGCAAGAGCGTTTGGCCAAAGGACATCGTCCACGGTCCATCCTCGAAGTTGTACCAGTAGAATTTGAAATGCTCCTTTTTCTCTGGCTTGGTTGACAAGCCAGTGATCGAACCTGGTCTAATTTAAGATTCCTTTTTTATTGATCATGAACTTTCCCTTTATTTTCTCTCAACTGTCCTTTCCTCGTCTGTTAGTCCTTTCTAGGTAGGTCCGGCTGCTCACCCCATTCACTTCTCATTCTCAAGTCCCACGAGGGGGGTTGTGTGTGTGTTGGGTGGGTGTGTTGGGTGTGACGATGGGAGTGATGACAATGATCATGAAAGGCTTTGGCTGTCAAGAGTCAATTTGAGGAAAGTTTCTACCCAATCAATCCTAACACGTAGATATTAATTCAATTTTAAACTTTTCAATTTTACAAATTTATTTTAAATATTTACATGAAATTTCAATACAATCATTTTAGTAAATTTCGCTGGAAATCTTGATATAATAGTTCAGTCATCAGTTGTGGCAAAAATTGATCATAAATACTACATTAAAATTTTACGCAAAGGTTTAAGGATAAATTAGGAAAATTAGAAAATTTAGGTTTGAATTAACATTCGTACAATAAGTTGATGACTAATTGGACAGGTTCCCCTCCAACATTTCTATTGAACTTCAAATGATGACAAAAAAAAAAAAAGATAGATTGGACTAATCATATCTCTTAATCGATCGAATTTTAATAGATTTTTTTGGGTTCAAGAGTAAATTTTTATGCATGGATGTTTGTTTGATTTTATGGATGGAAATTTTCTACTAAGTCCTATACTTGAGAATTATAATCTCTGAAGCATGTGTCGTCAATTATGTAAGGCATATAGATGGTGGGGCGACAAAAAGTATTTAAATTAAATAATAAAGAATAGAGCGAAAAATCAAAGACTTGATGTTCAGAAAGTTCGACTTCTAACTACCATGTGTCCTGCCTTTGTTCAAAAGTCATTGAATCTTCTCCCGAGGAGATGCTATTAATAGAGAGTGGTCTCTCAGTTCCTCTTCAGTCCTCCTCCAACAATTTCTCAGAATTCTTCGAGCAGATTGAAGAATTTCAAATTGCCCAAATTCCAAATCGAAGCAGGCACCATGAAGGTAATAAATTGATGAGGAAATAATGAGTTGATTCACCTTATGTCAGCATGCTAATTCACATTCTTGATTTTTCTTTTCTTTCTCTTTTATTCTTTTTTTTTTGCAAGCAGAAGATCGTGGTTAAGGTGTCCATGAATGACGATACCTCGAGATTTTGTTGTTTCAACCTTCGAAGCTCTCGCTCCAAAGCTTTAAGAGTCGCGGGTGGCTTTCGTGGTGATTGTTGGATTTATTCTTTTTTCATTGTTTATATATTGATGACCATTTATGTGTGTGTCTTCTGTAAACCATTTAACGTGTTTGGAGACTGAGAATGGCGGAAAAAGAATTTCAAATTGCCCAAATTCAAAATCGTTCCGTTTTCTTTGTTGGTTTCCCTCCAGGAGTTCAATCCGTGAAAACTGGGGATGGCAAGGACCAGATCGAGATGACTGGGGATTTCGACTCGGTCGCCCTCACCAATTTGCTTAGGAAGAAAGTCGGGTTCGCGCAGATAATTAGCGTGAGCGAGGCCAACGCGAAAAAAAGGGACCCGCAGCCTGTCGTAGATCCGTGCCCGTGCCCGTGCCCGTGCCCGCGCCCTGAAATCGTCATCATCGGGGATCCATACCCTGGGCCCGGGTGCTTGTTCTTTTAAGATCAACAAAGACAGACGATGATGACCTATATAAATGTACCGATCGACGCGATGAGTTTTTCAACAGGAGCAGTTTTGAGAAATAGAATAAAATCAATTTCCGGTTTTCACTGTGATTGAACTTTGTGATCGTGCTATGACCGAGATTACACTCTGATTTTGACTAGCTTGGAGTCCTCAAGGTTGAGAAAAATAATGTATTTCCTGAAACATAATTAGCTCGATCTAGTGGGATGACTTTACTTATATATACGATAATCTTTGATGGGCATGTTGAAGTGAAATCGCTCTACCAAAGCCAACATGAGTCTCGGACGATTCAAAAAACAAGCAACAGGCTCACTCTCCGATTTGAGTTCGACATCTAAGTGATCAAAATGTCCACAAAACAAAATTTCCAAGCTGAACTTTACAAGATAATCATGTATCCTGAGCTTCAAATCCTAGCCAGGCTAAGCTCGAACTTGGTCGTTTGGCTGGGATTTATCCCAAATAGATTAAGACATACCTTTATCCATAGCGTTGCACTTGATGATGATTGTTGTAGAAAACCAAATGAAGAAATCCGATTTCTCTTCCTTAACTCACTATTCTTAATGTATTCTATCGATGGAGGAGAGAATACCCAAATTCCTTTCAGTTATTGCTGTTCATTGTGGGTGGAGAGAGGATCGGACTCTATTTGTACGTTCGTTGAAAATGTGCATTCCATCAAAGCGATATACACTTTTAATTTATTAGAGTCGCAACTTCTTGTAACCAATAATTATTTATTTTATAGCATTTCAATAATTATTAAACTATATAATAAATCATATCATGTGGGTCACAATAATTCTTACATATAAATGCACCCCATTGATGTGACGAATTTTTCAACATGAGCAGTTTTGAGTTTTAACCGAGATTGAACTTGTGATCGGGCAATGACGGAGACTACACTTTGATTTTGACTAGCTTGGATTCTTCAAGGTTGAGAAAAATAATGTATTTCCTGAAACATAATTAGCTCGATTGAGTGGGATGAATTTACTTATATATATGATAATTTCTGATGCGCGTGTTGAAGTGAAATCCCTCTATCGAAGTCAATATGGCGATTCGAAAAACAAGCAATAGGCTCACTCTCTGATTCAAGTTCAACATCTACGTGATCAAAATGTCTGCAAAACAAATTTTCCAAGCTGAACTATACAAGATAATCGTGTATTTTAAGCTTGAAATCCTAGCCAGGCTAAGCTCGAATTGCTTGTAGGTCGTTTTGCTCGTATTTATCCCAAATGATGTATGGTTTTTGAAGTGGGTGCCAAAATAAGAGACAAAAGAATCAAACATGCACCACCATCCGTCACATGTCGCGCAACCATCACCACCATTGTCGTCGTATCCCCATCACCGCCTTCAACTTAAAAAAAGTTTACAAGATAATCGTGTATCCTGAGCTTGAAATCCTAGCTAGGCTAAGCTCCCAAACTGCTTGTAGGTCGTTTTTGCTCGGTTTTATTTTGGGTAACTTTCGTAGTTTTCGAAGTGGTTGCGTACCAAAATAAGAAAGATAAAGTAATCAAACATGCGCCACCATCCGTCGCTCGTAGCACCACCATCACCACCATCTTCGTTGTATCCCCACCCCCACGTGTTCAACAGTACCACCTATGAATACTCTGCTGGTATGAAAAGCTCTTAATGTTAATCGAGTCCCTGATTCTCCAATAGATTGACTCGCAATAATACCTATTGTTTCTCCCAATTCGACCAGGTCACCGTGAGTAGGACTCCTACCATAGCACAATCGACAGATCCGAGATGTACTCCTCCAAGTAAAGGGGGTTCAAATTGATATTTGTTGTGTTTGAAAGGTTATGAATTGATTGACAAGTCCAATTCCAATATCTTGATTTTAAATGGCAATGCATCTTGAGCCCATATAAATATCGTCTGCTAACACACGACCTGAATAAGAATTCTTTCCGCATCATCCCATTTCGAGGACTGCAAAATAGGACCAATTTGACACCACCGCCAGGTTCTTTATATACATAGCTGTCGCCGCTGTTAGCCGCCAGCATTGTCTGTGCTATAGTCGGCCACCCGCAAAACCACCATCACCAACCACCGTTCACAACCCGTAGCCGCCACCAACCACGTGAACAAAGGTTGCGAACCTCCATGACCACCCGAAACCCTACCCTTTACCTCTTCCATGGACACCACCTGAAACAACTGGCCCTGCTTTCCACAACCATACCCATCAACAACTACAAAATAGAGAAAAGGCGGCGAGAAGTTTCCCCAATCAAGGTTGGATGGTCATCTAGAATTGTAGAGAAGTGGGGTTTTCTGAGATTTCTAGTGTCATCTGAGTTTGCGTGATTAAGCGATGATTTTTACTGTGAACGACGAAGTTGCGGGAAATGGTAGATGAAAAAGTGAAGAACAAGAAGTGAGTGAGCTAGGAGCGGAAAAGAATGAGTGAATAGTTGGGCTCAAACCAGGTTCAAAGCTCATGATAAGTGAAAAAATGAGTAGGGGATACTCTTGAGTTCACTTCCAAACACGGGAGAATACTGTTATTATCATGGAAAATAACTCTTTGAAAGACATTTTCAAAAATGTCAAATTTCCTGTAAAACAACGGCGCATAATGTTGCTCACATAGTAACATATGCACACCACACGAGAAGGGATTTGGTCTCCTACTTTTTTTTCTTTTTTTTTTTTTAATTCGTATCTCATCATCTAGCTCTTTTAACAGAATGAAACTAGTTAAATTCACTTGTGCAGTTACATCGAACTCCAACTAACTCCAACAAAATGTGCATGGGAGATCTCATGTAGGACTATCAAATGGGTGGCACTTGGATGTATGGGCATGACTCGTCTCTAAATGCCTTTTCGATTTTTGCGATATTTCGGAAAGTATGAAAAACTGTGATGAAACAATCGAAATTACTTAATAAATGTTAACTTTTCAGACAAACACGACTGTTGAAAATTAACTCTTTTGATCAAACAATCGTATTAATATGCTTCTCTATCTACTTCGTTTGTGTGTGTGTATATATCAAGTCAACAACGGAACAGCTAAGCAAGTCTTCTTTGATTTCACTGATGTAATTTCTTCACCAAAAGTAATGTTTTCAAGTCCATGCACCACGAGGGACACGCGCGTACGAACACCTCTGTCGTACGAATTTCTATGGAGCCCACGACCTTTCCAAGAGGAAGCATAGAAATTTCACTGGCCACGATGCATTGGCTGGATTGGCTGGATTGTTCAAATCATGAGTTTAGTAGTCAATTCAAGGAGCTATTAGACGGTGATAATCGCATATTTTATGCTTTTTTGCTTGGTGGGAAACGGATCCCACATGGTAGGTGAAAGTCTCATTTCCTAAACTATTGAAAAATCGGCTGTCCTGGGAACATTTCTTCCAATCAGTTTTTGATCGGTATAGCCACACGTTACTTTTAAGTTTAACATACCCAAAATACAACAAATGAAAATAAAAATAAAAATATGGGCTTACTGTTAAGATCATTGAATAGTGGTAAAGGAGTTGAGTTACTCGTCTTTTACAAAGTCACGAATTCTATTCACATTGTGAGCAAACCTCGAAACAGCTCATGTTACGTTGTTTAACGGCCACATATCTTATGTGGAGACTTTCAAACTATTGATTGGGCTGCGATTATAAGTACATGCTGACCCTCGAATCTTCGCATTGCAGGTGACGTGAAGTAGTGATGGTTCAAAGTGAACATTGTATTGCGGGTGTGTAACCCCCGACATATCTTAATAGATTAGATTAGAATTTAGACCTAGTCCAAAATAGAAGAGGGTCGCAGCCCTCTCTGGATTTTGGCCGCCCTCGCCTAGGCCTCACTTGTGGTAGGAAATTAATGACACGTGACCATACATATGGATGTATATATGTAGCCGTGTGCTTGTGATATTATAATTTCATTCTAAAATGGGAAACATCATTCTAGTTTCGGTGGCGTTTTCAATATTGAGCTCGCAAGAGCGTTTGGCCAAAAGGCATCATCCAAGTTGTGCCGGTAAAATGCGAAATGCTCCTTTTTCTCTGGCTTAGCTGACAAACCAGTTGTCGTGATCGAACAGGGTCTAATTAAAGATTACTTTCTAATTAATCATTAACTTTCCCTTGATTTTCTCTCGACTGTCCTTTCCTCGTCTGTTAGTCCTTTCTAATTCTAGAAATCCGGCTGCTCGCCCCATTGACTTCTCATTCTCGGTCCCGCATTGCGGCGGGTAATGATGGGATACAATGATCACCGGAGACTTTGGGTGTTCAGAGTCAGTTTGAGGAAAGTTTTTACCCAGTCAATCCCGATACATATATATGTTATGTTAATTTAATTTTAAATTTTTTAATCTTATCAATTTAATCTTGAATATTTGCGTGAAATTTTAATGTAATCATTTTAGTAAATTTTGCTGAAAATTCCCGAGACAATAGTTTAGTCATCAATTGTGGCAAAAAATTAATCACAAAGGCTACATCAGAATTCTACGCAAAGGTTTAGGGATAAGCTAGGAAAATTAGAAAATTTAGGATTGAATTAACATCCGTACAATAAATTTATGACTAATTGGACAAGTTCCCTTCTTCTTATGGAAGGCCGGTCTTTCTATTGAACTTCAAACGGTGATAAAAAAAAAAATGATGGATTGGACAAATCATATCTCTTAATCAATTGAATTTCAATGGATTTTTTGGGGTTCAATAGTGAATTTTTATGCATGGATGTTTGTTGGATTAACTCCAATGTACGGATGGAAAATTTCTACCAAATCCTATACTTGAGAATTATAATCTCTGAAGCATATGTCGTCAATTATGTAAGGCATATAGATGGTGGAGCGACATAAATTATTTAAATTAAATAATGAAAAATGGAGTGAAAAATCAAAGACTTAATGTTCAAAAATTTTCACCTTTGACTACTGTGTGTCCTGCCTTTGTTTAAAAGTCATTGAATCTTCTTCCAAGGAGATGCTATAAATAGAGTGGTATCTCAGTTCCTCTTATCCCTCCTCCAACAATTTCTCAGAATTCTTCGAGCAGATTGAAGAATTTCGAATTGCCCAAATTCCAAATTGAAGCAGGCACCATGAAGGTAATAAATTGATGAGGAAATAATGAGTTGATTCACCTTATGTCAGCATGCTAATTCACACTCTTGATTTTTCTTTTCTCTTTTTATTTGCCAGCAGAAGATCGTGGTTAAGGTGTGCATGAATAACGATACCTCAAAATTTTGTTGTTTCAACCTTCGAAGCTCTCGCTCCAAAGCTTTAAGAGTCGTGAGTGACTTTCAAGGTGATTGATGGATTTATTCTTTTTTCATTGTTTATATGTCGATGACCATTTAGGTGTGTATCTTTTGTAAACTGTTCTGTGTTTCGAGATTAAGAATGGTGGAAAAAAAAAAAAAAGAACCTCATTTGATTCAAAATCGATCCATTTTCTTTGTTGGTTTCCCTCCAGGAGTTCAATCGGTGAAGATTGAGGATGACAAGGGCCAGATCGAGATGACTGGGGAATTCGACTCGGTCGCCCTCACCAATTTGCTTAGGAAGAAAGTCGGGTTCGCGCAGATAATTACCGTGAGCGAGGCCGACGCGAAAGGAAGCAAGAGCGAAGACAAGTCTGACAAAGGAAAGGACCCGAAGCCTGTCGTAGATCCGTGCCCGTGCCCGTGCCCGCGCCCTGAAATCGTCATCATCGGGGATCCATACCCTGGGCCCGGGTGCTTGTTCTTTTAAGATCAACAAAGACAGACGATGATGACCTATATAAATGTACCTATCGACGCGATGGGTTTTTCAACAGGAGCAGTTTTGAGAAATAGAATAAAATCAATTTCCGGTTTTCACTGTGATTGAACTTTGTGATCGTGCTATGACCGAGATTACACTCTGATTTTGACTAGCTTGGAGTCTTCAAGGTTGAGAAAAATAATGTATTTCCTTAAACATAATTAGCTCTATCTAGTGGGATGACTTTACTTATATATACGATAATCTTTGATGGGCATGTTGAAGTGAAATCGCTCTACCAAAGCCAAAGTGAGTCTCGGACGATTCAAAAAACAAGCAACAGGCTCGCTCTCTGATTTGAGTTCGACATCTAAGTGATCAAAATGTCCACAAAACAAAATTTCCAAGCTGAACTTTACAAGATAATCATGTATCTTGAGCTTGAAATCCTAGCCAGGCGAAGCCCAAACTGCTCGCAGGTCGTTTGGCTGGGATTTATCCCAAATAACTTATAGTTTTTGATAAGAGACAAAAGGATCCAACATGCACCGTCATCCATCACATGTCGCACGACCATCACCACCATCATCGTTGTATCACCCACCACCACTGTCGACTTGATAATAGGACCAACTTGATACAACCGCTGGATTCTCTATATTCACAGCTGCCGGCCCCGTTTGCCGCAACCCTTTTCTTTGGTATGGTTGTCCACCACCTGCAAAACCACCATTACTGACCATCGTTCACAACGCATAGCCGCAGCCAACCACAATAGCAAAGGTCGGGAACCTCTACCGCCGCCTGAAACCCGACCCTTTAGCTCCGTAGACACCACCTGAAAGAACCAGCCGCGTACTCCAACCCACACCTATCAACAATCGCAAAACAAAGAAAGGGTGGCATAAGTTTTCAGTATAACTAAATATCTTCATGAAAGATAAAAATATTTATTTTTTTCATTTTTATGTAAACACGTAGGAGTTGATGAGGATGACTTTTATAAATGCGCACGTGTTTTTTCTTTATATATATATATATTTTTTTTTTAACAGTAGCTATAATACTATCTCCTATTTTGACCAAGTCAAACGAAGGTAGGGTCCACAAGGAAAAATAAAAAAATGGTTGACCTGGTTAATAAAAAGGAAAAGAAAAGAGGACGCTCGGCTCTCCTTTTAACCAGGAGCCGCCCAACAAATAGAAAGAAGGGAAAGAAAAAAAAAAGAAAGAAGAAGAAGAGAGCGAACATTCATGCCGCGAGGGTCCCACCAAGTCGATTTAACTCTATAACACAACATTTGGTAAGTACTAGTGCCTCTTGTTCACCCAATCAAGGTAGTTTCCAGAAATAGGGCTGAAATTCGAAGTTATGTGGAAATTGAGCCGCAAAGTCTGATTTTTAGGTTGTGAAGCTTTGGGCTTTCACAGGAATGATGGATTATGGTGTTGTGGAGCCATGGATTTGACTCGTGTCGTTTTAGAGCAACGGTTTTGATGCAAGTGAGAATTTAGGATTTTACCGATGAGTTTTGTGTTGCATTTAGGTTTGAGTAATTATTTTAGGTGAGTGATTTGTTAGCGCATGAGAGTCATGTTGTTAGAGTTTAGACGTAATTTAATCGTTTTATAGTTGAGGTGGAGTTTTATTTGATTTTAACATTATTTCTAGACTATTTGATAAGGCCGTGAGTTTAATGATACATATACCGTTATTATTTGGTCGTAGGCGACGAGATGAGTGATACTATATCTTCTTTGATTTTGTAAATCTTGTGCCTTGAGAACGGTTTGGGAAACATATTATGAATTGTATCATGACAATTTACGTATATATAATTACTTTACAATTGGTTTATGGAAATGTTTAGGATGATTTGAGAAATGGATAAGAAATGACGGATGGCTATATTGCGAAAAGTTATTTGCTTGGTTTATATTATTGATTTTTGGATTAGATTTCTAGTATTAGAAGATGATTATTTATTCTCAATTGGATTGTAAACCAATAAGGGGTTAAGGTGTATGTATACCATGTTTATGATATTTTTCTCAATCGAGCCACTGGCTTTGTGGCTGAAGACCTTGCAAGGGAAAAATCTTGGTTGCCTTGGCATCAGGCATTGCGTTGTAACTATGGTAGGATATTGAGCAATAGATTGGTTAATGAATAGACCATTGATGTGTAATTTTTATGGAGATTATCCAAAGGACTTGACCATTAATACTTGAATTATGATTGTGGTTTAAATGAGTTTTTTTTTATATTAGTAGAAAACTTTGATGATAAGAAACAACTTTTCTATGATTTAACATGTATTTTATACATTGAGTTTGAGTTATTAAGTTGGTAGTGCTTTGCATACATGAATAGTGGTTACTCGATCTACTTAGAAAATATGTATTATTCATTGAGCTGTGGTTGCTCATTCCACTCGTCTCCCATGTTTTAGATCCCTCGGTTAGCAACCAATAGGGCGAGAGTGCTATTGATGGGAAACTTTTGGGAGTTGTCCTTTTGGATATGGCCTAAGGAAGTGTTGTATATAGTTGTTGCTATATGTTCGGTTGGCTGAGTTCTAATTGTATATATTATTTTGGTAGATTATAGAAACTCTAATGTTTTAACCAACCGGTTAGTTTATCTGATATGTATATATGGTTTGATATATATATATATATATATATATATATATATTATGTATGTATGTATGTTGGTATCAAATTATTGGTTATGTTTGAAACTGTGTCCTTCGTGTGGAAGGATGTCGTGTTATCCCTACTTTTTTGGTAGTTTTCGAGGTGTGACAGTAGCATTTTTGAAAAAAATGAATAAAATCAATTGCCGGATTTCATTGAGAATGAACTTCGCGATCGTGCTATGACCAAGACGATTGCTCGCTGATCTTGGCTAATTTGAAGCTTTCCTGAGAACACTCAAATGCTGCGATTGACATTCTCGAGAGTTCTCCTGGTAGCAACCATCGACCGAGGATAGCTTTTTCCACATGGATAAAAGAGGACGTCTTGTCAAAATGATCTTCAACTGTATTTGCCTCTGTCCTCTGCAATGGCCTGATCGTCCTTGTACGTTGAGGCAATTGGCTGCACATCCGAATCACGCGTCACGTGACCTTCATTATGAGTCATGAAGTGTGAAATCATTATAGCACAATTTGAGCCTCGCCCAACCATGGCAAGGCCAACCTTGCCTAGCAACGGTGAGATTGAGCCTCACCAATGGCAATTGAGGCTTGCCGGCCCTCGCCTCTGGCTTGTCATTGGCCATCATCGAGGCCCGAATCTTCTTTTCAATTTCTCGCATAGTGGCTGTTTCCTTGTCCTTCTATGTTCCTTTCTGTAGGTGGCAGCCTCACCTCACTCACCGCTCGTAAAAAAGGGTAAATTAGGATAGTTTCCAAGGGTTAAAAGTTGCCAAAAATAAGAAAGATAAAAGGGATCAAAGTTTTCTTCTAGAAGTTTTATGGCAGTTAGCAAGCGTTTGGAATGATTGTGCTTTTGACATGGTTTTCTTTTCTTATTGTAAATAATATCTAACCTCCTTTCGATACTGAATACTTTATAGCATAATTGTTTTACTATATAATTTTACAAAAATATTTTTCTAAAAATAATTGATTATATCGCTTGAAATAATTAATTAATGTAAAATATTTTTATTATCGACAATAATTTATATCTAAATGTTTGTGTAGAAGATGAAAATGTTTTTCATTTCTTCATTATTATAAGCAATAAAAAATATAATTTTCAGAAAAAAAAAATGTTTTTCGAATCATTCATTTTCCGCAAAATAAGTGCACTTTTTTTTTTTTTTAATTTTTTTTTTTATATCTCATTGTTGGACTCTTTTATTACAACGAAGCTCTTTAGTTGCACAAATAGAAAGCTTGAGGATCAAATTTCATAAATAGAACAAGTAAAAAAAAAGGAAAAAGAGAAGAAAAGGAAAATGAAAAAGAAAAGAGAAATTAAATGAACAAATAATATGAAAATATGAAAATATTATTAAGATCTTCCACGTCGGCACCAACCATGCCATGTTAGACATTCGGCATCCAAATTAGAGATTTCCAAATAACATTGGTCGGATGGACTCAATTAAAAAAAAAAAAAAAAAAAAAAATACAAATAGATTTAGGACTCAATTAGCAAAAATGCAATGGGTTTAAGATTTTGTAGGTGATTTTCCCTATTAGTTCGTATTTTACATTAGCACTCGACTTAACATTTGGCCGTAATTTTATCCCACCCATAATGTGATTATTCAATCTATTGAAATCCGAATTATAATTGACTACTGTAAATATATAATAATCAAAAGAACCTTTTTTTCTCAAAATTTTTAAAGGAACTGTGTTCGCAATGACTCTAATTTTTTTTTTTTTTTTTTGCTTTTATTTTTAAATCAGGAGAGAAAAGCTCCTAGCTTTAGTTTTATATCTAAATTTGGAGATGAAAGTTTCTGCCGAATCTTGGAGAAGTCATTCAACCATGTCTTGAGTGTCCTATTGGTTGGACTGGTGACAACATTCACACAAAGTTTTTAGATGCAAAAAGATTTATTTACCACGATGAACGAAGAAAAGCAACAACAATAGGCAAAAGAGGATGCCAAATGAGGCGAGAAAAGACTCCCGGATTAAATTGAGAGGAAAAAAAAAGGTAATAAGCCTAAAAAAGAAAACTATAGCAAAGCAGCTAAGAGCCTGCAGGTCGTCTTTGACGGAGGATTTTTCGGGAGAGAGAAGGTTGCCGACAGAGATTAGGGTTTTTGTTGGATAATTTGACTTTCATTTGATCCAAAACCTATTAGATATCTTCAGTCCAGAGAAATAAATTAATTATAATGAAACCTTCGAGGATCGTCGTTCTTGCTTTCTTTACAACATCATCATTCATCAGTCTGTCTTCTTCGCTAATAGTTTAGATCATAATGGCTTCAACGTTTCTCACCGCCTCTTGGCATCACTCGGTGTCACTCACATTCTTCACGGTCATTCGGGATTGTTCTCAAGATACATCCACAGAAAAGAAAGAAAAAGAAGATATGATCTTCTCATGTAAAAGGTATAAGTAGAAATAATTTTTTGAAAAAAGTAATGGTCCAATGTGATTTCACAGACACATCGTGTTAAGTAAATTGATATGTATCATCAAGAATAAGAGTCAATGGTGCATGATTTCACGTCTCCTCCAGTAAGAGGAAGAGCTTAGAATTCCAATGGAGTCCTATTGAGATCAAGAGCTTGATTCGAGTGACAAATGACTTGACATAGCAAGCACAAAACCTTAGTTTATTCAATAAAATTTGTATTCTAGACGTGATTTTCTTTTGAAAAATCCTCAGTGACACGTGTAACGAATTCTTCAAAACAATCCATAAAGGACATGGCAAGGATATAATCAGTGGACACGCCTTCATTGTTAGAAACTCGATTATCAACTTCATAACAACAAGTGTATTTTTTTTTTTTTTTTTTTTGAGTAAATGGAGATGACTAAGCTTCACTATAACTCAAATTGTGGATCTAACCCTAATAGAGCAAGATATAATACAGCCAACACCATCTTCTTGTCTTCTAGTTCTTGATTATCGTTTATGCCCCAATTGTTTAGGCATCAAAGCTTCGCAAGCAAGAACATCATATGCTGACCGCGAACCAAGGGATTTCTCTTCTCACGCAAGACAAAAGCATGTATTTAGGCAGTTATCAATCACTAGACCAGGAAGAAGAAGCACAAGAGATCCTGCCACATTTTTCCAGTCATTATTTTATTTTTATTTTTTAAAAAACCTTTTCTGGGAATTTTTCAAGGGAAAACTTTGGATTTCACGAAAAAAATAAAAGTTGGAACCTAAAGCAAGTCCTTAAGAAGCTTCATTTAGATCCTCGTCCTGACCTCGAGATCACCTACATGTAAAATGTCAAGGGCATTGTTGGGTGGAAGGCCAAAAAAATATACTATACCAATTGAGGGAGGGTGTGTGAGCACCAGTACATTAAAAAAGAAATGCATCCGTAGAGCTAGCCGTCCCTGTATATGAAGTAAACAAATTGCGGACGCACCATGGGAGTTTTGACTCCACTCCTTTTACGGGAAAAATTAGGTGTACCAAACAGCATGGGAGTAGGAAAATGAGGAAAAGTCAACAAATGTCGCATTTTAGGGCGCTGTGCATGTGAACTGGGGTTGCGGTAAAAGCTGGAAATTGGCTCCTTTTGTTGTTTTCCAGCATGATCGGAGGGAGAGGAAGTCCTTGAATGAAAGCGAAAGATCAAGACTCGAGGGTTGGAATTTCAACAGAAGGTACAACAATTGAGGAAATTTTAGTCTTTTTTTAATTATTTGTTTTTTGGCAGAAGTGCATACATGAAACAGGAAGAGTATTCATCGAGACATCGACCTCCTTTCTTGGATAAACCCTAGGCCTTCAATTCTTCTTCCCCTTCTGTGCATGATGATCCATGCTTGATGGGAAATACCCGTCTTGACCCGGTTTTAGTAGACCGATTGAATTGCAGTCATTGATCTTGTGGCATCTTCATATGAGACTTACGGAAAACCCACAAAATCAATCGTCGTGATTCCTTTAATTTTGTAAATCCAAGTCGGAATCCTTTACAGCATAATTATTTATATGTCATGAAGTTCTTTTTAAAACTTTTCGGTAGAAAGGTAGAATGTTCTGCCTATGAAAACCCCCAAAATACGTCCAGTCAGGAATGCTAACACAGTAACATATATACACGACATTATAGGGTTCGAAGGCAATTAAATCTAACTCCATCAAATTGTACACGAGAGAGAATCTAATACGTATGCCCTCATGGTTTCCTCAACGAAGGCCGTTCATCCTTTCCGTGGGACGGCAGGGCAAGTAGGTTTAGCAGCCCGTAACGCAGTTTTGACTAGGCAAGAATCCCTTTCTTTTCTTCAATTTACCAGCACACGAATGTTTGGCCAAAGGCATCATCGACGGTTGGAAAATGCGAATGCTCCTTTTTCTCTAGCTCATTGACAAATATTTAAGGTGACAAACGAGTGATTGAACCTGGACTCAGTCATTAGTTTTGATTGAGCATGAACTTTCCGTAGATTTTCTCTTTACCATCATTGTCTCGTCCTATTATTGGGATAATTATTCAAAAAATTCTAAACTTATTATATGACGGTCAATTCAGTCCTAAACTTTTTAATTGTGCTAATTTAGTCATAAACTTTTAGATGGTTTGCCAATTTAGTTATAAACTTTTCAATTATGTCAATTTAGTCATAAACTTTTAGATGGTTTGCCAATTTAGTTATAAACTTTTCAATTATGTCAATTTAGTCTTAAACCTTTTGAAATTTTATCAATTTAATTCTAATTGACATAATTGAAAGGTTTAGAATTAAATTAATATAATTAAAAAGTTTGGATTGAATTGATTGCTATATAATAAATTTAGTATTTTTTTAGGCAATTTTCTATTCAGTTATTCCTTCTAGTAGGTCATCTGCTCATGTCATTAACTTCACGTTCTCAAGTCGTAAAAGGAGGCCCCCACATGGGGCGACCCTGGGCCGGGGGTGTCGTAGTGTCAATTGCCGGTGGGTGTCGATTGGCAACGATGACAATTGACAATGATAATTAGAGACTTTGGTTGGTAAGGTTCACGTGGGAAACCTTTTTCCAGAGACTAAGGCCTTTCTATCGAACTTCAATTAGTGACAAAATGATGGATTGGACTAATCATATTCGTAAATCAATTGAATTTCCACAGATTCTTTCAGGTTTGATATTGAATTTATATATGTAACCATTTTATTTGATTATCTCCATTGTATGAATGAAATTTTTCTACCAAATCCTACACTTAACAGTGATAATCTCAGAAGCACATCTCATCAATTATGTTCAGCAAGTTTGACTTCAATGTATTTGAAAAATATGACAAGAATAGAGCCAAAATCCAAAGACTTGATGTTCAACAAGTTCGACTCCTAACTAGTATATGATATGCACGGTCTTTGTTTAAAAGTCATTGAATCTTCTTCCAAGGAAATGGTATTAATAGAGAGCGGTACCTCTATTTGTCTTCACCCTCCTTCAAGGAGAATTACCAAAAAAGTTATAAACTTATTATAATTATGCCAATTCAAATCTAAACTTTTTTTTTACCAATTTAGTCCTAAACTTTTGCCAGTTCAATCCATCCGACCAAAATTAGCCAGCCGGCGCTAATGTGAATATGACCGGCAATGGCTGTCCAGTGAATACTGACGTGTCAATTTTTTTTTTTCGAATTTTTAAATATTTTTTTGAATTTTTAATTTTTTTCCCCCACCTTCTCCTTCCTCTAGCCGGTTGGCGCCAGCCAGAGGTGAGGGCTAGTGAGATCAGCCTAGCCATCGCTGGGCAAGGCCTCGCCAAATTTGGCAAGGTCATGGCAAGGTCGAGCCTCGCCATATTTGGCGACAACGGCCTCGTCAGCCATTGGCGAGGTCAACCCTTGCCTCGGCCTCGCCCAGCCAAGGCGAGTGTCAACCTCGCTGGTGGCTAGCGAGGCTCCTTGCCATGGCTGGGCGAGGCCCAGCCTCACCTTCACCATTGACCGGCGAGGTTGACCTCGCCGGTTAGAGGAAGGAGAAGGCGGGGGAAAAAAGAATTAAAAATACAAAAATATTAAAATTTTTGAAAAAAAATTAAAAAATTGTCACGTCGGCGTTAATCAGATGACCATTGTTGGCCAGCCAATCTTGGCCGGATTGACTGAATTAGCACAATTGTAAAAGGTTTATGACTAAATTAACCAAAAAAAAAATTTATGATTGAATTAGTACAATTGTAATAGGTTAAGATTTTTTTGATAATTCTCCCCCTCCTTCAACATATTCTCAGAAGAATTTCAAGTTCCCCAAATTCTTAATCGAAGCAAGCACCATGAAGGTAATAAATTGATGAGAAAATCATGAGTTGATTCATCAAATTAACCTTCTTGATTTTCTCTTGACTTTTTATTTGTTATTTATTTTGCAACAAAAGTTCAGGTCGTGATTAAGGTACCTTTCAACGACAACGCCTCCAGATTTTATTGTTTCAAACCCCAGAGCTCTCGCGCCAAAGCTTTTAGACTCGCGGCTGGCTTTCCAGGTGATTGTTTTCAGTGTTTCGAGATTTAGAACAGCAAAAAACAAACACAAAAAAAGAAGCTCTTTTGATTAGAAACTGATCCGTTTCTTTGTTGGTTCCACTTTAGGAGATCAATCGGTGGCGCTGGTGGACGAGCAGGACAAGATTGAGGTGACCGGAGAGGTCGATGCGGTCAGCCTCACCACTCTTCTCAGGAAGAAAGTCGGGTTCGTGGAGATAGTTTCCGTGGATGAGGCCAGGACAGAAGGCGAGAGCAAAGACAAGCCTAGCGAAACCAAGGATGCGCAGCCCCTCATATGGCCATACCCGCGCCATGAAATTGCCTACGACAAGGATCCACACCCCGAACCCTGGTGCTGGGTCCTATAAGATCGACGATGACGACGTATATAAATGTACTGCATCGATGTGATAACTCTATTCACATGAGCAATTTAGAGAAACTAATAAAATTAATCATGAGATTGAACTTTGTGATCGTGCTATGGCTAATACTAGTTTCTCTCTGATTTTGACTAGATGGGGTCTCCAAGATTGAGATTTGCTGAAACCATGACCAACACTGTTACACACCGGTTGTACCAAATATGATCTAAAGGGTGTCGTTGAGGGGGGTGTGCAACGGTGGTCTCAATATTTCTCGAAACTTAATCAGATCGATTTAGTGGAATGAGTTTATCTTACCGAAGTCAATATGAGTTTGGAAAGACGAGACAACTTCTGCTAAATCATTTTATAACTTCTGCTAAAATGTTCATAACCTCAAGATGTATCGAATTGATAATGCTAATATAGTAATATATATACACCATCCGAGATAAGATTTGGTCCTCCAACTTGATAATATATCTTCATATCTCATCGTTCAACTCCTTAATTGCAGTGAAGCTATCTAGATTTGGTTTTCGCAACTCAATCGAACTCTGTCAAATTGTACGCGGGAGAGAACCTAGTCCACATACCCTCATGGTTACCTCGGAAATGGCCGTTTGCCCTCGCCATAGGACGGTGGGACGAGCAGGCTTAGCGGCCCTCAGCACGAATTTGACGAGGCAAGAATCGCTTCTTCCACCATCTTGCTGCGGTAGAAATGGCATGGGTGGCAACCGTCACTTACTTGGTGAAGGTGGTGATGCACCATTACTCGAACGTCTTTAGCGCTGCTGGTTGCCACCGTCACCTGCCAACTTTTTCTTTAATTTGCTTATGTTGCAGAAATAGATTTAAGTTTACCATGCCTGAAAATAATGACTAGTCAACGGTGGTTACATCCTATCCTTTTTATTTTTTTTTATTCAACCAAATCTAATTGCAAGAATAGAAAGCTTGATGATCCAATTGCATTATTAAAATAAGAGGGTAAAAACCGTAACCATACATTATATAAATATATAGCCGTGTACTCGTGATAATATAATTTCATTTCAAAATGGAAAACATGACATTGTTTTGTCCGATATCTGATATTGGTTAGAGACATCATCGACGGTTGACCCTCCAATTTGCACCCGAAAAATGTGAATGCTCCTTTTCTCTAGCTCATAAGAAACAATTAAGTGAACAAACCGATGATTGAACCTGGTTTAAATCAGTCATTACTTTGAAGGCAGGAAGAGATGTGTTGGCGCATAAAGACTCGGATTTGTTGGTTTAAGTCGGGAGGACAGGAATACCAAGAACTTCCACACAACTACCGTGCAAAGGAGACAGGGCAACGGGATTTCTATGCTGAAAATATATGATCATAAACTGGTGTCGACAGCCAAACATGTTAAAGCAACACATGGTAGGAGAACTCCCCAAGTGCCATAAACTGGCATAGGGGGATGCAAAACTGTCAAAATTGTCAAAAGATACATGAAAGTACCAAAATTGGAGAAGAAATGAACATTTAAGTACTAACAACAAGAATTTTCGGCTAAACAGCTGACTTGGCTTTTTCCGACGGGAATTTTCAATGATATGCTATTTATTTATTTTTAAAAAATTATCCACATAGACAAGGCAAATGTGTCACACTATCCATGTAAACTATGCAAGACGACGCTAAACAACATCGTTTCGGTACTTAAGTGATCATTTTCTGCAAAACTTAATACTTAAGTGTTCACTTTTAATTAGAAGTGACACATAAATGATTACTTATACCATAACTTCGACACTTAAGTGATTCTTTTTTAACCATGACTGGCATTTAAGTAAACATGGAGGACAACGTCATTTTAGACAAGGATTGCTAAGTGAACATTCCGACGAGCCACATAGAGCAGTTAAGTCATGTCAAATTTCTGGTAAGCTTGCTGAAATTTGCACTTAAATGTCTAATTTTCAAAATAAGTGATACTTAAGTGTACCTTTTGGAAGTTTTGGCACTTGGGGTGTTTTTTGGCCACATGTTCACCACAACATTAAGACACCGTTCACTTCAATACCCTTCAAGAAACTACGTACTACTAATCTCTCTCTCACATCCTAAAGTTCTTTCTCATCAAGCCCAAATCGATCTTGGCTGGTCAAGTTATGTTGTACACGAACATCTTTGCATCCTCTATAGAAATGGACGCTGTGCCATTCGACGATCATGAGTACATTCAAAGCAACGGCAGCTTTGTTAAGTTCGCTCGGATGTGTTTCTTTGTGGTAGAGCACGCCAACCATTGGTGTTATGTTGAGGATCTTCTATCACTGAAGCATGGGCTCTGTTGGCATGGCTCGCATCTCTTCACTGACCGTGACACGGGTTGCCATGTCTCGCTCGACTGTCCCAGATTGAGGACATCAACCGAACCATAGCCAAGCACGTAGAGAGGATGGTGATGCAAAACTCGCACTGCGAGAAGATGCCCTTTGTCGCGACCTGTGACGTGATACTGCCGAAGTACAGACAGCCGTGGCAGAGGGAGTAGACGGCAGGTCCGGGGATTTCTCGGACTTTGGAGTTGTTCCGACGACCACAGAAGCAGAGGTCGATTTGATCCAGAAGAGGAAACGCAATGATGGTTTTGATGATGACAACTTGAAGCTGGAGATGGGGCTCAAGCAATTCGTGAATGGATGCAAAAGATTGAGGGCATGCTAAGAGAAGCGACCAGCGACAAGTCGAGTCAACATATATAGTTTAGTTTACTCAGAGACTTAAACGGTAGAGACGTAAATAATTTGCCTTGCGTTCTCTATTTGAAGTTTCTGAATTGAAACAGATTCCGTCTATTCTTCTTGCTCATGAACTTGTTGAAAATTATCGAAGCAAATGAGTTCTTCTCCAAGGGGCATGATCAAAGCAGATCTCATTGAAACTTGGAAGCAAGATGAAACGCCATGTCAAATATATAGTGGAAAATGGCCAAGACATCGGCTTGGCAGCCAAATAGAATTCTCTTGAAAAGATACTCATTAAAAAAATTCCTATGATGCTTTCACTCAGTTAAGATGCAAAGGTTGCTGCAGTGATAGAGGGGAATGAGTGGAGATGACCGTCCCCAAGATCAAATAAATTGCTTAAGATCCAAGCTGCCGTTGCTGGCGTGCTTCAATATGACTCGACTTGAAAAGCCAAAACTGATTTTCCTGGGATCTAAACAAGCAAAATTTAACCAAAAGGAGACTTGGAAGCTGCTAAAACCTCAGGGCACCCAAAAATTGAATGGCATAGACTCATCTGGTTCAGTCCTATGCATTTATAGCCTGGCTTATCACATTAAACAAGCTACGAACAAAATACAGAATGAAAGTAGTCATATTCTATCGATTCGGTATGTTTGCTACCTACCAGTGGAGGAAGACCTCCTCAAGATTTTTCATATGTTCCGTTGGTGTATTATTTCAAGGCAAGTCTAGAAAAGAGTCCTGGTTTTGCTGAATCTGAATAAGCAAGCTGAGGATTGGCCATCAGTTCTCTTCGTCTCTTCAGTTCTTGACTGGCAGAAGCTTAAAGATTGTCCCGATAAAACTAGCATGAAATGCCACCATGCATAGTATCTGGAAGGAGAGAAACGGGGTTGTTCGTGAGCAAACCGCTCCCCATGTAAACAAGGTTGCTGCTGCAATATACTTCTCGGTCAGAACTGCCTCTGAAGATTCAAATAAGCGATGGAAGAAAAGTGGTGGATGATGAAGCCAAAAACATAATATATTGACAATGTTACATCAAAGTTAGAAAAAATAAATATACATTTAAACTTACAATACATATATCTAACATGTATATGATAAATTAAAACTTATTATAGACCGTCATATCTACATTTTATCTGTCACGCCCCGAACCCCGAGACATGTGAACAACCCGCCATGGTCATGCAAATGCGACATTCCCAAGTAGTGTTGCCGACCACATTCATTTATTATGCGCATGCGGAACGAATATATAATCCCTAACAAAAACTCATAGGATAGGAAAGCAGGAAATCAACTCATTCATAAACAAACATGCTTTCATAGATAAACAACATTCTAGGGTTTACATATATGCTAAAAAGGGTCAACTTACAAAAAGGGATTAGTTCACCAAAAAGAATGAATAGTCCTAAGACTACTAGTCGGACACACTCTTCGATCTCACTTCAGACTAAACAGCCTCCGAGGGTTCTGCCATCTACGGTCTTGAAATTTTGGCCCACAACGGAGTGAGACATTGTCTCAACAAGTTCAACCCCCTAAACCCTTATTAGAAAGAAAATACGCCCAAAGGTGGCCTAGTCACATCACACAAAAGATTTACCTCGCCTTATTTCCTTTTTGCAGGTTAGTACAACTCAAATCACTAAATCACAGGTAGTCATAAAAACTTAAACAATTGGAACGCAATCGCTTTCATATCATCAATAACCACACTCAACACATGTTCCAATTTTCATTTATCACCACACATGAACATAGTCTACTCGCAGTTCGGCTATCTACTGGCATATAGCCATGCATCGTTTTCCCACCTTGGAGCACGGCTTCGTCACTACTTCGACGGCGTTCCCGAAGGAGCATAAACCCAAAATCTATTGCGACCTGCATCCGTTGTAAGGGGCATCCCATATAGGGGCAAGTCTGACTCAACAGCCTAGGATGATCTCCTCTTAATTATCACACGACAATTCATACTCGGCCCGGGATACTTTGCATTTCACTCAATGCTTCCACTTAAAATAGTGATCCCGGCCATTTTTCTTCATATTAAAAATATTCCGGAAATTATTCACGTGTGGAGGCACGTTAATTTCGAACTAGAAAGCCAATATCTCACTTTTTCAAACCCCACTATTTAATATAATCCTTAAAATCCAAGTTTGGTATCAAAACCCGACACTTGGGATTTTCTGAATAAAATCTATATTTTTCACAATCAACACTCAATTTGCAATATCCAATCATCAAATTAACAATCTGAATACACAGCAACGATAAGCACAAAATTTTGAGAAAATAAGGTCCCGAAATAATTTTCGGAATTTATTAAATAATTAATTTTATTCCGAAAATTAATTAAATAATAATATTTTAATAAATT
The DNA here is from genome assembly GCA_014182715.1 of Eucalyptus cloeziana. Classification (NCBI taxonomy): domain Eukaryota; kingdom Viridiplantae; phylum Streptophyta; class Magnoliopsida; order Myrtales; family Myrtaceae; genus Eucalyptus; species Eucalyptus cloeziana. Next base: position 14,956,082 of record CM024644.1, on the reverse strand, counting down.
CGAATATAATATATTATTAAATAATATATTAATTTCGAAATATATATAATTCAAAATTATATATTTAAGTCCAATCATCATTAAACTAACATAACCATCCAATTAACTTTAATCAAACACACCCTAAACTAATCACACCCTTAACCTAATCCACACCTAATTAAACTAATCTAACAACCTAAGTTTACTTAGCTGAAACTAAGAACGCCCTAAGCATCATTAACCCTCCAATCAAGGTTTAGTGAGATAAACTCACCGGAATCGCTTTCCAACGAGTCTTCGGCAAAAAGGACAGCGAGGCCGTCGACAAATCTCCTTGGGGCGACACCATAGGGGGCCGGGAAGGCACCTGAAACGGGCCTTGAAAGTCCGGATCTTGCTGGAAAATCCGGTGGCTACCCTTGGCTAGTCGGAGGAGCTCCGATCACTGGTTGGGCGCGGGACCGGCGGAAATGGCGACGGCGGCTCGGGCGGTTGCCGGCGATGGCTCCGGTTGCTTTCCGACGGCCTTGGCGATGGTAGGCTATGAAGCACGGACACTCTCCGGCACCCTTCGTGTCGTGTCCGACACTCCGACACGTGTCCGACATGCTTCGATACGCTCCGACACGCGGTCAACTTCATCCGACACGCGAGTCGGAAACTTCGACACATGACTCCGACACGCACGGGGTTGTTTTTATAAATTTTCAAAACTTTTGGACTATAAATATAACTATATGAAAAAAATAAAAATAAAAAAGTTAAAACGTCTTCACACTCACACGCACGGGTCTTCAGTCTTCACTTCAGTCTTCTCTTAGTCTTCTTCAATCACAGCAAAGCAAACGAGCCTGAGCAGTGACTGTGAGCACACTGAGCAAACCACTTTGGTTCTCTTCTCTCGCGTGAGTGTCGCCGGTGTTACTTTGCCGGCCGCCCGACCCACCCGACCAATCGCCGACTCGCCGTAGCCCCCGTGCCTTAGGTTAGCATCTTGAGATTTGGGATTTTTTGGCAAACCCTAGTTCGGGAAAATGGGGATTTTTCGAACCCTCTTTCCGTCTCTCTGTCTCTGGCACTCTTGTGCCGGTTTTGCTCTATGGGTTGTTGTTTTTGTTCGGTGGATTGCTCGCTGACTGATGCTTCGCGTTCTCTTTCTTTTTTTAGATTTTAGTGCTCCGTCCATTCCGATTGCTGCTTGGAAACTCTCTCTCTACCATCGCGACCGTCACCAGAAATCTAAGCTGCCTTTCGAATTCGAAGTATTGATTCCGAGGTGGGTACTCATCTTTTGCGCTTGTGTTTCAATTTCGGGGTTGCATTTGGTGTCAGAATCTCTCTCTCTCTCTCTCTCAATGCATAGCAAAGAGTACTTCGCGGGACTCAAAACTTCTGTGGTTGATTGGCCTGCTTTTGTTGCTAACGCATGAGGGGATAGTTTCGAATTTCATTCTTTTGCTTCCCACTCCTCCCCAATACGCTGCGCTGCCGCTCCAGTGACACTGTCGGTGTCACCGCTTGAAAGTGCTTAGGATTTGTAGTTTTTTTTATTCAGCCAATTTTGAGATCACCAAAATTGCTCTTTTTGGCCTGTTGGTGTCTGGCGCGAAAGGATTGTCTCGAGCCGTTTGGTTATATGTACACCCATGTATTTTTGCAATTTCTGCTGTTTGAAGGGCTTTTGGTATTTCTATGTTATTTGGGTTCTGTTCTTGTCTAAATCTTTTTTCCTTGCCAGTCATTCGTGTGTTGGACTTCCTTCTTAGCATCCATACAAAGTTCTTTTATTTTTTGGGCGATTTACTGATTTGTAATTGATATTAAAGCATTATCATTCATACAATTAGTGCAATCTATGATATGCATATGGGTTCTGAATGTTGGTTTAGGAAAGGGGGCTACACGAGGTAGCGCAATCTATTTCGTCATTGGCGGACGATCAAATTGAATGTATTCTGAAACGATACATGTCAAGAGTGGACAAGAACCTGCGATGTCCTTAGATTTGAGTTTGTGCATTTAGGTGTTTAGATTGTATAGCAATATATTTGGTTAAGTGCTTAGTTTGTAATGTTCGGGGTATACAAAATATATCTTTTTTGAAACTTGTCTGAGAACTAGCAAGAGTTGTAGAAAATTTTATCATGGTTTTTTTTCTGGTGTTGTATAGAAGCAGCATAAAGTTCACGGTCGTGGAAGAAATGAAAGTAAAACTTACACAATGACAATATATTGGTACCCATTCAAAGAGTGATAGATCCAGAGCTTGACTGTTGAGAATTATTTGTATTTCTACGATTCATTTGCTTGTTACAACGACAAATCAAACTGAAATGCCTCATTGTTTGGGTTCTGAATGTTGGTTTAGGGTTAGAGGTCTTGTCAAACTCCCAAGTCTCGAGTTCATGAGTCTTATCCTGTTGAGATTTCAACTATATTAGCTCGATTTTTAAGGCGATATGGATTGTGCTCTGTTCTGATTTCTTTCTTCTTAGGTGTTTGACTGGTGTTGATGTTGGTTCACTTGCTTCCAACTTGAAACCTTATAGCAATTGATAATAACATGTTTATTTTTTATTTTTTCTTTTTTGTAGAATGTCTTCAAGTTCAAACATGGCTAGTAGTACTTCAAGCACACAAGCTACCTCTAGCAATGAAGTTGTAAAACAACCATTATGGAGGTATGTTACTAAGTTAGTTAATCACACTGATGCAGGGGGAAATTTGTCTTGGAGATGCAACTTTTGTCAAAAAGATTTTAAGAGTTCATATACGAGAGTGAAGAGCCATTTGATGATGATAAGTGGAAAAGGAATTGGAAAGTGCACAAAAATAGGAAAAAAAGATCTTTTGGAGATGGAAAGTTTAGAGGAATAGGTCAATACTAAATTAATGAGTATTGCACCTAGAAATGTACCTTTGCCTCTTGCTAGTTATTCACTTAGTGGTGGTGGTGGTGGTGACGGAATGGATTTATCATTGAACTCCAAAAAAAGGAAAGGTGAAAGTGGGAGTGGAAAATCAATTGAAAATGCATTTAATATGACTCAACGGGAACGTCTAGATTGTGAGATTGCTAGGATGTTTTATTCGGCGGGCTTGCCGTTTAACCTAGCAAGGAATCCTTATTTTCAATCCGCTTTCACTTATGCCGCTAATCATAATATTGCGGGTTATGTACCACCGAAATATAATTTGTTGAGGACCACTTTGTTGCAAAAGGAGAAGGCAAATATTGATAGGTTGTGTACACCTATCAAAATCATGTGGAAGGAGAAAGGTGTAAGTATTGTGAGTGATGGATGGAGCGACTCACATAGAAGACCGCTTATTAATTTCATGGTGGTATCGGATGGAGAACCAATGTTTATAAAATCGGTTGATTGCTCGGGAGAAACAAAAGATATGCATTTCATTTTTAACTTGCTAAAAGGAGTTATCAATGAAATTGGGCATGAGAATGTGGTCCAAGTAATTACGGATAATGCTTCAAATTGTAAGGGCGTGGGACAACTCATTGAGCAAGAATTTACATCCATTATGTGGACGCCTTGTGTGGTGCACACCCTTAATCTAGCTTTGAAGAATATTTGTACCGCAAAAAATATGGAGAGCAATCAAATAGTTTATGAGGAATGTAGTTGGATTTCAGATATTGTTAAGGAAGTTATGCAAATCAAACATTTCATCATGAACCATTCTATGAGATTAGCAATATACAATGAGTTTGTTAGCTTGAAGTTGCTTTCTGTAGCGGATACACGTTTTGCTTCGATGATTGTGATGCTTAAGAGATTCAAGTTGATAAAAAGTGGTTTTCAAAGCATGGTGATTTGTGACAAATGGAATATCTATCGAGATGTTAATCAAGAGAAAGCTAAATTTGTCAAGGAGAAGGTGTTGGATGATTTTTGGTGGGATTTGATCGATTATATACTTTCCTTCACGGCTCCTATTTATGATATGCTTAGAGTTTGTGACACCGATAAGCCTTGTCTTCACTTAGTTTATGATATGTGGGGTTCGATGATCGAAAAAGTGAAGAAAGTTATATATGCACATGAAGTGAAGAGGCTAGATGAGAAGTCCACATTTTATGAGGTGATTCACACAATTCTTGTAGATCGTTGGACAAAGAACAACACTCCACTTCATTGCTTGGCACGTGCCTTAAATCCTAAGTAAGTTATAAAATTATATGAGATTATTACTTTAGTAGTTATTATTTCTTTAACATGATAATATAATGCTCCTCTTATTTATTATTGTTTTCTAATTTTATTTCATTTTATTAAATAAAGGTACTATAGTAATCAATGGCTTGATGAAGATCCTACTCGAATTTCTCCATACAAGAATAAGGAGATCAACCAAGAAAGATTGAAATGCTTCAAGAAATACTTTCCTAACTTGGATGAGCGCAACAAGGTGAATTTGGAGTACGTAGATTTTGCAAATAAAAAAGGGAATTTTAGAGAATTGGATTTCATTCAAAATCGATATTCTATGAATCCTAAGGCTTGGTGGGTCAATCATGGTGCATGTGCACCGATGCTTCAAAGCATAGCTTTAAAGCTTCTTGCACAACCTTCTTCTTCATCATGTGCTGAGAGAAATTGGAGTACTTACTCATTTGTGCACTTGGCAAGAAAAAATAAGATGACCCCAAAACGTGCAGAAGATTTGGTTTTTATTCATAGCAATCTTCGTCTTCTATCAAGAAAAAACCCACAATATGCAGAAGGAGAGACTAAGATGTGGGATATTGGCGGAAATGCATTTGACTCGTTTGAAGATGTTGTGGTGCTTGAAGTTGCAAATCTTTCACTTGATGAGTCGGAGATGGAGTCTGTTTTTTTTGCAGAAGAAGTGGATAATGTGGATGAATGACTTTTTGTTATATTACTTGATGGAATGTTGATTGTTTTCTTGCTTATTGTTAAATTTTAAATTTAATAGTGGAATGTGGATTACTTGTTTTTTCCTTCAAGTTTTATGGTTTATTACAATGAAATGTAGTTGAATTTGTCAAATTAAAAGAATGAATGATATTAACAAATGTATGATTAATGTTTTTAGTATAGACTAATTCTAGACTCTTTTTATTATTATTATTTACTTATTTATGCATTTATATATAAAAATATTTATTTAATATTTAACGTGTTGGAACGTGTCGAAATTCTCTACTTTTTGAGAAATGACGTGTCACGTGTCGCGTGCCGTGTCGTGTCGTGTCGCATGTCGCGTGTCGGGCTACATAGACGGCGGGCAGCTCGGGACAACGAAGGACGACGGCTGCTGGACGGCGGACGAAGGGCGAAGTGGCGAGCGGGACGACAGCGAGCAGGCGATGCGCACGAACGACGGCGGCAGCGAGCATCTCAGGCGAAGCCGGTGGCGTCGAGCGGGTGAAAGGGGCAGTCGGTATGGCTGGTTCGCATGGTTGTTTCTCTCCCCTCCAAAAATTCAAGAAAAAGCCAATTGAAGAAGATGATGTTGATGGGTGAGAGGGACAACCCCACTTTATGAGATCAAATCTCCACCATCCACTTGTCAACTTCTTCTTCATTTGGCCCCAACCACCGTGACATCAAGTGATGTCATCTTCTACCATCTCAATCCTCCACAACATCTTCCAACGGGTGCAATTTCTTTTTCCGTTGTGGCATGAATTCTTGTACAACAATTCCTTCAATCAATTTCTTTCAATTCTCTTCCAATTAAGTCCAATTAAAGTCCATAAATTAATTCAATGTTCCTAATAAGATTTGTGACATAACAGGACTTTCAATTTCTGAATTCGCTTTCAATTTCACGGCTAATTTCATTTTGGCACGATATTAGCGCAACCCATCGGGTAGTTTTTAGAAATTTTTATGCATTTGACATGTGGTTGATCATTTCAAGCCACAATGTACATACACATTGGCGACTCTCGGTTGTCATGGTAATCTCAAGATTTCAAATACGGACATAGGGTACCCAATCGACAAAAAGTCGGTCTAATGCCGACCGACAAGAATAGTGCGATCTAGTGGAATCACCCACACTCGATCACGTGCCTCTATCGAGTCGACTTATCTCCGGTCTCTAATCGATTTTTAACTGTACCGTAATGACCCTTGTAGATTAGCTCGATCGAAAGGTCGCTTCCTAGTCAAATTCTTGAGTCTGATACATTAGAATTTCTTAATGGCTTCACTCGATAGATTAGTTTTCACATGAGTGGCCGACTCAAGGAAAAGAACTATATGTGTGAAGATGAAATGCCCGTCTCATTTTATTAAAAACAGAAATAGAAAAATTAGGATGTCACATTATCACTATCTAGAATAATAACTAAAAATAACATAATTAGAAAACTCCATTAGGATGCGCTATTCGCAACCCCATATTAGATTAATTAAAAAACATTATATCTCACCTTAGACCAACCCAATAAAATATTATAGGAAACATGTCATATCACAAATATTATACAATATTTGAATGTTTTTTGGGACAATATAAAATTAAAACAAAAGGTATAACTAAGATTTACGCTTAACACCAAACACCATTTTCAATTAAGAAATGGTTAAGTAAGCTAAAACAAATCGATTCTTTTTTTCTTCTTTCAAGATGAAATCAAGAAAAGAAAACCCGGAGGGCATCCCACTTACAAAACAATCTTAGTCATAGAACTTCAACCAAAAAAAAATCACACATATCGCCGTATAATAATTTAAATTTAAAAAAAAATCACAGATATCACCATTTAATAAAAATTTTTCCAACGGTTAGGCGGATGAAAATAAATGTCTTTTCTTTAAAGCCTAGTTAATCAACATGGTCCTCTTTTGTCGGCCCGTAGACAATCTGGACTGAATCGAAACGCAGGATATCGAACGTCATCAAGTCTTAGGATACTCAGCGGCACATGAAGAAGTTGGAAAAAGGAAAGTAGTTAGAAAGTGTGGTCATCAAGTCTTAAATTTTCTTTTTAATTAGGGAAATAGAGGACTACTCGACTTAGAACAGGAAAGATATGACCGATCCATGTAACACTATTAAAGTATAAGTTTGTGCACACAAGACTCAACTCTATCCTCATAAAAACTCTCCAAAATTCCAATACAACCCAAATCGTGGAACTCCTCGAGTCCCTAACCCTTCCATCTCATGAAGAACTAAGAAAATCTCTTGCAGTTTCCACCCCGATTCACCGATGGCCACAGATATTCACGTCCATGCCCAAATATGTCGTCGGAGGGCAAACGGGGACACATTATTTGAAGAGCACAAGCTCATGCAAAGAGGCGACACCGTTGATAAGTTCACCCGCATTTGTCATGTCACTCTCGATCGATTCAATTTTCCAACTGACCTCGAACGTCAGATGAAACAAAGATTGCTCCACCGATGTTATCACATTATCTTCGGTGACAGTGAAACCCGTCATCACGTCACCATGGATCGGCATACGACGGACCTTCTCATGCTAAGAGTGGCCGCAGAAGCGGAGAGAATGCGGAGGACCAAGCTCTCCTTGCACTTGAAGAAGATACCGGCCCATATGGTCTTGGAGGTTTCCGTCCATCGGAGAGAGCAAAGGGAGATGCAGGCGGCCCTTAGGGAATCGATGGAAGTTTCAGACGCCTTTAGAGCGGTCCGGCGAGTCAAGCGGCCATTGACGCGCTTGAGAAAACAAAGCTCCACGAGGTTTTGGATTCTGGCGACGACGGGTACGTAATTTGTAAGGATGAGATATCGCCCGACGAAGAAATTACGCGCATGTCATGCAAGCATATTTTTCACCATGAGTGTATCGTCCATTGGCTGAGCGTGAGCAACTTGTGCCCGCTGTGTCGTTTCTCGATGCCCATAAGATCAGGAGATTGCGATTGGATAAAACATTTTATTTGGTCCACTGTCAATAATTTATACTTTTATTGGAAATTGGATTCACCCCTCTACCGACTGTAATGCCAAAGTGTATGACTATTCTTTTCATGTTCGACTTTCCTATCTTACATGCTCAATAGGTACTTGACCGTTAGCAAGCAATTTCTAATTAGCCGTATATAAATATGTTTTTCGAGATTGGGGTACATTTAGCAATATGAAATTCGAAGAAAATCTCCTTCACGGTCATGACCCTTTGAGCAAAATATTACAACGGAAGAGATATATATTTATTCCCATGAAAGAAAACTAAATTATTTAATTTTTTTATTTACGTTTGGTTGCATTTAATCAGTTTATTTTTGAAAATGGGAAAATTATTTTTCCATATGAAAAATCCGTTTGGATGGCGTGTATAGAATTAGTTATTTACAAATATTAGCTAGCATAACACATTATTTTGAAAAGAAATTTTGCAAAATTTTCATAATTAAGCTACTCGTCTGTCTTTAACTTTCATATTATTGGAGGAAAGATCGGCGCCAAGTGAATCTTTGTCTCATCTATTTAATTTTTAATAATTAAATTGTTTGTATACGTTTGATCAACAATATGCTATCATCTTTCATTAAAGAAAAGTAAAAACTCTATTTATTGGGAATGAAGTAGAAGTTGTTTTTATTGGTTCTAACCCGACGATATTTATCTAATAAATAAGTTGAAAACTTCTTTTGTCCTCACTTCTTTTTCCTTAAAAAGTTAGCCCTCTTAAAATTATAAGTAATATTTCATAATTAAACTCCATTCACCACCCTCTCTTCTGAGGTGGCGCCCTTACCCACATTTGCCAGCAAGGTACAATGAACACCCAGCCATAAGTGACCTACCAGCAGAGCTCGCAAGATGATTGTGAGAATTTGTGGGACCACTTACACTACCAAAGTTTAAGCTGTTAGATAAAAGCGTGATTTATTATTTAACTATGCTAACACTCCCCCTCATGCTTAGTCTAGTCTTTTTGCTCAGTACTAGACATGAAAATTTAATTAGGGGCAAATAGGATATGGAAAAATTTGAACTTAAGACCTCCTGTTTTGATATTATATGAGATTTTGTGGGATTACTGCTGACCATTCTAAAAGATTGGCAATGATCCCATAAAATCTCACGATGATGGTGCCTGCCATTGCGCGGGGCTTGCACTGAGGTCAAGGGCAAAAGGCATAAGGTGGGGAGAGGAAGCCATAAGAGAGCTGCGTAAAACTAAAACTATAGTGAAGAGAGAAGAGAACAGAAAACTCGGACTTCGATATATTCGCCATGTTGATGTTTTGAAAAGAGAAAAGCTGAAACAAAGCAATCTCTGCACTCCGTCAATGTTCATGTTCAAAGACATGGCATTATCTCTCTCTCTCCTTCATCCTTCTTTCCCCAACTTGCGCAGCAAGTGTTTGTCTTTATCCATTGCATCTTTGCCAGCAAAGAAAGCAAATCCCAATTTCTTCCATCGCAATCTCGACAAAAAAAGATGCAACCGATCGACCATCGCCAAGCTGCAATAAAGAGAACAACAAGTTCACATCAAGTTTTTCACAAAAAAGAAATCTAACAGAATAAACTGAAGATCTCAATTGTATCAATTTAATAATTTTTAGAACCTCTTATAGCACATTTTTAAAGTTTCGGGACTCAATTGTACTTTCGTGATAATTTTTAAGATTTTTAGTGCACTTATCATTTAAGTTTATATTTCAAAATATGAATCAAGAGGCAAAATTTTCAAATTTATCAAAGACGTTACCAAACATCTATAGTTTATTAGTTTTTTTCTAGTCGTTCTATAGTTTATTAGTAAAATGTCCAAAAAATATATGAAAGTCCTTAACTATAGAAAACTCTTTCGATAAAGAAATTTGAGTAATTTAAAACATGGCAAAATGCAAGAAACTAGAAACTAACTACGTATTTAGATATTCAGTAACTATTGCTAATTTAAAGCATAATTTAGCTTATTTAAGCGGTGCAAGTTGGGGAATCAATTTCTTGCCTTCAGTTATAAGATTTCAAACGGAACATACAATCCTATCACCTCAACAATACCATCAAACTTCTTAACTTACAATAAATTTATAAAATTACAAAGAAAAACAATCACAATATACATTTAAAGCATAACACATTTTTGGTTTTGTGAAATAGTCTAATTCGTAAATTCCTTTTATTTGACTTCAAAGTTTTTCAAAGATGTCGATAATAATAAACTTCGTGAGTTTTAGTTTGTTGGGTTATAGCGTTCTCCTTCAATTTAACTTTTCAGAAAAAATTTAAATAACGGGCAGAGATTTATGGTTTTGTGCATTAGCACCCAGGATACTTTGATTTAACTTAATTTAGATCTCAACAAAAAGAAACGGACTGTTTTTGTATTTTAGTTATATATAATATACAAGTAGTTCAATTCGTTGAATAAAAAATATTTCAAGAAATAGAAACTAAAAGTAAAGCCTTGCATATCGCTGTTTAATAAATGTTGTCTACCGGATGAAAATCGAAGTTCTTAATATAAAGCCAAAAAATAATCAATAGGGTACTTTTCTGGGGTAAAAAGTCAAAGACAATTAGGAAAAAATCAGTAAATTAAGGCAGGAGATAATTCTTCAAGTCGTAACACATTAAGAAGATGAAAAAGGAAAGTAGTTTTAAGGGCGATCCTTGGACGAAAATTGATTAGTTTCTTCCTTTATTATTAATTTTTTTTTTCGATTTGTGCAAGGAAGATAGGAGATAGTATGGCGATTCATACTCTGATTCAAAAACAGAACGCACGGTGGCACGAATTGGCCCATCAAAGATCCCATACTTTCTTAACTAGGAAAGTCAGTTAATTAAGTAATTTTCGTAGAACCATATAAATATAGTTGGCTTGTTCACCACAAAATCAAAACACCATTCACTCCGATACCCTTCAAGAAACTACGTACTACCTGAAAATCTCTCTCTCACATCCTGAAGTTTTGTCTCATCAAACCCAAATCGAGCATGGCTTGTGAAGTTATGCTGCACATAAACGTATTTGCATCTTCTGTAGAAACGGACATTGTGCCAATCGATGATCAAGAGTCCGTTCAAAGCAGCAACGGCTATCTGAAGTTCACTCGGATGTGTTTCTTCGTGTTCGAGCGAGGCAACCGCCGGCGTTACATCGAGGATCTCCTCTCGCTGAAGCATAGGCTCTGTCGGCATGGCTCGCATCTCTTCGCCCACTGTGACATGGGTTGCCGTGTCTCGCTCGACCCTCTCCAGATCGAGGACATCATCCGAACCATAGCCGAGCGTGTAGAGAGGATGGTGATGCAAAACTCGCACCGCGAGAAGATGCCCTTTGTTGCCACCTGTGACATGATTCTGCCGAAGTACGGAAAGCCATGGCAGAGGGAGGCGACGGCGGGGTCCGCGGATTTCTCGGACTTTGGAGTTGTTCCGACGACAGCAGAAGCGGAGGTTGACTTGATCCAGAAGAGGAAACGCGATGATGGCTTGGACGATGAAAACTTGAAGCTGGAGATGGGGCTCGAGCAATTCGTGAATGGATGCAAGAGATCAAGGGCATGCTGAAAGGAGCGACTAGCGACGAGTCGAGTCGACATATATAGTTTGGTTTACTCAGAGGCTTAAACTGTACAGATGTAAATAATTTGCCTTGCGCTCTCTATTTGAAGTTTCTGAATTGAAATTTGAATTTGATTCTGTCTATTCTTCTTGCTTGTTAAAAATTATCATAGCAAAAGAGTTTTTTGCCAAGGAGCATGATCAAAGCAGATCTCATTGAGGCCTTTGACTCGATAAATTGGGTTTTTCTTTATGTTTATTTTAAGAAATAAGCAGATCCCTGAGGCATTTATAGAATGGATCAAGGGTCGCATCACCAAATTCCTACTTCTCTGTGAGCTTCAATGGTGGCATCCGAAGGCTTTTTCACTGGTGGCAGAGATTAAGACGATGGATCCCTTTTCTCCTTACCTATTTGTGGTTGTTATCAAATCTGTCGCTCGAATGATGAAAGATGTTGTGCTCGAAAGGAAAATCAAGTACCACATCTGTTGTTCTAAGGCTGATCTCGTCCATCTTAGTGTCGCCAATGATTTGATGATCCTCCTTGAAAGGGATAGGAACTCTTTGCTGTCTATATTGGATATCTCTTATCAGTTCCATAGTCTTTCCGGGAAAAAAACTCAATGCAGACAAAACTGAACAATATCTTCGTGGGTATGATGGAGCTCTTTGTGATGATTTGTTCAAGTTCAGAAGATTTAAGAGGGTAGCCTACCTGTTAAAAGCCTTGGACTGCCTTTGATCTCAGGTGGGTTACCTGATAAGGAGTGCAAGCCTTTGATTAACAAAATTACTTCAAGAATAGAACACTGCACCTCCAAGCATCTGGGCTATGCAGGCAGAGGGCAGTAGATTAAATCTATGATGAATTTCTGGTGCAAACCTTCTACCCTTCCAGAGAAGATTGTTAAAACTGCAGGGAGCACATGCTCTGCTTTCCTGTGGAAAGACTCTTTCCATAAAACACATGGGACCAAAGTCTCTCAGAATGAAGTTTGTTCTCCCAAGTGTGAAGGGGGACTAGGTTTGTAACTCAGCCTGCATTGTAAAGGAGCTTTGGTGTCATCAATTTCATTCTGGGTCTTTGTGGGTGGCTTGGATACGTGTCTATCCGTTAAATGGAAGTAATGTTTGGGAGATTGAGCCAAAACAGGACAGAAGCAACTCATGGAGAAAGATGCTGAAAGTTGGAATCAAGCTGAAACGTCATGTCAAATATATAGTAAGAAATGGCCAAGACATCCGCTTGATAACCAAATAATATTCTCTTGAAAAGATGCCCATTAAAAGTCACCAATGATGCTTTCACCTAGTTAAGATGCAAAGGTTTCTGCAGTGATAGAGGGGAATGAGTGGAGATGACCATTCCCAAGATCAAATAAATTGTTTGAAATCCAAGCTGCTGTTGCTGGAGTGTTTCAACATGACTCGGCTGCAAAAGCCAAAACTGATTTTCCTGGGATCTAAACATGCAAGATTTAACCAAAAGGAGAATTGGAAGCAGCTAAAACCTAGGGCACCCAAAAATTGAATGGCATACTCATTTGGTTCAGTCCTATGCATTTGTATAGCCTGGCTTGTCATATTAAACAAGCTACGAACAAAAGATAAAATGAAGTAGTGGTAATCTATCGATGGTTTATGGTTGCTACCTACTAGTGGGGAAGGCCTCCTGAGGTTTTCATCTGTTCTTTTAATGTATTTTCTCAAGGCAAGTCTAGAAAAGAGTCCTGATTTTGCTGAATCTGGACAGGCAAGTCAAAGGATTTGTCATATAGCCCTTTTGGGGGTCAAAGAACACCCTAAGTGCCACAAGTCGGCACGAGGGACACGTAAGTGTTAAAATTTTCAAAAGGTACACTTAATTGTCACTTTTATTGAAAATAAAACTAGAAATTATGGCTGATTCAAACCAATTTGCTTATGTCATTTTAGTTACAAATTAATTTCTAAGGTGGCTAACCATTGGAAAATTTGTTTTTGTGAGTTAATTACCGTCAAGCTAAGTGCCTTTTTTAGTGGTCGGCAAATCCAAGGCAATATCTTGATTAATTAGGAGGTTTCACACCAATTGAGGATTAGAAAGAGCAAAAAGAAATTTCAAGTAATTCTGAAACTAGATATACAAAAAGCGTACTACAGGGTGAAATGGGATTTCTTGAGGACATGCATGCTTAAGATGGGTTTCTATGAACGTTAGGTGTCCCTAATTATGCAACGTGTCACTACAATATCATTTAGATTGAAAGTTAATGGAGAACCCTTACACTTGTTTCAGCCCTCACATCAAATTAGATGGGGAGATCCTTTATCACTCTAGCTTTTTATCTTGATGGCTAATGTCCTTTCTAGGCTACGAAACAAGTCATCTAAAGATGGGAGTTTGAGAGGTATCAAGCTAAACAGGTTATGCCCTACTCTTTCCCACGTTTTATTTGCTGATGATGCTATATTTTTCTCAAATGGGATGGTCTTGGAGTGCTAGAACTTAGCTGCCATATTGAATCAATATTGTTATGCATCAAGTCAAGCCATTAACTTCAACAAGTCAGATATTTTTTTAGTAGTGGTTGCTCACCGAATTTGAAGAAGATTATGGTGCAAGAATTGAGAGTACCGATCATTGAGAAGACAAGAAATACCTTGAAATACCGTTGGAAACAAATGTTCGCTTAGATATTAGCCGAGATTAATATGAAACTAGAGGGTTGGAAAGAGAATTTGATGTCTAATTTTGATTAAAACAGTTGTGCAGACATTACCTTAATATGCAATATCCATTTTTTAGATTCCCATCTCCATGAGCAAACCAATTGAACAAAAGATAGCATCCTTTTGGTAGAGAAATAATGAGTCAAAAAAGGGAATGAATTGAAAGAAATAGGAAATCTTGAAAAGAATAAGAAGAAGAAGAAGAGAGACGGGGGATTTAAAGACTTGATCACCTTCAATTTAGCTATGTTGGGAAAGCAAGTTTGGTGACTCTCAGTCCCTTCTGCTTTATGGAGTCAAGTCCTCAAAGGCATTTATTTTCCTTGAAGTGATGTTTGGAAAGCTGGAAATGGAGCTCGGCCATCATGGGATTGGCACAGCTTGATCATGCGCAGGGATGCAATCTACCCTAAGCGGCAAATCCATTGATATTCGCGAGGATAAGTGGCCGTCGTGTGGTTTGATTGGAGGGCCAGCCAATCAAGAAGACCCCCCAAAAAGTGGCTGACTCAATCAACCAGGAGGAGCGGGTGGGGAAGGAGCAGGAACTAAACGATCTCTTTGATGATCGTATTGTCAATGAAATATTGCCCATCCCAATTAGTCGGTTTCCGAGGGCGAAGGGCGTGCGAGCTCCCTCGGCTCTGTTCTCGGAAGCCCTAGCAGTAAAGGAGTCGCTTCTGCACTCGCAAGCGGGGACTGAACTGAACGTGGCTGATCTGTGCACTGAAGTCGACACCGACTGCTTCCCATCGGCGGAGCTTATCATGGGCCAAGCCGAATGCCCTTGGGCCTTACGAGATATAATAGATGAGTGAAGGGTTTTGCTGGCCCTGTTGTTCAAGGTGAAGGTTGTTTTCTGTCCCCTTGCAATTCCTCGTCTTTACCTCCATAACTCCTTTGGAATATCTTATGTTCAGAAACAGATTCTGCTAGCATAACAGTCATAAGATTACTATGAGAATAACAGTTTACCATGAACCACAAATTCTTGAAGATGTGGGTCCTATAAAAATTTATAATTTTTTATGATTTAATTTTTTGTGATCCCAAATAAACTATTATTCTTATAGTAGATTAAAAACCGTTACGCAATCATATCAACTTACTGCTCTTTTGAATGAATTAATGAAACAAAGTGTTCATTTTGACCCCCCCCAAAAAAAAAAAAAAAAAAACTATGCATTTCAATCAAACAAGTATTGACATATCCTTGATGCGTAGATGTTAGTAAAATTAACCATGTTGTTCTTTTGTCTGTTTTTCTTTTTCAATCCACATGCAGGAGTTACTTGCTAATGGAACATGTGTTCAAAATTGAATTGTATGAAGAAGGAGAGCCTCCCATTTTTCTTGGTGGAGTTTGCAGAGACATCTGCTCAACGGAGGGCTGCTTCCTCAAGTTGTTTCCGCACCGCTTTCCCGATTGAGCTCACCTTTACTTCCTCCCGTTCAGCGTCGTGATGATCCTCAAGTACCTCTTCGACCCGTTTGTCCGCGATAAGGCCGTGCTGCAATGCATCGTGCTTGATTATGCCATACTACGAGGCGCTCCCTGAGCGGGTCGGTACTGAGGGATGGGGAGGACGAGCGAGCAAGGTATATGCCTTAGTGGCCACGAGGTAGGTAGTCCAAGGGTCGCAAGGCGATAGATGTGATGTGCATCTCGGTAGTGATATCCAAGCACTACGAACTTCGTCGGGTGTGCTAGACTGGGTCGCCCTCTCAGTCCGGGCTGTGATGGGTGAGAGATACTGAAATCAACACCGAATGCATAGCGATAAGTTACGTGTCCGTCAATTTGTTATTTGATCCTCATTTATGGTACGCAACATCACTCTTATTAGCATATTATATTTGCATGCCGATCTTAGCACATCTAACATTACTCGTAGAATTTTTCAGGTCTCCTACGAATACGGAAGAGATTTTACAATAGGGCACTATTGCAAGGACAAACTTATGAAAACGTATCCTTCCTAGTTCCGCCGATTTCCATGCATGCGTTGTTGACAACAAAACTGACTCATTGACTAACCAACCTAATATAAGATTCATCGATGAGTACAAGCGACATCTTCTTATTGTTCTAAAATCGACAGGTCCTCCTCTATTATTGGATGATTTCTTCAAGATTATCAGAATATATTTAATATTCCATCTTTCCTTGAGAAGAATATAATACGATTCTGAATACACCAATCCACGCGAGAATGTTTGACTTTTCAAGTCGCAAGAGCAAGAAAGAAAATTCGACTCAATTTGTCTTAATTAAATGGACCTGTCATTTAAAGATATTGAATAGCAGGAACTACTTTTTTGACCATTGTAATTTTGAAAATGAACATTGAAATGTCCCTCAAAAGTAAGTAAATAGATTCGAAACATATAAAATGCGGTTAATCCTGCTGTGGAACAAGCTATTATTGCGAAAATAGGTGAATACAACCAACTATCATTAATTTTTTTATTAATTTATTCCTTTTTGTATTTTTTAAATTTGAATTTTTTATAAGTTCTATTTTTTTTTTTTCAACAAAAAAAAAATGAAATTCTTATTCGATTTAATAGCCTTATTCTATTTAATAGTTGGAATAATTAATTTCTTAAATAATATAAAGATTATACCCACAAACATTCACAGAATAGATGAGTGGCTCGCACATCATATGAATGCCGGGCAGAGTGTACCTGGATTGGAGTTTCTTGCTCACTTGTTATGGCAGATATGGAAGTCGCGCAATCGATTCATCTTCAGCAGGCAGACTCCGGATCCAGTTCACATAGTTACCACAGCAATGGAGGAAGCGCAATTGGTTCGGGAGGTCCTGTCTTTTGGCCGGGTGGATGAATGCGAACTCCTCTGTCCGATCCATGCGGCTGGCTCCCGAAATGGGGCTTCTCCTTTTCAAACAGCAGGAGAGAGTCTAATCCGGCACGCCCCCAGTTTCCATCGCAATCAGCCCCCTTGCCTGAATAGCTTGACCAGATTAGCGGCTCAGCAGCCTCCCGTAGCCACGACCGGAGGAACCTCGCCTGCACCACCGTGTCACCCATCTGATCATGCTCATGCTTGGAGGCCCCCCGATCCAGGTACTCTGAAGATAAATATTGATGGGGCTTTCCACCCGGGAAGCAATCTAGGATCAACTGCTTATATATGTCGAGATCACGGAGGGAAATTACTTGAAGCTTTCACGAGTACGGTACCTGCTCACTCGGCATTCGAGGTGGAAATCCACGCGTTGATCGTGGCCCTGCAGCACTTGGAGCATGCGAATCAAACTGACGCTTCTTTGATCTTCGAAACGGACTGCCAAGGGTTGGTTTTAGCGGTGAACGATCTCCAGCGGTCTCCATGGAAGGAGA
Organism: Eucalyptus cloeziana; assembly: GCA_014182715.1. NCBI lineage: Eukaryota > Viridiplantae > Streptophyta > Magnoliopsida > Myrtales > Myrtaceae > Eucalyptus > Eucalyptus cloeziana. The sequence continues at coordinate 14,938,520 of CM024644.1, read as the reverse complement.
AGCCATTGATTGCTGAAGCAGCAACTTGGCTGCGCTCTTTCCACTGTGCATCTGTTAGGTTTTGCCGAAGAGCTGCGAATGCCCATGTTGACTGGGCAGCCAAGGCCCAAAACAATGGTCTTCTGTCTTCTAATTGGGCCGCTCTCCCTCCCCCTGCTCTTTTACATCTTTTAGCTTTTGACGCTTGTGAAACCACTTGTAACCTTGGTCTTACTTAATGCATCGGTTATTCACGACAAAAAAAAAAATGGACCTGTCATTATTGCCTGTGCAGTTCCTTTCACATGAAGCAAACGACGGGCAACATGGTCCCCTCCCAACCCCGTCGTACCTCGTGCCCATCGTTAATTCCACTGTTGGGATTGGATGGAACCCCGAGTCAAGTCATGAGACAAGGTAGTCGCGTTGCAAGTACGTTTAAACACTTACGTTGATCGATCTTGAAATGCCATTCTTATTAAGATATTGAACGATCGGCTGATATTGCCTCAGACTTGTTTTACTGGAAAAAGAAAAAAATTCACGTGAACCGCGGCTCCATCATATCTATTGATCATGCAAGTCCAATACGGATCAAACTAATGTGATTGCATTTGATCTATGATGGATTTGGGTGCAGGCAAGAATTTCTTGTTTACTGAATTAAACCCTATGTCATGTCTAGGACGTCAGATTAAAGACTCAGACCACTATTATGAAATTTATAGTGTGAACGCGGGAAAAAAAAGGTCCCACGTATGAAAAATACAAGGAAACGTTTTGGTTTAATATGAGAACATCTACGCAAGTGTCATTTGAAGTCGTAGGCTCTCGAGTGGACTTTGCGCATTGGACAGGTCTGATTATACCTAATCTTGACATCTCACTTGTATGTATGAGCCTGACTCGTCTCAAAAAGATTCTAATTTTGCAACAACAAAAAAATCGAAATTCATGAAAAGCCATGGTTAAATAATTTCGAAATTCCGTTTAAATAAACGGTAATTTTTCCAACAACCATGACAGTTGGAAATTCAATAATTATGTTTATTCATGAGATGCATGTTGGAAGATACGGAAGATATGCTGTAATCTATTTTGATTATAATCATGCATTAAATCAATTAGGGATTAGATTGAGATATATCAATTGATATGTAAAATATTTCCTTTCCTTTTATTCATGTATCTTTTGTATTATAACTACAAAGTGATGTACATTGAATACAATAGAGAAAACATAATTCCCCAAAACCCTACAACTCTTGCTCTGTTCTTCGCTTCTCTATGCTTTCTTACATGGTATCAGAGCTTGGCTCTTGATTCCGCTTCCGCATTGATTGCCTGTCAAAGCCTCCTGATCTACAAAATTAGATCAAAGCAACGAAGGAATCAAAATTCATTAGAGAAGAAAGAAGCAGAAATCAATACTCACCATGAGTCACCCAGAGAATTCATCTTCTATTATAGATGCACAACCCACAGGAGAAGTTACACCTGCACAAGAAATATAAAGCACGATCCCGGCGATCCAACAGCAAGCTCAAGTTCAAGGCCTACAATGGCAGTATCACCCGACTCAGTCAAATATAGGGCTGCCCATCTCGAGCCATCCTTACCAATGAGTACCGTATCCATGGTACGTTGGGCCGGGCCCACATGCATCATTGCCAGGGACTGGGAGCAACCAAAGCAACCCCCAACCCGATGGGAGTCCACCAGCCACAAATGGGGCAAACTCAACCGTCGGTTCATAACAAATTAGCGGGTCGGGCTAGCCGAGTTTTGGGACAAATCCCTACCCAAGCTTTTCCAATGCAGGTTATGGATCCGGAACTAGCGGATCGAGTACAGGGACGAATCCTTACTCGAGTCTCGCACCCAGCTTTCTGCCTTTTCCGATCGCAGCTGTCATCGGCCGACCAGAATCCGGCAACCCCATGTACGTGTCAACTACCGACGGCCCAGAATTGAAATTGATCAGTTTGCAACTCACTGAGTCGAAGAACTACTCTAGATGGTCGCAGGATTTTCGGCGAGCCCTCGTGACGAAGGACAAAGACGGATTCCTCGACAAAACAGTACCCATACCTCCGGACAAGTGGCTGGCCAGACATTGGAGAAAATGCAACCACCTCATCCGAACGTGGATCGGCAATTGCACTTCTTCAGAAGTAGCCGCCAGGCTTCCTTCGACGGAGGACTCAAAGAAGATGTGGGACAACATCAAAGAGATGTACGGGAAGTTAGATCAGGCCAAGATCTTTTCTCTCATGTAGGAATTAAGCGAGTTAAAGCAAGGAAATATGACAGTCACAACCTGTTACAACAAGCTGTCGTCCCTTTGGAACCAAATCAAAGCAACGGAGGAAAAACTCGAGGGACCAGCAGAGACTCTCCAGCAGTACAGATCCATGAAGGAGAGGGAAAAGGCTACATGATTTCTTTTGATTTTGAACGAAACTTACCTAACATTCCGTTCACAAATCTTGGCAATGGATCTAGTGCCTCCCTTTGGACGAATCTTCCAGCTGGCCATCCACGAGGAAAGCCAGAGGCTCGCGATTCCGGAGCAAACACGAGGAAGCGACAGCATCGCCCTCGCGTTGCGCGTCGTCCGGCGAGACTCGGGGGTGAAAACCCTAGCCCGAGAGAGAGAAAATCGCGAAGGGCTAGGATTACAGGGAGTCGCTGGCGAATGATCCCTTAAGAGGGAAGGGATCAACAGCTCAGATGCTCCATCAAGATTTGACGATGCACAGGGGCTGCATCACTCCGCTGAATCGGACGGTAGGTATAATCCCACATTAAAAGGATCCGACGGTCAAATGTTTTCCACATTCAAAGGATCGGACGGTTAGATTTTTTCTACATCTTCAAAGAATTTTGCTCAAAATTCAAATGGGAGAGGTAAATTATATTGCGAATATTGCAAACGTCCACATCATACCATAGATAATTTTTGGAAATTACATGGTAAGCCAGGAGAAAAGGGGAAGAAGAATGAATATTCTGCAGCCTATCAGGTCACTGGACCATCCGGTCTAAATAATGACCATCCTATTACCTATGGACAGTACCAATAGTTGATGCAAGCATTGCAAAAAATTGATGTTGGGAACAAAGGAGCAAGTTTTTCAGGTATTTCTCATTGTCTAATAAATTCTATTTCAAGAAAGGCTTGGATTCAGGGGTAAGTGATCATATTATTTGTGATAAATGATTTTTTTTCCACTATGCATAAGAAATTAGATAGACCTATTTATGTGCAATTGCCAAATGGGAATATCATTCACGTCACTTTGACAGGCATTGTCCAACTGAGTCATCAGATTACCCTTCAAAATGTCTTTTATGTTCCACAGTATCAATTCAATCTCATATCCGTGTCCAAAGTCTGCAAAGAAAATTCCTGTTGAATATTCTTCAATTCTGACACATGTTTTTTCTAGGCCCTTTCGACTGACAAAATGATGAGCTTTGGTAGTCTTTCTGAAGGGCTCTATTTTTGGACCAGATTTCCAAGTCATTTTGATTTATCTTTAATTTCCTTGAATAAAAAATCATTGTGTAATATGTCTGCCAATGATAACAATTTCCTTGTGCATTCACGAATGGGTCATGGTGCATTCTTTCCTTATTCTAAATGTGACATATGCCCACTTGCAAAACAATCCCGAACTCCTTTTCCTTCCAGTACAACACATTCTAGTGACATTTTTTTACTGATTCATATGGATGTTTGGGGACCTTACCACACCCTACATCATGATAGTTCATGTTATTTTCTCACAATTGTGGACGATTACTCTTGTGCCACATGAGTACTTCTGATGCAGCCGAAAGCTCAAGTTGTTTCTCATCTAAGGATGTTTTTAATTCTGACCAAGAATCACTTTGGGAAGTCAATTCAACGAATTCGCACTGATAATGGGACGGAGTTTTTTAATAATGATTGCCGTTCGCTTCTTTTGTCCCATGGCATTCTCCATGAAAGCTCCTGCATTTATACTCCACAACAGAATGGGGTAGTGGAGCGAAAGCATCGTCATCTATTGGAAATCGCACGAGCACTAAAATTTCAGGGATCTATCCCAGAAAATTATTGGGGAGATTGTGTTATTGCTATGGCTTATTTGATCAATCGGATGCCAACGCGGATATTGGATGGCAAATCGCCTTTCGAATTACTTTATAAAAAAAGACCAACATTGGATCATCTGAGAATTTTCAGCTATTTATGTTATGCTACAGTAATGGGGTCTCGGGACAAAATGAGTCCTCGTGCTAGGCAATGTATATTCATGGGATACCCAAATCTACAAAAAGGATATCCTATTCTCGACACAACAACAGGAGATTTTTTCATTAGTCGAGATGTTTTTCACGAAAATGTCTTCCCATTTCGTGAAGCCTCATCTTCCCAAGAAGACTTGGATGCTCCAACCAATTCCCATCAAGTCCTAGATACCGAGAATACATCTCCGGGCTATGTCCTCACAGCACCTCCAGAACAAGGTATTCATCCAGCCTTAACTAACTCTTTTCCAGAAGAGGTTATGGATAATGCTCCTGCAGACACAAACAACATGGAGGATGCCTCTGTTGTATCGAAGACAAATGAAGAAGGACAATCTTCATCTCCACAGCCGACCACTCATCCACGTCGCTCAAGGTGAGCTACACAACCGCCAACATGGACTAAAGATTATGTCTGCGCTTCACTTAACTCACCAGGTATTTGCTATCCAATATCTTCTTACGTTTGCTTTGATAAGCTTTCGTCAGAACATAAATGTTGCATTAGTCACACATCCGATGAGAGAGAACCATCTAGTTATGATGAGGCATCCAAAGATCCATGATGGAAACAAGCTATGGCAGCAAAATTACAGGCATTGACTGATAACCATACATGGGAATTAGTCACTCTACCATAAAACAGAAAGTCCATAGGATGCAAATGGGTCTATAAGATAAAATATAGATCTGATGGATCCATTGAGCATTACAAGGCTCGATTGGTGGCTAAAGGATATACCCAACGAGAAGGATTCGATTATCATGAGACTTTTTCTCCAGTCGCTAAAGATGTCACAGTTTGTTCGTTCTTATCAGTTGCAGCTACTCATAATTGGTCTTTACACCAGATGGACGTCCACAATGCCTTTCTTGATGGCGATTTGGATGAAGAAATCTACATGGATATTCCTCAGGGCTTACGGAGACAAGGGGAGAATAGAGTATGTCGTCTCCGCAAATCCCTTTATGGATTGAAACAACCTTCAAGGCAATGGTATGCAAAATTTGCAAATGCTCTCACAACTGCAGGCTTCAAACAATCCAAGTATGATTACGCCTTGTTCACATGGACTAAAAGTATGTCATCTATCTACTTAATGATATATGTTGATGACATTCTCATCATGAGAAATGATGAAACTGCAATAGGGAATCTTAAGAAATATTTGCATACCACATTCCATATAAAAGACCTAGGGGTGTGCAAAATACCCGGGAACCGCCCGGACCGCCCGCAACCTCCCGGAACCAGCGGTTCTTGAGGGAATCAGTTCGATTCTCGGTTCCAATTTATGGGAACCGGTGGGTACCGGTCCGGTTCCCGGTTCCATGGGTGGATCGCCCGCCCGCCCGCCCACTCGGACCGAACCGGAACCTTTTTAATATTAAAAAAAATTATTATTAAAAGAAACCCTAGATCTCATCTCACTCCCTTCGTCTTCGGTTCTCTCTCCGTCTCTGTCTCTTCCTCGGTTTACTTCTCCTGTCGTCCGCATCTCCACGTACTTAAATTTGGTTTTTCTTTATTTGGATTGCTTTGATGTCACGTAGTCATTCTATGTTGAAAACCAAAATTGTTTCGCGTCAAGATCGGTTCCATGGATCCACCAGGGAACCGGACCTGACCGGCGGTCCAGTTCTTGGGTGGATCCATGCAACAAACGGGTGGATCCCGTTCCAATTTTTTTGAACTGGTCCTTAGTGGGCGGTTCTCAATTCTAGGTCGGGAACCGCCCACTCGGACCATGCACACCACTAAAAGGACCTGGGAGCACCAAAATACTTCCTTGGGATTGAGATTGCTCGATCCGACCAAGGGATTTCTCTTAGTCAACGGAAGTTTATATTGGAGATCATTTCAGAAGCTGAATTATCAGGATGCAAGCCAGCAATTATTCCAATCGAGCAGAATACCAAATTAACCACAGTGGATTTTCTTGGGGGAATATCTCAGAATGATGATTCTATACTCAAAGATCCGACAAGTTATCAAAAGCTCGTTGGGAAACTCATATATCTGACTATGATCAGGCATGATATTTCATATGCCGTACAAACTTTCAGCCAATTTATGCACAGCCCGAAGGAGTCTCACATGAGTGCTGCCTTGAAAGTTGTGAAATATTTGAAGAAGTGCCCAGGACTCAGAATACTTCTATCTAGAAGATGTAACATGGAATTGATAGCATACTGTGATACAGATTATGCGACCTATCTGATGAGTCGAAGATCGATCACCGGTTTTTGTATTAAATTTGGGGAATCTCTTCTTTCATGGAAGACCAAGAAACAGGCAACGGTCTCTTTATCCTCAGGTGAAGCAGAATATCGGGCTCTGGCGAAAACTACATGTGAGATTGTATGGATACGAGGGTTGCTTGGGGATCTTGGAATAAGACTAAGAGGGCCAATGAAGCTATTTTGTGACAATGATGCGGCTCTCAAACTCGCAACAAATCCCGTAATGCTTGAAAGAACGAAGCATATAGAAGTGGACTGTCACTTCACACGAGATAAGATTCAAGAAGGAATTATCAAGACAAGAGGAATTGGAACTGCAGAACAACCTGCAGACATCTTCACCAAACCTTTATGTCAAAGACAACACGCATATCTTCTAAGCAAGCTAGGAGTCTTGGATATCTACAAGCCACCAACTTGAGGGAGAGTGTTGGAAAATATGGAAGATATGCTGGAATCTATTTTGATTATAATCATGTATTAGATCAATTAGGGATTAGATTGAGATATATCAATTGATTTGTAAAATATTTCCTTTCCTTTTATTCATGTATCTTTTGTATTATAACTACAAAGTGATGTACATTGAATACAATAAAGAAAACAGAATTCCCCAAAACCCTATGACTCTTGCTATGTTCTTCGCTTCTCTATGCTTTCTTACAATGCATGGCTTCGATGTTGTTATATAGATATATTTCTCCGTTCAGAGACCATTTTAACTTTCATGTGTTTATGTTAAGGGTGTGTTTTGAACTCTATGCACCACACGAGACACATTGATCTCTAGCACCATGCAAGACACATTGTTTGGTCTCTTCTGAATTTCTAGCAATTATATTCCTCGTCTTGTTATGCCTCCTCGTACTTTGCGGGCTACAACCCCATGGACTACGGCAACGACGAAAACATATGAATCGGACCACTTTGATCTCTCCCTTTCAAACGAGGGCTAATCAAATCGATGGCCACGACCTTTCCAAGAGTGAGCTTAGAAATTTCTCCGGCCATGCATCGGCTTGGATCGATCAAATTACGAGTTCAGTAGTCAATTCTAGGAGCTTCAGCCGGTGATAGTTGCATATTTTATGATTTTTGCTTGGCGTGAAACGAATCCCGCGGGACGAGGGAGGATTTCATTTTCATGACTAAAAAGACTTAGAGTTCAACCAAGAGCTACGCCATCTAGATAGACTCAATTTCTTGAAGAACTGAAAAATTGGCCGAGTCCTCGGTCGGATCGGAGATAATTTCTTCTGGCCAATTTGCGGTTGGTATAGCCACGCGCGTGGGACTCTGATATGCCCCGCGTACTATAAAAAAACAGAATCAAAACATGGGCTCACCAACAAGAGCATCGACCTAGTGATAAAGGAGTCAGCCCGTCTTCTTAGAGGTCATGAGCCACAAGTTCGATTCGTGTCGCAAGTAAACCTCTGAACAGCTCGTGTAGCGCTGCACAACCACGACATATTAAATGTGGACAGACCTTCTGGCTACTAGTATCTTGGTTGGGTTATGACGACTGACACAACAACTTCGGACCTTCAGGTCGCGGAATGGTGCCGGGAAAATGTGAATGCTCCTTTGTCTATAGTTCTGTGTTTGAAGTAACATCCTTCTCAGCTACCATATCAAAATACCTCCCCATAAGATCAAATTGAGAGAGCTCTTTCTTCTCGAGTTTAAACCTCAGGGAAGTTTCATGTTAGGGAGCTTTGAAGAAATTTTCCAAGTGTGCTACACGCCAGTACCAGTAAATGACAAAACAGCTAAGGTGACAAGCCAGTGATTGAACCTGGTTTGAATCAGTCATTACTTTAGATGGAGCGTGAACTTTCCCTTGATTCTCTCTTAACGGCCATTGCTTTGTCCATTTATTCCTTCAAGTTGGTCGTCCTCGTCTGCTCATGCCATTGACTTCACATTCCCAAGTCAGGGAGGGAGAGGGGGAGAGAGAAGCGTGATGATGGCGGCGATGACAATAATCATCTGAGACTTTGGCCGGTAAGAGTCAGTTTGGGGAACTTTTTCTAGAGACAAGGCCTTTCTACAGAACTTCAATTAGCGACAAAAATGATGGATTGGACTAATCATGCTTCTTAATCGATCGAATTTCAATAGATCTTTTCGGGTTGGATATTGAATTTATATACATAGTCATTTGTTTGATTAACTCCATTGTATGACTGGAAATTTTCTACCAAGTCCTATACTTCAGAATTATAATCTCTGAAGCATATGCCATCAATTATGTAAGGCATATAGATGGTGAGGCAGAGAGGTGGCATGATGTATTTAAAATTAAATAACAATAATAGAGCCAAAACGCAAAGACTCGATGTTCCACAAGCTTGACTTCTGACTACTATACGTCCTGTCTTTGTTTAAAAGTTATTGAATCTTCTTCCAAGGAGATGCTATAAATAGAGAATGGTACCTTAGTTCGCCTTCAGCCCTCCTCCAACTTCTCATAATTTATTCGAGCAAATTGAAGAATTTCGATTGACCATTCCTCATCGAAGCAAGGACCATGAAGGTAATAAAATAAATTTACGTCAAATTCACCTTCTTGATTTTTTTTCTTATTTTATTCTTTCTTTCTTTTTTCTGTAGCAGAAGGTCGTGATTAAGGTGTTTATGAAAGGCCCCGCCACAAGATTTTTTTGTTTCAGCCCCCGAAGCTCTCACGCCAAAGCTTTGAAACTTGCCGGTGGCTTTCAAGGTGATTGTTCGATATTTCTTTTATATCTCGACAACCATTTAGATGTATCTTCTGTAACTTATGTTAGGTGTTGCGAGATTGAGAATTGCAAGGAAAGAAAGGACCTCTTTTGATTTAAAATTGATCTGTAACCTCTGTTGGTTTCACTCCAGGAGTTCAATCCGTGGCACTTGTGGGTGACCAAGACCGGATTGAGGTTACCGGAGAAGTTGATGCAGTCAACCTCACCACTTTGCTTAGGAAGAAAGTCGGGTTCGCGGAAATAGTGACTGTGAGCAAGGTCGATGAGAAAGACAAGAAAGAGAGCAAGGACAAGGATGCGCAGCCCATATTATGGCCGTACATCGGCGGAGTTCCGCACCGCGAAATTGCTTATGTTGCGGATCCATACCCAAGTTACTATGAACCCCCATGCTCGATCATGTAGGATCGGTAAGAGTTTGCTAGATATTTCAACAATTTTGAAATATTGAAAACTATGAATTTTATAACTGTTTTTTACCTTCATCAATTTGTAATAGTTTGTCTATGTAACAGCTTTCCAACAGATAAATTAATGTTTGATTTACTTCTTCATAAATCTTTCATCATTTTGTGACAGCAAGATAATAGTCATCTATCAATTGTCAATATAATTATGATAGTCTTTTTAACGACTCTTCCTCTCATTTGAATATAAAAATTTGAAATCACAATCCTTGAAAACAATGAATTAGAAAAGAGAATTTCCTTTCCTTCTATTTTTCTTTTCCTTACTAGGTTATACACATAACATTGTTCCTATTCCTTCTATTATTCTGTGCAGAATAAAGAATAAAATATGTTGTATCTTGAGAGTATAGATGCTAGAGCCTTACGCGCCTAGTTTCGTACTATGGGCGGCGAAATTGTTCTTAAGGACAATGCTTACAAGACTCAAAATGATTGATATTATTTTTCTCATCTTTTCCAACAGATTTCTGACAATTCTTATTTTTCATATTATCTAATATTTTTTCCAACAATATTAAGTATATCCCCAAACTGGAATTGCCTCTATTACCACCCACGTTGGAATTGAATGAGGACTTGAAGATGGTAAAGGACAACAGCTATAGATATTCACAGTAGTTTGTCATGGGATATTATTGACCATCAGCACAAAAGAGCCTCTAGTCGTTTTAATACGTTCATTGAATATCAGGTAAAATCATTTTTTAGAATTTCGATGCCTATGTTTGTTTTCATTCTGAACTTGTCTGTTGCTCCTTACTCTTTTCTGTTCTGATGCATAATTGAAGCAAGGTTGAGCATGAAAATTGAAATTTATCATTTGCATGAGTCAACTTAGAGAGACTTAATAAAAATGAATTGTAAGTGAACTGGGATGTTTTGCCTCTATCCATTCGATAATGATAGTTGGAAACCGCGAATGTTGCTTGTGGGCTACGGAGCAACAAACTCTAAAGAACACAGACGTGGATGATTGATTAAGTTAGAGTGTTGAAGATACGTTGCCCAACTAATTGATCTTGCAACTCTAAATTGATCTCGATGTTGGTTCTAAATGATGTTGATTAGAATATTATGTATCAGGAAATCTTTTTCCTTTATTCTGTATATTTTTCTTCCTTGTTTTTTATCGTATGTATTATAAATAGGACCCATATTGTACATCATTAATAAATGAAAGAATATACAATACATTTTTCCCTTAACATCTTTTTACTCAACTTTCTTTCATGGTATCAGACCTACCTCCTTTTTAGACTTACCTTCCACATATTAATTCTGTCCAGCCACTTCTGCATATCTAGCATCCTTTATTCCCCTTTTCTTCAACATTCTTCTCATGCACCCTATGGAGAAATTTTTGCTTATATCACTTTCACAAAAGGAGATACCATGACCAAAGATCAAACTTCAAAATCCAGATCGTCTAAGGAAAACTTACCCTTTGACTTGTTGAGAAACGTCCCTTAGCGGTTTCGATGATGAACAAAACTTACCTAATTTGGATTTTGATTAAAAGTATTTTTCAGGAACGAAAGTCTGATGATTGCAATCAAAATTAGAATCATGAATAGTACTTCCTTATTCAAACATTTAATCAACTGGTGAGGAAGGAATAATCCTCTCTTGCAACGGCTAGTATTATTTGACTCGTTTTGGAGGAGTTTTAAAAGGAAGGTTTTGATAAAAAAAATCCCCATGTTTCCAATCTCTCCTCAATCTTCAAAGACAAGCTATTCTTTATAAACATAGACACTCAACGTTTGGAAACCCGACTTACTGTATGGGCAGCAAATCTTACGGGAAGCTTCAACGTCGGCAATCCTCACACCATCAAATCTTCTCAACCAAATCCAGGACCAATGGGTGAATTGGCTGGATAATCCTCTTAAAGGCATGTCCAACGGTCAGCTTGGACTAGGAGGGGTATAAGAGGATATCTCAAAGCAAAAGGATAATAATTCGCTTCAACGAGTATTGGGGTTTTTAATTCTAAAGTCTTAAGGGTGTTTGTGATCATTTTGCATTTGATTTAGTGAGCAAAATTGTATAACCTTTTAGAGGTTGAGAGTGTGTGAGAAAGTTATACACACGAGCTTGAGTGTCGAAGCTCGGATCTTGTAACCTCTTATCAATTCTCATTAGTAGATTTCAACCAATTGGCTGTAGCGCGGGAAAATAGACGTAGGCTTGCAAAAGCCGAACCACTTTAATCTTGAGTGTGCAATTCTCTATCCCTTACTCTTTTAATTTTCTGTAATAGAATTATGCACCAGTAAGATCTGACCACTTCATCGGAAGTTGTCTCGCTGGAATATTGGTTTAATTTCTTTCATTTCTGCAAAATCACCTATTCACCCCTCTTTAGGTGATATTTTAGCCATAACAATTGGTAACAGAACACAGTTACTCTTAATTGAAGTGTTTTACTACTTCTGAGTTAACGATCTATCTATGGCTAGCAATATTGCACGGGATCTTATGGAATGACAAAGTGATACAAGACCTCCTTACTTCGACGGGAAAGATTATAGCATTTGGAAGAACAAGATGAAAGCATTCATCAAATCCAAGGATCCCTTTGAGTGGGACGTCGTTCTAAGAGGCAAAAACAGATCTTTACAAGATATGACAAGAACTCTTCTCATAGAAAGTAAAGTTGCATCTCATTTTTGGGTAGAAGTCCTCTCAACAGCTTGTTATATCACAAATTGAGTTTTTCTTAGACCCTCGTCCTTTCATTTGAACATTAAATTTCAAGCCACAACCTTGAAGACAATTAAATTAGAAAAGAGAATTTCATTTCCTTCTACTTTTCTTTTTCCTGTTGGGTTATATACATAATGTTGTTCATATTCCTTCTATTATTCAATGCAGACTAAAAAAGAAAATATGTTACATCTAAGGAGGATAGCCATTGAAGCTTTGTGAACTGAGTTTCGTACTCTGATAAGCAGAATTATCCTTAAGGATAATACTTACAAATCTAAGACAATTGATATTATTTTTTCATCTTTTTTAGCAGATTTCTAAGCATTTTTATTTTTTTATATTGTTAATATTTTTCCATAGGCTAGCTGAATCAGCAAGAGCTATCGGTGCTGGGGCGGTTCGAGCCGCTGGCGTCGTTGGAATGAAGCGGAGGAGGGTAGTGATGATTGGAGGAGGAGGAGGAGGGAGGCCCCTTTTTTCTTTATGATTCTGAAGATACGAATCCGTACGGGAATGTTCGACTTTTCAGGGAATAATCTTCATGATTTTTATTTTATTTTTTGGTCGGTAATCTTCATGATTTTTTTTATTTATTTTTTTTGGTCAGTAGTAATCTTCATGATTTTACTCGGTCGTAATATGCCCACCTTGGTCTTACACGTGACTCAGTTAGGTTGACCTGTGGAGTAGAATTTGCGGGATCAAGAATGAAAAATCAACTTGATTAGTCTTAACGAGAAGGACCTGTCATTTTATAAAGTTGCCTTACTAGTTCCCCTCCCCGTGAAGCAAGCGATGGGCAACATGGTCCCGGCCACCCCCACCGCGCTCCATGCCCATCCCCTGATTCCACCTTCGACAAAACCTCATGTCAAGTCAAGAGACAGACACTTCTGTTGAGCAATCTTGTATAGTCATTCTTATCAAGATATTGGACATGTGACCGATATTGCCCTAGACTGGTTTTAGTGAAACAAGTTCCATCACATCTATTGATTATGCAAGTCCAACATGAATCCAACCGACATGGTTGCACTTGATCTATGACAGATTTGGATGTGGGCGAGAATTTCTTGCTGACTAAATTAAACCACATCACATATTAAGGACATCATGTTAAGGACTCGGACAACTATCGCCTAGTTTGTAAGCTGAACACAGCAAAATAAAAAAGAAAAATGCTTAGAAGACGGTACCGTCACTTTCACTCTCCTAACCACATATTCCCAAGTGTGTTGTCAAGCAATAGAGTTTATTTGGTCTAAGAGTAGATTTTGTCAATAGTTAAATTAGGGAGGCGTGGTCAGGACGGTACCGTCACTTTCGAGTACCATCCTCTAAGCATTGCTCAAAAAACAAAAAGAGGTCCTACTTAGGAAAATATAAGGAAACAATACAGACCATGCAACACGGTAACGCGATAATCTTATCAAGTCAAGAGCGAGACAGCTGAGCAAGTTCTATTTTATTTCCCTAATTTAATTTCTTCTCCGAAAGCGATGTGGGGACTGCTGTTGAAGTCCATGCACCACGAGAGACACGCATGTACAAACGACAACCTTGGATAGATAAACTAATGATTTCCGATGCGAAACCGCAGTTGTTCTCGCGCGTCATTTGAATTCCTAGCGGACCATACCTCTCCTGTCCTTTCATGCCTTCTTTTTTTTTTTTGGTAAAGCCTTTCATGGCTTCTTTAATCGCGACTGACCTCAAGAAATTGATGGCCACTACCTTTCCAAGAGGGAGCTGAGAAATTTCACCGGCCATGATGCATTGGCTGGATCGATCGAATCACGAGTTAGGTAGTCGATTCTAGGAGCTTTGTAGTTGCTGATCGTTGCATATTTTATGCTTTCTGCTTGGTGTGAAACGAATCCCATATGGTACATGGGGCCTGGGGCAGCTTTTCATTTTTTTATGACTAAAAGAGACTTAGACTTCAATCAAGAGCTAAGCCATCGAGATAGACTCGATTTTGACCAATTGAAAATTTTAAAATTGGCTGTGTAACCAATCTGCGTGCATGAGCTCACCACCAAGAAAATTGGCCTAGTGATAAAGGGGTCACCCATCTTTTACGAGGTCACGTGCCACAAATTCTATTCGTATCGCGAGTGAATCTTAGAACGGCTCACACCGCAGTGCCTAATTACTACGTATCAAGTGTGGACAGGTCTTCTGGCTACGAGTATCTTCGTTGGGCCATGACAACAGACATGGCAACCTCGGATTTTCGGGTCGCAAGTGATGCGGAGTGGTAATAGCTCGAATCTTGCGGGTGTGTGACCCTTGGGTAACCTTTGGAGGGAGTCGTTAAGCAAGTCCCAAAGGATCGAGCATCTCTCTATCTAGCATTCTTCGTTTGTGTTGCATTCGAGCAATCTGGGCAGAGCGACCCATCTTAACCAAATTTAGTTGCACGAGAAGGAAAGCTAGAGGATCAAATTCGCATAAATAAACGAGTGTTATAGAGCAAAACCCCGGCACATCCAATATTTACCCCCGCAGCAAATCGCCCGGTCGAAGACATCGGCGACGGTCGACCCCAGGAACGTGTGAATGCTCCTTTTTCTCCGACGAACTGACGAACAGCTGAGGTGACAAACCAGTGATTGAACCTGGTCTGAACCGGTCATTACTCTGGATCGAGCGTGAAGTTCCCGCAGATTTTCTCTCAACGGTCGTTGCCTCGTCCTATCATTCCTTCCAGCGGGTCGTCCGCGTCTGCTCATGCCATTGACTTCACATTCTCAAGTCAATGATCATTAGAGACATTGGCCGGTAAGGGTCTTTGGAAGACCTTTTCTAGAGACAAGGCACATAGGTGGTGGGGCAGAGAAAGGACGTGATGTACTTGAATTAAATAACAAGAATAAAGCCAAAAATCAAAGACTCAACGTTCAACAAGTTTGACTCCTAACTACTTTTGTGTCCTGCATTTGTTTAAAAGTCGTTGAATCTTCTTCCAAGTAGATGCTATAAATAGGGAGTGGTGTCTCAGTTCCTCTTCAGCCCTCTTCCAACAATTTCTCATCCTTCTTCGAGCAAGTTGAAGAATTTCGAATCGCCCATATTCCTAATCGAAGCAGGCACCATGAAGGTAATAGATTGATGAGAAAATCATGAATCAATTTATGTCGAATTCACCTTCTTGCTTTTCTTTTTCTTATTCATTCTTCTTTCTTTTTCTTTCTTTTTTTTGTTTGCAGCAAAAGGTTGTGATTAAGGTGTCTATGAATGGCAATGGCCACGCCTCGAGTTTTTTTTGTTTTGGCCCCCAGAGCCCTCACTCCAGAGCTTTGAGACTTGCGAGTGGCTTTCAAGGTGATTGTTTTAGGTGTTTTGAGATTGAGAACAGCGAAACAGAAAAGAAAAAGAAGCTCTTTTTGATTCGAAACCGATCCGTTTTCTTTGTTAATTTCGCTCCAGGAGTTCAATCCGTGGCGCTCGTGGGTGATCGGGACCAGATCGAGGTGACCGGGGAGGTCGACGCAGTCGACCTCACCAATTCACTCAGGAAGAAATTCGGGTCCGCTGATATAGTCACTGTGGGCGAGGTCAAGAAAGAAGACAAGAGCAAAGACAAGTCTGAAGAAACAGAGGATGTGAAGCCCTTCGTCTGGCCATACCCGCGCTATGAATACGTCTATGCCCACCCCGGATGCTGGTGGTAGCACCTGTAGGATCGACGACCATCGACGACGACGACTCATATGAATGTACAACATCGATGTGATGAGTTTATTCACACAAGAAGTTTTGAGATGAACTCTGTTTTCGTGCTATGGCCAGGACTACTTGTCTCTGATTTTCACCAACGTAATGAAATTAGCATGCGTTCGTATTGATCGTGCTTTTGATATGAATCTTCTTTTCTTTCAGTGGATAATATATGTCTTTTCTTCCGATACGGAATACTTTATAGCATAATTATTTATGTGCTGTAAATCCTTTTATAACTTTTGCTAAGATGTTGATAACCGCAAATTATATCCATTTAATAATTGCTAATATAGTAACATATATAGACCACATGAGATAAGATTCGGTCCTCCAACTTAATTACGTTTTTTTTTTTTTTTTTTATCTCATCATTAAACTCATTTATTGCAATAAGCTATTTAGATTGGTTTGTGCAAGTAAATGGGGAAAAGTGTTAAAAAAAAAGTCCTAAACCTTTTACATATGTACCAATTTAGTTCTAAACGTTTTCACTTTGTGCCAATTCAATCCTTTTCAGCTAATTTAGGCAGGATTTTGCCGATCGAGTATCGGTCGGTGACGTAAGCGCAAGGCGTTGACGTGGATAATTTTTAAAATATTTTTTTCTTTTTTTTCTTTTTTTTTCCTTTTCTTTTTTTTTTTTTCATTCTCATCCTTCTTCCTCCAGCTAGTCACCGAACCTCGACAACCAAAGGCAACAGCTGACGAGGTTGAGGTCAACCTCGCCGACCTCCGGTGAGCCTTGCTGGCCACTAGTGAGGCTCAAGCCGGGCTGGCAAGGCTCAAGCCTTGTCAACCATGGGTGAGGCTCAACCTCGTTGGTGAGGCTCAGGCCCTCGCCAGTGGCCGCGAGGGCAGCCTCGTGCTGGGCTGGCGAGGCTCACTGTCGCCAAAGGCTAGGTGAGGCTTGCCCTTGCCAGCTTGGCGCAAGGCCACCCTCACAACAGCCTCAAGCTAGCCTCGTCAAATCTGGCGAAGGCGAGCCTCACTACCTAGCGCGAGGTTGCCCTCGCGGCCATCGGCGATGTTTCAAGCCTCACCGACTATCACCTCTGGCTAGTGACTAGTTGGAAGAAAGAGGAGGAGGAGAAAGAAAAAGTAAAAAATAATATTCAAAATTTCAAAATTTCAAAATTTCAAAATTTCAAAAATTCAAAAATTCAAAAATATAAAAATATTATTAAAAGTTGTCCACGTTAGCGCTAATCGTGCCATGTTAGCCAATCAACATCCAATCAGTAAAATCCGGCCAAAATTAGACAAAAATGACCAAATTAGTACCAAATAAAAAAGTTTATGACTAAATTGGCATAAATATAAAATGTTTAAGTCTTTTTTAACACTTTTCCCAATTAAATTGAACTCCATCAAATTATACATGGGAAAGAACCTAGTGCGCATACCCTCATGGTTACCTCAACAATAGTCGTTCGCCCTCACCATGGGGCAACAAGACAAGCAGGCTTAGCGGCCCTTGTCACAATTTTTTTTTCTCATAAAATGGATGATTTCTTTCATTCATTAATACAATAACTACATGAGAAAGGTAAACATACTTCTGAACATAAAATATCCCAAAGAGGCTGGGAAGAGGAAGACACCTAATTGAAAAGAAGTTTTTTACTTCGATGGACTTTTGCTATCCAATCGCCCTCGCCATGATTTGACGAGGCAAGAATCGCTTCTTCTTCCTTCTTGCTGCAGTGAGAATGGCATGGGCAGCAACTGTCGCTTACTTGGTGAAGGTGGGGATGCACCATTGTCAAGCGTCTTTAGCGCCGGTGGTTGCCACCATCACTTGCTAACTTTTCCTTTAATTTGCTTATGTTGGCAAAAAGATCAAGAAGTTGACAGTTGTCACATGCTTATTTTACTTAACCAAATCTAAATGCTCAAATAGAAAGCTTGAGGATGAAAGTGCATAAATAAAATAAGTTAAGAGGGTAAGGTCCGTGACTATAAGTTATATAGATGCGAATGCTCCTTTTCTCTAGCTCACTAAGAAATAATTAAGTTAACAAATGGGAAAATTGTCCAAAAAGTCGTGAACCTCTTGAGAGGCGATCAATTCGGTCCTAAATTTTTTAATTATGCAAATTTAGTCATAAATCTTTCAACAACTTATTAACTTGGTCTTTTCAGTCAATTTTGGTCGAAAGTTGATGACATGGACATCGGCTGGCCACTGGCTATGTTACATGATGCAGCCAACACTAACGTGGACAAATTTTGCATTTTAAAAAAAATATCCTTTTTCTTCTTCTTTTTCCCTTTTTCCCTTTTTCCCTTTCATTGTTTCTACTTTTCTTTTCCTTTGGCCTGTGGCCAATACTACCGACGAACAGCCATAGAGTAGGGTGTTGTTGGCCTCATCGCATCTAGCAAGGGCTCAACTCTCGTGGCCTAGGCATAGGCCATCCCTCGCCACATCTTGCAAGAGTTGTCCTCACCAACCAAAGGGAAGAAAAGGGAAAAATAGGAAAAATATTAAAATAAATTTGCATAATTTATCCTCGTTAGCATCGGCCACATCACGAGGATGGCCAACGACCAGTTGACGTCCATGTTGGTGATTTTCGCCCAAAAGCAATTAGATGAACTAAATTGGCAATTCATTAAAAAGTCTAGAACTAAATTGGTAAATCATCAAAAAAATTAGAATTACCACAATTAAAAGGTTTAGGACCAAATTGATAAATCATCAAAAAATTTAAAACCAACACAATTAAAAGGTTTAGAACTAAAGTACAAATTATCAAAAGATTTAGAAGTAAATAACACAATTAAAATATTTATTACTTAATTGATCATCGTATAATAGATCAAGGGTTTTTTGGACAATAATCCCATTAACAAATCGGTGTTTGAACCTGGTTTTAATCTTCGACCAGGAAAATACCTCATTTAAATCTGTCATTACTTCGGATTGAGCATGAACTTTCCCATGATTTTCTCTTAGCCATCCTTGCCTTGTCCTGTCCTATCATTCCTTCTTTAAGGTCGTCTGCTCAACCCTTTGACTTCACATTCGGTTCTTGACTTCTAACAACCATTTGCCCAGCCTTTGTTTTAAGATTTATGACTTAATTAATCATCGTTTCAACAATAATCCCGTCAACAAATCCGTTTTTAAATCTGGTTTAGATCTTCAACCAGAAAAATACCTCATTTAAATCTGTCATTACTTTGGATTGAGCATGAACTTTCCCATGATTTTCTCTTAGCCGTCCTTGCCTTGTCCTGTCCTTATCGTTCCTTCTCGAAGGTCGTCTGCTCAACCCTTTGACATCACATTCAGATTTTGACTTCTGACAACCATCTGCCCAGCCTTTGTTTTAAGAATCTCCTTCCAAGGAGAGGCTATAAATAGAGTTTTGTCCCCCCAGTTGGTCTTCATCTTCCTCCAATAATTTCTCAAAATTCTTCCAACAAATTGAAAAGTTTACAGTTGCTTCATTTCCTAACGAAGCAAGCACCATGAAGGTAATATTATGAGAAAATCATGACTTAATTCCCCTTATGTCGCATGCTAATTCGCCTTCTTGATCTGTTCTTGTTTTAATTTGATTTTTTTTTTTTTTTGCAGCAAAAACTCGTGATCAAGGTTTCGATGAACAACCACACCTCGAAATTTCATTGTTTCGGCCCCCAAACCCCTCACTCCAAAGCTATGAAACTCGCGGGTGGCTTCCGAGGTGATTGTTAAATATTTCTTTATCATATCTCGATTACCATTTAGATGCGTCTTTAGTAAATTATTTTAGGCATTGCGAGATTAAGAATAGTGGTGGGGAAAGAACCTCTTTTGATTCAAAAGCAATCTGTTTCCTTTGTTGGCCTCACTCCAGGAGTTCAATCCGTGGCACTGGTGGGTGACCGAGACCGGATCGAGGTGACCGGAGATGTCGACGCGGTTAACCTCACGAATTTACTTAGGAAGAAAGTTGGGTATGCAGAGATAGTGACCGTGAGCAAGGCTGACGAGAAAGACGAGAAAGAAAGCGAGAGCGAGGACAAGGCAGCACAACCCATCATGTGGTCATACGGAGTCCCGCACCGCGAAATCGCCTATGTCGTGGATCCATACCCATGTCACAGCGAGCCCTCATGCTCGATCATGTAGGATCAACAAGGATTGACGATGATGCCTTATATAAATATACACCGTCGATGTTTTTTAAAATTTTATTACACAAACAGATTGGAGAAATGAATAAGATCGATTGCCCATTTTCATTGAGATTGAACCTTGTGATCGTGCTATGACCCAGACAATCTATGGCAAAATTGTTGTCAATTTTAGTCATGCTGGTGACTTTCGAGCTTGGAACGTGTTATATTGTATGAGTTTCGGGCGACTGGGGAAACGAAACAGACTCTCTTTCTGATTCTAGGTCGAGCACGACGTGATTGAAATTTTCGCAAAACAAATTTGCCAAGAGGGATCTGATAAATGGGTACGGTGGAAATCGATCTGAATGACAAAGAAAAGTGAATTGCTTGGGAATTTGAAAGACATTGAAGTGAGGAAAACGAAATTGGTGCAGGCTGGACATCCTACGTTGTAATACTGTTGTTTAGATTGATGAGTATCTTGTGCTTGCTTTCAACCAAGAGCTGAGTTTTCTAGAGGCACCATTTTTTGAAGCGAATAAAGATTGGCTATGATTTTGCCTCGTTTTGGTGAAAATTCTCTCGATCGATTGTGGCGCTAAGGCACAAGAGTTGAGAGAGATGCTGAGGGTTTGCCTCCACTATTCTTTAAAAAAATTTCTCTTTCCCTTTACTCTAGCCAAATCACAAAACGACTCAAAAGCTTTTATGCGGATGATAAAAATGTCCCAACTTTTCAAGCGACTTAAAAGAATCCACGAACTCTTATTTAAAGGATAAAATTACCCATTATTAAGTTTTCGGCTGATGTAAGCCGATGTTAGGAGTGTCAAAAACCGAACTGAACTGGACCGAAAAATTCGATTTTTTCGATTTGATTTTTATTTAGTTCGGTTCTCATTAGAAACCGAAATTTTTGTAATCGATTCGGTTTTTATCGGTTAATCGAACTAAACCGAACCAACAAACCGATAAGAGTTTATTTATTGAAAATGAAAAATATATCCAACAGAAAAAAAATAATAAATAAAAAAAGTAAATGCAAAAACCTAAAACTAAAAGTTGAAAACCAAAAATCGAAAAATCGAATCGAATCGAACCAAAATTTAACCGAACCGTTGACACTCCTAACCGATATAGTACATGATAATGTGGCTAATAGCGCTTAAGCGTCCAAAAAGAATGTCAACATGAATCAAAAGAAGTCACGGACATGTCAATAATTACCAAAAAAAATGTTGTTTTTTATTAAAACGGCGTCCTTTCCGATTCCACTTAATTGGGATAAAACTTCTTTGCATAAGTTTTAGAAGATCACCACAGCTCTTTTTTCTACCAATCTATTTCTCTAAAACGTCACTGCTAGTCATGTCATGCATCATCTCAATTTTTCTGGGTGGAATATAATGGTTTCCTTGGACAGAAATTTAAGGGGGTTTTTTGTATCGTTTCAAAAGTCGAGACACTTTTGTCTTAGGAATAAAAGTTAAGGTGTTTTTGGTATTTGGCAATTTATTATTAGGCAAACATAATACTTTATATAGCTTAGTTTATTCCTCTTTTTTTCCGTCTTTATCTTATTACTTTTCAAATCTAATTCACGAAATTATCTTTTTGACTTTCCTCTTATATCATAAGCAAAGAAGTGTACTTTAACAACTTCTTTTAAATCAATCTACTAATAACCATTTATGAGTTTATAATATAAAAATTAAATTTAAGATGAGAAATTGGATCATTATAGTATTATTTTTGGACGTTACGCTGCTCCTAACTCTAATAATATATGATTAAATTTCAACCAAAAAAAAAAAAAAACATTCTTAAGGGGCGAGATCCATGACCATATATATATATATATATATATATATATATATATATATATATATGTGTGTGTGTGTGTGTGTGTGTGTGGATATATGGCTATATAATTTCATTTCATGATGGGAAACATCATATTATATTTTTCAGCATATCTGATATTGACTTCACGCGAATGTTTTGGTTAGAGATGTCATTGACGGTCAACTCTCTAATTTGTACACGGAAAGTGTGAATGCTTCTTTTCTATAGCTCACTAAGAAACAATTAAGTCAACAAACCGATGATTAACTTTACATTTGAATTTTGACTTCTGAATAATGTCTACCCAGCCTCTGTTTTAAGTTATTGACTCTTCTTCCAAGGAGAGGCTATAAATGGGAGATTTGTCCCTCGGTTCGTCTTCATCCTCCTCCATATTCTCTCAGAATTCTTCCAACAAAACGAATAGTTCATAGTTGCTTAAATTCCTAACGAAGCAAGCACCATGAAGGTAATACGATGAAAAAAATCGTGACTTAATTCCCCTTATATCGCATGCTAATTCGCCACCATGATCCGTTCTTTTATATTCAATTTGACTTTTGTTTTGCAGCAAAAACTCGTGATCAAGGTATCTATGAACAACTATAAATCGGGATTTTATTGTTTCGGCCCCCAAAGCCCTCACTCCAAAGCTTTGAAACTTTTGGCTGGCTTCTGAGGTGATTGCTAGAAAAAAAAATTATATCTCAACGACCATATAGGTGTATCTCCAATATATTATTTTGGGTGTTGCGAGATTGAGAATAGTGGGGAAAGAAAGAACCTCTTTTGATTCAAAATCGATTCATTTCCTTTGTTGTTTTTACTCTAGGAGTTCAATCTGTGGCACTTGTAGGTGACTGAGACCAGATCGAGGTGACCAGAGATGTCGACGCAGTCAACCTCACCAATTTGCTTAGGAAGAAAGTCGGATATGCGGAGATAGTGACGGTGAGCAAGGCTGGCAAGATAGACAAGAAAGAAAGCGAGAGCAAGGACAATGTGGCACAACACATCATGTCATCGTACGTTGGTGGAGTCCCGCACTGCGAAATCGCCTACCTCGTGGATCCATGCCCAAGTTACGGCGAACCCTCAGCCAGAGGTTGGATTCTGTTGCCGAAGGCATGCTGAACCAGCTGTGGGCATTTCACCTACCTCGATTCATCCCAAGCACAGGTGGGCTTATTTAGGCCCAGCCTATCCGGCAGTAGCCGAGGTTTCCCTCGACACAGTGTCTACCTTCACTGCCACCGAGCCCCCTAATTCCCTCTCAACGTTTTTCTTCCCGAGAGAGGGGGAATACAGAGGACAGCATGGGGTCTTTCACCCCAGGATGGTTCTCCCACCTGTTTCCTCCTTAAACCTTTTAAGGACTTACCCAAGTCCACTCATGCTCGATCATGTAGGATCGATAAGGATTGGCAATGATGACTTACATAAATATACACCATTGATGGTTTTTTTTAATTCTTTTACGGACACAATTTCAAAAAGGAATAAAATCGCTTGCCCGTTTTCATTGAGATTGAACTTTGTGAGGGTGCTATTACTACGATCAAGACTATTGGATACGTTTGCTTCCCAATGTTTGCAGTTTCTTAGGGAATCAAGCAACAGCAAAGAACTTTGTCCGTCAATGTCTTTTGATGCTTGCGACTTTTAAGCTTGAAACGCACTGTACCAACGCATCAGATCTACTTGGCTCTAATTCCTCTACGATGGCATATATAAGTTGGGCAAATCGATGTTCCTTCAGAGAAAAACAACGTACTGGCCAATTAATGAATGATTGACCTCGGTTTGAATCAGTCACTGATTACTTACTTTTAAGCAAGAATCTTCTCTTCGTCGTCTCCCGCAGCGGCTCTTGCGTTTGTCCTCGTATGCTCCTTCCCGTGGGTGGTCGTTTCACCTCACCCTCGCTGCATGCTCTCCTCATATTTCAACGAAAATCAGAGAGACGGACGACGACCACGACAATAACATAGAGCACAGAGGTTTCACTCAATCGCCGCAACAACAAAGAATAAATCAGCACAGTTTCCAAGGGTTAAACGTCGATATCTGACAGTGGTTTCTAGCTGTCTGCAATTTTACATAACACTGATGAGAATAATTTCTAATATTGAACCGATAAAAAGATGCAAAAAAGAAAAAAAAAAAGATTTCTCTTCCAGAAAAGCATATGCTTGGGGAACTCCACAAAACATGTGACAAAACAAAGGAACGTGGAGAGCAGAAAGAAAGGGTGAGAACATCAGATGATATACATGGAACTATAAGTGAAGAGCTCAGCAAGAGAGGGGAGAAGATGATGAAATAGGTGGTGCTGCGTGTCAGGGCCTGCATGACTCCTCTGATGCCAACTAAGAAGAAGTCAAACATCCTCCTTCTCTTTGGTCAACTGTTGGAACCACCTCCTTAGATGGCATTCAGGGAGCCAGGCAGATCATCTGCACCACTGCTTCATCGCTCACCTGCAATTAAACATGCATGCCCATCATCTCCTCTCTCTCTCTCTCTCTCTCTATCTCTGTGAGAGAAGCTGGAGATAGGACTGGTTGAGAAGAAAGCAACACTAGAGGACTCGCTTAAAGGCAAAGAACCAAAGGAATATCCTATTATATATCGGGCTCATGCGGTGTCGATCAATCCCACGTGTAAACCCCCTTTATTTCTGCCTGGAATCGGGAATAAACATCACCTCTTGTGCGATCGGGTTCTGTTCACAATAAAAAATTCCAAGATGTCATTTCAGCCGCATATAGACGACAAACATTCCGAGGCGGAGATCGGAGTGGTTGGACCACGCGGGGCCGCAGATCGCGAAAGCTCTTGTTTGCCCTAGATTGGCCATGCAAATGCAATAATATGGTCGTTGGCCCCTACGCCTATATGACCACCGACTAGAGTCCAACGTATTTCCAAAGCTGTAGCCCGAAAGAAACCGCCATTATTCGAGAGTGGCGTTGGCCTTATCTGTGTCCGCCATAGCCACATAGCTAGGGAAGCAACTGTACGACCACCGTTGATTGACTTCTGTCCCCTATGCTCTATGATTAATTATTGATTGCATTCTTGTTTATTTATCTATTGTTTTGTTGGCTGAAATTGTTGCTTGATTGGATTAAACATGGTGGTAAGCGGGAAGTGGGTTTAAAGGGAAAGCGGAAAACTGCGGCAATAAGAAATTATTAAAGTGAAGTGAATCTGAGACGTTGAATATGGTGAGATCAATCTGAAGCTCACGAAATATTCATCCAAACCATTAATTTTAGTGGTCTAGATTAATTTTAATACATATACTGAGTTTACGGAATAATTTCTCGCATGTGCCATTAACTGTCATTTCTTCTAGACAAACGTGCGTCTTCTCTTTGAAAGAACGGTTGTGTTCTATCCGGTAGAACAAGGGTCTCCCTTTGTTCCAAAGATGCAACGATTCGAAGTCCTTTGAGCATTCGATATGGTACTCCGGGCACCATCCCACTCAAATTGCCATCAGCAATAGGCAACTATTGGAACATCATGTTCTTGGTAGGCTGTCTCAAATACCAAGTTGTTTTAAGACTGGATCACATAATTGTCCTGACTCGAACTTTGATATAGAGTGAGAAAGACATGGTTGTGGCACTCGACTTAATGTGCCATGAACGATAGGTAATTATTAGAATCAAGTTGTGTCCAAATCAAATAGCGTAAGTCCGGCTATTCTAACTCAAATGTAAAGCAAGAAAGATGAGCACGCTTACATCTTACCGTTCGAGCAAATCCTTTGAGAGTATATGGATCACCAAGTACCATTCACACCATGAGTAATTACACCAGAATCTAATGGAGGATGTCGAATTGTCCATCTAGGACCATCCTCTTTTAGCCATGCAATCTACCTAACTCGACAATTCCAGGACATTGCCTATATGCAAACATAATGACATTAACTCTAGCCTTCGCACGACAAGATCTTCTGCAGAAATCAACACTGCTTGCTGTCGGGATTGACTCCCAAGTCCTAAGTGAAACATTATCGAAAGACGCAGCCAAATTGTAGGAGCTATGTAGCTAGGGCTTTTTGGATGGAATCCAACTACATGGGCCTATCTTTATACCCCGGCCCACTTCTTGTCCCAAGGTTGATTCATTGATAGGGCTGGATTTTCCACTTTGGCCCAACACAGAGGCCCATGCTCGCTTTTTTGGGCCGAATGAGTCTTGGTTGAGTTATGGTCATTACGTTCTCAGCAAGAGCCCAATGTAAGGCATTATGGGCATTTTCTCTTTCAATTTCCTTTTCTTTTATGGTTGGCCCGATGAAAAAGAGATCATGTATCTGCCATGACATCATGAGTCCGAGTCATGTCGCAAGTGCAGTTTTGCATGGCCTACGCAGCAGGTAGCAAATCTATCTACACGAGTAACTAGCCTCCACATGTGCTCGTGGTAAATAGATATAAAAATGCATAATATCATGATCTTTTGGGCATGCATACATGATATTTGGCAGTTGAATCTTCAACAAGATCACAAAAAGAATTCAAGGCACGATGATTCGCAATCTAATTTACGTCATGCATACATGACCGATTCCAATTTGCCATGACGCGTCCCAAAACTTAGGGTGAATTATATTTTATCCCAAAATTTATTGTATAGTAACAAGTTGTCCTCTGACTTTCAATATTTACAATTTACGCCCTGACTTGTCAATATCGGTTACCAATTCTCATATTGTTGACTCCAAGCAAGTTTCGCTTGCAGCTCTGATCACTTGATCACACGTTACCAGTTATGGAGGACAAATCAATCATTTATCATTAATGTATGTAAAAGAAAAATAAAAAAAAATGACTCAAGTATAGATATATTTCAAAATTGTATTTCAACTTGACTCTAGTGTTGACTGTAGTCAAATTCTCTCTGGGATTTTGATCACGCACTCTCACGTGCAACATAGTTCTCGAAGTTCCATTGTTCTTTATTTGTATATACTTATATGACTAGTTTTCCCATGACAATCAATCTTGTGTTGTCATGTGGTCGAAGCTCCAACAAAATTCGATCAAAGTCATTATCAAGGGGAATTCTATAATGACTCCAAAAATTCAAGGGACCGATTGCAAAAATCGAAATGGCAGGGGTCAATATGCAACAACCCTAAAAACTAGGGCGCAAAATGTAATTTGCCCCAAAACTCATCCTATTTAGCTAATTATAACATATTGAATTTGAATTCTAACATGAGAAGAAGCAAATGAGGTGAAAGTGTACAATCGGTGAAAGAACAGCCCAATGGCTATGAGCACAATTTCATGAGAGTGAGATTTATTCAATGCCCAGCACTTCGTTTCATAAAATCTTCTGAGTGCAATGAATATTTTCCTCCTACTGAGAAGATGACCTTGATATTCATAAAAATAATTAACAACCCAATAAGTAAGATTCAAAAGAATATAATTGTTGAATATTTCGATCCAATGATAATTCCCATCGCTTGTCTTGCCTTGAAACTTTCCAATCGATATTATTAAATAATCGAGTGCAAATCAAGTCAAGTCATGATTCAATCACATGACTTTGTCAGAACTTTGTAGCGTCCTTAGCTTGATTTACAAGGCTCTATCTTGATGTGATACAAATTGAGTGTATGTGGAAAAATTCCAATGTGAGTACTGAAATTGTTCATGCACTCAATCTTGATTATGCATAATTATTTTTTTTTATTTTTTTGCTTTTCTACTTAATCAATCATATGATCATCGAAGCACCAATAGCGTGGATAGTGAGGTTACATCGGTCGAGTCTATTCCAACAACAAAACGAGCTCGCTTAGGAAGATTTTAATATTCATATGAAAAAATGACACGTGCCGCCACCTGGAATTTTCTATTGATTATATTGGGTGCTCTATATGAAGTGTCTTCATACCTCCTTTCCAAATTCAACGGTGATCATGGGCTCCAACCATCGTATCACGTGAATTTTTTCAACCCTCTCCCTCTCTCTATCTAAATCATGATCATGAACTGCCAAAATATCGACAAGAAAAAGAAAAGAAATTCAATTAAAAAAAAAGGAATTCAACGGTGCCGGTTCCTTCCCGTGGCCTTACCCACAAAAAAGCGAAATTATGAAATTACGAAATAAGGTTGAAAAAGAAAAAGAAAGAAAGAAGGAAAAGGAAAAAGGAGTCGACAGGGGCATGTGACCCCATCGCAATCTCCCACCGTCAATTCACATCCACTAAACTAATAATATCTCTCTATCCTTCGCTAGATTTTTCCTCAAACCTAGATAAAATAAAATAATCGCACGTGGATGGTGGCCCGTCATTTGCAAAATGTCTAAACTACCCTTGCATGGCCAAAGTGGATCAATTATTGTCGTGCATGTAGAGTATGTTTAACGTAGAAACGTGATGTTTCAAGCGCGTTACATGCGAGGTAAAATCTTCCCGAACGTGGAGGCCATTTTTGGAGAGTGATCTCCGACGATCCACCGTTCAAAGGCAACCATCAAATCGAATCAACGGTCGGAAATTACTTTCGTTAGAATCCCCACATGAGTTATGCATTTTTTAATAAAAAGAAGAGAAAATCACAAAATGGATTAAAGCATCTCATAAATATAAACCAAACTAAACCAAATCGATTGAAGTTCGGAAGCAAACTATTTGTCAAGATTTGGTTTGGTTCAACCGTTTTTTTTTTTTTTTCCTTTAGTTTTTCATAATTTCGTGAGCTTGAATCCACTAAAAGCAAATTGGAAAGGGGACTGATTCCGCAAGGAGACCAAACTTTATACTTCATGACAATTCATAAGCTCTCTCCCAAAAATGTTTAAAAAAAGAAACGCTACAATGTAAATTACAAATATGATTATAAAGATTAATATAATGCTCTAGCAAATGACAAAAATAGTTCTTAAATTTTAATTTAATATGCAATATGATCTCTAGATTTTAATTTGTTCACTATGGTTCTTGAAAGTTTAATATGTGATATGGTCTTTGAATTTTTAATATGTTTAATGTAACTCTTGAAGTTTTAGTATATGTTCAATTTAGTCAATGAGTCATATGAAAATATTTAATTTTGGTCTGAAAATATGACATTGAATATTTTCATTCAATTCAAGAATAAAAATCATATTGAATAAATTAAAAATCCGTGTACTACGTTATGTATTGAGTGAAAGTTGAGAGATAATATTGAACAAATTAAAAATTCATGAATGACATTATACATTGAGTCGAAGTTTAGGAACTATCTCAAAACGCTTTAATTCGATTCATGTATTATTTTACAAAAGAACACTCTTAAATTAAATCATACTCTAAAGAACAATTTGATTAAATACATGAGCTAGGGAAGGGACGGCTACGAATCCCGAGGGGCCAATTCCGTAAAATCGACTCCGCTGCTGAGCGAGCGGGAGCAGGAAAACTACAAATCCCGAAGTCCCATCAGATCATCGACTCCTCCACTCCCATCCTCTACATCCTCCCTTCCTCCACAAATTCTCTCTCTCTACTTTCTCTCTCCTCTCTTCACTCCGCAGTGTGTCAGCGCCAGCTCTCGCCTCGACATCGGCGGCAATGGCGAGCATGGCTGCGGTGGGCGCGATCAGGGTGCCTACCTCCTCCTCCTCCTCTTCTCCGGCGGCCTCCGAGTCCCGCCACCAGCGGCGGTGGTGCAACGGCCACGGCCGGAGCTCCTCCGCGCTGTCGTTCGCCTCTTCGCAGGTCGCCGGCGACAAGATCGCCCCGGCCTCCGCCGCTGCCGTTTCCAGGAGCGTGCGGAGAGCTCCGGTCGTCGTGTCTCCCAGAGCCGTCTCCGATTCCCGGAACTCGCAGACGTGCCTTGACCCCGACGCCAGCCGCGTTAGTTCTCTTCTTCTTCTTCCTCTTCTCGTCTTTCTAGTGCTCATCCTCTTCTCTGGCATTGGAAGGACTCGATGTGATTACGATCCGATGCGCGAAAAATCTAGCGATAAATGCGATGCCTTCGATTGAAATTCGATGCAACTAGACGGTAGATGGGATTCCGGTTGAACTGCTTATTTTTAGAATCTTTTACGGGACAAGTTGAGGCCTGCTGATGCGAACTTTCAAGTGCCGATGCAAGAAGCGAGCATTTCTCTATAATCATTGTTGAAATTTTTTTCCCCTTGCTAGCTACGTGTGTAGTGTTGCCGTTGGTGTCTGGTTTTCTGCGTATTGTCTTTGGAATACAGCTCGGTGGAGCTGCCGCGAAGTGCTTAGCTCGCGGTGGGATTTCGATGCGGCTTTTGGATCGTATTTTGGGCGTTCGACTTCTCTAAGCGTAGTTTATTGGGTAGACATCGAGGAGATATCTTGATGTCAATCATTTTCACAGTTCTTCTTGTATTTTTGTGAATCTTCTTTTCGATTTCTAGTTGGAACTTTATACTCCTCGCTGCTGTGTGGAAACCGAATCGAAGAGGTTTCATCTCACTTTGGATGCTTTGTCTGTGATGTGGTTCTCTAGAGTGTTCTTGGAATCATACTGGGAGGTGGAGCTGGGACCCGTCTTTACCCCCTGACTAAGAAGAGAGCAAAACCCGCCGTCCCTCTGGGAGCAAATTACAGGCTGATTGACATTCCTGTGAGCAATTGCTTGAATAGCAACGTATCGAAGATCTATGTCCTCACGCAGTTCAATTCTGCATCTCTCAACCGTCACCTTTCTCGGGCTTATGCCAGCAACATGGGTGGTTACAAAAATGAAGGTTTTGTTGAAGTTCTTGCTGCCCAGCAGAGCCCGGAGAATCCTAACTGGTTTCAGGTAATTAAAGAACCAATCTTGAATTTTTGTGGCTGAGTCGCTCAATATTTAATGACTAATTGGTTGAAGATCTTTTTCTGGAAATGCCTGATCAATGTCTCTGGAGCCGCTGGTCTAATTAATTGACATAGCTGTGACTGAGTTGTTCACAATTTGAAAACGGTTCGAGAAGTTTGGAGCAAAGTTCGGGTCATTCTGGCTGGAGTCACTGGTCTCCGTGATTTTGTGTCTTTTTTTTTTTTGGGTCAAAGGTCTACATGATTGACTTAGCTGCCGTTTGGCTAGCACATGAGGGCAGTCGTTACTAATATGCTTCATGTATATATCGGGCCCATTTTCTAATAGCTTAAGCTTTTCGAGAAAGCGGTTCTCATCAATTAAAATGATTTAATGATACGTGATTACAGGGCACTGCCGATGCAGTCAGACAGTACTTGTGGCTGTTTGAGGAGCATGATGTTTTGGAGTTCCTTATTCTTGCTGGGGACCATTTGTACAGAATGGATTATGAGAGATTTATTCAAGCCCATAGAGAAACTGATGCTGACATCACTGTGGCTGCACTTCCAATGGACGAAAAACGTGCCACTGCATTTGGCTTGATGAAGATAGATGAAGAAGGACGTATCATTGAATTTGCCGAGAAGCCAAAAGGAGAGCAACTAAAAGCAATGAAGGTTAATTCTTCTCATTGATCTCTGCGTCATCTTTCTCTGCTAGTAACAAAGGAAGTGCTTGGTTTCTATGGTTTCAGTTCTTTTTGAGTTAACTTGTTTCCCTTTTGTAGGTTGACACAACTATCTTAGGTCTTGACGATGAGAGAGCAAAGGAGATGCCTTACATTGCGAGCATGGGTATATACGTTATTAGCAAAGATGTGATGCTTAATCTTCTCCGAGACAAGTTTCCTGGAGCCAATGACTTTGGAAGTGAAGTCATTCCCGGTGCAACTTCCGTTGGGATGAGAGTGAGTGTTATAACATCTACTTCTTGTCAAATTGACCTGGATAGTTTCACCTTCAAACTGGTTCTTGTTTTCTTTAGCAACAATACGCCATTTTGGAATTGCAGTACAGTATGAATTTTTTTTTTTTTAACTTCCTTATTCCTCCAATCCCTTTCACATTACACGTTCCAACAAGTTCTTCAATCATATCTTTTCCCTGCTTTAACAGGTGCAAGCTTACTTGTATGATGGATATTGGGAAGATATAGGTACAATTGAGGCATTCTATAATGCAAACCTAGGGATCACTAAGAAGCCAGTGCCGGATTTCAGGTGGTTCCCGTTCTAAATTCTCTCAGTTAATGATCATTCGATAACAAAATTGTAGATTACCTTTCTGAGTTCTGCACATTTCTGGATATTCTTGACAGAACACCGTATAGACGAATGACTTGACACCAATGCATTCCTTTTGCAGTTTCTATGATCGGTCATCTCCAATCTACACCCAACCACGGTATCTGCCTCCTTCCAAGATGCTAGATGCTGATGTGACAGACAGTGTTATTGGTGAAGGATGTGTTATTAAGGTATCTTCCTCAAGCCATTGGTCTTCTGAATTAGCTGACAATGAATGACATATTATCCTATGAGTAGTGCTAAAGGAAATAGATAAATCATTCAATTATTACCTTTCCATGTTCTTGAAATGCAGAACTGCAAGATCCACCATTCGGTGATAGGACTTCGATCTTGCATTTCGGAAGGTGCGATAATAGAAGACACCTTATTAATGGGCGCAGATTATTATGAGGTAATCATCACCCTTGAATGATTGAGGTTTTCTCAATCGAGCTCTGCACTTAGATTTACTCACCATTCTCCTGTTATGGCGAGGTATTTTGGTGCATATTTTGACTTGTTTTCCCATCTCTTCTTTGCTCCAGACGGATGCTGATAGGAGATTTCTGGCTGCCAAGGGCAGTGTCCCAATTGGTATCGGCAAGAATTCGCATATTAAGAGAGCAATTATCGACAAAAATGCCCGCATAGGGGACAATGTGAAGGTAGCCTTGCATTCCGATCACCATTCTTTTGTTTCTTCACTTTCACTATGATTGACTAGTTCGACCATGATCACTTAGCATGCAACTGGTCTTATGACCTTTTTTGTCCTTGCATTTTGGAGGCTAACTGGTATTGCATTATGGTCCAGATCATTAACACCGATGACGTTCAAGAAGCTGCAAGAGAAACAGATGGATACTTCATAAAGAGTGGGATTGTCACGGTGATCAAGGATGCTTTGCTTCCCAGCGGAACCGTGATTTAGAAACTGTGCAATTGCGATCTAGCAAAAGCTTTGCATTGAGAAAGTGATGCAACGGTAGCTCCATGGTTCTCCCACTAGACCTGTGATGTATATCTCAGTGCGACCAGATGTAACTAACAGAGGAAGAGAGGACTTTAATACTTCACGATGTAAAGGTCTTTTTTCTTAATAAGTGAGGTAAGCAAGTGTATGACAATCTGCAATATTTCGTTTTAGCATTTTTCCGTTACTCTAAACTGGGCAGAAATCACCCATAGGACTGTCTTCATTTCTCTGTTTTGTTCATCGGAAAAAATTTGAAGATATTGACTACATGCCTGGAATTGATGGAGATCTCATTTCAGAGGCTTTCAAGACTGAAGAAGATAAGTAGTCCACATCGTGCATCGGCAAGCAATCTCTGACTCCTGTTCATTCTATGGGGACGGAACTGAACTGATTCCTACAATTTTAGCGGGATATCATTTCCTGTCCAAGATCAAAACTAATCCATCCAATCCGACCATTATTCATGTACACGATTCTGAGTGACCTACAGCGGAAGTCATGATGCCGTTTCTATAATGGTCACAGCCAAACGAGTTTCCTTTGCAAATGACTGAACATCAGTTCATCATAAGGGAGCTTACTTATGTACAAATGCTGCCATCCAGAGCTACAAGAGAGGCTTCTTCCCCCACCAAAAACCTACTAAATCCTCATGGAGAGAGAGGAGGGTGGAAAAGATATTTGTAAAATACTAGCCTCTTCTGAATGACTTTTGCCCTCTTCAAAAACTATGGACCGATATCGCTATCTTCTGGTAGCGATGTTCTTCCATTTATCCTTGAGATCAACAGGTGTGCGACTTGGATTGAAAACACGACAACCATATTCCAGAATTTTCCTCCAAGGGATATTCTTGTTCGCATTGCTTGAGAATAACTGCACTCCTTCCTGCAGCCCATCGTTTCATATGAATCAAATTCGAAATCAACAAATCACAACACTTTCCAGCATCTCTAGCTCAATAAAAGCCTTTAATAGTAAATTCTAGTCTATAAAAACAAGAGTAACTCGATCAGAATGAAAGAAGTTAAAAAGAAATGCTAAAAGGACAATGAAATTTGGATAGAGCTTAAGAAAAGGCTATTTGAGGGAACTGAAAATTTTGTTGCCATCTTTTTCCAGTCTTCTATTC
The DNA here is from genome assembly GCA_014182715.1 of Eucalyptus cloeziana. Classification (NCBI taxonomy): domain Eukaryota; kingdom Viridiplantae; phylum Streptophyta; class Magnoliopsida; order Myrtales; family Myrtaceae; genus Eucalyptus; species Eucalyptus cloeziana. The sequence goes on along the minus strand of CM024644.1, from coordinate 14,904,119 downwards.
ATCCTTGTCATCTTGCTCAGTTTTGCCTAGTCTTAACGTCGCTTTTGGTACTTATTTGTATTTTCTTTCTCTTGTGTTGATTTCTCAAAAAAAAAGGCCTTCACTAGTTAAAAAAGGAGAAAAAAGAAATAGGTTGATTGAACGAAGTTGCCAATTGGTGAATCACTATGCCCAAAAGTAGGAAACATCCAGCAATTCACTAGGGACTACAGTTCAATCTATTTGAAATGGAGTTATGGCTTTCTATGAATAGATACATCTGTGGATATACATTCTGCATGTAAGCTAGCTATTATTCAGATTCGCGGCAAAAAGTACAGCAGTAGGCCCAAAAAAAAAAAATCAAAGACAATTTATAGGACTCTGTGGATCTTTATATCATATCATCATCATTTTGAAGACTAAACATGGTTTCTTGTTTCCAAATTTTACGAGCATGGCTGAGGATTTGGCCATTTCTGAAGGAAATACATGAAACTTGACAAGATACAAACAAGCAAAGGATTCTACGACAAGAGATACTTGCCTTTAAGATCTCCTCCTCTTCAGGTGACCATCTTAATCTGCGCTTTCCATTGGGAAGTGGTGGCTTGGGTCTGCATTTGTATAAACAGTAGACTCCCCATAAATCCAGTTCGTTGCTTCAATTTTAAAAAGATGAATTTTATAATTCGGTAAACTTTCTCAAATTAATCAAAATCACTCACAATTTCCTGGGAGACTGTCGTTGTTGTCTTGACATTTCAGCAGGAGTGGCCTTGCCTTGATTTGTAATAGTGATGCCTGGTTCAGAGGAACCATTTCTTGGTGAAACAACCTCCTCCACTGGTGCCTTGCCTTGAGGTTTTGCACTTGGAGAATGTCCATTGTTCATGAAACCAGCCTCCGCATCAGAATCACATACTTCATCTACCATATTTGCTTCTGGGTTCACATCAGTGGCAAAATCTCCTTGAATTGAAGAGGCAGTAGCATCACCTGACTGGACCTTCCTCCGTTTTCGTTTCCTACTTAGCCCTTGACTCCTGCGAATACTTTTACGATGCCTTTTTCCTTCAGAAGATTTAGACAATACAGCATCCTCAGCTGCCTTAGCTGCCCCTTCTTTTGAAGTATGATCATCAGCCATCTCTGCTTTCTCTTGATCATAAACTTCCTTGCAGTGGTTATCAGTGGCTTCTCTTGATTCCCCTTCTTGTAACCCTTGTGCATAGACTAAATTTCTCTGAACATGGACACTAGGAGCCGATGTATCTGTTTGATTTTCAACTAATGCTTCATGTTTACTGTAGACTGGATTTACAGGATCAGATCGATGTTGCCCTTCATAGTTTTCTTTACTCACATCGTCATGGCAACTGTCATGTCCTGGAGATGGAGATAGATTGAGGTCTCCCTGCTTATCGACCCCACTATTCTGCTCCCTTTGCCCCTTATCAACTACCCCATTGTCAAGAAAATTGGATAAAGCCTCTTTGCGCAACATGGCTTTTCTTCTCAATTCATGAACCTTTGCCACCGCTCTTTTGTATGAACAATAAGGGCAATAGAAGTTCCCCAAATGATCAAATTGAGGTTTGCAGCTCAGGCACTTCTCATGGATAGCAATTGGGCAACTAGGATCACTACAGACTAGCAATTGGCCATGTCCATTGCATGTTAAACAAGTCCTCTTTTCCAATATATGAATGTCCGCACTTTCTTGACTAGAAACATTTCGTAAGCCTCCGTTTTGAGATTTTTCAACAGGTAAAATCTCCGCAGGGTCTGTACCGGAAACCTCTTCTCCATGCTGCTCAACTCTGACGTTACATTCATTTGTGCCAAGTACATCATCCTCTTTGTTGGCTACATTCTCTGGACAGCATGTAGTTCTTGTCTGAGAAACAAACCACACACATCAATCACGAGACAGAGAATCTATCCAGATTGTCACTTACTGAAATTTCAAGAGCATTTTTAATCACATGCAAACTTAAAATATCTAACTCAACCCAATAGCTTTAGAATTCAACATGGGCAAAAGTGAAAGGCACAAATACTTTTAGCAAAGAAACAAGAACACCAAGGGGTGCTACCCATTGCAAGTCAGTCAGACAATGCAGGCCCCTTTAACAGAACAAATATAAAGATGAAGAGCATCCCACATTACAAACTCATCCACACCAGGCCAAATAATATAGTTGACTAATAACAAACGTCTCAAGCCATCTCTACTTATTCTAAACAAAGACTCATCTCCTCCATCAAGCCATGCTTCACCCCTCAAAACTTGTAGCAAGCCCCTCTAACAGAACAAATATAAAGACAGAGTGCATCCCACATTACAAACCCGCACACATCAGGCCAAATAATATAGTCGACTAATAACAAACGTTTCGAGCCATCTCTCGTTATTCTAAACAAAGGCTCATCTCCTCCAACAAGTCATGCTTTACCCCTGAAAACCTGTAGAGAACAGCCAGACGAATGAAGCCGAAACCGACAGCCCTGGATCCACGCCTCGACCAGTGCGGAATGCGAAAAAGAAGTGGATCACCCTTTTCGCCTAAAGTTCATGCGAGCAGAACCCAGGCAACAAAAAGCTGCGAAATGGATCACCCTCAGACCTCCAAAATCAGAAATTGCATCTCCCCATTCATCCAACAATGCTCCCTATCCATAATCACGTCCCAAACTCCGATTCTGAATGTCCAATAACGACAAACGACAGGAAAAAAAATATTAACAATCACCATCCACGCAAAACAAGGGGGCAAAAAACATTCAGGAGGCCGAGAGGACGGCTTTGAAGTCGAAACCCAATGCACGTCCCAAGAAGAACTACTAAAAGCTCCCCTACCGATCACGCCCCATCGGAAAGATTCGTGCGGCAGCCGACTAAAGACCCTTTCGCGGGGGACCGGAGACGAAACCCTAACCTGATCGCGGGAAGGCGCCGCCATCGGGGGGGCGGCGGCGGTGGCGGCGGAGGGCTTCGGGAGAGATTTCCTCCGAGTCTCGACCCTCATTTCCGGCGCAGCATCCGAATCGCTCGTGCTCCGGCGACGGAATTCCAAGACGCCGCGGGTTCGAACTTCTCAGTTGCCCGCCTCGTTCCTGCTGCTTCTCCGGGGAGAAAATATAATTCAAAGTTTGCTTCTCCTTTTTTTTCAATAAATCGCGTATATAAAGAGTCTACGACGCCGTTTTGTAAGGTTGGATAATTTTTTTCGTTAGTTTTGCAAAGTTATCAAAGAGTTGTTTTTCATTGTAAAAATGCCGTTTACATGACTATGGAAAAAATTGATTATTTTAAAAATAAATACCAACCTTACCTTAATAGATCCTTTAAAATGATAATTATCTCATTTTTAGCTCAAACACTCTAACATCACTCCCATGAACTACTTATACTATTAGGTATCTAAGTGCTCTTTCATTTGAGTATGACAATACACGACCACCACTTGATGTGGTTGTCCTCTTTAGGCAAGCGATGATCTCCCCCTAATTGTCTTAAGCAATGACGGTCACCTCATTAAACATGAGATGCTCTCTTGCGATCTAACTTCATTTCTGAAAGGACCCCAACACAACGGGGGTGGCAAGGGAGGGAATGAGCACAAAATCGTCGACCGATATTACATTTGATCAATATCCTCGATTTTTATACAATTAAATTTGTCATTTAAAAATTTATATATTGTTGAAATATGTTATGAATTGAATATATTAAGATAAAATTGAAGTGAGAATTTATATCACAAACCCTATTGAATATCTAATAAAATTATGTCATACCAATCACCGTATTATTTTCTTAAATGATTATATATATGTACACATATATCATCCTTCATTATGAAATTATCCAGGCGAATAGAGTGCGAACATGTATTGTCAAAAAGAAAAAAAGAAGTCAAAAGGAGGACTTCAAAAGGAGTGCGGTACGAAAATCATCGTGCCACGTCAGCTTATCAAATCCACGTCAGCATCTGGCCAGCCACTGCCCCAAATTCTCTAACCCTAGAAAAAAAATAAAGCAGCAGCTTTTTTCGGCCACTTTTTTCGAGTTCGAGTGGTGCGTTCTCTCTGTGTAGATTCTTCTTCTTCTTCTTCTTCTTCAACCGGCCGATCGTTCCAACGCTTCGACAAGCCGTCGAGCAGTGAGGGGGCGAGGCGCGATCCCGATTCGAATTCGGACAATCCGAATTCGCCGCCATTGATTCCGATCGCGACCTCGTCTCTCCTTCCCGCATTACAACCTTATTTTTCATGAAGCTGCCTCTCCTGCGAAGATGGTTAGCATTCGCCATCCGATGCGCCTCCCTTTTTGGCTTGTGTCTAGCTCCGATCGGTCGGGTCCTAGGGGTCTCGTCGTTCGGTTGGTGTCCGTGTTGAGTTGGCGATGGTTGATGGCTTCAGTCGAATTCATTGAAGTGGGAGTTTGATCGGTCGAGGTCGTCGTCTAGGTTTTTGTGCGAAAGATTCGATCTATGCGGGATTCGGGCTTGCTCCGGATTGGGGGTTTGCTTTTGTTTGACGGTTGTCGGCTGCTTCATTGTGATTATTAGATTAGGCACTTTTAAGCTACTAGATCAGTCCATTTGATTTGATGGTGTTGCTGCGATGATTTTTGGTGGGTGTCTGATTGCTTTGAAATTGGTTTTGTGCGTAGAGCGGCCGGATAGGAGGAGGAAGGGAGAGGTCGCGGAGGCATGAGGATAGGAGCTCCTCGGGGCAGAGCAGTGCGCCTCCGTCTAGACATCTGTGGGTCGGGAATTTGTCTCACTCCATTTCAGAAGGCGATCTCGTCCGTCCGTTTCTGCAGTTCGGAGAGCTTGACAGTGTTGCTTTTCAACCAGGACGTAGCTATGCTTTCATTAACTTCAAAACTGATGAGGGAGCAATTGCTGCCCTGAAAGCACTCCGAGGCTCTCCTCTTGCTGGCAATCCACTTAGAATTGAGTTTGCAAAGGTGGTTAGTCTTGTACCCAACCTCTGTCACTCTTTAAACTTCAAGCGCCTTGTTGTGTATCGTATTTATGACTGTATATTTAAGTATTTGTTTTCAATCAATCAAATGGTTCCATTGCCTTATGACCATTAAGTGTCTCGGTTTCTTTCACAAATCCATATCAAGAATCTATCCCAACAATATCTTCACAACCATACAGCATCTCTAAAATCTAACATGTCCACCTAATCCACATATTGCGTATCTCAAGAGGTTTGCTCCATTACAAATCATGAAAAGAAAGTGTTGCATTTTTCAAAGTACACGTGATTACAGGTCAAAAAATTGTTAATGATCTCCATTCCATCACTCAGTCACAGGAGAAAGGGGAAATTTGATCGGATGCACAGTGCATAGATGTTAAATCACAACAATGAAATTTTGGTTGTTCTTGCTTAGAGGTGGAATGAAAACTGCAGCACAACATGCTAAATATGTGCTTTTACCTTCATTAAAGTTATCAATGTCAGCACAACATGCATATAGCTCCAATTAGAAGGCCAGGAAGAATCTTGCGAAGAAATATGAGAAGCACGGCATTAATTAGTTACAATTTTGTCAAGCTATGACTTTCACCCACATTGGCCTAAAGATAATGAGACGTTCCACAAAATGTAAGGAGAATCACCTTGGGAAGTGTTGAAGCAAAAGCTTGTCATCCCATGTTCACACATGGTATAATTAGTGTTATGATTATCTTTTGTTCTCAATCAAAGGTTAACCATCTGTGATCTGCTTGTACATGCACCCATTTTTCATTCAAAAAGAACCTCACTTGAACTGCTACTTATACATTCATGGTACGTTAACTGATAATGTCCTGTCAGGGGATTTTCTTTTCTTTCTTTCTTTCTTTTTTTTTTGGGGGGGGGAATGGGGGTCAATTAAACCATTACTATAGAAATATGGCTAGTCTCAGTGTACAGCAGCAGGCTTTGCACTAGATACAGACGCAGAAAAGGATTTGCAGCAAGTGCAGAAAGCTCCAGTTAACATAAACGAGGGAGGAATCAAAACCAATCCTAACTGAAACCCAATCAGCTCCAGCATTGAGGATAATGAACTTTGCTGCATCCGCTCGTGGTTCTTGTCCTTCATAAACTCTACCATCTGTTTGTGGCCAGCTATATGGCATAATGATCAGTAGTAAAGGCTTACTAGTTCTTTTATCAAGTTTTAAACTCTTGACCTTCTCCATAATCCTTCAGACTCAAAAATGACCCAGCCTACACTACAACAATGACAAACAACAAAACAATAAATTAAGCCTTATTTCACTAATTGGGATTGGCACTGTGAATGCTTTTACAACATTGTGTTGAAATTTATATAAAGTTTTCTGTAACATTGGTGAGACATAAAGTTTTACTGTTATTTAAATTGAAGGCCAACAATATGAGCCCAAATTGAATGAAAGGATCATCCACTCAATCACTACTTTTCTTGCATAAGCACCAATGTAAACAATCGGATTGGACACTAGATCGGGGGTTTATGGAACGAAATAACTGCTTTCTTTTATCGACTTTCACTTCGTTCTGAGGAGAAGGACCTTAAAAAATGTAAAAGAAAATTGGGAGACACACTTTGAAGGAACATGGTGGGGAAAAAAAATCAAGTGTTCAGTCAGAATCCAGATAGCAACCAAAGCAAAATGAAAAGAGACAAAGGGAGCTGTTGTATGTAGTGTATAAGCTGGGTAATCCTATTGAAGTAATATCAATTGTCACAGATGCAGGTCAGAGACAAAAATATGGATCCAGCATACATTTAGCAGTTCAAGTTGTAAACTTTCAGTAAAGCACCAAGGTTGACTGTGAAAGAATTATCCACTTAAGGATATTCCTGAGATCAAGTAATCTGGATTTCTTGAGCATCTGTTGATGGTGCCATCATCATATATAACTACCAATCATGTCACTCACTCAAGTTCTTAACGCCAAAACTCAGTGAGTTTATCGCTTTGCAAATGAACTGTAAGCAGCTCCATAACAATAAAAAGCACCAAAATTCCAAGCATGCAAGTGAGATTCAGATATCCAAAATAATTGTAGCCAACCAGCATCCGATTTAATAAACCCACACTACCTCTCCAATATTCTCTTCCAATTAGTTGCAAGTGTGCTCCAGTCCTAGTGGCGCATTAAGGTGGCTCAATGTTATCACTGATTGACATAAGTGATAAAAATAGAGTTTTTTTCTGGTCCATTGAACTTATTCTTCATACAGTAGACAACTTGAGCTATATTTGAGTTTATGAATTCGTTATTCAGCTGGAAGAGAAAGTCCTAGAAATCTTGAGATATACTATATGCTGTTACAGTTCCTACATACATTTCCTATATAAAATAATTATGCTGCCACTGATGACACATTACTTAGTTAACTTATGAAATTTTTACCAGTCACCGAATACATGCAGTGCAGAATAATATACAATGCAAAAGTTTTGTGAGAGCACATTTCATACTTTCTCTTCATGAATTGGACCATTATAATTTGTGGCAATTTAGTTCCCTCATTTGTTAATCATGACTTGAAATTCTGTAGCCAATTGTGAAAACAAAGCGAGTTTGCTATGTTCAAATCTTTTTCAGACTATAATCTGGATTCTCATGAGTAGTCCTAGTTAAATGCTCTTTCCTTGTTATTGAAACATGTTAGCATATTAGTTATTTAAAAAACCTTAAGCTCTTATATATAGATATAATTTCTTTACACTCTCTTCACACGTAAGCCAAACTTTAATGTCATGTGGTAGATGTTAACACGACTACTGTAACATAATTCATTGATTATCCCCTTCATTCCACTTCCAGTTCCTATGTTAATAGGAGTGGGACTTCTACTTTTTATTTTTTAGACAAACTTTGACAGTAAAATCCAGGAATAGAAAGTCAGAATATGCATGTTTGTATGTATATGTATATGTATGTCAGGATTTGGAGTCATTACTATGTTCATATTTGCAAAAGTTTAAACTTACATTGTAGTGCATATTTTTTTGACAAGCCAGAACACCTATCATGTGCATTTAGTATATCTGCATTCACAATATGTACGCAAAAAGATAAGAGAATAATGGGCACTGATCAGAGTTGCCATCCAAATGCTTTATTGTGTTTGGGGTTGAAGTGGCATAGTCATTAATTGAATGTTAACTTGCATTTTAACGAAGATAAAAAGGTGCATGAAGCAGCTTATCAAACAATAAAAAGTTCCATTTGCGTGAAAAGGAGGCATCTAGCTAAACTTATATAAGGATTAATCGCTTAAACTTCTAGATGATTACCCAACTTCTAAATTAGCCAGTAAATGAACTTCCACTGTATGAAAGACTTGGACTTCTAAGAAGTTTAAATAGAGGTTTTCAGGTGTTCCAGGAGGACCATGACACTTGTCCACCAAACCAAAGATGGAGCACAGAATGCTATGCATTTCACGGGCTTCTGCTGAAAAAAAGTCATCCACCCAAAATGTTGTTTCTCCATGATATGTTGAGCCGATGGATGGGTGGATGTGGTTCTCCGGGAGGACCTAAAAACTTATTGAGCTTGGGAGCCTCAACTACCTAACTGTTTGCTCCTAAACTGAAAGTGATCAAACTGAATGCTTGGAGTCGTATTTTTCAATATTTTTTGCATCTCATCAGCCAAAGGGAATCAGGTTACTTGCGAAGAACTAGTAAAAACATTCTTAGTGAAACATCTATTATATGGACCATTTTTGTTTCTTATAGTTGCTCACGAGATAAAGTATGCTATTTTCAACATTAAGTTTAATAGTCTCTACATGTGTGCAAGGGTGTCTTACATGTGTTAAGATGGAGTAATGAACGGGATAGCACTTGGTTGTGATTCTAGATTACAACTGCCTTATCGATTGTGTATCACTTTTTGAGGGATCGCAACACATTGGCATTGTTCGTGGCCTAGTCTCACCTTATGTAGTCAGATGGCTTAATCCTGTCTGGACGCAACAGTTGGTTTAAGTTATGCCTTTCTATGTTGATTATAGATGCCTCTATGTTAATGGTTTAGTGTCACTGATTTTGACATCTGTCGATTTCGTACTCTTTTAAACCAAGCTTTTCCAAGGGGATCCTGCTTTGACCCTTTGTTTTGAGTGTAATACAAGATGAGTATTATCTTTTTGACTCCACTTTTGGTGCTAGAGGGAAGGCATGCTGGATTTATCCTTCCAATTTCGACATTCTGATGTAATGAGATGCTGGTTGTTATTAGTTTAGTCACAGTTTTTATATCTTATAGCAATGTACTGTGGGGATTGTTCTTTAGCTGTATTGAAGCAACTGCTTTTCTAATTAGTGAGTCCTAGATAGAAATGGTTCATTTGTGGTGAGGAAACTTCTGACTTCCAACTCTTTTGAGCTTCGCTATGATAGTCTCTTTAACTTTAAAAAATGACGACAACAACCAACCAACCAACCAACCAACCAACCATCAGCTACCTAAGCCTCTTCTTTTAGTGGGGATGGCAACGTTTGTGTCCTATTGTTTATCAGGTCCCCGGTTAAATTCATATGGCTGAGACTGTACTCTGCCTATGTGCATGTGTTGTTATCATCAGCCAGAACTAAAGTATGCGTACTTCATATGCTATTTAGGTGTGGACAAGGCAAACTTTTTTTCCAATATTGATTATGAACGTTACACACTGGACAGAAATTTTTTAAATGTTTGCTGGAGAAAAAGAAGGTAGAACAGTGTTTGTTGAACTACTGCTGCATTAGTTTAATAGACTCATGCACTTCCTTCCAATATTTGAATGGTTATGAATTGGAACTACAATTGCATTTTGAAAGCGAAAGCAGCGACGGAAGAGAATCGTCGAGAAGGCCCCTGGGCTTGCCTTTTTCTCTTTTGACTAAAACCATATGGGACATTGTTTTACATGTTGAAACTATCTTAAACAACTGTCCGAGATCTCTAATAAGACAAGGATAGAAAGCGCAGTTCACCAACAAAATTGATTTAACGAATTGAAGCTTTTTTTCTCTGAATGATTCAGCCGAACTTTTTTGTTTGTCTGGCAGTCTTATTTCCAAAACCTAGGGTCTTATTTACTAGTTGACCATGATGACATTGCTGAATGTGTTTAAGTTCATAAGTTTTTCTTCTTAAGTCACCGGGTGCTCTTCCCCTGTTCTTGAACAAAGATGTGTTTCCTGTTCTCTCTGTTGGTGGTCCATGGAAAAATTATCCAGTTGTGCTCAGTATGTATCATAACAAACTTGTTAGTCATTATTTAAGACGATGCCTTTTGGGTTTATTCATCGAGGATGTCATAGCAAGACATCTGGAGAGGCCCCATATTAAATGACCAAAAGCAAGATATCTTGCTTAAGTGCGCTGCTGAACTTATGACATGAAAAGGTCAAATTACTCGCAATCTCAAAGCTGTTTTTCTATGGGAAAAGTTGGTGTCTTTGCTGTAGTTTTTGTTAATGATCCTCTCTGTTGCTTGTTGCCCGAAGAATTTAAGCTATCAATTTCAGGGGATGCATTTTGGAACTGTCACTTTCCTCTTACTCGGGTGTTCTAAAGAATCTGTATCAGTCTTCAGATGACACGGTGATTAATGAGCTGCAATCTTCTAGGTTGATATTCATTTCTGTGCAGAAGTAGTCTTATAAGATTATTGTTAAGAACCTTTGAGGAATATCCGTCCCCTGTTCCACTGCTTATACTATAGAAGTCAGGTTTGTAACAATTAAGGTTGGGTTACACATATGACCCACAGGTTGATTGTAGGCCTACCACAGAGTTGCGTTGCATACTTAGTAGACATGCATATGCACCAAAAGAGAATCCTTATTCCTAGGGTAGAGTCCCTATCCCTGATGAATACCTTATCATGTATGGAAACTATATCAAATTACCTTAGATATATGACCCTAGTGAAGGACACGACACTGGATAGGATGCATTGACATGGAGGCTATGTTGGACAAATTTTTGTGCTATTGATGTTCTACTACTGTGGACATATGGTCTATTCACTTTTAGCAGTAGAAGAACCAGAAACCACACTGTTTATCTGGCAACATGTCTGAGTTTGTAAACTAGTTCATGTCCTCCTGCCAAGAAAATAATAGAGCCATCTCAATTTTTGTTTTTCAAGGTTATTTTTTTATTAAATTCCGGTCAGACACTCTCCTGGCGAGCAAGATGTCTGTCAAATTTGAAGTTTCCTGATAACTCACATCGTGGTTAGCATTATCATGCAATACTTAATATTCCTAACTGTACTCTCTACAGAAATAGTCTCACCTTCAGTGTCATGCAAAGATTCTTAAGCAATTCCTTAGTGTTAACCCTTTGGAAACTTGTAGAAGCTTTCGGCATTCTTTCCTCTGGAAAAGACTGATGAGACTTTCTCCATATGATGCAAGTAGATGAAAAGGAATGGATGTTCCTTCTGATTAAACATGCTTCCTTATTTCTTCTTTTGAACAGTTTTTTCTCTATTGACGCCTTACAAAAATCCATACTGATGTACTGGCTAAAGACGAGAAAGGTAGAACTAATATCTCGTTTGATAGTTTTTCCCCCCTTATTTGATGCTTTTCTCGCCTCGTCAATAGGAGATCTACTTTTCCAAGCTAGTTTCTTTCAGTTATTCAAGGTAGTTAAAGAGCAATTGCTTCTTCAGAAAGTCTGGTGACGTGTCTTGATTATATTTGTTCCTTTGTTGGCTCTCTCATTCAGTTTCAAGGTTTTCATTTGCTATTTCAACACAATAATCCGTTTTATGATGAATGTCTCTTGTTTAATTTTTGATTTTATGTTTTAGTGGTGTAGAATTATGTTTAATTTCCTTCTGACTTGACATCATTTTCTTATCTCAGGATAAGTCCTCTGTCTCGTCCCACAATGAAGAGTATTTTGAACATCATAGTGAACAACACCCTTCATCGAGGGAATCTCCTCTCTTGCATAAGGACTCTAGGGTCCGCCATGCTAGTCCTGATCCATTTCATCTGGATAGACCCAAGATGAATGATAAAGCTGCAGAACCTAGCGAGGTTTTATGGATAGGATTTCCAGCTTCGTTGAAGGTGGATGAAACAATATTAAGAAAAGCCTTCTCGCCATTTGGTGAGATTGAGAAGATCACCACATTTCCAGGGCGCACTTATGCCTTTGTTCGGTTTATAAATTTATTATCTGCTTGCAGGGCAAAAGAAACTCTCCAAGGAAAGTTATTCGGAAATCCTCGTGTGCATATATGTTTTGCAAAGAATGAATCAGGCTCATCCAGTGGTGTAAGGACCTCAATAACTGGTCCTCTCTCTCCCCGTTACCAATCCAACGGTCGCCATGGATCTACAGAGAGCTTTTGGCATGATAGGGACAACACTAGCTTAACTGGAAATCCTAGTGTCAGGTCTCCTCATACTTTCGTAGACTTGGACTCTGAAGATCATGATGGTTATGAATTCAGTAGAAAGGGTAATTTGAGGAGGAGTGGTTTTAGTTCCCTGGAGCACAGAAGATTTGGAGAAGAGGAGTCTGAATCGAGGCCATCACATAGTGTGTATGAATTCCGTAGCAGTCCAAAGAGAGATTGGAATGCTCACCTGCCATATACTACTCAAGGATTTTCTCAAACAGGTGCATTTTATGAAGATCAATGGGACATACCGGAGGAAGTCGACATCCTTCATGGGCCAAAGAGACTGAAGGGTGATGCTTATCCTCCTGACAATGAGCTACCAGAGTTTCAACTCTCTGATTTAAGACGTGAGAATCAAGTCTTTTCTCATGTATTATCTGACTCTGTTCGATCTGATCCCTATGTCATTGAGTACGAACAAATGGTTGGGAGCGACCATCCAAGAGCCTCTTACGAAAATATCCAGATAGGTTCTGGTTCACAGCCAACAGCTAATGTTGAGAGGAAAAGAATTACTCCAGAGATTAAACAGTCTTCAACAAAAGAGTGGAAATGGGAAGGCACCATAGCAAAGGGAGGATCTCCCGTATGTCGTGCTCGATGCTTTCCCGTGGGAAAAGTGCTTGACATCTTGCTGTAAGTGTATTAATCTGTATTAGTGTCGTTCTGATTTAACTGGGTAATGCTGTGGTTTTTTTCAGCTGCCCATGCAGCTTACTCCGGCACTGCCTGATGTTTGCAATTTGGATCCCACTTTAGTAGAATGATGGCTTGAGATTGGCAACAATAACATGGCATACATATTATAATGGGTTAATACCACGAAAACCCCAAACTGGTACACCTGTGACCAATTTACCCCATTAGTTTTCATTAAATGTTACCGTCAAATTGTTGAGTTGAGTAACACGTAGCAATTGACGGGTGTACTAGTTTAGGGCTTTATCCTCTGTTTGTCACAAGTATATCAATTTATGGTTTTTCGTGGTATTAATCCAATTTAATGGAAACTGACGGAGGGTAAATTTGCCACAAATATATCGGTTTGGGGTTTATGATGGTCAAAAAGTTAGTTTCGGTAAAATTTGTCATGAGTGTACTAGTTTTGGGTTTTATGTTGTCAAAAAATTAGTTTAGGATAAATTTGTCACGGGTGTACTAGCTTAGGGTTTTTTGTGGTATTAACCCTATTATTATTGGGTCTTGAAGTCTATGGTTTCAATACTGTTTGGCTTCTAGTTGCCTCTTAAATTCAACTGCACTTATTATTTGAGAATTTGTGGTCCCTACTAATTTTCTGCTTACAAAGCTTTTAAACTCAACTTTCTCTGTCTTCTCTAAATGATATGATCTCATTTTTGTGAAGCAAATTCATTTAAAAATGAAGGTGTCAAATTTAGATATTTTGTTCAATGAATAAAAGAGGAACTTTCCAAGAGTTATCTCACTGATCAAAATTGCATTCTGCCTTTTGTGAAATGTGGACAAGCAAATTATTTCGGAGTTAAAAAAGTATAGTGAGCCAGTTATGTATTCCTAGATAAGGAGCTCATACATTGTCTTTCTCAGTCAATGATGTCTACTTTGTGAAATTTTTACACTGCTAAGCAACGGACCCCCTGACATATTTTGGGGTTCTTGCGCCCATGCCCTTCAACCCAAATTCACCCTGATAGTGCTCTAAAGGATTTGCTGTCAATTTTCTGTTATGTGTTCTCACTGCATCTCGAATCTTAATTGATATTCTTGTAATGCAGGCCAAAATTCTTGGATTGCACAGCTAGGACTGGTCTTGAGATGCTGGCCAAGCATTATTATCAAGCATCCGCTACTTGGGTTGTGTTTTTTGTCCCTGGAACTGATGCTGATATTGGGTTCTATAATGAGTTTATGCATTATCTGGAGGAGAAGCAGCGAGCAGCTGTTGCTAAGTTAGATGAAAGAAATACTTTGTTTCTTGTGCCTCCATCTGATTTCTCCGAAAAGGTACTAAAAGTACCTGGAAAATTAAGCATTTCTGGTGTTATACTGAGATTAGAGCAACCTAGTTCCAAATTTGGCACTGTTTACCACCCAGATGAGCTCAAAGACCCAAAATTAGTGCCCTTTCGTGGGGATTCTTTATATTCAAAGCCATCAACACCTTCAGGGACACAATTTCTAGAAACAGGTAGACTGGGGCCCAGGAATCGATATCTTGCCGTTGATGCAGCTCCTTCTGTTCCATCTGTTCCATTTTCAACACCATTGAATGCTGGAACTAGTAAATATGACACTCACAGTGAGGACAGGGATGAATATCTGCCCCAGCAACAAAATCTTCTGCAATCAAACTTGCACTATCTGGCTACCTCATCAAGCACAAGAAGTGCACAATTGCAACTTCCAAGCAGCGCAGTTGATTCTATACCAAGGATGGTGCAATTGAGTGCAAACTCTGGACTTCCTTTATCTGGAAATAACAATATGCCTGTTCGGGAAAGGGAAACCCTGGTTCAATCATCAACACCTCTTCCTAGCCTACAACCAGAACAACTTTCTCAATTGGCATCTCTTCTTGGACAACAGAGGCAATCTGGAAGTGTTCCAAACATTTCTGGAGGAAAATCAGATGGTTATGGTTCACAGGATGTAACGACAACTCTTTCTGAGCTTCCGGTGTCTCATTTTGGCGAAATCCAGCCTTTCCACCACCACCAGCATCCACAGCATCTATTAAACCTATCTGCTGCCTCGAAAGAAGTTCAGGCTGGAGCTCAGGGGAGTCAACAGGTGTCTAGTACTGGCTCGCTAGAAGCTGAAGCAGATCCCCAGAAACGTCTCCAAGCAACGCTGCAGCTTGCAGCTGCTCTTCTTCAGCAGATCCAACAAGGCAACAAGGGTTCTTAGATAGGCAAACACATAACTAGGTGGCTTAAATGCTGTTCAGCTAAGGACATGGAAGGGGTGATGAAATGGTGTGCGTGGCAATAACGCAGTATATATTGTCACTAAGTATAGGTTTCCCCTGGATAATTGTCAATCTGCTGTTACTTCTTGCGGTGATGATCATGTGCTCTCTTTTTTGCTTGATTGACAAGATGCTGGTTTAGTAAGTTATAAATCTGTTCATTTTGGTCCTTTAAGCTCTCTCAATTCATCTGGTTAAATCTTGTTAGTCCTTCCTTTGATTGGTCATCATAGTAAAACTCAATTTCACCAGGTCTGTTTCTATGGGTGAAGAGATAAGTCTGCATTCTGCAGTCTCAGAGTCTCGATGCCTTGGATTAATATAAATCTATAAGAAATGATGCACAAATCAAATAAGCTACATGCGTGTTTCCCCTTTTGTTCTGCTGAAAAGCTTGGCAGAATTTAAACAATGGCTCTTGATGGTTGCGAGTACTGCTCATCATGCAGAAAAGTCATCACACTGCAACCAGAAAATGAACCCTTATTGACATAAAAGATCTGTGATATTTGGACGATACAATACATATGATACAAGCTTTTAATCTCATATGGAAGAACCTTCTAAAAGCGCGGGCTCTAAAGTGTGGTCCTGTACACTCTGCTAAAATGAACAAATGAAATGACAGATTTCCAAAAAATTGACACCCGGGGTGGTATAATATCTACACATAGAAGTAGCTCGATGAATCTGCAGCATTTGCCGTGTCTCTGCAGAGTATTGATCGAGCTTCAGTCACAGAGCGAGGGGGCTCAAGATCCTTTTCTTGAAGGGCATTTCCTAGTAATCGCTGCATCTGAGAAGCGAATGTATCATCCAATATCTGCAGTGTAGAAAGAAAAGTAAGAAGAAGATCATAAGAATGTCAAATGTCGAATAGCCCTTTCTTTAGAACACAGACGGAGAACGTCATAGACATTTGATATGTACTAGACATTTGTTTGAGCAATTACACATAGGGATTAAGAAAAAGTCAAAGTTTTGTACTCAATGAAAATTTTCCAGCAGTTTGGCAATGGCATTACACAGATGGGATCTGAAAATAGATAAAGGCACGTACCACAAGAGCGTAATAAGATCCGTTATACCATACTCGGTTTTCTTTCCTGCCCTCGAGAAACTTCAAAACAATCTGGCATGGCAGCACCATAATATAGAAGTATAAATAGAGCTCGCATCTAATTTATCATAAAATTGTTCAAAATATTAATATCAAGTATAAATGTGCTAACCTGCCCCATCCTGTCCCATAGCCCACGACATGTTGCAACAAATATTTGACTCGAGAAGACCTCGTGTAAGTTCGTTATTGAGTCAATGAGTTGCAAACTCAGCATCTGCATTCTTTCACGGATCTCAACCTCTCCATCTTCTTCCTTTGTTTCTTCTAGAATCCTTTTCAACCGTGTACTCCGGTTTTCTTGCATCTATACAAAAGCATTAGTTTAGTATCTAATTGGAGCTTAAAGATTCTCAAATCAATTGTAGCCCTTCTCAAATTTTCGTCCTTCAGGATTTTACTTGTAATCAAACATGCAAGTAGAAAAGCTTGGAGCAGTGAACGTAGTGGAACCAAAAAAATAGCTTCATCAAATTTAATACTTATGATCTTTCCTCTGGGTGTTATCTAGGCCAAGTCAAAGTTGATAGATATGAGAGTTTCTTGGACGACTTGACATGTATCTCCTCAACTACTTCCATCTTCAGGGAAAGTAAGAGCCACTTACATTGCTGACAAGCTTTCCAACTGTTGCTTGCAAGTAGTTCTTGTATTTTGTTCTCAGTAGAACTGTGATTCCATTCATTTGTTCTCCAAACAGTGACTTCTTATCTCCAGTCACTGGTAAATAGGATGCCCAACACTTCAACATGTCCTCCACTCTACAGTGTAGAACATCTAGAATTCTCTTTATGGTGTTCAGGAATATCCCCAACTGAAAAAAGAACCACATTCCAATCTCTCAGCTCAGTAGTGGAGGTAATCCCTTCTATCAGAAAAACTTGATTTAACAGTAACTACTATATATATATCTTATATACTTTTAGAAGTACTTGCCTGGCTGGGAACAGAATATACTGCTGTTGACTGTCGTCTTGTCAGCTTCTGAACTTGCATATTCAACCTCTTTGGGATGCTGTCTTTTAACGGAGTCAAGATGTCATTATATTGCTTCTCCAGTGCTTTTATAATTGCCCGTTCCACGTCTGCCACGGCCTTTAATGAAGTCAAAGAAACATCAGTTAATACGATTATCACAAGGTAGCATGCAAGTTGTTATTGCATTTTCATTTGGCTGAAATTTGCATTCATATCTGAGACTTGCTCTCTAGGACGGAAAGAGTGCTTACATTTTCCAGAACGAGAGAGTACTGCGGCCAATGATTGATCACTACTTCATACTCAGTAAGAGCATTTTTCATCTTCTCATACATCTCCTCTGGAAAAGGCGAGGTGAAATGATTTGTTATTACTCCTGACCACGGAACCTGCAAATATGGATCAAATGAAATTTGTTGAAAAATAAGTAATTTCTTTCAGGCAACAACAAAAACTTGGTCAGCTTAGAGAGATCTGCATATATGCTAATGCTAATTAAGCTGATACATCTTAAGAAAGATACCTTTTCTGCTTTACAGAGTTCCAGCAAGTTCAGTTGCATATCCTGTACCCACACCACGATATAACCGTGGAACAAGTTCCGCGAGTCAAGTCCATCCTGCACTGGACTGCACCACAAACATGTCAAACAAAAATTCCATCTTCTAATAGGGTATATGATTAGTTACTTCTTCAATTTTTCTTTCACAAACCTGAGGTTCCATGACTCAAGATCCCTCTCGATATCAGCAGTTGCCTTTAATAGTTCGTTTACATACGGCAGTGGACTAGATGGAGGCCATGCAGCAAGAAAAGCACTAATCCTCCTATAAAGCTCGGTACTGTACACAGCAGCTGTGATGTTCGACAGGTCAACTGAACTGGAACAGAGCAATTATGTTAGAAACCCAACAACATAAGCAGTATGTACTTTCGGCAGGTGAACATCTGGATGACACTTTCCAGCTTAAATTAATCTGAATTTATGATCTCAAGCACACCCTGCATCCCACAACTTTGTATCGATCGAGAACTCATAACCAAATAAATCAAATGACAGTGAAAAATATCAATTATTGCGTCTGCTTCTTTATTCCTGTCTAGTGCCTTCCTTTTCACTAATTATATCCAAACTATAAATCACATCTACTCTCAGTGGTAATTTTCTGAGGAGAGTTCACAAAAGTTTTTAGTACCTTGGAAGTACATGCTGGTTGTGGATCTTGATATCTGCTTGTATCTCCTTACTTAAATTGATGCACAAATTCTTCATCTTTAGATATGCTGTTGATATGGTAACTTGATCAACTAGAAAAGTGTCAGAGTTGCTTGACACAAATTCATCTGTCTCCAACATATGCTTCCGACACCTCTTCTTTGCGGCAGTCTGTAAGAGGTCGAATCAAAATGAAGCCATGATAATGCATATTTGTCAGCAGATCTAACAAATTGATGACATCTAAGTAGAAAGTTTATCTCGAATACAACAACGTATACCCTGGCCCCTTGTATTAGGCCATAAACATCCTAATAAGTGAAACTTCCCTTGTGTGATTTAAAACCCAAGGTTTTCTGTCAAAACATAGTAAGGAGCTGAATCCCCCTACTTCATAATGTGTGGCTGTAGTTGTAGGTCCTATCATTGAGTCTAATGATCTAGTACTCTAGCTTTTCGACCTCATATAATGAAACGCTATTTACCTGCAAATAGTTCCTCAGCATATTCTGTGCATCTTGAGCTAGAATATCATGAAGGAGGGTAAAGACTTGGACTGCAGGAGCAAGAGCTGGTGCAGCGGAATCTTGCATTGGACCAAGCAAATCTACCAAACCGGTGGTTGAATTTTCATCCAGCGATTTGTAGTTCTCAAAAACACTTGCAAGTAGACCCTCGATTTGTGTTTCACAATCCAAGAGAATACCTTTCTGCAGCACAGGTGAAAGATGCAACATATAAGGCTTTCTTGGGGTGCTCTCCCAAATAAAGTTTTGTAAGATAGACTTGACCCTAATGATCAGCCTAAACCGATCGAGCAGTGAGTTGGAAGTTTAATATCTACTAAAGAAACTCACCTCCTGCCTTGTCAGGTTCTTCTCACCCTTCACCTTTGTAATGGGTACAAGTAATTCATTCACAAGCTCTAAACAGCCCTTTGTTGGAGTTGCCACATTCATGACTTGTGAAAGATATCTGATAGAAAACTCGGAGTAAGTGGAGAGAAATTAGCATAAGGAAAAAGTAGAAAGCAAAATACAGATCAAAATATTGCTTTGAAGTGGACTCAATTGTTACCTCAACTTAGTATACGAATCTGACACTTCATAATAATTTGCAAATTCAGCCAACAACCATTTCCACGGCCCATCAATTCGCAAGTTCCCAGAATGAAAGTGTTGTGCCCGCATAGCAGCATCAAGCACTAAATCATAAGCTAAAGTTTCCACAACAGGTCCGCTCTGGAATTTGGAAACATTTACTTAAACAGTTGCATCCACAGTTTATCAGCAAGAGTGCTTTTAGGGAACTTTGGTATTCAAATGCACAACAGTACCAATATATCATGAAAGAAGGGAGAAAGGGTATGAGTTCTCTTGTTATCTTCTTCAATTTTTTCTCCTTCCAAAATATCAAATTGATCTCAACCTTTCATTATGTTTGCTCCTCTTTCCTTTTTTGTCTTCTCAACATGACCAAGTCTAAGTGCTTCCTATCAGAGAAGGGACATGCATAAATGCACATGAGTAAGTTATAGAAGAGAATCGAGAGATACTCTTCATTGCTCAAGTCCTGAGAAATCATAAAATTGGAAAGCATTTGCCCGAAGATATTCTTTGTCACTCAAGTCCAACTAGGTGTGCTGCTTCTTGCTCAAAGAAGGTTATATATAACAAAGTCTTGTGTATCTTTCCTAGTGTTTTGTTAAATTGTAGTGAACATTCCATGCCAGCACACGGTTTAACTGGAAAAGCACTATTTGAACCCCCCATACAAAGAGTAAAATTTCGTTAAGCACAAATAGGTGCACACTAAGTATGAACGACTATAACCGTGGCAACGTAAAAATTATAGTCAACTGTTGTTACTGCAGATGCAGTAAGGAAATTTAGGCTTGTGGAGGACAATCAATTGGATATGTACCTGGCAATTACTCATGTTTTTCTATCAAAATGATCTTTCAAAGGTATTGTAATAGACAGAGTTGTCCCTTAACTATCAATTGATCTATGTAGATGTCTGGTGATTTACATATTCCAATTTACATCATATCTGGCTATGCCCTAAAGGAGGAGGAATCTTGTTTAAGGGCCATTAGGCATTGACTGTGCTAATCGTTCACTAATGCTCTTAGCAAGTCAAGTCTGCAAAAGTTACACGAATCGAACTCGAAAGTGCTATGTTTATTTAAGGTTACTCATGTAAGTTGTCTGTTGTTAATTAACCCTTTTCCAACTTGAAAAAGAATCGAAATGAAAAAAGAATGATGAGAAAATTGAATCATGTAATGCTAAGAGATAACACAAACCTTTATATGGTGAGTCTCATCAGATGTACTGGTGATAGCCATGGAAAGTTGGATCTTCCCTACACATTCATGATCATCATGGTATATCGGCCACCATCGTAGTTTGTCACTCTGCAAAATTTATAATTGAAGTCGCGTAGTGGAAGCAAAGAATAGCGCATGATATTGAGACAAAGATAAAATATGCATACAGGATTGTCAGTCAAGGATGAAATTGGAATGGTAGCCCGACCAAGGACTGATTTTTTCGTATCTTGCACTTCCACCAAAAGAGCATCGCCTTGACTCTCTGGGAAGCTGAAACAAGCCAAAGACCGCATCAATAAATAATCATACTACTACCTTGGCCATTGTCAATAAAACTAATGTACCCATTACCACAATTTCCACTGTGTTATAGACATATGAGATTCGGCACTCCAAGAATCCACAACTTAAAAAGATAAAAGCAACCACTTACAAGACATGGTAATCTCCACATCCAGGGTGCAAGCAAATTCCAGAATCAGTTTCAGCTTGAGGATCATCTGAAGAACTCTTGAGTTGGAACAAGCAAGAAAGGGGCTCTGCAAAGATGAAAAAAAATCATTTACACATCATCAGAAACTCATGAATTAAGTTCCTGACATTGTGATTAATTACTGCCGTGGCAAACTCAAACTACCATTTATTGCTCAAATCTCACTTAAGCTTCTTTGTTGCATAACGAAATTCTGCTGTTCAGATTGATGCAAAAGTTAGAATTTAATGAGAAATGAAGCCCATAGAAGTTTTTTATTGTATTTCTGCAAACCATCCTACATATGCTGAAGCTCATTATTTTAGTCTTATGCATATGCGGACATTAATTATATGACAAGTTTTGAATCACAGCATGCTGTTTAAAAACAAAAACCAACATGTGTTGAAATTCTCATTATAAGATAACGAACCTTCTGGTGTGACTGTAAATGAGGCTAGTTTAAGAGAATTCATGCCGGTTTTGACAAGCGAGGAAACGTGTCTGACGTACTCTGCTCCTGCTTGCAGATACATAGCACTTCGCTGTGAATATGTGCTCTTAAGCTTCCTCCTCGGGACAATTCGAAGTCTTCTAACTGACACATCAAACAAATACACACTTCAGTCTCGCACGCATCTTTACATTGATTGATTGCTATAGATGATATTGAATTGAAGGATGTCTATTTTATTTTTGGTCATCCACAAGGTCCAGGCATGTGGACAAAATTTGTCTCTAAACTTTGGTATTTGAAAAATCAATTTAGAGAAGAGAAGGAACTGGAGTGACAATTTTTCAAACTTGATCTGCATTTGACAGGCATATATTTTTGAAGTTACTGTAATGGAAACATCAAACCAAACCTTCAACTCTTATCTTGCCGACAATCTTTTTTCCCTTCAAAGGGCAAGACTGCACATTCTTTGTGCTCCTCCCTTCTCCTAATTTTACACCCCTTGGATGCAACAAGAACTTCTGTAGTCTGCATAATTAAAGGATGATGGACATGGGCCAGTTCAGACTTCAAAGTAGATTTTGAACTGAGATTACAGTGAATAGAGTAGTTACATAAATAAATAACATCTGGCGGAAAGCTAAAATTAGGCTACCCAAAGGCATTGCGGAGGACAAGGCATTCATCCCGCAGAAATTCAGGTGCCTCTGTACAGCCCCTTGCCCATGCATATAGACATAAGCGAATACATGCATCATATGCCACAAGTGTTTGCCAAGCATATTGACCACTGCAATAAGAAGAAGTACAATGCCATTAGGAAACAGATAACATCTGACATGCAGAAAGATAAAGCAGTATCAATTTAGCACAATGCTGGGGACTGGTAGAAGCTGGTGTGTCATAGAAAAGGAATTAAAATAAGTTGATACTTAATATGAAGCAGACATTCTCTTAAACAAGTGGAAACCAGAAGTGCTCCAGATATAATCTCTACCATGAGAAGATGTGAACTGTGAATTGAGAATGGGAACCATACCTGGCACTGTAATGAGGTGAATGTTCGAGTGAGTTGGTCTGTTGGTGCGGTATCTGTACTTCCTTCTCATCCTGAATGGTATCTCTCACTCTGTGTTTTGTTATGACATCTTTGTTAAGTGTGCAGTGCACAAAAAGGTAGACAATAAGATAAAATTCTTAAGTGGACTTTACATCCACAAAGTACCTTTCGCCAACCTCTTGAGGTATTTCACTCGTTCCCCAATCTGCTGTATCTTCAATAACCTCCGAGTTTTCAGAAAAACATGGTCCGTTACCAGTCTTGTCGATATCTACCGATCCTCTGAAAGCTTCCTCATGTTCACTTTCAGCTCGAAAGCTCTTCTCTTCAGTCCCGTCATCCATTATAGGAGGAGCACTAGGAGTCCCCAAGTCTGATACGCCACTTTCCACAACATTCACATGAGTCGGGTTTCTCTGCAATAAATTACAAATTGACAACAATCAGCCCAATGGCTATATCGTCGATATATGCATCAGATTAAGTGATTTGGAGGATCATCTTGCACCCACATTTCGTAGTAGAACTCGCTCTCGAAGCAAATGGCTGCTTGCAGGTGCAGATGTCAGACCACTCAGAGCACAGGTCCTCATTCCTAATCCCCCATCTGATGTATGCCTTCTACAAGTCCCGGGCACTTCAATTTTGAGATCCTCCATCACCGACCCTCTGTTCAAAGGTCGCCCCGTGCCGGATTTCGCTCTCGTGGGGGGCATATGACCAAACACTTGTTCTTCGTCGTATCGGCGGAGGACTGGCTTCGATGAATCGTCTTCTTCATCAGTGTAGGAGCAATCCATATCGTCCGGGACAGAAGCCACACTTTCCTCATCGCTTCCCCAATCATCGTCGTCGTCGTCACTGCCTTTTCCCAGAGGGGGAGCTACGATGCTGTGAGGCGTGAGGAGACCCGAGTGGAATTTCAGTGGAGGTAAACTGTGGGTCGACATGTAACTGTTGCTGCTGAACCCCAGAGGAGATTTAGGAAATGGGTCTACTCCGGGGAGCTTCTCCGTCAAGGGAGAGCGAGCCGCTGCTTCTCCTACATCTGATCCCTGCAAGCCATTGATCAAGAAAATGATATGCCGAGGCAATTGAAGGACAAAAACTGAACCTTTCTGTTTGAGATGTTACTATAGTTTCTCTGTTACTGATCTTTTCCAACATTACTAAAAATAGGCAACAGTTCATCTCGAAAGGCGAAACGCGGGATTAGCTGCAGATGAGCGAGAAAACGCTCTTGGCTGTCAAGATTCAAGAACAAGAACCTCGAGATCGGGCGTCGGATTTCACAAACTTTCCCTCAAATCCACTAATCATGGCAAGAACGCCGCGGGGGCGGAATCAAGAAAAATCCGGAAGATCCGAAGCACGGCCGCGGCCCGCGTGGACGAGAAAGGAGGAAGAGCCAGGAGCTTACCTGCTTCACCCAGCTGATTGCGCCCTCGTCCAGCCCCTCCGTGAACATCTCCGAGGACGGATAACACGCGTACGTGAAGAACGGAAAGAGGGAGTGAGAAAGAGAAGAAGAAGATGAAGATGGCTTGAGGCGAGAGACGTTGCGAGGTCCAACGAAGCAACAAGAAGAAGAAGAAGAGGAGGAGGAGGAGGAGGAGCGTTCGCGAGAGGTCTTTTTAAATGCTAACGGCTAGTTTTGACTCGAGTTTTTTCTTCTTTTTTTTTTTTTTTTTTGCTTTTCTTCTTCGTCTTAAGTTTGCTTAACGCTCGAGGGAAAAAAAGGGATGATCCGCTGCGTCCTGCTTTATTTTTATTTCGCTGCGCTCTCGTATTTCTATTACATTTTTGTCCCATTTTTCGTTTTTTCTTCTTCTTCTTTTTAATATTTTATTTTTCCATTGAAAACGTTAATTTCAATGATTTGTTGTTTAGCAGGTACTTATTTCCATCGTTAATAAGCTAAAATGTTTATTCGATTCTACTCAATTAATGAGTGATATGTCGAAATTAAATGTGCTCGTGGATAAATAATTTTTATGCTTCTTTTAATTTACAATGCTTGAATGATCACCATTCTCTCCTTGTCTAACACTGATGATCTAGAATTAAATAGCAATCAAAAGAGCCCGTAGTATTTGTAGATTTTGTTAAAGTCCGTACTAAAAATGATAGGTAATGAATTTTTCTCACAAATGGTAAGCCAAATGCAAATATAAAATAAAATAAAAAATCATTCTATCATTATGACAAAGTTACCACAACTTGTCAAATGTAGTGAAAAAAAAAAAAACACGACCTTCATCAATGTCTCGAATTTAATGCAATCTTTTTTTTTTTTTTGGTAGCAGCCTCTTCTCAAGCCCATACACAAATTATTTTCATCTATTGATTTCATGACGCCTCCTCAAGCAAATTATTCTCGCTAAAAGAGCATCGAGAGGTTCTTTCTTTCCCTAAAAGAAGTGCCCATACCTTTTTTAACCGCCACAAGACCATCGAGCGACGAAATCATAACGTATGCTATTTTCATATGCGGGGCAGAACGCGTTGCAATTTTAGCTAAATTTGAAAGGCCGGGTTACCGACCAAAAAAAAAAAAAAAAAAAAAAAGGCCGGGTTAAACATGTCACGTTGATAAAAGGTTATGTTATTTTTCTTTTTTTATACGTTTAAAAAGGTCGAGTTAAATTTTTCGTAGTAAATTTTTTTGTCGACTATCATAATAATTTCAATGGTGCAAATTTAATCCTAAATCTTTTGTTAGCACCAATTTAATCATGAACATTTTGACTTAATGCTAATATAAATATTTCAACTAATTTTGGTCGAATTTTGTTAATGTGGATGTTATAGGTTTATGTGGTACGGGCAATGCTAATATGAATAACTTTTTATTTATATTTTTTTCCTTTTTTTTCTTATTCCTTTGTTTTTCCTCCCACCCTTTCTTCTTCCTCTAGCTAGAAATCGACTAGAGACGAGAACCAACGACATTGTGCTAGCAAGATCAGGACTCGCCCAGGCCAATGAGGGTGAGCTCACCAAAGGCTGAGCGAGTCTCGCCAGTAGCCAATGAGTCCCTTGCATGTGGCTGGTCACTAAGGTCTTAAGGAAGAAGGAATGGAAGGAAAAAAAAAAAGGAAAAAAAAATAAAAATAAAAATATTATTTAACGTTGTCCATACCAGAAATATCCAACTAAAATTAGTCATAATGACTAAATTGACACTAGATCAAGAGATTTAAATCTAAATTGACATAAAGGTAATAGTTTAGAACTTTTCTCACACATTTCCCTTAAAGGCAGTTGTGGTTGTGGATGATCTGCAAACTTTTTGCACTGAAGAAAGGAAAGTTTAAAAGTAAATACCGTCCTCGTCATCCTTATGCGTGTGCAAAAAGTGTCAGACACTTTTTTTATCTTTATGAATATTCCAACAAGAAACAATAGGAAAAACAGCAAAAACCTCTTCAGTAAGAATTCTCGATTTCGTACGCTTCACAAACACAACGTTGGCGTTTTCAGACCGAAAACTCTCTCTCTCTCTCTCTCTCTCTCTCTCTCCATGGACGCCGCATCCGACGTCGCAGTTCCGGCGAGCCCGCCGATTCCGATCGATCTGTTCGGGTCGAAGAAGCACAAGAACCTCCCTCGCGGCGAGCTGGGGTTCGTCGATTCCTCCGGTAATCCCGTCTTCAGGATCGTCCGCCAACCCAAATCGTCGTCATTGTCGTCGCCGCCGCCGCCCCGTCGTGACACGAAATCGCTTCTCGATGCTGCAGGCGATCCCGTCTTATCCATCGCTCGCGGTCGCGTGAGTGGTCCTCTGCCTTCCGTCTCTTCTTCTTGGTCCTCGTTTGAAACGGTCAAATTTCGTTTTTTTTTTCTCTCTGTCCTTTGGCGGGTTAATCTATTGGAGCTCGTGTCTTGTGATCGAGTGAATTGGAGCTTTTTTCTGTTGTAAATTCAGCTGATGATCAAAGTAAAAGACGGGCACGCGTTTTTTTGGCGGTGCTCATTTTTGGGTAGTGTTTATGTTGATGGATTCCTAGGTTGTATTTCAGTATTGTGCCGATGGTTTGTGACGAACCGATTTGTGTGACTTGTGAATGTGGGAGATTTCGAGTCGGACATTCGGTTTCTTATCAATGCTCGATCGGTTACCTTCCATGGCACTGTTGTGAATTCGATAAAGTTCGGAAGCCAATGAAAACTGACAGTTTATCTTGCAAGTGAAGTATATCACTGCTCTTGGTAATACTCTGACCCTTTGGTAGGACCAGCGCGTGCTTGCTTTCTGATAATGCAAGAGTATCAAAATTACGGAGAAAAATTGAGTCGCTTTGATGGGAGCTGAAGGGGAAAAAAGGTACTCTTCTAAAGAGCTAAATTGGTCGCGCATTTTTTAGAAAGGTAGGATACATGAGCGACGATCTCATTGTCAGTTAGGTACCATTTTTCCCAATGTATCATGTAAAATATACAGCTCGGCTTATGTACATGATCTCGGGTTGCTTCAAAACAGCAATCGACTTATGTCATGCTTCTTTTTCATGGCCTCATTGTCTCCCCACTTGTCATTTGTTCATGTTCCTTTTTGGTGAGTGTAGAATGGGTCATGGCAAATCTTCAAAGTTGATCGTGGCAAAGAGAAAGAGTTGCTATGCAACGTGCAGAGAACTCGAAATTCCCTCACCAGAACAGAGCTAGAGGTCCTTGTTATTGGTGAAAGCTGCAGCAGTCTAGGTTCATCCTTCAAGATGAGGGGCTTTCCGTTCCAGAAGTCTTGCACAATCTATCAAGGTGATTCCATAGTCGCCCAGGTACTTAAAACTGTTTTGGGGATTAAAAGTGAGGCTTAAATGACTTGTTCCAGTTAATCCTTAACAGATTGGTTTAAGTACTCTCTGGCTTGTTCCCTTGTCTGATACATTGTTTTTTTACTTGCAGACTAGCCTTATGTACAAGCTTCACCAGATTTATGTGAGAAGGGGAAAATTTCGATTAACGATATATCCTGGCTCTATTGATCATGCCTTCATCGTTGCGCTTGTGGTTATCTTTCTTTCTAGCGGGAAGTAGCATGCCTTTTCCTTTTTATGCGAACTGTTAATGAAAGGTATGTAACACTTGACTTCTTTTTCTTTGATAAGTTCCAGGCATGCTAACTTGCTTCTTCTCGGAATATCATAGACTAACTACCTTCCATTTATTAATTGGACCTCCAGGACGTCCTGGAATAATCTCTGCAAAAGATGGCTTTTCTCTTTAGTGGTCCAACGTTTATGGCTTTTTTTTTAAATGCCAATTTCTCCCCCACAGATGCTTCTTTCCAGCATACAAGATGCCATGCAGGACAAGTTCAATCCTCCTTTGCAGCTTCTTGGATCGGCAGTCTCATCAGGGATTCTCCACTTTCAACATCTGATAAATCAGATCAGATGCCCAACATGAAGTATTTGCTTGTTCCGAATGAAAGAATCAACTCAACGGAGGGGCGACGGGAAAATGGAGGAACCAACAATAGCTATCATGCCAAAAATTCAAATAGTTGAAGCTATCTTTCAAGATGCTGCTGTGAATTTGCTTGCCCTGGTCTAGGGCTGCAGATCTTGCATAGGCCCTCAAAAAATTAACTTTGGATGATAATTTGATGTCATTCGACTAAAGCTGACCCTTTGTTCAGCTTAAGTTCGATTATGATTCTTTGCAAACCAACTTTCCTGCCTCATATTTCTGTATCCACATTTCGTGGTATTGGAAATTTGGAATGTAGTTTTGGTGGCGATTATGATTCTTTGCAAACCAGCTTAAGTTCGATTATGATTCTTTGCAAACCATTCTTCCGTTACATAGGTTGCGTCTGTGCATCGCCGATGAAACTCTCTTAAGAGAGACAGGACGTAGCTGGGTGCTCCAAGGATTGGACACCCTACAACATCATCCTAAAAGAATCTTTAGCTCTCCATCAAATGAGCTAATTAGTCATTTTATTTTAAATACGAGAAAATGATTATTTTGATGGTGTCACGACATACGCGGAAACAAAGGACGCTTGTCTGAAACTTGAAAGACCTCTTCGGGTTTAATTTCTGCCAAAGTGAGCGTTCTTGCTTTTTCCTGCCTTCATTTAATCCCATGTCCAAGTTCATAACTGCAGAAATTGGAGAACACCACATTGGCAACGCTATCCAAATACATTCAGAGACACTTATATGCATTTTTTTCGTTGATCCACCAAATCGCTGCAGTATTAACAATCTGTTACCAGAGTTCCTAAGTAAGCAAGATTGTCTCTCATGTGTAACAAACCGAACATGGCAATTATCAACAATTACTAATAGCACTTCGTTCCACGCAACAGGTCGACAGGTGAATCTCTGATTCATGGTGGCCAAGCTTCATCGGTAGGACCATCTCCAGTCAGCACCCTCACCTTCACCCTCCTCGTGATCATGATCATGATCGTGATCAAGTACATTGTCATCATACGCCATCACATCTTCAAATGAATCATCTATATTTGACGAACAACGCAGTACCAAATCCTCAGATTCCGTATCACTCTCTTCTTCTTCTTCTTCCTCCTCCTCCTCCTCTTCAGATTGACCACCAGAATCTTCACTCTTTTTCTCCTCTTCAGATTCCTCTTCAGGATAATCATTCAGAGGATTATTCTCGGCTGCAGGATGCCAAGAACAAGATTATTAAACAATCCAAAAGGATTTTCTGAACAGTACATGGAAAAAGAAAAACGAAACACTGTCATACCATTAGAATCATCGCTCTCGATATCTGATTCATCAGGCCCATCAAAAAAATCTTCCTCATCCACTTGCACTCTGAATCAAAATTCTTTACTTTCAGTCCAGAAGTGAGAAAATTTAAAATAATGACGAGTGCAGTTGCTAATACAAATCCTCATATGCAATACTTACAGCGGAAATTTGCTAAAAGAATCATCCTTCACATCTGCGTCATCATTTACTGCATAGTAGTCATATATATAATCATCGGCGGCTCCTGAAACAGAGAAAGATGAGTGAACACTTAAAAAACACTTGACAGGATATCCTATGCGGGTGCAATAAAAACTTACATAAGCTTTTGCTCACAAAAAATTGGACAAAACTAACAAATGATGCTTGAAAACAGGAAAACTAATAACTGACAACTATTTATGAAGCAGAACCTTGTTCTGACTTGTGGACCTTCAAATCAGATTCAATCTCTGCTGCAGCACTTGGAATAAATTCTCTCAAAAGAGGTAGATAACTAGATAACATCCTTTGATCCTCCAACGATAAATCTCTGCATCAAAAAGATAAGATTCTCTAATGTTGTTGAAGGGGTTAAAAAGGAAATAGTATTCGAGCAAGAGCTTACTCTTCCTTTGAGACCGTGCTGGTTTTTTCTTCACCGTCAACACGAACAACATCATAAAACTGATACATTTCATGAAGAGCTTTGTTGTCCGTGTCCCCTTCACTTCCTTTACGTCTCCTCCATATTTGCTCAAAGCGAGCATTTTTTGCAATTGTCTACAAGCAATTGAACTAGAATAATAAACCACAAAGCCTCACATGCTCTCAATGTTGGACTCCTCTACTTGATGTTAGTTGCAAGATCACCCATATTGAATTTCCATATGAAGCCAAAGAAATAAATTGCATAAAGCTCCATACATAGACATTATTTAAAAGGAAATGTCATGGAAATGAACTTCAGCTCTTTTTAAGAGCTTTTATTATAAACATTCCTTTGACGACTAACCACATATAACTTGGCAGACAGATTAAATGGGCCTTGGCAGGAAGCCCTAAAATTTCGCACCTATAGATAAGGCAAATAGGAAGATCAAAAAGAAACAAACGACCCATACCTAAGTGCATCTGTTGTCCATAATAATAGAAACCAAATATAGAGCTAGTAGAATAGCCTAAAATTTTAAAGCCTTAACACGTGATATTTCTATGGACTGTACACAAAGTTAGTTGAACTACTGCTCCGTAAAATACAGATTCCAAGGAAAAAGATATTTTTGACAGACAAAGACAATTGCATACAGCACCACGTTCAGTCATGAATATCATCATTTTTATCAAAGTATGAAACCACACGGAAATTGAAAGGGACAAACAGAATACCCAGTGACCAGCCTTACATGTGGCTTAGGCAGTTCCAAGTGGTTGCCCAAATCACAACCATTTGTTCATAAATGACCAGATCCCAACATTCTTTAAGTTTGTGTATTGATTGGAGAGGGGAATAATATCCAGCTAAGTTTTTGTCTTCATGCAAATAAAGCATACTGAAGTTCCAGTAATTATGTATACCTCTTTCTCGTCAAAGTAATAGCAGGCAACACTGTGTAATATTATGTAGGTCTGCTTCATCTCCTTATCTCTTTAGATTTTCACTCAGTAATTTAATTCAAGTAAAGCACAACAATTTCAAGTATAAGACCAAGCATCCAATGCACCGTCTCTCAAATGATAACAAAGACCTAAATGTACTTGAAGCATTATATATGTAGATGCAGAGAAAAATTATCATTCAAGTATTTATTTCTACGAGAGAAATTTCTTGATGAATGGGAAGAAAGTGAGCATTTCTCTCTTTTTTTCCTCAGTAAAGGCATCCTTGAATTTGAAATAGAACAAAAAAGCAAGTGGATTTCAAATCCTAGACTCTAGCGAAAATTAATTGTATGTTATCGGCTTTCCAACATACCTCTTTTGCCTCTCTCGCTTTAGACAGCAACTCCTCTTGTATCTACAGCCAAGAAATACAAAAGTGCAAGATACACAGTGAGATCATGCCTTGAGATGGCAATCTTTGAAAATCCTACTTCAACTCAACCTCTCCTCCTACACAATGAATTCTGATAGAAATCCAAAAACTTCCTCTCCAAATATTTCCTGCCCTCTATAGAGAGAGAGAGAGAGAGCTTACATTGTCCTTCTTAAATGCGCGTCTTCTATCCTCCATAACCGTATTAGATTCAGACACTTCAGCAGATCTAGGCTGCTCAACAAAATAACCTCGATAGATCACTTAGGATGGACAAGAAGTGAACCAAAAACATGTCAGTAAAACAAATGTAATGAAAGTCCTCAGAGCATTTCCAAATTGCATATGCTCCATGATATATGAGGGTTCTGACCAGAAATGATTGCAATATATCAAAGTCAGCCTTGGAGTTGTTTGTGCTTTCAACATGCTTGACTAACACCCTTTTAATCTTCAATTCATTCTCTGCAAATACATAGACAACAAGAAAAAAGAAAACTTAAGAACTGAGAAGGAAATCATCATAACAAATTTAAAAACCCATAACCTCAGCAACATCGGGGCAAATTTGTCGACAGAACCAGTGGTTGTATTATATAAAGATACAACAATCATAAGTCAATGGAACACATTTATCGAGCATTTCGTACATGACTCCACCAGTTGGAAGCTAAATTGTCGAGATAGGAGCATAATCGATCAAGGCAGCCCAGTCCCCATGCAAACACAGCAATGTCCAAATAAACATTTAATCCAACCAGACGACACTCCACCGCTACAGATTCTCAAGTAGTCTGGACAATTTACCCATTGAAGGGATTCCAATCCCAGAACAGAGCAACCATCTACCAGCACTTTCTTCCTAGTGCCCCTCAGAAGGCAAAACACGAGAACCAAAACGATCAAAACTCCAGGGCAGAATCAAGTACCCTTTACAGAAGCGTCTGAGATAGAAAGTTTCTCGAAATCGAGAAACGGTCTCTTCAGCGGCCGCTCGTTGATCTCCAACCCTGCCAAACCACCATCCAGCCGTGTCAAAGACATCGCAGAAAGAGAAGCGAGGAACGAGAGAGGTGCCGCCACACAAATTCTTTTTTTTTCTCGCGTCGGGAATGATGAGCCATCAAAAGGAAGCCGGAAGAAGCCGTCGAACAAGAAAGCGGAAACTCACAGAAAGCGTCGACGGGGGACTGGGAGGCCTTGCGCTTGACACGGACGATCAGCGGCTTGTCGCCGCCGCCGCCGGAGCTCTCTCCAATGGCTGCCATCGCCGACTTCCCGGGCAAGGAATCGAGGGTTTAGGGTTTAATGCGCGCGCCGACGGCAATTTTGATCGTTCGAATTCGCCGGCGAGACGCTCGCAAGTTCTTAGCGTTTTCTTCTGCTTCCGACTTCTGGTACAGCACGCGTTCGTCTCTTTATAGCACTCGGATTACTCTGGACTGGACTTGTCGGAACAATTTCACTATGAAAGGGCGCGTGACAACATTTCTGTTCTAGAAATAGTTTCTGGGACAGAAATGAATTTTTCTATTTCTATTTTTGGATGAGTTTCTGAAAAAAAAATCTATTTGATAACGATACAAAAATTTCTATTTCGAAATGTAAATTTGTTTGATAATCGAATAAAATTTCTATTTCTTAAAAGAAATTTTTCTTTTTTTGGAGCAAATGAGATGTACATTCTTACAAATTTCATATGCTTATGAAATCATTGACTCAAATGCAAAGTATGATTTTTTTTTTAAAAGTAAAGTCTCCATTTTTGCAAAAAAAAAAAAAAATACAAAGTAAGAGATGTTATATCAAATTTTCTAAATTTTCACACAAAATTCTTTAGCATCCACGTAGATAGGTAATTACGGTCAAACAATATACTTATCAATAGTCTCCATACAATAGAAAAAATAGATCAATATGCATTACTCTTGAGCATAATAGAAGGTTCCCAAAATTCTACTAGAATGAAGGCGGGGAACCATATTCTAATCCCCTTCATGCTAGTGTGTCACGTTGATCGCCGCCACGGTTTACGATATCGAGCAATCGTTTTAGAAAGAAACACTAAGAAGTGTATTGGGTAATTTGCAGCAAATTTTACAAAATCGGCGAATTTTACGAAGTGTAACAAGGACCATTACAAATAAGGGAAATCATCAAGTAGAACATCACATTACAATAATTGAGATAGGAATCATCAAATACATTATCACAATACAAAAGCAAATATTGTAAATTTTCACATTGTAAATCGCATGGCAGATTCAAGACGACAACATTTGATATATGTAAGTTTTCACATTAAAGCCACAGCACAACCCCACAAACAAATGCTAACAAAATGCTATACTTCGACGCAGGCTTCGATCCGACCAAAAAAAGAACTTCAGGCTTCGCATCTTCAACTCAAGAGCTCGAGCAAAGCTGAAACCAGCACGATCATCAAACAATTAATCAAGCATTGAAACATTAAGACGGAAAGAGTGAGCCTACATGTTTTGATCCAAGCATGGCCTCTTGGATCCACTTGGTTCACCCAAAAAAGTGGAATCCGAAGCTCTCTTTTGCGTGGACATAATTTTTCTTTTCTTTTGTAGAGTTTGACAAGAACTGAGAAAGTGTCGGAATTTTGGGGGTGTTCACTCGCTGAAAGAATGTTGCTTGTAGAGCTTAACAAGAACTAAGAAAGTGTCTGGATTTTGGGAGCATTCGCTCGAAAGAATGTTGCAGAGAAAAGAACAAATCAGTAGACAGTTTATCCGCGAACTCAAACTCAAGAGGGCAGAGAGAGAAGGGGAGGTCGCACGCCGGTCGTCTCGCCGGTATTCTCCTGGTTCGTCGGTTGCTCGTGGGCCGGTTGGAAAGAGGGAGGGCAGAGAGAGAGGGAGTCGCACGCCGGTCGATCGGAAAGAGGAAGGGCAAAGAGAGGAAGGTCGCACGCCGGTTGGTTGCTCGTGGTCGTCTCGCTGTCATCCTCCTGGTTCGTCGGGGACAGGCGGAGGAGACGAGCAGAGGCGGAGGGGGTGGATTCGCAAGAGAGGCGGAGGAGAGGCAGAGGAGAGGCGGAGGATGAGGTAGAGCAGAGGTGGAGGAGAGGCGAAGCAAAGGCGGAGCAAAGGCGGAGGAGGACGCAGAGCAGAGGCGGAGGAGAGGCGGAGGAGACGATCTCGTCTCAGGAAGACGCAGAGAAGAGGCGGAGGAGGAGGCAGAGAAGAGGCGTAATCGGGAGAGAAGGGTGAAATTAGGGTTGAAGAAATAGAAATTGATTTCTAAGGAAATCGAAATAGAAATTTTCTATATTCTCGATTTTCATCCATTTCTATTTCCGGAATAGAAACCTATTCCATAAATAGAAAATTTGATAAGTGTTATCAAACAAGTTTATGTTCCAGAAATTAGTCTTGAACAGAAAAATCATTTCTGGAACAGAAATAATTTTTATCATGCACCCCCTTAAATCCTAAAATTTATCGTAATTATTCAATTTAGTTCTCTCATTAGCTCCATCAAGTTATTAGATGAAAATTAACCGGAAAAAAACTCGAATGCATCCAACTTTCAAGTTTGGAATTTAAATACACGAGAAGTAGATTTTTGAGACTCGAATGAGCTTTTTCTGAAAATTATGTTGTGATTGTACCCCTATATTTTCGTTTTCTAATGTCGTCTAAATTTTGTTACTTGATTTATCTTGAACATCTGAACATGGACTGAATATACTCGAGTTTTGACGACATTAGCTAATGTGGATACCGACAATATCAACTGGTCATTAGTTTCGTATACCGTGACATATAGGTACTTTCCTTAGCTATCTCCCCCCCTTCATTATAGGAAGATATACATTTCACATATTGCCGTTTTCAGTCATTGGCTCTAGAGCTAGTTGCCTTCACTGTTGCTACTGTACTCGAACACCAACACCAACAAAACTCAACCATCGCTACCAACATTAAACTAGCAATCATCAACGGACTTGATTCTCACCGCTACAATTATCACCAAACTTGACCATTGTCATCGACAATCACATTTCCTGCCTTTGCCAACATCACCGTACTTGTTTTGTTTGTCACCGCCACCGCCGCTACCGTCGTTACAACAATTGTGACCACATTCGCCCAACATAACATCACACCCAAACAAAAGTTTGTTTCGAAGTAGAAACCTCATATGTCATGTCTAAGTGTGTAACCTCTTGTCCTATCCAAAGTCAATCACCTTAGTCGAAGTCGTGACCTCCATTTGGGGAGAGAGAGAGAGCTCTCACCTAATGGAGGCAAAGTATCGTCATCACCATCGGTAACATGGTTGCCACACGAGACAATTTAAAGATTTGATTATTTTTTTCTTCACGGCATGTTATTCAAATTAGGAATTTTCCCCACGCATTTTATTTTTGAAATCTCTCTAGCCGTGAAGTGACGTAATATATCTCATACATGTTTAGTAAAGCGAATGCAGCCACCAAAAATCATAAAAACAAGTAAAGTCATGTCTCATCACTGCCGACCTGGCACTCCACGTCAGCAGAGAGACACGAGGGCCTAGATGTGTGGGGCCCGTGTTTATTCTGGGCCGAGTTGAGCTTAAAAGCCCAGCCCAGTCAAGACGCTTCCCACCTGGCGCTCAAATGCTACTAGCATTATGCCAGCAAGCTGGATAGAGAGAGAGAGAGAGAGAGAGAGAAGGAGGAAGAGCAGCAGGAACGAGCAGCTTTTTCCCACCGAAACCCTAGATTTCCGCCGGAGGTCAGTCCCTGATTCGCTCTCGCGGCAATAGTTCGCCGTCCGATCGCGCAATAGTTTGCCCTCCGATCGCGCTAAGAATCGCCGTTGATCTCACCCGTGGAAAACGTCGTCTCTGTTCCATTCAGGGGTCCCTGCTGAGTTTCGACCGAGGAGCGAGCAAGCGACGGCGGAAAGCGATCGGCCAGCATGGTAAATTGCTCGTGCTGTTTTTTCTTTCTTTCTCTTTACAGCTGAGAGCGTCAGGTGATTGCGCGGAACTGAACAACGTGCGAAAGAATTAGCTTGATTTTTTTTTTATTCGTGGGGTGATGATGTCGCAGTCGGGAAGGAAAGAGACGGTTTTGGATTTGGCCAAGTTCGTGGATAAGGGTGTTCAAGTCAAGCTCACCGGCGGAAGACAAGGTCAGTTCCGGTCTTGCTCTCTTTCTGACGTGAAAAAGTGAAATGCGAGTGTCGCGTCCGAAGAGATAGATATGCTTGTTTTCTGTTGGCATTTTGCTGCCTTGTTTAAAGCCCTGGGTAGTGAGATTCCTGTCGATTACCAAGTGCGAAAGAGTTTGGGTTCCAAAGCAAACTAGGATCAGGGGAAAACAGCCGTAGAAGTGAGTACTATTGGGCTATAACTCTCAGTTTCACTGAGAATTAAGTACTTATATAACTCGTCGGGATTCAAAACACGTGAGGAATCGCGTTTAAATATGAACCCAGTCGTGAGTTCTTTTCACTGCTTTTTCCTTTTCTCTTGCTTCTTTTTTGGTTTGTGATTCTTTTTCCTTTTCTACAGTTACTGGTACTCTAAAGGGATATGATCAGTTACTGAACCTTGTTCTGGATGAAGCTGTGGAATTTCTACGAGGTAATCACTCTGCCACTCAGCTTATGGATTTACTCTAATTGTGTGTTGACTGAAGTGTCTTTGATGTGGAGAGAAGATAGATAAACTTATTATGGTGGTATCTTGACATTCCGTGTGCTCAATATCGGTGAGGAAAAAGTTAGAAAATTCTACAGTTTAAAAGACCCCTTTGTTCCCTAATTTTCTTATATATCGCAAAAGCAGATGCATGATAATAGTCTCATTACCTTTAACGGCATACTGTATTAGGGTGGGGGGGCTTGGCTTTGTGATATCTTCTTGATTTTAGTGTGGTAAAGAAACCCCATTTGGTGCAATTTCTCGTTTAAAAAGATTGGCCAGAAAACATATGCCAGCATTTCCTTCTGCGATGCTGAAAACAGTTTAATTATGTTCTCTGCTGATGATCTCCGCGATTGTCAACTTGTTTTCTGTTAGCTGTTGGCGCACTTGCCAATAGTCAAACATCACCAATTAATTAAGCTTCAGTGAGCTGACACTGCCTTCACAGTGGACATCCTCTGTAGTGGAAATTTCCATTATTAAGTTATAGAGCAAGTCATTTAGGTCTTGTGGCCATTTCATTTTTTTGACCTGAAACACAATGGCTTGTACTTTTGCTCTGTTGTCATTTATCTTTCATGCATGTTGCCGTGGCTGATGCTGTATCATTTCTTTTTCCCTCCTTGAAAGGAAGGATTGTTGGGAAAATATTATTTAAACATACAAACTGGTATTTACATGAAGCCTAGGTGAACACTTAGTTTTCATCTTTTTTTGCTTTTTAGTCATAGCATCAGCACTTTCCAAGCTAGATTTCGAAAGGTGAACTTTTAGATTTGTTTCATTCGTCTTTGCTTTCTGTTTGTTATGGATTAGTTGTAGACATTGGTGTAAAGACAAATTGTGAAGTTAATCTGAACCCTTGCTGGTCGGTGTTCAAAATTGCACATATTGTTATCAAGCATATCATAGGTGCCCTTCCAAATTTAGAGTTAAATCGCTAAAATGACAACCTAAATAGCATGTCCATGCATCTATTTTAAGATTATCATTTCATTTCAGGTGGAATTATCGTCCACTGAATATTAATATAATTGAATTGAACTATGGCCAATACTCTTCAGAGTCTAAAGGCACTGGAGGGAACTGAACACCCAATTAATTATCTGCCCTACTCTGGAAAGACAGAATTAGTAAAAGTTTTCATTTAGGTGGAATATCTGTCGCTACTGAATATTAGTACGATTTAATTGAACTATGGCCCATATCCTTCAGAAGTGTAAAAGCACTGGAGGGAGCAGTTCGATGGCTAAAACTGAAAACCCAATTAATTATCAGTCCTATTGTGGAAGGACAACAAGTGAAAGTATTTGAAAACTAAAGATTGCTGCAGTTCCAGATTTAGGTATATGCATCAAGTCATTGAGTGGTCTTTTCAGGGTGGAGAACGGAGAGAGATTAGATAATTGTTTAAACCAAGAAATCATCATTTGGGGACTATCCACTACTGCTATATACATTGTTTTTGGCTTTTTCAATTCTTTTACAAGACTAGGCGTAAGTAATGGTTGGCCAACCAGGATTTAGCATGTGTACTTTTATCATCTTTTGGCTGTTCCCCATGCATTAAATGGTTCGCTTGATTGAGTCCATGATGCCATGCAGGACTTCCCTTGTTGAAATCTCAAGTACTCAGGGAACTAACAAAGCAAAAATCTTATCCTTTCTTTGCAGATCCCGATGACCCCTTGAAGACCACGGATCAAACCAGGCGTCTTGGCCTAATAGTAAGGATATCTTTCATTATGTCATCTGAATGTTTAATATAAACTGCCCCTTGGCTTTTGATTGGAAAAAATTAACTTAGATTATGAGTGAGGTTAAAGCTGAATATATGGCAGAGATGTGTGGCAGACGTATTTGACAATCAAAACTATTTCTCGAGCTTCATATCCAGAATATTGTGATTTCAAGGACCCCATAGTTTCTTAGTTGGACTGGCAGACCTCTTTTAAAGCCACTACAACAATTGAATTAGAGATTGCAAGCATAGGTTTAGCTGCTTGTCATTAACAGGATATCTATCTTTAGAAATCTCCGGACCATCTGACCTCCTTATATGGTGAAGATCTTTTGAGACATTGGACAACTTTTGTGGTTGGGGCGTGTGGACTTATTGCTGCAAACTGTTACATTTGGATCACATTTCCAATTCTGATGTGTTTAGTCTAAGTTCTGGTAGTGCACGAGGTAATTGATGAAGTGCTGAGGTTTTCTATAAAATTGCACCTTAATTTATGCAGATTACCTTTGCACCTCAATATTGTTCAGAAGGTAGAATCCACACCGTCCAGTAGTTTCTTTTTTACTTTTCTGGCCAATACAATGCTCCAGTAGTTTGCATGAGACCTGCTTCGTGGATTACCCAGTATGGTAGAACGCGTTCTTGTCCGTGACATCTGAAAGAACATCAAATCGATGTTCTTTTCAACTTTAGACCTTCTTCTCTTTTATTTTTCTTCCTTTTTCCTTTTTTTAATTCTCTGATGAACGCTGTTCCCTTGTCGGTAATTGCAGGTCTGCCGGGGAACTGCTGTGATGCTTGTGTCACCTACTGACGGCACAGACGAGATTGCCAATCCCTTCGTGCAGCCAGATGGCGCTTAAATTAGTCTTTCCTCTTCCTTTTTGTTCTTAGCCTTACTTTTGGCTGGATTTCTGTATAAATATCTTGCCATTTCATTATGAATTAACTCCTCAAATGTTTAGCTTATATGCCCTAGTGGTTTATTTTAGAATTCAGAGAAGAGCGCTCTCTCTCTCTCTCTCTCTCTCTCTGGTCGTCAAGTGCAAGTTTCTCTTTTACGGTGAAGCTTGGAAGAGGACGATATTTTCCTTTACAGTTGGAAGGTGTTCCGAGACATCAAAAGCTCTGGTCTTGGTAGTTAACCTTAGTCGAGAATTCCGCCCCCACGAGTAGAGCCATGAGGAATCAATATCCAAAAACAAGTGGAAGCATCCCCCTGAATTCTTGTTCTTGGCGTGATGTATGAAGCACGAAGGAAGTCAAAACAGCAAATATGCTTGGTTTTAGCCATAGCGACCAAGTCCAAGAAGGTATTTGTTACCTAAGGATCTGGTCGTTTCGTTTTTGAAAAATATTATTTAGGAAGTCATTCTTTTGAAAAATAATTATATTTTTTTGTACTCAGTTGAAGTCTAAATATTTTTCATTGTTCTTTATCTAATTTGATGTTTTGGGAAAAAATATATAAAAAAAAGTAATTTTAATTTTAATTTATATATATTCTTAAAAAATGAATTTTAAATTATTTTTATTATAGTTATTTTTTCTTTTTTTCTTTCCTCTTTCTTTTTATTTTCCT
Organism: Eucalyptus cloeziana; assembly: GCA_014182715.1. Taxonomy (NCBI): domain Eukaryota; kingdom Viridiplantae; phylum Streptophyta; class Magnoliopsida; order Myrtales; family Myrtaceae; genus Eucalyptus; species Eucalyptus cloeziana. The sequence goes on along the minus strand of CM024644.1, from coordinate 14,863,366 downwards.
CCTTCCTCCTACCTCGATGTGGGCAAGCGACCAAGATGCAATCGCCAGATTTGGTGAGCTCGAAGCTTGGCTGGTGAGCTCAAGCCTCGCCCTCGCTAGATCTGGCCTTGGGCGAGGTTGGGGTTGGCCTGTGGCGGGTCACCGCCATGGCCGGTGATCGGCCAAGGGAGAAGAAAAAGAGAACGGAAGAAAAAGAATTAAAAAACTCAATTTAAAAAAATATATATATAAAACTAAAGATGAACAAGGAAAACAAAGAACATAGAAAACAATTTGAATTAGAAAAAAAAAAGGAGGAGAAGGAAATGAGGACTAATAGGGAGTGAGATAAGAGATCAAGTGTATTTTTTTCCTCTAGTTTAGAAGACTTTTTTCTTCATGGAAAATGAATTGTTTAGGGACAACATTTAAAAGCCTTCTAAATTAAGGACAAATATTTTCCACTTTTCTTCCTCATTTGATCTCCCTTAACTCACACTTCCATAAGCATTCACTTCCTCCTCTTTTTTTAATGTTTTTTAAATTCGAATTTTTTTCTTTTCTTTTCTTTATTTTCCCTCTTCTTCTTCCTTAGTCGATCGCCGGCCAAGGTGACAATCGGTGACCGGCCACAAGTGGGCCTTGAGCTCGTCAGCGAGCATGAGGCTTGCCCACCTCTGACAAGCTCATACTTGTCACTCACCAAATCGACGAGCACAACTCGGCGAGGCACAAGGTCGATGAGTGACGAGCTTGAGCTTGCTGGAGGTGGGCAAGCCTCTCGAGCTCAGTGATGAGCTTGAGGCTCGCCTATGGCCGCTCATTGGACATCACCGTGGTCGGTGACCAACCAAGAAGAAGAGGAGGGAAACAAAGAAAAGAAAAAAATGAAAAAAAAAAATTAATAATTAATTTTAAAAAAATCAAATATCGATTTTTATAAAAAAAGAATTCAATGAAAAAGAGTGTATGGAGGAAAAGAATTTCATTATCAAATGGTAGAAAATATTTTTCACTTTATTTTCAGATCTCACCCAAACACCGAAAAATAATTAATTTTTCTGGAAAATAACTTTTTAGAAAATATTTTATAGAAACGCCACATTTTTCTCGCGAAATGAAACCCAAACACCGAAAAATAATTAATTTTTCTGGAAAATGACTTTTTAGAAAATATTTTATAGAAACGCCACATTTTTCTCGCAAAATGAATAAAGTCTAAGTGGCAAAATCTTCACTTTATTAATTACACTCATTACACTCACGGGGCTTGACTTTGAGCTGACAACAGAAGGAGGTAATCTATTCGCAATACGGACGTACAAGGGATGAACACTTGCCGTTTAAAATTACTGCCAATTCCATAGTAAATTCAATTTAAGAGGCCTAGACCGTCATCATCAATTGACTAAGTTGTTCGATGCTTAGATTGGGTTCACAGCTTGTGCCTTTCAAGCTGACTGTTATTAGAGGGAAATCTTCTTTGTATACATACATTTGTTATAAGTGATCAATTAGACACAAAAAAACAGGTTTGAGGACCAGAGACGATGCGTCTATAGAGAGGCCCAACGCATGCTAAAAAGATAGGTCTAGATACGTTCACCATATGCGGAAGCAGACATATATGCTATTTCAACATTAGTGAAAGTTATGCACCCATAATCAACAGCAAATAGCTCCAAGAGGGCTTCTGGTTAGATGTCTTCACCAGAGATATACCTCATCTTACCGCTATATTGACGAGCACAACGTCACATCAGGAAATTGCTGCTGAGTGGGCAAACTATCAGATGATTTATTAGACATATGAACAACAATATGATTCGATTACTGCCTTACTGAATTGAGTAGATATCGCATCTGACATGATTGCCAAGACAGCATCAAACATCCAAAATATGAAATAAACTGTCCATTGACTATAATATTCGCTGACATGAACTAAAACCCATGAACAAAAAGTTTAGAATGATCCAACAGCCTAGAACAATTTTGAGAAACTATAACGACATCAAAACCTCTAACCTCACGGAGCTCAGATATTATATAAGGCATGGATAATATCAGCAATAGCACCCGCCTCTCTATCCAGTGAAGCATGGTTAGCTACAAAATGATACTTGGAGAAAGCCAAAAGCAAGGACCAAGAAAACATTCTACAAACCAGAGGTAGAGACTCCAGCGAGCTCGTAGACTTCATGAAAAGTAATTTCCGTTTTCTTTCTTTTGGGACGACAGGAAAGGTGAAAATCTCTAATCAATCTTCACCGATGAGAAAAGGTAATGAACAAAATAGAAGGACGTGAGGAAGCCAATGGTGCCAGTGGACAACATGATTGCAGTTGCCATTATCAGAGAATAACCAAGGTAAAGCATGGCTGACACAGGTCCACTCAAACTCTGAAGGTCAAAAATCAAGTAGTTGATGGAATATAGGAACACGTAAAGGGCGACCGTGCCAGAAGCATAGAAAGCTTTCCACCACCATCGCCAGTCCTCTACGCAAAGATGCATGTAGGTAAGGACCACAGAGACTTCAGCACAGACAACGATCAGCAATAAGAGCACGATTAGCAGGAAGCCAAAGACGTAATAAAACCTCCCAAGCCAGATGCTAGAGAGGATAAAGAACAGTTCAATGAAGAGGGTTCCGAATGGAAGTGTCCCCGCACCCAGAACAAGAAGCCATGAGGGATATTTGCGTGCAGGAATTTCTCTGGGGATCTGGTTGGTACGAACAGGATATTGAATTGCCTCAGCACGTGTACCTAGAAATCCTCCCAATAGGGTGAGTGGCACGGAGATGCAAAACCAAAGGGCGAACAGGATGAAGTACAAGGATATGGGAATAGCACTAGTACTGCTGCTTCCCCAAAGTAAGAAATTGAGTACCGTAAGAATTACGAAGACAATCCCAGGGAAAAAACAAGCAACTGACCAGGAGACAGACCTCCATCCTTCTGAAGTTCCCTTGAGAGTTCTCCACAAGCGGACACCAACATACCCAGCAAAAATTCCAAGGAAAAGATAGAGGATTATCATCCCAGTCAAGAGCATTCCTCGTGAAGCAGGCGACATAAAGCCAAAAGCTGCAAAGACAATGGTGACAACTGCCATTCCTGTAATTTGAACCCCATCTCCAATCATCACACAAAGAAGCTTCGCACACTCTGGTTCTCTGAAGACATCGCCCACGACAAGCTTCCAGCCAGAAAGCTCCTCATTCATCTGTGCTTGAGCTTCTTTGTCCAATTCCTCATACCTTGTGAGATCCCTTCTCACCGTCCGCAAGAATATCACAAAGACAATACCAGCTAAGAAAAAGATCACCATCAATGAGTTGAGGATGGAAAACCAGTGTACTTTTGCACCTTCCATTTGTAAATAAGCATCCCATCGTGATGGCCATCTAATGTCGCTCTTCACAAATTCAACTTCATAGGTGAATGACACTCGCTCTTTCTCCCTAATTATTTGTGACTTGTCAAACTCCGTCGGGCAGGTAACTGGATCGATTCGGTCATACATTTTGAGCTTTGACATCTTGTCGGGGTCAAATTTAACACTGCAAGGAATGACCTCAAACTTAACTATCTCAAAACCCGAAGCCTTCTTCTTGTCATCAGCTTCAGAGATTACACCAAGACCCTCTTCACCGGTTCCTATGATCTCCACTCCACTACCTTCGTACTCATGAACCAAGACCCTAAATTTGAGGTGATTAATAATGTAATCCTCATTGCTGCCCTGTGGCGTGTACCCAACTGGAAAACCAGTCCACTGAATGTTGACATTGTTCTGCTTGGCGTACCTCAACGCCGGCAAATTGTCAAGGATCATGTTGACTTGATACAAATCCCGAGTCCTCTGCTTAAGAAGCTTCACTTCATGATCCTTCAGCGGTGCCGTAGTGCAGAGGTACACCGTCTCATTGATATTCATTTGGAAGCGATAGGGGGAGTTATCAATTTGATCCCCCATGAGCAGTTCACCAAGATTCTCCGCACTCTTCTTAACACCACCTGGTGGTTGGCAGTAAGGGAGACTGTAGTAGCCAAAGGGAAGTTCGGTCTCGATAGATGTCAAAGAATTGACTTTGGCGATTATCTTATCACGAGTGGAGTATGTGTGCATGTAGCTTCCGGGAAGATAGAACCCGCTACAAACGTGGGCCAACAGAGCCAACAGCAAAGGCAGACGCCATTTGCACACCGAGTGCATTCCAGATCTCGACATCTGAAGCCAAAAATAAAACGAATAAAACTACAAGATAAACACCTCGACATCATCGTGCGACACCATGACTAGCGCAGTGCTAGGGCATATTTCCACCGTGAGAGAAGACAATCGATCCGTAACCACCCGTCGGAGAAACATCTAAAAGATTGCCACTTGAAAAGCCAAACGGTAAACAAACATCCGAAACGAGCAATTTCGTCCTAGCGTAGGAAACCCACGATCCCGACAACAGCCGACGGAGCAGAGCTAAACCCCAGAACGCGAAAGGAAATTAAAAAAGCGAGCGGATGCCTTTCAGCAGTGAACAAACGGCACGGATCCATTCTCGCCTCGCCCGACTCGAAATCTACTACAGCAGATGAACAATATAACCAATCAAAGACCACACCCAAGCAGAGACCACAATCCGCCAACTACCCAAATACCCAAATCAGATCTACCGAACAGGAACGCATTCATGGCCCGAACAACGACGACGGTTCGTACCTTTCCTCAGATCTGGATCCAATTCAGCCCGATCAGATCCGCTCCTCGGCGCTCCCCCGAAAGCGCTAATGCGAATCGCGGGAAAAGCAAACCCGCAGCCTCCTCTTCCCCTCTGGAACCTCAGCCGCGACGCCGACGCACTCGATCCCGCCTCCCGCGTATGGCTGAATCCTCTCCTACTTTATAACGGAAAAAGCCGTAAGATGTTGACTGCACATGAAGCACGCCAGCTCAGATCAGATCTCGCGTAAAATAACGACAGTCGGTGCGATACATTTACTAAAAAAAAAAAAAAAATCGGTTTTTTTTTTTCATTGAAATTTCTTCTTCTGGTTTTACCGGAGAGGAGCGAGGACTGTAGCGTGAGGAGGAGTGCGCTGGGAGAAATTGAATAATCGAAGGAGACGACGACGACAATGACGATGGTGGCGATGGGTTTTGGCCTTTCACGCCATGTTTAACCAACCTTCGTCAATCGCGTCTTTCGTGGCGACTCTGGTTGGGGAGTGTGGTTGAGTTGAGTTGGGCCCATCGAGGCCCACGTTTGTAGTGGGGCCCTTTTGATGGGCGGAGGCCCGGGCCTAGTGTGCACGTGCTAATATTATATGGGTGCGTTTGTTTCGTTGAAAATTTATTGATTAAGAAATATATTTTGCACGAAAATCGTTTTTCCGAGAGAAATTGTTAAGTTTTATTGACGTTAGGATTTATCGACATCAGAAAGTGTCATTGGTGGTCCTAAATTGGTTCGGCAGTAAAATTTATAGATATGTTGTTAGTCGGCAGATATATAATGGAATTTAATGATGTATTGAAGGTCATGTGTTTTATTATTATTTTAAACGCCTACCAAAGAGAAATGCCGCGGTGCTTAACACCCACGATGCCACAAAAAACCATGAGCTGCACTCACTTACATTTACCAAGCAAGTGGCTCAAATTGGGTACCCATGGCCAAGAACTCAAGATTTGATAGGGTCCTAACTTGGTAATGACAGCCACGACCTCGAGCTCGAATGACCATAGCCGCCAAGGGTAAAGTCATGGTTGAAAGTGATGCCTAGCTCTCTCTCAATTTCATTGTTTTAACTCGTGTTGTATGATGTGATATATATTTGGTATTATGCGACGATATCGATGAATTATAAAATGATACATATATCTCGACATTTACATCAATAATTCTTCCGTCAATGTCATGATAAATCAATCATCAAGAGAAAAAAAGTTTAATGAAAAGGTCTAACGGGGCACTTTTTTAAAAAAGTAAGGCGACACTTTCGAAAAAAGTAATAATAGTGAAGAAGCATTTTGTTTTTTGTTCGGAAGTAAAGACGTCATCTTGACTTCGGGCCAAAAATGCACGGGACCACCGGGAGACGTTAAGCCTTTTCACGTTCCGGGCCTTTTGACGTCGTCTTCCTCTTGTTGGGCTCGGGCCAAGGCCCAAATTTAGGCCCAATCTGCCAAAGCCTCCGCAAATATTCCGATCCTCCCCGCCTTCTTCACCTTCGCCTTCCTCAGCTTCCATTGCCGTTCGCCAGAAACCTCAGCAGCACACTCGCCGGCGGCGGTAGGGTTTTCACAGCTCCGCATTTCCTTTCGATTCCCATCGAAGAGTGGAATCGCGTCTAGGAATGGCACTGCTGAGGAGCGTGACGAGGACTCCTCTCGGAAATGCACTGTGTAAGCGGCTGCTGAGCAGCGCGGCGGTCGGGAGAGGGTTCAGCAGCGGCGGCGGCGGCGGCGGCGCGGGCGGTGTCGGCTCCGCGGAGCAGATGAGCTTGATCAGGCAGTTGAGGGAGAGGACGTGCGCTCCGATAAAGGAAGTGAAGTCTGCTCTGGTCGATTGCCAGTGGGACATCGAGGCCGCTCAGAAGGAGCTGAGGAAGAGAGGGCAGGTGGTGGCGTCGAAGAAGTCTTCGCGGACCGCGGCGGAGGGCTTGCTAGCTCTAGCGCAGAGCGAGGGCAAGGCCGCCGTCATCGAGCTCAACTGCGAGACCGACTTCGTCGCTAGAAACGAGATCTTCCAGTATTTGGTAAATTTTCACGTTTTGATCATGACATATAATCTGCTTTAGACGTGTGTATGCGTGAATCCATGCTGAGCAGTGAGCAGTCCGTATGCGAGGCGATTGGTTTGCCGCTTGGTTTGCCTTCCTTGGTTTGCCATCTCATACATCGCGGCTTGGTTTATTCATAGTCGTTAACTAATTCGTCACGGAAGAAGTAACTCGTTACTCATCAATGTAAATGAACTTCAGGCCTTAGCTTTGGCGAAGCAAGCTCTACTGGTGGAAAATTCTTCTGACCAAGTTTCAGGGATCTTTCACGTGGGACCTGAGCACTTGGAGGTAAGAATTATGTATATTTGATCTTTGGCTTTAGCATTGTGATAAGTAAGTAGCTTAATTTGTTACCGCCTCCGTGTACGTAAATGTCTCTAGTTGTCATCTGACCCCATGCTTGAATTCTGTTCCTTTTAAGATACTAATCACAAAGCGGCCCTGCTTTAAGCTTATTGTGGAAATTTGATCTTGTTGCATTTCATAAATGCTTTATTATAGTTAGATAAGTCAAAGGCTCAATTTTCAAGAGCCATAAGAGGGTTCTAAGCTTTTTGGCTTCACCAGGGCTTGAAGTTAAAGCTCGAGCACCCAAAAATCAGTGGAGAAACAACTGTTCAGAATGCAATTACAGAAGTGGCTGCAATGATGGGAGAGAACGTAAAATTCAGAAGAGGTTATGCCATGTGTGCTTCTTCGCAGGCTGTTCTTTCCACATATCTTCATACAAGTCCTCAGCCAGGTAAGAAGCGTTTGGATGCCTTTTTTTCTTCGTAAGAGATTGGAGATAAATGTGATAGAGAGCATGCTTCTTTTCTTCATGAACACTCATCATTGCATTCATACCTTGAAGCAATTTGTAGTTGCTCGATGGAGAGTTTCCGCATTGGATGCATAAAAAGGCCTTATGGTTGGATGCATGATCTTAATTAGGTTTAGGCCGTATTGCTGGAATCCTGTCTCTTGAAGTTGAAGATGAGAATTCACAACTTGATGCACTGCAACGAGTTGGTTCAGAATTGGCGATGCATATTGTGGCTGCCAAGCCTTTGTTTTTGACTAAGGAGCTTGTCACACCCGATGCATTAGAAGGTGAACGGGAAATCCTGAAGTCTCAGGTAATCTTTCTAGTGCCTCTGTGAAAGTGGTATTTGTTGGATCCCACTAGAACTTAAAGAAAATTTGTCCATGCTTGTGCTTTTTTCTTGGAAAACTGTTTACACGTTTGGCCATTGACTGTTTAGTTCATTGGGCTTGGCAAGGCATTCGTCTTAGTTCTTTGTGTCTAAACTAGCTTTCTTATCCAGTTTTTTGGTGCCTTCAGGCAGAAACTTCAGGGAAATCTCAGATGGCCATAGACAAGATGGTTGAAGGTCGTCTACGCAAATACATGGAGGAAGTGGTACTTATGGAGCAAAAGTTTATTGTGAATGATAGTATTAATGTGAAGGTATGTAGTAAAATTCTTCTGTATTTTGAGAACACAAGAACATTCTCATGGAATTATAACCTGCAACCATAGCAAAATGATTGCAAATCCCAAATAGAGCTCATTGGTTCTTCCATTTTTCAAATCACGTATCCCTGTCATTTGTGGCGATCTATCATCGAATGATACAATGATCAAACTATACTATTTATATCTTGGTCCATAAGCTAATTACCTTTTCTCTTTCTTGATGTATTTGTTTGCAAAAATGGTCTGCCTTCCAGAAGAAACATGCTAGCTCTGGTGATTGACATAGGTGGAGATGGAAGTCAACTATTTGTTGACTTGTGCCAAAGAAAGAATCCAAATTTAATTTTAGTTACTACCAAGTGAGTCAGGTGCTAGTGTAGGGTTATTCAACATGTATTCTAGTTTCACTAGCTCAAAGATAAAATATACAAGGAAAATTTATAAGGATACTCCTCCTGTAATTTTCAGCAGCATCCTTTTGTTTGCGTTCTCTTGTGAACATTGTATTCTAGCATGTGACTTCTATATGGTGCTTTTCATTTTATCCATTTTACACCTGAGAGATCCAAAAAGAATGGACGTGGTTGCACTAATGAATTCGAACTTTAAAATGCGGTTTGGGGGCTAGGCAGCAACGTGTTTTGTATTATCTGTATTTATATCTATCAAAAGTGACCGTTTGCTTGATTTGGTATTGCAGACTTTGATAGGCAATCTATCGAAGGAAGTGGGATCCTCCGTGAAGATTGGAAACTTTTTCAGAATGGAAGTTGGAGAAGGAATTCAGAGGTAGCTACTTTCACTTGTTAAGATAACGAGACTCTTAAATTTCAATAATAGCACGTGTCTCCAAATCTTTTATCTCTTGGACGCTGTAATGCTTTTGCGGTGTCATTTGGATGAGTTGATTTGATTTCTCTCCTCGAGTCCTTGGATCACTGCAAAAATGACATTTTGATATCAATAGTTGGATGATGTTATTGAATCTTTCTCTTGGCCGGTCTGACCAATAGTTAAGGTTTTACTGTGATTGGACTCTGTTCTATAAGAGTTGGTGCTATTGTATCTTATAGTAGATGTTGGGAAATCATCAAGCCTTTGGTTCGTTAAACTTTATTTATTCTGGAATGGAAGATTCTGAAGGACTTAGGCAGTATCCCTACTTGGTACTAAGATTGTGCCCTCAATACCGGGAAAACCTCATTCTGGATTGGGCATTTGGTCACTTTGCTGTGCTGGAGGAACCCAGCTTCATTGAGCCTTAACAATTAGCTGCTCTATCATGCTAGAGAGATACATCCGTAAATGCAGAGAAAGAAGATCCAAAAATAAATAAGGCAGACTGTCGCTATATGGACATGGTGGGTGTATCTTTCATACTTTTAACTGAAGTGTGATTCTTGACATTCTGAATATTGCACTGAGGTCGCTATTCTATGGTTGGATAAAGTTCTATTTTTAGAAATCTGATGTCTGAGTAGTTGGCATCAGGCTCTTGTGACAAATTCATACTTGTTTTGAAATTTTAGAACAAAGTACACTAGGACCTCCATTGATGCCAAGAGTGAATGTCCATGAAAATTCAAATCAGGCAGTTATCTCCCAGTGTACTTCAAAGAAGTGCTTAAAAATAAGACTGTTATGTGTTATTATGGTAGTTTTTACAGCTTGACTGGCAACGTGATTGAGGTCCCGTGCTTACTGTAGGGGCTGAAATTGCAGGGGTTGATGGGTTGGGTGGTTGGACCAAATATGCTTTGGTGTTGCACATGTTCGTGTGCCTATTGGCGAGGCAATGACTTTTCCGACCTTTTTGACCCATGTCGGGTGGTGGTATTCAACTAGCTTGTCCCATGCATAGAGAACTGCTTTTGGAATCAAGCCAAAAACTGGCTTTTGTGGAAGCACGTTCCTTTGAACATTTTCCATGACTTTTTTCTTTCAAATAGGATGTTTTATAATAGCATGAGATGGTGAGAAGGAAACCTTGGATGGCTATAACCTAGCTGAGAAATAAAGCTCGTGGGGCTGGCTATCTGGCATCTGGTAGCATCTATAGTTCTGATGACTAACATGTACAATTCATTTTCAACATAAGTGTGCAACCCTGCTTTGTCGTTTTGTAAATGCTCACTCTCTCTTTCTCTGATGTATAAAATGTTGCCCGCTGTAAACAGGAATGAAGCATCGAGTGCACCTGAACCTGTGGCTCAAGCTGTGTAATACGAGGGTATGCTCTCAACAGAATCTGATGGATGCAACATGTCACTGCAAATTGAAGATCCTAGATTAATTTCTTTCTGTGCGACAGGCTTAATTATTTGAGAGGCACAGCTTCACTGAAAAAGTTGTGTTGCGAGCTTTCCTTAATTTTCATTTAATACTGTGAGATTTGTTAGAAATGGAGAGAGTGATAATAAAGCGGCGTAGTAGATTCATAGTTGCTCTAGGTCCATTTGGCTCGCTCAAGTGATTAAACATCTGACTCCTGGAACTTTTCAAGTAGAAGTAGTGGCAGCATCTCCGATTTCTGTCAAGGTTGGTGAAGATTAACAAGTCGGGTCACTCTGCCAATTTGCTTGTTTAGTGTGGATAACAGTTTAAAGTGGATGCAGGAGAAGATCGTGAATAAGAGTCGGTTTATGTCATCTTTCCTCGAGTTTGCCTGATGGTCATATCGCTTATCAATGAAAATTCATTGGCTGAGATCTACCTTTTGTGGTTTTTCCAATTCATTATCATTTGCTGGGTTAAAATAAAATATTTGAGTCATCAGAACCATTGCCATTCATGCACTATGTTCTAGTCACTATGAACAACCCATGACTCGTGCCATCACGAACAATAAACAATCTTCCTACATGTGATTCTGTAGATACAGGGAAAACCAAGTTCAGCTCGACCTGATCTCAATCTCCTCTTGAATGCAAGAGCAAGTGTCAAGGCACTGCTATTTAGAAGTGCGGTTTTCAGTTCTTTACACGTCAAGGTTCCACATTGATCCCTCATTCAAACCTCTTTTCACATGAAAGTACAATATCACAAGTTGGGGGCGGTGGAGACAGAAAAGGGAAGTACTTAAAACCCTAATGGAACTTGAGGTTGGTTAAAATGTTGTTGTTGACTGGGTCAGCCAGGTGGTCCAAGAGGTTTTGGTAAGGCCCGACACCGGTGACAAGGGCTTGGATGAAGTAGCCCAAGATGGCCAACATTGCCAACCTCCCATTCTTCACCTCCTTCAGCTTCAATTCCTTCATTGACTTCTCATCTTTGCCAAACCCGAGAGGGTTGAAGAAGGGGCCACCGGGGTACGCCGGGTCTCCCGAGCCGGCCAAGCCCTTCTCGAGCCCTAGGAAGTACTGTTTGCCCATTGAGCCCGGCTTGGCCCAGTCTTGGAACCTCCTGTGCTCGGCGAAGCCCATGAGGGCCATCTCCAACACGAAGAGCGTGTAGTTGTCGGCCCAATAGCTGTATGTCCCGGCTGGTGGGATTACGCCGGTCCTGAACCATGGGAGAGCAGTTTCCGGTGGGATCAACCCAGCCTGCCCTAGAATCTCTGGTGCAATCGCTCCAGCAGCGCCCAACATAGCGAATCGTCCATTGATTATCTCTCCGTAGGCTAGCCACCTGGGCTCGATGAACCCTCCGGTGCCCTCAGGGTCTGAAAGACCCAGCGGGTCGAAGCCGAAGTCACCAGGGAGGCTGCATCATTTAAGAGAAACATAGTGAGCGAGAAATTGGACCAAAACCATGTTTACACATTCGATTGTGCACGTCCCGTGAAAAAGGAGGCTTATCAGGGTAATTTTGATGGTTCATGAGAAATTTCTCTAGCGGTGCTCTTAATAGAAGACCAGACATTTTTCATCTCCAGGTATAATTCCCCAATTGGCTAAACCTCTAAAAACAATTGGGTCTAGATTCAGTTAAAACTAAGAAAAATGTATGTAAAAGCAAGTATATATGGAGCTTGGAATTACCTTCCGTCCAAGTATGTAAGGCTTTGCTTGGATGCAAACCACAGTTGTCTGTCTGATCCTTGCTGAAGATAACACGAAGTAAACACATCATCGACCAAACTGGGAGTGTCGTGGTTCTAATTGAATAAATTGAATACTATCCGTTGGCCTCGAGTAATTAGTTCATCACGTCACACAAGTAATGCGGTAAACTTGTACGTAAAACTCGAGTTTTTGAGAAAAACCAATTTTACACGAGCAATTTTGCAAGTCAAAACTAGTGAGACAAACGTCACATGGTCAACACGACACCCTTCTAATCAGATCGATCGTGCTCATAGAAAAAGGAAGCAAGAGAGACCTTGACGGGCGGAGTTGATGCGGCTCTAACGACGAACGAGGCCTTCCTCGAGGGAGCGGTGGGCCTCGCCCCCAGCAGGTGCCTCGCCGACTCGACGGAGGAGGTGAGCGACGAGGATACAAGAGCTTGTGCCGCCATTTGTTTCCTTCCCAAACTAAGGAGCTCAAACAAAGAGATGGAGAATGGAGAGCTATCAAGGGAGAATGGCTAAGTCGTGCACAGGCCAGCAGGAAATATACACGAGGGCGAAGCGAGGCCACTACTTCCGAGTGGGGTCGGTGAAAATTCAGTCGAGCGGGAGGTGGCCAGTGGCTTCCTGATCAGGTTACGATCTGGCCGTCCAACGAGGACCATCCACGTGGCGCCACGGCTCAGATAAGAGGATCAATTGCTGATTTGTGGGGGGTCGTTCCTTGTCCCAGGTGGCAGTTCCTGGACCAAGGACAATTTTTGTTTTACGTGGCATTTAATTTTTTTAGTAATTTTATGACCTCTAGAATTCTCTTTATAGCGAAAGTATATAGCAAGATATAAAACGAGTCGACAATGTCTCGTACATATGTTCCAGCAATGTAGAAAAGAAATGTTCATATATGAATGGAGTGAATTGAATTACATTCAAATTTTATTTTATACCACAATTTCATTGACTCCCATTGTCCTCACTATTCATCTGTGTATCTTGCATATCCTTTATGCTTCACTTCACCCTTCATTTATTTTGCCAGTGGCATCTAGAGCTCCGCAAGTTGGAAACTCGAATGAACCTAAAAATTTAAATTTAGTGAGAAAAATTACCAAAAGAGTTATGAATTTGTTTTAATTGTGTTAATTTGATCCTAATTTTTTTTTTCAGTCGAGTTCTAAAATTTTTGCTTACCAATTCAGTTCATTCGGCAAATACCGATAGGTTGGAGCAAATATGGACAATTTTTAATAAATTTTTGAATTTTTTTCTTTTTTTTCCTTTTCTTTTTTTCGTTCCCTTCTTTCTTCCTCCATCCAAGGAAAGGAAAAAGGAAAAAATAAAAAGAAAAAAATAAAACGAGAAAAAAGGAAAATGAAAATTATGAAAAATATTCGTATCAGGTAGCCGAAATTGGCTGGATAGACTAAATTGACACAAATGCAAAAGATTTATAACTTACTTAACTAAAAAAAGAGTTAGAATAATATTGACATAGTCGAATTGGCATAATAAGGCCCGGTCTGACTAGAATTTGCAAAATGTGAGGGCCGGTTCAGCCGGCCGATCACGGGTTTTCAAGCTCTTGATAGCTCCTGAATTTTAATAGATTCTTTTTATTTTTTATTTCTCATCTCTGACGTCCCTAGTGCTGGAGGGGTGGACTTTTTTAATTTCATCGTTTTCTAACGTTGAATGGGCTGGGCTTGTCCCTACCAAGGGCCCAAAACGAACCGAGCGGCCTGAAATCCACTGGAGCGGCCCAATCAACGAGCTCGCGGAGCCGCCGCCGAAGCCGACAGTCGCTAGCGGCTTTCCTTCGGACCCACGCGTGCGCGCACGCAGGGCCAAGGGAAACGGCGCGCCGAAGCCGATGACGTGGCCCATGTACATAAACCCTTTACTAAAGATATTTTCGAAAAACCCTCTAAGCGAAAGGAGAAGAAATGATGAAAGGGGAAAATACAGATAGAACCTAAAACCCTACCTCTGTACTCGCACCCTCCGCCCTCCGTCCTCCCTGCTCCGCCTTCGTCGGCTCCTCGCCGGAGCACCTGGTCGCTTCTTCGCAGGTCGACGGACTGAGGCGGGCGCCATTGGCGACCGAGCTCGCTCGGAGGTCGGGAAAATGAGTTCCCGGAGTTGACGCTCCGGCCGCTGATGGTGACGCCGACGTGTGACGCTGAGGTGAGGTGCGTCGTCTCTTCTTCCGCGCGCGAATTTCGAGCGGCGGAGCGATGGTCGCGCGGCATTGAGCGGCGCAATGCGGCTTTCGATGCGCGAGTCGCTATTTTTCTGTCGTTGTTTCGCAGTTTCGCTTCGTCGGGATTGACTTTCGCGCTTCTTCTTCGGGATGATCAGAGTTCTTTCTTTTTTTATTTTTTAATTCGCTTCCTTTTCGCTTTTGTTTGGCGTCGCCAGATAACGGAAGGTCCGGTCGGTTTGGCTTGAGAATTGAGGAATATTCCGTTAGGGAACTATGGAGCTGAAGAGGAAAACTCCGCTTCAGCTTCGGGCGCTGGAGAGATTCTACTCAGGTGCGCCGATTTTTTGTTTCCTCGCGTGTCGTCTTTGTAGCTATTCTCATCATTTCCGGCCTGCCACGCACCCTGCCTCGAGGGGTTTATCGAATCCTCCCAGAGGGATTGTGGAATCCCCTCGCGTACGATTTCTAGAAACTTTGCTTGACGGTTGCTGCTGCCGCTGCATTCATTATGGTTGTATTCTTTATTACAGAGGACCAGTATCCGACGCAAAAGGCTATGAAAGGTTATGCTGCGTCGTTAGGATTGACGTTCAAGCAAGTGCAGGGGTGGTTCATGGAGAAGAGGAAGCGGCATAAAAGGAATGGTGAAGCACCATTCAGTATTTCTGCTCAAGACGGAGCACAGTCGGCTGATTCGTTGCCTTCGACATGTGGACATCTAGCTTCTACTGATGCTAATAGCAGAAAAGAGCCCATTTGTCTGCAGGATATGTTGTTCAGTCCTGATTACATTCTGAAGAAAGTGTTCCGCAAGGATGGTCCGGTTCTTGGTGTAGAATTCGATTCTCTTCCTGCAGGGGCGTTTTGGCATGGTAAAGCTGGTTTTTGGAGGGACAAAAAAAAAAAAAAAACTTTGTTTGCATTATTTCGCAAGGGATCTGTTAAGTGTCGATTCCTTTTTAGGTTTCATTTATTGGATGCACTACCATCATTATTTATCTTGCTTCCTAGACATTTTATTGTTAATAATCCTCTTGTCATGTTGTTTGTTTCTCCAACACCAATCATTTGGGAGCAGCTTTTGCTCTTGTTGTTTTGCTTGGTAGAGAATCTGACCAATGCAAAGCTTAGTCTCTGCTTTCAGTTGTTGGGTGTTATGTTGTCAATTCCTTGGCCGACTAATTGAGCTAGACAGCGCATGATCTGTAAAACAAAATTCTTTTTGGCTTGCTTTTGTCATCTTTTCTAAACTGAATTGTGATGGTGGCAATGGTAAAGTGAAGATTGTGATTTCTTTTGTTTCTGAATAAAATGGATTAGCAGAGAATGGTGCTTTTGGCATATTGCTTTGCTCTTATACATTATTACCTGGTATTAGATGTGGATCCTATAGTTCTTTTGTAATGAATCTGTTGTGCTCAGTGATAAAATACTTACATATTGCAGCTATTTTTTGCTATACTTTCTCTTTTGTGTTTCTAGCCTCTCATATTTTGGCCTTTAACTTACATATAGTCATTCTATACCTAAACTGGTTCATACTCTTATTTGATGTTTAGGCTCCAGAAATAAACTTTCTTGCCAACAGATTCACAGAGAACCAAAAAAGAGAAAGGTATCTCTAGTAAACTCTAGTTGGTGATCTAATACAAACTTCTGTGAGGGATTAAAGTTTGATATCCATTCTGTAGGTATCTAATGGAGAAATCATAGATGGCCAGGATGGCTTTAATAGTGGTCCAGTGAAAAGACATGGCATGGGCAAAGGCTTGATGACAGTTTGGCGAGCAACCAATCCTGATGGTGGACACTTTCCTACTGGTGTGGATATTGTTAGAGGAGCGGGTGCTCTATCAAAAGTGTCAACTTCTAAATCAAAAAAGAAGTCATGTCAAGGCAAAATAAATCGTCAACAAACGCTTGCAATGGCAAGTTATCAAATATACACACTGTATTATTGAATGTTTATTTTTGGTTTATACCTTTTGTCTTTTTGGTCATATTATTGAGGTAGTGGACACTGAGGAAAAAGTAGTCTTACTTTGAGGTGTCTTTCAGATACAGAGGAAGATAAAGGAGAAGTCATCAGGAAAAAAGAAGCCTTTGATGAAGAAGAAACAGGTGAGCTGGGATATGCATTGTAATGGTGGTGAGTTCTACAAATGTAGTACACTTCTAATGGTGCTATTTTCATCCAGAAACCGTTAAATCAGGATTCAATCCCAAAGGAAACCCGCAAGGAAAAATGTGACCTTGCGTTGGTAGGGGGAATTACCCAAGAATTCCTTGATAAATTTGCACTGCTAGTGGATGATGAAGAAATGGAGATGAGAGAGTTACGAGCAGGGCCAAAACCTCTCTGCTGTTCAGATCACATTTCTTCCAATGGATCACATGGTTGTTCCCTCTGTAAAGGTCAGTTTTTTAACTTATTATTGAGTATCTCTGTTACCTCTGTCTTTGAGTCACAATGTAAATCAAAATTCCTTTCGTTTTTGGGGTTTCCAGATCTTTTAGCAAAGTTCCCTCCGATTTCTGTAAAGATGAAGCAGCCCTTCTGTATGCAGCCTTGGGATTCCTTGGAGATGGTCAAGAAACTCTTTAAGGTACATAAAAGTTGTTGATTAATGTTTTTTTCTTTCCATTTTCTGTCGATGGATGAGTTACCTATCGAGGAAATAGTTCCTGGAATTTGTTAAGAACTCTCGATAAATAAGCTGGAGAACTTAATTTTGCAAAAGCTTGTCAAGATAAGGATGTTATACAATCCTCAATCACTGCTTGCATCCAATAGGGCCCACACCTGTACTAAATTTTATACACTTGCTGTATGCTGGGAAGTGCACTTCCTTTTCTCCTTGTAGATATGTTATCTTTATTTGTACAAGAAAAGGTTTGGCTTCTTTTAATTCTGAACTCAAAGTTGATTTCTCCCCATAATTAACATTTCTCTAAATTGCATTTTTTGTTTGGTAGATTGACATTGTGCCTCATTTACATGTTACATGTGTAATTGATAAGTCCCAACATACTGAAATTCCTCAACTGAACTGTTGATTGCTCAGTTTATGGATTAAAAAAACAGGAGAAATTCATCTTTATAATTTGTGTCTTTGCAGGCCATCCACTTTCTTTATACTTTTGCTGCAGTGCTTGATATAAACTCATTTACTCTTGATGAGTTTGCTCAAGCATTTCATGACAAGGTAATCTTCTATTCCTACCGTTGTTGCTGCTTAGCAAAATTGCTGCAAATCTGCTTAACTTTTGCTATCCATAAGTGTTGCTAACTTTTGTCCTTTCTGATTTGTTTGTATATTTTGTTGAAGGATTCCTTGTTACTTGGAAAGATTCATGTGGCCCTCCTGAAGCTTCTTCTCCTTGATGTTGAAACAGAGCCTACTAGGGGGTCCTTTTATCACTTGAGCAAATCTTGCAAATTATTGGCATTACTACACTCGGTGAGTTACAGTTTCAGGAATGTCTAAGCACCACCAGGAATGTGCTTGGTTTTTATCTTTTTGCCCTGTTTCTGTCCAGAACCAACCCTTTACAGTTTAATTCTTTTCTCAATGCTTCCCTTCCCCTCAGAATGAACACAAATGAAATGACAGGGTAAAGCACATAAACCACATAGCAGTAAGCAAGGCTATTAGTTAGCTTGCACTACTTTGCTTAAAAGATAAAGAAGAATCAGTCCATTATGCTTAAGATAATTTAGCCATTTGAGATACTTTAATGGGTGGATGAGTATTCAATAAAATTGGGGGTAAATCGAATGTGTATGGGATGGTATTGATCTTTCCCAGCTCAAGGATGAGACTATCAAGACTCATTTCTGGTCGTATCCCCGGAACAAAAATGACTATGTCAAGATTCTTGAATGAGAATATACAATTTTTTAGCTAAGTGTTCTCGACAAAATCAGTGAAATGTAAGAAATATCAGTAGATACCACTACCAAGCATTTTAACAATAGGAACCTAAGGAGGATATTTATTAGGGATGGTGCTATAGCATAGAAGGATCATGTGGCAACTACATTTACCGGGAAAAGGCCTAGAGTCTATTCCCTCTGCTTCTTGTTTGTGCTTTTGGCTTTCTCCAACTTACAATATGGTATGAAAAATGATATGCAAATTTACCTGTGTCGGTGGAAAGGAACTGAGATGCTGCTGAGAATCATGTTGATTTTCACTTTGACCATTGTTTGTCTCACTCTGGACATTCTTTAAAAGTTTGGAGCCAACATCTTTGTGAGATGTACCGCAGTTGCCCAAGGATGTAATGTTGGAGGGCAACAATTAATGGAGAGCTCTTTGTCGAATTCTAGAAACATGGTTGGAGTCTTGAAAAATTTCCATCCACAGTGTTGCCTTTGGGATCTCATCATCTTATTGACATATGCTTGACAAATGTCATCTTTAGACATATTAACTTTCACCATGGAGATGTGAAAGTTCTATAAGACACCACTCTGATTGATTTCTCACTTTTGTTCCTTTGCCTGAAAATCACTTTGCTGGTTAATAAATTTTCTTGTTATGGTTAATTCCACTTTTTCCTCGATGGATTGTGGTGAGGAAATAGTAAATTTTGCACTTTTGGTGGCACCGTGTAGGTTGAGAATCAAGATATGATTGTCGATTTCTGGAAAAAATCCTTGAACCCATTGACATGGACGGAAATACTCCGTCAAGTATTGGTTGCAGCAGGTTTTGGATCAAAGAAGGGCACATCACACAGAGAAGCTGTTAGCGAGGTATGCTCATATCAAGCATGTCTACTTCTTTCAAATGGTTATCACTTATCATTAGTTTACTTTCCTCAAGTTACTTCTAATCAAACTTTCCTCAGATTGATTTTGTGAGAGTTTAAAAATTAGGAGTGAAGTAGAGAAAGGCGAAAGTGTAGAAAAACTAGTTGGAATAACAGAGATTGAATGATGGCAAAAGTTCCTACGATAGATCTCCAAAATCGAGTGACATGGCTCATACTTAACTTCCACATTAAGGACTGGTAAATCTTTTAATTATCCTCCAAGAAATCAAATTACGACAAATTAGTTTTGAAAGGTAAAAAGCTGATAGGAGATGATTTGACATTACCCACAGTTAGAACTCATTTTAATAGTACTTAGCTTATTTGAATTTCTTTCTAATTTTGTTCCTTCATTTAGCCGCTGTTGAATCTGGATGTGTGTATATGTCTATGGGGAGAAGGATGCACCTGGATATGATTAGGTTGTAGCGTTTTTTTCCCCCCTTCCATTGTTTCATAGATGAGAATATTGTTATATATAACACCTTTTCAATTGGTCCTCTAGGAAATGAGCCTTATGATGAAGTATGGGATGCGTCCTGGAACTTTGAAGGGAGAGTTATTTAGGCTTTTGTCAGAGCAAGGTAATAATGGCCTGAAAGTTTCTGAAATGGCAAGGGCTTCACAGGTAACTTTATATAAATGGAGTTTGCAATTTGTAAAGGCAAAAAGCCACCTTGTATATTGCACTTATATTGATGCTTTCTTTGTCAATAAAAGGTTATGGGATTGAACATCTCCAGCAATAGGGATGAACTGGAAAACGCTATATGCTCCATGCTTTCAAGTGATATTACTTTGTTTGAAAAGATTTCATCTTCCACCTATCGTCTACGGATTAACTTTGCCTCAAAGGATGCTGAACACCTTCAGTCTGATACAGATGACTCTGGAAGTGTTGAGAATCTCGATGATGATGTGTGTAGTGGTGGTGATGATTCTGAGTGTGACTCAGTAGATCTTACTGTTAGAAAATTCAAGCGTGCCAATAGTCACAAAAGTAAAAATAGCATGGTAATGGTAGATACAGAGATTGATGAGAGCCATCCTGGAGAAGTATGGTTGTTAGGACTGATGGAGGGTGAATATTCCGACTTAAGCATTGAAGAAAAGTTGAATGCTTTAGTGGCCTTGATTGATCTTGTTCGTGCTGGATCCACCATTCTTATGGAGGTATCTCGTGAACCATGGTTTTTCTTCTATTCGTTTGCTTCTATGCCTCTTTTCATACCTAGGTATCTGTTAGTATTTGTAATGCTCGAGAAGATTTCTTATGTTTTGCTTAATCTTTGTTAGTCAAGATTAAAGATCATATTGAATTTAAAGTCAAATTAAAATTAAACAACAAAATCATATATTTGTCAAATTAGAGCTTCTCTTTCTTAGGGCATTTTCCATTTCAGGTCAATTCCTGCATTTGTGCCCATTGGGCACAAGAATTCTCTTAAGCCATTAGAGTCATGTGGCCTGCAAGTACTTGCCATTGCAAGTTCCACTTATAAGACCACAATACTTTTTCTTTTTTCTACTGTGAATCCTAGATAATCCGATTTATCTTTGTCCTTGAAGAAATGCAAATTTGTTCTTGATGTCATTAGGCAGCATCAAGTTGATGCTGGATAGGTGGATCTTGAGGAAGATCCTATTGTGGTCCAGATGCCATTTTAGGTTGCATCAAGTTGATGCTGTACTCATGGATTGTTTGATATTGTAGCATCTTTGTTGTTTGGTAGAGGTGCTTACTATTTACTTTTTAGCCTGAGCAGAATTCATCACAAGTATTGACTGAGACTGTTCCAAGCTCCTTCTATACTGGTTCTGGAGCGAAAATCAAGAGAGCATCATCAAAGCAGCAAAACTCGTTAGGGTCATCCTGGGTGCATCATGAACAGAGGCGTGGACGTAATTCATCAGCAGAGATTCAACCCATCGATTCTTCAGCATTACTGTCAAAATTGCATAATAAGCAGATAACTTCTGGCAAGTCAACTGAAGCAAAAGATGTGGAAATAGCTGATTATCCTCACCCAATGCAATCTGTGTATCTGGGATCAGATCGTCGGTACAATAGGTACTGGCTTTTCCTGGGTCCGTGCAATGCTCGTGATCCAGGACATAGGAGTGTTTATTTTGAATCTTCTGAAGATGGGCACTGGGAGATCATCGATACCAAAGAGGTGAGTTCAGTGCTCTTTTTGTGCTAAATATAGTTTCTTGTTATTGTCTTGTAGCTTGAACTTTATGACTGAATTCTTCTTCATCAATCTGTTTTGGTTGTACATGATGCAGGCTTTCTGCTCCTTATTGTCGGTTTTAGATGATAGGGGTGCGAGGGAGGCACTTCTTATTGAATCCTTGGAGAAGCGAAAGGCTTTTATCTTCCAAGCAATGTCAAGCTGTATAGTGAGTCGAGCTGATGTTAGATCGGGGATCCTATCTGATGTGACTGAGCTTGATTCTGTCAGGGAAGAAAGTTCTTCTCCTATTTCTGATGTAGACAATGGCACAAGCTTGATTACAAGTGAAGATTCTTTTCCTTCATCTGGTGCTATAACCATTGAAGTTGGAGAGAAGGGTGAAGAACTAAAGCAAAGATGGAGCCGCCTCAAAGCATTTGATTCGTGGATGTGGAATTTTTTCTACTTAGCACTGAATGCTGTAAGGCATAGAAGAAAATCTTATCATGATTCACTTAATAGATGTGAGAGATGTCATGATTTGTATTGGCGAGATGAGAAACACTGTAAGATTTGCCATACAACGTTTGAGCTGGATTTTGATTTGGAAGAAAGATATGCAATCCATGCAGCCACTTGTAGGGAAAAAGAGGAGACTGATACGTTCCCAAAGCACAGAGTTCTATCATCACAGTTGCAGTCTCTTAAAGCTGCAATTCATGCTATAGAGGTGAGTCATTATGTTGAGTATGTTTTATATTTCCACTACAACCCATGTGTTTTTACTCTAGAGACTACCTTGAATTCTTTTTGTCTATATGGATAGATGCTTCTAGTGTATAATTGCAAAATATTTTGAAGGTGTGATATTCCAGCTTGTTATATTGTCAACCGTAATTTGGTGTGGTTCTGGGTTGTTGAAAATCAAAAAGTGAGTTGTCGGATAGATTGTCAGGCAAAGAAAAGGTTGCCTTGATCATCACTCTGTTGCTATCCAAAGGCGCCATTATGTTCTGCCTGTGAATTATCAGAAAGACAATGGAAAGCATTAAACCAGCCTCTTTGAATGTGCTGCTTTTGCTACTTCTGCCTAGGTTTGGTCGGTGGCTTTTGCGGATTGGATTGAATAAGTTAATCATTCTGGTTGATTCTTAAGATTGATGCCTTCCAGTGGTTTGGTCTGTCCATGGTGGACAAATTGTTTGTGATTGTTACTCTATACATGAATTAAGATGGAAACGCAGTGCTTCTGTTTCATCATTCCTCTTCTGTTGACCAAATAAAATTAGAGGAAGGTCATTTGTAAAGCAGATTGACTCCATTGTTGAGATGTTATCTAGTTAGACCCCTTAAGAGAGTTTGTTTTGCACTATTATATTCCCATATATTATATTCCCACATACTCAGTAAATGGGAATTTCCATGTTATTGCAGTCAGCAATGCCTGAAGATGCTCTTATTGGTGCTTGGACCAAGTCTGCCCACAGGCTATGGGTAAAGAGACTCAGACGAACCTCCTCGTTGGCGGAGCTTTTGCAGGTTTATTTTAGTGTATCTTTTGGGAACCTCATTTGGGTTGTTTATAAAAGTCTGTTTGCCTCATCTGTCTAAGAATGTTTAAGATCTAATTTACATGCTTCTTTATTTTTATAATCTTCCAGGTCCTTGCAGATTTTGTCAGTGCCATTAATAGGGATTGGTTGCGCCAGTGCAACAAGGTGCCTTGTTACAATTTATCTGGGGAAGAAATTGTTGCTCACTTTCCTATTATTCCCCATACTACATCTGCAGTTGCGCTCTGGTTGGTCAAAATGGATATGCTAGTTGCTCCGTATTTGAAAACCTTACGGTCTGATAAGAATCACTAGTTGGATTTGTCATAGAGGTATCATTCTCTCGATGCATTTCTTCGTAAATTGGAGTTGTATTTTCAATCTTATATCGCTTCATTTGTGGTGTAAATTCTAATCAGCCTCTGCTGATTGATAGGCGAAGACATTTTTCATGAAGAGGTGAACGTTCTTGCCCTTGATCGTAGCAAGGAGCATTGAATGTGAGGTACTCGAAGATTGAATATTTTTCACCGACGTCCAGATGTTTGTGCCATTGTTTCTGGAAAGAGCCAAAGGTCCAAATGATTTGCATGCGGTAGGATGTTACTAGGCCAGGAGTGGATAGGAGTGAGAAAGCAGTACAAAAAAGCACTTTTTTACATCCATTTATGTCATATGGAGGCATTCTGAAGGAACCATTTGTGATTGAATGATGTTGTAAAGCACGAGGCTGTTTAAAAGTTTGAGCTCTAGGAATACATAGTCACTACACCAGTGGCCCGCATCTTTTGGCAACACTACCTTTCTCCTCTCTTCTGGAAAAAAAAGAAGAAGAAAAATAATGTCGGGATCTTCTCCAAAGAATCCTTACTGGAGAAATGAAGTTTTGTCTGATGTAAATTATTTGACTAGGTCAATGAAATAAATTTTAAAGGGTTAAGCGGCAGACTGTCAAAGATGCACCTCGGTTGCGTTTTGGTTATTTGGTAGCCTATTCTTTGCTTCTGTTCAGACTCTTATCTTGTTTAGTTTTGTTTGGGCCAGATGTTTCTTTTCTTGTTTAATGGTATTTTGGGGTCCAATGCATTGTTTACGTTTGGCCACGGTCCGAATCCTTCCGAAGGATAAGCATGAAGCATGTCGAGATTTGCGTTGCATGTTTTAGAATAACGGTTGGATGAATTCAGTCTTCGGAGAACAGAAATGAACATGTCCTCAGGCGGTACCCGATTATGAGATGTGTTGGTGAAGGGATTCCCTTTTATCAACTTCGCTACAACCTTTGAAGATTCGTTTCGTGTATTGATGGTTGTCTAACACTCTTCAAGCATATGCAGTTAGACAGAGATTGAAAAGGGAAGAACAGAGGTATATCTTAGGGGACTTGCTACGAAGCCCAGATCCTCCAAAGGAATAAAAAATGTTTCAGCGTCTCGAGCGTTTGCAGGTTCTCAATCCGCAAGTTCTCCGCAGCCATTCCCCTAACCGTATTTGATCTCAGGTCCGACAGCCAGCTAGGCTTGGAAAATGCCTTCTGGCATGAGGAATGCAGTTGGGAGGCTCTCCCTTTTAAGAAGGGTGTTTGGACAAGCGGCCGGGTCCAACGAATTTGGTAAGAATTACTTTAAGCCGTAAGTAGACTTGGGCGACGCATTTCACACTGAACGACAGGGTTTCACCCAAGCTCAAGAAGCAAAAGGCCTACATTTTCATTCATGGACCGATGGTAGTCCGCTGGGGCTCGTCCATTGTTCCGATACACTACCATCACCTTGAAAGCAGGCATTAATGGAATCATGATTACCAGTATCAATATACCAAAAGATACCCAACTTCCCAGCCATTGCTTGTATTATCCTAGACTTTGCCAAACACACCGAAGTCCGAACTTTCACCAAGGCCATGCTTAAGTCTCAACTGTGTTTTCCCTGGCCAGTAGCAAAGTACAGAACCTCGTCTGTTGATGAAAATCACAGAGAAAAATCATGCACAGGTAAAGATCAGTGTCTCAGCCTGGAGATTGCCTTTTCAATTTCGTCAGTCAATTTTGCACTGTGGACAAGTTCGCTTGGAAAGACCATGCTACAGCAACAAAACTCTACTTACTCAAAGCAACTTTGGTTCTCTCATCAACGATAAAACAATTACAATCAATAAAACAATATCTAGGAATAACACGGAGATGCAAAACATTGGTGATTAACCGGGCGGAGGTGATGCCAGAAGACAGTAAGAAAGAATAGCATTACGTTGCATGATATTATTTATTCCAGCCACCATTACAGGCATTCCACCTCATCACCTGAACTTACTTGATCGCTTCGAGGCATCTAAGCCACTAAGACAAATCTACATAGAGTCGCAAGTCTATTTCCTGCATAGGATTCGAAAGAAGGAATGCTGGTTACTGAATTGTTGTTTTATCTGAGAGATTCTAAATCACGTCAAAGGAAAATTCCTATAGTTAAGACTTTAAAATTGACATACCATCTGAGAATCCTCGAGGTCCTCCTAGAGGTGATATGGTGTAAGATCAATTTTAAGCTGTTGCTTCCCTTTGCTTGCCCTCTTTGGAAAGATCAAAAAGAAAGCTACGATCATAATTCAATACCATGTTGTACACTCATAAGAAGATCCAAAGCAATTTAAGCAAGCTAATATTTTACTTTTTCCATCAATGATTTCTGAGGACAATAACAGAACTTAGACAACAAACAACATCCAGTTTTCATTTACTGCAGATTAGTAATAATTTACAGAATTCAGCACAAGCAGTAACATCACTAAGATCTATAAAAGTAAAAAATTGGCATTTTCAATTTCCAATGCCTTTCTTCTGGGTTTTCTAGCAGCAGGAATTTCGTCTGGATCAACCAAATTTTTAGACTGGTAAGTCAAATCCTTCTAAACTTCATTTTCTCTGGATCAACACATATTCTACTCCTTCAACCACATCACACAAAGCAGACATAAGTTTTCTCATCAATTTTTACAGAAGTGAGCTTTCCAGTCTATCTCCATGGTGCCAAATGAGAAACACAAGCTTCAAGTTTCATTTACAGCATAGAACCCCTTCACATAATTAAGAATTAGGAATGTAAATCATTTGGCCTTTTCTGGTTACACTCTTATACATAACATTATGTCATAATTTCATTCTAGGATTCTGTGAATCATGCTTGGTGTATTAGTTCTGGTTTCCTCAGAAGATAATCAATTGAAAGGTAATCTCACTTAGAAAAAGTGCGGATGTCCTTGGAATATGATAGATCGAAAGGTAACAATTTAACACATGAAGATAAATGCACTTGATTGTTGTATGGCTCATCATATAAAAAAATAAGATAACACTCACAGCTATTGCCACAAGCTCTTCCAGAAGCTCCTCAAGATGGCGTAAGGGCTGTCACCATCAAACAGTAGGAGTTTAGACTGTTTAGTTCACAACTTAGCAACATGTGGTCATTAATTCCACACATCCTTCAAAAAGTGCAAAATTTTCTTTGAAAAAAAGTAGATCGTCAGCAAAAAGACGTATTTACTGAACTCACCCATTGAGTTGGACCATCTACTGGTGCATTTAAGGGGTCATTGTGCACCTGAACACATCCAAAGTGATTCTTAGAAGACCAACACAATTGAATTCAGAAGAAGGGATACAAGAAAGACGCCTGTAGCTATACATAGTTGAGAGCATAGTTATTAGGATAGTGTTGAGCCCATGGCTAACAAAGATAAAAGGGCTGATAAATAACAGACAAATGCTTTTCTCGGGTGAACATTCCAGATGAGGGAAAATCAACAGCTCTTTGTTTGAAACAGTGCCAGTAAATCCATACATATGCAGGAATCAAACCGGTGTCCAAAGAAAAAAAAATGCATTTGAGCAAATAAATTCCGATGCTGGTCTCTAAGTAATATTGCAGTCTATGCCTTTATTCTACTCCCTGAAAATAAGGTTTGTCATTCCTGAGTAAAAATTAGGGCATGCACCAGTCCAGAGATTTCCGACAATCTGAAGAAAATTGTAATGACCGATTGTAATTGGGACTCAGCATACCTCCATAAAAAGCCCATCCACTCCAACCGCAACTGCTGTCCTCGCAATGCATGGAATGAGTTCCCGAAGACCTCCGCTGGCAACACCTCCACCTTCCAACTATAGAAAAAACATAGTTTGCTTTTCAAATATGAGGATGCACTACAGACAGGGATTTACACTGGGTATGTAAAAAGCTGCTACCTGGAAGATCTAAGGACAGACAACACTCTTTGGTGATATCATGCATTTACAGGAATAGAGGCAAACAAGGTACTCAATCTGACAAGTTCAACCTTAAGGTCTATATCTCCAGACAAAAAAACAATAAAAAAAATTCGTTTATCTATATCTCCATATATAAGAGAAGTCGAATATACTTCTACAACCAAATTTAGGAGAGAAGAAACAAGCAAGAGTGATGGGAGGATGAAAGGTAACATAGCCACCAGTTTTACTTTATTTCTGAGATATTCAAGAAAAAACAGGAAAAACCATGCTATTCCATCTTGAAGCATCCATCTCCTGTTTGCAAGTGGTTGTGCAGCTAACAATATAAAGTCCTAAAAGCACGTGTTTTCATCCTGAGTGATGAAATAGATAGCGTTCTCATCAAGACCGGCATAGCATGGTATGTATACTAAATGACAACAATTTCACTAAAATCGGCTAGTGAATAGCAACCCATCTCAATTATTTTATATACATTTCCCATGAGGTTCAATGAGAAAAACTTGAAGTTTAAGCCAGTAAGAATCCCCTTTTAACATTATATAAATGGAGTTGATACCTTTCTCCCAGCAGGTTGTTGGAGTGCATGTGTGACATCAGCTACCTGGGCAACATAAGGTCAAATAGTATTCCCACAAAGCAGTGAAAAAATTCACAGGCACAGTGAAGAAAAAGCAATCCTCAACAGATTAATGTCTGTCGATGCATGCAGGCACATTGACATTGGCCAAGGCTATCACATAAAACAAAATTCTTTTTGTTTGTTTCTGGAAAAAGAAATGAAGAAATGTTCATTACCATACTAGTTAAACAGAAATTTCAGTTGTAGTTTTTGTAGGAAAATCATCTTAAAATTTTATATGCATGCACCAGACAGATCAGGCAGCATGCAGCAACTCACCAATCTAAGAAACTATAGTATACTTACAACAGGACAGTTGGCCTCTCTCATCCACTCGAGATTGCGTGGATCCACAATTAAATCATCTACAGACAGATTGAAGATATGAATCAATAACCCAGGATAAGGAAAATAACTCTGAAGATTAACTGCCTCTCCTGTGATCATGACATTACTCTGAAGTATGTAAACTAGGATATAATCAGCCAACTGAAGCCTAAAAGAAAATCAGAGTCTTTCCATTGGGGATAAATGAGTTGTCATATAATCAGAATTTGATCGAAAGCTGTTCACTTATCCAACTATTGGTCGATTACCAGTATAAAAAGGGACCAAGAGTTAATTAGGATGCACACAATTCATAAACCATATTATAAAGATCCCTGGAAGTAGAGAGCACCACCCTATCAGATATCAGAAGCTTCAAGTTTTGACAAATAAAGTTCAATTAAAATCATCTATTGTCCTCAAAACCCTGAACGAAGTTGACAATCTTTCAATAGCATTCTACAATACTAGAATCACTTACTATAACCAAACATAGTTCCTCTTTCACAAACCATGACGTGTGGATTCCCAGCCAGTCTAATTTTTTCAGCAGAGTTCGCCATGACCTGCATTTCTGCTAATATCAGCAAAGGTAGGATTGCACTCGACAAGTCAAGCAAACAATCAAGTACATATAAGCACTTCAAACCCATGCACAAGATCCCTAAACTTCCTAAAGAGTCGGCCTAATTAAAAAAAGAAAAAGAAAAAGAATTCAATAGAAATATTATGGAGGATTTAAACTCTAGACATAAAGGAAGTTCACTCACAGAGGAAGCACAAAATTGGCCTTTCTTAATGTTAATAATCTTCCCTGTCTTAGCTGCTGCAACTAGGAGATCTGTCTGTCAATATGAGAAAAATAAATTGATTTCAGACTTCAGAAGCCTTTATGATTATCAAAATACGATGAATTACATATCCAACATCTGTATTGCAGAACCTGACGGCATAAAAATGCTGGAATTTGAATAATATCTGCAACTCTTCCTACTGCTTCGCACTGAACAAAACAAAGGAAAAATACAGATAATTGATACTGATGCATAGAAATTCTCAATGAGCAACTTTTGTGCAGTATTTCACACAAACTGCAGTCCTGCCACGTGCTAATTACAGAGAGACAAGAAAAGGCAGCAACAATACCAGCAATTACCACAAGCATAAGAACAAAGAAGCTATCAAATGGAAATGCTAAAACAGAAGTACAACACGACACAATACTCCAAAAAAAGTATTTAATTAGGAACACTGAATGAAGCTGGAAATGTGTAAAATCAAAAGGAAAAGTTTCTGAAATGAACTATTCTTCTATTCTTTCGCTTTAATGAGAAGTAACGTTGTAGTAGTAAATTAATACATAAACTTGGAGAACCTCACAACTAAATCAAATTGGAGAAATCTTTTGTTGCGACGGGCAGCATCATTTAAGCAGTCAATAAATGTGTATAGGTCACATCTTTGTGAGAATGATTCTTGATGTGGTTATAGTCGTCAACAGAGCACAACCTTGCCATCAGTTGATTTTCAAAGAAAGGGAAAAAATAAAATAAAAAATGAACTAGCAGTATATGACAGCTTGAAATCTCGTAAGGATAATGGTAGAAACAGAACAAATAGCCTCAAGCCTGAAACAAATACGAGGCTACACTCTTCTTATAGAGAAGTCACACCAAGATGAGAAAACGGGAGGATTACCTGAATTGTTTCATGCACATCAGTCACAATAGGAATGTCATAAGTTGCCTTAACTTTCTCAAGGATCTGTAAGCAACCGAAAAAATAAACATTAATCATGTGACATGCAGATTGAGAGAAGAACCAGAATTATCAAGCAGTGTACAATTGAGCACTACACATGCATCGAATGGACAAATTTCATATTCAATTTTCCGCACAACTACGACTATCCTTGATGTTCTTCTCTTACCCCTAACCCAATTGTCGATTTCTGTTGCACTTGCGATTCGAAGATATACATATAAGATGGAAAACAATTAAAGGAGGAGAAAAAGAAAAGCACCTTGAGGCCTTCAGCCATGCCGGGACCACGGAACGATTTCGACGACGTTCGGTTGGCTTTGTCAAAGCTTGACTTGAATACAAGCGGTAAGCCAACTCTGCAAGAGTGCAATGAAAAGAAGTACCTTATCAACTCACAACAAGAATAACGTCGACCATATATCTTTACTCTGTTTGCTAAACAAAAGTACAGCGGCATCAATTTGATCAGGGAAGCAAGCTTAGTCAAGTGAAATCAAATGATGAAAGCTAATCAGAGAACAAAACAAGCGACGAGCTTCTTTCTCCAAGTCCTCGTTTCCGTCCAAGGCAATGGCTCTCGCAAAATCCAAAATGCAGAGGGAAAACGTACTTTGCAGCGACGCTCTTTATGTGCTTCGTCATGTACAAAACATGCTCCTCCGATTCAATCACATTCGGTCCGGCTAACAGAAAGAATGGATCCGCCGCCTGTCAAAGAGTTCGAGCCATCAACTATGAATCGTACCGCTGCGCCTCGAGGTCGGCTAAAGAAAGAAGAAGAAGAGGACGCGGTCCGAACCTTGAGCTGGTTGAACAGGAGCGCCGACGATTCCATCTCTGTCGAATCAGGCTATAAACGGAACGGACACTGCAATCGGGAAGAACAACAAAAAGAAGACAGAGAGCGATCAGCATCGGCATTCTTAAAAAATTCACCAAGCAAGGCTCGATCCCGCGCTCCGCCAGGCGAGCGGATCGCGCGCGGGGCTCGAGATCAGGTGAATGATACGAGCCAATGCGGGTCGCGGTTCCCCCGACAGGCTTCGCGCGCGCGCGCGAAGGACCGGCGGAGGTTCGTTTCGCACCTCTTCTTCCGGCGGGTTCTCCGAGGAGTCCGGCCGAGGAAATGGCAGCCGGAGACGCGACGGCGGAAAGGCGAGAGAGAGAGAGATCAGAGAGATGAGCTTCCGGGACTCGGATGCGACGGGAGGATGAAGATTGTGGGCGTCCACACCTGCGGCTTTGAGCAGTAGCGAGTGTGAGTGTTACTCCCTGCTTGCCAGCCAGTAGTGAGCTTGCCGAGGATTTGACGCCGTCGCTTTTATCTCGATCTATCGATTGGTTCGGAAGGGGTATATATATATATATCTTTTATATTAACTTCCGTTTATTTTGGGAAAAATAAATAATTTTAAAAATATTTTTCAAAAAATGATAAACTTCTCTTGAAATAATTAATCGATGAAATGTATTTTCATTTGTTAAATATATATCCCGAGTTGAGTCCGACAAATAAAAAATTGACCTGAGATTAATTATTATTTATGGAGTTTTGAATGTTTGGAATTCGATATTTTATGAAAGTCCAAAATCGATCAAAGTCAACTTCATTTGGCGAATTAGAGCTGGATGAAAGAGAATATAAAAGGATATAATAGATGACGATTTCCTAATTGTTATCGCCGAGAAGATTTAGGACCTTGGACTTTCCTCTACAAGTTATAGTCGGTAAATAAATAAAAGACAGAAACGACAACCCCAATGTTGACTTTGTCGACCGAGTACAGCTAGGATTGCATGGGTTTCTTTCCACTTTAGAGTTGGTCAACTCTTTGCTTAATATATATTAAATTGTGGGCACTTTGGCATGAGTAGTTGATAAGACTGGAGCGTGATTTTTGTACCGTGCATATCCAAAGGTCTTCTTGAAGTGCCGTGTGTGCAAGTGCTCGCCGGGCGAAGACGTGTAGAGGAATTTGTGAATTACGTTAGTGTTCAAGTTATAAAATCTCATGTCAAGATTTGTGTATAATTTTTTCGTTAAATTGAAATATTATTTCGCGAGGAATTGCGGGGCAAAGCATCACGTGAGTTATTGGATGTAATTGGAGTTTGGGAAATATTGAGAATATTTGAGTGATTCGAACATGTGATTTCCATTATATCGCTTGATCTATAGTGAAATTCATTGCTACTTTTCTCGTGGACGTAGGTCAGTATGACTAAACCATATAAATCTAGTGTCTGATTTATTTTCTTATTCTATTTGATTTATTCAATTGATTGTTCTCGACAACAATTGGTATCAAAGCCAAATTTGGCTAAGTTGAAGTCTATTGAAGGGAAAGTGAAAATCAATAAATTTGATGGTGTTAGAAGTAATAAGGGTAAACGGGTCTTTACCACTTTTAGGGTTTATTTTGATGTATATATATTAAACTTTATTGAATAATACTAAGTACGTTTTTCCCTCACATGGTATCAGAACCTAGGGCTTAAACCTAGATGACGGAGCAGCCACTCGTCGTTGTCGACTCGCCGGAATAGTTGGCTGTCGCCGCCGCTCACCATCGAACGCCCCTGCCACTCGAGCGTCCCTCTTCCTTTCTCTCGCTTCTTCATGCGGCTTGCTTACGCGGCTTGATCGTGCTCGTTCGACTTGATGGGTCTCTGTTCTTTGGTTATTGACTCATTGGATTTGTAGAGGATCGACAACATTGCCAGGGACCAAATCCTACCCACGATTTGACGGAGGGAAAGGGCGACAGCAATAGCCGAGGAACACCGGGAAGCAAGCGACACTATTTTTTTATGGGAGAAGATGCTTTTGTGGGTTAGAATTTTTTAAGTTGCTGAGAAAGAGACCTCACTGTTTTGGCTGATTACTATTTTTTTTTTTTTGTCGATCCTACGCTAATCCTACTCTAACATTCACTCTCAGACTTTTGTCCTGCTTTCTTGCAGGGCGTAGGAGTCGAAACCCACTCCTGAAATGAAATCGTCCTCACCTCAATCCCCCCTAAAAATGTGAGGATTTGAACCCCCAACCTCCCCCTTTCAAGATGGAAGGGTGGTCACTGGGGCGAACCCCCAGTGGTTGGCTGATTAATTTATTCGAGACTTGTGATGAAGCAAAATAGTTGCTGCTTGGGTACAGTGCGGTTATTTATTACTCCACCATTTTTTTTCTTATATTTGGTGATCTAAAAGTTGTGTGGTAGCTTATGTTATTTCATATGGGTGTGGTAATATTGGGTTATTAAATTATTGAGGCTGTTTTGTTTGACAGAAGCTAAGGTCAGAGTTTGCTTATTATTATTTGGAAAATGGGCGATCACTCGAAGAGTACAATTGAAGTAGATCCTGAGAAGAATAATATTGTGATGACTAAGGTGATTTCCTCTTTGTCTAATTGAATTACTGATAAGAAGCTCGAAGGTAGTGCTAACTTCAACCAATGGAAGAAAATCGTGAAGCTTACTTTGACAAGCATGAATCAATATAGACATTTAACCGAGTCTAAGCCCAGAGATGATGTAACTCGGGATAGTGTTGATGCACATATTCTTGGTCAAATGATGAATTCTATGGAGAGTAATGTAGTTGACTTGGTAACTCATATTGATACAGTCAGAGAACTATGGGAGTTTTTGAATATGTTGTATTCTAGCCAAAATAACTTGTTACGGATTTATGAGTTATCGTAGAAGTTTAATCGGTTTGAGAGGAAGGGGCATTCTATTACACAGTACTTTGCGGATTTTAAGAGAATGTATGAGGAGTTGAATGCCGTTCTCCTTATTTCAGCTGATATTCAACAAATGCAACGTCAGAGAGAACAATTGGCTGTAATGGGATTCTTAGGAGGTCTTGGTTTTGAATATGAAACTGTTAGGTCTTAGATTCTTGGAGGAGAGAATATTGCGTCACTCACAGATATGTTTGCTCGAGTTCTTCGAGTATCTCGTGAGTCTTCTTAAGATACTACATCTATGGTGGGGAGTTCAGCTCTTGTGTCCCAGACTCGAACTGGTAGTGGTAACAGGAGTGATGGAGGAAACCGTGGCAGATATAGTGGGCGTGGTGTCCAAGGAGGAGGCCGAGGCATAGGAATAGGAAGAGGTCGAGGTCAACATCATCCTTATAGACAATTCCCCATATCTACTGATAATTCGGGGACTACACGAGTTTGTCATTACTATGGCAAACCTGGTCATATTCAAAAATTTTGTTACAAGCGACATGGGAGACCAGGGCAGTAGCACTAGTTTGCTAATACGGTGTCTAATATTGACTCTACTCCGCAGTCATCTGAAGACAAGGTGGTGGTTATGTCTGGTGAGGAATATGCTGAGTACAAACAATTTCAAATCTCAAAGCCTGTTTCTTCCACTGCTACTTTGGCATAGATAGATAATGCTACTGCATGCCTTTCGGCTACTTCTTGTCCTTGGATCATTGATTCAAGGGCTTCCAATCACATGTCAGGTCTTTCAAGTATATTTTCCTCTCTTTCTCCATCTTCGTCCATAGTTACTCTAGCCAATGGATCACCTACACATGTTAAGGGAATTGGCACAGTTAACCCAACTCCTTCATTGCCGTTGTCCTCAATGTTTTATCTTCCACAATTTCCATTTAACCTAATGTCTGTTAGTAAGTTAACAAAAAACTTTCAGTGTTTAGTAACTTTTTATCCTTATTCTTGTATTTTCCAGAATCTGGCTATGAAGAAGACGGTTGGTAGAGGACGTGAGGAAGGGGGGATGTATGTACTTGAAGATGCTTCTTTAATTGCTTGCTCAAGTGTTGCGTCCCCACATCAAATCCATTATCGTCTTGGTCATCCTTCTCTACGTAGTCTTCAAAAGTTGGATTTTAGTTTTCAATCTCTTTCTAGTCTAGAGTGCGAGTCATGCCAACTTGGCAAATTACATCGTGTTAGTTACACACCTCGAGTCATTAAACGAGCAGCATCTCCTTTTTTATTAGTTCATTCAGATATTTGGGGTTCATGTCATGTGGTTTCTAATTTAGGTTTAAGATATTTTGTTACTTTTGTTGATGACCATTTCAGAGTTACTTGGTTATATTTAATGAAAGATCGTTCAGAATTATTTTCTATTTTTCGTGCATTTATATCTGAAATTTATACTCAATTTGACATGCATGTTAAAGTTCTATGTTCTGATAATGCTAAGGAGTACTTTTCCACATCTTTTTCTATTTTTATGACTCAACATGGTATGATTCATGAATCTTCCTATCCTGATACTCCACAACAAAATGGTGTTGCTGAAAGGAAGAATAGGCATTTATTGGAAGTTACTAGATCCATGTTATTTGAGATGAAAGTCCCCAAAACCTTTTGGTCTGATGCTGTTGTAACTGTATGTTATCTCATCAATCACATGCCTTCTTCTGTTCTGCAAGGTGATATTCCTTTTTCCACTTTGTTTCCTAATGAACCACTGTTTGTCCTAACACCCCGTATTTTTGGTTGTGTTTGTTTTGTTCATGATCATCGACCTGGAGTATCAAAACTTGATCCCAAGGCAATCAAGTGTATGTTTATGGGTTATTCTCGCACTCAAAAGGGATATTGCTGTTATTCTCCATTACTGAAAAAATATTTTATAATAGTTGATGTTTCATTTTTTGAATTCACTCCTTATCATAATGTTCCAATTGATGTGTCTGAATTAGATGAAGACTTGTATGTGACCACCATTCGGTTTACTATTCCAACTATATTACCAGTATCTACAGAGAAACCATCTCCTCTCCAGGTTTATACTCGACGTCCTCGTGTCGCTGCTGCTCCCCTCGCTCCTCCCGTCATTACTATGTCATCTTCTGCTCTAGATCCACCATTAGCTGACCCTCCTCTTGTGTCTGATCTTGATCTTCCTATTGCTCATCGCAAAGGGACACGTACTTGTACTCAACATTCTATTGCAAATTTTACTTCACACTATTCTGTGTTTCCTACTTTTCGAGCCTTTTTAACTACTGTTGAACAATATTTTGTCCCCAAGTCTGTCGCTGAGGCATTACAAAGTTCTGGGTGGAGGATATCAATGGAAGAAGAATTAAAAGCTCTCGAGATTAATCAAACTTGGGACTCAATACCACTTCCTCTAGGCAAAACTGCTTACAGTTACTCGACCAGACATTGCTTTTCGTATTAGTGTAGTAAGCCGGTTTTTGTCTTCCCCTCGTACATCTCACTAGGATGCAATTATTCAAATATTGAGGTATTTGAAGAAAGCTCTGAGGAAAGGATTTGTCTACCAAAACCATGATCATATCAGGGTTGAAGGATTTTCTAATGCTGATTGGGCTAGGTCTCCAGATGATAGAAGATCAACTACTGGGTATTGTACCTTAGTCGGAGGAAATCTGGTATCATGAAAAAGTAAGAAACAAAGTGTTGTTGCCCGCTTCAATGCTAAATCAGAATATAGAGCCATGGCACAAGTGACATGTAAATTAGTGTGGATTCGATAGTTATTAACTGAGTTAGGCTTTAAAGATTTAGTACCCATGACTCTATGGTGTGATAATAAAGTTGCAGTGCATATAGCTTCCAACCCCGTGTTTCATGAGAGAACAAAACACATTGAGGTTGATTGTCATTTTATTCGAGGGAAGTTGCAGAGTGGAGTAATTCTTCCCAATCATATTCGAACCAGCGAACAACTTGCAACATCTTCACTAAATCCTTAGGTAATGGGAGGATAGAACATATTTTTAACAAGCTAGGTATGATTAATATTTATGCTCCAGCTTGAGGGGGAGTGTTAGAAGTAATAAGGGTAAACGGGTCTTTACCACTTTTAGGGTTTATTTTGATGTATATATATTAAACTTTTATTGAATAATACTAAGTACTTTTTCCCTCACAAATGGGAAGAATTTTAGTTTCTGGAATATGGAAATTGAATTCTATCAGATAAAATTGCATTCGCTCCTATATGGAGAGAGAAGCCAGATACGATGAAGCAAGCTAATTAGGATTTGCTTGATAGATGAGCTATGAGTGTTATTTGGCTCAAGTTGCTCATAACATGATGTTTAACATCGTGAAGGAGAAAACCACTGCCGATTTGATGAAAGGCCTGTCAAATATGTACGAGTAGGTAATCAACAAGGTTTATTTGATGTGACATATGTTTAATTTGAAGAAGAACGAAGATGCCTCATTTACATATTATATCAATGAATTTAATGTGATTATTAGTCAATTGAGGTTAGTTGATATTGACTTTGAAGATAAGGTACATATTTTGATTTTATTATTCTCATTGCTTGATAGTTGGATACCACTATTACTATTGATAGTAATTCCTCTAGGTTAATGAGCTTTACGTTTAATAGGGTTCGAGATTTAATTTTGAGTGAGGACATCTGTAGAAGAGAATTTGGTAAACCTATATTTACTGCTTTAGTAGGTGAAAATAGTTGACAAACTAGTACACGTGTTAGTAAAAGTAATACAAACATGAATAGACGTAGTTTGTCTAAGATTGATAGAGTTATTTGTTAAAGATGTGGCAAGATAGGACATCTTAAAAGGAATTGCCTTAAGTTAAAGAACAAGTAGGATAAGAGAATTATAATTGATTTCACAAATGATATTACAATTGTAACTTATGGTAATTCGGATAATACTGATTTTGTCTTGTCTATTACTAATGATTCGTCATATGAAGGATGGATTATAGATTATGGTTTTTCTTTTTATGCTACACCAAATAAAAACTGCTTTACTACTTATCAAGGTTGTTGCGATCTACTCCTTGAGGGGAGGTAATAGGTTTAGGGGTATTACCTAACGGACGGACCTAAGGCCCATGATTAGGCACGGGCTTTCCTAAGCCCATACCTCATGCAATATTCGGGTGTTTTTAAGAATTTTGTAATAAGGAGTCATCATTAGCCTATTGGGGTCGGCTAGAAACCAAGTGAAGCATGGTAGTATACCTCACTTCCTACGCAACAAGAGAATCTAAGGTCGGGGACTTGATTACACTAATTAATCAATTAGTGCCCTTTCAGTACCTAATCTTATTCATTTTAAAAAAAGATTTTTGTTAGGCAGTTTGGATTGATTTTACACCTATCTACTAACATGTGAGGTGATCATACGGGTGTGCAATCATTAAAATAATAATTATAGTTACCAAGATCCTAATTGTAGTAAAATTGAGTATGTGCAATTAAATATTCGCAAACATAATTAAATATGTAAATTAAACATGCGATATAATCAATATACAAGTAAATAAAAGCCTAATTACACTAAGAAGACAAGACATGGCAACTCTTAACCAAATCCCGCATTTTTAGATTTTAGTTTTTTTAAATAAAAATAAAAATAATTAATTTTAAATTTTTTGATTTTTTAAAATAAAAATAAAAATAGTTAATTTTTTGATTTTTTAATTTTTTCTTAGCGAGTTAGGTGCAGTGCGGTCTAACCCGACTCGGGTCTGACCTAGTCAGGGCAAGTCGGTCAACCTGCTTGAGTCGGTCTGGTTGGGCCTTCGCGCGGCCTAGATTGGGCCCAACCAGAGGGCCCAATCTTCTTGCAACAGGGCCCCCTGCAAGCCCGTGCGAAAAAGGTTGAGTGGGCTAGATCAAATCTGGCCCAACTTGGCCTGGACACCCTGGTCGCAACCGCTCAGTCGCAACCAGGGACATTGCGACGGCAGGCGAGCGGTTTCTCTGGCGGCTGTGGGGTGTTGCCTCGGTCAGGCAAGGCAATGACTTCCGGTCGGTCAGTGACGCCACCCCGGTGGCCAATTGACCGAGCTGGGGCTTTACACAAAAGAGAAAAGGTGGGGGTTTTGGCTAGGCATTTCGGCGAGCAGGTGGAAGGCGTTTTGGGAAGCAGTGGTTTCGGCGCTCGGCCAAGGCCCGAGCGTGAGTTTGGATCGACGATGAGGCATGCCAGAGCAATAGGAAACACAATGGGATGGGTAAAGGGGCCAGAGCTTGCTTGAAGTGGTCGGGGTGAGCTTCGGCCAGCTCAATTTCGAGAGTGCACGCAAGGTGTTGATAAAATGCCTACCCAGATTTCAGAGGAAATGCCGGCGGTTGGCGGCTGTCAGCGGCTCACCAGCGGCGGTAGGGCATCTCGAGGGGTCTCCTCCTCCTCGACTTCCTTCTCCGACGCTGTTCTCCTTCTCTTCCTCTCCTTTCACTCCCTCTCCTTGGTCGCCCTTGTTCTGTGTTCCCCCTCTCGGTTCTCTCCCTTTCTGTTCTCTCCTCCTTGCCTTCCCTCCACTCCTCCTTCTCTACTCCTGCTCTGACCTCTGCTCTGCTATGCTTTTTCTATTCTGCAGGTTTGCGTGCGAAGGATGCCCAAAGGAGGAGGACAGCTGGGGCGTGGGTCGGGCCAAAGGGAGAGGGAAGTTGGGCCAGGCCGCGGACGCGCTAGAGAGGAAAAGGGAGGTGCAGGTTGGGAAAAGGCCGAATTTGGTCCAACTTGACCCCCCTCGCGTTCTTTTTTTTTTTTTTTTTGAAAATAGGTGTCAACAAGGGTGTAATTAGGGAACAATACTGAATCCGATGTTGTCGGTATTGGCAATATTAGAATGAGAATGTATGATGATATTATGAGGACATTGATTGGAGTGAGGTGTGTTTCAGAGTTGAAAAAGAACTTGATTTTCTTAAGTGCTCTGGATTCAACTTGGCATTGATATATTTCGAAATGTGGAATTATGAAACTTATTCAAGGCGCTTTGTGATGATGAAATGAATCAATCACAGTGGCTTATATGAACTTTAAGGTAAGATAGTGACAGATTTCATCGCGGAGACAGTAGATGCATATGTTCGAGAGTCTGAATTGTGGCATATGTGTTTGGGGCACATTGATGAGACAAGCCTGAAGGTTTTAAGTGAAATAAATCTGCTAGGTGGTTGTGTTGCTAACAAACTAAATGCATTGAAGTGTTGTGGTTTAGATCAATGATGGAAAGTGCAGTTCAATAAGACTGTTAGAGAAACTATGGAAATTGCAGAGTTAATTAACTTGAATGTTCGTAATTCACTTAAATATTCATAGGTTGTCGCGGTTTCCTTCGAGAAAGAGTGTCGGATTTATGCTAACAGTTGTTGATGAAGACGTAGTGTTTATGCTTAGGCATAAGGTTGATGCTAATAGTTGGATCATGCAGTTAACAGTTTTTGTCACAACCTAATTTTTCAGGTGAATCGCCTAAAACTAGGTTAATGGATTATTAAGTCTTTAAGCTTAGCTCGAGCTCTCCCAAGCCCATACCAATTCGCGACTTAAGGTTCAAATATGCAAATGATTATTTTCTAGGAGTTGTCACTAATCGGTTTTCGGTAGGTCAACTAGACACCTAAGTAAAATAATGGAAGCATTATTTTACTCCTACGAACCAAAGACTAGGGGTTTGGGGACTTGATTACACTAGATTTCTTTAATGCCCTTTCGGTATCATTTCTTTCTTTTTTTTTTAATTTTCAAAAAATGTTTTTGCAAGCAGCTTGGATTTATTTTAATTCACTTTCTTAACGTGTGAGGCGATCATGCAAGTGCACAAACCATCAATTTAACACCCAAGAAAGCGAATAAAATAATGTAGGATTTACCTCAAAGCAACGAAAGCATACACAATGTTAAATTAGAATCCACATTAACAACCCTAGATATGATTTCTAATTAACATGCAATCACTTCAATTTTTGCTTTCACTTTATTTAATGAAAATTTAATCTATATGCAATGCAATGCTTCTAATCTAATATGAAATGATATAACATGATAGCATGTCCTAAACTATATGAATGAGTATTTTTTTTTTTTGATTTCTTAATGAACATGTAATAATTAAATGTGCAATCTAAATTAACCAAAATGACCTAATTCTAATGACGTGCAATGCAATGCAATGACGTACAAAATTATCTCAACTAAAATGACATGCAACATGCAATTTAATATGCGAGCTATATGTCACGTGACATTTATTAAATGACCTAGTCTAATACTGGGCAATTCTTAATTAAATGAACCTAACAACAATCACTAAATGGCGTGCATTTCATGAACTTAATTCTATATGACGTGCATATGATTTTTTATCCTAAAAACGCAATCTATTCTAGATAATGAAGTGAATTTAAAATGAAACATGCAATTTTATCCTAAGATACCATGACATACAAAGAATACCCTAATTCTACATGATATATGCATGATGATTTTTTTTGTTTTTCTTTATGAAATTCGAAATTAAAACTAACACATAATTAAACATGCAATTCAAAAAAAAAAAAAAAACTAACAACCTAAATGAATCCGTTTTTTTATTTTATATTTTTCTAAATTCGAAATAAAATCTCTATTCTAGATATGCAAGATAACAAGAAATATTCCAAAACAAACTGAATCCTAATTCAAATATTTTTTTGGATTTTTTTTAGTGGTTTTCCAAAACAAGCAATTATCAAATAAACATTGTATTTAAACTAATCAAGACATTCAATCAAATAAAGGATTAAAATAATCGAAAAAATAACCTGTTATCTCACAGGTCAAATTAATAATTACTCCAACCCTGAACATCACGACAAGAAGTTCAAAATAATTAAAAATATGATCCGAAGTCTTACGGATCAAATTAATAATTATATTGATTCAACAATTAAAATACTATCAACAAACCCCCAAAAATTAATATAATTAAAAAAATGACCGAACATCTTACGGGTTAAATTAATAATTACAATAATTTTAGGGAAAACCCCCTACGGATAATGCCTACAAGATTTTATGAATATTTACATCCAATATCACAATTTAAATACCTAGACTAAAAAAATGCTATCAAATGAAATAACCAAAAAAAAACCTAACAAATAAAAAGAGTAAAATAAACTAAACTATAATGAAAGTAAAAAGTAAAAAGTAAAAAAAAAAAATAATAAAAAAAACTACCTAAGGGTAAGTAATGGAGACGGGGGGTGATGCTGGGGAAGGAAGGTCATTGGCCGACACAGGTTCAGACTCCGGCGAGGGCTGGACGGCGGCAGCAGCAAGGTGCAGGGGTCGGCGACTGAGCGGAGGACGGTGGGCAGAGGCGCTGCGGAGGTGAGCTGTTGAGGCGGAGGTCCGAGCAGCGTGCAGGGGGGTCGTAGGTCACCGATGCGGGGTGTTGGGTGGAGGTTTGCTGCAATCGTTGGGCTCGGGGCGTTATGGCAGGTGGCGCTCAGCGCTCGGGCAATCGCAGGTCGCCGAATCGGGGCTTGGGGACGGCAAGTGTCGAGCGCTGACAGAGGTTGCGAGCGGCAAATGGGTCACGGCACTTGGGTAGTCGCGGGTCAGGAGCAGCAGGGCTCTGGTGTCGGGGCGGCATGGATCATCTGGGCGGAAGATCTGAGTAGCGTACAGGGGTTGAGGACTCGGGGATCGGCGATGGTGCAGGCGTGGCGAAAGGGAGGCGCAGCGGTGCGAGCGCGGCTACGCGGGCACGATTGTTGGAGGAAGCAGGCAGAGGCGTAGGCACAGGGGTGTGGTGGCACAGCTGGGTGAACCTGATGGCGCAGGTGTGGGCACGATGATGTGCCGGTGAGGAGGAGCCATCGGTCTACGGGCAGCAAATTCTGGCGATCGTAGGAGGAAGATGATGAGTAGTGTTCTGCTCTTGCTAGGTCCCACTCACCTTTTCCCTCTCTCCCCTTTCACGATTTTTGAACCCCCTTTTCCTTCTAGGGCTCGAATGCCTTTACCCTTTTTCCCTTTTGATTTTCAAAAAATACTCCCCAAAAACTCAAAAGGAAGCCCCCTTTATCTCTGTACATGGCCCTTTTATAGCAAAACAAAATGTGATCTTTTTTTTTCGTTAATATTTCATCTCACGAATATTGCTTATAACCTCTTGA
The DNA here is from genome assembly GCA_014182715.1 of Eucalyptus cloeziana. Classification (NCBI taxonomy): domain Eukaryota; kingdom Viridiplantae; phylum Streptophyta; class Magnoliopsida; order Myrtales; family Myrtaceae; genus Eucalyptus; species Eucalyptus cloeziana. The sequence continues at coordinate 14,820,464 of CM024644.1, read as the reverse complement.
TCACAAAAATCTTTATTTCATGAATATTCTCCCCCGATTTCATCATCTATTGATAAAGATAATATTACAATGCGATTTTCTTAATTTCCAAAAATCCACCGTAATATCACATTAAATCTCTATTTAAATAATTTTTGTCACTAAAAAGAAACGGGCTCGGGCCGATTTTCTCATTTTATGGGCTTAGTCCAGCTTGTTAATTTAAAGCTCAAAAACAATTTATCCGACCCATCCACCCCCGGCCCAAAAAAATGCGAATTAAAAATAAATGCATCTAAACCTATATGCTATGTACTTAATATTTTTTTTCAAGGATAAAATTAACCCCTAACTTTCTAAATGGGTCACCAAAATTTAGGTGTCAACAGTTTTGAACGAAAATGAGACTAGTAAAAAGATCAGAAATTTACATATTGACAGTAGCATGGAGTTTGCTTGAAGTTGTTAAACAAATTTTGCATGAAAGAAGACATAGTGAAACATCGTACTACTAGTGCTGATGAACCACAACATGTTGTAAAATTGAAGAGCAAAACATTACTAGAGACGGTCTATAGGATGCTCTTTAGTGCTGGTATGATTAGGAGATTCTTAGTGGTTGCGTACTACTTGATAAATAGATCTCCATCGACTATGATTGGATGTCAGATTCTCGAAGAAGTGTGATTAGGTCAAGTTGCTGATTATTATATTTTAAGAATATTTGGTTACCTATATTATGTTCGAGCGAGTGATGGTAAGCTCGATGGAAAGGTACGAAAGTGCATGTTCTTAGGTTATGCACAAGATGAGCAGGATTATCGGTTGTGATGCTTGGAATTAAATTTAGCTATTATGAGTAGAGATGTTACGTTTGACGAGTCTCCAGTACTTTTAGCTAGGAGCGTTTAGAATATTGTTCATATAGATTTGAATGGCGTTAAGCTTGAGGTGAAGTTGCAATCATAAACTCCTAAGGTAGTGGGTATGGGTATTAACAAAGTTATTGACACAAATGGTGCTTATAATGGGATGGAGCATGTAGAACCAATAGTTGTCATAATTGCTGATATTGATAAGGTACATGTTCGATCTCTTGATAGGTATGGATGTAATAATGGTTTTGCTTTATTTATGGTTAAGGAGGTTGCGTCAGAAAGTCCTTGTGTAGTAGTTGAATGTAGGAGTTGGTTTTCTAGTGAGGTCATTGATTCTGGCGAAGTTCAAGTACAACTTAGACTTGAAAAATATCTATAGCAGTTGAGCCAATTGGAGGCTTTGGGATATTAATGACAGAGTTCAAATTTTCCGAATTGATTACGACTTGGCTAAACATCGAGCTAAGGTGTAGATTATTAAATATATATCTTGAGTTTGAGCCTCACAAACAAAAACCCGATCCGAGATTAATTGTTATATATGGAGTTTTGAATATTTTGAATTGGATATTTTGTGAACATCCGAAGTCGATCGAAGTTAACTTCCTTTGGCAAATTAGAGTTGGCGATGGAACAAAATATAAAAGAAAATAATAGATAATGATTACCTAATTGTTATCATCAAGAAGATTTCAAAGGAAGACGTGGACTTTGGATTTTCCTCTATAAGTTGCGGTCGGCGAAGAAATAGAAGACAGAAGAAGTAACCCCAATTGTTTTTTTTTTTTTTTTTTTTTTAGTAACCCCAATTGTTGACTTTGTCAATAAGTTCACTTAGGATTGCATGGGTCTTTTTCCATGTTGGAGTGGGGTAATTCTTGGATTATATATATTAAATTGTGGACACTTTGGGCATGAGTAGTTGATAAGGCAGAGCGTGGTTTTTGTGCCGTGCATATCCAGAGGTCTTCTTAAAGCGCCGTGTGTGCCAGTGCTTGCTGGGCGAAGACGTATAGAGGAATTCATGAATTACGTCAGTGTTCTAGCCATAAAATCTTATGTCAAGATTTGTGTATAATTCTTTCGTGAGATTGAGAGATTATTTCGTAAGGAATTGCGGAGCAAAACATTGAGAGTGTTTAAGTGACTCAATTGTATAATCTTCGTTTTATCGCTTGATCTATAATGAAATTCGATGGACGTAAGTTGTTACGACTGAACCACGTAAATCTAATGTCCAATTTATTTTTTTATTCCGTCTATTTTATTTTTCAACCGCTCACTTTCCACAACATCATTATTGATGATCATTTATCTATACATATTTTTGTGAACGATGAAAATATATTTCGTCCATCCATTTTTGTAGTGATATAAACAATCATTTCTAAGAAAATATTTTCTACTAAACAAGTGCAACTCTAATCTTTTTATCTCGTAAGATAACACATAAGTGAAGAATGTGATCTTTTTTTTTTTTTTTTTTTTTTGCTAACAAAAATGGTAAAACCGTGATAATATTTATATGCTCAAACATTTGTGGGTGATAAAAGGAATGTTCAAATAATTCGTTTCCCTAATCATAGCCAATCCCAAATGATTTCAACCGCTTTTATTACAAATTTTCCCTAGAAACCTCCCATATATGGGTGAAATTAATATTAAGGAAATTTAACTTACACGAGAGAATGGACATGCTCTTTGGATAAGCTATCCCGAGGGGGACGAAATGAGTGGGTCGAAACAAGGTATTCCCTTCTTAGGCCCAACCTTGGACTTTGGTCCACCTAAGTTTGTCTAATTTGGGCAATTTTACATGGAATATTTAATTATTTTGAAATATGGTCGAGTTTGAGTGAGTTTATTTGGGCCTGGTGTTTACTTAGATGATGAAATAATTAAGCTCAATATTCAACAATTAAGCGCAAATAACAAATGACCTAATTCCCATAACTTCATATGCAATCTCAAGAACTCTTTTTGGTCTAAAAAAATCATCGAATTTGATTCTAGACCCAAATATGCCTTGCGTCAAAAAACGTCCACTAGTTTTTTCAATATTATCAAAATCAAGAGGTTGTTGTTGGAGATTCTGACCATGAAGCTCTAATCACCCTAGATGTTGACAATTTTGAAAAAAAAGTAAGGGCAATTTTTTGACATGGAGACATATTAGGGATTATAGTGAAAACTTGCAATCTTTTTTTAAATAAAAAAATTTTGGGGCTAGGATTTGATCAAAAGTTAAGAGGTTTTTTTTAAGGATTAAAGACAATAACAAATAAGCAATTCATCAAGCGCATAGCGACGTAAAATAAAAGAGTTGAAGGATGGAGAAATGTTAGCCGATTTGCAATGATTTGGCTCCAAGTTGGTGCCTATTTCAATTTTGTATCCGTTCGACAATCACACCCAATCCACTAATCAAAAAGCTTGATTGCAAAGGTCAGAAGGTTTTGGAGTATAACGCTATGTACCCTCTTAATTGTACAATATAACTCTCTCCTAAGTGTATTTGACTCTAATACGATAAATTTCAATCGAACTTTTGATTGCAAGTGAGAGTACACACTTAGGGTCCGCTCGTTTCACGGAAAATGAGTCATTTCTGGAAAATATTTTCCTAGAAGTCATTTTCTAGGAAAATGACAATATTTTTCTAGTATTTGGCTAAAATTTGAAAATGTTTCGGAAAATATTTTCCGATATTTGATAAGGAAAATATTTTCCACTCACCAGATTGGCGAACGCGAGCGTCAAGCTCAAGGCTTGCCAGATCGACGAGTGCAAGTTTGAGATCAACGAGCTTGAGGTTCACTTGGTCTAATGACTAGTCAAGAAATAAGAAAATGGGAAACAAAAAAACAAAAAAAAAGGAAATTAAAAATAATTCAAATTAAAAAAAGAAAAAGAAAATTAAAAAATAATTCAAACGAAAAAAGAAAAGAAGAAAAATAAAGGGGAGGAGGAAGTTAGGATTTGTAGAGGTGTGAGATAAGAGAGATCAAATGAGGAAAATGTTTTATATTTTTCAAAAGTGGAAAACATTTTTCTCTACTTTAGAAGACTTTTTTCCTTTGATGGAAAATATTTTTCTTAAGGAATTCATTTTCCGTAAAATGAATGCCGGAAAATCCGGAAAACGTTTTCCCGAAAATTATTTTTCGCGAAACGAATGGACTCATGTGTTTGTAGGTCTTCATTCTTCAAGCAAGAGTGTGTCTTTATACCAATAGTGCTTAGTTAGTTGTCTAAATGGCTAATAATTTTTGTTTGTCATGTCATCCAAGCGGCAGCACAAGTATCTCTCTCGCCCTAATACTAACCGTAACGAATTCGAGCTTTCCATGCAAATAAGAGTAAGTTGTTTCAAGGTTGGTTTAGATTCCATGTAGAAAATATTCGAAACTTATCTTGTCATAAGTTCTAAGGTCCATTCAAATTCCGCCTATATTCTAAAATGAACGATTGCAGTGAATCATCACTTATAATTTACTGCTATTATAATTCATATTTAGATACATGAATAATATGTAACATTAATAAAATAAAAGTCTTAGTTATTAATATATTGAAAATGGAAACTTAGACCAGTGGTTCTTAATTACATACTCATCATTAGACACTATATCAACATGGAATAAAAAATATATATATAAAGACTTGTTTCAGTTAACAAGTTCCCAATTCTTTGAACCTATAACCCACCCTCATGCCATGGAACTTATAACTAGATCGGTCATTAGTTCTACCCTGAAATTATGGGTGAGCATAATTTGGGTGGATAATTCCCACCATAGAATGAGAGCCGTCCATTAATAATCAGTTCTAAAAAATTAGAATCGGGAATCGCCCATTGATTCTATGGATCTATCTGAGAATTAGACCGCCGGTCCGATCAAATTTCCGAGTGGATTTATGGAACCGGTCCTTAATCCCTACAAAATTACATTAATCAATTAATATCTTCTTGATGTATGGGATGTTATTGAGAAAAAAGATGAGAATGAGGAGGTCCCTCTATTCCTTGCCTCCGACGCGTTTATGTGAGCCTCCTTGCTCTTCATATGAACTCTCTGTATGTAGGTATTAGGATGAGCTTAAGTAAGCCATGATTAGTGTCGAAGCCATCTTCACCATCACCATGGAAGCAACTCGTTGGTTCATCCACTGGCATTGTTCCTTTCCTTTTCTTGTTTCAGTCTAGCTATTATTCTTCCTCTTGTCACTTCATATAGGAAAATGGAAGGAAAGAATTGCTCTCGCTACACCTTCTCCATTATGTTTTGGTTACTTAAAACATCTATTCACCAATGCGATTTTATATAAAATAAATAAATATACCAATCTGGTTCGGATGAATGGATGGGCATATCCACATCTAATATTGAGAACTGGATCGGTACTCATTGGTTCTAATAATTTGGAATTGAGAATTGGACCAATTCTCATGAGAACTGCCGATTCTGGGCTGATTTGGTTTGGTTTTTGGCAATTCAAGTAGTTCTCTGTTTCTTTGCACACTGATGGATTTAATCATGGGCCTAAGTTGGCCCGGCCACGATGGGCCTAAAGGCCCGGCCCACGGGAATAAGGCCCGTGGAAGGGAAAGGTATAAAAGGGATGAGAGAAAGGGAGAACGTACCTCTTGGCATTTTGTACGGACGTTCACTTTCTCTTCAAGAATTCTCTCTCTCTCTCTCTCAAAAGTCAGGAAGTGACGCCATCTTCCCTTTTTTGGCGAATTTTCGACATCGGATCGAACGGGACTGAATCCTCTTCCTCAATACGGCGTCGGTGTCTAATCTGTGGCCAACAAGGTACGCTCGAATCCGTGGTGTGCTTTTGATCGATGATATGTGACATTCCCGGGCTTATCTTCCGCATATGATTTAGGGGTTCGGTTTAGGTGCCGAATCCGGTTTTTGGGGATCCGACGATCCCAACATTGGTATCAGAGCATTAGTTCACGTTTTTCCCGACCAATTTACTGTTTTTTGATTGATTTTCGCAAAAAGCATTTCAGCCGTATGGATCGGGGCGAGAAATCCCGACACCCGAGCGTTCTTCGCCATTTTTTCCTACTTTTCGTAAGTCAAAATCAAAATCTGATGGCATAGGGAGGAAGGTGACGTCGAGACGAGTCCGGCGACGTGTCGCGCGCCGCCGGAGGCCGCCGGACGCGCCGCCACGCGCGGCCGGAACGTGCGGGGCACGCGCCGACTCGGCTCCCCCGCGCAAAACGGTGCGTCGGACGCACCGTTTCAGCCTGGGCGCGTGCGACGCACGTGCGAGCGAAACGGCGCGCCGTTTCGGCCCAGGCGCGATGCACGAGGGCGCCAAACGGCGCGTCGTTCGGCCCAGCGCGTGCCACGCACGTGCCGGATGACGTCATCGTGACGTCATCCTAGCACGCGCCTGGCACGTGTCGGTCGGTTCGTCCGACCGGCAGACCGGTCCGACCGGACGACCGGTCCGACCGGGCGACCGGCCCGACCGTCTGACCGGCCCGACCGTTGACCATTGACTTGACCGTTGACCGTTGACCGCGACCGTTGACCGACCGTTGACTCGGAAAAAAAAAAAAAAAAAAAAAAAAAAAGGAAAAGAATTTGTTTCTTTTTCAATTATGTCTATGTGGATTATATGTAATCCCTTTTTTTTTTTTGTTCTGCATTTGTTGCAGGAACAATGCCTCCCCGTAAGCCGCGCGCATCTGTGCGTAGAATGTTAGATGAACAAAAAGAAAGGCTTACAAGGTTGATAGCCGATTTGAAAGGTTATCGATGGGAGAGTGACGACATAATTGATCATGTCATAGAGGTCAACAACAAAATTCAGGAAGTCATTTGGAACGGTTATCCCATGCCAGATATTCAGATGATGCGATTCTTTATGAACACTCTTCCACTAGAATGACAAGGAGTGTTGAATCGCCTACGGGAGGTCAAAGGATTTACTAGCTATAAGGAGCTAGTAATGGCATTCGTAGATGAATATCATCGGGTATGAGCCACAAAGCTGCGACCCAAGGAATGACTTCGATTGGGCCGGGATCGAATGTGCGTAAGAGAAATCCTAAGGGATATCCGTCTGTTTTTTCCGTGGCTGTCAAGAATGCCAGAAAATTTTACAGAGAAAAAGAAAAAGAAATTGGAACATGTAGCAACTTTCCCTATTAGTTGTAATATGCATTGTTTTTAAATGTGATAGCTGTTTTTTATTTAGTATTCTTTGTGAACATCTTATGTAATGTTAGCTACTTGATTGTTGTTGACATATCAACCTATTTGTTAGCAATATTGAGTGAAAGCATTATTATTATATTGTATGTCAATTATCCGCTCGCTTTCGTGATTGGTTCTTTGTGGGTAGTTATTGTGGGTAGTAATAGAAGTTTTTTGTAGCTTCATAGAATTGATTTTGCATATGACAATCATATTAATGATAATTTTAAGTTAGGATTTTTGGAGGATGATTGGAAACATAGTGACCTTTTGATTCTGAAACCTTACTTAAATTTATTAATTAATATGATGGGTTTGTGCAAAATGGGTGCATAAATGATAGACATTAATAACTCGTGCATATATGTCTGATGTGTTCAGATTAATGGCTTCAGCCACAAATAGCATAGTTGCCGAGCTGAACAAAGGTGAAAAGCTCAATATTGACAACTATGAAATTTGGCAAATGAAAATTCAATGTGTGCTAGAAAAGCAAAAGGCACTAAAAGCTCTTGACCATGTTTTGGAAGATCTAGAGGATGTTGTGCGCCACCTTGAGCTAGCAGATCATCGCCTCGAGGCATTAGAGCAGGAAACAGATATTTTTCGTGTTGCTTTAAGCTCGAAGGGGCTTCATGCTCTAAGCGCAAGCGCATTGATTCGTTCAATATGTGGAAATGCAAGGGATCAAGTCCTGCTTGCAAGAAACCAAGAATTAACCAACAAAAGAAAGGAAAGCGTCCTCATGTGAAGAATATCATAAGGGTGAAATGTTACAACTGTGACCAGAAGGGTCACTATGCCCGCGATTGTCGCGAGCCAAAGAAGGTACACACCCTTTGTACAATTGGGAACTTTGCATATGTGTCAAGTTCGTATTCTTGACCGAATCTAATCCTCGTGGACTGTTGATTCGGGAGCGACAGACCATGTAGCGAAGGATAGAGAATCCTTCGTGAAATTCCGACGAGTACCAACTGGAACTAAGTGGATCTACGTGGGAAACAACTCCAGAGCTGAAGTGAAAGGAATTGACACATGCCAACTAAATATGTGTGGTGGACGCACTTTGTTCCTTCATGATGTATTGTATGCTCCGGAGATTCGTCGGAATTTAGTGTCTGTTTTAGTGTTGGTTAAATTAGGTTTTAAGTTGAACTTCCATAATAGAGGTGTAGATTTGTATTTGGATACAAACTACTATGGTCATGGTTATTTTCTGGATGGCTTCATTGTATTAGATATTGATTATGTTAATACAAATGTTTGTTATTCCCTTCTCACGTCTCTTAATACATATGATAATGATGTGAATGTATGGCATGCTAGACTTGGTCACATTGGCCAACAACGTATGAATAGACTAGCCAAAGAGGGCTTGTTGGACAACATTGAAAAAGTCGATTTGCCCATATGTAAGCATTGCCTAGAAGGGAAATCGACAAGGAAACCATTTGGAAAAGGTAAAAGAGCTGAATTTCCTCTGCACTTAATCCATTCTGATATCTGTGGTCCAATGAATGTGAGAGGAAGGTATGGGGCTGTTTATTTCATCACTTTTATAGATGATTATACTCGATTCGGATATGTCTATTTGATTTCTCACAGATCTGAAGCAATAAGTTGTTTCACAAGGTTTATGAACCTGGTAGAGAATCAATTAGATAAGAAAATAAAAGCATTGAGATCCGATCGAGGTCGAGAATATTTATCTGATGAGTTCAGAAAATTATGTGATGAAAAAGGAATAGAAAGACAGTTATCTATTCCATATACTCCTCAACAAAATGGTGTTGCGGAGAGAAGAAACGAGAACCCTACCTGGAAATGGTTAGGTCCATGATGGCATATGCTAACTTACCTATCACTTTTGGAGTGATGCGTTGTTAACTTTGCGCCTATATACTTAACCGTGTGCCTTCCAAATCGATTACTTCCACTCCATATGAGTTATGGACAGGTAGAAAATCGGACTTAAGTTTTCTTAAGCCATGGGGTTGTGCTGCCTATACACATGAGTCCTCTCACAAGTTTGGGAAATTGGGTCCCAGAGGAAAGAAGAGTATTTTCATAAGATACTCGGAACACTCGAAAGGGTATGTGTTCATAGGTGAGCAGGAAAGTGGGAGTATAACTGAATTTGAATCACGGGATGTCACATTCTTAGAGAATGAATTTCCTAAGAAGGGCGAAATAGGGGAAGACAACACGCTATTTGAAACCTCGGATCAAGATAATGATCTTAGTGGAGTTCGTCCAAGTGGAAGTAATATGAGAAGTGATGAATTGAATTCAACTCATTCTCAATTGCAACCACATGATGAGACGACATCATTATCTAATCCTAGTGGGAGCATAATGGAAATGATGTGCAAAGTGTACAAACTCCCATACGGCGAACAAGTCGCTAAAGTATTCCCCGTCGACGTTTTGACATTAAAGGGGAAACTTTTATGGTTGCTCCACAAGATGAGGATGAGCCTAGAAATATTAATGAGGCTTTGAATTGCCCTAGTAAGGAAAAATGGATTCATGCAATGGAAGAGGAAATGGAGTCAATGAAATCAAACCAAGTCTGGGAATTGGTTGATCTTCCAAAAGGACGCAGAGCTATTGGGAACAAGTGGGTTCTTAAAATAAAGCGAAAGGCTGATGGCTCGATAGAAAGGCATAAAGCCCGCCTTATTGCGAAGGGGTATAATCAACAGGAAGGAATTGATTATGAAGATACGTTTTCTCCTGTAGTGAGATTTACCTCGATTCGCATTATTCTGGCAATAGTATCTAGTATGGATCTTGAGTTACATCGGATGGATGTAAAGACCGCTTTCCTCAATGGAGAATTAGAGGAAGAAATATACATGGAACAACCTACTGGTTTCATAGTGAAAGGCTAAGAAGAAAAGGTATGTCGACTTTTGAGATCGATATACGGCCTTAAGCGATCATCGAGACAATGGTATATACGTTTTCATAATGCCATAATTGCATATGATTTTACAATGATTGATGAGGATCATTGCGTATATATCAAAAGATCCAAGGATCAATTTGTGATCATATCATTATATGTTGATGATATACTGATTGCCGGAAGTAATATGGAGTTTGTTCATACTGTCAAGAGTTGGTTATCTTCCAATTTTGAGATGAAGGATATGAGTGAGGCTGCATACATTCTTGGAGTTAAGATTTCAAGAGATCGTTCGAAGAGATCGTTGTCTCTTTCGCAAGAAACATATATAAATAAAGTTCTTGAACGATTTCGTATGCAAGATTGTAAACCCATAGATACTCCTATTGCAAAAGGTGAAGGATTGAGCCATAGATCGTGTCCGAGGACTCCACAAGAGAAGGAACAAATGAAACATGTTCCTTATGCTAGTGCGAGTTGGGAGCTTAATGTACGCTATGATGTGTACAAGACCCGACATATGTTTTGCGGTTGGAATGGTGAGTAGATACCAATCCAATCCAGTCCAAAGACATTGGAAAGCCGTGAAGAGAATACTGAGGTATCTAAAGGGAACTGCTGATTTCAAGTTGAATTATCAAGGAAAGGATCTGCGACTTGAAGGCTATTTAGATGCTGATTGGGGAGGAGATTTAGATGAAAGGAAATCTACCTTTGGATTTGCTTTCTTACTGAACAATGACGCCATATCATGGAGCAGTAAGAAGCAAACGTGTATAGCCTTATCCACGATGGAAGCGAGTTCGTGGCATTATCGCAGCAGCAGTACAAGAATGAGTTTGGCTTAAGAGATTTTTGGATCATTTAGGTGTTATCGATAAAGCTGCACATCCGTTATTGGTTAACTGTGATAGCCAAGCAGCTATAGCGTACACTAAAGATCCAAAATATCATGGCAAGACCAAACATATAGATACCAAGTATAACTTTGTAAAAGATATGGTTGCACGAAAGGATGTGAACTTGCAGTACATATCTACACATAGAATGGTAGCAGATCCTATGACAAAGCCAATACCTAGAGACGTGTTTTGTGGTCATGTAAAATCTTTAGGATTGCGTAGAGTCTGATGTACTGGATTGTTATTTCCTTGAATTGTTCACATGTATGAACTAGTGTTGTTTCATTATTAATGCCTATGTATCTTTGTTTGATCTTTATGCATCTTAATGCTTAGGGCATTATATTATGTTGAGAAAGTATGTCGGATAGATAAGAGATTAGCCCACTCACACGGGTAATCGCCTCTATTTACTATGTGATAAATAGAGATGAGACGGTTTTTAAGCTTATTATCTAGGTGATAATCGAGAATTCAAGCTTAAAATACGTATGTCACCTTAACTGAGTGTTAAGATGATGACATAGTACTTACGATGTCCGAAAGTAAAATAACCCACACATTTTACTTTATCTGTCTAAGATGCCGGATGTGAGTTCGATGAATTTTGTGAATGAGTAAATACGTGAACTCAAGTTAGACATTGGGTATGTCCGAACTATCATCCGTACGGTATTGATGGTGTAGACATACGCTCCATGGGAAAGGAGTTAATACCGTAATACGTATTTCATACTACGTATGCATGAGACGACCTATAAGAGTGACAAAAGTTTGATCTCAACTTTTATGACGTGTGAGACTCTTGAGGAATAGAGTTCCTTAATTTTTAGTGCCCTCATGACTCTTACTTATTCTCAAGATTTCTATTTAGTGTTTGCTATCTTAGAATGTTGCCAATGGTCATGAGATGATTCGATCTAATGGGACATTTCTAGAAAAGCAAGTTGAACTGAAATTGAGAGTTTGAAGGAAAGAGGAAGATCGGATTTGTAGAATCACATTGTGGTTTTGTATTCACAGTCGACCAATTATGACTGTCTTTGAGATAATCATAATTATGAATACAATATATATATATATATATATCATTGTTTGAATGAGATTAAGAGAGATATAAATGTGATCGATCGATCTATGGTACTGCATACTAAATTTACTCGGAAAATGATGCCCAATATGAGCTGCTATATATTCCTAACGTAGATGTATAGAACGAGCTCTCAAAGTATCTTTGGTCGCACCGGATTATTCACCGGTATGAATGTTGAAAGAGAAAAAGAGGATTTTCGGTTGTAGGGCCTAAGTTGGGCCTATCCGCCCATGTTGGTTTTGACCCACTATGTGCGAGTGGGAGATGATGGATTTAATCATGGGCCTAAGTTGGCCCGGCCACGATGGGCCTAAAGGCCCGGCCCACGGGAATAAGGCCCGTGGAAGGGAAAGGTATAAAAGGGATGAGAGAAAGGGAGAACGTACCTCTTGGCATTTTGTACGGACGTTCACTTTCTCTTCAAGAATTCTCTCTCTCTCTCAAAAGTCGGGAAGTGACGCCATCTTCCCTTTTTTGGCGAATTTTCGACATCGGATCGAACGGGACTGAATCCTCTTCCTCAATACGGCGTCGGTGTCTAATCTGTGGCCAACAAGGTACGCTCGAATCCGTGGTGTGCTTTTGATCGGTGATACGTGACATTCCCGGGCTTATCTTCCGCATATGATTTAGGGGTTCGGTTTAGGTGCCGAATCCGGTTTTTGGGGATCCGACGATCCCAACACACACCTTTATCTAAAACTATGCTCACCTCTACATGCAAACATTCAAACACATGAACTCTTATGTTTAATTTCTAGAGTCCCTAACTATGATATGCTATCAATCTTTCAAATTGTTCAATTAGGTCATGAAATTTGTTTAAAATGCTTAATATCACCCTTTGGTGAAAGGGAACATAAAGGATAACACCTCTTGCTCAAATACAAAATAACATCAAACGGTCAATATTTGATCACATTTAGAGATTTCAAGAAAATAATAAATGGGTTACTATAAAGAAAAATTCAAACTAGTACACTCATAACAATTTTAGCCTTCATTAGTTTCCATCAAATTTTATTATCAAATTGCTAAGTTAGATAACACATGACAATTGACGAGTTTATGAGTTTATGGTTCAACCAATTTTTTTTTTTTTTTTTGTTGATGTTCAACCATTTGTTTATAAGTACCAATTTGTGGTTTTTCATGGTATTATTCCAATTTAACATAAATTAATTGAGAATAATTTTGTCATAGATGCATTAGTTTGGGGTTTATGTGGTAAAAAAATTAATTTGAGATAAATTTGTCGTATATGCATCAATTTGAGATTTTTCATAGTAAATAAAATTAGTTTGGGGCAAATTAATTATATATGTATCAGCTCATGGTTTTTTGTTGTATTAACCCATAATAAAACGATATGAAATTCAAGAATTTTTTTTTTGTAAATACGTGGCTGGACACCGAATTCAAAAGTTTGCTTTATTATTAGCATAGAGGTATAGTTATGGACTTAGGTTTAGTTGAAAAACAATAAGTTGTTTTTTTCTTTTTGGCGTAATCAGAAACAATAAACTTTATTGCAGAAAAAGAAATGAAAATTTCAAAATGGGTCCCAAAGAATTTTCAAACCGCAACAACTCGTTAGAACCAATTAAATCACATGTATATTACGAGGGGGCATGATAACAATTTTATTTTTCTATTTTTTAAATTTTTTCTATTTCCAGGAATAAGTATGAAATATAAATTCATTTGGTAATGTAATTTTTTTTTAATTTTTAAATAAATTATTATTTCAGAAATATGTTTAGAATAGAAATAAAAAGTAAGAATTTTCAACTTTTCCATTTCTAAAAAAAAGAATTAAAAACTCTCTTTATCACTCGCCTTCTGTATTAATTATTTGCTCACCTATCATGGCTCGCTGTCTGTTGCCCACTGCTTGCTAGTCATTGTCACTTGCCGTTCACCTATCGACTGTTTTGGAAAGATAAATTTTGTGTCGTTATTAAATTAATTTTCATTTGGAGATAAAAATTTTATATCGTTATCAAATGCATATTTTTGCTTACAAATTCGTAGAAGGAATAGATATAGAAAAATATGATTAGAAATTGATTTTTGGAACATAATGGTTATTATTAGCGTTTTTAATTTTGTTCGAAAGATATTCATTTTCTTTAGGCGAAAATTGGGCTGGTCCAGGCCGAATCCATCCGGCACTTCGCCGTTTTACTGAAGCCCGACTCAACACGGGCCCCATCCGGGTCGGTTCGGATCCACACCTGCTCCGATGAGGCCCGGCTCGGTTTCCATTTCCTTGGGAAGGAAGCCGCTTCGCTCTAACCCCTCCGTCCCTCCCTCTCTCTCCCTTTCTCGCCGTGTATATGCGCGCGCACGTCATTTTGCATTTGTCGCCGTCGCCGGGAATCTCCTCCGCCGTCGCCGCCGCCGCCGCCGCCGCCGCCGCCGCCATGGCGAGATTAGGGCATTAGAATCGAACCTCGCCCTCGTCCTCCCTTCCCTTCCCTTCGTTCCGCGCGCGCGCGCGCGGGGAGAGATCGCGAAGCGATGTTCGAAGGTCTGGTCCGCCAGCTGCTGCTGGGGTACCTGGGCCGGTACGTGAAGGACATCCAGCGGGAGCAGCTCAAGATCACCCTCTGGAACGAGGAGGTTCTCCTTGAGAACGTCGAGCTCATCCTCGAGGCCTTCGACTACCTCCGGCTGCCCCTCGCCCTCCGGGAGGGCCGCGTCGGCCGCCTCAGCATCAGGATCCCGTGGAAGAAGCTCGGGTGGGACCCCATCATCATCGTCCTCGAGGACGTCTTCGTCCGCGCCTCCGACCGCCGCGACGAGGAGGTGAGCCCTTCTCGATTCCCTCGCGTTCTGATAGTAGTGCGCCTGTCTTGAGCCCGTCGCCTAGCGATTCCGCACTGTCTGACGATGGCGGTGTTGTCGTGCTGTTTCGGCGCGGTTGCAGTGGACTTCGGAGGCCGTCGAGAGGAGAGAATTCGCCAGCAAAAAGGCGAACCTTGCGGCTGCCGAGCTCGCAAAGTTATCACGACGCATGAACGGTAAGCTGAGTCGGTCTCTCATTTTCTCTCTTTCCGTGCTGTACTTAGCGCATGCTTTTCACTTCTAGTACAGTTTGGTGAGGGGGCAGATATTCCTTGGCCTCTCATTGAACACGGTACAAGTGTAGGTTTTCATTTTCGTGGCCTTAGACATCGGATAAGCTGCTGCTCTTCACTTCTAGTACCAACTGTGAATCTGCCTTGCCCGTTTATGGACGTTATAGTATTGTTTTCCTGACTTAAGTAGACGTAGTCGGAATATATTTATCTGTGAATGCACGAATAAAGTTGCTGCTGGGCTTCATTTTGGGACAATGTTGGCTGCATTTCCTATGTGTATGTACATAATTTTGTCGTGCTGATTTCTTTTTGGAGTTCGTGGCAGATAATGAGGCTGGGCAGTCGTTTATTTCCTACATTAGTGCAAAGGTAATTTAATGAGGTTTATTATTAGTTTGCCGCTTGTACATTAGGCTCCAAGAACCCCAAGGGCGCTTTGAGGGAGTGTCATCCTAATACACGTTGGTTATTTTTTTTGTCCTTTTCACCATAGATACTTGACAGCATTCAAGTCTCCATCAGAAATGTTCATATTCTATACCAAGCTAATCAGAACAACTTGCAGAGTTCTTCCGTAAGTTCTGCTCTTTACTGTATCCATCATACCGTATTTTATGCCATATGGATAGTTCTTATGCATTTCATTGCATTTTAATATCTACCATATTGATGAGCAACCCGGGGCCTAGCATTTTCCCTTGTTGGTTGAAGCTCCTTTAGTATTTTGTCTTATTAGCACGGTATTTTAATCCGTCAAAGGCCCCAAATACATGGATATGGTGATTAGCAGGTGTTTCACATTAGAAGAGAAACAGAACATTATATGGCTATGAAATTTAGAATCTTTTTTATTTTTTATTTTTTTGCCAATTAATAGTGAATATATTGATGTTAGACGCAATGGAATGAGATTGCAACTGCGCATTGGCAGCCCATAGGAAGTTCTGGCTTACTTGCAAACTGATATTTCTTTGTTGTTAGAGCTTGAGGTACCACTGGTGTATCAATATTGGATTACAAAAGATAGAGAAAGCACCTTCCTTTTTTGACTTAACCCCTTATCGTCCTAGTTTTCCTCTCCCTCGAGAAAATTCATATGGTACACAGTAATTCTAGTCCCAGTATAGGTGTTCATTCTTCTCCAACACAATAATACCCACCCTGTTGTTGTGGGCATGATGTCCTTAATTCGTGATGGAGTCTTTAGATTTTAATTTCTCTGGAAAATTTATTGTATAGAAGGAGATATACTTGCTTTCATCCTTATATTTCTGTGGTATATTGCTCTTTTGATAACCATATGACCTTGTTTCAAGTTGCTGTCCAGTCTGACCAAAAAAAGGATAGTTGCTATCTAGGCAATGATTTTCATCTTCAAAATTTTCTTTGCTTTACAGATTTCTCTGATTACGTTATTTCTCTCCGTTTGTTTTATTCCCTGCACTTACAGGCATGACGCCTTCTGTATTCCCTACATTTACAGGCATAACCCTTTTAAATAAGTGGCCACTTGAAATGTGAATTCAGTTTCTCCACTGTATCTGCTAGTGTTTTATCTATAAGTCCACTGGACATCCATGCTGACAACTTTTTATATTTCACAGGCGCAGATGATTTTTGGTTTGAAGTTATCCAGCTTAAAAATTATGAAGCAGATGTCTGTTAGGTAATATTTATATCGACTGTTGATTAGGTCTCATCCTCATTTTCTTAAATGGTTTTATGGGAATTGATTGGATCTGTGATGTCAGTAGAGGGTGAATTTTGGGCTTGGCAGTATATGTGTTGCCGTTCTGAGGAAACTTCATAAGTCAACTTGATCCCTCTCTTTATCTTCTATTTGTCATAAGAAAGGCATTTGGAGCTTTTGAAAGAGAGAAACTCCCTTAGCGGTTTTCACTTATGGTTGAGATAACTTTATGGAGAAGCATAGTGAAAATGTTGGATTGGATTTACAAGTTCTTGCAGATAGTGTACATTAACTAGCCTTGTATTTCATGTCCACTTTTAAAAACTGTGTGTACATGTTGGCACCCCCTTTGTGTCCTCTGTTGAAACATTTGGCTTATTTGCTTATAAAAAAGGAGAGAAAAGCCGGCATTTGCATCAACTCGAGATGGAATTGGGGAATTAGACCATCTATGGAAGAGTGGGAGGGGAGGAATAGGAGACAGGAAAAATATTGAGGTATTGTAATAGTCCCTTCTTCAGGAAATATGTGCAAAATGAAATGAATGAAAAAAAATAAAATTGTAGGGTCAGCATTTTAGCAATCACTTAAAGATGGAGTGAAAAAGGTAGAAATTAACAGATTTTTTTTCCCCTCGAAATATGTTGTAACTCTCCACTTTCAGGGTTATAAGATGAATTTCACCGATCAAATATTTTCTCTCTTCAATTTTTTCTCCATTCGAAACAAGTTACTCTATCTTAACTTTTATTATCATGCTTCCAAACAACATAGAAGAAAGTAGTACTCTTCTCATCAAAATTCATATCATCCAATTTTTTTCTTTTATTTTCTCCTCTCCCTCCTAAACCCAGCATTAAGGAAGTTCAGTATATTGCTTTTCCAATTTTGAGCAAATCACAGGTATTTTTGTGGTTAACTTACAACTCTCTAATGCTTTTGATTATTAAGTTGTGCACAACTTTTTTAATTTACAATGCAAAGAAGATTTCTTATAATGGTGAACTGAGTAAGCGTGCTAAATTTTTAAAGTGTTTCTCTGGGGAGGTATTCTATAGGTAGTGCAAGTCCAGCTGGCACAGTATTGATCTATAGTAAGACATTGCTAAATTTCTCTCCCAGGTATCAATATGCTTTTTCTTTGACTTGGTTTTAGACATGGTTTGGTTGCTGGTGAGTTAAAGAGTAATTGCTTATTAGTGGTAAGTTGCAACATACAATGCTTGGGAGCTTAAACTTCATAAAATGCAAGCCTGTATGATGATGTTTCTATGCGTTTCTGTGAGTGAAGGAATGACTATAGAGGGCCTATCTTGGCATAGCTATGGCTTTTGGCTTTGGCTTTTGGCCTTTTGCTTCAGTTGCGCTATATTTTAATGTCCGCTACATGATCATTATCATTCTTCCACAATCCTGCTTATGAGGTGGGCTTATAATCTTACCATTTTTCCGCAACCCTTCTAATTGGGTGAGATGTCTGAAATATGTGCATTGCTGCTCAATATAGTGAGGCATGCTCATTTTCCTGCCTGAGATGTGGGAAGAGCCAAACTCACTGTATTTCAACAAATAGAAGACCCATTATTTGATGATCTGCTTTTGAACTCATTTGGAAGTTAGGATACTTACTTGCCTTTACAGCTTTATGGTTCTTGTTTTATTGATTTTCGTCTTAGTGAGAGACCTGAAGTTCTCTTTTCTCCTTTGCCTAGCACAAAAGGCCAAGTCCACAAAGTTGTAGAGATCATGGGTTTAGAAGTCTACTGCAACACCTCCAATGGAGGTTCGAGTTTCCAGGACAATGTTCGGGATAGTCAATGCCTGAGCAATGCTAGTTGTGAAAGCAATCTCTTTCACCCTATTCTAGCACCACTGAATGTGTCCGTGTCACTTTCGGTATGAGTTATCATCATCTTGCCTATCCTTCCTTCTACAGATGCAGGAGTATATTTGTGGTCGATCCTGTAACTTATGCAGAAATTTGGTTTTCCTTGATGCTCGTGGCATTCAATGACCCGAAAGACCTGCAAGCTGTTAATGGACACAGTTTTTCTTTGGCCTCACTTTTTTTGTTTTTTTTACCATTCTCGAAATAATTGATTTTCTAAACCATACGCAGCATGAAAATGGCATCCCAGTTTCTGGTAGTTATGCTTATTTTTCAATTAAAAAAAAAAATCTTGTTCATGTGTGCATCTTGGATAAGGATGTAAGTATGAAATCAATAGTTGACCTCAATAATCCATCCGTGATGCAACTCATCTTATGTAATATTATTCATATGGTCTCACTATCTTCTTTTGTCATCATTGTTATGCTCTTTCTTTTCCTTTTACAGTTCCTTTTGTACTTACCATAGGATCCAGTGGCTATCGTTAAGAATAATATTTTCGATGTGATACTTGTCTTTAATGTGGCATTATTTTCATTAAGTGCATGATGATTATAGGGTGGTAGATAGGTAGATGTATTCATCATTTGACTAGCTGTGTCAGGAGGTGCTGGTTCTTTTGTATTGAGGATCTCCTGAAGATTTTTTGTAGATCATTCCTAAAAGTGAACTCGGTTTCCTCATGGATTAGTTATTAAAGCTCATTTCAAAGAGATTGGTGTTGTTTCACTGAAGAGCAAAGATAATGAGTAATTTTCCTTTCCATGGGAAACAATGAAAAAGGTTTGACTGGCTAGTTGAACAACCCGGGAGGGATTTGGATTTACTCTGACATGTTATATGTAAGCTAAATGGAGCATCAATTCCATTTTACAATGATCTGTCAGACCCATTTTTTGGCCTGGAACTCTAGACTCAGTTGTGTATATTGTGGTATTGTTTTCATGAAGTGCATGGAGATTTATGGGGCAGTAGATTGGTAGATGTATTCATCATTTGATCAGCTATGTCATTTGTAGCGAGGTTCTCCTGAAGGTTTTTTGTAGATCACTCCTAAGGGGGTAGTCAGTTTCCTCACAGATTAGTTATTAAAGCTCATTTCTTCTTAAAGGGATTGATGTCGTTTCACTGAAGAGCAAAGATCATGAGTATTTTTCCTTTCCATTTGAAACAATGAAAATAGTTTGACTGGCTAGTTGAACAACTTGGGAGGGATTTGGATTTATTCCAACATGTTGTATGTAAGTTGAACGAAGAGAGCGTCAATTCCATTTTACAATAATCTATCAGATCCTTTTGTTTTGTCTGGAA
This sequence comes from Eucalyptus cloeziana, assembly GCA_014182715.1. Lineage (NCBI taxonomy): Eukaryota > Viridiplantae > Streptophyta > Magnoliopsida > Myrtales > Myrtaceae > Eucalyptus > Eucalyptus cloeziana. The sequence continues at coordinate 14,800,493 of CM024644.1, read as the reverse complement.
CTCTATACTCTAGACTCAATTGCGTATATTGTTGGACAGTTCCTCTGGGGATCTCTAAAATTTTCTCAAAGGGCACAGAGAAATGAAGGGAAAAGAGAAGTTTTTCTTTTGGGGATGGGAAGTTAAATGTCTTTGAAAGTGTTCAAATACGTAGGTTGTGAACAAAGGAAATCCTATCTCAAAAGAATGGGAAAGCTGGTTGGGACTAAAAATGGAGGGTTGTTATCCAGTAAGCTTCTAGATTCTATTGACTAAATAGTTGATTTGACTAATAGAGTTAGGAAAAAATTTTCCTGTTGTAATCCCTAAATTCCTTTTTATAGAAGTGATTGAAGCGTTGCCTACCAGGAAAGGTGCCACTAGGGCTGCTTTGTCATGCTTCCTGTGATATTTCACAATGAGTCAAAATAATGTATTTGTCTATTTCCACTGGAGGTTTGTTCCACTGGTTTTCGTCATTTAACAGTTAATTATCAGTTCTGAGTTCCTGTGTATGTCTTCGTTTAGGGGGCCTTCTTATGTTTGCTTGCAAAGTTGAACTTAGTCAATCATGCTTGTGCTGCTTCTGGTTCAATCTGTCTTAAATACGTGCTGTATGTTGTTAATAGTGGTTTCTACTATTCACTGGTGGTACCATAGCATTGATCCAACGTGAATTTCAGATATTTTGTTGCCCCGATATTTGTTTGTTTTTGAAGATGTAGAAGTGATACTGATAAAACTCTGAATGTATTCTTCTTTTGGCCAAAATAATTCTGTTTGTATTTTCAGCTGACCGTTGAAGTTATTTCCATTGCAGGTCAATCGACCTGGGAAGCTTGATATAGACACTCCACAATGGTCTGTCTGGGCTGAAATAACCAGCTTGGTTGGTTTGTGATCTAAAAATCTTTAGCATGTGATCTTTTAAATGATTGTATTAATTGTAGATGACATACTTGACGCATTTGTGTTCTCTCAACTTGTATTAGGTAATATGTCTTGACGATTTTCAGCTTCGACAGATCTTGATGTTGTTGGACAACTTGACTATATGTCAACTAAGAGAACAGTATGTTTGAACTTTAATGGTTGTTTCTTATATTCTATCTTGTTCCTATAATTTAGATGCTCCTATAGTATTATGTGTACATTACATCTTTGTCAGTTCATGACTTTGCTTGGTGTTGCTTTTTGTGCTTACCTTTTGCATTTTCTAGTCATGTAGTGTAGTTTCATGATTTTGTTCATTGTCCTGATTTGTGGAGCATATTAATCAACAATGGCTAGTTGTTTGCTGTGAGATAGATGATAACCACTTTTCAGATGGCTATGGTCATGCTTATGGTGAACTACTTATGCCCTGTCCTGTCTAATGTTATTTTGGCCAGTGAACATGTATGTTGAGTGTCTAGTAGTTGACAGACCTGAGCTCTAGAATCTCTACTCATTTATTTATTGTGGTGTTCTTTTTTAAAGAAAGAAAACCATATGGCTAGCATGTTGAGGATAGTTGATTGTTTATTCTCCAATCTCGTTGAGGGCTTAGGACAGCCAATGCCCATAATTAGATTTTGAGAAAGTTTTTATTTATAAATAGTTCTTGAGACAGATTATTATCATGGAAGGAGAAAGTCCATCTACCGTGGTGCAGTGACAAAATGCTATATGTTGAACATGATGATGGAGGGATTGTCAATTTCTTAATTGATTGTCATGTTATTTATGAATCCTTCTTCCTTGCTGATCATTTCATTAAAGTTTCATATTTTCTTTATCACTTAATTAGATTGGGAATATATCCAGGCCAATCTTCTAATGACATACAGAATTGATGGTACTTCACTGTTTTTCCAGTGATAAATAAATCCTACCAACTTATTAAAAGCAATAAAATCCTTTTCGTGCTCAAATTTAATACGTGTAAATGTAGGTATGGACGTTACCGTCCATGGTCCAGTCCATTGCAAAGAAAGCTCAAAAACTGGCAGAAGCTGTGGTGGCACTATGCACAAGAATCTGTCCTGTCAGATGTTCGAAAGAAATTAAGGAAGACTTCATGGAGATACTTTGGTCAGCGAATGTGAGTTTCAGTATTTGATATTCAATTGCGTTGTGGTTTTACTGGTTTGTATCTCTTTGGTGCTCTAATTGAGTAAAAGTAGATATTAAAAGAACTGTTGTTCTACTGGTGGGAGATCTGGCCATATTTTGAAATTGTTCTAATGGAGAAGGGGTCAAATTGCTATAAACTCGACATGATGCACAGAGATCACTGGGCTTATACAATGGAATCAAAGAACATGTTTAAGAATCTGGCTTATTAATGGAAGACCATTCTTACATGCTCATATGCTGACATCACAACTTGCACTTGATGCTCTCTCTCTCTCTCTCTCTCTCTCTCTCTCATGGTGCAAGATAATTTGTCTATCGATTTCATCTAATGTTTGCCATAATCAGTAACTTCTCAAAGCCATTGGCTTGTGGTTACCAAAGATATCGAATGAGAGATTTTTATATTTTTTTATATTTGACAAAACATGTAGAAGGTGGAAAGTTTTATGAACAAAATGGGTAGCTTACCTCTCTCCCAGTTAAAGTCTTGGAAATGTGGCTATTTGTCTTGATAACTAATTTGCTTATGTGGTTCTCAATTCATCTTATACCTTTCTTTTTTATCTTTTCTTTTTCTTGCTTTTAGAATGTTTATTTTATCGTGTATTTTGGTTTTTCCAGATCTTGAAGCGTTGTCCTCAATTTTAAGTTTTTTTTATGTATTCAACTCATCTTCTTGAGAAGTTGATCTTTACTGGCATCACAGTATCTAATCTTACAGTTGCCAAACTAAATTCTACTTGTCAAAATTAAGATTGATAAATACGATGGCAAGCTTTTATGTTTTCCTTCTCACCTCAAGCAACGATGGATACTGGGATACATGCACATCTGTAAGCTTGTCTGTTTGTACAGTTTCTTTTCAGGAAAAAAGTGCTGTTAAGGAAACATAAGGTTAAAGAATCTGAAACTCTTTGCATTTTCATTATGATGGTGGCATTAATCTTTGTACTAAAACCAAAGGCCATCCTCTCATCAGATAACTTGCACATACCTAAGCAGGAACCTGATTAATACTCTATGGCTCGCCTTTCTTGAGCATTTCCTACTTGTGTAGCATCTTCCTGAGTTGGCAAGATGATCTCAAAATGTATTATTGATATGGTAAAAGTCAACTACCTGTAAAATTGAAATTCCTTTTGATCTGGACAGTATTTTGCCCTCCCAAATCTCAAAAACCGATGTTGGTGCTTCACTATGATCATGGTAATTGTTGACAACTTCAGTGTGAATGCTCGGAGACTCTTCTTTTATGTTTTATTTGACAAGGAAGACCAAGGAGCTGAAATTTATTTAAACTGGGCTGTGGATAATGATTGCTGCAACTAAAGGGCATCTTTTTCAATGGTTGTCATTGATCTGCATTGCTATCTTCAAACGTGCCAAATAATGCCTAATTTTACTCCATTGCAGGAGCAATCGTCGGGAATATGTTAGCCTGTACAAAAAGAAATTAGTTTTTCTTCGGCAGGAGCAGGTGTGTTCCTCAACATGGATGAACAATTTATTTTTATATTTTATTGTAATGTTTTTCCTTTCTTACTGCCTCTAGGATTTTCATCTTTTGTGTGTTGAATAAGGTCCTATAGATGTTTTTGGAGCTTTTTGGCTTGTGATGCCTGAAATTTCTCCTGTTCCTCTTGAGATGCTAGGTGGTCATTTAGATGTCTGAGGTCCATACTTCATACGATTCTGGATATTGACATTTTGCTTGATGGAATAAAAAACATCCTTATACCTCAGAAGATGCAGATATATAATTGCCATACCTTATCGCCTCATGTTCACCCAACTAATTTTTGTAAACAGATAACTGCTTTCTTAGGTCTTTGAACAAAATAAATTTCCAATTAAATCAACATATAAACAAAGTTAGTTAAAGAGATTCAAGTCCTTGGCATTCACGAAATCACTATCCAAACCCTCAGACATCTCTTGGTTTCCACTCTCTTTCCATGCTGTCAGAGATCTGAATTGTCTCTGGGACATGAATTTATTCTCTTTTGTTTGTTCTCTTCCGTGCATACATCTCCTAATCCATTTGTAGCACAAAGCCTTGTTGGAATGCAATAAAAACTTGATGCCAAACTGCCTTCAGAATGGGGAGTTTACTTATTCCCCATTAAACAAGGCTGAAATGGTAACCTTCTCGACTACCTTCTCCCTGTGAAATCTCCTCTCAATGTTCTCCAGTGTCTTGGCTACTGCACTTGGTAGGGGGAACAATGATAGAAAAACCAGTAGAGGAACATAGCTTGATGTGTTAAGATGTATTGAGTATCATTTCCATTGGATTTGGCATTGGCATTTGCTAGGTGCCATTACATTGAAATTGTGTTTTTGTGATTTAAATTGTAGAATGCCGTTTGCTTTGTTGGTCTTTGGTCAGTTTTGTGGGGCTTTCTGCTTCTCATTAATTCAATCAATGAATTATATGGCTTAGTGAGGGGATGAGAACTCATCTATCCCATTCTGTTGTAGATCTTCAGAGAAACTAATACTGGGTCAGATTCATAATGATAGATGGTTTGATGATATATGTGAAATTAACTTCAGAAATTTCCCAATAAAGATTTTTGTTCTCTTTGGCATCCTTTTTATGGACCATATGCAATCTATCTACAATTTCCTCGTGTCATGTCTTATCAAAACTGGGAAATATGTTTCATCATCTTATGAAATTCTACCTACCTTAATATGATTAGGGACACGAAGAGAAGCGTACAATAGTTAGACAGCTCTTAGTTGGAGGATAAGCATAATGCTGTCTTGTACCTGTTAAAAGTTTCTTTTGTGATAAAAACTGAAGCATCTTGGACTTTGTTTTGTCACCTAAAGAGTTACATAAATTGGGGGCCAATCCTGAATACACCTAATCCTGTCTTCTTAGATTTTTTAACATCAAGTTATTTTGTTGATAGATCTTCAATTTCACCTTTTTTTAATCTTACGGAAAATCGTAGGTGCGATTTTGTTGTTAAGTGATAATGCATGACTTCTTATCTAGTTTAAACTATATGGAAGTACCTGTTCCAGCCCTTCTGCGAAATTCCTAATGTAGAACATTGTAAATCATTGCAGATTTTTCTAAAAGCTTCTTAAATCACTAGATGAGATACGTCCTGAATTTGGAGCATGGAAAGTGAAGTTGTAATCGTAGGAAATGGGGAGCCTGGAGATTTGACTTCAAAACATCCTACTTGGACCATATAATTAGAAATGAGAGACTTATAAGAATATAGGATCTGTTAACTCACACATTCTTAATTTATAATATATGTCGTGCCACTAGCAAGTCTTTAACAGATCTCTTTTCCAATTAAATCCTCATTGTGGAGTCTGATTTTCTCAGTCTGTTGACGAACAAATTCTTGAAGAGTTGGAGCAAATGGAAAGAGCATCTGATATAGAAGATATTTTAAGTTATCGCTCAGTTGCTGAATGTGAACTCCAGGTACGATAGTGGTTTTGTCTCACAATCTGCTTCATTTATTTGTTAGTACTCAATAATAGTGATGATTGCAGTGTGTTATGGTGATTAGTTTTCTGATGTTGTGATGGATTTTTAATCTTTTCTTTTTCATGTGACTGGTCAAGCAAATATATTATTAGGTCCTTAATCTAGTAATTCTATTTGTAGGAACTTTTATGTGTGTCTACCAATAATCATGTGGAACCGAGTCTTGAGAAGTCACGGAATGATGAGCGGTCATCAGGCAGGTCGCGTGGATGGTTAAATTGGCTGTCTCGTGGCATGCTTGGTGCTGGAGGTACTGACGACTCTGGTCAGTTTTCTGGTGTGGTTTCGGATGAAGTTATCAAGGTAACTTTCTCATGAGCAACTTATATTTCTGCTTCCATTTAATTGAAAAGTAAGATCATAAACAAAGATATTTGAATGAGTTAAAATGCAAGTAATTTGATATTCCTTTATTCTGCCAGAGTCAAATTAGCGAAAGTTGTAACTAAGGCCAATTTAATGACGACAATTACTCCAAATTGTCATCATATTTTTCGTCTTTGAAACTTTTTGACACTTATGCAGGATATATATGAAGCGACAGAATTCCATCCTCCATCATTAAGCAATGGGGACACTATTGCAAGTGATAACGTGTGTAGATGCAAAGTCAAGTTCTTAATTCATCGAATTTCTGCAACACTTCGAAGCATGTAAGGTTTCTATTGTTGATATGTTTTATTATTGTTCATCCGAATGTATGGCAGACAGGTTGATTGTACTGACTATTTAGGCTGTATTTACTTTTCTGACAAGCTCTTTATATATTTGCGATCATTGTTAAGCATTGGATCTTCTGCTTCCTCATGTTTTTGGTTCCTAACTAGTTCTTTTTTTTTTTTTTACCTTTTGATTCTGGTGTTGTGTTAAGTTAGTATTTATTTTTCCGCTTGAGTGTCTAAGTTCTATGGACAAGCTTGGGCAAGACTCTTAAGAGGCGCCTTTGGAACTTAATTTACATGTTGACTGGGATCTTTGCCTTATGAAGCTAGTTCATGTTATTGGAAGACCTGTGACTTTACAGGAAAATTGCCTAGTGTGCGATTGTGTCTGATTTGGAGGTGGTATGATAGGGCATTGTTTCAGTCCCAAAGTGTGTAAGTGGGATGCAAAAGAACCTAATTTGGACAAGTGCAGAACCAGAGACTGGTGGGTCTGCTTAGAAATTGATCGGAAAAAGCTCTAATCCCAGCAGAAAAACCTCAACCTGGTAGTATTTTTATTCATGGATCCGTTCGGCAAAAGATGCCTGTGTTATATATTATTTTTTATTTTCTTTTTTTTGGGGGTGTTTCAAAATGGGAAAATAAAGTAGACAACGGAGTTAGAGGCACATATAATGTAATTATTTGAAAACATGAGTGTCGATTACATTTTCTCAAGAATGAAGGCGGTGACTACTGTGCCGAAGGCGATGCAGAAAAGGTAGTTCTCTTGGATCCTTAAGAATGTAGCTCACATTGAGTGATTTGAGAATATGTGCACTAGGAGTCCTGAAACTTGTGTACATGTGCAGTTTAGTCGTACAACTTTGGATGGAGCAATGAGAGTTTATTAGGTGATCGAAAAGTTATTATTGACGTCCTTTTGTTAGTTCTTCAATTAAATTAGAACGTAATTCAATGTGGTAGTGCCACCTGGGGGTGTATGAGACTGCCGCACATAGGTTTCTACGAAAAGTTATTGTAGGACTTGATAGACTAGTAGTTGAAGCTTTTTGGGGTTAATTGTTCAACCAAAAAGTTTGAGGGCTGAATATTCAGTATACAAATGTTAGCAATTCTGGTGTACCTAATGTTGAAAAAAAGTTATGGCAGTATTTTCTGGGGGGAAATAATTTTATTGTCATGTTTAATAGGTGCACATGCACATTTAAATAAGGTGACGTTGGATTCATTTTTTGTAATTCCCAAGGACCTTAATGTTTGATCACTTGGTCAAAGAGCTTTCTTATTTGTGTGACAAATCTTGTGCTTTTTGTTTGTTCCTTCTCTTGAGCTGTAGGAATTTTTTTGTACCTACCTTTCATGGTTTGGACCTTTAAACGTGGTTAGATAGTTTCGATATGATTACCACTCCCATGGAATGTTATGCATCTTGTTAGTATTGTTAAATTATATGCTTTGGCGCAGGAAATCTGGGAAAGACGTGGCAGAGCTCCTTGTTGACAAAGCTTCTGTTGAATTTACAATGTGGGAAGAATCTGCTCTTGCTATTGCTGGCATCAACACATTCAGGATTATCTACCCACAGAACAAAAATGTTGTTGTACAAATGAGGCAGGTTGGTGCTTTTTTCTACGAAGTGTATGGCATGTAGCATGCTGGTTGAATCAAGTTTGCAATCTAGATTAGAAATGTAGATGTGACTACTTAGTGGATCTTTAATTCCAAGAGAATTTTCAAAATACTATTAAAGGAATGAGTGCAAAATTTTGAAAAAGCCAGGGGGGTGGTGGAAGAGAGATTTTAGGGAGAATAAATTACCACCTGGAGGAAGGGAGGGAGGCAGGGATCTATGTCAATACCATATTATTTTTGCAATTGAAGTACGAATACATTTAACTGAAGGCCTAACCAGTCTACCTTTATGGATTCTTTGACAATAATTGATATCTATTTTTAAATCTATAGAAAGACAATAAATTGTCTAGACTATGAAACTTTTTGATGTATGGTAATAGCCACTTGATAGCTTTACTGGCAACCGAAGAAGAAATTAGACAAGCTGTTTCTGGCTGCAATGGTACAAGGCCTTATGAAATGCAGAAACATTTTTAAAGAGGATTTCGTGTGTCTTCACTGACTTTTATTTGGATTTTGTCGTTAGATTTGATGCCACTTTGTGTTGATTCCAAATAAATTTTGGATCAGTTTGTTTGGTGGGAAGTCTTTACTGCTGTGATAATGCTCGCAGCTTGGCCAAAAATATTGTTAATTGAAGTTGCAGTATATTTTCAAAATACCTTTCTTGAGGGGAGATGAATCATGGATTGGTTCCTGATAGCAAATGGAGTGGTCAGTTCTATAAGAAGTTGGACTGAAGGTGTAATTTGGCATGGAAAAATGGTACACTTCTTGGCAATACAATGTGCTATAACAAAATGGGTTTTTGGTGTGGTGGTGGTGCGGGATCGTAAGTAGAACCCTTGCTGCTGGCTCTGTCATGATACATGTCTCCAACTTAGGTTTCTTCAGTTCTCCAGCCTTTTGCCTCACATGGGCAGGGAGCTCTAAACTAAGTCGAGACAAAATATGTTTATTTAATTGGCCATCATAATGTGTTCAGATGATTTGGTGAGGACGAGGAAGGTAAGATGTCATTGAGCTAACCTTTGGAACTGCCTTGCCAGAGGCACAGATGGCTGATTTGTGAGACCTTGGTTCATGTTGAGGCGGTGGCTGAACTCCATAGAATGTGACTAAAGTAGCAAGACTCCATTGATTGACCTCTTAGAGAATGGTCAAAGAATTGGTATATTTTCAGTGGATCTTTGAGCCTGTACCATGAGGTGCGGTTTTATTAGAGGAATGGGCTGCCATTCAAGGTAGAGTAGCCTTAGTTTTTCATAATACTGATAACCAATAATGGATTACTTGGGGGGTGGAAGGAATCATCAGGAGAACCAATGAAGGTTTCATAACCAATTTTGGCATGAAGACGACTGAGTAATTCTAACCTGGAAGTTTCCCATCTTTTTGCTGATGATAATGTTGTATCCTGTGGCAGTGAGCCAGTAAATTGTCAATCCTAGATGCAAGTGACTCTGCTTTAAAGTTGTGACAGGTTTGAAGGTGAATCTTGAATGGAATAGGTTTGTTTCAGGTAATTTGCCAGACCAGAGAATGTTAATGAGAGTAATGGATTGTGAGCTAGGTAGTCTCCAATACGAACCTTGGGACGACACATTCAGTGTATAAGCTGATATCAGAGCCATTCACTGTGTCTCCTAGTTGCAACCGTACGAAGTGCATGTTGGTGGTGCCACATTGCTGTTTTTTCCTTGAAATAGTGAAAATAATAGTGCACAGGCAGCCTGTTTGTGCGCCCTGATTGCGGAAGCATGGCGTATTATCATGATCTTGATTGCAAGTTATGAGACTTGGATCTGACATTGGAGTTGTGACTTCCTTAATATACGTTGTTGGGCTTTTCCAATTTTTTTGAAGGCTTTTCCATTTCAAAGGCTAGCTTTGGTGGTGTGGTTTTTTCTGAGGTTTTGTATCAGTCTCCCTATAACTTATCTGTGACTAACCTGTTACAGCTTCACTGGCACCAAATGAAGGGCTTATAACTGGACTTGGTGGGTCCAAATGTTGTTCTAACCTGGAAGTAACCTTCTTTGTTTGGAGTTGATAATTATTTTCTGTGAAAGTGAGCACAGCTAAATTGTCATAAGTAAGATGGATTTCACTTCATTCCGAAGCCGTGACAGATTTGAAAGTGAATCTGGAGAAACTGGAGTTGATTGATCTATCCTGTGTGCCAGACGAGGGAATGTTGGCGATAGTAATGTGGTGCTAGTTAGTCTTCCTATCACATTTTTGGGAAACTACCTCTAGGAGCTAAATTTGAAGATCAGAGAATGTTGAATTCAGTCATTGAGAAGTTGGGAAGAAGATTGGCTAGGTGGAAGAGGTCATTTATTTGTAGAGGAGGAACATTAAATTGGTTTGACTACTATTTAGCACCCTGTTGGTCTTATGAAGCTATGGCGTTGAGGGTTTTTAAGACAATTTTTCTTGATGAAAAATGACTCCGGTATTTAAGGCACTCTTCCCAATTGTTTTGGAGGACGTATAAAACCTTCTAGAATGTTTTTCCCTTTAATTAGTGGCTGCTGGACTATACAACATCTACAGCACCAAAAGCTACTGCAGGAAGTTATTACTGCCAAACACACTTATTTGGCTGCCAAACATGCATCCTAATGAGTGTCGGTTAAATTTTTGTTACTTTACCTTCCATCAACTATATAAGTTAAGACACTCAAGATTATAGAGAAGAAATTGGAGGCAACCAAGAAGCTTGCCGTATTAGAGTAGTTTGAGAATCAATAAAATCCCTTTTGACTTTTGGGGGTGTTTTTTTTTTTTTTTGGGGGGGGTTGTAGGGTATAAATTTTCTATTAGATTCCAATAAGGTACGGTGCAGAGTGGCTGGGGATGTTGAGGACTAATATGACCTTTCTTGGAGAGTTCAATCATTGAGAAATATGGAATGGACCATTTTGGATGCGTGAAATATATTGGTAAAGATGGATTGTCTAATTTCAGCTCCAATCCTGCTTTAATGGCTATCAAGGGTGTCTCCAGTGAGTTGTGTGAAGTTAGCATTGTGCAGTGCAGGTATGAGGGATAGTCTTAGTGTCAGCCTGAGACATTTGCCATCATATGGGGCTTGTGGCTTTAATATCAAGAGATCCATGAATTACATCATATTGAGCTATCTGCTTCTCTGAAAGTCTACATGAATGGCTTATAGGCTTATTCTCTATCTTCTACTCTAGCCAGACTTTGTCATTCTATATGTTTCCTCTGCTACATCATGCTTAGCATTCTATGGTCAAAGTAAAATATTGTTGCTGAAGAACTTGGTAACAGTGGCGTGGCATACCAGCATGATTGATTTTTTCTTTTTTTCCTTTAAGGAATTGTATTGTGACTATTATCTGAACTAAATAAAATATTTTCAAATTATAAAACCTTACCCTGACACGTTTTTAGTTTATATTCTTTTTGAATTGCAAAACCTTAGACTATTGTTTCTTTATGTAAATTTGAGGCTTATACAGCAGCAGCGATGGCAACAACATGGAAGCCTTATCCCACTAAGTAGGGTCAGCTGTGTGAATCCTTTCACGTTATTGGTCATGATTTTGACTTGAATTTTTGTAAGACGATGTTTTTGAATCTGAACTAGACTGGCCGGTTCAACCAGTTAGGCTGGGAACCAGACCACAGTCTGCTCCTGCTTTACTCAATTACTGGGACTGGACAAGAATTGGTCAAAGCCAGTATTGACCTGGTTTAACCAGGCGGCTAGCAAGCATGTCACTAGTTTGACCGATCTTTCTGTAACAAATTTAGAGAGTGGAGGCAAGGGGAATAGGCCCCCTTGTCTTCTAGAAAGTGGAATGATTGTCTCAGCCGTCTGAGCTGTGCTCTCATGTTGGGTTGGATCCGTAATATTAATATCATTGCATACTTACATTAGTATACTGTGCAACTGATTAACCTGTGGTTGAACCTGTTCAACTGCGAACTGGAAACCAGACTAGTTCTTGGTTTTGAAAACAACCTGTAAGATGAAGGTGTTACTTATCCTTTTGTTTTGTCTCCTCCATGCCAATTTAGGTCTCTTTTTTGGGCCTCTTTCTATGTGGATTTTTTTTTTTTTATCTCATATTGGATCGCAATCCATTTCTTTATGGAAAATTAAGCCCAATGCCATGCCAATATTCTGTCTTTTTCTTTTTTTGCCAACATCTCTCTCTTTTTTTTTTTTTTGATGCATCAATTGAGCTGCTGTTTCCATAAAAGTAAGATCCACAAAGTGCACAAGAATATAGATCATGTGACAAGGTTCTTCTTATACAGCTTAATGCATATTCTTCACTCTCATCTAGAGAGATTAATAGCCTTCATTTGCATCTGCTAAAATTACTGCAGGTTCTTCTAGGGGAAAGTTTGCAGGATGCTGACAATCCTTCCTGTAGGATACAAGTGGATATTTCACCAAGAGAAGAAGTTGCACTGTCAATAAAGGTATGGCCTGTTGCTTCAGTTCTCTTTGTGGAGAGTACCTTTTATGCTAGTCATCAGTTGTTTAGCTATTCATACTAGACTCAAGTCTGAGTTATTTGCTTAAGTAATTTCTCTGTTGCTTCTCTGGTTAGGTTGCAATTCAACCCCTCACAGTGGTGATTGATACTGAATTTTTCCTCGACTGCATTGAGTTTCTTGATATATTGGGGTCTTTTGAGTTTCAGCATGAACGGGTGAGTTCTAGCATTTGTTTGCACTGCTTTTGCCTTGCTAAATGCTGTTAATGTCTTGCCTTATTCCCTTATGACAGGGCTCAATTTATATATTTCCTTGTTTAATATGCATTGCTTAATTTCTTAGATTAGTTGCTTTTTTGTTTATTCCTTCTGTGTCTATGGTATGCACAAATTTCTCAAGCAGGCAGTGCACTTCCCCAGACCTCAAGCAAGTACCGGCTCACTCTGTGCGCACGTGCGTGTGTGCGTGTTGGGTTGTTGGAGCTGGCTGTCTTTGCTGCTGCTCACTTGGCAGTGATTAATTTCTCGACCCCCTGATCAGCAGAAATGGCGATTGCCTCCCGCATTCTCTGCCACCATCATGGACCTCCCAAGCCTCGCACCCTCTCTCTTAAATCTACGTTATCAGAATCTATTGCTGACCCCACCCCGCTGGTTCTTTTTCCTCTTCCTCTCCCTTCCCAACAACGCACACACACACACACAACGCAATCAGGCCACCCAGACGCACACACCACTTCTGTCTCGTAGATTGTTGCATCACCATCTATCAAAATTGAGAGTCGAGTGGAACACCAGCTAGTAGTCTTTCTTTTAGAATTTGATTTTTATTGGAATTTCAAGTGTCCCTTTTGTATTCCATAGGGTATTGTTTACTTTAGAGGTTTTTTATTTGAACTAATTTCTTGTTTAGAGGTTTTGCTAATTCAACCAGCAGTAGAATTTTTGAACAGTCCATGTATATGGTTGTGTTCTTTTTTTCCCTTAATAGAGTTGAAGAATTATTCAAAATCGGTGAATCTTTGATTTGGAATTTCTAATACGATTCTTTTGTTAAATATGATGCTTAACAAACCCTAGATGTGATGACTAAAGAAAACGACTCATTGTCATTTGTTGCGGTTCTGTTAAAGTTCTCAATCAATGGGGCTCACTACGTAGAACTCATTCTCCTACATTAGGTAATGGGTTCATGATTTGTAATTTGTGATGAGGGGACAATACATGCCACATGATAAGTTTTGATTGGCTGAGACAATCTAAGACTAGTAGGGTATTTGCGTTAATTAACAAAAATATGTCCTGTCTATATTGATCATTAAATTCATTTTATAAATTATGACATAGAGGATCTTAGTGTTTTATTTTGGTCTTACTGGGTCATCTGATTATGAGGCAAGTATACTGGCCTCTTTAATGTTCATTTCACATATTTTTCCTTTTATTGTCCTTGGATGAGAATGATTGGGCAGCTTCTTATACATGTACTGAATTTCCACTATTCCTATATCTTATCTTTGCTGATCTGGAGAGAGCAGAGCGAGAAAGCCTTCGAAGGAGGGAAATCTTGTGGTTTTGTATTTTAAATCTCAGGGTTTTGCTATGAACGGAAATTACACGTGGACGTAATTGTATTGATTGGCATTGTATGTTCTTTCTTGTAAATGTGCTCTCTATCTGTGGTTCTTTGAGTTCTTTGACTGCCAGATGGTGATTTTTTGATATCCATGAAATGAAAATTTTTAAGCCACCTATCTCCAATATCTCCATCTCCAATTCACCTATAATGCTGGCAAAAAACTGAATATAAGATTTTCGAATGTCTGGTCTCTGTTCTGTAAAATCACATGCTATTATGGAAGTCATAAGGCGATTTGCTAGCTATCTCATTTGGTACTGACATCCAGCTCAATGACTCTGCATCAGTGCATATTCATTGAAACTTGTTACAGAGTTAATGCTTAATAAATGACCGGTTGGGAATGGGCCCGTTGCAGGTCTGATTCTTCTGTTTAGATTGTTTATGATGAAAAATGGTTTAAGCCAAATTTGACCTGTTTGAACTGGTGAACTGGTCAATGCTGATTAGGCTTTAGAAAAATTAATTTTCTGAGCACAAAGAGTTCGAAATCCTATTGAAAGCTGCTGACGTGTCAAAAGGGTGCATAAGGATACTGAAAACTTACTCTGCTGCCAAGGCTAAGAATTTGTTTATAAATATGGTGATGTATTTCTAATGTCTTACTCACATGAGCTTTATAAACCTAACTGCATGCAAAATTCAACTTATAAATTGTTCTCTTATGGGTTTTAATCGGTATCTACCCAGAACTGAATGTGGCTGTGCCAAGGGGGTATCGCCCCTATAGAAGATGGCTTCAGGTAAAAGCCATCCATGCACAAAATTATGCATAAAAGACTATTTCTAACATTTCCAACATTCTAGATTTATGAAATTGAACGTCCTGCTATATCAAAAGTGAAGAGCGTACAGCCAATTATCCCTAAAAGAATCCTAAGAAGATTCAAATCCTTGCAATGTCCTTTTGTTCCTGTCTCTCTCTCTCTCTCTCTAAATGGGCCAAAAAACAAGGAGAGGAATCATCTTACAATCTGTTCTTCTCCAAGCCCAAAGTATGTTTGGCATTGTGCCTGAGGTCACCTAATTTACATCTAAAATTGCAAAACTTGTAGTCCAAATCTCTTTGGTCCTGCTACATTTTTGAAGTAAATGAGTCACACTCTTTAGTCTTGCGAAAAAACACCTTTTAGCTAGTTTTTTTTTTCTTTAGTAGTGATTCCCAAGACTTCACTGATCCTTTTGATATTGATTAGAACCCATTGCGAAGCTTCCTCATGAGACCACCCTATTGCAAAAGCATCCCCCAACTTGGTTCTATCTTGTGCCTTTGCCCCTTGAGAAAGTGTCTGAGCATGTATGATTGCGAGACTTCCTTCCCTCTTAGATTTCAGAATCTAAAGAGAAGGTGTCTGAGTAGCAAAAATCTTCTTCATCAGATATCCTTTGGCCAAGAACATTCTCAACAGGCACATCACTGCTATTAATATACACATAGGCATCGACAGCAGCAAGGAAAGAGAATTCCACGGTTTTGCCCAAACCAAGGAAATGAGTTTGTCCCATCCTCAAAAGCTGAGCTAGTTTATTACTAGCTAGGATGTCCCACTACACAACCACCATGACTCCTTTTGTTTTGCAATTGCATTTTCCTTATATTCCTCCTTAGAGAGCCTTGAAACATTATACCTAAGCATACTAGGTTTTTCCTTTTCAACCAATATTTCAGTAAAGCTTTGGTTTGGCTGAAACATCCCAGTCAAAGAAAGCCACAATTTGGGCAATTTCCAGAATAAAGAAGTCTTAGTGGGGTCAAACTTCCCAAAAATGAAGAAGTCTTTGTGGCTCTTGCACTGATTTGTCTGAAGTCACTCTTGAGAGCATAACCTGTCCTAACTCAAGGAAATTCTGGTAAATTCCACCACCATTTAGTACTGTAGGCATCTGGAAACAGTATTGTCCTAGAACCACCCTGGTCGATCTTAGATGAAAGCAGCGTTTGACCATTGAAATTTTGTCTCAAGGACAAAAGAAGAACCCTCTTTGGAACTTCCTCATCCAAGGCCTTCCTCATTGTTCCCACCAGGATGGATGCAAGGAGTCAAGCAATATTAGTACAAATAATGCAACGCTCATTAGGGTCCTTAGATAGTTTTTGCTTTCTCATAAATAAAGATTATTCATGCTAATTAAAAGCGTGCTCTATAAGTGCATTCAGGTTATGTAATCAGTTTCGGTTCAAGTTTTTTTAGTTGTTGGTCCTTGCGAAGTAGCTTATAAATATGCTGCTGCCTAATAATTTATTTGGAGATGGCCATTGTTTTATCGAGTTTTTTCTGTTCCAAGCTTTCTGCTCCAACAATGTTAAAAATTTTCATAATGGAATATAATCTATTAAATCATGAAAATATTATTTTCCTGATGCAGATACTCTCTTCACTAGATGGCGTTGAAGATGACAGAGCTCGAATACTTTCTAAAGCTGAGTGAGTTCTCTATAGCATTTCGCTTGTGCTATTGTCTTTTCAAAGGAATTTGTATTGTCAGCTATAACGTGATTTTTTCCAAAAGCCATTTGAACATACCTCATAAGTTTCTTTTATTGATTTATCTTTCTTTTTGCAGATATGTATTGTCAAGTCACAGAAAAGTGTCATGGAATGTCAATATCATTGATGTCATCTTAAATGTGCCGTGGACTGGTGCAGACTCGGAACTACGGGAAATGGTTAGTCTTGGATATGAAACATAGAACATGATGTTCATGGCAGAAACTGCACTTCATTAATCATCTGTCCAACAGCTCCATTTTGGTGCTTGTCTTTTTGTTCTTTTCCTTGTATGCATGGTTTTAGATTCAACTCTTTAACTCTTTCACATTTTAGTGCTGTCAGATGTGTTAAAATACAAAATATAAATGGCATCTGAGTCGGTTTTTTGAATTTGAACATATCAGAAAGTCCAATTTGAAAAGGTAAGCTATTAGCTAGATCAATGATGAACCTGTAAGTAATTGCTGTGGGAATTCTTTAAGGGAGGTAGTATCATGCTGTCCTGACCCTTGAGCTAAAGCTCTGATAGTATGTTTAATAACCATTTCTCTCAAGAGTTCAAGCTGTGAGGAAATGGGTCCACAGTGACTGTTACACCTATATCTTAGCAGAATCAATAACTAATAGAACTTATTTATGCAAGTCATTACTCATTTGAACTTCTTTCTTGTCGTATCCAACTACAAAATGATTGTGCAATCTATCTCTTCCTTTGCTGGTGCTGGATGTTAAACTCCTTACGTCCTGATATAACATCCTCAGCTCCCAATTGTTATTCAGTGTTACCGAGACATACTTACTTCCTTGGTGATCTAAATTGCCAAACCTGGTGTTCCAAATGACCTGCACAAGTCAAGATATAACATTCTGAGTAGAGATTGCCAGAGATCTGCACTTGTTATCTATGGCCATCTGGACACACGTACTGAAGTTGCGCGTGCTCAAGGAGCTGAGGGGAGGGAGGGAGATACTTATTAAATATTCTGGATTATTTATTTTGATCTTCAAAATTGTTCGTGTTCAGAATTAGTGGTTTTGTTTGACATTTGAAGTTACCATCTTCATTCAGCATAATGGAGTGATCCGCATATTGGGTATACCTGCAACTATCCATCATGGCAATTGCCTAGTGTTTATTGGAGCATTTTATAACTATCATAGGGACCTTGAAATTTATGAAGACATTTGTGAAATATTTTAGCAGAATTAGTTGTGTTTTTGTTCGTGGGTCTTTTCTGTTCTACTTAAATGAGAATGTGCATGTAATTTCCTTTTCCTTTATATATGCGGACCTTTTAGTTCTGTCCATGGTAGATTGGCATCTTCATTGAGTGTGCTTACATGGTTGTTAGGCATGGAATTGAATCTGACTTGTCTTGTGCTTAAACTTTCTCGCCATGGTGATTCAGTCATTGAAGGTTGGAGCCTTTCTTATTAAATCAAAGTGCCTTTTGGATGAAGACCACAATTATGCACCTAAGGGCATGTCATCTTCTCTTCCAAACTTCTTGGAGCTTCAATCTTCAGATCTCTGTGATTATTTTGAGGTCCAGCTGGATGATTGTGAGGTCTGTCTTTCAGCACCCTTTGGATGCCCTTAGCATTTTTCTTTTTTGCTATTTCTTAATCAGAAGAAGGAACATTTCATCTTCCTACCGTTATCTAAACGTTAGTATTAACATAGTAAGTTTTTACTGTTTCAGGTGAAACTAGTCTCATCTTCTCATTCTAAACCAGTCACAGTCTTGGAGAATTTCTCTGCTTCTAATTTCCTGGCATCCTGTGCCATTATGGATAAACTAATATCAAAAAGACTAGAGGTAATGTTATCCTCTTATAATCTGTGTGCATGCTTTTCATATATGAAAGCTTGTGTCTTTGAAGTTCCTTATGGTATGTAGGTGGGTAGGTGAGATTAGTGCTTGTGTGTGATTATGCTTACATGCGTCTGTGCATGTAGTTAACTTAATCAGCACACTGTGTGCTTTTGCCGGTGAATGTCTTAGATGCTGGGTCTATTTCACAGTTTGTGGAGAGGCTAGAATTGTTGACTTTGTGATTTGTAGAACATTAGAATGGCAACTTACCTTCAACAGCTGCATTTTAAGGAATGGTACTGCGATGCTCAACAATGTAGTTTTGTCAATGTTATTAAACTGCAGCATGAACTTAGCTGTCTAAATTGAAGGATGAGAGTAGGTGCTTCAGTCTTCCATAGCCATATTTCCAGTTTGCAGCGAACTCCAGAGATATGTCTCATTCCAACAGAAGGTCCAACAGGAATCCCCCAAGCGAAAGGCCAGAAAAGGGAAACCTCCCCGAAAAGTCATATAAAACCTTCTGTAAACTGTAATTTCTCAATTGATAGGCTTAAGTTATGCTTCTTGTCTCCTTTTTGCTATCAGTTACTGGGTTCTGTCTCGTTGGAGTTTTAATGCAAAATTTAATTTCAGTGAGACAAAGGGAAAGGAAAAACAAATCCCAAATAACCTGTTCTATGATTTCCCATATGAAACCTCAATGAGTTCTATGCTAAGAGCTCTGCATGCAAATCACTGGCCTTATGTTTTAGAAGTCAAGCTTTCATTTTTTATTTATTTGGGTCATCACCACTGGCAATGGGCGATTGCTGAATACTGTATCCTTATAGGTATATAAGTGTTATTTGCACCTTTGAACATCATCATCAGTTTATGTGCATGGTTGCCAGAGACATGTTACTGTTTTTTTTTTTTGGCCCCTGGGGTTCTCATAGATATCATAAATTCACATTCTTCTCTATTGTATAATTTCAGGTTTGTATGAGAGTCTCCAGGTTTGACGCGCATTTTTCACCTTCTCTATACGTTGCAGCAATGGAACTGGTTGAATATGTAAATAGTGTGCATCATCAATATGAACTTTCACCGGTCAGGAGCCTTAGTCCATATTCCAACAAATCAAACAATAAGAAAAGTTTAATCTTTGGTTTCTCAATTGCTGCCAATTTGAAGGAATTCAGTCTACATGTCAACCTTGAGAATGAAGGGGAGAACAACTCTGCATGCACTCTCTCTCTCATTGAATTAGATATCAGGTACTGGCTTATAAGTGAAAGTTAAGTTTCTTTAGGGGGCTTTATATGCATGTTATACTTTTGATCATTAATCATTGGATGTTTGTAATTTATACCTTTGGCTAGAAACTAATAATTACTTAGGTTATCATTATTCAGTCATAGATTTTGAGTGTTGCTTGATTGTAATTTTTTTCTCTCTTCTTTCATGTGCCCTTTTTGGTTTGTTCCTTTAGTATTTCTTTTCATTTTTTTTTTGGGCATTGGGTACCTTGTTTCTTTATTGCAACTTTGTTCATCACTTCTGGAATTAGATTTTGACTCTTCTTGCATGTGGTTGCTGATGCCAAGGACAATTCTTCTCCTGTTTCATTTCTGGAAGGTGGTCAATGGATTTCATCCTCCTAAGAGAAGTGGCATGCTGCCACTTTGTGTCTTGTGAGGTGCATTGCATGAGAAAACAAGATTGTTAGAAGAATTTTGATGTCTATCTTATGTTTTTCTATCTTCCGAGCACCTTTGATGGTCTCTTCTGAGTTCTCAACACATTAGAGTGCTTTTTCTTTTTCTTTTCGACTTTTTTTTTTGTTCTTATATACTCCTAGTGTGCCGAAACAGCCTTTTTATTGTTAAGGCTTGTTTCTTTACTTGGAGAAAGTTTCGTTCATAAATAAAGAGGTTTCATCCCCTTGATGCCTCTTCCATGAATTGTGTTGCTTTATACAGATTGTGGAAAATAAAATCCACAGAATTAGTTTCTGGAATTTTCCCCAAAATAAGGGTGTATGGAAAAACATAGGTGTAGGAGTCTGTGCATAGCTTTTCCTTTATTATCATAAGTAACTGATTTCATCTTATAGTTCTCTCTGTAGCTATAGGTGTAGGAGTCTGTGCATAGCTTTTCCTTTATTATCATAAGTAACTGATTTCATCTTATAGTTCTCTCTGTAGCTATAGTTGATCAAAAGAAAAGAATTAAAGGCAATGTACTTTGAGTTAAAAACGGTGATATGGAATTAGATACTTATTGTAGGGTGGCTATGTTCTCTGTTTTATTCTGATTGTAAACCTGAGAATAGAACCCCCAGGGTCTCATAAAATTGAGATGCTATTTGATTGTTATGCTGGCCAGAATTTTTCCTTTTTATCTTTTAGGAAAGCTAAGTTCATGCAATTTTTGACAGGTATGATTGTACAGAGATTTTGAAGTGTTGGATTTGTGCGAATGCTTTGAACATTGTTGTTTATTCATTGAGGGATGAAAGAAAAAGCCACACTATTTGCTCATTTGGCGGTATGTCTGCTACCGGTGCTCCTTGTCAACAGGGTTTCAGTATTGGGGCCAGCAACATGGACAAAATTGACGACAGTACAGTCACATCTGCTGATTTTCGTTTTTCTTTAGATTATGAAGCTTCTAGAAAGGAAACCACTGGTTTCCATAATGTTTTCATACACTTGAATAATGGTGATCTGCATTGTCACCCTTTCATATTTGCTATGATGGAAGAATTTTTTGACAGACTATCTAGGTATGGTATGTCTAATAACACTGAAATCTTGTCTCCCCTCATTGAAGATAAAAGAGTTTCAATAGCACCACCTGGTTCTGGGAGTCAAAGGTTTGGTTTTTCGAACTTCATTGAAGCTGGATGCCCTGATCATACCAGCATTATGTTAAGTCACTTTCCATTTGTCACCCTCCATTCTTCTGGTTATCTGAGTAGCCTTGAGAATTCTCTTCTCTATGATGTTGCTGACTGGAGGAATAATTTCTCTATAAGAACAAGAAAATCAAGAAATCCTAAGAGATCCGACATTAGTCTTACATCTTCATTGAAGTCCCTGCGTGGTCTGGATGCTTGTTCTCTACTTGCTGAATCCTCTACTGATCAGTTTGTCCTTAATCTGAACCTCTGTGGTGTTAAAGTGCATTTTCATGATTCGTCATGCATTGTTGGGACGGTTTCGCTATCTACAGTTAACTCGGCAATTGTCCTCTCTGAAGATTCCATGGATATCCTGTGTTCAGCTGAGGAATTGGTTCTCACATCATCATGGTGGAGTCAAAGGTTAAATGAATTTTTGTGGGGTCCCTCTTCTGAGAATCATTCTCCTGTTTTAAATGTGCGTGTGAAGAAAGGAAACTCTCATTTAAGCTCCCAACTTGAAGTGAGCATTGGCATTCAGCATGTGTGCTGCATTCTACCTCCTGAATATTTGGCCATAATAATTGGTTACTTTTCATTGCCTGAGTGGACTTCATATTCAAGTAAGCAGCTCAATCTTGAAAATAGTGGCGAACAGTGTGCAGAAAGCGAGAGTACACTTGTGTGTAAATTCGAGATATTGGACTCCACAGTAATTTTAATTGAGAAAGAGAGAGGCTCTCAATCTTTAAAATTTGAAATCCCACAGTTGTACTGTAGTTTTGTGGATGGAAGATTTCTGAATGGTTTACTGAAGGACATTCCTTCTGAATGTTTGATCCCAGAGCACAAAATCTCGAAGGAAAGTGACTGTTTAAATATGTTTGGACGGCAATTATCGCTTTCAGTTTTGTTATGTAAGGATGATGGAGATTGCAGGTTAAGCTTAGATGAACGTGGTCAGAAACATACTCACACCTTGATCAAGACACTCAATGCTGATGTATGGCTGAGAATACCACAGGAGAATGTTTCGACTTCTGATGCTTCTATGTGCATCATGGGAAAGATATATAAATGTGAACTTATGGCTGATGGTAAGCTGGTTCTATCTTTTTGTGAACAGTCTATAGATCTTCTGAATTTGGCATGTCACTCTCTTTTTGTGTGTTCAATTTACTGATGGTTTTTACCTTCTATGTGAACAGACAATTTGCTTATTGATGAATTCAATGCACTGTTGAGTGTCATAAATCAGTTGTCTTCAGTCCAAGATGACTCTAAGCTTTTCACTTCAGATGTACTACAGTTTCTTCAGTCAAGGAGATCCATAAACAAATATAACACTTCCTTACCTGTAGTCCCAAGCATGCTGTTAGCGGAAGTTGTGCTCGCTATTGACTCATTGTCAGCAAAGTTTCATCACTCAACAAAAGACTCAATCCTTTTGGAGCCAGTGGCTAGGGCTGAGATGCGGTTTAAGTGCTCTGCATCATTGAGAAATGTGACAACTGAATTCTTGAACTTCAGCTTCTCTTCAATGGTCTTGTACTCTTTACATAGTGACGCAATCTTAGCAAGATGTACTGCCTCTCATTCAGCTTCATTAGTTCTCGGCATTACTTACTCCAGATTTGATCAGGTCAAAGATGAACTATCTATTTTTCTCCCTTCTCTTGATATTTGGTTGGAGCTGTCAAAGTGGATGAAGGTCGTTGACATGATCAGTTCTATTATTGGAGAAATGACTGATGCAGATCATTGGAAAGCATCGTTAGCAAATGCAGATGATGGTCCTCATGTTGTTGAGAATACAGTGCTTATAGTTCCTGAAAGTCCTCCAAATTTGGCTTCTTCTGATTGTGTTGTATCAGAAAATATCAAGCAGGACACATTTTTCCTGATTGTGAAAGTAGAAAACATCGGAGTTGCATTTCATTTTCCCATCGATGTGTGCAATTTCTGCTGCAAGTATGGGAAATTGGATTGCAGACCTGCTGAGGATCATAATGTGTCGTCTTCCATGTTGGGGAAGAAACAATGCAAATTTGCTGTGCTCACTATCAAAAGCAAATGCACTGAATTGTTCATTAGTGAGAGGAATTCCAACTTGAGATCCGTTGTGGAGAAAATAAGCTTGAGCGTTGAGATAATGGAAGACGGTGACCTTCACTCGTCTCCATTCGTCCAGATTTTTAAGATTAGTCTCGAGGCAGAAATTCTTAGTGGCGAGACTGATAGTAGACGTGTCTCTGCAGATGTTAAGTGCAACCATATAGATCTGGTGCTTTCACATCAAGTATTCTACTTTTGGCATGATGTTGCCCTAAGTATTCCTGAAGGAGGATCTTCTCAGTTTGCAATAGGTTGTTTTGAGTGGAAGCTCCATGTGCGGAAGGTATCTCTACTGCTGACTGATGGAAGGGTATGTTGAAAAATCTGAACTTGTATTTACTGTCTGTTTCCTTGGTATATCTATTGTAGGTTTGATTTTGGGAACGATGAATGATTCTGTTTTTGCACCGAATCTGGCTATCAGTGATGGCCTCAGATACATATTTATTGAGAATGTCATTCAGTTGGAGGCATCACAATTAGAATGAACAAAGAGGAATTTGCGACCAATTAAAGGGATTACAGTCCGGAGAAGCAACAATACTGTTGGAAGGAAGATTAGATTTGGCTCTGAGAGTGCATTAAACATGTGTAAACCATAACAGTAAAAATCAGATGCATTTACAAGTATCTGCATAATCTGGCATAATGGCATGATGAGATCTGTTGAAGATGACCTTAAGGTACATGATCTTTTGTTGTCAAACACATATGGGTTCAAATAGTTTCACATGCCAATAGGATCTGATGAAGCTTCATGTCTGGCTATGCTTGCCTTATAATACTTGCAATGATTGATGTAAATGTTATTGCCATATTTGCATTGATCCATGTGAGAATTTTATGGGACCATTGCTGACTGTTCTAAAAGCTCAAGCTGTTAGATGAAGTCGTGATTTACTATTTAATATTCTAACACTATCCCTCACACTTAGCCTAGTCTTTTTTGCCTAGTACTAAGCATGGAAATTTAATTGGGGAGGCAAATGGGCTTGGAAAGATTCGAACTTAGGACCTCCAGCTCTGAGATCATGTGAGATTTTGTGGACCACCATCAACTATTCTAAAAGCTTTAGCTATTAGAAGGTGTGGATTAATATTATATATTCTAACAATCCATTAGTAAAAGTTTTAGATAATTTTTGTGTCTTATGAATTGTTTTTTTTTTTCGCTTTCTCATTATATTTAATCACATATTACATGTCTCTAGGGTTTTCCTGATTCATTTATAGTCTTAAATCTCATTCTGATTTAATGCAGTGGAGTTGCAGTGGACCTCTCCTGGAAATTCTTATGAGGAACTTGGTCTTCCATGCTAATGGGTGTAGAACTACAGTAGAGTGCTCAATTGTGAGCGACCTTGAAGTGAACTATAACAACATTCACAAGGTAAATAGTTTAGTAAATGCAAACTTGTCAGAAAAAGTTTTGAGTGAACATATGGTAAAAATTTGTCTCAGGTCATGTGGGAGCCATTCATTGAACCTTGGAAGTTTCAAATTAGCATTAGTAGGAAACGTGAGATCAGTATTCTTCTGAATAGTTCCATCATCACGGATATCCATCTTGACTCTGTCGCTCAGCTTAACTTGAACTTTACGGAATCCTTTCTCGAGGTATGCAATGATCTTATTTCGGGTGGTTGTTAAATTTCTTTCCATTTCACTAGTGCGTATTAACTCTTTAGTAGAATGTATTACTTCAAGTACGATTTACTGAAATGTCTTAAACTGTTGGAAATCTAGTGTAGGAGGGAAGCTTCAGACTAGTCGCTGATTTCTTATTATTAATTGAGATATTTTTTCTTAGGTGAAGAATATAGTTTTAATTTTAAAATATGAAAAATACTACCAAAGAGAGAGAGAGAGAGAGAGAGAGAGAGAGAGAGAGAGAGAGAGAGAGAGAAAGAACACAAGGTCATTTTACTTGCAGAAAGAAACTAAATTTGAAACATGCAAAATGGCGTGGTAATCAGTCAATGACAGTGGCAATAGTGTAGCTAAGATGGTAGGAACTGTTCTTACCTCAATCAACAGGATGCGCGTTTTGTTCTTCATATGGGGAGCTCTCTGATCCTCTCAAATTCAGTAATAATTTGATGCCAGGAGATTATGTACTTCTTCCGAATACTGTTCAACTTTGCCACTTGGGGCTGTAGTATGTTCCAAGGGTTGGGCTTGATGGTTTTCGTGAGTAATTAACATCTTTGTTTATTACGGTTGTCTGTTACAGTCTGTTTGCAGGGCTCTTGAGATGATCAAGGATGCTTGGAATGAAAAGAAACCAACTGATCTCTCAGAAACACGGACATTCTTGAACTCTCCTTATATGGAAGATGCCTCTATAGGAAGATATGCTCCATATATTCTTCAGAACTTAACTTCTTTGCCTCTATCATATTGTATTTTTCAAGGATCAGGAAATTCTGTAAAGCTTGATGCCAAAGAAGCGAAGGGTTGGAGTCTTCTGCAATCGGGCAGTTCTGTCCCAATATATAGTAATGAGACTCCCGAGGAACAGTTGCTTCGTTTTAGACCCACTCGTTCCTCTGGTCAACTAAATGAGAAGCAATCAAGCGGAGTGGCTCACCACTTTATTTCAATCAAGCTTGACGGAACCTCTGTTCCTTCTGTGCCAATTTCCATGGATCTTGTTGGACTTAGCTATTTTGAGGTTGATTTTTCTAAGGCATCAAGTAAATTAGAACTTAAGAAAACTGTGGATATTCCAAGCTACGCAAATCTGGAAGAGGACATTAAAACTAATGTGGGAGAAGGTTTTATTGTCCCGGTTGTCTTTGATGTTTCAGTACAGCGCTTCAGTAAGTTGATTCGGTTATACTCGACGGTATGTGAAAAATTGCTTGTGTACTTTTTAAGGGTTTGATTATTTGCTTCCTTCTTACAATTACAAATTTCAGGTCATAGTATACAATGAAACTTCTGTGCCATTGGAGTTGCGGTTTGACATTCCATTGGGTGTATCTCCAAAGGTATGGAACTTAGACATATTTCTATAAAGGAGAAGATTTTTATTGGTGTAAGAATAAAAAATCTGTACAATCTGTATTTTCTTCCCATAATTTAATCTATCTTTTATGTTCCACTATTTCAGATTATGGATCCTATCTATCCTGGGCAGAAGTTTCCACTCCCTTTGCACTTAGCTGAAGCTGGTCGTATAAGGTGGCGACCTTTAGGAAATTCTTATGTATGGAGTGAACCTCATAATCTCCCAAATATTCTCTCCCTAGAAAGCAAGATCGGATCCCTTCGTTCTTTTGTTTGCTATCCTTCTCATCCAAGTAGTGATCCATTCCGCTGTTGTTTGTCATTAAAGAAGATCTATTTGCTTCCATCTGTGAAACCAAAGAAGGTTTCTGATCTTCTAAAAGATATTTCTAAGGAACCTGCTGGGGAACATTATGAGGATTTATTACTTGGCCTTGATAAATCAAGTAAACACTTCATTTACCAGCTCAGTTTGAGTACTCCTTTGGTGGTTCACAATTATCTTCCACAAGCAGTGTCATTGACCATTGAAAGTGGAGGAGTTAGTCGCACAGCACTGCTTTCAGAGGTTTGAATTCCACCTACTAAAACTGACATGTTTAAGTTGCATGTTGTGCTCTGTTCTTCTCTATTGATGACATCTTATTGTTGAAACTTCATCTAGAAAGTTATTAATTTCTTAGTTTCAGGTGCAAACAAACTTCCATCATGTTGACCCTTCACATGAACTGGGGATTGAATTTCATATGGAGGAATTTAAACCTTCAGTCTCAAGATTTTCTCATGCAGAATCATTCACTACCCTAGCCAAGTTCAGTGGAACCAAATTTACAGCGTCAGAGACCTTGACTTTTGATCCTTTTATCAACAATGGTAACTCATATCTACGGCATATTTCGGCAGTGTTTTTACACAATTGTATATTAATAAGCTATTAATGTTCTGTTCAATAAATTAGGTCCTATCTATGTTACTGTCGAGAAGACCTTGGACGCATTTTCTGGGGCTCGGGAGCTTTTTATCTTCGTTCCCTATTTGATCTATAATTGTGTTGGTTTTCCACTCAGCATATCAAACTCTGCTGATGAACTGAAAGAAAGTTTATTCACTGTTCCATCATGCTATGAGTCGGTTGAACAAGAACGAGTTCATATCAAGAAGGAGGGCCTCAGCCTTTTATCTTGTAATCATGATCATGATTCAGAATCTCCACCATCTCGAACTGATTGCCTTTGGCATGACTCTTCAGAAAATTCTATTGTTCCAACTTGGAATGACACGGTTACTGATGGTAAGAGGGTGGCCAGAAAACCTCTGATCAAATCGGGACATTCCACTGGGGAAAAGGATGGTAAGGAAGATCAAAGAAGAATCTCTCTGTTCAATCCGAGTAAGGGAAGGCATTGGAGCAACCATTCAAGCTCCAGCAACTTGAATATTGTAGATGATGGCCATGGGAAGGCAAAGGGGTATGCATATTCCCCTCAACCCAGTTCAAGTCTGGGTAATAATATGGTTAGGCTATGTAGATCTCTGCCTAAACATGTCAAAGAAAAATTGTCTAGCAACTTATGGTCAAATCCGTTTCCTCTTGTTCCTGCTAGTGGATTCACCAGTGTTCTTGTTCCTCAACCATTGCAAAATGCTGCATATGTGATATCTGCAACTTCATCAGTTCTTTCCGAACCATTTGCTGGGAAGACGAGGGCCATCACTTTTCAGCCCAGGTATGGCAGCTTCACGAAAAAAGAATGGTCATGGATGTGCACTATGTCCTGCTAGCTTGTTCATCTCTTCTCTATTTGCAGATATGTCATTAGTAATGCTTGCAGCAAGGAGTTGTACTATAAGCAAAAGGGAACTGACTTCATCTTCCATTTGGGCATAGGGCAACATTCTCATCTTCACTGGGCAGATACTGCAAGGTATTCTGACCATGTTGAGTTAAATTGTACAAAGTTATGTTTTTTCCTCATGCTTGAATTGTATTTAGTTCTTGGTTTTGTGGTGCTCAAAATTGCCAGCTGTACAGAATAGGGGATTTGTTATGACATATATTGGGTGGCATGAATGCCATTTTTCTCTAATGTCAAATTCCAAAGATTGTTCGTGTGCTTCCGTTGGTTCTTATTTCACTCTGAAGTTGGTAACAGTATCTATGGCACATTTGGTCGCACTCATAGATAAGGTGTCATGGTTCTAGTAGTACAAACTGTAATAGCTATTACACCGTTTGGTTTTAGTGATGGGATAACTATTGCTTTCCCTTGTTTGACACTGTAATAGGAAAGGAATAGGGATAATATCCTAAATTCCTAATTACATGATTACAATGTAAAATACTATAATCAGATTATAGTAGTATATAGATGCATTACCCATCAAGCATAGATAATATGATTATTATTAGCTATATTATCAATTGTAAATACTGTTATAGTTAAGTAAATTATTATAGACTCAACATAATACTAGTTACATCATCGTGTGATAATGTTGAGTTACAATCTCAATTTCAGTCATCATGTAATTAATCATCGAAAATTGATATCATCTCGCCACCGGTATAGGGAGGATCAGGAAAGAGATGGGGCTTTTGCAGAATCCCTATTGCATATAGGTTGAAAGTAAGCATGCAATAGCTCCATAGGAGGCTGCACTCTAGAATGTTACAGTTTTGGCTTTAATATGAATTTTAAGAAATAGTATTGCTACAAGCAGACAGTGTATGCATTACTGCAATTAACCGTCCAGCTAGAAGAATGATTTCCGTCACTTCAGTCTCTTAGCTAATGTTGGACTGCCCTGGTGATACTAACTGTAGCTAGTTATTTCTCTCATGTACACCACAAGAACTTATGCCAGTAGTTGAGAACATGGAATAGTATTGGAATGTTGTTGTGCTCCCCTCTTAGTGTAAGATGGGATTTGGCCTAGAACGGAATTATGGAATTGATAATAATTGCACAGGAAAATGAAGGTCTTGGAGAGATTTAAATATGATATTATGTGGTGAAGCTTTCTTGAGGTAGCTCAATCGTTTGTTTAGTGGTCTCCTGGTTCTATATGGTATCCAAGTAAGACGTCCCAAGTTCATTTTTTGTTGCATTTATTTTATTTGTTTTTAAGTTTCCATCCTTTATGTGATTTGGATTTCAATATTTCATTAACCCATATGTGTTGTTTCTCATACTTGAGTTGTTTAGCCATCTTACTAGCTTCCTTGTCTGAGTGGGGTTAAATTGAAGTCATCATTACATGCTCTAGTAGCATTGCTCTTGGTGCATTTTAGCCATCGGATTGAGGGAATATTCATTATAGTGCATAGGAACCTCATATATCCAGTGGCTGAGGTACAATTGACTAATGCTTTGGGAGCACCTAAAATTTAATATAGCATGCAATTGGCGCCATTCTCTAACAATTGAAGTTTTCAGAATAAGTGGTTGCTCAATGACAAAATCTTTGCTTGCTGATGATGGCAATAGCTAAATCTATTTTTGCTTTTGCTACTTATTGCAGGGACTTGCTGGTTTGCATATGTTATGATGAACCTGGATGGCAATGGTCTGGCAGTTTCTTGCCAGAAATTTTAGGTGACACCCAAGTGAAAATGCGGAACGATATCTCTGGTGCAGTAAATATGATACGCGTTGAAGTGCAGAATGCTGATATCTCCATGTGGGATGACAATGTTGTTGTTAGTCTTCATAAAAATCCAGGGACACACCTGATTTTGTTGTCGGATGATGATTCAGGTTATATCCCTTACCGCATAGAGAATTTCTCGAAGGAGGTTTGTTATTGTCTCGATATTATATAACTTACATTAATAAATCAGTATCTCTTTCTTGTTTTGGAGTGCACTGCAAATTGTTTTCGCCAAGTCAGAATCTTAACTATATATTTTCTTTTTCTTTTTCCTCCAGCGATTACGTGTTTATCAACAGAAATGCGAAAGCTTTGAAACTATGATTCCTTCTTACCATTCTTGCCCGTATGCATGGGATGAACCCTGTTATCCACGCCGTCTTATAGTTGAGGTACCCTTGGTTTTTTCTGCGTGCTGTACTTTTTCAGAGAAGTCTTTTTTTTAAAGATGTTTGATACTCAACTTTCGTTTATATATTCAAGGTACCTGGGGAACGTGTGCTAGGATCATATGCTCTTGATGATATAAGGGAGAGCACGGCTGTCCATTTGCCTGCAACTTCTGAGGTCTGATGTTCTACCGATGGCAAATCAAAAGAAAAAACTTTTTTACTGTTCCTTTTTTTAACTGGAGGGACCAATATTTATTCTGATCTTTGCCAAGTTGGGTCTTATTTTTCGTTTGGCATGTAAATGAAATATGAAACAATGATTGGTTTCTTAGGAGGGATAGTTGCTATAAGTCTTGGGTAGAATTGGCAATAGAAATAAAGGTGCAAAAGAATTGGGACGTTGATATGATTCTGATAATGTAATAACACAAACCGGAGATTCATCAATAATGAACCCCGAGAGCAGGTCTATTCTTTTACCTAACCTTCTTGTCGAGAGGATATAGGGAAAACTTCCACATGAACAGTGTTTCTCCCAAACAGTGTGTAACCTCAAGTAATACCACAAATAGCTCACGAATCTGTATTACAAACATAGGAAGTATAGACATATCAAGCACGCTTGGCCTTGCTAGCATAAAAATTGTGTAACACGTAAACCTGTTAATACTAACATGTACAATGCAGGCAACACATACGCCTGGCAATCAAACACGCACATATGAACATTGGAAAGATATTTACCTCAAATGGAATCTAATTCCTCATAGTAGCTTCATCTACCACCTTAGAACTTCATGTACTCAAGTATTGCTGCATAAAAGTGGAAAGTTCAACTAAATGGGGCCTCTGAATTTAGCTCATCCTTTCCTGGTTTCCTTAACCCTCATATTTCTTGTTTTTCTTTGTTTCTTCCATTTTCCTTTCTTTGGTCATTACCTATCCCTTGCTTCTTCTTGCAGGTTTGTCATGAATAATAATGAAGAGTGAATAATGTCATGGCTAAAACCTTAACTTAATTGCCATTAACTCATTAATCCTTCTTAAGGTCCACTCACCTTTCATGCACTCTTACATTTTTCTTTATGAGCCATTAGGTAAATACGATAGGGTTTCCACTGTAGTCTTCCGTATGATGAAATTGCACCACATGCTAGCATTTTGGAGCCTTGTATAATCCCATAAAATATATGGGTCACTTACGAAGTTTTCTGAATGATTTTATTTAGATCTTACATTGACCAAACTTAATTTTTGTCTCATTCAAGCGCATACTCGTGCACCTATCATCATGGCCATGTAACACCTTGAAATAACATTGATGTGCAATTAGGTGCAAAATTTTAAGATATTGCAGATAAAGCCTCTAATGGTGGATGCCATAGTAGTACTTAAATCAATTTATATGTGTAATTCCGCACAAGTATAATCTTTTCTGATGTATCCGCTTGATGTGGAATAACTTGCAGGTAAATTAATTCGAGTGGAGAGATGATGCTATGAACATGACATGATGTTAAGCATGCACTGGCATAAAACATGCACTCATTCAAGATGTTCTTTTTTTGCGTGACTAAAATTTCTATTTTTTTTTTGGTCATTTTGCTAGTGTAGGTTAACCCTGTCCTAGAAGCACATTGACAAAAAGTTGGTTCTGTTTATTAAGCAAGGAATAAATGACTCATCTGTATAATGAACAAGAAAAGAATGCCAGTAGAAAGTGTCGAGTGCACAAAGAACTGCTTTTAGATGGTTCAATAAATGGGGGGGGGTGTGTGTGTGTGGGCTCGTACTTGATTCATGTGATCCATGTTGTTTATTTTAGAGTTATATAGATTAAAAGAAATTATATATCATTTGGCAGAATCACTATGTGAGCTGTCCGGTTGGGTCTTATTTTGGAGTATTTGACTCACATTAAGGTTTTCTTTGACTTCAGAAACCGGAGAGAATATTGCTCATTTGTACTCTTGCTGAGGGAGCAACGAAGGTGCACATTCTCAATGATTCAACTGATGATGAATCTTTTTTACTCAATTTTGTTAGACCATTATTTTTGTGTCCCTACTGCAGGTTCTTCGCATTATCGATTCAAGTTACCATGTAAATCCATCCATTGAGAATCGGAAACATGAGCAAAGACAAGAAATCTTTTCTGAGTACCAGGAAAAGGTCTCAATTGATATACCTTATATTGGTATTTCTTTGATTAACTCTTCGCCACAGGTATGTATGAAGAAGCTTATTGAGATGGCATGATTTATGTGGTGGTTTTCTGTCCCTTCACTGCTCATTTTCTTTGTAGGAATTGCTTTTTGCCTGTGCAAAGGGCATCGGGGTTCATTTGCTTCAGAGCATGGATCAACAGAAGGTTTCTTTGAAGGTTTTATCATTGCAAATAGACAACCAAGTTCATGCTGCCACTTATCCTGTCATCTTGTCCTTCAATCGAGGATACAGAAGTAGTTCGTCTAACCACGATGATGGTGCCCAGAAAAGTGAGAATTTACAACTTCACTCTGATCACCCCTGCAAATCGGTGATTCATGTAGCTGTTTCAAAGTGGAGAAAGAAAGATATATCATTGATTTCATTTGAATATATAACGCTAAGGTATTAATCACTAGCATCAGTTTCTTTGGTTATTCTTTTATCTTCAAGATCAAGAACTTATTGGATACTCTGGCAGAGTGGCAGAGTTTCATCTTGAGCTTGAGCAGGAAGTGGTCTTGGGCTTGTCCGAGTTCATTAAATCTGTTTACTTGAGATTCCAGAATGGAGCAATGCCCTTTTCTGATCCGACATTGCTACCACTTCTGCATGATACCCCTCTGTTAGGGAACTCGCACTCCCATATTCCTATCGGTAGTGCTCAAAACAAAAATCAAAGAATCAGTGTATTATTTCCCTCAGTAATTCCAGTTGGAGCACCTTGGCAGCAAATTTATCAGTTGGCCAGAAGACAGAGAAAGATATATGTTGAAATGTTCGATGTAGGAGCTATTAAATTCACTCTAAGGTAGGTGACAGGTTGCCCCACTTTCCTTTTTTTGAGGGTTATTCCCATCACTTTCTGAGTTCTGCTGTGATTAATTTGGCGGTGCAGTTTTTCCAGTGACCCATGGATGCTTAGAATGGGGATTCCTATGTCAGGAGATTCTCTTGTGCATGTGAGTAGCTTATCTTATGTTGGCTAGCTGTAACAGCTTTAATGCAAGGGATTCCTGCTTGGACTCATGATGCATGCTTTGATTTTTTATCTGTGCCTGAGCTAGAACTATGACATGTGTGATTCTGTTCATGCAGTGTGCATATACACGATTTTCCATGTTTCTAGATAAATGCATGTTTAGCTAACCATTATGGTTGTTTCGATAATCTGTGCTTCACATAAAGTTAATTGATTCTGTGCTATTTTGATGCTGATAGATTGTCATACTGCTTATTTGCATGTCTGGATATGCTCTGTCCGGGGTCATTATTATTTTTACTATCAATATCTGGTGAAGTTGTAGACTGCTAAGTGCTGGTTTGAGTTTTATCTGGAATCCTGTGCATATAGCTATTAAAAAGATTTATTAGTATCTATATTTGTAATTTGAGGTATCAATTGTTAAAAAGTTGAACCTGACTTTGGGTCATCTGAGATTTTCTAGGATTTACTGTCTATCTTTATGGTGCACTTCTCATCCCTGGACAGTTATTAGGCAGGGTTTATGGTCAGTCATCTTTGGATAGTTTTTAGGCAGGGTTTTAACTCAATGTAGTTGGATAGGCAAACCATCTAATTATTAATGTAGGACGGTAAAATATCATGTCAATTTGAATGGGTTTGTTTGAATTTCCCTAATTAGCTTCTTTTGAGCCAGGACTTTTGAAGCAAGCTGCTGAGCTGTACTTTTTGATATTATTTTGAACTCTAATCAGTTACCACTGAATTTTTATAGCTAAATTCCACTGGGTAGATGTGATTCGTGATTGTCTTTTTTGGGTCAAACATGTGGAAAGTAGACATCTTATAACTGCAGATCAGAATGGCTTGGTCAACTGTGCAAGTCAGATATCCATAACTATAATAGAAACATTTGAAGCGAAACTGCTTGGATTTAAGTACTAAAAATGCAGGATATATGGTCCTATGTTGCAAGATAATATCTGGAGACTCTTGCTTTTTATTATTTAAATGAATGTGACATATGTTCACCAGTTCTTCCCGTGACCAAGAAAAAAAATAGTAATTTAATCTCTCTTCTGCATGAGGTGAAACAATAGTTTCATTTCTTTTAGCTAGCAGTTATTTGCACTGGCTGGCTCATTACATCCTAAGTGCATCACTAGATGTTGAATTTCAGGATTTTCCTCCCTGGTGGCATATATTTGTTATTTTAACTCATGCCCTCCTAAAGGTTTTGCTGACATAAGACAATGAATGGTTACAGAGAGGCCTTATGGCTCTTGCTGACATTGAAGGGGCAAGAATATATCTCAGAGAGCTGAGAATAGTACATCACATGGCTGGGTGGGAGTCTATTCAGGAGATCCTCCTGAGGCATTACACAAGGCAACTTCTGCATGAGATGTATAAGGTAATTGGTTGATACCTTTTTTATCAGTCATAATGCTTAGAACTTGAGCATATTCTGGTAACGAGGAAGTTTTAATATGGTCAATTCGATTTGGCATTTGTCAAGTTGTAGATTTTATAGTGCTCTAGTTTCTTTTTACTCCATCTGATTTTATTGACATTGTCTTATGCACTTCTTTACCATCTCAAGAAAGGTTGTCATGTTTTCTTTTTATGTTTTGCAAGTCTGAAATTCACGAAAATTTGTAGAACTTAAGGGTTCGTTTGTTTCGGAAAATGAGCCATTTTCGGAAAATATTTTCCCAGAAGTCATTTTCCAGGAAAATGATAGTATTTTCTGGTGTTCGGCTAAAACCTGAAAATGTTTCGGAAGATATTTTGCGGGGTTCGATAAGGAAAATATTTTCCGCTCTCCAGATTGGCGAGCGTGAGCGTCAAGCTCGAGGCTCGCCAGATTGGCGAGCGCGAGCGTCAAGCTCGAGGCTCGCCAGATTGACGAGCGCGAGTTTGAGATCAACGAGTTTGAGGTTCACTTAGTCTGATGACTAACCAAGAAAGAAGAAGATGAGAAACAAAAAGAAAAAAAAAAAAAAAGGAAATTATAAATAATTCGAATTAAAAAAAGAAAAAGAAAATTAAAAAATAGTTCGAATGAAAAAAGAAAAGAAGAAAAAGAAAGGGGAGGAGGAAGTCAAGATTTGTAGAGGTGTGAGATATGAGAGATCAAGTGAGGAAAATGTTTTCCACTTTTCAAAAGTGGAAAACATTTTTCCCAACTTTAGAAGATTTTTTTCCTTTGATGGAAAACATTTTCCTCAAGGAATTCATTTTCCGTGAAACGAACGTCGGAAAATCCGGAAAACGTTTTCCCGGAAATTATTTTCTGTGAAACGAACGGACCCTAAAACCCACGTCGTGTTCCAAGGTACTGTTGTGTAAATGAATAAAAGAGTATTAAAGTCTAAGCTTCTCTGTTGTACGACATTTTGGGCAAATGCAGGTTGTTACTAGATTATCTAGGGGATAATTTGGCAAAATCTTGTGGAAAATTAAGAATTTGCTTTCACATTTTTGACTTATGGAACAGGCAAAATGGTGTAACAGCTGGCAAATTCGTTGGTGAAAATTTCCTTTTTACCCTCCCCTTCATCAATTACTAATTATATGGTGGACATCGTCTGCTTGTTACATTTAGTTAGTGCATAATAAAAAAGGATGTAAATTTTTGTGAGATGATAAACAACTATTTTTAAAGCTTAAGTTGTTAGAAAAAGACGTGAATTAATTTTTTAATATATTTTAACACTTCCCTTTGCATGTCGGCTTTGATTTGGCATTAGACTAATCGTTGGAATTGGTAATAGGGGAGGCAAATAAGAGGATTGTTTCAATTCATGACTTTCTATTCTGGTACCCCATGAAATTCTGTGAGATTACTTCGGCTGCTCTTTTAGCCGTAAGACAAAAGTGTGGTTTGATATACAAATATTCTAACAAATCTCTACACCTGCATTGTTGAGAAGAAATCTCTAACAAGCTTCAGCATTCCTTCAAATATCTGGAGGGAATGCGGAATTATATTTAAATACTTTTATGTACTATGGAAATGCAAAAGGCATTAATGTATACGTTTTTTCTGTTACTTATAATTTATGTCCTTGTAGGTGCTCGGTTCAGCTGGTGTTATAGGTAACCCCATGGGATTTGCCAGGAGCTTGGGGCTTGGCATCAGAGATTTCCTATCTGTTCCTGCAAGGAACCTTAATCAGGTATATTGGGTTCTTGTATTTGAAATTTTACCATCCATCATTGTATTTAATAGTACAATTTGCTTCTACAGAGTCCTGCTGGACTTGTCAGAGGTATGGCACAAGGAACAACTAGTCTATTAAGCAACACAGTCTATGCCTTGACTGATGCTGCCACACAGTTCAGTAGAGCTGCTCAAAAGGTAGATTGATGAGTAATGGCTTCTGAGAAATTTCATGCCCATACAAACTCTGACTTTTCTTGTTTTTTCGTTTTAGGGTATAGTTGCGCTGACGTTTGATGAGCAAGTTTTTTCTAGAATCGAGAAGCAACAAAGGGGTGCAATTTCACATAGCGAAGGGGTTATAAATGAAGTTTTGGAGGTATGCAGCTGTCTATCCACTTGGTGTCAGATCAATATTTTTCATCTGAACGTGCATGGTTGTAAATGAGTTCCTTAGAGAGTGAGAACGAGGACAGTGACAGCATCCAAGACTTCTCTCAGTGTGCTTGTTTTGAATTATGTAACTGTCATCGTTATTGTGCCCGATCCAATGTTTAATTCTCGAAGTTCATTTTTCTCTTTTTACATGAGGATTTTATGTCTTCCTAGGGCTGCTGCACCTTTATGACTTTTTTTTTTTGTTCTCTTTTAAGGCTCCATTCGTTTTGCGGAAAATAATTTCTAGAAAAACCTTTTCCAGATTTTCTAATATTTGTTCCACGGAAAATGAATTGCTTGGGGAAAACATTTTAGGAAAATGTGTGAAAAGTGAAAGACATTTTCCTAACTTTCTCTCTCTTATCTCAAACCCCCACAATCCCCACATCTTTCTTTTTAAAAAAATTCGAATTATTTTTTTCTTTTTTTCTTTTTCCTTTCTTTTTTTTCTTTTTCTTTTCTTTGTTTTCCTCATCTTCTTCAGCCGGTCACTGGCCATGGCGACGGCCAGTGACTGACCACAGGCGAGCCTCGAGCTTGCCCAACTCTGGTGATCTCAAGCTCGCCGCTCGCTAGATCGGTGAGCTCTAAGCTCATCGGCCTCGAGCCTAGATGAGTTGGCGAGCCCCAAGCTTGCCGGCCTTGGGCGTTACTAGATCGGCGAGCAAGCTCGCTGATCGGGTGAGGCTCGAGCTTGACCTAAGCTCACCAGAGGTGGGCGACCGGCTGAAGAAGAAGAGGAAAAAAACAAAGAAAATAAAAATAAAAATAATTAATAATCGATTTTTTAAAAGATAAAAAATAATTAAAAATTGATTTTTTAAAAAAATGAAAAATAATGCAAAATCGATTTTTAAAAAAAAATAATAATAAAATTATTGAAAAAAAGTGTACGGAGGAAAAGATTTTCCTTACCGAACAGCGGAAAATATTTTCCACTTCATTTTAGGTTTTATCCGAACGCTAGAAAATAATTACATTTTCCTAGAAAATGGCTTCTTGGAAAATGTTTTCTAGAAATGCCATATTTTTCTACGAAACAAATGGAGCCTAAGTTGGGACATCTTTTTCTAAAGAACCATAAGTGAGTTTTTCCATCTAAATCTCTAATGGTGGAGGAACATTTTGCAGTGTCGATTTCTCTCTTTACTTTGTTCCATGAGTCCACTAAAGCATCTTTGCCTCATTATTGATTTTGGTGGCAATGTCGATATCAAACTACTAAACCGTTAGATCTACAAAAAAATGGCCTACTATGTTGCAATTACTTGAAATCCTTCCCTTGATTTGGGTGGCACCTATGCAAATAGGATATGGAATCCATTTTCAGAGTGTCCTCCATTGATTTGGTTCTACTGGTGGGATAGAGTAAGGTACCAAAAATTGTCCTTATTTTGTGCATCTTTATTATTAGCAGATAAATATTTGCCAAAGTTTCTGCCTCCTTTTCTGACCAGCCTCAGTGAAACCCATATTCCTCCCTCAAGCTTCAATTTTCTCTGGTCTCATGCTACATTTTGCATAGACAGAGGTAAAACCTCCAGAATGCCTAGTTATTACCCTGGGAAATTTAATAAAACTTCTTTTTAGGAACTCTGTCTTGGCTGCGGCATCGTCCATTATATCAAAATAGTGATTTCTTCAAATAGCTTCTTGGAAAATTGTCTTGCTGCATGTAGTTTTTTCCCCTAGAAAACTGTTTCTTTCCCAGTAATTTGTTTGTCCATTTTCTAACACCCATTGGTCAAACTTTATTGCTATAGGGGCTTACTGGGCTTCTACAATCCCCTATACGAGGAGCAGAGAAGCACGGTCTTCCAGGTGTCCTGTCAGGTAACAATGGGGGCTTAGATTGCTAGTTAAAATAATTTGACACCAACCATGTTACTTTAACGGATATTGTTTGCTATTCTCCTTTGCAGGGGCAGCATTAGGACTTACTGGACTAGTGGCAAGACCAGCTGCTAGTATTCTTGAAGTAACCGGGAGAACGGCTCAGAGCATCAGAAACAGAAGCAAGCACTACCAAACTGGCACACGTCGAAGGATCCGTCTCCCAAGGCCTCTAAGCAAAGAATTTCCCCTGAGACCCTATTCTTGGGAAGAAGCAATTGGAACATCTGTACTCACTGAAGCCGGTGATGGCTTAAAATTCAAGGATGAAGCATTAGTCACGTGCAGGGCTCTTAAGCAAGCTGGTAAATTTGTTATAGTGACCGAAAGGTTGATACTTCTTGTTAGCTGCCCTGGCTTAGGCGATTATGCTAATCCTGACTTTCAAGGCATTGAGGCTGATTCAGACTGGGATATAGAATCCGAGATCTTTCTCGACAGTGTGATCCACATTGATGCAAATGATGGGATTTTGCACGTTGTTGGATGTGGTTCAGATGCTTTCTTGAGGCAAAACCAGCACCAGGCAAAGCGAAGTGGAATGAGGGTGCTCTGTGGCAATCCAACTCTTCCACTATATCAGACTGATTTGGAACTGGCGCCTGGAAAAAGTGCTGAAGAGCTATTACAGATTTTGCAGTCTGTAATAGAACTCGGAAAAGAACGACGATGGGGTGGCGGGTCCGTGGTGCATCGAGGTAATATCAAATGCAAGTCAACTGGTTACTAACGGGGCAAAATATGCTGGATCATAGCATCATATCTATGAGTTCCTCCACATGGCGGTTTAGGCAAGGAAGGAAATTAGAATCAATGTGGCTGAAGGGTCAAATGTTTATAGAGACTGTAGAAGAGGGGTTCCTGGTGCCACATTGGAGGTGTACCTTTCATCTGTAAATATCATCATGTACAGCGTAGATATGACACAAGTATAGTTTCTCCAACATTAATTGCTTTCTAGAAGATGCATCAAATGTACATACACGTTAATTATAGCAATTTCATTAACTCATGTATCATGTACGGTCAATTTTTATACTAGAATGAAGCATAGAATTACTCAAAACTTTCATCCGTGCTGGTTGGAATCGAGATCTGTAATAACCAAGTGACGCATCTTATTAGACGATAATATGCCTTAACGGAAACTACAACTAAATTAATTCTGTTTTGTTGCCACATTTGCATAGATATAAGTCAAATTTGCAAATTGGCCTGCTAGATCGATACATCTATTCTGTGTGAATACGTTGTTAAAGCATGGAAGTGTTGGGAAAACTTCTTGTATATTTTGAAATTGACTTTGAAACAATCAATGGTTTATTGAGAAAAGCTCCCTTATATTTTGAAAATGATAAAAATGGTCGTGAACTTTTAATTTATTTAATGTGATCCCTAAATTTTTGGTAAATATTCATTCTTGAATTATAAGGAAATTCTAATATTATCTTTCTATTAATTTAAATTTATGGACAATATTTTATATTTTTATATAATGTAAGGACTAGTTTAAATATATATCAAAACTTCAAGAATCGCATTAAACAAAATAAAATTTAAGAATGATATTGTATACTAAGGGCATATTACATATTGGGTCAAAGTTTAAAAAATATTTTTATCATTTTTTCCTTTTAAAGTTTTAACTTTACTTTATCCAAAAGGCTCATTTGTCAAGTCTTAAGAACGAAACCTAATGTCATAAGCTTTTACTAGGGTTTTCCATCTCACTTCATCTGGAGAACGCGGAATCAGCCATAATTCTTATAGATGTCGTGGGTAATCAAACGAAAGGGACTTCAATGCGCGGCTAAAGTACACCGATGGTAGCGGATTTTTACTTGAATTCTACATAATTATTTAAATGCCGATTTTTTTTTTTTGTTAGTATTACTCTATTCCTATTCTAATTCTCACCCTTAAACTTTTACCATGCCTCCTTGAAGCGCATGAAAGTTGAAACTCACTCCTGAAACTATATTATCCCCACCCTAATCCCACAAAAAAGTAGGGATTCGAACCCCCACTTTTTCCTTCCATATTGAAAGGGTAGCCACCGATTTAAATGCCGATTGAAAATCCTTTTTCCTTTTCTTGTCAATATTATAATCACTAATCCTTAATCCCAATAAATCAGTGGGCTTAGGTGGTCTAAGCAGCAAAAAGCCAAAACCCCCCGGAGAAGTCAACGGTCAAACCTCTCAGCTCACCTGATTCTTCATCCCGTGCCCAGTAATCTCCAACGGTATTTCCCGACCCAGTGGGCTTCTCCTCCACCTTATCTCCTCTCTCTCTCTCTCTCTCTAAAACGGCATTCATGAAATCTCCACAATCGCTATAAGCAGCAGCCATCGCCATCGATCGCCATCGCCGTCGCCCGTCCTGCTCGCCGAAGCGAAGATGCCACCGCTGGCCGCTCTCTCCTACCCCGCCGCCGCCGCCGCCGCCGCCTCCTCTCCCTCCCTCTCCTCCATCGCCTCCCCCTTCCCTTCTTCCGACCGAGCCAAAGCGTCGACGTTTTCGCTCGCCTTCGGTCTCCGGGCCAAACCCGCGATACCCGCCACGACCTTCGGGCGACCCGGCGGCATTGTCGCCCCCCGTTCCCCGATCCGCTGCGCCGTCTCGATCGAGAAGGAGACCCCCGAGACGGAGCGCCCCGAGACGTTCCTCCGCGAGGCGGACGGCGGTGGGAACGGCGCGGCTGCGGCGGCGGCGGCGTCGGGGTCGCCGTCCTCCGTGAGGGCGAGGTTCGAGAGGATGATCAGGGACGCGCAGGACCGGGTGTGCGGGGCGATCGAGGCGGCGGACGGGGGAGGGAAGTTCAAGGAGGACGTGTGGTCGAGGCCCGGCGGGGGCGGCGGGATCAGCAGGGTGCTGCAGGACGGCGCCGTCTGGGAGAAGGCGGGAGTGAACGTCTCGGTGGTGTACGGGGTGATGCCGCCCGAGGCTTATAGGGCTGCCAAAGGCACCTCTTCCGATCACAAGCCCGGTCCAGTTCCCTTTTTCGCGGCGGGGATCAGCTCGGTGAGTGAATTTGGTTTTACTTTGATGATGACTATGAGAAATGGGGATTCTTCAGTTGTGGTGACTTGGTTTATGGTTCTTTCCCCCAGATTTGATCAAGTCGATTTTGGTTCTTGATGATGAGAGAAACTTGTGGTGGTGAAATGTAGGATGAATATGGGTGTCTTAGACTCTCAAATCGTTATTTCCTTATAGCGGTTGAAACTTGAATTTTGTTGTCAACTGATGAATGCATTGTGCTGTGTTAAACGGGCCTAGTGGAAAATGATTGGTCGAGTTTGAATTAGGATGATAGCAGACAAAATGCATTTTGCAACCAGCAAAAATTCTCTTTCTTTTTCGGCTCGCTAGAGAATTGTATCTTTCCGAAACAATTTGCGGAAATGACTTTTTATTGCTAAAAAACCCGGTTTCAATGATTTAAGGTTATCGGAGTGAGGTTGTTCAATCATTAAACTGTTCGAGTTGTG
Source organism: Eucalyptus cloeziana (assembly GCA_014182715.1). Lineage (NCBI taxonomy): Eukaryota > Viridiplantae > Streptophyta > Magnoliopsida > Myrtales > Myrtaceae > Eucalyptus > Eucalyptus cloeziana. The sequence goes on along the minus strand of CM024644.1, from coordinate 14,757,924 downwards.
GAGGAATTACTGAGGTTTTTCCATGTCCATACCCTCCATCACTTGCTCACTGTTTCGTTTTCATTTGTTTCAGGTCTTACATCCAAAGAATCCTTTTGCTCCAACGTTGCACTTCAACTATAGATATTTTGAAACTGATGCTCCTAAAGGTACCGACCTCTTCTCAGATTTTTAGTGTCCTCTTTTCCATTATTGTTCCAGCATCCTATTTAATTTTTTTTCCAGGTGGAGATTTACATGTGACATTCGCATATTTTCACTGTTCTATGGTCTGCAGTTCCACATTGTCACAGTTTAAGAACTGAAAAGCAGATTTAGCTTTTGATGTATATGGCCTGTTGGCATAATCGGTGGGAAAGTACATTCCTCACACATGCCATTCACTACCATAATGTGGCCGCAATCACTTGCTTCATAGAATTGCTAACTTGACATATTTATGTCTATTGAACTTCTTCATTGAAACTCATGCTGGAATATTGTGAATGTCCTGGGGATAAAGAATTGTTAATTGAGAATAACTATGCTGTTGGGATCTCTGTCGTGATAGATTGAGAAATGTCCTGATAATTTTTTGCTTTAGCAGTTGAAATCTAGTAAATAGTGGTCAATGTATTGTTGTAGATGCACCTGGAGCTCCGAGGCAATGGTGGTTTGGTGGTGGAACTGATCTTACTCCTTCTTACATCTTTGAGGAGGATGTCAAGCACTTTCATTCGGTAGATTGTTCTTTTAACTTGACCAAATCATTCAATCCAAATAATATGCATGGCTTGCAATTCAGTGGCTGATTATGTCTTACGAAAGCCCAGGCCTCGTGACTGGCTGTAACTGCTTTGTTTGTATACTCTAACTTGGTTTGATGTAGGCATGGTAGAAGTGGCATGAAAAAAGAAGTGCATTTTCTACAACTCTTTACTGTGAAAACTGACCACTGTGTTGACTTCTTCCCTTGACCAGATTTAGGTGGCTCAGTCATTGGTACATAGCCAGAGTTTTTTTCTACACACTTCTTCCCCTCACTGAATCTTCCTTTTAGTTTTTGCCCCATTGTGTTCCTACTGCGACTTATACTTACCATGTATGTGCTGACTTCAAGTTTTCACCTGCACAATATATGTAGTCACCTTGATGTGTCGTGTCATTGAAATAGGTGTGCTTATAGTTGCTAATAAGTCATTTGTGGAAGCTTAGGGCCTGTTTGTTTTTACTTCTTATTTCTGTTTTTAAACAAATTTTGTGTTTTTTTGTTCCAGGGAACAAAAAAAAAGTAAAACGCGTTTGTTTGCGTTTTTGTTCCAAATCTATTTTTTTGTTAAAAGGGAATACTTTTGGAACAGAAACAGAACAAAAATTAAAAACACATTTTCTCTCTCTCTCTCTTTTCTTCTCTTTTTTTTTTTTTTTTCTTTCTCTTTTCTCTTTGGCCGGTCATCGGCCTCGGTCATGGCCGGCGACCGGCCAAAGAGGGCCGGCGACCTTGCCGGGGCGTCGCTGGCCCTAGGCGAGGCCGAGCGTCGCCGGCCCCTGGCGAGGCTCGGCCTCGCCTTGGCTGGGCGAGCTCGGGCTCGCCCGGATCCGGCGAGCCCGAGCTCGCCCGGCCACCGGCGAGGCTCGGCCTCGCCGGGCCACCTCCAGCCGGCGTCGCTCGGGCGATGGCCCGGCGAGGCCGAGCCTCGCCGGTGGTTGGGCGAGCTCGGTCTCGCCGGATTTGGCGAGCCCGAGCTCGCCCAACCAAGGCGAGCCCGAGCCTCGCCGTGGCTGGGCGAGGCCGCCGGCCCTCGTCGGCCGGTCGCCGGCCATGGCCGAGGCCGGCCAAAAGAAGAAAAAAAGAAAAAAGAAAAAAAGGAAAAAGAAAATAAAAATATTAAAAAACTAAAATAAATAAAAAAAGAATACAAATTTATCAAACGTGTTTCTGTTCATTTTTTATTAGGAACAAATTTACCAAACGCGTTTTTTGTTCAAAAATTGTTCCCGAACAGAAACACTTTTTTCTATTTCTGTTCCCTGGAACAATTTTTAAACAGAAGTGTTACCAAACGCATCCTTAGTTGCAAGTGGTAGATAGTCCCACTTGATCTTACCGGAAAGAAACTCACTCCTGCTAAATTTTTCAATCATAAGTTTGCTGAAAGGACCTTTTTTATTTTTCTTTGTAGGTTCAAAAGAATACTTGCGACAAATTCGATTCTTCCTTCTATCCTCGATTCAAGAAATGGTGTGACGATTATTTTTACATCAAGGTACACTTTCTCAAAGCTTCTCATTGTTAAATTTGTGACTCTGTGCCTTCTCTGACATTCTGGCGCCTAATTGTGCATTGGTCTTCAGCTGTATCATGTATAAGTCTAGCCTTATTAATCCCTTCTCAATTGATCCAGTGGGGATTCATTCCCATACTGGAATCTTCAGTGAATTCCTGTGTTACGTGGAGTTGATTAAATAGGTTGGGCTACTTGATGCTGCACAAAAAGTTATTTAATGTCATACGCTTTTACCATGACTTTGTTTAAAGGTTTTCTTATGCTAGATACCATTACCTCTGTAGGAATATTCATATCTCATGATTGTCCTCAGGGTTGCATATTATGGTGATCAATTGTCAAATGTGGTCTAAATTTTTCTCCATCTCAATTGACATTTGTTGATATGCAGCACCGAGGCGAAAGGAGAGGACTCGGAGGAATCTTTTTTGATGATCTCAATGACTACGATCAGGAGATGCTTCTTGCTTTTGCAACTGGTAATGCACTTGAATGTGGGAAGGAAACTTTTTCATGTGGTTTCACCGTGGAATGTCTCTTAATGTCTCCATTGGACAGAAAGTAACAATTTTTGCCCTGCTTTCAGAATGTGCCAATAGTGTGATCCCTGCTTATATACCAATCATAGAAAAGAGGAAAGACATGCCGTTTACAGAGAAGCACAAGGCATGGCAACAGCTGCGTAGAGGACGCTATGTAGAATTTAACTTGGTATGAAACAAAGGAGAAAACAAAAGAGAAGCAAAGCTGATAAAATTTAACGAGTTTTCAGTTCTTCCCCTCTAAGCCTCATAAAAATTTTCCTTTCCGAAAATGTAGGTTTATGATCGGGGCACAACATTTGGACTGAAGACGGGAGGGCGAATTGAGAGTATCCTTGTTTCTCTTCCATTAACTGCTCGGTGGGAGTATGACCATGTAAGGTTTTTTAACTGGTCTGTGCAGATATATTTTGGATCCAGAAAAAACTTTCTCGAGCCCATCAACTCAAATCTGGATATCTCCTTTGTTTCTGTGCAGAAACCAGAGGAAGGAAGTGACGAGTGGAAGCTACTAGATGCTTGCATAAACCCAAAAGAATGGCTCTAGCAATTCTTGGAAAAGCTTGAAGCGCATTAATTTGCTGTGTAGTCATTACCATTTCTTCATTTTTGTCAGTTTGTTTTGCTTGATGGCTGAGTTAGTAGGTGCATCCCAGAATTTGTTTACTGGCTATAGGTAGGAGATATTGGCGGATCTCTTGTAAATCGTGTTGTTGTGTACTCTGTGTTATTGGCGATGAATGATAATTGCTCAATGGAAGCACTTGAGATATTTCTACAGGCTCTTGGTGATGGTCGATGGTCTTGTGGCATCTCTAGTTCTCTCATTTCCTATTTTCAGTTGAGTTTGGTTGCATCATGGAGTAATTCTCAAAAGAGATACCCTACTTACTGCTTTTTCTTTATCCCCCTTCGGCCAAGGACATTGCAGTAGAACTTGAGAGGTTGCTTTATTGCAAATCCAGACTTCCCTGTTTAATCCCATCTTTGTATTGGGGACGATTCTTCTGTAGTCTTTGCATTTGTGTGGCTTAATTTCTAGAGGCAATAATATATTTGACGTATTGATGGTAAAAAAAAAAAAGTGACCGGTAAAGTTGCTTAATCTGTGATTTGGTAAAAACTTTTCATTTGTTTATTTATGGATTACAAACTCTTTGAACAATTTACGAGCTTTTATCAATGAGCTTTCTAACTTGTTGAGTTTAACTTCTCCTACACGAATTAGCAACCTTAATTTGATTAAATTATCAACTTTTCTTCGATAAATTTATAAAAAAAATAACAATAAATAATCACTTTTATTTTGAGTCACTTATCAATATATATTCGATTGATTAGAATTACCCCCATTTTTAATGATTAACCGATTTTTATTGATTGCCGACTTTAATATCGAATTATCAATTCCATCTGAGTTATTTATTAATTTTTCTAATGAAATTACCAAGAATTTTGAATTATTAATTTTTATTTGAGTCACCAACTAAATGTTTATTTTAGTAATTTCAAATTGCCATCTCTGATAACTAATCCATTTATTATTGAAGTTACTTGGTTTGTACAAATTGAGCACTTTGTCATAGTTAAGAAAATGGGGTAAAGCCTGAGTCTTATATTATTACTTTCTTAATAAAATTTGATCCAATTTAACCTCCTATCAATAAAGGAAGTAAACTTCTCAGTGACCTATTTAATATTAAAGTGTCATTTACATCATAGGTTTGAAGTACTCAATTTGTTAACCAATCTACATATAGTTTTCTCTTAACTATTGGAAATATTATGATAATATCCCAATCTGAGAAAGGATGATGGCCTCTTGTGAATTCACCTCCACAATTGCGAATGCCTAACGAGATGGCCATTTTGAGCCAAATAAATACTGCAAAATTTTGTTGTGAGTGACAAGTGCACACGCATAGTATGCGCAATCCCAACGAGTCAATTGTCTAATTCATTATTAAGAAGCCCACTTATTAAAGCTAGAATTAGGTTGCCTATAGAGGCATTGTCAAAATTTAGTTTGATCCAACTAGAAGGAGGGACGGTCCAACCCACGAATTTTTCTCATTCTTCCTTTGAAAATGCAATCTATTTTCAGTCATACTAGCCAAAAGGATGTCTTTTAAGATCAGATCCACTTGTGTATTGCAAAAAGAAAAGTTTGTCTGAAATAATCTCTTGCTCCTCCAATTCCAAAAATGCTAATAGGTTACAAAAAAAATTAGTGGTCGATCATTTTCTTTTACTAGAGTTGTTGAAGCAAATACATTTCCCAACAATCGTTCTTTACGTATTGACTTGTTTAGGTACTAACGGTAAGTACTACTTACTCTTATCCAAATCGCTTTTCAGAAATTATTATTAAGTCGTTTTAAAACCATCAACTAGTTTAATAATTTACTCTTTCGGAATTACTCATTTTTGTCGAATTCATCAGCTCTCCCGTGAAGTCAGCAGTTCTTTTTTCTTACTTATCATATTTTTTTTCATCACTAATAAGAAAAGAAAAAGAGCACTTTGAACCGCACGGAATCACATCCCAAATTGATCCTACGGTGGAGAAGTGGGCTCCCGCTTAAAACCTCGCAAAACCCCTCTTAACAGAAAAACCTCCATATGACTCGCCCCGACCGCGCGACTCGAAACCCGACCCGTCCATGTCGCTCGTCAGGCACCGCCTCGCCTCCCTCGCTCGCCCCTTCTCCTCCTCCGCCGCCAAGCTCCCCCTCCTCCACCAACACCACCTCGACGGCGACGCCGCGACGGTCCAGCTCCTCTCATGGGGCCGCGGCGCCTCCGGCCAGCTCGGCGGCCGCATCGAGGAGGTCCGAATGTATCCAGCCCCCGTCGCCGGCCTCACCCTCCCTCCTTCCTTCGCCCTCTCTCCCGTCCCCGGCAGACTCCAAGGCTCTGGCCGCGCCGACTCGCCGCCGGCCTCCGATCCCGCCATTGAGGTCGGCATATCGTGCGGGCTGTTTCATTCCTCGTTGGTCGTCGACGGTAAGCTGTGGATATGGGGAAAGGGCGACGGCGGACGCCTAGGCATCGGTCACGAGGACTCGGTCTTCGTGCCGACTTTGAATCCTAACTTGGACGGTGTCCGGTGCATTGCTCTCGGCGGTCTTCACTCGGTCGCGCTGGATTCGCTCGGTCGGGTCTTCACTTGGTGCGTCGCTTCTCTCTCTCTCTTGAAGTGATTGGTAGTGAAATCTTTGTGGCTATGGTTGTTGTTCTTGCTAATTTGATCGGAATGTCGGTTCTGATGGACTTGAGCGTCCTGGGCATTCTGAAGTGTGCAGGGGTTATGGTGGTTTCGGAGCGCTCGGGCATTCTGTGTATCATAGAGAGCTCTTGCCGAGATTGGTGGAGGGGTCGTGGGACGGGAGGATTTGCCATATTGCGACTAGTGGCACCCATACTGCTGCTATCACGGAAGCAGGTAAAGCAAAATGTATTGCTTTATTGTTTTATGACTTGGCTGCTGGTGTTTAATCCTGAGAATGCATGTTTAGTTGGAAAGTTGGTGCCTTTTCACATCTGAGGGTGTCCCGCATTATTAAAATTTCGCATTAATCAATTCACTGTGTGAACTGAGAAATCATTTAAAATCATGACGTGTTTGTTGGCTTCCAAATCATCTCTTTGATCTGTAGTGCTGGTGATGATCCCTGTGTCATGTTGCTGCCTGGATTGATCTGGTCGTAAAAATGGTAGTGCAAAGTATGCTATGAGTGAAGAATGCACCAGGGAGGTGAGGGAGATAGGTAAATAGGTGACCGTAAGCCAGAAGTTTTCAGTCAAAATCAGGTTGTTGAATTGGATTACTAGGAAATCTAGAGATTAACTTGTTTAGTTTTTGTTGATAAGGTGAATGAATCTTTATTTTCTTTGGTAAATTTTTGGCATGCCGTGACACAATTAAGAATAAAGCTAATTGTGGTGTATATATCTGGTTTTGAAGTTATCACGTCTCTGATGTTGTTGCTCTTCACCATATGTATAGGTGAGCTGTATACCTGGGGTCGAGAAGAAGGAGATGGTAGATTAGGCCTTGGTCCTGGTCGGGGACCAGATCAGGCAGGAGGCCTCAGTGTTCCTTGCAAAGTAAAGGCTCTACCTGTACCCGTGTCATCCGTTTCTTGTGGTGGTTTTTTCACCATGGCATTAACTAAGGATGGTCAAGTTTGGAACTGGGGAGGTTCGGAAGTTTTTATTTTTGTTTGTATTGCTTTTAGTTATTTGATTTTACATTAGGTGCTTTGGCTGTCACAATTAGTGAAATGTTTAATGAGTTTGTTGTTATGTTTTTGCTATATACTTGAGTGGTGATCGAAACAAGGTAGTCAAAATTGCAACTACTGATGATTGTTTAGGTGGTTTAAAGCACATCATGCGTAAAAATTTGGGGTGCATGGGGAAGAACTTTCTCGGTTTTTCTCCAACAGAGTAGGCGCCTCCGGGATATGAAATGGGCCTCAGCGCTAGCTATGATTCCTCTTTTTTTTCTTTTGCTTTTTTTTTTTATAAACTCTGAATATTTAAAAAATAAGTAAGTCGGACAGGCCAACCACAAAATGACATGTGGCGAGCGTTGGTGCAAGCACGGGCCTCTCTCTTGGTATTCCGCATTAATGTTTTGAAAGATGTGAATAGCGAACATGCAAAGAATATGATCTTTCATTTTTCTCTTCTATTTACGCCAGTTTATAGAAAAGATTTATCTGAAGTGGTATTTATTTAGAGAATTGGTCGGTGTGCACTATTTTAAGATTACAAGTGTTTGAGGGTAGGAAGTAAACTACATTCTGGACCCTCAGTAACTAGCTCTCTCTCCTAGTATAATAATCTATCATCATGCATGAAGAATGTAAGAAAGATAACCTAGTGAGAAAATACATTGTAGTGCATCTCTAGATAGATGCTCAGCCACTTTGAAATTGCTAAACACCAGTATTTTGTTTAAGTCTTGTGGATACTTTGCATTGAGGGTTGGGGGGTCCTGCACCCGAAGAGAAGGTTATACTTATTTCTTTTCTCGAAGATTCTTGAGAAATGGAAGCAAGACAGAAGAATGAAAAAATGAACATGTTTAACAAGTGAGAACTTTAAATTAATGTAGCTTACAAGGAATAAGAGAGAAGAATAATGCAAGGCCAGAGCTGTTGATCATAAGTCGACAAGTCATGGTCGAGTGATTGTAGTCCGTACTCTTATTTAGCTAAGACTGTCATTGAGGCAGTTCATGGTAGAGGGATTTTTTTGTTTATATGGCGTTATGGGGGGTAGTGGAACTCACTATAAATTAACGGTGTGTTCAAGTTACTGCCACGCTGGGCCTTTATTGTTCTTTATTTGGGGTTTTACAACAGAAACAAATTTCTAAAATTATTGTACGGACTAAATTTTGTAAGATAAGTGGCCATTCTAATAGTTTCAGCAAGGTAACTTGCATCCCAAAATGTTCTACTCATTTTCCATCTCAATAAGTAGATGGATTCTCAAGTTTCTCTTGTAAGAAGTTCAATTTTTACAGGGGAATCGCCATCTCAATGTGGATAGATGAGTTTCTGCCTTGCTCATCATTATTTCTGATTCTTCATTGCAAATGGTTTTCCGATGATTGTTTTTTCTTCTGCCTTCCATATGAACTATTAAGTATCGATACCTTGTAAGGGATTGATTTTTAAGGATGTCATTATGAGTAAGTTGACCTTGTCCTTCCTTGTCATACTGATGGAGTGTTCTTTGTGTTCTGTAGCTAACTCAAATTATGAACTTGGAAGGGGTAACAAAGTTGGTGGCTGGGAACCAAAACCCATCCCAAGCCTTGCACATGTTCGCATCATCCAGATAGCCAGTGGTGGATATCATTCTCTTGCCTTAACTGGTAGACAGTTGAAGAATTTCTTTATGGAAATAAGTCTTTGCCTTTTTTTCTCTGGTTCTGATGGATGTTCATGGTACATTGTATAAGATGATGGAAAGGTGCTCTCCTGGGGTCATGGTGGACATGGTCAGTTGGGCCATTCTTCTATCCAGAGTCAGAAAGTTCCTACAGTGGTTGACGCATTAGCTAACGAGCATGTCATCTTTATTGCTTGTGAAGGTTCAACTTCAGCAGCTATAACTGGTAAGAAGTGAGAAATGCATAAAGTCTGGGGAATTTATCTGTTAACTGCTTATGTTTCTTATAGTCTCTGTCCTTCATGGGAAGCGGCATTTTGGTGTATCAAATAGTAAATATTCCTTCTGGAGCATTTGTAAGCAAGAGTTTTAATTTTGTAAGGATATTGTCTCATGTCAACTCCTGAAAGTGTTTGAAATACTTATTTGTTGAGGCTCGGCCCAGAATTACCTCTGCGGAAGATTACAGGATGAACATCACCTGCTTATGATAAGGAATTTAGGGGCAAAAATTCCAGACTAAGAATAAATTATCTGTGGCTGTCCAGTTCAGAGTGTTTAGAAATACTTCGGAAATTTTGTTATCGAGGAAGGTCATCAGGTTTCATGGCAAACCTAAGGGCAGGTTTGGTAGTTGTGATTATTGGTCAGTTATTGGTCTCCTAGATACAGTGGCAAATACGGACCGAAATTTTGTATATAATGCTAGAATTAGAACTAATGTTGAATTGATAGATTCAGTTACTCTAGATATGGATATTTTGATAGTGCTCATGCATCATTTGTGATAAACCTAAGTTTTATGATATAATTGAGATGTTTGAGTACCTCATCATCCTTCTCTTCATAGCAGTGTGCAGTTTTCCTGCATTAGTGAAGCTTTAGCCCAATTGGCCAATTTGATAGGATCACTTCTGTAGAATGAGATGAAATTGGGTAGATGAGTCCTTCATTGAGTTATAAAGTTAGCACTGGCAGAGGGAAGTATCATCTCAAAATTGCACAAAAAAATGATAGAATACTCTTGGGACCAACATCCTCAATTCCCTAGACATTTGTAAATTTATGCTCGACTCTCTGACATCAGGGTTCCTTCAAGGGTTGCCCTTGCAGTAGTTTTTGTGCACTCTGGCTTGATTAGATTGGTCAATCTTGTTGCGGTCAGGCCTTGAATCTCTTAGTTTGTTTTAAAGGAGGTAGCTTTAAATATTTTGCTGTAAATTGTTGATGGTAGAAAGAGTAATTAATTACTTTCTCTTTTGTCTTCAACAGATGAAGGGAAATTACACATGTGGGGAAATTCTAAAGATTATCAACTTGGAGTTCCTGGGTTGCCAGAGGCGCATCCTACTCCTGTTGAAGTAAAGTTCTTGAGTGAAGATGATGGTCTGGGACCATATAACGTGTTATCCGTTGCAATTGGTGCTTCTCATGCGATGTGTTTGGTTTCCAGGTCAGGTTTTGATACATCTTTCTCGAAAGATAACCAAGCGGGTACTGACTGGCAGAACGGGAAGAATAATCAGATAAATTCTTAAAGTGATGAGGTGACAAACTTTTGATCACACATCATGTTCTGTTGTCTGATGGGTGGAAGAGCTTGTGAACTTATTGCAGCGAAAAAGTTTGAAGTTAGCTTGAAGTTTCCGTCTTCCCAATGCAATTATGGTGTGAAGGAGGTACACTTGAGAAAGCAAGCCTGTCTCTCTGTAAGAGAGCCACCATTACGCCAAGCTCGTGATTCTAGAATGTCCTCGGAAATTAGTTGAGCCGGATTCGGATGCAGGGTTTTGTTTGAAAACAAGAGGAACTGAAAAGAGTCGTAGTCAAATGCTTATATTATGAATGCTTGATTTCTAAGACCATGTAACCTTATAGAGAGAGGAACGCAACCTTTTTTACGGATGCTGACATTGCCACACTTCGTCAAGGGGATTGCTTCCAGATCTCAAGCTCATCATCTTCATCCTCATTGTCGCATGTTGTGCATCGCCGCATAGTTAAATTTCAAGAGTATTTTTCCCTAAAAATCTGTCAATCAAGCCTATTGCTTTTGCTTTGATGGCTTTCATTCACCGAACAGGTTTTAGCTGTCTCGTCAGCGGTGGTAAATGTCGGTGTAACCGTCAAACCATATTCCTCCTCCTAACAGCATACCTCGAGAAGGTCGACTTCTGGTAATGTGAAGTAGCCAGTTCGAAGCTCAGACGCACGTGAGTTGATGGTCTGATAAGCGTCGAAGTGGAGCCAAAAATGGGGGTTGGAATCGGCTTTGCTGGAAACCGAGTCGATTGTCGCGTTCCAAAAGAGACGTTGCGGGATTCATGGAAGATGGCCATCACAACAAGGGGAGGAGGAGGACAAGACATTGAAGAGTACTTGTAGGGACAACGGTCGTTCATATGACTCCAGGCTATGCTACAAAACTCAACAGCTCAAGCCCCTCCTCCGCTCGTGAAGGCAAAGAAAAGGGCCGAAGCTTAGCATGTGCCGGTGCGCTAGAGAGAGAGAGAGAGAGAGAGCGAGAGCACACGCGTGGGGACGAAAGGAGCACTCGGTCTGTGTCTTTCTCTTCACCCCGTCGGACCACCACCACTTTGGTCGGTAGCACGACTCGCAGGCCACCATTCACTTTTTCATGCGTGACCCCTTTCTCGGGGGGTGAACAAACAATTATTATGGTTCTTCTCTTTGTTTCGTCAATCATGCGTTCGGGCCTTCCCTTATTTACTAAGACTAATAATGGCAGAGGCACCTTTTCTCTTTCCCGGTTCACAGTTCTCACGCTTCATTTACTCCCCTTCGCACGGCCTTGTCCAAGGTTAGAAGAATCAAAAGAATAGGATGACGCAATCCACGCATGCCCAGCACTTCACTCCATACATCCTAAAATTCATCTCTTCACCGTCGCAATCTCGAACTCACGCGCGTAATTCAGTAAGTCATCATCTCACCTCCGTCCCGAGCGGGATCCATATCCGCCTCCCCTTCACATTCCATTCCAGGTTTCTCGTATTCGAGATTACATCCTCTGAAATTTAACCCCCCCACCTCCTTTTATCCGTGGATATTTTTTCTTCGAAACAAAATAATTTGGCCGGAAAAATATGTGTTGCAAAAGGCAATTTGACATCGAGAGGAAACGAAGGAAGCGACAAATGACGCGAAAGAACCGTGGCTCATGCAAATGCCCCTTCACCACCCCCCTTTTTTCATTGATGCCGTATCAAATTCATCACACCCGTCACTTCCTTTTTGTCTATTAACATACGCTAACAAAATTAAAGGAAAAAAAAAAGCCCATAAAAAATAAAATCAAAGCAAGTTACAACCTCTTTGAGTAAAAAAAAAAAGAAGGAAATGGAAAAAAAATAAAATAAAATGAGTTTACCAAAGTATCCCCCCAATCTACAGGTTAATGTGTATTGGAAACCTCGTATGATCACCTTGATAACGGCGTCTCGCATTACCGACCATTGCCATCAATCTCGAGGGCCTACTCCGCCGCGGCGGAGCGCCGAGCACTGCGAGGCGGGCCGCGACGGTTGCGTCCCGGCGCTGGCGGGGCAGCCCTCGAGCCCCAGGGGCGACGCCATGCAGTTGTACGACAGGCACACCGCCGCGGCGTCGGGCACCGCCATCCCGCGCTCCCACGGGAACCCGGACAGGTAGTTGTGCTGCAGGTACAGCGTCCGGGTGCGGCCCTCGGACACGCTCTTGGCGTACTCCTCCGGGACGCTCCCCGTCAGGCGGTTGTTGTTCAGGTACAGGCTCTCGACCCCGGCGAGGACCGCCGACAGCTCCCCCGTCAGGGCATTGTGGCTGAGGTCGACGACCGATCCGGGGCCGTAGGCGGCGGCGGCGGGGGGGACCCCACCGGACAGATTGTTCCGTTGCAAGAGCATTGATTGGAGGGACGGGGTGGAGAAGAGGGAGGACGGGATGGGCCCACCGAAACGGTTCATGCTCAGGTCGAGGTACACTAACTCCGAGAGCGATGCCAGGCCGTTGAGCGGGCCCCACATGGCGTTGCCGCTGAGCGACAGGTACCGGAGCGTGGGCGGTAGCGTGGGGACCGGGCCGAAGAGCAGGTTCCGCCGCAGGTCCAGGTGGAGGAGCGCCGCCGCGACGGGCGGCACCCGGCCGAAGAGCCGGTTCGACGCCAGGATCAGGACCTTGAGCCCCGGCACCGCCGGGAGGCCCGGCGGGATGGAGCCGGTCAGCAGGTTGCCGCTCAGGTCGAGGGTGTGGAGCCACGGGAGGGCGGCGAGGGTGGCCGGGATCGGGCCGGTGAGGCGGTTGTTGGTGAGGGAGAGGACGCGGAGCCCCGGTAGGCGGCCGAGCTCCGGGGGGATCGGGCCGGTGACGATGCCCGGGGAGAGGATCAGCTGGGTGAGCTCGGTGAGGAGGGCGAGGGACGCGGAGAGGGAGCCGGCGAGGCCCGGGGAGCCGGAGAGGCCGCCGGCGCCGAGGGAGAGGACGGAGACGCGGCCGGAGGGGGAGCAGGTGAGGCCGGCGAAGGAGGAGCAGGGGTCCGGGGCGGCGGGGTCCCAGGTGGAGAAGAAGGCGGCGCCGGGGAGGTCGGTGAGGCTGTCCTTGACGGCGAGGAGGGCGGCGAGGTCGGCGGCGGTGATGCGCTGCTGGAGGGACGGCGGCGGGCGGGCGAGGAGGAGGGCGGCGAGGAGGAGGAGCGCCGCCAGGGCGGAGCGGCGTCCGGCCATCGGCAAAATGCGGGCGGGGCGGGGGTGGGGAGTGAAGTGAGGTGAGAGTACGAAGATGTAGCAGCAGAGGCTGTCAGTTGTACATGGATTCTGGTTGGGGACTACTTCCAGATCGGTTTTTATTTATTAATTCAATTTATTCATTTATTTTGTTTATTTTGTTTTGTTTCGTCGATTGTTTGTTTGTAAAAAAAAAAAAATTTAAAATGGGGCAGAGAGAGAAGAAAAACGGTCGGTTGGAGGAGCACAGTGCCCTGTGTATTATATTCAATTTTAGCCGAGTGTCATTTCGGAAAATATATAAATTTTAAATCTAATTTTAATTTTAATCTATATGAACTAAAGATAGACAATATGATGGACGGATGAATTTTCTATATTCGATTTCGGCCGAGTGTGTCATTTAAGAAAACATATAAATTTTAATTTTAATTTTAATCTTTATGAACTAAAGATCGGACACCATGATGCATGTGTGAATCTTTATGTTTAATTTTGGCCAAGTGTCATTTCGGAAAATATAGAAAATTTAATTTTAATTTTAATCTACGTGAACTAAAGATCGGACACTATGATGGGCGGATGAATTTTTCATCTAATTTGAATTACTTTTCAAGTGGCATCCTTTGTTTTTAGCTCCGGAGACGACGCTTCTTGTGACGAGAGAGAAGGGCCGGGCCGGGGGGAGAGAGAGAGAGAGAGATTCCACGTGTCCAATGGCGAGACGCCACGTAAGAGGGCGGTGGGATTCAGACAAAGACAAAAGCTCAAACTGGGTGTAACGAGAGGAGAAAGAGGGCGAACGCAGCGAGACCGGGACTTTTCGGTTGGAATTGCGACTCCGCTTTTCATGATACCGAATAGAAAAGTGGGGACCATACTAAGTTTGAGTTTGACCCCGTGAAAAAAGGCCATATTTATGTCACTACTATTAATTATCAACAGCCAAATTCATAGATTTACGTGTTTCTATCCTAACGCTCCAACAAAGGAAAATAAAATGCTGAAAAACATAGTTCGAATTTCGGCGAATTATCTTTGGATCGGGCCATGCCGAATCGAGTCACGACATTTAATTCGAAAGATTTATGCTTTTGAATTGAAATAGCAATCGTCATGGAGCAGATGTGATCGATTCAATGGATGGATCGGACTCGATAATCAAGCTAAATATCCTTGTAAGATACGTTGTTAGGTGTTTCATTTTATTTTCCCATTGAGGCCGAACCTAAACCCGTGCTCGAGAAATAGCTGTCCATATACTAATAAGGGATGTATGGATTCTCGAGAAGAGGAAATGCATCTCAAGTACACCAATTAGTAGATATGAGAGGATTAATGTCAAATCCTCAGGGACAAATGATTGGTTTACCCATTCAAAGCAATTTACGTGAAGGACTATCTTTGACAAAATATATCATTTCTTGCTGTACCTATGGGATAGGGATAGAGAAAGAGGAAAAAACGGAAGATTTCACTCATATAGTACTTTTGATCGAAAAATCAATCTTTCGTACCCTTCGCTCAATGAGAATTCTTCAAAAGTCTCAGGGCCCAGAAGTGCATGATAAATACCGCCAAAGCCTAATAGTGCAGACGAAATTAAGTGAAGTACTCCAAATACAAAATATGGAAAAGTGTCAATAACTTCCCCACCCAAACCTACCCCCAACCTAGAGTAGCTAAAGGGCTGCATGAGAATATTTTATTTTTAAGAATTTCGTTCTTTTATTCCCCTAACAAAAAAAAACGTAAAACCCGTTTAAGAACGCCAAGTTGTTTTTATTTTAGGAATAGAAAAGTTAAATTTAGGAATAGAAATGAGTAAAAAAAAAAAATTGTTTCTTATCCTAACAATTTTAAAAATAAGCAAATTTTCATTTTTATTTTTGTTTTATTTCTCTCTTGTTGTGGCCACCTCCAACCGCCGGAGCCACCGCCACCACTCCAATTGCCGCCGCCGCCCGGTCACCGACCGCCACCGCCGCCGCCGCCGCCGATCCGTGAGCAAGAATAAAAAGCGAATAAATACAAAAAAAAATCGTTGCGTTACCAAACACATTTCTATTCTTTTTCTATTCCAATAGTAGAAATTTTGTGTAATTACCAAACGGGTTCTTTTACTTAGAAATTGTTCCCCAGAATAGAAATATAAAAGAATTATTTCTGAAAAAAAAAAACTCTTTATAAAATTTAAGAAATGTTGTTGTAAATGCACACCCTAAGTGGCCGATTGATCTTCCAATATGCTAGTTTCAACAATTCTCATTCTTTACACTTCTTCCTAGCTGCTTGGCCTGTAGTAGGTATCCGGTTCACTACTTTAATCAAGCTAAATATCCTTGTCTCGGGAAACCAACCGATTTCAATTAGACCGGATTTTGGGAATGGACAAAGAACCGAGTTGCATCCTTATGCTTCCCCTCTTTTTGGTTAACGTACAAGAACTGCCTTTTTGTCTATTTCGTACGCAAGAGATGCACCCGACGAATAAAACAGAGAAAGAGGTCCCGAGCAACACTAGAACATTATGGTACAATGGATTCCATCCACGGATGCATGCAAGTTCTCCCTAAATTATTTTCGTCAAAACAAGCGAATAAATGTTTTTCGTTCGTAAACTATTTATCTTATCATACATATAATGTCCCATTATATAAAATCGCATGAATAGCCCCTCGCCATCGACTATAAACCTTATTCAATTTCCCCGAAAAGTAAATACAAGTTGCTGAACAACTAATCAACAAAAATTAAAACCTTTGGGAGACTGGACTAAACCACCCTACGAACGCACGTGGACCTCCATTAGCGAATCGGGTAGCTGGTTCGATCATTGCAGACTCAATTTAACATCCATCGCTGTTCTGCAGACTTCTCTTTAGTTATTATTGCTCTGTAAATTATGTCATCTCCTTCGGCGGCCAGTAATGGCGGTCATGAGACAAGTTCTAGAGAGAGAGAGAGAGAGAGAGGCAGGGAGATGCATAGCTGGGCAGCGATCTGGAAAGAAGACCGCCAAATTATTAGTGCCAATTAGGCTTTAATCTTATATGATAATCACTTCAGTCAGTCCTTAATTGGTGTTCTGTTTTCTTTTACAAAGAAATTTCTGCGCAGTTCCTGCAATGTGCAGGAGGCCTTTTCTATGCTCCCGAGCAAATGTGGAATCTTTCGTTCAAAAATAATTAAGTTTAAAAAATTCAATCATCAAATTAAGTCATCATATCCCGCTCGCTTCAGTTTTGAATTTTCTTTTTCTGGCATGATGGTACAAAATATATACATAAATAATCTTAATAAAAGAAAAACCCATTTTTGGAGGGTCAATTTAATACTTTGGTTTGTGGGGCCCACCTATATCTTTTTGGGAAAAAAAAGGGAAAAAAATAAATAAGGGGTTCTTGAGAACTCTGACTCAAAATAATTGACTGGAAATATTTCATTAATATATCATTAAAAAATTTAAAACCGAATTGATAAAACTGAAAGTTTGAAATTGAATTGATGATTGTATAATCATCTTATTACTTTTTTATAATAATCTCTAAATTCTTGATTTTTTAATAACATATTAATAAAGGATGAGGTTAAAATGTCATTGTCAACGGATTACGATGAAAGAAATAAATGAGATGCTTGTCCTCTTTTTTTTTCCCTAGAAATTGGAAAACGTGAGCGAATCTCGCTGTCCGAATTGTGGTTGGGCTTCAATTAATTGGAATTGAATTGAATTTAACTGGGCTTCAATCCAAGATTGTATGAATTGTGATTTGATTCGACTCATCTAATAATTTACGACAGCAAGTTGTCGTATCGGTTTCTGCTCCTAGACACTCCGCACTCATTCGTGCAATGCAGCTCTGTCTTCATCTTAATCCCCATCCGGCCCCCCACATTTCAAAAAATGAGAAAAGAGATCTTCCATAAGATCAATAAAATTCGAACTCCTAATTCTTACATGTTTACCGTCGAAAGTCGCGGCACGACTTTCTATCTTTTTGGGTTAAAAAGCCCTCGATGGATACATTCATGTCATAATTACTTAAGACTATTTTTTTTGTCATAACCCCTAACAAATCCTCCAAGAACTTAGGAGAAAACTGGGGCATAATTAGGAAGTCTAGCAGATTTTCAAAACACGCAGGAGCTCTTAGAGGAAAATTAGTAGACTTCCAAAACCTCGCTTCATTTTCTTTTCATATCTAGCTTTCCAAATTAACGTCATTTAAGAGACCCATTTAGATTGATTTTCCACGTCGGATGCACGCCTCAAATTGATCGGCCAAGTTGTTTGTAATGTGAATTTACACCTCGACAATTCAATGGGATATGATATAAAAGCTCGTGGAGGGTAGATTTATCTTTTCATAAAAAAAAAATGCCATAAGTAAAAAGAAATGAGAAAGATAGAGAAGCTCATTTCAAGAATTAGTATGTTTTTTTATTATTCTTATTATTATATTTTTTCCTCTTTTTTCCCCGCTTTTGGAATAATCTGTCCTCTCTCGGGATGAACCCTGACAAAAAAAAGCTTCAATGATATGCACGTTCAGCGTGGATCACACCGGCGAGACTACACATGGACCTTGCACTATCAAATTAATAATTTAATTACTTTTGAGGACCTGTTGGCATAATTTTGTTAAAGTGAACGCCCAAATTAAAAAAGAGAAAGAAATCGATTTGAACCCATACAAGCACATGCGATGCCAAAATGAGGATCAATGCGTATAATGTGCAAAACTCAAGGCCCAAAAGCCGAGACAGGAAACTTCGTGACGTTGCCGCCACCAGCCGACAGCACCAAGAGGCACATCGGTTCCCGCGCAAAGAAGAGACAAAGCCCAGTTTAATTAAGATGGTTACAAACAAAACTCGTGAAGTAAAGAGCACAAGCAACACTCAGCTACTAGATCTCAAAATCTCATGATGTTACGTAATAATTACTTGCCAAATCTTATAATATTATCCAATGAATTCATCTCGTTAAATGTAATTTTCAAACACGTGTTATGAAGTGATGACACTTGACTAAACAAGTGATGTTACATTAGGATGTCACATAATAAGAGCATTCCATATAATATGATTTCGATTTAACGTTAATCTGTCGTGCTTTTTAAGTTTTTCTATGGAATCACTTGCCATTTCAAAACCCTAATCCGAAAGATTTGTGTTGTCATTATAACGAAAATCAAATCAAATTAGAGTGGAATTTCAAAGAGCAACTAAACCTATCAAAATAGGTCATAGATCCATTTTTAACCCATATTTGATGAGTTGAATTGTTACATAGGTTAGTTATATTTAGTAAATGGGTCATAAATGTGTTTATATAGTAAAATTCAAAATAATATGGGTGTAATAAGTCAGATTGAGCATGACACTAGATTTGTATTATATGGAAAAAAATCAAAAACAGGTTAAAGTGGTTAATTTGGGTTAGAAAATATTTTATGTGATCCAATTTATTCGTTTGACAGATCTAGTGTCAGCTAACATGTATTCTTGGGCCTGATCTAATAAGGGATCCAAGGTTTCTCAATGCAAACGTTCCCGATTCGATCCATATGCTATTGACGAATTGGGCCTTTTGGGATCGGATGTATTGTGTATTGTTCTTTGTTGCGCATGACAAGGAGGAAAGTCCCATTCTCATAGACAGATTGCTCGTGGCTAGTCTCGCCAATCCCCTCATATACCATGCAAACTAGGAGAATGCCTTTCTCGATGTGTGCGGAGCTAGATAGGCAGAGTCAAGCTTTTATATGGGGGGAGTCAGAGGGAAAGATGAAGGCGCACCTAATAAGTTGGGCTGAGATTTTAAAACTGAAGGATCAAGGGAGCCTAGGCCTTCGAAAAAGGGCTCAAATGAATAAAGCCTCTTTGGTGGGCTAGAGATTCTACATGAAAAAAGGGTAGATTATGGACGATAGTGCTGCTGCTACATGAAAAATATCCCATGCCTAGCCGAGGTGTGCAACTGGAGAAATCTACTTAGGGAGCTTCCTATGTTTGGAAGGGAATAGTGAACAGCTGGAACGAGGTGAATGAAGCGGTGAAGTGGGTGGTAGGGAATGGCAAGGTGGCTAGATTTTGGATGCAGATATAGGCGAGGCCTTTCGCCTTTAGCTAATCTCGAACGTTGTTACCCAATTCACTATTTCCAATGGTTGGGGCTAGACTAAACCAATCGGGGGCTTACCTTATCGGCCCAAACAGAGCCCATCAGAACTCGCCAATCTCAAAGCTCGTGCTGGGTTGTGGGCCGTGTGGCCGAGTCCAATTTAACTCGGTCATGGAACTTCACAGATCGCACATAAGACAGAAATGATTTTGGCCCTTCAAAGATATCAAAACCTAAGTAGCACCGATACTGACATGTGACACGCGACACGACACGACACGATATGCTGACACGTCGTTTCTAAAAAAATAGAGAATTCTGATACGTTGGGACACGTTATATATTAAATATATATTTTTATATATATAGACATTAAATTATCATTTTTATGATTATTTCAACCAAATTAATTTGAATCAAATCCATAAATAAATAAATAAATATATAAGCCTAGAATGAATATACATAAAAAAAAAAAAACATTAATCCTCCATTCATTATTTCAATTTGACAAATTCAACTTTATTTCAATTATTCATAGAATTTGGAGAAAAAATAAGCGATTCATATTATGGACTCGTATGTTAGATATGTTGGAAGATGAGAAAAAAAAAAAACTAAAGGGGTGAATTGCGTATCACGAGAAGTGGAAATCAAAAGAGAAGAGAAAATTATGTTTTTCTTTTTTCTCCATTTATTATTTTTATTATCGTGTTTTATTTTTTCACACACACACGCACACACACATATATATATTGACTTCTCATTTATTGAATTTTTAAAATTGACATCGATATTGGAATCATATGTCGAAAACTCGTACATCAGAATTCTGACTCGAGTATCGAAAAGTGTCGAAAAAGTTGATCATATATCAGATTTTTCGATACGTGTTGACCAAGTGTCGGAAAGTATCCGAGATGTCAAAGGATGTCGAACACGTGTCGAAATATCCGATACACGACAGGCTCTTGAAGAGTGTCGGTATTTCATAAATCAAAACATACTCTGAATTGCTGGGTTTTTTCTAAGACCGGTCCTCTCCTCTCCTCGACTCCCGATTCCAAACGCTAGAGTCGGACCATTCAGACTTGCTCGCAGCTTACCCCCAGCTAGGTGGAACTATCGAAGTTATGACCAGTTGAGTTGGGGGGGGGAGGGCGCAAGGGGGTGGAAAATTCCACGATTCCACGTGTCTTGAGGGCGAAAGCAGCGAGACCCCAAGACTCAGACGATCGAAAAGCGACTCCGCTTTTCACGCGTCCAATGGGGAGATGCCACGTAAGTCTCTAAAAAAAAGACAAAAACTTAACTAACGTGATGAGTTCATGAGTTCTTACGTGAGAATTATAAGTCTCTCCTCTCCTCTCCTCTCCCATTCATCATCTTCCCACAAAAAAGCTGCTATTCGAGGTATTTTTTTTCTTCATTCATCTTTTTTTTTTTTTGGGTCTTGTAGCTTTGATGATTTCTCTTTTGGATCGGGATGGGTTCAGATGAACTCTCTCACTCAATTCTTAAGTCTCTCTCTTCTTTTGCAGAGAACAAAAATATGGATATGGGTCCTTCACCAAAAAAAAAATATATATATGAATATGGATCTCTCTTTCAAATGGGCTGTTGACTGCATTAACCTCATCATGCAATTCAATGTTTTCACCGCGGCGATGTGGATAAAGTTTTGGGATTGAGAAATCGAACATAATCTCAACATGTCATCAACCCTAGACAAACGTTTTGAGGTTGGTAATACTCAAGTCTTTTTGTTTCTATTCCTCATTTTTTAGCAGTAGAGCTGCTGTTGAATGATTAGTACGTCGAACTCTTCCGAATATATCATTATTCATTTTTTAACGGTTTCCATTCCAACATCAAAGATCCAAAGTTTGACTACGGGCACCATGGGAACCCACAATCTGCAGTAGGTTTAGATATCTCATATTTAGAACACAACGATTAGTTCATGAACGCAAGACAATAAAAGCGTGAAAAAAAAATCTTACATCCCACGTTCAATACAATGGTTCTATGTTCACAAAAAGCATTGGAAGTAACAGCATAAGCAAGATCAGTCAGATAGGCAATGAAACACAAATCTGTTATGAGGTTCCTAAGAAGGCAAGTGAACAAATTCAGGCATTATTTTGACCCAAAGCTAATGGGTTTGGACATCCTATGCTTGTTCTCTTCGTAGATCGTGTCTGTTTTGAGGCCGTTCGCATGATTTTCAGTCATTACGTGGTCTCAGGTTTGGAGTTTTTCTAAAACCAGAATGAGAGCACTCAATTTTTCTTTTTTCGTCCATAAGTTGTTGATTTTTCCTTCGGCAGGCTTTAAAGATGGCACTCAGATTATGGGATCTGCGGTTGGTACCCATCTTTGAAGGGGAGGAGGAACTTTCTCCAAGCATTGTGAATCGTTTCAATGCCATTCTTCACTACTACTCACGTTTGCAGCGAGGTTCTTGCTATAGAAAGGTGAATAGCCGCAAATGGCTGGATGAGAACGGCAAGGTCATTAGTGTGGACCGATGTTGCGGATATTTGCGTGGACTGAAAGGACTTGGTGAAGTGAGATTTTATGCTGTGGACGGGGAGCTGAGTTTGGGCAGGGATGAGATCATGAGAAGAGCTGCACCGTACTTAGAGGGCGTTGAAGTTCAGGAGAAGGCCGCTAGAGATTTGACTGAAAAATACAGATTAATAAGTAAATACGGATGAGAAAGCTCGAGTAGGATTGAGTACTGGTACTAGACTGGTAGTGGTATGGATGGTATATACGGATGGGATACCAGACATGTACGGCTCGACTACACAAACTTGTTGATGCGACAATGCACTATTGGTTTTTTACAAGTACATCATTTTCTCTGTGCTGGTTCTACATTCTTTGTTTTTTTACTATGGCCGCCTAGATTATTAGAACTATCCTCGAAAAGATGATAGAAAAGCAAGCTTACGTGCTCGAGTTTTATTAAGATGCATCAATGGATAACAAGAGAACAACTTGTGGTGTCATATTTGGAGAAAAATTAGAGTGTAACGTCTTCATGTCACTTGAGAGTAACAAAGCTCAGGATCTCGCACCAGAAAAGAGCGTAAGAACGAAGTGCAATGTCCTTGATCGCACACCTCGTGAATCTTTCCTTATTGACATCGTACATATACAAATCCTTGTCCCCCGGGCAACGGAGGATGAGCTTGTCGCGTTTCTAAGGGCTTACCACGTAGTAATTGTTGGAGCTTTTTTGTTTGGAAGGGAAGAGTGAACAGCTGTAACGAGGGGAACGAAGCGATGAAGTGGGTGGTAGGGAATAGCAAGGTGGCGAGATTTTGGATGCAGATATAGGCAACGGCTTTCGCCTTTAGCTGTTGTTACCCAATTCACTATTCCCATGGCTGGTGGCCTTGGGGCTAGACTAAACCAATCGGGGGCTTACCTTACCGGCCCAAACAGAGCCCATCAGAACTCGCCAATCTCAAAGCTCGCGCTGGGTTGTGGGCCGTGTGGCCGAGTCCAATTCAACTCGGTCATGGAACTTCACAGATCGCACATGAGACAGAAATGATTTTGGCCCTTCAAAGATATCAAAACATACTCTGAATTGGTGGGTTTTATCTAAGACCGGTCCCCTCCTCGACTCGACTCCCGATTCCAAACGCTAGAGCCGGACCGTTCAGACTCGCTTGCAGCTTACTCCCAGCTAGGTTGAACTATCGAAGTTATGACAAGTTAGAGATGCTATGTTGGTTTGCTTTTCGGGCAACTTGATAAAGAAGATAATATTAAGCCATGTCCTTCGTGTGTCGAACAAATTTTTATGGTGTCACAAAATGAAAAGAAGGAAGAAATTGAGGGCATACTGTATATTGTACTGATTGAATCTGATTTCCTTTACACGTATAAGCTCCTATCTATAATACAATGAATGGACAACCAAGGAAAAAATAAAGACTAATACATCAGATCAAATCTAATTTTAGATTGATTCTCGAATTGATATAATCGATCAATTATAATTTTGAAGTGATCCTCACATATCATCAACACTCCCTCTCAAGCTAGTGGTTGATATATGTCAAAATGCCTAGTTTGCTTCGAAGATATGCATATTATCTTTGATATAATGCCTTGGTAAAAATATTAGCAGGTTGTTCCATGATTCTAATTCCATTTTTCTTGATTACTCTTTCTTGGATCTTTTCTCGAGTGAGGTGACAATTCACTTCAAATGGTTCATTCTCACATGAATTATGGGATTTATTGCGAGCTTGAGTGTTGCATCGTTGTCACAAAACAAATTAGTCGGCCCTTTAACCCGTATAATGAGGTCTAAAAGTAGGCCTCGTATCCAAACTATTTCACAAACGGTCACGGTCATGGCTTGATATTTAGCCTCAACTAATGAAAATGATACGATCAACTGCTTCTTCGTTTTCCAAGAAAGTAAAGCTTTCCTTGTTTGATACAAAAACCAATGATAAATCTTCGACTTATGAGACATGTGGCATAGTTTGTGTCACAATAAGCTATCATTTTCAAATTTCAATCTTGAGAAAGGAGTATTCCAAGCCTTGGATATTTCTTCAAGTACCTCATGACCTTCAAGGCCGCATTCATGTGAGACTCCTTCGGGTTTTGCATGAATTGATTGAGTGTTTGTACTGTGTAGCATATGTCTAGTTTAGTCAAAGTGAGATATATAAGCTTCCCTACGAGCCTTTGATAGCCGGATGGATCTTTGAGTAATGGATCATCAATTTCATAAGATGATCTGACATTGTAATCAACCATGGTTAACTTGACGTTTTGTTCGATAAGAATGACAATCTGTTTACATCTTGACAAACTTGCTTCTAATATGATTTCTAGAACAAATTTTCATTAGCCGAGAGAAATCCCTAATATTTGGGGGTCCCAAATCTTTAATATGAAAGGTAGAGTGTAAGTACTCATAATCTTGAATATTGATCCTCGCATATCTCCAACATATAGACAATGATGTACTTATAGCACATATAAGACTGCATTGTTTCATGGAAGATAACTTTTTGGAAAAAGTTTTATAAATTTTTCAGCATTTGATCCATAGAAAATAAACTAGTCAATGGAAAAAACACTTTCAAAAGTAAAGAAAATGATTTCCTTTTTTATTCATTTTCCCTCATTTTTCTTTCACCTATAGCAAACACGTTCTTCTTGAACTTTTTTAATAATTTTTTATTTTATGTTATTTTTCTTTTCTTTCTTTTTTTTTCCTTTCTTATTCTTTGGCTGGTCGCTAACCATAGCAATGGTCAATGACCATGGCAACTAGTCACAAGCGAGGCATGAGGTTGCACGAGGCCAATGAGGCTCGACTCGTTGGAGTTGCCGAGGTGAAGCCTTGCTCGAGGATGGCTCGGCTCAACTCACTAGAATCTAACAAGCTCATGCTCATTGATTTGGTGAGACCTTGGGCCTTGCTTACCTTTGGTGAGCTTGACCTTGTCGAATCTCGCATGAGGCTAACAAGCTTGAGTCTCGTTAGCCTTGGGCCAACTCTTCCCTCACCCATGGTTAGTCGCTAGCCATTATTGTGGTCAGTGATTGGTCAAGAAAGAAAGAAAAAGGAAAAAAATAATTAAAAAATTTAAATACTTTGGTAATTTTCCTTAGAAAAAAATCAAGTTAGATTTTATACCAAACAACAAAAATTATTTTCTAGTTTATTTTTAGGTTTCAATCAAATACCGGAAAATATTATCAATTTTTTTTTTTGGTGACAACTTAACCCCGAAGTGGCGTAGGCGGTGGAGGTGAAAGCCGGGGTGACGTTAGCGGAGGGACCCACCACCCCGACGTCACACTTAAGATCCCATGTAGCCAGCGGGATTCGAACTCCTCTCCTCCACGCAAAGGATCATGGGAGCCTTATCCAACTAGGCCACCGTAGGCGGTGGTTATCAATTTCTTTTTGTAAAATGATTTCCTAAAAATATTTTTTAGACATGTCACAATTTTTTGTTTCTAACTTTCAAATTTAACTATGGTTTCTTACGTTCAAGATTTTACTCTTATCAATATCTATTGTCTAGAATCTTACGAATATTCATGCCAAATTTGTTCCTTTATTTTCAACTGAATATTGTTGAAATATTTTGCATTGAGGCACCATTTAGTATGTCGATATGGAGACCTAATTGATCATTCAACTGAAATAATAGAAGTGCCTATAGGTATTTATTTAGGGAAAAACTTCATGATAAAAGAAAATGCTTTTCTGGAAATTATATACCAAGAAAATATTTTCCCCCTTTTAGATTTGCGAATTCATTTTCCTAACTCTCAACATGCATATTTTCTTTAACTATAAAAAGTTCATTCATCATTTTTTAAGAAAGTCCAGAAAATCATTTTGTGAAAAATTATTTCATTCAAACAAACACATTTTGAGGATATGAAAACTTATCCTCAAGATTCATGTTCTGGCCAAGGATTTATGGCAGATTTGAAATTCAGGTGGAGCTAAGCCGGGACCTTATCCATCTAGGCTAGGTTGACTAATCAGTACAAAAGATCACAAAGTTTCATGTGGACCGCCCAAATTTTCACTTCAAGAAACGTGTCAAATTCAGTGTTTTATAATGGGAAAAATCTTCATGGGAATGATCACTACGCAGTCACGGGTCACGTTGTCACGAGTGTCTTTTGGGTTTTGCAGGACATCGTGGGGGTGGTGGTCCTTATTTTGTATTCAGGTCGACGTCCCCAAGCCTTGCAGGGTAGCTCGTGTCCCTTTGTGACATTTGTGTGGTGCTCCTCTTGATGTTTGAGAAATCGGTGGATGCCATGCACGACCCTTTTTTTAAGGCAATGCCAATTAAGAGCTTGTGACCACAATGACTTTAGATAGCCCCAAAAAAAAAAAATTGAGTTTTATTCCATATTTGGATAACTCTTCTAGATTTCTTTTTTTCTTTTATTGCGATTAGATAATATCTAAAGTTAGGACAGCCCATTTTTTGTCTCCGAAGACTCGCAACGTAAATGAGATAATTCCTAAATTCAAATCCATAGGTGTACCATGCCAATCTTGTATCAAAGAACCTTGACCGAATGAGGAAAAAAAAGCTTTTTTACACGTTTTTCTGAGATCGAAATTGATGCCATCAAATACATTATATATGGGATAAATCTATATAATTATTATTTCATTTATAAATACTAAATTTCGAATTTCGGGGTTGGGAAACTCCATAGCCCTCAATCACATGACACATCAATCAACTTGATCAACTTTTACGAATTTAAATAATATTTAGGTTCTTGACGTACTAACCATGAGAATATCTTACTCCATTATATATTTAACAAATTAGATATGCTTATTTTCCTTTACATTTGTGGGGCCGTCTTTTAACTACTACTTAGACCCTAGCTGTTACCACTCCTCGAGGGCCACCTTAGACTAGTGACATTATCCGATAGAGAAAATAGTATTTTCCTCTGGCCTTTTCCTTCGTCTGGGAAACCTATTTGAGATCCTCATGACACAAACAATTTCAACATTGTTAAGGATGAAAAGGGTTTCTTTTAGGTTTCCAACATGTTCTGTGAAGGACTAATTGTGTGGTTTTAGAGAAATGATTTTCGTCTGGAACAAAAGGATTAGAAAAAGAAGATGAATACTTCCGATGCATTTGCAGAGATTAGTTGGGCCGAAAGGGTAATCTGGATATTACCGAGTTGATGAGAACAGGGCGAGGTACGTGGATGTTAGCAATGTTGCTTCTCAATAATATATGTGCTTCGTGGACTTGCACGAAGGTTATTAAAAAATTTCAATATAAGATTTAAGGCTATTCCTTTCACACCGCTGGCAAATTCAACCATTTCACCGGCTTGAATCTCCTTCAATCCATAAACACGTGCAATCCCATCTCCAATTAGGATCACTCAATCAATTTCATCCACTTGAAAATTCGTGTAAAAGTTGATAATTCGAATACAAAGCAAGAGCAATTCACCAAATTATTAATCATCGATGATCTCGGACGTGTGAAATACCGTGTTTTGTGACATCTTATGTTCCATTCATAATGACTTTAAAGACGGGAAAATTATCTAAAAAGTTCTAAACTTATTACATTTTTGCTAATTCAGTCATAGACCTTTCAATTTTTCAAATTGAGTTCTAAATCTTTTAACATTTTACCAATTGAGTCCATTCAGCCAATTTTGGCCGGAATTTGCCGACGTGGACATCAACCATCCTATGTGATACTGCCGGCACTAACATGGACAAATTCATTATTTTTTTAAAAAAATTCGATTTTTTTGTACTTTTTTTTCCCTTTTCTTCCTCTGGCCATGGCTGGTTGCTAGAGACCGGTTACCTAGTCTCTGGCAACTAGCCAAAGGCCACGACTAGTGAGAGTTGGCCTCCCCACCCTTGGGCGAGTTGCCCTCACCATCCTTGGGCGGGGCTCACCCTCGCCAGAGGCTAGCGAGGGTCGGCCTCGCGGGCCTAGGTTAGGTTGCCTCCGTCGAGATCTAGCGAGGGGCGACCTCGCCGGCCTTGAGCAGGCTTGCGCTCTAGGCGACCAGCCAGTGGAAAAGAAAAGGGAAAGAATTTAAGAGAGAGAGAGAGAGAGGACATAAAGACATAAAAAAAAAAAAAAAAAAAAACATAAAAATATTAGAAATTCGAAAAATAGAAATATTTAGAAATTTAAAAATTTTATACACATTAGCACTGGTATCCACATCAACAAATTCCAATCAATTTTGGCAGAATAGACACAATTGGCGAAAAGTGAAAATGTTTAGAAGTCAATTGATAAAGTTAAAAAGGTTAGAATTGCAAATAGATTTAGGACTTTTTGGATAATTTTCGGCTATAAAGACTATACCAATCGCTTTGTCATTAGCTTACTTTCTGACGATGCACGTGGATGGAATGGTTTTGTGCGCTTTTTCAAAGGACTGATCGAGTCATACGTTCGGGAAATCCATGTTATACATAATTTTCTTTTTTGCCACGAGTCCATCCTAATTGACTCAAGCAACGTCCACGTTATGGATCACGGGATCAACTTTACATGCAGAATTATCGTAGGAAGATTGATAAGGTTGCTACCGGTACACGTGCGAATGACGATCTTTGAAGGGAAAAGCAAGTACGGTACGGCTTTACGAATACGACACGTAGTCCACAGTTTCTCCCACCGTATATCCATTCGATATACGGTGAACATAAGCACCAAATAAAGAAAAGAAGGAAGAAAGGAAAATGCAGTAGACACAAAAACGAGCTACGCTGCTTCTTCTTCTCGCGAGCGAGGCTCTCGCGTGCTGTTATTGTCCTTTGAAATGGTAGCTGCGTCGTTCGAGTCGATGGGGCACGTGTATACACTTTTAAAGCGTTCACCTTTTGATCAGGCGGCGCACTGGAATCCAGACGGAGGCGTTTTGCCGCAGTCGACGAGCACCTGGAGGGCGATGGGGATGACGATGCTGATGTTGAGGAGCTTGGCCTTGATGGTGGTGCAGAGGCACACCGCCGCGTCCAGGTCGAGCAGACCCTGCAGCACAGGGCAGCACGTGTCCTTCGCGCTGCTCCCGATCCCGATGTGCACCAGCCCGCCCAGCACGTCCACGCACGCCCCGAGCTTCAGCGTGTCGATGGGGCACGTCTGCGGCGGCGGCGGCGTGGGCAACACCGTCGGGGGGCAGGCACGGAGCGGGCGGCGGCGGCGGGGGCACGGCGTCTCGACGGGCGGGGGCGGCGGGGTAGGACGACCGGCGGTTTGGGCACGTAAGGCGGCGATGGTGGCACGACGGGCGGCTTCGGGATGGGCGGCGGGTAAACGATGGGGGTTTAGGGGTCGGGGGCGGTATCACCACCGGCGGCTTGGGCGGCGGGTACACGACGGGCGGTTTAGGGGTCGGGGGCGGTATCACGACCGGGGGCTTGGGCGGCGGGTACACGACGGGTGGTTTCGGAATCGGGGTGGTTTCGGCATGGGCGGCGGGTATACGATGGGGGTTTAGGAATGGGGGCGGTTTCACGACCGGAGGCTTCGGCACGGGCGGCGGGTACACGACGGGTGGCTTCGGAATGGGAGGCGGTTTCACAACCGGAGGCTTCGGAGGCTTCGGCTTGGGCGGCGGGTACACGACGGGTGGCTTCGGAATGGGAGGCGGTTTCACAACCGGAGGCTTCGGAGGCTTCGGCTTAGGCGGCGGGTACACGACGGGTGGCTTCGGAATGGGGGCGGTTTCACCACCGGAGGCTTCGGCCTGGGCGGGGGCTTCACGACGGGGGGCTTCGGCTTGGGCGGCGGTTTCACCACGGGGGGCTTCGGCTTGGGGGGAGGCTTAGGCTTGGGCGTGGGCGTGGGCGTGGGAGGAGGGCAGAGGGCCGGAGGTTTGGGTCCGTAGGGAGGGTGGACGACCGGAGGCTTGGGGAAGTGCGGCGGCTTGGGGAGCACGGGAGGGTGGACGACGGGAGGCTTGGGGAAGTGTGGCGGTTTGGGATGGAACGGCGGTTTGGGATGGAACGGCGGCTTCACCGCCGGAGTCTTGGGCGGTTTCGGGGAGGGGTAGGGGCAGTAGGGACAGGCGAGGGAGGTGAGGAAGGTGTTCGCGAGCAGGCAGGCTAGGAGGAGCAGGAGATGCCTCCTCCCCATGATGGCCATGGCTGGGGAGAGAGAGAGAGAGGGATACACTTCGAGTGAAGTGCAATGCTTTTCATGCAAACATCACAATGTCTTTTAGAGAGAGAGAGAGAGAGAGAGGAAGGGAGCAATGATTGTCCAGTTGTTTAAGATCTAGTAATTTATTGTGGTTTGTCTTGGTTCATTGACTTTGGAGGTATGCATTGGGATATTACTGTCAACCTAGTGGGGGTGGAGATAGGGTTTAAGCTGGATTTCTTCATTTGATTTTGTGGTTCTCATTACGTGTTTTTTTCTTTTATTATTTCTATTACTTGCATCGCTCAAATACAAAGTCACAGTGAACTTGCATTGAGCCCGTAGTTCTCCACGTAATGTCTTGAAACCCTTCTGGCCGAATCTTCTCACATGCATGGCGTCGCATTTTGTACGTATCCCGTTCTGGGTACGTGGATCCTCCAGCCGTATGTAGCGCTCTCACCGACGCCTCGAGTCAAAGAGTCTCTAAACACCGATGGAGACCACGTTTTCATGAATCAAGGGTCGAGATCCGTTGAACTGTCGAGAGAAGCAGCATACGGCGTGGAGGATCCACGTCGTCCATTCCCTGAACTGAACTCTGAAACGTCGTCAGATCCTAATGCTTTTGTTTGTACATGTCAGATGGTCGGCTGGGTTGAAAATGATTTAACCTAAATAAACTTGTTGAACCATGTTTAACCTATTTCTATATAAAGCGGATCCCATGTTACCGAAACACTTTTTATATTTAACGAACTCAATTAAAAAAAACTCTTATTTAGGGTGTGTTTGTTTTACGAAAAATAATTTCCAGGAAAAACGTTTTCCTCATTTTCCAGCGTTTGGTTCATTTAGAAAAATAAGTTAACGGAAAATATTTTCCTTCCAAAACTTAAATTCAAAAAAACGATTTCCCCATTGAAAGAACCAGGAAAACGTTTTCCTAAAATATTTTAAGGTCATTGCTTAATAAAAAATTTATTATTAAAAATAATTTCTAATTAAAAATTTTGAATTTGTTATTATTCTATCTTTTCTTTTCTTTTTTCTTTTTTTTTTCTTGTTTTCTTTTTTCTTTTTTTGCCTGTGAACGTAAACCTTAACTTCTCCTCCCCTCTCTCCTTCTCCTTCGCCCCCTCCCTTTCGTTTTGACTTGCTCTTATGACCGAAAATCATGTCCATTTTCAAAAGGAAAAAAATATATAAAATATATATATGTGTGTGTGTGTGTGTGTGTGTGTGTATGAATTCAAGTTTCCTTTTCATTTTGTAGGTTCAAATTCTAGATTTACTAAACTAATTGAGAAAAATCCATTTATTAAGTAATATGGACTCAACAAATTAATTTGAAAGTAAGAGGCACACTATTGTCAATTGTTAGGTTAAATGTCATTCAATCATTTTTTAATTGTGATACAAATATCAGAAAATACTTTCAATCACATATCACCAAATAAATTAAAACTAACCATTTTCCTAGAAAATGGTTTTCCGGAAAATATTTTTAAAAAACGTTTCGTTTTTCATGAAACAAACACACCTTTAAGCTGAAGTGAGAATGCGGAGTAAGTGAGCAAAGAGCAAATGAGAGCAAAAGAGGATGAAGAGAAAATCATACAAATAGATTATATCTAAGTAAGTCATGAATTCTTTTAATACTCATATTATTTTAAATATATTTATAATTTATTTACTAGATATAATTAATTTATTTAACGATGAATGTCGGATCGCATCGGTCATGAGCTGTCTTCTTGATCACATATTCCCACGAATTTTAGGGTGCATTCGTTTCGCGGAAAATATCGTATTTTCGGAAAACATTTTATTGGAAGTCGTTTTAGGAAAAATGACTCATTTTTTAGGTGTTACTAAAACAAAATTTGAGTGGAAAATATTTTCCATAGTTTGTTAGCTCATTTAATTGTTTGGGAAAAATTATCAAAAATTAAATTTTAATATTTTTAATTGACCAAAAAATTAATTATATTTTTATATTATTTAAAAAAATGAATTTTTAATTATTTATATTTTTAAAAAATTGAAATTTTTATTATTTCTATTTTTCTTTCTTTTTTCTTTTTCTTTTTTTCTTTTTTTTTTTTCCTTCCTCCTTCCTCCTCCTTCCTTCGCCGCCGCCTCCTTCCTCCTCCTTCTTCCTCTTCCTTCCTCCGCCGCCTCCTTCTTTGACGATGGGTGCCCGTGGCCGACCAAGACTGAGTGGCGAGATCCGCGAGCTCGAGGCTCGGCCGTCTCGCGCCCGAGCTCGCCGCGAGCTTGGCCGGGCTCGGCGGCCGCGAGCTCGCCGGATCTGGCCCGGTGGAGCTCGGGCCGCCTGGATCGGGAGCCCGAGCTCCGCCGCTAGATCCGGCGAGCTTGCGGCTCGCGAGCCGCGAAGCTTCGCGGTGAGCTCGGGCGAGGCCGAGCCCCGCCCGGCTCGCCGGATTTGGCGAGCCGCGAGCTCCGCCCGGGCGGCGAGCTCCGCCTCGCCGTCTAGCGAGGCCCGATCTCGCTTCGCCGGATCGGGCTAAGGCGGAGCCCGCATGGAATCACTGCTTGCGGCCAGGTGGTCGGCGCGGCCGGTCGCCGGGAAGTCGCCGTGGCCGGTCGTCGCCACCGCCAAAAGTAGATGAAAATGAAAGAAAGAAAAGAAAAAAAGAAAAGAAATTAAAAACTCGATTTAAAAAAAGAAAAATAAAAGAAAGCATAAATATAAAATGAAAATGTATTGATAAAAAAAGTAAGAAGGAAGAAGTCATGGAAAACGTTTTCCACTTTTCAAAAGTGGAAAAACGTTTTCCTCACAAAAGGTTGTTTTTCAACGACGAAAAATATTTTTTTGGTAGTTCATTTTCC
Source organism: Eucalyptus cloeziana (assembly GCA_014182715.1). Taxonomy (NCBI): domain Eukaryota; kingdom Viridiplantae; phylum Streptophyta; class Magnoliopsida; order Myrtales; family Myrtaceae; genus Eucalyptus; species Eucalyptus cloeziana. The sequence continues at coordinate 14,724,816 of CM024644.1, read as the reverse complement.
AGTGTAAACGAATATCGGAAAATCCAGAAAAACATTTTCAGAAGATATTTTCGCGAAACGAGACGAATTTTAGATGTCAAAAGAACTTGGATGTGACCACGAGGATATGCCTCGCTAAATTAAGACGCGTACATCATTTCTTTATGCTTCCCTTCTTTCCCCGCTATTCAGTAGCATCCAATGAACTCGCTCGGTCTCAATAACACAACATGACGAGGCCGCGTCCAGCTCTAGTACATATCAACTGCGACCAGCTTCTTTCGTCCGCATCATTGTTCGGTCCAAAGCCAAAAAGAGGAGTAAATCCAATGTGCTGACGTAATATGTAAGAGATTTCAACGGTCGCTATTGCATCTGGCCCTCCCGCACGAATTGCACGAGAGAAGGAAAATAAAAAAGAAAAAATCCGCTAATCCAGAGTAGTGGAGTAAAGCTGGAATCGAATATTGGGGGTCGAGAATTTCGAAAGTAATGATTTTTCTTTCTTTTTTTGCCTTTTTTTCTAAAGCATATAATTGAACAGCCCAAAGGATACTGACTTTTCGAAGGACGGGAGAGGATGGAGGAAACGCGGATGAGGTTTTTGGCGCGTAGCGCACTGTACAGCCCGTGAGCGAGATCTTCAAGGCCCCTGACCCCACGTGGGGCCCACTCCCGTCGTCGCTTTCTCTCCACAGAGATTCCGAGTCAACAAAACGACAACCAACGATGTCGAATTTCTCACTCCCACACCACTGCTGTCGCCCTTGGCCCTGCAATTTGCACGATCTCGCGAGGTTTCCCCCAATCTTTCAATTGATCCCCCCAAAAACAAAGGAGAAAAAAGAATTAGGGTGTATTCTGTTGAGCCAAAAAAATAATAATAAGTTTCTGCAAATTAATTCTTTAAAATTTTCCGAATTTATTAAAAATATTCAATTAACGAACAAACTAAAAAATAGTGTAATGTAATATTCAATTTTTTTTATACCTTGAGACTCGATTTCTTTTTTTCCTTCTATAATCATTTGATAACGTATCATTTGACCTCTCTTACATTTCCATTGGTTACAAACCCAAACAAACAATAGAAGTAAAATAGAAAAGAATGAATTATCCTGTCTTTCTTTGATAAGCATCAATATGATCTTTATAAAGTTCCTCCTCCAAATGAAATGTAATAAGATTCAGAGAAATCGTGTCTTCATCCATAGGATTCCCTTGTCTGCTCTTTCTAGTATTTGACGTACCATATAAATGAAATTAAGAATATCAAATTTTTATCAAAGAAAGTTTAACAAACCGATACAAAAGGAATTCAAATACAAATTGCAGGTCGATAAATAAAATACATATTTATAGTTAAGAATAGGAATTCTTTAACATAAAAAGGAAAAAAATTTTCCTGATAAATGATTTTTCAGGAAGACGTTTTTCTTTATCAGGGAATTTTCTCCAATAGTGTAATTTTGAAATGCCTAGTGAAATGTCTCCCTTATGTAGACTTCTCGTCCCAATCAATTGACCCTCTGCGCTAATCAAATGCGCGTCGACTAATCTTTAACGCTAATTTGCCGTCGACGCACATGCTCTGTCTCGTTTGCTCACCTGATCCTTCGGTGCTGACACGAAACCCATCATATCATGTCAAATCTCCATCGCGATCATCAGTACCCAGTTTTGCTTTCATGATTTTCCTTTGTCCTGGAAAAAGTTTCGTGTCAGCAACATATGCATCGACGACCATGGAAATTCATTGGCGACGGGTCGATTCTTGGGGGAATAAAAACCCGACACGCATGGAGTACGTCCGGGGAGATTACTTCGATGGAAAATTGGGGGTGAATTTTGAGATGTAGGTTTTTTTGGGACTAAGCAGGCAGAAGAAAGGGTCTGCTAAATTACAAGAACAAAAGCAAACGTTTGAAAGTTAATGTTGATATTGCGACCCCTCAACGGCTCCCTCTGTCGGCCATATACTTACAAAACCTAATAAAGAGGAAGGGACTCGTCCCAAAAATAGTGTAAATCGAAACCCTAAATTTGTCAATTCAGAAGAAGGCGATAGGATAAGGAATTTCTTATATGCAACTCCGAAGGCGATGGGATAAGGAATTTCTTATATGCAACTCCGAATCCGACGTTTGAAAGTCCAACTTAAAAGTTGATATGCGAATGAAGGGCATAGCTAATATAAAAAATAATTAAACCTGATAGTTTAACACTATATATAAATGTGGAAGAAGCAAAAAGAATGCATGATCTCAAGTCTAAATGATTGGAGTCTATTGTAACTTTTATATATTTTTGGCATCCTCGCTCAATTGTTGAGAGTTTAATTTTATTACTAGTTAATGGTACATTTGTTTTACAGAAAATGAATGAAATGAATGATTTGGACAAAAAAATGATCACTTGCACAAATGAATCAACAAAAAAAAAAATCATAGTCTACAAAAAACAATAGTGAAAGTGTTTTTCATTGACTAATTCTTTTTAGCAATACAAGGAATTATTTTTTAAATCATTAATTTTAAAGAAAATTTTTGCTATTTATTTAAATGTATGTATGAATTGTGTTAGAAAAAGTCGTACATTGGAGAATTTGTGTTATGTGGAATAGTTCATAAATTCTCATTGACCCAAGATTAATTGGTTTCAACTTTTGAGTGAAATTGAATCCAACTGAATATATTGATGGTCTCCGAATTAGGCTTTTCTGGGTGATTCTCCTAAGTGAATGTATTGGATTTCTATGATACGCTCTTAACAGTTATGCATAAAACCAAGTTGGAAATGCTCGGTCATAATTTTGCAAGCGCATAGCTCCAATGCTTTCTGGGAACTACTTAAACATGATTTTTAGTCTAAAAAAAGAATTGAGACTACTCGTGGGAATTTTGGCACTATTAGCTGGAGTGCTAGGCAATTTTTATCTCGGGAATTAGGGACTATCTATATGAATCCACCAATTACATGCAAAATGCTTAGGATCAATATTACCAGCCAGGCTACAATCTTAGGCTCTTTTCGTTTCGCGAAAAATGTGGCGTTTTTGGAATAGAAACAAGAAACAAAAAAACCCGTTTCTTATTTCTAGAATACTTCCGAAAAATAATTTTTCTCTTTTTTTTTTCTTTTCTTTTTCTTTTCTTATTCTTTTTTCTTTGGCCGGTTGTCGGCCTTGGCCATGATTGGCAACCTAGAGGGAGGGGAGGAGAAAAGGTGGGGGGGGGGGAGATCCTACTTGTCTCGACTTTTCTCTTGGGCGCATCTAGGGCTTGAGTAAAGATAATCCCTTCTCGATTCGATTACACTAGAGATATTATTTTTAAATTCGATTCGGGAATTGACGGCCCCTGGCGAGGCGAGCTCGGGCTCACCCAGATCCGGCGAGGTCGAGCTCGCCCGGGCGAGGCGAGGCCACCTTGGCCAAGGTCGACCGTTGGCAAGGTTGTCGCCAAAAAAAGAAAAAAAAAAGAAAAAAATAAGGAAAAATAAAATAAAAATATTAAAAAATTAAAAGAAAAAAAAAAGAACACAAATTTGCCAAACGTGTTTTTGTTTTTTTTTTTCTCGGAACAATTTTTTTAATAGAAACGTTACCAAACGCACCATAAGTGAGGAAAATATTTTCCACTTTTCAAAAATGAAAAATATTTTTCCCTAATTTATAAAATTTTTTTCCTTTAAAGGAAAACATTTTCTCCAAAAAATTTATTTTCCGTAAAACGAACGTCGAAAAATCCGAAAATTATTTTCTTGGAAATTATTTTCCACGAAATGAACGGAGCCTTAGACTTAACTGATTCACCGGGAGTTATATCTTTGCATTTGAATTATAAAAGAAGAAGAAGAAGAAGAATCAAGATGAGATGGAGTAGTGAACCGGTCGATCTCAAGTACATCTTTCATAGGCTGGTTTGTTTGCAAATATATCATCACGAAACGATTAGATCATGCGATGTTAAATTGATATCTATCGTATATCACGTGAGTGGAGGCATTACCAAACAATCACATCACGTGACTTTAATTCGATATCTGCCATATATCACGTGGGGGGAGCCATTGTTCAAGTGCACGGGCGGGGGCCTCTCAAGTTGCACGGAGGTTGAGTGATTAGTTGTCATCCAATCACGTTCATGGATCACGATATGCCGGTCGGGCACCTTATTTCTTCATCGTCAAACAGGAAAATCTCTATTCGTCCTCTATGCCTATCCTTGTCGACTACATATCTATTCCCTAGCCCGCCACCCGCCAAATTGCTGTAAATAATCATTTCTCGTGGGGTTTTGGCACCAACCTATATTGGCTTTTGTAGGTCACTGCACGTGGCCGTGAAGGACACGTCGCGGTAATTCTTTGCTGGTATCCAAGTTTCGATGCATTTGAATTTATAGACATCGGCGACATGGGTCCTGTTAAAAGGTATCACGTCGCCTAGCTATAAGATTCATATGCCATTTACGTACGTACGGTCTTTCTCCAATTAAATTTTTTCGTTAAACATTCTAACGTGACGTCGGGATTGGTTTAGTCTCGATCAGTTTCTCTCATGTATTCGTCAAATTTCACACGTCGTCTCTAATCACATTTACTCATTTCTAATCATTTCTAGACGTGAAAAATGTAATAGGGGATGTTGAAATATCGATGGTGCCCGGACTTGTTAAGAAGGCCATTATTTCGTGGAACCGTGTGATTGATGCGGCCAAGCGCTTGATAACAGGATGATTCCGACCAATCAACTTATGTTGATGTCTCTCACTTTTCATTCGGTCCCGCCAGTATAAGGAATATCCTGCTCATTATCCGCATCTTCCATGAAAGAAAATTCACTTAAATCGCCACTTCCCTTTGCCTCGGTTCTCTCTTTTTCTCCTCTGCCTACAGCTCTTGGACCCCAGTCGCCGCAGCCGACAGCCATCGCATCCTCGGTGACCATTGCTCCCCACGACCACGCCACTGGCGCTTGAGCTTGTGCATGCGATCGATGCGCTCTAGAGTCGAGCTTCTGTCGAGCTCGTTGCCTATGGCACGGAGCTGGACGCTACACAGTGAACTTTAGTCATCGAGATCTCGACGTCAATGCATGCGGCTAGTGAGGACACGCTTGAGGGCTGAAGGGTCTTCATCCTATTTTTAGGATCGACACAGCACGTTGAAATTGAAGAGATTACCGACTCATGAATTGAAGGCCACCCATAACCGTTATAGATCATGACCACCTTGCACGGAAGTATGTCCTAAATTGAGCCGGTTTGTAAGGTTTGTAGGGTATTTCGTGGACTCATAAGTAGTCAGGCTTTGTGCTCATACTCGTGGATTATTGGATTCAAATGAAAAAGAACAAAGAACGAAGGATACAAGCATAAAGATCAAACTCACAAAAGCTAAAGAGGCTTGTAAGCAGTCCCTCGATTTCCTCAATTTCCGTTTCCTAGATAATCGAAGGATACAAGCATAAAGATCTTTTACCATCCAGGGGAATCGGTTTCGGAGTCGGTTCGGTTTTGGAACCCCCTCCCTGCTCACCTCACAAACTCTTGAAGTCCCGAGGCTTCCGAGTCCCGACCCTCTGAAACTCCCGCCGGACGCCGCTCGACCTGGAAGGCTGCCGTCGTCGGACGCCATCGCGGAACCGGTTAGGGTTCCAAAAGGAACCCCTCCCCTGCTCACCTCACATCTATTGCTCTGCTCTTGACTCTTGAGTCCCAACTCCCGAGTCCCGACCCGAGACGCCCTCCCCGTATGTTATAGTTTTTTTGGTAACGTGCGCGTACGTTATAGTTTTTTTTTTGGTAATGTGCGTGTACGTTATTTTTTTTTTTTTTTTTTGGTAACGTGCGCGTACGTTATAGTTTTTTTTGGTAATGTGCGTGTACGTTATATATTTTTTTTGGTAACGTGCGCGTACATTATAGTTTTTTTTGGTAACGTGCGCGTACATTATATATTTTTTTTTTTTTGGTAACGTGCGCATACGTTATAGTTTTTTTTGGTAACATGCGTGTACGTATATATATATATTTGGTAACGTGCGCGTACGTTATAGTTTTTTTTTTGGTACATGCGCGTACGTTATAGTTTTTTTTTGGTAACGTGCGTGTACGTTATTTATTTATTTATTTATTTTTGATAACGTGCGCACGTACGTTATAGTTCAAATTTGAAAATAACAGAAAAAAAAAAAAAAGAACCTGTTGGAACCTGGGAACTGACCTAGAACCCGGAAGGAGGGAGGTTGGGGAGTTCTGGGTTCCTCATTTTGAGGAACCTATACCCGGGTTAGGGTTATTGGGGTTGGGGAGACGGGGTGGGGAAGATTTCATTTCGGGGATGGGTTTTCGGCTCACGCCCGCAGGAGGCAGGGCAAAAGTCTGAGAGTGAGTATTAGAGTAGAATTAGCGTAGGACCGACTAAAAAAAAAAAAAAAAAAATCCACCAATTTCGAAGATCATGAGAGCATATGATCTAACCTGTTTCGAAATCCTAAAAGAGAAATCCGTGAAATCAAAGTCATCATCTATAAAACCTTTCGGATCGATTCTTTCTATGATCGGCTTATTTCCGGGTTTCGCATTTTCCATGGCTAAAATGATTAGAAAACCACGGACGAAAGAACGGTGCTGGAGGCGCTTTTACCGCAATCATCGCCAAAGTATCTCTGGTACGCGCTCTTTGCAAGTTGCACGGTCACGGAGCAATTATGCAAAGTTCATCTAGAATGTCGGCAAGTTTTGTAATTATCGCTCTAATCTTAACTTTTTCAACTTTATCAGTTTAGGTGTAATCCTCTTTATGATTCCTTCACGTGATCCATCCGTCCAATTTTAGATGAAAATTGTCGGCGTTGCGATCTGGGTGGCTCCATGTGGCGTAGCTTGTGGTCAATGAGAGTCGTTGTTGCACAATACCCTCGCTTGTGGCCAGCGGGTCCTTACGGCCACAATGTCCCCACCAGTCAAAGATCCAATGAAGGAAAAGTGAAATAGAAAAGAAAAGAACATAAAAGAAAATTTTACAAAAAAAATTCAAAACTTTGCAAATCTCGTCAATATCAGCAATTTCTGACTAAATTTAACTGAATGAATCCTATTAGTAAATTGTTAAAATATTTAAAATAAAATTGACAAAATTAAAGAATTTATGATTGAATTAGCTACCATATAATAAGTTTGGGGCAAGCTTAAAATGCCATTGAATCTCAAAGCTCGAAATCATCACTTGTTTTTTTTTTTTTTCCTTTTGGGGTCAAGATAATCACTCTACTTGTTAAAAGCATCGACCATTAATCATTCGATTGGATGCCAAGGATACACGAGATAAATGAAAGAGAGAGAGTAGCAAAGATATGGCAACGCTGGTAAGGCTGGCGACCACCTTGAGGGTCGCCAGCCTCCTTACACTTATTATTTAATATATATAGTCGCTTCGATATACTCAATATAATTATATACAAATTATAATTATTCTAAGATATCTTTCTAACAATAACGGGTACAAATATTAAATCGAGGTACCCATTCTATGATAATTTTTAACAACTTATCCTCTTTTTTGTTCCTTTAGTGGGCCTAGTATTTCCGGCAATTGCAATGGCTTTTTTATTTCTTCATGTTCAAAAAAATAAGATTTTTTAGATTCGATAGATGCAAATCTTATCTATTTTTTTTTTTTTCAAGACTTAGATATAGACTCGCGAGGAACGGCAGCCGCTGTGCTTGAGAAGTGGTTGGGCAAAGTCAAGGAGCCGAGAAAGAAATTGCAGAGGGCTATTTAATCGCGAGTTACGGGAGTCTCGGTACACGGGCGGATAGAGACTATCGCAGGCGATCGACGACCAAAATGACCACAAGGGTCGCGCACATCTAAGCTAATCTCTCCTTTTCTTAGGCGGGCAAAGTCACAGGAGAGAGGAAAAAAAAGAAAAAGTCTTGCATCAATAATTTTTTAGTGTTAATATCACGACCTCAAATTAAATCTCAAACTAATATACATGTAATAAATTTATCCTCACTTAGTTTTTGTTAACTTTTACCGTGAAATTACTAAATTAGATTACACGCAGCAATTAACAGGTGTAATAATTTGGTGTTTTATGTAACGTTTTTCATAGTATTAATTCAATTTAATGGAAAATAATAAAATGTTAATAGGTCATAAATGTGTTTTGGGGTAATTTTATCAGAATTGTATTAATTTAAAGTAAATTTGTCATAAGTATATTAGTTTAAGGTTTTCGTAATATTAACCTATTTTTTTACACTTTAAGTCCATGTCAGCAAAGTCTATTATCAAAATGTTTTGAGAATAAGTGATAAATCTTTTTAAAAAGTACACGAATGATTTAGGGCGTGTTTAGTATTGATTCTGTTCCTGAGAACAATTTTTTATCGGAAATGATTTTTTTAAATTCTATTTCCGGAAACAATTTCTCAGCAAAAGAACGCGCTTGGTAACTATCCAAAATTTCTATTCCTAAGACAGAAATATGTTTGGTAAGATTCTTAAATTTTTTTGTTTCTTTTAATTTTTTAATACTTATATTATATTTTTCTCATTTTCTTTTTGCTTTTTCTTTTTCTCTTCTTCTTCTTCCTTCTTTGTAGCTGGTCATTGGCCACTGCCATGGCTGGCTAACAGTTGGGCGAGATCCAACGAGCTTGCTAGAGGCTTGCTTGGCCAAGGCGAGCCTCACCAAGGCCACTGACGAGGTTGAGCTCGCCTAGCCACCAATCAGGCTCGGCCTTACCGGGCCACTGCCAGGTGACGCCAACCTGGAGGTGGCTCGACAAGGGCGAGCTTGGCCTCGCCTATCCACGGTGAGGCTCAGGTCGACGAGTCTCGCAATGGCTCGGCGTCACCGAGGTTGGTGATCAACCAAAAGGAAAAAGAAGAAAAAGGGAAGAGAAGAAGAGAAAAGAGAATAGGAGACGAAAATTGGAATTGATTTTATGAATTGTTCTCGAGAATAAGAAGCAATTTTTTTCTACTTCTTGATTCTATTCCAAATTCATTTTGGGAATAAAAAAAATTGATTTTTGTTTCCGAGAACAAAAAATTTACTAAACGGATTTTCTTTTTTTTTTTTTTCTCCCAAAAACAAAAGAACATAATCGGTTATTCTCAGGAGTATTACCAAACAGGGTCTTAAAAAAAATAGAGAGGGAATCTTTAATTTAAAAAAAATACAGGGATTATTAGTGACGTTATTATTAAATTCTTTAATTATGTCTTTGACCCACCAAAATTTTCAAAATAACAAATTTGACCCTAATAACTCTTGAATGGACCAAGTTACAGTCAAGAGAAGGTCAGACCCCACCCTCCAGATCCTCATTGATAGTCGTGGGCTTGCTAGAATTGAAGAATGGCTGTTGAATTTCAAGAGTACCTCCGGTGAGCTTTGAACTTTTAGCCGTGACTCTTTGGCCCGTATGGAAATCTAGAGACAATTTTATCTTTCGCAAACAATCTCCAAGTCCACAGCATCTCGTCAGCTCGGCTTGGGCCATGCATCAAAATATCAGCAGATAGAACAGATTGGAACAAAAACGACTACGTTGAAGGAGGCTCACCACCGATTGGTTTCCGTCCTCGGCGAGGGGCTCTTATAGTAAAATATTGACGGATCCTTTAGAGAGGGCTTGACGGAAGGAGCAATTACCTGCGTGTGTCGTGATTGTAACGGTATTTTAGTGGATAGATTCACAATTTACGCAAGTATCTTCGACAGTTCAGGCGGAAGCGAAAGCTCTAGTAGAAACCCTAGATTTCCTTGGTACACGAAGTCATCTAAGACCCCGTTTGGTTCAATATTCCCAGGGGGCTTTCACCCAAAAGCTCATTGGGAAAAAATTTAGTCGTTTAGTTCAGCATTTGAAGGTGTCCTTGGTCAAATGATAGCATTTTCGGAATGCTAAAGAAGGGTTTAATGATTTTTTTTCTTCCAATATTGCCCTCACTGATAATTGCGTTTTCCTGTTTTGCCCTAAAAAATTACCGTTCATTGTCTTCCTCATTGGATTTGTTTCTTCAAGAGTGAAGCTCAACCGGTGGAGCTTATCTAGCTAGATCTGGATGCCCACACACCGCAGTCGCGTGGGTCGCGGCCTTAGGCGGCGTCGCCTGGGTCGCGTGACCCATGCGACAAGCGAGCAGATTTGGTCGCCCACGAGGCCGCGCCACCCATGCGACGGCAATGCGTGGGTCGTGCGACCCCAGGTGGTGTTGCCTGAGGCCGCGCCACCCATGAGACAGCTATGCGTAGGTTGAGCGACCCAGGCGGCATCGCCTAAGGCCGTGCGACCCACAGGGCGGCTATGCGTGGGTCGCGCCACCCGCCGCCTCTCCACCACCACTACCACCAGTCGCCTCCCCCACCACAGCCACCGGCCGCCTCCCCCACCAGCTCCGGTTGCCTCCCAATCGTTTCCTTTTTCCTTTTCTTTTTTTCCTTTTTCTTTTCACCTCAAAGCTACTTTGCAAAATATACCAAAATACTAGTACCCAAACACTTTTGCCTTCACCAAATGCCCATTCTTCTAAAAATACTTGGGGAAATGGCTTTGCATTTCCCCAAAGTTGAACCAAATGGGAGTCTTCAACTCGAGTAAGACTCTTTAACTCTGATATGAGCGGTAACAGGAGCAGATCAGTTTGCTTGGGATGGGGGAGGCGCTTGTCGGAGCAACTAGGAGGAAGCTCATGGGCTTTGATGACCTATCCTTGGCCCATTGCAGTAGAAATGCGAATAAGGTTGGAGATTGGTTGGTTAAAGCCCATAAAGATAGTTATTGGGCCTTTAACTGGTTGTCCAAACCCCCTGAAGCCTTATGGGCTCTTCTATGTTTTGACTCTAACGTTTTGCACCCACAGTCGTTACCCGAGTAATGAAAAGCACTCTTTTCCAACCAAAAAAAATAGTCAAGAGAAGGTCCAGATGGTACTCGCGCACATCGGTTAGATGCTTGACAAAAATAAAACTCACTGGAAATCTATGATTTTAGTCCCAAGTTCTAGGTTAATTTGAATTGAATTTGGAGAAACATTCTTGCACTCGGTTTAAATTACAAACCAATTATTTTGTAATTTAGGTTAGAAATGAATGAGATTGTGGTTTGAACCTAAGGGCAATTTGTATTCATTTCAGGTTTTTTTTTACATCTAATTCGGATCGTGATACTTGTACAATGACCTTAGTTTTGCAACCTTCCTAGGTCACTTTTTTCCATCATTTGGGTTTCTCCTTGAAAAGGATCACCTTTTTTTCATGTGCTTGATGGAATCGAAATAAAATTATATGATTCATATGGATCAATCCAAAAGCTACCATACATAGGTGAAAATTTCACATCTTGGGAGAAGAGTATTTAACATGTACATAAGTTTTAGGGGCTAGAATATAAATTTTAAAAAATAGAGTTAATATCACAAAAAATCTCAAACTGATATATTTGTGATAAAATTACTCAAAATTAATTTTTTGACTATTAAATACCCTAGACCGATACATCTATGACAAATTTGTCAAAAACTACTAATACATTTGTGACATATTGACTCTACGTTAATTTCTATTAAATTGGGTTAATATCAGGAAAAATCACAAACTCATACACCTATGATAAATGAAGGATAAACCTCAAATTGATGTACACATCAATTGCCATATATTATCCAATTTAGCAATTTGAAGATAAAATGTAATAGAAGATAAATTTGTTACAAATATACTAATTTGTAATAATTTGAGATAAATTTATTGTGGATGTATTAATATGGGATTTTTCATGTCACTAACATAATCACTGGGATTTGCCCTAGTGGCTACTCTTCCAACATGGAAGGGGAACGTGAAGAGCTCAAATCAAAAAATTTCTTAAGGGGAATTGGGATGGAAACGATATAGTTTCAGGTGTGGGGGTCCTCTCTAAAGAAAGGTAGACGAAGTACGAGAGAAAGTTAGAGTAGGAATAAAATAAGACCGACCAAGAAAAAAAAATGTCACTAACCTTTTTATAAAATTGAAGGGTAAAATATTTAAAAGCGGTTGAAACATTAAATGTTGAGCATTTGGGTGCCAATGAAGATAACTGAAAAACCAAAAAAAAAAAAAAAAAGCCAAAAAGGCAACCGCAGGAGTCTCGATTGCCAACCAAACACTATCTCCACCTCTCTCTCCCGGAGGTGAGTCCAGGCACTATCCGATGATGGCGACTTCTGCACTCCCTCTGTCACCACCCTTTCCTCACTCTCACATCTCCACCGCCGCCGCCCCCCGGCGGCGAAGCCCTGCTATCTCCGCCGAAGCCGACCCTGAAGACCCCCACCATCCGCTCTCGCCTCAGCCGGCTCTGCCAAGAAGGCCAGCCCCACCTCGCCCGCCAACTGTTCGACACAATTACTCGCCCATCCACCGTACTGTGGAACACCATCATCATCGGATTCATCTGCAACAACATGCCCGACGAAGCCCTCCTCTTCTGTTCCCGGATGAAGAGGGCCTCCCCCGACGTCCAGTTCGATTCCTACACTTACTCCTCCACTCTCAAGGCGTGTGCCGAGACGCGTAATTTGAGGGTAGGTAAGGCCGTACACTGCCATTTCATCCGGTGCCAACCGAACCCCAGCAGGATCGTGTATAATTCTTTGTTGAATATGTACTCTGCGTGCTTGAACAGTGCGGAGAATGATGTGGGTTATTTGATGGATTTCGACTACTGTGTGAATGATCCGGTGCGGAGAGTTTTCGATACAATGCGTAGGAGAAATGTGGTTTCTTGGAATACATTGGTTTCGTGGTATGTAAAGACTGAGAGGTATATGGATGCGGTTAAGCATTTTCGGACAATGATGAAGACTGGAATAAGGCCAAGTCCGGTCAGTTTCGTTAATATCTTCCCTGCCATATCAGGTGTCGGGAAGAGAAAGTTGGCCAATGTGTTTTATGGGTTTCTTCTAAAGTCGGGAGATGAATTTGTGAACGACTTGTTTGTTGTCAGTTCAGCTGTATTTATGTATGCAGAGCTTGGGTTCCTTGATATCGCTAGGAAGATTTTTGATCATTGTATTGAGAAGAACACAGAAGTGTGGAACACGATGATTTGTGCATATGTTCAGAATGATTGTCCTGCTGAAGGGATTGAGCTCTTTACTCAAGCTTTGGCTTCAGAGCAGATGGACCTCGATGATGTAACTTTTCTCTCAGTTTTAATGGCTGTTTCACAGTTGCAACGATTGGACTTAGCTTTACAGCTTCATGCCTATTTGATTAAGAGGTTCACAGTATTGCCCGTTAACATATTAAATGCAGTGATAGTAATGTATTCAAGGTGCAATTCAGTTCAGACGTCATTTAAGGTTTTTGATAAGATGCTGCAGAGAGATATTGTCTCGTGGAATACAGTCATTTCTGCTTTTGTGCAGAATGGGCTGGATGATGAAGGTTTGATGCTTGCCTATGAGATGCAGAAACAAGGGTTTATGGCTGATCCTGTGACAGTAACCGCTTTACTCTCCACAGCATCGAATCTGAAGAATCAACGCATTGGCAAGGAGGTTCATGCATATCTTCTCAGGAACGGGATTCAATTTGAGGGAATGGGTAGCTATCTCATAGACATGTATGCTAAATGTGGCTTGATTAGGACTGCAGAACAAATCTTCAACATTGATTACATGAATGCTAGAGATCAAGCTATATGGAATGCTATGATTTCTGGGTACACTCAAAATGAACTGACTGAAGAAGTTTTCGTGATTTTGCGACGGATGCTTGAGCAAAAAGTCATGCCCAATGCTGTCACAATAGCATCAGTTCTTCCTGCTTGTATCTCCATTGGAAGTATAAGTTTTGGTAAGCAACTCCATGGATTCTCAGTTCGCAACTTTCTGGACCAAAACATCTTTGTGGATACTGCTCTCATCGACACATACTCCAAGTTGGGTGTCATCAGCGATGCTGAAAATGCCTTCAGAAGGACCCCCAAGAAAAATTCGGTGACATATACCACCATGATACTTGGTTATGGTCAGCATGGGATGGGTGAGAGAGCTGTTTCATTATTTCACTCAATGAAAGGGCTTGGCATTGAACCCGATGCAATTACCTTTGTTGCAGTGCTGTCTGCGTGTAGTTATGCTGGTTTAGTTGATGAAGGCCTTCAGATATTCAGATTAATGGAGAGAGAATATAAAATTCAGCCATCAACTGAGCATTACTGCTGCATTGCTGACATGCTAGGGAGAGTTGGGCGAGTGAGAGAGGCATTTGAGTTTGTCAATGAGTTGGGTGAAGATGGTAATAAGTTGGCAATTTGGGGTTCACTTCTGGGAGCCTGCAAAATTCATCGACATTTTGAAATTGGGGAAAGTGTTGCGAGAAAGATGATTGAACTTGGGATGGGGAACAACAGTTCGGGCTATCAGGTTTTGCTCTCAAATTTATCCGCGGAGGAAGGCAACTGGGAGAGCGTTGATAGGTTGAGGGGAGAGATGAGGGAAAAGGGTCTGAGAAAGGAGGTTGGATGTAGTTGGATTGATATAGCAGGCACCATAAACTATTTTCTATCAAGGGATCAAGGCCACGACCAATGTGATGAGATATATAGTACGTTGGATGGATTAGCCATGGAAATGAGAAAAGCTGGTTATAGGCCTTCTCTTGATCCTGATCATGTTGAGGTATATGAATAAAATAAGTGACAAGAAGAGGTTGCCCCAAGATTGTCTCTGATTATCACATATTTGGTCTTCTATCTCCATGAAACTGCAGACAGCTGGCAACTGGACCTTTTGTTGGATGTCTTATTCTCCTATTATATATCCGTCCTCCCAGAACATTATGTCTATTCTTCAAGGGAGAGTTTGTTTTGTGTGCTTGGAAGTGTTGAACCTGAATTTTGCTTCACTCAGATTTCTGGAGTAGTTTTATGTCAGAAACCTACATGGTTATGCTCCTTGAGTCTGCTGATGAGGATTAATGTAGCCAATGCAAGCAAGGTAGATGAACTGCTTGAAGTCGATGGAGCCAATGCAAAAAACAATGCCAATGCCAAACAACACAGGTTGGTTATCAATGATTATGTTCATTCCAATACTCTGAGGATTTAAATACATTTAATATTGATTGAAATTTTTCAAGAGAGGACACGCCTTCAGCTCGACTTTGCACATTTTTCCCAACCCTGTATGACTAAAGGTAAACTGGAAAGGCTTGATTTATTTTCCCTAAATGGCCTCTTTATCCTTTAGTCGTGATCTGTGTATAATCTTACCATTTATTTTTTTGTTAATAGATGAGGCCCATGTTCTATCTATGAGCCAAGTGAGAAATGACGTACAATCATCATCCTGGCACTTGGGGGAAAGGTTTCTTCTTCCTCCAACTGAGATTAACTTCATTGCACCATTTTTTGTAACATAATCTGTAAGTTGGCAGAATATCCACTTCTCATAATTTATTTGCTTGTGAGTCTTTCTCTACCTGTGATACAAAGTAGCATGATTACTGCCAGCAGAAGCAATTTTCTTGTCCTTTTCCAATCAAAAGAAGAAAAAACTGTCTTTTAAAATTTTAAATGATTGGACTTCCAGAAGCTTTATCTTCACCATACGGATCAGAACCTCTCAGGACCACATGTGCTATCTTGTCCTCTTTCTTATCCATAACACCAATACTCTATGGCAATTTCAGGATTGAGAGAAGAGAAAAGATAAGATCAATTTTCTATAACAATGAAGAGGGGAGAGCTGGTATTCGTCCCTTCACCTGGCATCGGTCAACTTGTACCCACTGTTGAAGTTGCCAAGCTCCTTGTCCAAAGAGACCACCACCTCTCGGCCACAATATTCATCATCACACTGCCGTTTGACAATAAAATCACCACCTACGCCAACTCTCTTGCTTCTTCTTCCTCCTCCATTGATGGCCACGTCAAGTTCGTTACCCTTCCTGAACAGAAACCTCCCTTGGAAGGGAACTTCTTGACCTCCCCAATAGAAATCCAGAAACCCCATGTCAAAAAGGTGGCCGCGCAGTTTGCTCATTCTGAGTTGGGCCATGAGGAGCCAAGACTTGCAGCTTTCGTGATTGGCATGTTCTGCATGACGATGATTGACGTTGCCAATGAGTTTGGAGTCCCCACTTATGTCTTTTACACTTCAAGTGCCGGGGCTCTTGGTCTTATGCTCCATCTCCAAACCCTTCGTGACGTCCATAGCCAAGACATCACTGAGCTGAAAGACTCGGATACTGAGCTGATGGTCCCGAGTTGCATCAACCCAGTTCCAGCCAAAGTCCTGCCCTCTGTGGTGCTAAACAGAGATTGGTCCACGGTGATACTGGATCAGTTTAAGAGATTCAGAGAAACAAAGGGCATACTCGTAAATACATTTTTGGAGCTGGAATGCCATGCTGTCAAGTCCTTTGCAAACAGTGAAATCCCGTCGGTGTACCCGGTGGGACCCATACTAGACCTCAAGGGCGACGCTCACGTGGGGTCCAGTGATGATCGACCGGGGGAGGATCTCATCTGTTGGTTGGATGATCAGCCTCCAGCATCAGTCATGTTCCTTTTCTTCGGGAGCATGGGAAGCTTTAGTGAGGATCAAGTGAGAGAGATTGCATGCGCACTGGAGCAATGTGGGTATAGGTTTGTGTGGTCCCTACGTCGTCCTCCGCCAAAAGGCAAGATGGGGTACCCTAGTGATTACACCAATCCTGAGGCCGCATTGCCCGAAGGTTTCTTGGAACGGACGGCCACAGTTGGGAGAGTGATCGGTTGGGCTCCACAGGTGGCGATCCTGGCCCATCCGGCAGTTGGAAGCTTTGTGTCGCACTGTGGGTGGAACTCCATACTGGAAAGCTTTTGGTATGGCGTGCCAGTTGCCACGTGGCCACTGTACTCAGAGCAGCAATTCAATGCCTTTGAAATGGTGAGGGAGCTGGGATTGAGCGTTGAGATAAGGATGGATTAAAGGAGAGATGTGAGGGCTGAGAGCAAATCAATGGTCTGTGCAGATGAGATCAAGAGAGGGCTCAAGAGTTTGATGGAAAGCTGCTATGAGATAGAGATGAGGAAGAAGGTGAAGGAAATGAAGGCAAAATGTAGGATGGTGACCATGGAAGGTGGGTCTTCATACTTTTATCTGGGTCAGCTGATTAGTGAGATTTTGGACAGCATGCAATGAAGGGGGCAAATGACAGCTACAACTACCAAATCGACGGTGGAAAAAAGGACGTCTGCAGAGAATTTTTCTTCCACCCGCATCGGATGCAAAAATTATCACCGAGAATTTTTCTTCCACCGCCATTGTATGCAAAAACTATCGCTTTTTTATTACGTTTTATGTCAAGGGACTTCTTGTGTGTATATCAGACAGTATCTATCGTTACAAGCATATTTGCTTCAAGCCCATTTGGCCAAAAGAGACATACAACCAGCACCGAGAAGGAGAGCTACATAGGTCCGAAACAGAAGCCTCCCGTTGTTCTGCAACTTAGGGCTCATCAGCAGCAAGAAGATCGACCAGGGCCATGTAAATTAATATCCCTGCAGATGCAGCACTGAAGATGCCCTCCACAACGAGCGCCTTTGGGCTGTTCTCGTCATACACATTGGTGAGTCCCAATCCTATAGCAATCCCAACTGGGGTTGTGAGGGAGAAAAACATTGCCATGATTGCGCTTGCCCGAGTCTCAAACTTGGCCTGCCAAAGCAAAAGAGAGATGTAGTGGAGGTAGTTGGACGATTATATATAGGCAATCACTAAGAACTTTGGTAATTTGCCACCTTTTGATTTGTTTAGGAAGTTCTGGGAATTTAGAACTAAGGTGATAATTGCTATTTTTGGGTACCATGGAGAGAAATGGTCGATCCCTTTGGTTGTTTTGCAGTTTTTTAAGAGAATGGGGTCTTTTTTAAGGTAAATCATGTTTGAGATTCATCTGCTCATGCAGTAGAAGTATGTCAGAACACACGATTGAATCAAGAGTTAATTCAAATTTCTATTATGCAATGATCCATATAAGGAGCCAACAAGGTACTTCTAGCAAAAAGTGAATACACTGACTTATTATTGCGAGATGATAGAGACTGATTTCAAATTCAAATCTCAAAAACTTGTTCAACAGGTTCACCCAAGTGGCTTACTTTGGAGATAGACCTTATCATCTATGGAAGCATTCAGGAAATTAATGCTACCCAATTGGTTGCTTTAATAGCCCCTTTTCCTGAAAAATACATTGATTTTACATGGCTCAAATCAGAAAATGAATCCAAAAGCAGATTGAGGACAAAAAAAGGGTACCAGAGTGATGCATCCACCGAGGCCCACGCCTTCAAAGAATTGGTGAAAGGTCAAGGTAGCAACAAGAGGCCTAATTGTCTTCTCCGAAGCTCCCAACGAGATCCCTATTATCACTGAGTGCACCACAATCCCCAACTCTAGCACCTAACGATGTCATAACCGCAAATCTCAAAATTGGAACATCACCGTATTGGGAAGGAGAATTAATTGAAGTAATTTCGAATTTTAATTCGAACTCAATCCCACTGAAAAATATACATGACTATCATGGTTTTACTGAAGCCATAATGAAAAGATAATAGTAGCAAGTAAGTCAAGACAACTGACGTGCAAAAATTGCGAATCACAGAGTTAACCTGAGACACAACTCTATGTCGCAAGAGATCTGAGGAGTTCACGTCTGAGTCTGTCAACTTCGGCCCGTGAGAATGGCCATTAGAGGTATGTGTGTGCACGTGTACATGACCTTGGTTTTCTCTGGCCTTCTCTTCATCTTCGACATAGTTGTCCAAAATGGCCTTGTCGATGTGAGACTTCTTGTAATGAGAAGTCGCGAGAGAATCCACCATCAATGTCCCTAGGGCGGCGATCATCGCCACGAACCCTGCGAATGGGAATTCCCCCCACAGGGTCTCGCCTAGGCATGGTGAGGTCAAGCTCTCGAAGGCATCTGGAAGGACGTGTATGAAACCGGTGGACAGTATCACCCCGGCCGCAAAGGCCTTGATGATGAAAAAAATATTTCTCTCGGGGTGCAAAGCCGGGACCATCTTTCCGAGGATCGGGAGGCACACCCCGATCGCGCCTGCCACAAGGATCGAGGCTATTGCAGCAAGCTTGTACTTGAGGGCCTGGCCCTTGTTGCGGTCCTCACTATTGGTCTCGCATGCGCAATCGCCGAGGACAACCGGGATCAATGCGAGCAGGCACAAAAGCCTCATGACTTGAGATTGAATAAGAAATTTGTGCTCACAATGGGGTGCCCAGGCTTTACCTTCGGCAAAACAAGTTGTGTTAGATGTTTTTAATCCTTGGGCTTCCGAGACTTCTAGGTTCATGGAGGTATTGATATATAGGAGTATCGTTGAGGTTCTTGGAGAAAGAGTGAGGTCATTGCTGAACAACTTTTAAGAGTCAGATTCCATGGATTCTTGTGGTGATTAGTGGAGAAAACGTGAGGTTATCGCTCGGCAATTTATAAGAGTTTTGAGGATTCGAGTGGATTCTTTGGAGGTTGAATGGACGGGATAGTGGCATTGTTGCGATTACTGGAAGAAGAAGTGGGGTCGTCTTCTGAGCATTTATAGGAGTTTCGAGTTCAATGGATGTCTCTGTTGTTTGCGCGAACCTGAAAGCATTCATGGGAAGTGACGTAGAAACTAGGACAGTGACAAAAAGTAAGGATGAATTCAAGGTAAGCCGGGGAGGGTGTCGGTACTATGTCGACATGATTCGAGTTTTAAATACCTATAATACACAAAACAAAAAAAAAATTATATATACCTATAATACACAACGTACATCGGGAAATATGGAGATTAAAAGGGGCCAAATTGGTGTCTTGTTATTAATTTTTCAGCCTGTTTTTGTTCGTATTACATTTCCTGTGTCGATTTTGTTTTGCTTGGGTTTAACTCTATATATAGGAATAATGTCAGGATTCAGTGTAGAGCATAGCAAGATAGAAAGTAAAAGTTTGAATTCAACGTACAGCACAATGAGATAGAAAGTAAAAGTTGAATCCCATGCCTTCCTGTCAATAGGGAATATGAACCATACCCCAACAATTAATACTTCCAAAGTCCTAAATTCATACATAAGTACCACATTTATTTTGAACTAATTTCTCCATCATAGAAAATCTCATGTCAGTATACTCTCAACAAATCTACATTTCATTGACATTTGTCCAATTGCTGATATGGAAATGGGGAAAATTGTCCAAAAAATCTTAAAACTATTGCGACTTTGCTGATTTAGTCCTAAATATTTTAATTTTGAAAATAGTCATAAATCTTTTTACTTTTTTCCAGTGAGTTCATTCGGTCAATTTTGATTAGAAATAGCTAATGCGAATGCCCATTGTCCTAAGTGGCATGATTGGCGCTAACATGAACAAATGACTCTAAGGTATACCCAATAATGTTAATAAGATGGTTATGTAATGCTCCAGGAGCACCTAAAAGTCTCTTATTTTGTTTTATCCATCTGCGAGAACTCAATTCGTCTTTGAGGTCGGAGGGGATTAACAAGGGGAAACAGAAAAAAATTCCATGTACCAGCGGGTTCTTGGAATGGACGTTCATGGTCTGGACCATGTACCAGCGGGTTCTAGGAATGGACGTTCATGGCCTGGATAGTGATCGGTTGGGTTCTGCAGGCGGCGGTCCTAGCCCATCCGGCGGTCGGAGGGATGGTGTCAAACTACGGGCGGAACTCCATACTAGAGAGCTCTTCGGTACGGCGTGTCGCTTGCCACGTGGCCGCTGAACTCGGAGCAGAAAAACGGATTGCGAGAGAGATGCGAGGGCCGAGAGCGAATCGAATGGTTTGCACCGATGAGACGGAGAGAGGGCTCCGGAGTTCGATGGAGAGCGGCGGTGAGATGGAGAGATGAGGAAGAAGGTGAACGAGAAGAAGCAAAGAATTCTTCTTCCACCGGCATTGGATGCAAAAGATTATCGCGAAACCGCCATTGAATGCAAAAGAATATCGCTTTTTTATTACAACTAATATCAAGGGACTTCTGTTTGTGCGTGTATCAGACAGGATATATTCATTACAAGCGAATGCGCTTCAAGCCCATTTGGCCAGGAGAGACATGCAGCCAGCGCCGAGGAGAAGAGCTGCAAAGGTCCCTGACAGGAGCCTCTCGCTGTTCTGCAATTTGGGGCTCATGAAATCAGGGGCAAGAAGATCGACTAGGGCCATGTAGATCAATATCCCCGACGATGCAGAGTTGAAGATGCCCTCCACGATGAGGGCGGTCGGGCTGCTCTCGTCGTACACGTTGCTGATTCCGATCCCTATAGCGATTCCGACTGGGGTCGTGAGGGAGAAAAACAGTGCCATGATCGCGTTCGCCCGAGTCTCAAACTGGGCCTGCAAAAAGGCAAGAGAGAGAGAGAGAGAATAGACATTAGTTTTGATAAATTTGATGCACAAGAGCTTTTACTCCAAGATACTAGAGACTGATTTCGAACTCAAAACATCGAAGACATTGTTCAACAGTGTCAGTGGCCAAAACGGCTTCATGTTCAGATACTTTTCCTGGAAAATACAGTGTTTTTCACAGCACATTCGGCATGAAAGAAAACTTCAATATGCATGAAAAATACTTCTATTGAATTCAAAAGCAGATCTAGGATAGGAAGGAAAGAAAGGGTACCTGAGTGATGCATCCACCGAGGCCCATGCCTTCAAAGAATTGGTGAAAAGTCAAGGCAGCAACAAGGGGCTTTATCGTATCGGGACTCTCCGAAGCTCCCAAGGAGATCCCTATGATCACTGAGTGCACCACAATCCCCAGCTCTAGCACCTAACAATGTCATGAACCACAAATCTCAAAATTGGAACCTCACATGTTAGGAAGAAGTACTAATTCAATTAGTTTCCACTCATATTCAAACTCAATCCCATGTGAAAAATAAGCGTGGTGATCATGATTTTACACGAACCAAAATAAAAATAAAAATAGTAGCAAGCAAGCAAGTCATATGACGACTAATGTGCAGAAAATTGCGAATTACGGCACTGACCTGAGATATTACTCTATGCCGCAAAAGATCGGAGGAGCTCCCATCCGACTTTGTCAACGTCGGACCATGAGAATGGCCCTGAGAGGCGTGCGTGTGCTCATGGACGTGACCTTGGTTTTCTTTGGCCTTCTCTTCGTCTTCGGCGCTTTTGTCCGGTCCGGCCTTGTTGGCATGCAACTTCCTGTAATAAGAAGTTGCAAGAGTGTCCACCATCAACGTCCCGAGAGCGGCCATCATCGCCACGAACCCCGCGAACGGGAATTCCCCCCACGGGGTCTCGCTCAGGCACGGGGAGGTCAGGTTCTCAAAGGCATCCGGGAGGACGTGGATGAACCCGGTGGACAGTATCACTCCGGCCGCAAAGGCCTTGACGATGAAAAAGATACTTCTCTCCGGGTGCAAAGCCGGGACCCTCTTCCCAAGGATCGGGAGGCACACCCCAATCGCGCTGGCCACGAGGATCGACACGATGGCCACTATCTTGTACTTGAGGGCCTCACTCTTGTTGCGGCCCTCGCTATCGCTCTCGCATGTGCAATCACCGAGGACGACCGGGATCAACGCAAGCAAGCACAGAAGCCTCATGACTTGAGATTGAACGACGAATTTGTGCTTTACAATGGGGAGCCTAGGTTTGGATTCTTAGTGGATTGCACTATGCGAGCTGTGTCGAATGTTTTTATTCTCGGGGCTTCTGAGACTTTAAGGTCGGGGCTTCTGAGACTTTAAGGTCGTGGGAGATTTACAGTACAGCTGTAGTCATTGTCTTGAGAGTCCAATGGATGTCTACACCATTGCCCAAACTTGAAACCATAAAGGGAAAGTATTAATGGGAAGTGATGTAAGAGCCAGATAGGGATAACTAGTTTGATGAATTTTAGGAAAGTATCGACCGAGAGTGTAGATACTATGTCGACATTATGCGAATTTTAAATACCTAAAATAGATAGTGTCAAATAAGCAACTATGGAGATTTTTTTTCTTCTTTTGATCAAAACGAATATTGAGATTCAAAAGGGACTAATGGCGTATCACGTTATGGCCAAATCCGTATTTTGCCATTGATTTCTCAGCCTTTCTACAATTGATTTTTATTTTTAAATTGTAATTTCGGGTTGTATTTCTAATTTGGAAAGATTTAGTATGAGAGAAATTAAATATACAGTTAGTATTTTAAGAAGGTGACAGATGGCGTTTGAATAGTGAATATATCAAGGAGAGACTTACCCCTTTCTAGGTATATTAAATATGCAAGCTGTCAATCCTTCTATTTTCGTTCTTCATTTCAAAAGCAGAAGACTATTTTGCATCACATGTCAAATAATACTATTTTTGAGATAGAGATTTCCTGTGGTTCAAATATTATATCAAATTTGGGTTAAATTTCTAATTTAAATTTTCTATACCCAAAACAGATAATGTCAAAAGGCAAATATGGATATTCAAAAGAGGCCAATCGTATCATGCTGTACATTGATTTATATGGCCAAATTCATATCATGTTTTAATTTCTCTGCCCTTTTTTTTTTTCAATTTACATTTCTGCAACCAATGTTTATTTTTAAATTGCAAATTCAGGTTAAATTTCTAATTTGAATTTAAAATACCTAAAATAGATCACGTCAAAAGGCTAATATGAAGATTTTTTATTTGTCAAAGCAGATACAGAGTTTTTTTTTTCAGCCATCAATACAAAGATTCGAAAGGGGCCAATCGTATCACTTTAAACATTGATTTATATAGCCAATTCACATCTAGTTATTTATTTCTCAGCCTATTTTTGTTCGTATTACATTTTTATAATCAATTTTTATTTTTAAATTGTGAATTCGGGTTGAATTCTTATTTGAATTTTAAATACCTCAAATAAGTCATGTCAAAAGGCAAAGAACTGTAGGCATGTGTTATCCATTGATACTCTCTGTGTTACGTGCGGTTCGGTCTATCTTTACTCCCCTCTGACATCCTAGAAGTCTACAATGTATTCGTGCCCTCGTCGGATTAGATATGAGCCTAGTCCGAAAAGAGTACTTTGAACGACTGCATAAGGGGTTGCCTATTTAATGGCCAGGTGAGTATTAGCTTATTTATCATTCAATAGGGGTCTCTCCCGTCCAATTGGGACTTGGGATAAGACATTTTTACTAATTCAAATAAGATAATACCATTTATTATTGATTACATAAGGGGTTGCCTATTTAAAGGCGAGGCGAGTATTAGCTTATTTATCATTCAATAGGGTCTCTCCGGTCCAATTGGAACTTGTAATAAGACATTTTTACTAATTCAAATAAGATAATACCATTTATTATTGATTTCATTTATTGAACCTAAACTCCGATATTGGTAACCCGTTCTTGCATGCATTGAGCGTATAGATAGTCCTATTTGAGTTGACGCCAACACAATATTGTATGTTCTAGTTGTGGTTAAACCATACCCACAAGGATTTAAAATGTATGGTACTAGTTTACGATTGTGCAAATTTATTCTACCATTGGAAAAGCGTAGATAGATGTAAGAGCAGAGACATTTCTAACGTCACTCTACTAGCTAAGTAGCATCACCTACTGGGTTTAACGCTAATTGGAAAAATTGCATTGGTAGTCCTTAAACTTTTGTATAAAATGCAATCAAATTCTAAACCTTCTCTTGGTTCGATTTAGCTTTGTATATTTTTCAAAAAATGTAGCCAAATCCTCTCAATGAACAATGGATGAGATTGTCTATGTGTCACTTAAGAATTGCCTATGTGGCATCCCTAAAATTGAACCTTTCTACAGAACTATAGGACTTGATTCATTTTTAATAAAGTTTTAGGATGTAATTCAATCGCTTAAAAGGTGTAGGATTTGATTGTTCATGGGTAAATTCTTAAACTATTTCAATTGTGTTGTAATTAATTGTAAAACGAGTTTTATAATATGAGGCGACAGGTGTAATGGATGACATGGTACTCAATGGTCGAGATGAACGTGGTCGACTTAAACGCTATCATCGTGTCTGACATAAATTGTGGGGAGGAAGAAGAGGGCGACGAGAAGGAGGTCACCACCCCTGTTCGTTTGCTCTAAATTGAGGTGACATGTGATTCTCATAAGCTTCCCATTTAAAAAGGGAAATTTCTCCAAAAAATAAAAATAAATTATCTACTCCTATCTCTTTCTCCTCCACAACTCTTGTTCACATTGAAACTTCACAATTCCTCCATTTAAATTGAAACTTCACAAAAAGAGTGAGAGAGTGAAACCACATTTTCAAAATCACAATTGAATAATCATGCTTTATCTCTACTACTAGATTTGGCATTTGCTGCCAATCTATCTCGTCAATGATACCATAGCACATTTACATTTTTTGTCATAGTGTGGCTGTGAAATACTTCAATGAGCTCCATTGCTATGAAAGGTTTAAATTGTACAATAATTATGAACTAATTGCTAGATGTTGTCTCCATTTTAGCTTTTCTGGGTTATCCAGCAGTAAACTGCGAGAGTTCTTTCCATTTCCTTTTGTGGATAGAATAAAATTATGCAGAAAATTGTGAAGGGCCTTGAGAACATTCATCTCTTTTTTGAATTTGAAAATGCTTCTCCAAGAGATGAGAATGACTAATCATTATAGGGCTAGGATGTACATGCTTGTTTATCTTATGTTTATCTTCTAAGCAAATGCAACTTTTGTGATGTTAAAGTATGTTTCGGTCTTGAGAAGATTTTTTGTATTGGGATGTTTCTCTTTTGCATTAAACTATACGGATCATTTTAAGTTCCATTAAACTGTATGGATCATATTAAGTTTATGTAATGCTGTTTAGTCTGCTTTGCCTTCTTGTGAGTTGAGCTTGCTGAGGTGTGATGAGTTGAGAAAATTGCTTATGTTGAGTGGCGTAGAGTTGCTTTTGTTGCCAGATTAAGTTTTATGTAGATCTCACTTCTTTCTGCCACTTAAGAAGGAAAAGAATTTTAATGTGTTGCTCCTTTTCTTCATGGAATCATAATCTCCTCTATCATAAATAAAACAAAACTACCACTAGATCAATATCAATTAAGAGATCAAACGTGCATCTTGTCAAATTCGGCAATTATGACAATCACTAAATCTATAAGCACAGCATTGACCAAAGACCATACGAGATAAGTATGCTATTCCACATACAGCCATTTTCTTCGTGTGTATAAGACTATTTATGAAGCAAACTTACTTCAAGCCCATTTGGCCAAGAGAGACACGCAGCCAGCACTGAGAAGAAGAGCTGCCAAGTCCCCGATAGGAGCCCTCCGGCTGTTCTGCAACTTGGGGCTCATGAAATCAGCAGCAAGAAGATCGACCAGGGCCATGTAAAGCAATATCCCCGTAGCATTGAAGATGCCCTCCAAGATGACTGGGATCAAAGCAAGCAGCAAAGCCTTACGACTTGAGATTGAATGAGGAATTTGCGCTTTGCAATGGGTCCCTAGGTTAGGATTTTACCTTTGGTAGATTGCACTATGTGAAGGGTGTCGAATGTTTTTATTTTTGGGGCATACGAGACTTTAAGTTGTGGGTTGACATTCGTGGAGAAAAGGTGAGGTCATTGTCCGAGAATTTTACAAAGAGAGTCCAATGGAGGTCTACGCTGTTGCCCAAACTTGGAAGCATAAGGGGAAATTGTTCATAGGAAGAAATGTAAAAGCCAGGTAGAGACCACTAGTTTGATGAATTTTAGGTAAGTTGCGACCGAGAGTGTAGGTACTATGTCCGCATTATTTGAATTTTGAATACCTAAAATAGATAGTGTCAAAAGGTGGCTATGGAGATTTTGTTTTTTGTTTTGGTCAAAGCAAATATGGAGATTCGAAAGGAACCAATCATATCACACTATCTCAGCCTGTTTTTTAGTTCTTTCCACAATTGATTTTTATTTTTGAATTGTAAATGCGGGTTATATTTCTAATTTTGGAAGATTTAGTAGGGGAGAAATGAAATAGGCTTTGCTAGTATAATGGTCTTTGATACTTGAGAATAACAGTTTATTATGAGTCATAAATTTTTGAAGAAATGGATCTCATAATAATTTATAATTATTTGTGATTTGATTTTTTGTGATTCAAAATAAACTGTTATTTTCACAATATATTAAAGACTGTCACGTAATCAGGAAGAGATTTACTTTCTTGCTATATTAAATACGTAAGCTGTCAATCCTTCTATTTTCGTTCTTTGTTTCAAAAGCAAAAGATTGTTTTACATCACACGTTAGTCAAATCAAAATGGAGCTATTTTTGAGATATGGATTTCTTATGATTCAATACCATATCAAATTTGGGTTTAAATTTCTGATTTGAATTTTCTACACCTAAAATAGATAATATCAAAAGGGCAAATATGGAGATTTTTTTTTTTGCAAAGCATATATGGAAATTCAAAAGGGGCCAATCGTATCATATTAGACATTGATTTATATGGCCAAATTCATACCTTGTTATTAATTTTTCAACCTGGTTTTATTCGTATTACATTTTTGAAATCAATTTTTATTTTTAAATTGCAAATTTGAGTTAAATTTCTAATTTATATTAATAATATCTCAAATAGGTCATGTCAAAAGATAAATGTAGAGATTTTTTTTTTCTCAAAAGAAAATATGGAGAATTTTAAGTGGAATAAATGTTGAGATTTTCTTTTTGTCAAAACCAAATATGGAGAATTTTAAGTGGATGGATACGATGCTCCAAGAGCACCTAAAAAACACTCAATGTTTTTTTTTTCCCTTTTGTGATTGGAGGGGATTAAGGAAAAAGGAGAATCCATATAAGGATAGAGAGAGCTTGCACAAGATCTGGAGGTGTCTTGATGAGAGTGAGGAGAGGCACAAAAAGCCTTCTAAGCCTTCTGGTCTCTTTATTTTCGGTGTGCTTGTATTCTTAGTTGTTTCCTCTAGTCTATTAGATATCATTTGCCTAGATGTCATGGTCGATTGATCTAACGGTTCCTAATCGGTGCTTAGAGAGATTGATCTAAGAGAGAAGCTCTAGATATTATTTTACATGTAAATGAGATAATACAATTTAGGGGGAGGAGGCCCCATATATAAACAGGTACGGGGTTAATAGTAGCCGTAGATTTCTTCTTTGATCTAATGGTGGGGTTTAAATTTCCGGCAATCATTACATAAATGTACAATTACCACATTGTCCCTTTTTGAAGCGTATTCTAAAATACTCAAGAAAACTCTAAAGCTTCGAGAAGCTAGAGGGTAGCTTACTCATAGATGGGCCATGGCCCTTCATTTGGGAAACTTTTAGAACGCATTAATATATTAGGCCATGACATGGACCTCTCATTGGGCTTGATTGTACAAGCTCTTTGGTCTCAAGAACTATAGGCATGAATTACCCATTGATACTCCCCTATTTTGCATGGTTTGGTCTATTACTGCTCCTCTTTGACACCCTAGATGCCTACAAGGTGTCTAGGCCCTTATTGAATCAGCTATAAGCCTAGTTCGGAAAAGAGTACTTTGGACACGACATAAGATGGTAACCATTTGGAGGTTAGTATAAGCTTATATATCATTCAACAGGATCTCTCCCATCCAATTTAGAACTTGGGATATTACAATTTCTACTAATTTAAATAAGGTAAAACCATATTTTATTGATTTTATATATTGAACACAAACTCCGATATTGGTGACCCACTTTTGCATGCATCGAGAGTATAAGATAGTCCTATTTGATTAGTCGCCAACACGATATTATATGTTCTAGTTGTGGTGCAACCGTACCCACACGGCTTTAAAATGTACAGTACTAGCTTAAGATTGTGCGAGAGTATTCTACCATTGGAAAGGTGCACATAGACGTAAGAGCGGCAACATTTCTGGTGTCACTTTGCTAGCTATGCAGCCTCACCCACCAGGTTTGATGCTAATGGGGAAGATTGCATTGGTAGCCTTTAAACTTTTGTACGGAATGTAATCAAATTCTAAGCCTTTCACTTGGTTCAATTTAGCTTTATATATTTTTCAAAAAATACAATAAGATCCTCTAGATGAACAATACATGAAATTGCTTACGCATCACTTAAGATTTTCCTACGTGGCATCCTTAAAATTGCCCTTTTCAACATAAGTTTAGGATTTGATTCATTTTTAATAAAGTTTTAGGACATAATTGAATCGGGATAAGTACACTAGGGTTGTCGAAAGTTATGTACAACGCTTAATTTAGTATTAGAAGTTTTTGTCGGTTCACTTAAGTATCAAATTGGAGAAAAATTGATCACTTCAGTGCCAATAGCGAGAAATTCCGATCAAATTGATTACATGACATTTTGATTAAAATTATAATATGGCTTGGTAAATCTTTTAAAAACTGTAGTCCACATCTCATTTTCATGTGGGGTACTTGACACCAAAGTAATTGTTTTTTAATAACGACTAGCAACGAAATGATCACTTTAAACAAAATTTGACACTCAAATGATCACAATCTACAACTTTGAGACAGCATCATTTATGGATTATATGCTGACTAAGCACACTAGCAAGCCACGTAGGATCGATGTCGGATTTTCGGAGATTCGGACTGGAGTTGGCACTTAAATGATCGTTTTAATGTGGCACTTAAGTAATTCGAAAAAAAACTTTTGGCACTAAAATAAGTGCCGTACACAACTTTTAATACTTTTAACTTACTCATCCCTAATCGAATCAATAAAAAGCTTTAGGATTTGATTGTATACGGGTCAATCCTTAAACTATGTTGATTGTGTTGTAATTAATTGTAAAACGAGTTTTATAATATGAGGCGAAAAGTGTAATGGATGATGTGGCATTCAATGTTCGGGATGAACGTGGTTGACTTAAGCGCCATCATCGTGTTTGACATGAATCGGAGGGAGGGAGAGACGCAGAGAGGAGAAGGTCTCCACCCCTGTTCATTTGCTCTAAATTGAGGCGGGATGCAATTCCCAGAAACTTCCCATTAAAAAAAAAAATTCTTGAAATGAAAAAATCTCTCCGGTCCTTCTCTTTCTCTTCCGTAACTCTAGTTTACTTTGAAATTTCACAATTCCTTCATTTAAATCAACACTTCACAAAAGGAGCGCAAGACTCAAAACACATTTTTCGAAATCACAAATTGAATGATCATGGTTTATCTATATTACTTGATTTGGCATTTGCTACCGATCTATCTTGTCAATGACACTATAGCTGATTGACATTTTTTGCCATTGTCGAATCTGTGGCTCTAGAGTACTTCAATGAGCTCCCTTGATGTTAAAGGTTTAAATTGTACAATAATTACTAACTGATTGTTAGATGTTGTCTCCATTTTTGTTTTTCTGATTTATTTAGCAGTAAATTGTGAGAGTTCTTTCCATTTCCCTTTGTGGATAGAATAAAATTATGCAGAAAAATTGTGAAGGGTCTCGAGAACATTCATCTTTTTTTTCAATTTGAAAATGCTTCTCCAAGAGATGAGAATGACTAATCATTCTAGGCTAGGATATACATGCTTGTTTATCGTATGTTTATCTTCTGAGCAAATGCAACTTTTGTGATGTTGAGAAGATTTTTTGTATTGGGATGTTTCTCTTTTGCATTAAACTATATGGATCACTTCAAGTTTTTGTAACGCAGTTTAGTCTGCTTTGCCTTCTTGTGAGTTGTGCTTGCTGTGGTGTGATGAGTTGAGAAAGTTGCTTTTGTTGAGTGGGGCAGAGTTGCTTTTGTTGCCAGTTTAAGGTTTATGTAAATCTCACTTCTTTCTGCAACTTAAGAAGGGAAAGAATTTTAACGTGTTGCTGCTATTCTTCATGGAATCACAGCAGTATCATAAGTCCCCTTAGCAGACACAATCTCCTCTATCATAGATAAAGCAAAACTACCGTGGTATCAATATCTGTTAAGAGATCGAACGGGCACCTTATCAAATTCAGCAGCTATGACAATCGTGGACTCCATAGGCACAGCATCAACCAACATCCATATGAGATACCTTATGAGATAAATATGCTATTCCACATCACAACCCTTTTCTTTGTGTGTATAGAAGACTATTATTTCAAGCAAATTTTCTTCAAGCCCATTTGGCCAAGAGAGACATGCAGCCAGCACCGAGAAGAAGAGCTGCAAAGGTCCCCAATAGGAGCCTCCCGCTGTTCTGCAATTCGGGGCTCATGAAATCAGCAGCAAGAAGATCAACCAGGGCCATCTAGATCAATATCCCCGATGATGCGGCGTTGAAGATGCCCTCCACGATGAGGATGGTCGGCCTGCTCTCATCGTACACGTTGCTGATTCTGATCCCTATAGTGATTCCGACTGCGGTCGTGAGGGAGAAAAACAGTGCCATGATCGCGCTCGCTCGAGTCTCAAACTGGGCCTTCAAAAGGCAAAAGAGAGAGAACAGACATTAGTTTGATAAACACGATGCACAGAGTTATTACTCCAAGATAATAGAGATTGATTTCAAATTCAAAACATCGAAGACATTGTTCAACAGCGTCAGTGGCCAAAACGGCATCTTGTTCAGATACCTTTTCCTGGAAAATACATTGATTTTCACATGGCATTTAGCATGAAAATAAACTTCAATATGCATGAAAGATACTATTATAAATATTAAAAGCAGATCGAGAATGTAAAGGAAAGAAAAAGGGTACCTGAGTGATGCATCCGCCAAGGCCCATGCCTTCAAAGAATTGGTGAAAAGTCAAGGCAGCAACAAGAGGTTTTTCTATTGGGCGAGTGTTTTTGTTCTACCTGTAGCTGTTCTAGATTAGATTGAGAAAATTCTCAGACAATTCCTCTGGAAAGGCCTGGAGCTAGGTAGAGGGGTTGCCAAGGTTGCCTGGAGGATGTTTGCCTTCCAAAGAAAGAAGGAGGGCTTGGTATCAGGAGACTTAAAGATTGCAACAAGGCCGCCATGTTGAAACATATATGACTCTTATTCTCATATAAAAAAGCTCTGTGGTGCAAGTGGGTTCATTCCACATTCTTAAAGGACAAGAACTTTTGGGTCGCTAGAAAGCTAACCTGTTGTTCTTGAGCCTGGAAGAAGATTCTAAGTCTCAGGAGCGACTTTCGAAATGCCTTCTTTTGGAGGATTGGGGATGGTCGCTCGGTCTCTCTTTGGTTCGATAACTGGCACCCTAGGGGACCGCTGAATTTAATCTTCTCAGACTCGATTATCTACAACTTAGGATTATCTAGACAGACCTCAATTGCAGACATTTTCTCTGATGCTGGCCAGGCTCTCAAAACAGTCCTTGAGTCGTGGGATTATCCTGTTCCAACCCTTACTCAAGTAGCCGATTGTTGTTGCTAGCGGGAGAACCCGTCGAGCCGATTCACAATAGCAAATGCTTGGGAAACCATCAAGAGCAAGCGGAACATAATTTTTTGGCATGATTTCATCTAGGATAATGCAATCACGCTAAAGTATCAGCTTAACCTTTGGCTTATGGCCAAACACAAATTGCCCGCACAATCTCTGTCATTGGCTCAAGATAGAATAAAGAGGGGATCCTACGCTTTCTGCAATGAGGTGCCTGATTCCATAAACCATTTGTCTTTTGATTGCTTTGTCACGGCCGGTGTTGCTTTCTTTTGGGCGGCAAGATGCAATATGCCTTGGCAAAACAAATCTTGGGGAGAGAATCTCCGGTGGGCCACCTCTTTCTTAAAGGGTAAGGACTTCTCTAAATGCATTGCTCGCTTTTCCCTTCAAAACGTTGAGGATAGCTTTAGAAACAGAAGGTTGCAAAGAAGTTGGGACATCAATCCCATCATCTTCTCGGGAGACCCATAATCGACCCTACTTACATTCGACGCTTCAAGGAAATGCTAGTGCCCTAATGCTCTAGTACCCTAGAGCTGACGTCTCTCCTCCTTCACTGAGGTGTTTGTTTCTTTGCCGATTGTTCATGCCGTGCCTTTTTAATTTTTTTGTTTGCCTTCTTTTAGGCGTTGCCTTGTGTTTTACATCATGGCATACTTCTACTCATTATGTTTATTCATCTTGAGTGTAAGTTTTTTATGCCGTGATTTTTTGTGCTCTTGACCTTTTCTCTTTATATTATTACCTCTTACAAAAAAAAAAAAAAAAAACAGGAGGTTTTATCGTCCCGGGACTCTCTGAAGCTCCCGGCGAGATCCCTATGATCACTGAGTACACCACAATCCCCAGTTCTAGCACCTAACAATGTCATAAACCACAAATCTCAAAATTGGAACCTCACCATATTAGGAAGAAGAACTAATTGAATTAACTTCCGCTTGTATTCGAACTCAATCCCATGTGAAAAACATGAGTGGCAAGCAAGTCAGTACAACTAATGTGCAGAAAATTACGAATCACGATACTGACCTGAGATACTACTCTATGCCGCAAGAGATTGGAGGAGCTCCCGTCCAACTTCGTCGACATTGGACCATGCGAATGGCCCTTAGAGGTGTGCGTGTGCACATGTACGTGACCATGGTTTTCTTTGGCCTTCTCTTCATCTTCGGCACTTTTGTCCTGTCCGGCTGCAGAGAATTTTTCTTCCACCGCCAGTGTATGCAAAAAGTATCGCTTTTTTATTATGTTTTATGTCAAGGGACTTCTTGTGTGTATATCAGACAGTATCTATCGTTACAAGCATATTTGCTTCAAGCCCATTTGGCCAAAAGAGACATACAACCAGCACCGAGAAGGAGAGCTACATAGGTCCAAAACAGGAGCCTCCCGTTGTTCTGCAACTTAGGGCTCATGAAGTCAGCAGCAAGAAGATCCACCAGGGCCATGTAAATCAATATCCCTGCAGATGCAGCATTGAAGATGCCCTCCACGATGAGTGCCTTTGGGCTGCTCTCATCATACACATTGGAGACTCCCAATCCTATAGCAATCCCGACTGGAGTTGTGACTTGTGAGGGAGAAAAACAGTGCCATGATTGCAGTTGCCCGAGTCTCAAATTTGGCCTACAAAGAGAGAAAGAGAGAAAATAGAGATTAACTTCAATAGATTTATTCGGTCAATAATGATGAACTGGAGATAGTTGTGCTTCATTTATTTTGATTTTTTCTACAGATATCTAGAAGAACGAGTCTTTTCATAAGTTATAACTGATGTTGATATCTATCCGCATGAGTAGTAGAAGAATGTCAGAACACACGATTATATAATTTCAAGTCAAAATATGAATGCACTGAATTATTATTCCAAGATGATAGAGAATGATGTCAAATTAAAATATCAAAAACCTGTTCGACGGTGTCAGTGGTCAAATGGCTTCTTTTGTAGATAGACCTTATCATCTTTGGAAGCATTCAGGAAATTAATGCTACCCAATTGACCGAAAACCAAAATAGCGGTTGCTTTAATAGCCCCTTTTTTCCTGAAAAATACATTGATTTTACATGGCTCAAATCAGAAAATGGACTTCAATATGCATAAAAAATATTCATTAAATTCAAAAGCAGATATGAAGACGAAAAAAGAGTACCAGAGCGATGCATCCACCGAGGCCCATGCCTTCAAAGAATTGGTGAAAGGTCAAGGCAGCAACAAGAGGCCTGATCGTCTTTGGACTCTCCGAAAAACCCAACGAGATCCCTATGATCACCGAGTGCACCACCAACCCCATCAGTGTCCCAAGGACGGCGACCATCGCCACGAACTCGGCGAACGGGAAATCCCTCCATGGCGTCTCGCTCTCAAAGGCATCCGGGATGGCGTGCATGAAA
Source organism: Eucalyptus cloeziana (assembly GCA_014182715.1). Taxonomy (NCBI): domain Eukaryota; kingdom Viridiplantae; phylum Streptophyta; class Magnoliopsida; order Myrtales; family Myrtaceae; genus Eucalyptus; species Eucalyptus cloeziana. Next base: position 14,690,036 of record CM024644.1, on the reverse strand, counting down.
GCGGTGGAGAGTATTACCCCAGCCGCGAAGGCCTTGATGACGGAAAAAATACTTTTCTCCGGGTGCAAAGCCGGGACCGTCCTCCCAAGAATTGGGAGGCACACCGCAGCCGCACCCACCACGAGGATCAACGCCATCGCGGCTAGCTTGTACTCAAGGGCCTGGCCCTCGTCGCGGTCCTCACTATCCCTCTCGCACGTGCAATCGCCAAGGACGAGCGGGTTCAACGCGAGCAGGCACAAAAGCCGCATGACTTGAGATGAACGAGAAAATCTGTGCTCATAATGCGGTGCCTAGGTTGTGTCTTTGGTAAATTGCACCATATGAAGTCGTGCTAAAAATGTTTATAGCGATTGCTGGCAACTAGCTGTATGGTTGAGGTCACCGGAGAAAAAGTGAGGCCGACCATTTATAAGAGTTTGAGTCAACCGAATGTCTAGATTGCGGCATGCAAACTTGAAAGCATTAAAAGAAGGTGTTCGCGGGCAGGAATGTCAAGAAAGGATGATGACAAATAGTTCGAAGCGTTTGAGGTAAGGCGACTAGAGAGTATCCGTACTAGCACACGAGTTTGTCCAAACTACGTCCATATGAGTGGTCGGTTTAATCTAATCTTAATCGGTTGGCTATTCTATCAAGCCCATGAGCACCGCCAAAAAAATCAACCTCACTTTCCTCGTTTTTGTATGATCCATTGTATTTCCTAGTCTATCATTCGAATAACCGCATAAGGTGGTGTCCTTACCTTCGACGAATTGGGGTATGAGCCAAGTTCGTCCACGAGCCATGCATCCTACCGGACAAGATCAGGCAATGCTACCATATGTAATGACCCTATCCACATGGTGCCAAGTTTTGAAAATGAGTACTTCAAATGATCATATAAGGTAGTGACCATTTGAAATAGTTGTTGATTTACATATCATTCAACAAGGCATCTCCAGTTCAATGTGGGACTTGAGATATTACGTTTATATTGATTTAAATTATGTATCATCATATCGCTATCAAAAACTTAAGCATTCATAGTCGAACCTCCATCATCTACTCGTTTCATAGTACTTCACTTAATTAACCAACATGATATCCGCAATCAAATGGATTGTGTGTGTACAATGAGTGAATATGATTCTATTTTTGACAATTCCACTTATTTTAGGCTTAGATAACTAGAACAATAAGTTCAACTATTCCGTAACTTAGCTTGTTTTTTGAGTGATAGGCAATTATTTTGTTCGTTGGTGATAGTATAATTAGGTAAACAAGTATTGGGTCTATAACTGAGTCAATATCTTAATCGTTGTCGTAATGAATTCATATTGAACTGGAAGCCTGACATTGGTGACTCATTCTTGCATACAAACATATAGGAAGTCTTATTCTAGCGGTCGCCAACACGGTATTGTATGTTTTAGTCATGGCTCAACCATACACACATGGCTTTAAATAAAATATAAATTTAAGATTGCATAAGATCATTCTACCATTGAAATAGTTCAGATGGATGTGAGAGTGTTTGATGTTTGACATCCTCACTCCACTAGTTACGTAACCCTACCCACTGGTTTGACTCTAATGGGAAAAACTGCGCTAATAATCTCTAAACTTGTGTACGAAATGCAATCAAGTTTAAACCTTTCAGTTGGTTCAACTAAGAATATTTCTCAATGAGTACAATTAAGTGCTTTCGATGAGTAATACCTAAAATTATTTATGTGTCACTTAAGAATTGCCTGTGTGGCATTCTTAAATTGCACTTTTCAACATAAGTTTTGGACTTAATGCCTTTTTTTTTTTTTATAAATTTTTAGGATCTAATCAAATCAATTAAAAGATTTAGGATTTAATTGCACTTTCTAGTAAGTGTTTGGCAATGAATTAGACAAATTGAAAATTTTGGGACTCGTTGCACTAATTTCCCTGATGCCAACGTGATATTATCTATGCCATGGTCACCAGCATCTATCAGCTTTAATACACGGCGTGCAAAGTTTAATTTGCTGGAGATCATTTACCGGCACCGGCAGCCAAAACGTAATGGATATGTGGTCAGAGATATTTGGTTAAGGAGGCAATTGTTAAGGTAGGTCCGCCGACTTTGAACCATCGTGAAATTGTCTGCTCTGGTCGCGATTCATTGGCCTATGCCAGTTTAAAACACGTCATGCGAGTTTAAAGTTGCGGGAAATGATTTGCCGGCACCAGCAGCCCAAACGTAAAGACACCAGGTCAGTGCTACATTTGATATCCAATAACATCTGATACGTGGAGACCCTACATGGGTCAATCCTTAAATTACGCGGATTGTATCATTAGTAATTGAAAAACAAGTTTTGAGTACCGCGTGAATTGGAAGACAGCTGGACGGGACATGCGGCTCTTTGGGAAAATGTCATTGTGGTGACCCGACGAGTGGGGAAAGAGAGAGAGAGAGAGGGCGATCTCTCCCTACCTATTGTGGTGACCCGACGAGTGGGGGAAGAGAGAGAGAGAGGGCGATCTCTCCCTACCTATCTGTTTCATCTAGATTAAGATGGAGGGTTCGAATTCTCATATTTTCGAGAGTTGGAGTGAGGATGATTTAATTTTAAGTGTGAACCATGCTCTGTAATGAGATAAGACAAAAGTCTGAAAGTGAGGATTAGACTGGGAATAGAGTATGACCGACAAAAAAACAAAAATGTGATATGCAAATTTCAAAAGCTAATTATCTAAAGATTAATACTTTTCAAACCAACCTAATTATCTAATTATGTCTCGAGTTTGAATTTATGCATGAAAACCTGATTCGGTTAGAGGATATAGACCAATTTGTTGAACCGAAGCAGCTAAAGAGGAAGAAATCTCAAAAAATCTTAACTTTCCTAATTTGCCCCTAACGAAAGGGCTTTGCGTATTTTGGGGTCTTCGGTTTCTTTGGTCAAATATTGTTTATGTTGCCGGAGATAGGTATAACAAACATTGGAGCACATAAGCAGCTATAATTCCGATTCTCGGATTAAACCACATTAATTTCTGACTTCGTTTATGAAAATATTTTTCGTTCATTCATTTTTATAGGCGATATAATGAATGATTTTTAAGAAAATATTTTTCAAATCATTTTTTATTCTTGAAACGAACGGAGTGTAAGCAATTTATTTAGCCATTTAAAACGATATTGACTAGGGTTGAATTGTACACCACGTGTCGAGAAGACAAACAAACCATGGCTGTGGAAAGATGAGCAAGTTGCAATTTTTCCATCCTTTTTCTTTGACCAAAGACGGATTTTTTTTCAGATAGCTAATGATCAAGACTTGTGGTGTGCTTTGACATTCTGTAGATGTGCCTTACTGTCTCCCTTTTCTGAATGGCAGTGGAGCACATGGTAATGGGGCACCCGTGATCTCATGTTGCAACCCTTTCTTTCCAACTTCTATCTCTTTGTTCCAGGCCCTTTGGTTTGTATTAATTTTCAAACCCAAATCAAACTTATCGATTTGAAAGCAATAAAAAATAAAAAAAAAAAAAGGAATTTTTTGAGGACAACCCCTGCCAGCCATAACTTTTGCCAGCCACAAACGCGAGTCATGGAAAAAAATATTAAAAAAATAATCACATCAACACTTGTTTTGCCGCTTAAGATGACCTATATATATGTTAACATTTTCCGACCTAAATTGTGGGATTGACTCAATTGACAAAACGTGGAAAGATTTAAGATTAAATTGATTCAATTAAAGTCTTACAATTGAATTGATAGGTTTGATATTCTTTTAATACTTTTCCCGTTCAAATTCGCAACTTGCCAAATTCAGCGCTATGGCAATCGTTGTGGCTCTGTACATTTTACCTCGCTTGCAAACGCCATGCGTGTCATATCATGATCCTAGCCCATCCAATCATTGAAGGGTTTGTGTCTTATTGCGGGCGTAATTCCACACTAAGGAGCCTGTGGCATGGAGTGCCATGGTACGGCGGGTTGGTCGCCACGTGCCGCCGCACTTGGAGCAGCAATTCAATGCTTCCGAAATGCTGAGGAGCCGGGTTTGTTTGAGCGTTGAGATAAGGATGTGCTACAGGAGATACGTGAGCGGTGAAGGGTGAATCAGTGGTTTGTGCAGACGAGACAGAGAGAGGGCTGAACAGCTTGATGGGAAAGCGGCAGTGAAATGGAGAAAAGGAAGAAGATGGATGAGATGAAGGGCCATCGTGTGTGGGTCTCCGTACTCTTCTCTGGGTCAGCTCATGAGTGACAATTCATTGGACAACATGCGACGAAATGGACAAACGACAATGCCAACTACCACATCAACATTGAAAAGAAGAGAAACCTTTTCTTTTACAATCATGCCGAGGGACTTCTCTTGCGTGGATATCAACCAGGATCAGTCATCAGAAGATTTTCCGACATTTATTCCTACGGAAATCATCATCTCCTTTAAGCTCAAACGTCGTGACATGGTCGAAACAGTAATATATGCTCGTTGGCCCAGGACTAACAAAAAGCCAGAGACTTTCAAGTAGCTAAAACGTCTCTTTGATCTCTTTTTTCCCATTTATTTTTGCTTCCTTCGCTTCAAGCCCATTTGGCCAGGAGAGACATGCACCCGGCACCGAGGAGAAGAGCCACGTTGGTCCCAAACAGGAGCCTCCCGTTGTTCTGCAACTTTGGGCTCATGAAGTCAGCAGCAAGAAGATCGACCAGGGACATGTAAACCAATATCCCCGAGGATGCAGCATTGAAGATGCCCTCCACAATGAGCGCGGTCGGGCTGTTCTCGTCATACACGTTGGTGACTCCCAATCCTATAACGATCCCAACTGGGGTCGTGAGGGAGAAAAACAGTGCCATGACTACAGTCGCCCGAGTCTTGAACTTGGCCTGCCAAAGCGAAAGAGAGAAAACAGAGATTAGCTTTAACAATATTTGAGTTAAGATTCAATTCAGATTTCTTTTGACAACCAGTATCTAGTCAAAAGTTATTCCAAGATTATAAGGGATTGATTTCGAATTCAAATACGAAAGACTTGTTCAACAGTGTCAGCGGTCAAATGGCTTAGATAGACCTTATCGTCTTATGAATAAATTTTACCCTATACGAACCCAGAATTGGCAAGCTGACACTGGAAAAAACCCAGATGCTTTGGATGCACCGAAGAAATGAATTCTACCCAAGTTGACCAATAACCGAAACAGGCTCAATAGCTCAACCCAGAAAATAAAACTTCAACATGAATGAAAGTTTACTTCTGTTCAGATTTTTGAGGACTAAAGAGAAGAACCTGAGAGATGCATCCACCGAGACCCATGCCTTCAAAGAACTGGTGAAAGGACAAGGCAGCAACAAGAGGCTTGATGGTCTGTGGACTCTCTGAAGCCCCCAGTGATACCCCTATTATCACCGAGTGCACCACGATCCCCAACTCTAGCACCTAACAACATCAGGAAGAAGAATGCCAACTAAAAAATATGAATAATAAGCAAACAAGTCGAGACGACTGACGTGCTGAGATTGCGAATTTTGGAATCGACCTGAGATATCACTCGATGGCGCAGGAGATCCGACTCCGAGTCTGTCGATATCGGACCGTGAGAGTGGCCATGAGTCGCGTGCGTGTGCACATGTACTTCACCTTGGTTCTCTCTGGCCTTCTCTTCGTCTCCGCTCTTGTCCGATGAGATCTTGTCGGCGTGCAGCTTCTTAAAATAAGAAGTGGCGACCGTGTCAACCATCAACGTCCCGAGGGCGCCGAGCATGGCCACGAACCCCGCGAACGGGAAATCCCCCCACGGGGTCTCGCTCAGGCACGGCGAGGTCAAGTTCTCGAAGGCGTCCGGGAGGACGTGTATCAACCCGGTGGACAGGATCACCCCGGCCGCGAAGGCCTTGATGATGAAGAAGATGCTCCTCTCCGGGTGCAGAGCCGGGACGGTCTTCCCCAGGATCGGGAGGCACACCCCGACCGCGCCCGCCACGAGGATCGATGCGATGGCGGCCAGCTTGTACTTGAGGGCCCGGCTCCTGTTGCGTTCCTCGGGATCGCTCTCGCACGTGCACTCCGCCGCGACGAGCGGGATCAACGCGAGCAGGCACAGGAGCCGCATGACTCAAGATCGAAAGAGCAAGCCCGTGCGCTCACAAGGTCGTGGCGCCTCCGGTAGATTGCGGGGTGTGTCTCGACTACGTCGATGGTTTCGATCCCTGGGCTTCTTCTGAGACTTTTAAGGTTGTCTTGGAGAGCGTACGTGGCCGCGTGGCTGAGATTACTGGCGAAACATTGAGATCATTGTGCACCATTTCCATCCGAGATTCGAGTCCAATGGGATCCCGGGATCGTTGAGCGAACCCGAATGAATTAGAGGGAAAGTGCCGACGGGCAGGCACGCACGAAAAGGACAGCACGATGACATTGTGGTAATCATGTAAATTGACTATTGTACAATAAATTTAGAATTAAGATAGCATGATTAAAAGATTTGGAACTGAATTAATCGACATTAGATATTTTAAATAAATACCAAATCATAGTAGTGAGCTTATGAGTGTAAAGGACGCGTGGCATTCAATGTTCGAGATGAGTGAGGTTGACTAGGCGACTCCTCATCATCTTCTCCCTTAAAGGCTATCACCATGCCCAGCACAAACGAGAGAGAGAGAGGAGGCGATCTCAACCTATCTACTTGTTTCTTTTGAATTAAGGTGACACGCGATTCCTTGAAATTTTCACATATAAAGCTCGATACTTTTTTCGGACTAAACCTATTTTTAAATTTTGTCCCAAGCTTGAATTCATCCATATAACCAGATCTGATTAGAGGATGTGGATCGATTTGTTAAATGAATCAGTCAAAAAAAAAAAACAGAAGAGCAAAGGAACTTGAAGATCTACTTTCCTATAATTTTTCAATTATCTAACGAAATCGCACGCATATTTTGGGGTCTCCGGCTTCTTTGGTCGGAGGACTTTTGTGTGCTTGTTTTTATCGTTGGAGATATCTATCCAAGTTCGACCGAGATCGTGTGGACTCTTGCGAAAGCCCTTAGGAAAAGGCGCCGCACTTACAAATATACATAAAAATAACCGAACAGAGAGGTTTCCCCCTGAGAAAGTGAGCCGCCGTACCAAAAATAAGAAAGAAAGAACGTGCAGCAGTTGTTGTTTCAGCGTATACGTAGCTCATACTTTGGGCTTGAATATCAAAGTCTAGAAAATACTAGAGCGCATAAATGATTATAACTTCGATTTTTCGATTAGTTGGTACCAATGCTCTGGCCGGATCATGTAGATCTCTAGTGACGTTTTTTGTTCTTATCTATTTATTTGGTGATTTTGTGTTGGTTTAATTGCACGAGCATATAATTTCATGAGCATTGGTTTAATTTCATGATGTTTCCGTGTTATGTTATAACACTAGCACCGTTTCAAATTTCAATCATGATATGGTAATATCAATCGGAGCTTATGTCGGCCCGTGCTTAGGCTTGTTCGCTTGCTTGAGCTCTAATCTTCATGTCCGTTGCTGAATGTAAGAAGACATTGTTAAGTCCACGTCGTCACCTGTGATGATGAAGAAGATGATGAACAAGGACAAGCATGGGTGAGATGAGGAAGAAGATGAACAAAGGAAAACGAAAAAAAAAAAAAAAAAAAAAAATTTTTTTAGATGAAAATACCCTTGATCAGGTTATGGAATACACATCGGAGATGCATCTATTCACCAGCTGGTGAGTCAAGTCCTCTATGATACTAATTGACTACTTTTGATATTTATTTTAAGACAGACTTCAATTCAGGTTATCTTTTGAGAAAATGAATACATTTTAGTCATTATTTGAGATTTTTCCTTTATTTTTATAAGCAATGGGAGGGTTTTTTTTGTTTTTTCAAAAATGAATCATTTATTTTCTATGAAATTAGCAAAGTTTAAGTAATATATTTGGCCGTCTAAATCTTATTGGTCGGGATCGAATTGTATGGCACGTGTCGGATCATTGTATCAGTTTCATAATGGCGGTGACTGTGGAAAGTTCAGCGCGTTGCAAATTTCCGTCCTTCCCTTTGAGGCTTTGACCGTAGACGGATTCCTTTCAGATGGCTAATGATCGAGGATTGCGGTGTGCTTGACCTTCTGGAGAAGTGTCTCAAAGTCTCCCTTTTCCGAATGGTAGTGGGTGGAGCACATGGTATTGGGGAACTTATGGTGATCTCACATTGCAACCCTTTTTTTCCCACCTTCTGTCTTTTCCTCCCAGCCCCTTTGGTTTGGACTGACTTTTCAACTTAAATCAAACTTATCCGTTCGAAAAAAAATAAAATAAAATTCCAAGGCGACCTCGCTGGCTATAACCTAGGATGGCCTACGTCCATGTTAACAAATTATGGCCTAAATTGCTAGATGGACTTAATTGATAATATGCAAAAAGATTTAAGAGTAAATTCATCCAATTAAAAATTTTAGAACTAAATTGATACTAATACAATAACTTCATGGCTTTTTTAATAAATATTTCTGAAATTTTGCAGTTATAGCAATCGTTGGCTTTGTAAACTCTATCTCACTGCAAACACCATGTGTGTCGTACCGCCATCCTAGCCCATCCAACCATTGAAGGGTTTGTGTCGTATTGCGGGCGTAATTCCACACTAAGACACCTATGGTATCGTGTGCTGTGGCATGGCGTGTTGGTCGCTACGTGCTGCCGTACTTGGAGCAGCAATTCTATGCCTCCGAAATGGTGAGGGAGCTGGGAATGAGCCTTGAGACAAGGATGGATTACAGGAGATGTGCGAGGGGTGAAGAGTGAATCAATGGTTTGTGCAGACGAGATAGAAAGAGGGCAGGAGAGTTTGATGGAAAAGCGGCAGCGAAATGGAGATAAGGGTGAATGAGATGAGGGGCCATGGAAGGTGGGTCTTCCTACTCTTCTCTGAGTAAGCTCATCAATGATAATTTATTGGACAACATGCGACGAAGTGGACGAACGACAATGGCAACTACCAAATCGACATCGAAAAGAACAAAAACCTTTTAAATTTATGTCGAGGTACTTCTCTTGCGTGTATATCAACCAGGATCAGTCTTCAGAAGATTTTCTGATATTCATTTCACAAGCATATACAAATCAGCATCTCCTTTAAGTTCAAACATCATGAATTGGTCGAAACGATCATATATGTTCATTGACTAATGCCTAGGACTAAGAAAAAGCCAGAGACTTTGAAGTAGCTAAAACGTCAGTTTGATCTCTTTTTTTCCATTTATTTTTGCTTCCTTCGCTTCAAGCCCATTTGGCCAGGAGAGACATGCACCCGGCACCGAGGAGAAGAGCCACGTTGGTCCCAAACAGGAGCCTCCCGTCGTTCTGCAACTTTGGGCTCATGAAGTCAGCAGCAAGAAGATCGACCAGGGACATGTAAACCAATATCCCCGAGGATGCAGCATTGAAGATGCCCTCCACAATGAGCGCGGTCGGGCTGTTCTCGTCATACACGTTGGTGATTCCCAATCCTATAACGATCCCAACTGGGGTCGTGAGGGAGAAAAACAGTGCCATGACTACAGTCGCCCGAGTCTTGAACTTGGCCTGCCAAAGCGAAAGAGAGAAAACAGAGATTAGCTTTAACAATGATCGATTTAAAATTCAATTCAGATTTCTTTTGACAACCAGTATGTTGTCAAAAGTTATTCCAAGACGATAAGGGATTGATTTCGAATTCAAATACGAAAGACTTTTTCAACAGTGTCGGCGCTCAAATGACTTACGAATAAGCTTTATCCGTTACGAACCCAGAATCGACGAGCTGACAATGGGAAAAAAAAAAAGAAGAAGAAAAAAAACCAGATGCTTTGGATGCATTCAGGAAATGAATTCTACCCAAATTGACCAATAAACAAAACAAACTCAATAGCTCCTCTTCCTGGAAAATTAAATTGATTTTACATGGCTCAATCCAGAAAATTAAACTTCAACATGAATGAAAGTTTGCTTTTGTTAAGATTTTTTGAAGACCAAGGAGAAGAAGTACCTGAGTGATGCATCCACCGAGACCCATGCCTTCAAAGAACTGGTGAAAGGACAAGGCAGCAACAAGAGGCTTGATGGTCTTTGGACTCTCAGAAGCCCCCAGTGAGACCCCTATAATCACCGAGTGCACCACGATCCCCAACTCCAGCACCTAACAGAGGCAGGAAGAAGAATGCCAACTGAAAAATATGCATGATAGAAAACAAGTCGAGACTGATGCCGAGATTGCGAATTCTGGAATCAACCTGAGATATCACTCTATGCCGCAGGAGATCCGACTCCGCGTCCGTCGATATCGGACCGTGAGAGTGGCCATGAGTCGCGTGCGTGTGGACAGGTACTTCACCTTGGTTCTCTCTGGCCCTCTCTTCGTCTCCGACGCTCTTGTCCGATCCGGCCTTGTCGGCATGCAGCTTCTTGAAATAGGAAGTGGCGACCGTGTCCACCATCAACGTCCCGAGGGCGCCGAGCATGGCCACGAACCCCGCGAACGGGAAGTCCCCCCACGGGTGCTTGCTCAGGCACGGCGAGGTCAAGTTCTCGAAGGCGTCGGGGAGGACGTGGATCAACCCGGTGGACAGGATCACCCCGGCCGCGAAGGCCTTGATGATGAAGAAGATGCTCCTCTCCGGGTGCAGAGCCGGGACGGTCTTCCCCAGGATCGGGAGGCACACCCCGACCGTGCCCGCCACGAGGATCGACGCGATGGCCGCCAGCTTGTACTTGAGGGCCTGGCTCTTGTTGTGTCCCTCGTCATCGCTATCGTACGTGCACTCCGCCGCGACGAGCGGGATCAACGCGAGCAGGCACAGGAGCCGCATGACTCAAGATCGAACGAGCGAGGCCGTGCGCTCACGACGGTGGGGAGGGGAGGCGAGGGGAGGAGGGGAGGGGGTGCCGGCCAAGGTCGTGGCGCCTCCGGTAGGTTGCGGGAAGTGTCTCGCCTGTGTCAAACGTTTCGATACTTTTTGGGCTTCTGAGATGTTTAAGGCCGTCTCGGAGATTCAGCGTACGTACGTGGCTGTGTGGCTGATATTACTGGAGGAACAGTGAGGTCATCGTGGACCATTCCACACGAGCTTTAAGTCAATGGATTCCCGGATTGTTGCGCAAACTTCGAAGGTAAGAAAGGAGAGTCCTAGTTTGCAGCGAGGCATGGAAAGGACAGCGACGGACGGTTCGGTGACATTGAGGTAATTTGGCGAGGGAGGGTGTCGATATTATGTCGACATGCTTTCGGACTTTCGAAGCAGCCTTGAAACACAGCGTCAAAGCCGGGAAGTAGGGCGGGGAATTTACCACGAAAGGGGCCATCTGTATCGGGCTAAATAAAGGCTCTTGCTGTTAACTCCTCGGCCTGCTTTTTTTGGCTCGTATTACGCTTCGATAATTCAATTTTAAAATTGCAAATTCGAGAGATAGTGTTTGTTTGGATAGTGGAAATACGGCGGAGAGACTTTGCCTCTTATCTTTGTATATTAAAGGGACTAAAAGTGCATGAAAAATTCTAAAATTTGTCCAAAAAATGCAATCAAACCCCAAAGCTTTTGAAATGTACAATCAAATACTAAAATTTATTTAATTAATGCAATCAAGTCGTTCTGTTTATTTTGTCCAATTTGATTAGCGAAAAAAAGTTGACATGAGTTTTATTATTATTATTATTATTATTATTATTATTATTATTATTATTATTATTATTATTATTAATAAGGAAAAAGTCATTTAAAAACCCCAACCTTTATTATCTATGACACATATAATCTAAACTTTTTTTTGTAATATAAAATCCTCAAACTTTTACCGTGTAATATATTTACATCAAAAAATTTTCAACAATATCAAAAAACCCAAACTTATATTTATATGACATCAAAAACTCTAAAATTTGGTTTTATAGTACAAAAAACCCCAAACTTATATTCACGTAACACATTTACCCAAAAATCTAGTGTCATAGAAAAAGGTTTTGGGTTTTTAGTATTACAAAAAAAAAAAAAAAATTGAGTTTTTATGTCACAAAATAGAAGTTTTGGATAAATGTGTCACAATGAACGTAATTTAGAATTTTTAGTAACTTTTACCTTTATTATTATTAGTTGAAGAAAGAAGCGCTTAGGTGGTTGTCATGTTGGCCATTTCTTGAAAAATAATTTCAAGAAATTAGGGAAAATATTTTCGAAAAGAAGAGTCTTTAGAAAAGGGGGAAAAACAGTAGAAAATAGCCGTCATGATGACGTTGCGCCGACGTCAGCGCCACGTCAGAAAAAGACTAAAATGAAAATTAAAAGCTAAAAGAGAAGATGAAAAACGAAAACAGTGGCGCTGTTCATCTTCTCTGGTGCTTGCCACCCGCTTCCCCCATTGACCTCCGGCTGCGTTCATCGACATGACCCGCCGCGATTGGTCGCTTGATTCAACAATCTTGCCGAATCGAACTCCGTCGACAGATCCGAGCAATCTCCGAAGACCGAACGAGTCGTAGCAAGGGTGGGGGCGCTCGCGAGCGAGAGCGAGTGGGTCGCATTCCAAGTCCGCGAGGATCCCTTTCGTACGCGACGTTCAGCGGGAAACACCATCAAGTTCGACTTTTGGCCACACAAAGATGATGCCACGAGTGAGTAGCGAACTGGGTTCGCTTCAGAATTTGTTATTAAGCAGTTTCCACGAGACTTGTTCGATCTTCTCGCCGGAGATGGTGGATCTTGCAGAAGCTGCGCTCGATCTCGGACACAGTGAACGAGGATCGCGATCGAAAGGAACGAGAGGGATCGTAGTAACGAAGCTATGAACATGATGATACGTTCGAGATTTTGAGGATCTTGCACGAAGTGAGATCTGGAAGCAGAAGAGTACGTCAACTTCTTTTCTGAGGAGCGTTGAATTTTCGGGTTGTCCAATTAGTGACTCGCCGGACCTCTGGCGGGTGGTCGAGCAAGGGCCTGCGAACGCCGCCGGAGGTCCAAGCGGAGCGAGCAGCGAGCACCGGATAAGACAATGAACAGCGCCACTTGTTCGCTTTTTTCCTCTTATCTTTTTTAGCTCTTCTTTTCAGTCCTTTTCTGATGCGGCGCCACTTCAGAGCCTTGTTATAATTTTTAGTGGCGATTTTTAACGACACTCTAATGGCGGTTAGATGTGTCGTTTGGGTACAAATTTACGGTTTTTAGCGTAATAAAAAAATTGGGACACACTATCGACCGTGATGGCTCCACTGGATAAGAACTTCATTGATCATTTCCCAAATGTTAGGGGTTCAAAATCCAGTGGAGGCATTTGGTGTCTTAAGTGTGGCGTCGGGGTGATGGGTCCTCTGCTAGCGTCACTCTAGAGTTTACCTACTGGCTATCAGCTGTACGAGGTTCCCTGGGTATCAAAAAAAAAATTTTTGGGACACGTGTAAAGGAAAATCAAACAAGAAAAAAAAATGGCCCGTTGAATGGGCGAGCTGCAAAAGTAAAGAAAAGTAACTGGGGTTCCCTAGGTATCAAAAAAATAAAATTGGGACACATGTAAAGGAAAATCAAACAAGAAAAAAAATGGCCTGTTGAATGGGTGAGCTGCAACAGTAAAGAAAAGTAACTGCAGCTGAGGCGGCCCCCTAATTTGTATCAACAATGATACGAGATACATAACACGACACGATACGGCATGTCGTTTATAAAAAAAAATTAGAGAATTTCGACACATTAAGACACGTATATATACATGATAAATTATCATTTTTATGATTATTTTAATCAATTAATTTGATTTAAATTCATAAATAAATAAATAAAAAGAGTCTAGAATGAATTTACACTAAAATATTAATCCACAATTTGTTACTATCATTTATTACTTCAATTTAACAAATTTAACGCAATTTCAATAATTCATAAAACTTGAAGGTAAAAAAAAAAAAAGTAATCCACATTTTAAACTAGCATGTCACGGCGTGTCAGAGGAGAAGAGAAAGAAAAAACTAAATGTGATAGTTGAATTGTATGTCACGAGAATGACAGTCCGAAGAAAAGAAAAGACTAGGTTTTTGTTCTTTCACCATTTTTTATTTTTTTACTTATTTACATGTTGACCCCTTATTTATTGAAAAATTTTAAAATGAACTCCGTATGTATCGAAATCACGTGTCAGAATTCCAAACTCGCATATCGGAGAATGAAGAGAAAGTTGACTAGGTATCGAAAAATCCAATACATGTTGACCGAATATTAAAAAGTATCGGAAATATGTCAAAGTATCCGACACGACACGAAAACTCTCGAAAAATGCCGATACTTCCTAGGCGGCGGCAATGCTGCTATTGCCGATAAACTGGCAAGAGGCATTAGGCAAAGCCAACCTTGACAAAGCCGCTACTTCTGTGAGGGTCGTGGTCCTCCCCGCAGCTCATGTGTTGCGAAAAACGAGCATTTGAACAATAATATAGATAGAAAATGAAAATAAATCAGACACTGGATTTACGTGATTCGATCGTAGAGACCTACGTCCATAGGGAGAGCGGCGATGAATTTTACTATAGATCAAGCGATACAAGGAGATTACATATTTGAGTCACTCAAACACTCTCTCGGTGTTTCCCAAGCCCCAATTACACCAAAAAATGCACGTAGTTTTTAGTCCTGAAATTCCTCAAGAAATAATATCTCAATCTCATGAAAGAATTACACGTAAATCTTATCACAAGATTTAATTGGCTTGAACACTAAATCTTCTTAGATGTAATTCACAAACAAGAACGACAAAAAAAAAACCCTTTCAAGCACTCGACGACGAGACGGCGCTTCAAGACTAATTCTTCATGATCCCCCTTCTACAACACACGGCCACAAGTCTATATACCATAAGTGAGATCCTTATTCTTTTGCCAACTTCTCATAGGATTCTGTTTCCTATTTTGCTTTACACGCACGTTAATCCCAAGATGCATATCAAAGTCAACACCAAACGTTCTTATTTTGTTGTTATTTGGAATGATTTTAATCAAAACATATCTCTGTATATTTTAAACAAAATCCAAGTTCAAGTCAAAGTTGGACTTTCCTATTTTAGCGGCCAAAATCTCCAACACATATTCAAAATTTTGGGAAGTTGATCTTCGGATGTTCTTTGCTCGATGTCGAATGTCCATAAGATATCCGATTCGAAATATTCGGAATTTCACATTGGGCTCAAACTCGAAACATATTTTAACAATCTCCACCTTGGGCTCCCGGAGATTCTATGGGAAATTGGAAACGTCGAAGTGAGCTGTGGCTTATAAATAGGAAGATGAGGAGATAACGGGCGAAGGATATTCATGGTGCGATTGGATCTTCTTTGATTCATTACGACCAGCGCGGTTGTTCGTATTTCATTTTCATTTGCCAAACCAAACCCTATGTTTGCACTAAGTTACTTACGGAATCTCAAATCGTTTTCGAGAAAACTTCGTTCGAATTGCATGTGTTAAGCAAAGTGCAAAAACCAACTTCTTAGCGCTTAGCGGCCCTAATGTTGTGTTGGCAAAGCCAACTTCTTGGCTTGCAGGCGGAGAAGAGCGGACGTGGGGACTCGGGTCAGGGTGCAGCGTAACTAAGAGAGCCATTCCATTTAGGTAGGGCAAGACAGAATGGGCGAGCACGAGTGGTCTGGTGCCCGAGCCAATCGACGTTTGAGCCAAGTTGCAATCGCTTCGCAAAAATTCAAACTCTACCGCCACTTTCCCATAACCCCCGATAGGCTCAACTGCCACAAATATTACCCAAGTCCAAGCTTCGCTTGAACTTCACCATGACCGATGACCTCATCAGAATACCAACTTCACATACACCTTTAACTGCTCTGTAAGGATTTTCCGACGCAAGCTCCTTAATCGCAGATAAAATAAAACTATTGTTGCATCTATATCTATCAGGAGATCAAATACGTACCTTGTTAATTTCAACAATTATGGCAACCATTGGCTTTGTAAGCTCCACATTGCTACAAGTACCATCTGTGTCGATTACTTTGCTAGTACTCGTATACGCTATCTCAAGAGTTTCTGGTCGCAACTCCACCTCAAGTTGAACACCATTCAAATCTGTTTGAATATTGCTATAATCACTCCTAACCAGAAGTACTGAAGACTCATCAAAAGTAACTTCTCTGCTGATAATAGGTGATTTTAACTCCGAGCACCACAATCGATAACCCCTCTCACCTTGTGCATAGCCTAGAAATATGCACTTTCTTAGCCTTCTATCGAGCTTACCATCACTCGCTTGAATATAACATGAACAACCAAATATTCTAAGAATAGAATAATCAACAACATTACCTGACCACACTTCTTCAGAAATCCGATATCCAATCGCAATCAATGGGGATCTATTCATCAAGTAGCTCGCCATACTAAACGCATCCGCCAGGAATCTCCTAGCCATACCAGCACTAGAGAGCATTTTATGGGCCATCTCTAGTAATGTGTTGCTCATCAATTCCGCAACAAGTTATGGTTCATCAGCATTAATGCGGTGTTTCACTATACTTTCCTTCATGCAGAATTCGTTTAACAACTTTGAGAAAAATTCTATACTATTGTCAATCCGCACCTACTTAATTGTCTTACTAGTCTCCTTTTCAATCAAAGTGATCAACTGCTTAATCTTGACAATAGCATCAAACTTGTGTCTAAATACAAATACCCACGTCTTCATCGAGTAGTTATCAACAACTGTTAGCATAAATCTAGCACTCTTCCTCGAAGGAAACCGCGACAACCTGCGAACATTCAAGTGAATTAATTCTGCAATTTCCATGGTTTCTTTGACAATCATACTGAACTGCACTTTTCGCCATTGATCTAAACCATAGCACCTGGATACATTCAGTTCGTTAGGAACATAACCACATAGTAGATTTCTTTCACTTAATACCTTCAGGCTTCTCTCGTCAATGTGCCTTAAACACATATGCCACAATTCAAACTCTCGAATAGATGCATTTGACGTTTCCACAGCGAAATTTGTCACTCTCTCACCTTGAAGTTCATACAAACCATTGTGCTTGATTCCTTTCATTATTATCGAAGCACCTCGAACAATTTTCAGAATTCCACATTCTGAAACATATCGATATCCGACTAAATCTAGGGCACTCAAGGAAATTGAGTTCTTCTTCAACTATGGAACATGCGTTACTCCAGTCAATGTCCTCACAATATCATCATGCATTTTGATTTTAACATTGCCAACACTGACGACCTTGCATTCAACATTGTTCCCCAACTGCACTTTACGATTATCCATGTATTGATAAGTAATAAACCAGTTTCTATTTGGTGTAGCATGAAAAGAACAACCAAAATCCATAATCCATCCATCAAACAATGAATAATCAGTGACAGACAAGATATAATCAGCATTATCTGCTACAGTTGCAACATTATCTGCAGAATCAACTATAATTCCATTACCCTTCTCATTCTTCAGCTTAAGGCAAATTCTTTTAAGATGCCCCCTCTTGCCACAACTCTAACAAACAACATCACCAATCCTAAATTGACTACGCATGTTCATATTAGTACTACTCTTACCCACACGTGTTCTAGATCTTCCTCTATTTTCACCTACTAAAACAGCAGATACGGGTTCACCAGATTCTCTTCTACGGATGTACTCACTCAAAATCAAATCTCGAACCCCATCAAACGTCAAATTTGTTGATCCAAAGGAATTACTAATGACAGTAACAATAGTTTTCCAACTATCAAGCAATGGGGATAATAGAATCAAAGAACGTACCTTATCTTCAAAGTCAATATCAACTGAATTCAATTGACTAACAATCACATTAAATTCATTGATATGATCTGCAACTAACGCACCTTCGCTCATCTTCAAATTAAATAGATGTCACATCAAATAGATTTTGTTGATCGCAGAGAGCTTCTCGTACATATCTAATAGAGCTTGCATCAAATCAGCTGTGGTCTTCTCCTTCAAAATGTTAAACGCAACGTTACGAGCCAACGTCAACCGAATAACACCCATAGCTCGTCTATCTAGCAAATCTCAATTAGCTTGCTTCATCGACTCTGGTTTCTCCCCAGATAAGGGCAAGTGCAGTTTCATCTAGTAAAGATAATCTTCAATCTGCATCTTCCAGAAACTAAAATCCTTCCAATCAAATCTGTCAATTCTCACTTTTACTTCTTCAGTCGCCATCAATTCGCTTCAACTCAGCCAAGTCTGGCTTTTATACCAATTGTTGCGAAAAACAAACGATCGAACAAAAATATAGACAGAAGAATAAAATAAATAGGACACCGGCTTTACGTGGTTTAGTCATAAAGACCTACGTCCACGGGGAGAGCAGTGACGAATGTCACTATAGATTAAACGATACAAGGAGATTACACACTCGAGTCACTCAAACACTCTCTCGGTGTTTCCCAAGCCCCAATTACACTAAAAAACGCATGCAGTTTTTAGCCTCGAAATTCCTCAATAAATAATATCTCAATCTCACAAAAGAATTACACACAAATCTTACCATAAGATTTAATTGGCTTGAACACTAAATCTTTTTGGATGTAATACACGGACAATAACGACAAAGAAAAACCCTCCCAAGCACTTGACAACGAGACGGCACTTCAAGACCAATTCTTCATGATCCCCCTTCTACAACCCACGGCCACAAATCTATATACCATAAGTGAGACCCTTATTCTTCTTCCGACTTCTCATAGGATTCCGTTTCCTATTTTTCCTAACACGCACGTTAATCCCAAGATGCAGATCAAAGTCAACACCAAACTTTCTTATTTTGTTGTTATTTTGAATGATTTTAACCAAAACATATCTCTGTATATTTTAAACAAAATCCAAGTCCAAGTCCAAGTTGGACTTTCCTATTTTAGCAGCCAAACTCTCCAACGCATATTTGAAATTTTGGGAAGTTGATCTTCAAATGTTCTTTGCTTAATTTCGAACATCCGCAAAATATCTTATTCGGAATATTCGAAATTTCACATTGGGCTCAAACTTGAGACATATTTTAACATCATGGGTGGGCAGACCTCATCTATAGTCCTAAAACTTCCCGTGGATATGGATAAGTACGGCCAATTCAAGCAAAACTTTAACTAGCCGTTGTCACACTACAATATTCTTCCCTTCAATTATAGAGCTTGGCCAATTCAAGGATGGAGGAATCGTTGTTCCACAAGGAGGGCATGTGTTAATGCACTGTGCTCTCGCTATGAGTGAGGCCTACCTTCATCGTCATTAGGGAGGGCCGTGACCCTCGCCGCTGAAGCGGTGCCTACGAGGGTCACAATCTCACCTAACAAACACTTGTCATACATACACACAGGCCTCCATTCACTTTCAGTAACCAAGATAGCGACAGTGTCCAAGCCAGCTTTGCCTGATACCCCTTGCTGGTTCACCTGGCCCTGCTACAACGACTTCCCCATTGTTACAGAGGGACAGTTTTTTGTTCCTTGTAAGATTTTTCCTTTTTTTGTTTCAGACTTTTGTTTTCTAGAAAAAATTTTAAAAATATATTTTTCCCCCAAACCTTCACCCCGCTTTTCCTTTTCCTTTTTTTTTTTTTTTATTTCTTTCAATTTTTTTCTTTAACATTTTTAAATTTTTGTACTAAAATAGTTGGCGTGACAACCACATTAGCATCTTTTTCTTTGAAAATAATCAATAGAAAAAATCACATCAATTTTTCGGTTAGCCAAATTAATTGGAGTTAGTAATGGGACTTGACTATACAAATTTGAAAAATATTAGGATTTAATCGCAATTTTTAAAAATTTAAGGATTTAATTGCATTTTCACAATAAATTTTAGGACTTCTAGTGAATTCAGGTTGTGTTTAGTTCAAACTTTGGGTCAAATGCAAAGCCATTTCCTCGAGGGATCATTGAATGAAGGTAGACTTGCTAAAAGCAAACAGTGTTTGGTTGATGTATATTCTGTGTAAAGCAACTTTGAAATAAAAAGAAAAAAGAGAGGGCAGGCATTGGCAAGCATCGGTAGAGAAGGCATGGAGTTTGTGCAACCTTCGGTGGTAATCATAGGCGAGCATCGGTAGTAGCCGTAGACAACTATTGGCCAAGTGAGCGTTTAATGGCAACCACCGTCGCCACAGATCTCGTGACAACCCTTAGCAATTATTATCTGAAAAATTATGTTGTCATAATTATGTCCTAAGTAAAAGTAGATTTTGAGAAATTTAATGGGAGGGACAACTTTGGGGTGTAAAGTGTTAAAATGGGTGCACTATTAACAATTGAAGGTTTGGCCAAGGCGTTAAATCGCAAGAATAAGTTGCCGGAAAATGATGATTGAGACCAATAAGGATAAGTTAATGAAGAGGGCAAAGAGTATAACTAACCCAAAAAAAAAACGAAGAGGGCAAAGAGTATAATCTTCTTGAAGGTGTTGATAGAAGTGGTCAAGAAGAAGGATGCTACAATGTTGTGGGCAATTTTTCAGATCCTTTATACAATGAAGGGTTTCAATAATTGCCCATGCATGTTGATTAGGATGTTTCTATTTTAATTTGCTGAAGGTATTTCCACTAGAGCCCACTTAAATAAGTTTAACAAACTTATGATGGATTTGAAGAATGCCAATTAAGTCCTGACTGGTGAAAAGCAGGGAATGATATTATTGGCGTCTCTACCAAAGTCATGGCAACACTTCACTAATTCATTGTTACCAGAGCATACCACAATTGTCTTGAAAGAGGTCACATCCATCTTATTCTCCAAGGAGTGGCAAAGGAAATTGCGACACGACAATATAGTGCAGGATGGACCACGGGGACTAATGATTTGAGGTAGAGATAACTATTGAGTTCCAACCCGCAAAGGTAAAAGTAGATCGAATTAGTGCCCTAAAAAGTTTAAGGATAGTGTGTGGTGCTTTGAGTGTCATGAGTAAGTGAACCGATGGTTTCTTGCTCACGCCAGCTAAAGCTAAAGTTCAATTAAAGCGCGTTCCTAAGAGATAGAACCTCTTCAGGGAATATAAAGTTTTCATGAAGCTAATGTTGAGCTACCATCTAAGCACGAATATATTCGTTTAAGAGAATATCTTTGGTGTAGAAAGTTTCAAATTCAGGATCTTCCACTATACGGATCTTCTAGGAAACAAAGTCATAGGCATGTAGGTCTAGAGCCAGATCAACTACTGCAATAGCACTCATCCATAAATCAATCACTTGTATAACTGACATAAAGAAATGTAACCAATGTTTATTGAAAAAGCAACCCCAAAAATTTGGGACCAAGAGTGATTAGCGGTGATCATTGAATAAGTTTCTCTCGCTTGAGTTAAGCACCGAATGTATCAGCACCATCACCATCTTCAAATAGAGCACATGAGGAGACACGGAGTCCCTAGTCAAGCATTCATTCGCCAAGAATCTATCCAATTTCGAATCTTCCACCGTGGAAAAACTTGAGTGATCAAGAGACAGCTCGAGGGACCTCGCCGTCCCCGTCATTCGGCCCACGCCTGCCTAAGTTCACTTGTGTGGAAAGGAAGGAATGCGTGAAGAAATCGCACATCTTCCTCGTCTCATGCTCAACGCAACCCCATTCCCACGGCTCCAAAAACTGTCAAAAAATGCAACTTGTGCGCTTGTCGTTCGGACGCAATAGCTGACTTGACCACCATTTTCGTCCCCTTCACTTTTAACTAACCTCCAACTCCATCGACCGCATGTGATGAGAAGAGGTGTCGGCAACAGCATGTCCATTCCGTCTTCCACGAGATCACTGCTTCGAGTCATTGCCGTGAGCGAAGTATCTCTAATTGGTCCCCGCTTTATAGGCCCGCCAATCTTGGACTTTACCGACCAAAAAAAAAAAAAAAAAAAAATCTTGGACTTTGGACTACTGTCCAAACTGGCATATATGCGAAGGGATTGTGTAAGAGAACGGTGGTGTCCGCATGCTTTTGTAGGTCATCATAAACAATATTTTTTTTTTTTTTTGGTCGGTCCATCATCAACAATAATAGAGAGTGCCAATGTGCATTGATTTAAAAAGAATCCCAAGTCAACGTCAATGCTTGGTCTAGGGGATGGAAACGTCCAGTGGGATTCGTCCGTCTCGCTTGTATTTTGAGAGTGATAACTTAATAAGATAAACAGAACAAAAAATCTGACCCAAAAAACAAAAGAACAAAAAAATTTGAATATTAGATTTACGCGGTTCGGTCAGATGATTAACGTCCACGAAAAAAGCAAAGAATTTCTCTATAGATCAAGCAATCATAATTGAGTCACTCAAATACTTTCCAAGTTTTCAATTGCAACCAATAACACAATATTTAACTCCACAATTTTTACAAAATAATTAGGAAAATTATCAAAACAGTCATAAACCTATTACAACTTTTTAAATTTAGTCCTAAACATTTATTTTTGTCCAATTTAGTCCTAAACATTTTTTCAATTGTGTCAATTCAATCCATCCGATCATTTTTAACAAGCCAGCACTAACGTGGATAATTTTTTAATAATATTTTATTTTTTGGATTATTTCTTTTTTCCTTTTCTTCTTTTTTTTTTTTCCCTCCTTCTTCATCCTCCCTCCTTTCTCTGGCCAGCTAGCTTGAGGCAAGTGCTAGACCACAAGTGAGGGCAAGCCTCACCTAGTGACAACGAGGCTGCCCTCTCCATGGCTAGGTAAGGCCTCGCCTGCCTAAGGCAGGTCACGGCCTTGCCGAATCTGGCAAGTCGAGCATCGCCATAGCCACGCAAGATTGCGGCCTCACTAGATCCCTCATCGGATTTGGAGAGGCTCATCCTCTCTGGTTTTGGAGAGGGTCAAGCCTTGTCAACCATAGGTGAG
Organism: Eucalyptus cloeziana; assembly: GCA_014182715.1. NCBI lineage: Eukaryota > Viridiplantae > Streptophyta > Magnoliopsida > Myrtales > Myrtaceae > Eucalyptus > Eucalyptus cloeziana. Next base: position 14,667,176 of record CM024644.1, on the reverse strand, counting down.
GCCTGACCTTGCGGCCTCTGGCAAGGCTCCATCCTCACCTGATTTTGCGAGGCCCGGCCATGGCAAAGCCGCGACCTACCCATGCCAAATGAGGCTCACCCAAGCTAGAGGCAGGCAAGGCCTTGTCCAGCCATGGTGAGGGCTACCTTTTCGTCGCTAGGCTAGTGGCTAGCAGGGGCGAGCCTCGCCATTGGCCAGCGAGGTCAACCTCATAGACACTTGTCTCTAGCCAACCGACTAGAGGAAGGAAGGTGGAAAAGGAGGAAAAAAGAATAATAAAATATTATTAAAAAAATCTACATCAAGTCATCGAACATCAACACAACGACCAATGCCCAAAATTGGCTAAATGGACTAAATTGGCATAATTACAAAAAGTTTAGGAATGAATTGGCCAGAGATAAAATGTTTATGACTGAATTGGAATAATTACAATAAGATCATGAGTGTTTTGGTAATTTTTCAGTAAAAAAAATTTAGAACTAAATTGAAAAAATTGTAATAGGTTTAGAACTGTTTTTGGTAATTTTCTCCAAAATAATCTATCAATCTTGCTAAAAATTAAACAAATTTTACTTCAAAATTTAATTAGCTTGAACACTAAAATTATTGGTGTCTCGAAAAAAACCCTTGCCATGCACCCGTGAATATGGCGCTTCACCAATTCTTAATAACATACAAAGCAACCCACGGGTACATATTTATGATTGAGGACTTCTTGGACGACGTCAACATGAAAAGGGAATCCTCGTCCAGCGTCCCAATAGATTTCGATCAACGAAGTCCACCTTGTGGCTTTCTTTCTCTATTTTATTTGCTTGGCCGACAATCTTGAGCACCACTTTTGATGTCAAAGCCAAATAAAAAATATCTAGTCCGGCATATTCAGACCTCCACAATAAACAATGAATCTCGAGTTGAATTTCATGTGACAGACTCAAACTCGAAACACATTTTAATAATCTTTTCTTTGTATTGACCCGACACTTTAAGACAAGTCACAATCACTTCACTGAAAATGCTAACTTCAATACTTGTCGCCCACAATTTCCAACAAGCTCAATTGCCACAGATATCTTCTAAATTCAATCCTTGCTTGAACCTTGCTATTATGATGGACCTCAATAAAACACCAATTCCATCTACACTTTTAATTGCTCCGCAAGAATTTTCAGATAAAATCTCATTTGCCACAAATAAAGCAAAACTATTATTGCATTTGTATTTGTTAGGAGATCGAACATGCAGCTTGTCAAATTCAGTAGTTAAAGCAATTGTTGGCTCTACAGAACTACCTTGCTAGAAGCATCTCAAGTTGAACATTATTCAAATCCGACACTCCTAGCCAGAACAACTAAAGACTCGTCAAATGTAAATTTTCTACCAACAACGGATGATTTAATTTCAAGCACTACTACTGTTATAAGGTAATTAAAATGGTACCAGTATAACAAGGTTAAATTTTTTTATTTTATTTTTTTAAAATTTTTCACGGAGCTATCCATTCAAGCTGGAGAATATATTCCATCGCCACTACTTTCTTCTTTTGATTGTCATTGTCGATCCTTTATCACTTTGCGTGTATGTCATCCCCACATGACCATGTGAGGCAATTGAAGTGGGTTTGCAGATGAATTGAGAGACTGTGGGCTTGTGGAGGTCTCAAAGGCCCATTTGAATTACTGGGCCTATTAAACTATTCTAAGTTGGGCTCAATCCTTATTTCTAGTTCTCATTTCTTTAAACTCTATTGTTTCGCAAAAATAAATCATTCAAAGAATGTTTTCGTTTTTTTTTATTATCGAAAATAAATTATGCCTAAGCATTTTTGTGGATGTTGAAAATATTTTTTGTTTATTTTTATATAAACAATACAAACAATCATTTAAAAAAAATTGTAAATCATTTATCGTTCGTGAAGATAAATGGAGGCTTAAACCTTCCCAGATAGATGTTTTGGCTACTATGTGGAGGCTTTTTACCTCTATCTTTTCGAATTATTAGCTCTATTTATAATATTGATGAATGTTCCTAAGTAATTGTTCTTCATCTGCTTTATAATACTTACAATTTACCAAAAAAAAAAATGGAGGCTTAGGGTCGGTTCGAAAAGGAGAAGTGATGTAAGTTCTAATGGGATGGCATCACCATGGCGCGTGCATCTCTTATTCAATGTTACCTTTTTTTTCTTTTGGGTTGTTCTTGCAAGTATATGGGGTTGGTCTTCACTCGGCTATTCGATCGAGCCCATGGACTCCGCGAAATGTCAAACTTTCCTTGGGTTTATATGATTCATTTTTCTTTTCCCAGCCTCTCTTTTTGTTCAACATGACGAGACCGATTAACGGATACTAGTTTATTAGCTTGCTTTAGTTTTCACGATCTATGTCGCGTCTACATGGGTTAAGTTTGAAAAAGAGTACTCCGAATAGCCACACAAGATAGCGACAATCTTAGGGATAACTATTAGTTTATATATCACTTAATTAGGACGTTCACAATCGATGTATAACTTGAAATGTTATGAATTCTCCTACTTAAGAATTGACGCTCTCGTCAATATTGGCCACTTTTACCCAGTGATACTCCCTCCATTCGATGTGGCTTCAGGCAGGCACAAGTGGTTCGAGCCTTCTGGCCCAGCTATCTATCTCCGCTCTTGTTAGATTGAGTATGAGCCCGATCCATCCATGGACCATGCATCGGTTGCGGGTATGTAACGACCCTACTTAGTTCACATAATGTCAAGTTCTCGTAAAGAAATTTTTGAATGACTACATAAGGTGGTAGCAAGGTGTTAGCTTATATTTTATTCAACGAAGCCTCTCCCGTCCAATGTCTAATTGGGGATATCGCATTTATATTAATTCAAGACAGACATTAACGTATTACTTTTGAAACAAGGTTCATCAAACTCTAGCACTAACAGCATTCTATCGAGCAGTCAAACCTCCATCGTCTACTTGTTTCATAATACTTTACGCGATTATCGCATCACAAAACTTACGAACTTCATTTCGGCAATCGAATGGATTGTGTGTGTACATTGTGTGAAAATATGACGTTATTCATTTCAACCACGCTTTCTTTTCAGGCTAATATCACAATTCCTGGTTAGATGAATAATAGGTTTAATTATATCACTAATTAGCTTATTTATTTTGGAGGATAAATAAATATTATGTTGGTTGATGAGTGTCATCAAATAAACAAGTGTTGGGTCTATAACTAAGTCGATATGTCAATCGCCATCGTCATCATAATGAGTTCATATAGAAACTAAACCCAATATCGGTGAGCCATTTTTGCATGCACTAGGTGTAACCCTTCATGAGGTAAATGAGAGTTAAAGGTGAAATTTCCTCACTCGATTCCCCATTATCATACTTTGGAATTGAACTAGAGCGGTTGTGGGCCACTCCTAGCAATATCTTGGTAGTTCTACTTGGCTGTTGTCAACTAGATATTGTATGTTCTAGTCGTCGCTCAATCATATCCACATAGCTTTAAATATGTTGTGCTATTTTAAGATTGTTCGAGGTTGTCTACCAAACAAATAGTGCATATGTAGGGCAACATAAGATTGGAGATGTCTTTTGTATCTGGCATTCACATTGTGCCAGCTGTGAAGCCCCACCCATGGGATTTGACACTGATAGGCCAAAAAAAAAAGACTAAATCGGAAGTCTTAAACCTTATACAGAACGCAATGAAGGCTTAAACATGGAATACATTTAATTTCTAAACCTTTCAATTAATTCAATTAAGCAGTAAATGTTTCTCAAAAATTTTATTCTCTCAACGAACAGCATATAAGTTTAGGACTTAATGCATTTTGAATAAAGGTCGAGGACTTAATTGAATTAAATTAAAAAGAATTTAGAATTCAATTGCGCTTTTTGATAATAAAAAAGTCTACCATTGAACTGAATTAAGTTGTGTTTTACCTTTCGTTCGTGAAATTTTCTCCATGCCTGCACGATATTATCTACTTCTGGCCGCGGTTCACTACCATCTACGGCCAAACGCGGACGAGCGGTTGGGATGGATTGAGCACGCGGAGGTTAAGGAGGGGGAGAATGATCGTGGGTGAGCCGACAAGTATAATGGATGACGTGGCATTCAATGCTCGAGATGGACGAGGTTGACTTGGCAGCTCCTCGCCTCCTCCTCCACTAAAAATCTATCATCATGAATGGAGAGAGAGAGAGAGAGAGAGAGAGGAGGCGGTGGTCTCTCCACGTGTCCAGTCGTTTCCTTTGAATGGAGCTGGATGGCGATTGGCCTGTGATTCCGAGAAGCTTCACATTTAAATCTCTGTATTTTTCAGACCAAGCCAACCCTGTTTCGATTAGGTTGTAATAACATTTTTTTGTTTTTTGTTTTTTGTTTTTTGTTTTTCTTAAGCATGTCCCGCTTGTTGACTATGAATTCAAATATATGTTATTTCAATTTTCAGAGTATTTAATATTTATCCTATGAGATACGAGAAAAATAGTGAGTTGAAAATTATTAATTTTTTCTTGGTTGCTTGACATGTTTTTCAAGATACTCATTAATTAATTCATATACGACCGAGATCTTGAAACGAATTGAATGAGGAAAACGGCATAGGGAGAGTTACCAAAGTGAAAAGTAAGAAAAAAATCAAGAGATCCATCTATCACGAAAACTTTTTTAAGTCGTAAATATTAAGATTGACATGTACAGTGAACATCAATTCAAATCCTTCTATGTTTTGGCAAGCAGTGTTACCAAGACAAAAAAGCAAATCGCGTTAATTTGGGGTTGAAAGTGCCTCTTGAGTTTGTATCACCATACAATAACATTATCTTGATACCTGAATCAGTGGCGGTCGACGCGGGACAATAGAAGGTTGCAATCACCGGTACCCCCCGACTTACACATTCATCAGCGACGCAGGGAGGATGAGGTTACACAATAGGATTGGCAATTCACATGTGAAAGCCATTCGGGTTTAACCGATGCGATAATATTCCATCAATCTCCACACACGAACAATCTCAGATCTTGCGCATGTCACGCATCCACAACTCGCATTCTAATCCTGATCTTATCGGCTAGTATCGACTCGGATGCCACATCTTGAAAAGGACAGGACCGCTTTCGCATCGGCTTCGCGATGCCGGTGGCGGCGGACAAGGGCTGACTGGCTGGCGGGCGGGCGGGCGGGCGGACCGGCCAAAAAGAATGGAAGGGGAGTTGAAAACCCACGATGCATTTCCCCCTCCTCTTTTTTTCCTGGACGATAATCAAACTACTTCCGATAGCTCATAATGAGCCCCCCTCCCACCAGTAGAAACGGCGGTAGCCCTGGCAGGAAAATCAAAAGGCACTTAATACACGCTTACATCGACAAATCAGGTATTATGGGAATGCTTGACTTTCTAGGCATGCGCCTTGTTATCTCCTCTTTTGGTGAATGGGGGTGACGATGTGGCCCCGCCCGGTGAGCTCGCATTCATCCCCTCTTCCCAACTTCTATCCATCGCTCGGAGAAAAAAACTTTTTGCCCCCCCCATCTCCTCCTCAAAGTGAATTTTACTTTGTACCCTTTTCGGCCAGCACCGTAGAGATGTTTGCGCTTCGGATTGGACCGATTTTCAACCCGAATCAATGAGTTCGATTCGGGAAAAAAGGTTTTTGGTCTCGAGTGGGATTGAATAATTCATTCGCCGTGAGCGTCCGTTCAAATTCAAACCTGATAATTTTCCGTGTATAGTTTCATAAATGAGAATCACGACGTTATTAAGTTGGGAAAAATGTGATTCTGATGTCGAACGATGAACAATTTAACAGTTGAAAACTTTTTCTCCGCCCTTTTAGGCCAGCATCGTAGAGATGTTTGTGCCATTTGGCTTGGACCGATTTTCAACCCCCAAAATCGAGCAAGTCGACGGAAAAAGGCTTTTTAATCCCGAATGGAATCGAATATTCGATTCACCATGAGTATCTACTTGAATTCAAACATAGTAACGTTGATATATGGTTTCATAGAAGAGAATCATGACGTTGTTGATCTGGGAAAATGTGCTTCTGACGTCAAACGGTAGACAATTTAGCAAAACCGGAGTCGCGAAATAAACATTGGTAATGGCAGGGTTTTTACTGTTTTAGCTCAATCTGCTCAATTTATATAGATTTCAGACAAATCGGCTGTTTCTTATAAGCAAATTGTTCTGTACATGAATTACTTAGCTCATGACATATATAAGCAGTAAAAATATATTTGAAAAAAGCTCTTTGGAATCTACTCGCTTGAGAAAATGTCGAATCAAAACCAGATCAATAAGCAATAAAACTAGGGCTTTTTACAAACTTGAGTAATATTGTAAATTGCGGCATATTTTGCTTTGACCTAAGCTGGAACAAATAAGCATAAAATAATTATTTTCTCTTTCGTCAAATTTAAGAGAAACTTATTCATTTGAAAAACACAGGTGTTTTCAAATGACTTATGCGCATTTAAAGATCTGAGGCAAAGTTGCAACGGCTCTGAGATTGACTTTGAAATTACCTTTTTAAGAAGTAAATATAGGAAGAACAGAAATAATTAACACTTACATCTGGTTTTTAACAAGTATTCGAGGGTGCTTGTTAACCTACACTCTTCTCAACTTTTATATTTAACTTGTCTTTTTTTCTCCAAAATCATAATTAGCCCACAAAATTATCTAAGAAAATTCAGTTTTACCACAAAAGAAATTATTATCATTTTTTTATGAAAAGTAGAAATTAGTCTCGACGAAAAAGGTACTGCATTCCCTTCGATTGTTTACATTGGTTTGCTCGAAGAAAAAAAAATGTTTTCTGTCTAGTGATATTATTATAAAGATATGGATATAGTTTACACCTTCCTAAAATAAGATTTGTTGGTCTTATAATATTATTATGATCATTATCAAAACACAGCAATTTTTTGTCTTGATATGCAATTGTCAAAAAACCACGTCGAATGTGGCAAACTTTTTTTTTTCTTAAAAAAAGAAAAAGGAAAAAAACCCACGTTTTACGGGGACTCTTTCCAGATCTTGCCGCGATTTGTACAATGCAGCACGATCTTCCTAACATATATTCCACTTGTTTTTTTTCAGTAAAGGAATGTGAGAAATATGTTCCACGTGGCAAGTTCACCGATTTCCGCAATTTAAAAAGATGCCCTCCATTTTGGGCGTAATCTTAAGTCGAGGACAATGCCCGCCTTTGACTAATACTTTTGTGCGAGTTCTGGTAGGGTAGCCAGGTAGTGGATTTTGTGGCGCTAATGCCGTATAATTAGTGCAACAAGAAATAATAATAAAAAAAACCTTATATATATATATATATATATTGAGAAAAAGGAGAATTTTCAGCCTTTTAGCCACCAGCACATAGATTACGACTTACGCTGGAGCTACCCTAGTTTGGGATGTTGACCAAATACCTCATTTTCAAACGAGCACTATCATCGCCGGCGCATGTCGTCGGCAAACAGAAAAAATCTCCGCAAGCGACCTCCAGAGTCAAGATGTTCGAGGACAAAATCGACCGTCTTCTTTAACTAGATGTTAAGATCATCCCGTGAATTTCACGCATTTTCAAGAAATTGATTTCCATCTAATGTTTCGCGCCTTCGATAATTCAAAAATGCGCATGGATCGCGGCTTTCTAGGCCATGCCGTCCGGGAAAAGATTGGCGAATTCGGGCATTGTGCTTTCGCAATCGAAGTTCCAAAAAGTAAAATGCATGCAGTCACCATAATTGACATTGTATTGATAAATCGATAGTTTAATGCGGATCATCGAAACAAAACAAATAACAGGTGGAGCCAATCCATTGGTCGATCAAACAGTATGTACATGCAAAAAGTCAACCTCTCTCTCCGAATCCGAGCGCGAGTCAGTGCCTAACTTTCTACGCTGCCTTTCATGAGCCAAAAACCCTATTCTCATTGGAAGCAGCCGGAGTAAACCCCAAAATAATTTTGATGATTCTTGAAGAGGACTAAAAGACTTGGGAAAAAGTGAGAAAAGAAAGAAAGAAAAGAAGCCCTTCATCCAGTTAGTTGCGGCACGCGATAAACTGCGCGATGCTGGAACTGAAGGCGGCTTCCGATGTTGTTTCCGACGAATTCTCGATCGTCTGTGCACCGTATCCATTTCTCAGAACATGTAGTTGTTGCCCCTGTTGTTGTCTTCGGAGGAGGAGGAAGGCGGCCTCGAGGAGACCTGGTGCGGAGGGCCGCCCTCCATGCCGAACCCATCGGAGCCGGAAGCGGCTCCTCCCGACGACCTCGAGCTCGCGAGCCTTTGATGTTGGAGGGAGAGGTCGCCGGGGCTGCTGGTGTTTAGAGAGAGCATGTACTGCTGGCTCGGATGATGCTGCTGGTATAATTGCTGCTGGTGATGATGGTGAGGCTGCTGCGGCACTTGGTACTGCAGGTGGAACCCCGACGGACCCATGCCCCCGGCCCGGCCGACCCCCGCCTGCCCCGGCCCGAGCCCGAAGTTGAAGCTCAGCACGCCCGGCCCGTGCCCGGGGCCGAAGGGCGCGCTGGGGCCGCCGGTGAACTGCTGCACCAGGGCCCGGAAGTTGGAGGTGTCCGTGTTCATCACGGTGGTCGGGGTCCGCCGGGACGCCCGGGACCGCCGCCGGACGGGCTTCGCGACGCCCCCGTCGGGGCTCAGGCGGACGGCAGGCCCCATGTTGCCGAGCCCCGCGGCGGGGTGGTGGCCCCCCGCGGCGGCGACGGAGGAGGAGGGGGTGGCGGCGGCGGCGTCGGACGGGGACTGGCCGCCGCTGGAGAGGCCCTCGGCGGCGGCGGCGGCGCGGCCGGGAGGGGCAGCCTGGGAGAGGAAGTCCTGCTGGTAGAACTGCATCCAGTCATTGGGGGTGTTGGACATGGCCTTGTTCATCGCCAAAACAGCATGTGCGCCCGCCAGAGGGGAGAGAATTCGACACGTCTCTCTCTCTCTCTCTCTCTCTCTCTCTCTCTACCCCGTTTTTCTTCTTTTGGGGTGAAGCTTTCGGTGGAAGGAAGAAGCGGAGCGGACGGCAGGCGGTATTTATGGAGCCATCGGCGAACCGGTCAAAACGATCCCAGCCCTTCAAATGGGTCCAGCACCGATGGCACGTGACGCGTCACGTGGTGTCGGGGGTGGGTTTCTGGAAGGGTAAAGCTGGCTGGCGGAGGAGGAGAGCCTGGTTCCGGGAAGCAACCGGGGGCTCAGATAGTCAGGGTGACGTCACGTCATCGAGTGGCCACGTCATCTGTGGGCCCCTCTTCTCTTTTCGATTTTTTAATCAATTTATTTTTTTTTGTTTGAGTTAGGTGACTTGTAGGACTTGGAGTCTTCACGATGAAGACAGGCATGTGGTCGTTTGGAAGCAACCGGGCAGCTTCCCCCTTTTCCTGCAGAGAGATTGACGGTGTAATAACGAGGACACCATATATACTTTTCACACGATCGCGAGATGTGTGTGCTTTTTGGTCGAGAGTTTTGCGCGCTTCCACGGCTTAAAAAGGATGTGAAATTCGGATGGCGTCGTTATCTTCATCTGAAATTTTGGCACGCTTTTTTTCTCCTTCGACAAGTCGCTATAGACGCCAGACCTAACATGATATCAGAGCCCGAGACTTTGGATCTGCTTCATATGTTCTCATATATATGAAATATATTTTCTATTTTTCTTACTAGCTTACGTCGATTAGAAATGTGTCTCTTTTACCTTTACATACCACGTATCTTCGTTCCACACATGTTGATGTCATTGGTTATTTTAATATGATAAATGCCCTTCTCTCTCTTTATGCATGGTGCACAAATATACTTCTCCCTAGTGGTTTCTTTGCATGATTTTTTTTTTCGAGAAATCCTAGGTAAGTGGATAGAAATAATTATTACCAAAAAAAAAAAAAAAAAAGGAGGAAGATGGAACCTCATCAAACAAAACACACTAACCACCATGAGGTCTCACGAGAAGGTGCGGTGCCAATTAGAGATCACGCCAGACTTACCTACTAACAAAATGGTATTTTTACCAGACTTTTATATAAAGTATGTAGGTTGTTTAGGAGGTGAAGGTAATCTATGTACATATTTAATCCAATTAAAATTCATACATTAAATCGGTATTGATGTTGAGGGTCCAACATAGATATCACGATTTAAATGTACTTTTGATGGAGAATCGTCTAGGTACTTGCAAAATTCGATATTCCTTTTCATACAAATCCATCAATGTGTTACCGGGTATTATCATTTTGGGAGGAAAAAAAAAATTAATTGTACTCGGCACGTGATGATTGACTGGTGTGAACGAGAATAAATTCTAATGTGAATGATAAATATAAATGCGGCAGGTGGCATGTCCATTCTCAATTAAATATCCAACTTATTCATTTGCACACATTCCTTAGAAAACAACAAAGTGGATTATGCTCGTTTATTTAGCCACTAAGTAGCAGTCCGCAGGATTATCTACTACGAACCCTGTGTAAAGTTCTCCGTTGTAAGATTAAGAATTGTAAATGTCATCATGCTTGATTCTAATTATCTTCATCCATCTCCAACAGACAAACTATTCATATGACATATGCGCGCGTCTCGTCGATAACTTCTTTTCACGCAAGTTATGTCAAACCTACAACTATAGTTTAAATAGAGAAAATTCAGTTACAAAAATCGAGAGAGTAAGAAGACTTGACCGCACAAGCAAGGTCAGAGGATGAAAAATCAATGCCAGTCCGACGATCGGAATTGAGCTCAACCCTAAGGATTGATTGAAGCTATGAGTCCTAGGGGTATGCATGGTCCAGGCGGGCGGTTCCCAACCTAGAATCGGGAACCGCCCACTAAGGGCCGATTCCGAAAAATTGGATTCAGGATCCACTCGAGAACCGGACCGCCGGTCCGGTTCGGTTTCCAGGTGGATCCATGGAACCGATCTTGATGCAAAACAATTTTGGTTTTCAATATAGAACGACTACGTGACATCAAAGCAAACCAAAAAAAGAAAAGCCAAATTTAAGTACGTGGAGATGCGAATGGCGGGAGAAGTAAACCGAGGAAGAGACAAAGAGAGAGAGAGAACCGAAGATGAAGGGAATGAGATGAGATCTAGGGTTTCTTTTAGTATTTTTTTTTTTAATATTAAAAAGGTTTCGGTCCGGTGCGGGTGGGCGGGTGGGTGGGCGAATCCGCCCATGGAACCGGGAACCGGACCGGTTCCCTCAAGAATCGCCGGTTCCGGGCGGTTCCCGGATATTTTGCACACCCCTAGCTATGAGTGTGAGCATATCTACATGCTGCAAAGTCGGCAGCTACCGTGGGTATCCGACGACCACTTTCGTGGTGCTTGATTAGTATATTGGAAGAAGACATGCGCCCTTTTAATTTGACCGAATATTTGCGCCAAGAAAAGTATTTTTTTTTTATATGCATTACATATAGTTTTGGCACTATGCTTGGTATGAATGGCACGTATCATATGCGACCATTCTAATGGAATTTTGGTTCTTTTCCCACCAACGGGGAGCGATACATTGTCAGTCAAAGAAGTACCCGTACGATAATGACAAGATTCAAGGTATATGTACATAAACTATCACCATATATTTATATATAAAGTATATAAGATATATTTCGATTGTGATGTATATCCCTTCATTTACGTGGTTCAAAAGCACGTGGGCTTGACCGCTTTAAAACATAAAGGACTCCTCTTTGATGGCCATCACTTCTTTGCTTAATCTTCGGGAGCCAAGCCAAGCCATTGCGTTTGATTTGTCGGACCGTTCCCGAAAGTCCAAAGCGTAGAGGAAGTGTCCTAGGAAGTTGCTTGATCACGACTGCTCATATCTTGATATCTATTTTTATATATGATCGCACTGGCACGTGAATCGGGAAAAAAAAATCCCTCTCTAGATATGTGAGCAACTACCTTTCAATCTCAAAGAGTGAGTTTAACTTGATACGATGGAAGGGCGTCATGGAGACCCGATACCTTCACCAAAGGAGATCGTGAATGAAGATTCCAAATCCGAGCCTGTCGACGAATCTGGTTGGACCAACATTCATTTAGAAAATTAGATCATTGAATTATGGATCAATTAGAATATATTAACTGATTGTATAACTTATTAAGTCATTGAATTATGGGTCAATTAGAATATATTAATCAATTATAGAACTTTTCTTACACATTTAGACGTGAATTCTAACACGATGTGTAGGAGGAATCACCTAAATTAGGTTTTTTTTTTTTTTTTTTTTCCGTCGAGACCAAGATAGGTTTTAGGCGCATCAAAGTTAACTCAAAATGTCAAGCAGGGCGCAAAAGGCAATAGAAAATTCGCTGCTTTTGGAACCGGATGAGCCTATGGAACGAGGGGTTCTAAACTTCTAAATCGTGTTTTGACTTTCGAGTCGTGTCATTAATTAGGGTGACGTAACTTGTCCAAATCCAATTCGTGAATATTTACATAAAATTTCTGAAGGATAAGCCCGTGAGATTCCAAGGCATCTGGATATTCGCTTGTTATGAGAGGATCTACCAAGCCTACCTTTGACTTTGAAAAAATGATAAAAAAAAAAAAATGGTAAATTTATTATACTTATGTCAATCTAATTCTAAACATCCCAATTGTATCAATTAAATCCTTAATTTTTTCATGTTTTGTCAATTAAGCTCATCCAGTCAATTTTAGCCATAAATCATTGACGTAAATATCAATCATTTTATGTAACACAACTGACATAGATGTGGATGGTTTATATAATTTTTAAAAATTAATTTTTTATTTTTTATTTTCCTTTTTTTTATATTCCAAGCCCCAGTGAGGGCCACTCGCCTTTGGTCCAGGAGGATCGGCTGATGACCCTCGCTAGACTTGGTAGGAAAAAAAAAAAAGATAAAGAAAGAAATTATAAAAAATTATCATTGTCAGCACTAGTTGTCATGGGTGACACTTTTGGCATCCACATTGTAATTTATAGATAAAATTAATCGGATGAACTCAATTGAGAAAAATTAAAAAGGTTTACGACTCAATTGACACAATTGAAAAATTTATTATTGAATCGGCACAAGTACAATAATTTAGGAATTCTTTTTAATGATTTTCCCTCTTGGCTTTATACAACTATGAGATTTCAAGCCATGGATTGTCTTTGGGCCACAGTGATCCAGCCATTAAGTTCATGATTTAGTCACAACTAGAGATTTGCAATATCTATTAGGAATCCCTTTGGGATAAATTGAATATGGGTCACTTAAAAAATTTAAAAACAGATCAAAATGAGTTCACAACAGAAAACCTAACGTTATATGAGTCATTGCGAGTATACACTCAGACTCATATTCAACCCATTTAGATTATTAGTTCAAACTCAAAATGTAACTATGTGAAATCACGGTCCACCAAGAGCCGGGTGAGGGACACAACTTGCAACTGCTCGTCCTCGTGAACCCCCGGTCGTTGGTCAATCAAGCACCGTCACCGTCTCCCATCGCTTGTTGCTAGCATTACTCATTTTTTAGCACCTGCCGCCATCGTCCGTTCTCACTTTTAGATCTCCTCTTCCCCTCCCTCCAAGGCTTAAAACCTCCGATCTGAGGTGGAGGGCCTCCACTGGCTTCGAATATGAGGTTGAGGAAAAAAAAGTAGATGGCCGATGTTCTACGTGGCACGTGCCAATTGCAATATAAACTCTCTTTTTTTGAAAAAAAAAAGGAGCAGAAATCTAAAATTGGCTGAAAAGTAGGTGAAGTAAAAAAGGTCAAAAAAGGGTGGAGCAACGGGCGCTTCACATGGACAAACTAAAAAAACGAGTGCAGAAACAGACCCGAAATGAAAATTTTGGGCCGGTAATTGGGCTTTACAAAGGGCCGACAATAAACTCGCAGGTCGACTCGTTGTTGTTTAGTTTAGTTTCGTTTACTTTCTAAGTGGGGTCCTCTTACCGACCCCCAAAAAAAAAAAAAAAAAAAAAAAAAAAAAAAGTGTCATCCGTTAAAAGGAGAAGGAGATGAAAAAGCCAGTCTTGCAAATTTGCTTTCAATTCCAATACGGAAATTTTGAAGCGCTCATTTGGTAAAACATTGTTATCGTGATGAATATTAAAAGATTACATCATCGCCATCATCATCATCAGCATGTCTGTTCGAGAGAACTACAAAAATTACTAAAGTACAAATGTTTGATGAAGAAAGTCAATATGCCAAGAGATTTTTATTTTTTTTTGGGGGTTGTGGCCATAATGTCTGAATTGTTATCTCTGGCGGGCGTGAAGGTTTACTAAAAAAGAAGCTTATGCCTTCTAGTTCTCGTTCTATCAATTCAATGAGCAGGCGACATAGATCCCGATACTTATTCATGTCTCCGACTCCGAGCAATTTCCTCTACTGGCTTTGTCGAGTCCGAAATAGAATTCATGCAAGCTTCAAGTCCCATTCTTGCTGCTTTATTTCTCTATGTACTTAGTAATCGCGTGGTCTGAAACTCCAGTTCTCATCAACAGGGAAAAGAAATGAAAGGCTCTGATCTGCGTGCGTCCGCAAATGGGGGAGTCGTTTGTTACAAACTTGAAAATTTGGGAGTTCATACGAGAACAAATTTAAAAAGTGGGGCCCTTTCTGGCAAATTATTTATCCTTTTCTGATGGGAAGACAAGTTGAAATTTTCTTGTTTAAAAAAGCGGGGAGAAAGTACATTTCCAAATCCACCCTAGTTCCGTAAATCATCCCGTGATCAGAATTGCCGTGACAAAATCCGTTTCTTAGTGGGCATGTCAATTTGTTGCTGACGAAGATACCACTCAAACTTCCAAAAAAAAAATTAATTAAAATATGAAAAATAAATTACTTTAAGCAGCTTTTTTTTAAAAATAAACTAATTCCTTATTATTAATAATTTATGAAATTCTATGTCATACCAGCAAAAGTTGGCGCACGCAATGCTGCGGTAATATGAAAAGGAGCCTCATGGAGGAAAGGAAAAATGTGATTCGAGTTATTTCAAAAACTAAATTTGAATGGTTGTAAAATAAGAAAAGCCATTTTAGTTTTAGAATTTATACAAGAGAGATTAATTGGATGACGTTGATAAATTTTGGTCACATTTTAAATCACTATTTCATCCATTGCTTAGAGATACACAGTAATTATTGTTTTTTTTTAGCTAACATGGATATTTTATAGAATTTTTAGGTGAAAGTTCGAGATAGAATATTTCCTTCGGATGTACTTAAAGTTTACAAGTATTAGCGAGTATCTCAAGGCATTTATTAGATAATTAAATTAAAAATTATATCATAAAGTCTAATTAGTAAGCGCTTAGTGACCCGTTGACACGTTATGAAAATCCTCGTTCTCTGCCAAGCCATTGTCAATCAATAATATTCCGCCATAAGCATTTTGCATAATGGAGGGGCTAAATAGTCATTTCGTCCGCCAATAATTGTCCTTTCGGCCTCTTCCTAATTCGACTTTTCTTTTCTCCTATAATTTTTAGGTCAATGGGCACTTAAAAACCACTTCTTCTAATTTTTTTTAAAATAATTTTTTGGGATCTTCCAAAGCCAATTAGCTAATAAAAAATTGGTGTTATAACTTTACACGTCGATATTAATATATCTCGAGATATTTTATATATTCTGCATCAAACAATAAAAAAGAGGAGCAGCAAATTTTTGGAAACAAAAGATACGAAAGCCAACTCGAGATTCTTTACCAAAAAAAAAAAAAAAAAAAAAAGCCAACTCGAGACAAATAAATCAGCAAAATCTGGATAAAATAAGAAAATGTGTTTTTTTGTTTAATGTAATTGAATCTGGATAGCTTATTTTATTCATTTGTCTGAATAAAACAAAGGGATCTTGACGTGGTGGATCTTGGCGACTGCATCCGGAGGGTGGCGTTATCTTGAACTTGAATTCTTGATTTGTCCGTGCTCTCGGTCCCATGTACATCGCCATCGTCCACGAATAATTCATCAACTTTCAAGACGCAGTCCCCTCTGCGTTCTATCTCTCTCTACAGTCTCCTGGTCCTTTGCATGAATTCGTGGAGCTCCGGACAAACAGGAAGATGGTGATCGCCCGGCTCCTACGCTCCCAGGTCCGTATTCTTTCGCACGGCGATCGCTATCGTCGTCGCCGTCGCCTCCGTTTCTTGATTTCTGCCGATGGGTCGTTTTGATTGCGGGAGAACTTTGGAGGGTCGGAGAGGGCAACTTGCCCCGGGCTGAGTAATGGCCAAAGTTGGGTCCTTTCTTGTTCTTGATCTCGTCGTCGTGATGTTGGAAAGATACGCGATTTGTTGATGGAGTAGTGCGAGCTTGGGTTCATCAGTGTCGGGTGCTTGGTGTTTTTCTTCAGTTTCTTACTTTTTATCTTTTGGGTTACGTTCTTCATTTTTTTTTTCTTTTGAATCGATTCGCTGTTCTTGTTTTTTGGGTAACTCCGTTCAATCTAGTTTGTTTCTTAGTTCGCCAATTACCCAGTTGTGATTGCAGTTTAATTTCGCTGCTGCAGAGATGCCGAATGAGAGTATCTAGACGCATCACCATGTTTACTAGATTTCTTTATGCTTATGTTGAATCGCTCCAAGATTGGTCCAGATCCTGGAATCAGGGTTTTGGTCTTGTAGACTGACGCAAAATGTGTGTGTAGAGAGAGAGAGAGAGAGTCATATTTCATACATTGAGTAAATTGTACCGAAACCCAATAGGCAAACTCTCCTCAGTAATTAAGAGCAGTGTGTGAAAACAGCGCTAGATATGAACAATTCATATTTTGCTAGGAAAGTAAAACATCCATCCTAGTTATTTTGGAAGGACTGATGTGTGAATCGGTCCGAGATTAATTGATTCTCTTAAGAAGACTTCTTTATTCAACTGTGCTGTATTTCTCATTCTGCGCTTCATTATGGCCACTGCAACCTCCATGAGTTGTTGGCTTATGATTTTAGCGACTTGTTTGACACTTCTTGTGGTTGAGTTCCATGCATGCAATAAATTAGCAGAACCACGTCTGATTGAGAGTAATGACAAACAGTACTGCAAAAGTTCTTCTCAGAACTCCATGTAATTTCTTCTGCTCCTTTCGTGCAGTAGTCTCTTATGTCGAAAACTATGAGGGCCCTTTTTTATTTGAAATGGATTGAATTTGGAGGTTGATTAATTTTTGTGCTTAGATCTGGAACTGAAGCTATTAAGCACAATTTACTGTTTATTCTTGCTTTATTACAGCAACTAAACTTTGCTCTATAGTTTCATATATCATGTTCAAAGATGGCATGAGGTTATGAATGTCTAAAACTGAAAAAAGCAGTCGAGTGTGGATTGCATCTGTCTTCAGCTGTCCTGCTTTATATCTGGCCACACTTTCTGTTGCTTGTGTGATGGTAATCCGTGTTTTTCTACTTTTAGCTTTCTTCATATGCAAGACATGCATCTTCAAAAAGTTGCCAGGAGCACCTCGTACAAGTTCCTATACTTGCCAGACTGTATAGCTCCGGGGCATCCTTACAGAAGGAAGAATCAGCTGAATCAAAAGATGGTCTAGGGTATGTGGTTTTTCTTGTTTAACTTACTCTATGGCTCTAAGGCATCCTTTGATGGTATTTACCTATATACTGCACACCATGCATCAATATAAATTATGGCATTATTAGAGTCAGATTAATGTATTTGTGGTAACATCAGGAATGCCATCCTATATGTTACTGATGCAACATTGTTAATACATTGGATACTTCTAGGTTTAAGGGCCATGATATGCTGGCTCCTTTTACAGCGGGCTGGCAAACTACAGACTTGCATCCATTGGTGATTGAAAGGTCTGAGGTAGGTGTTCATCATATTGCCAAAGTTAATCTGGTATATACATTGTAGAAGCATGCAGCTGACGCCACTCACTCATAAAAGCCTTACCTATTGTTGGTAGTTGTTATTTGAATATGATTCATTCTTTTTAAAAATTTGGAGCTTATTCTCGTGTTAATGACTGATTTCAGGGTAGCTACGTGTATGACATTAATGGGAAGAAATATCTCGACTCTCTGGCGGGTCTATGGTGCACGGCATTAGGTATTCTTGACTTCCTCTGAAATCAAAATCCCCCCTTCCATCCTCGGATATTGGTGATGCTTGAAAGATTATAAACCTCATTATCCACAGCCCCTCGCTCAGTAATGGGAAAGGAAAGAGAAGAGAGGAAATTGCTTACAGATCTGTCACTTGTAACTTTTTGTCCCGAGAATTTCTGCCCATGAATATATGACTGATAAGTCACGTGCCCATCCCTTGTAGAAGTCCTCCAATACTTCTGTCTTTTGCTTTCTTCTCTGATCACAACTTGTACAAGTTTAGAACTTACTGAAAAATGGCAGTAATGTTATCACTTTAAATCCTGATCACTGATTTGATAATTGCAGGTGGCAATGAACCACAACTTGTTAATGCTGCTGTAGCGCAGTTGAACACCTTGCCATTTTATCACTCATTTTGGAATCGCACTACCAAACCATCTCTGGTACAAGATGATTCTTTAGTTTTCTATGATAGTTACATCATGACTCGTTTTCTTTGCATGATGCCACATATTTAGACGATATGTTTCTGTTGCTTTCTGGTGTTTCCAACTTCCTGTTACATGATGTCCCTTGTAGACTTTTACAGCTTTGTCAGTTATTATTTCTGAATGAACGGACAATGAAGAACGGCTCTAAAATGACTCCTTGAGTACTATCTCATATTTCAGGACCTTGCTAAGGAACTTCTAGAAACTTTTACTGCAAGGAAAATGGCTAAGGCGTTTTTTACCAATAGTGGATCAGAAGCCAATGATACTCAGGTATGATAGTCTCCTTGATGGGATTGTCTTAATAAGATGAAGCATTTAGGGATGTGAGGAAACTCTTCTTTTATTAACTGTAGCATCGGATAAAAATCCTGACATTGTTTAAAGTATAAACCAAGGAAGCTAGGCTGGAGAGGATTGATGTTGCTCATATTTGCCAGCTAGAGCTAATAAATTAGATTTATTATCCAGTTAGGATGTGCATAAAGAGAGATTTATGCTTTCTTAAGCATTCTGTAAATGACTAATGAAGATGAACAGATAGAAAAAGGAAAAAGGAAAAAGAGAAAAGAAAAGAGAGGAAATTATCCTGATCACAAGCAATTATGATGATGTTCTGCTCAAACTTTTGCTCGTTCATGTGTGAAGTGAAAGTGATAATTTTGGGTGAAAGTACTGTTGTTCTTCTCATGAAGCTTCCTGCAATATCTACAGCCACTGATCCAGTACAACAGTCAGGTCACTACCAGAATGTGTTATAACCATTTTTACTTTGATCAATGTGACTATAGGTGAAGTTGGTATGGTACTACAATAACGCACTTGGAAGACCTGAAAAGAAGAAGTTTATAGCTCGTGCAAAATCGTAGGTGTTATCACTCAGTACTCATGGTTTCTCTCTGTATTACCAAAGTGGGACTCATGTTATTTCTGCTTTTTGATAGCTATCATGGTTCAACATTGATATCAGCAAGTCTTTCTGGGTAAGTTAATTATATTTTGCTATACAAAAACCTTTACTAATAGGAGGCTCTCTAATTAACTGACACATTAGCGCATTGTCTCAACAGCCTACCAGCACTGCATCAGAAGTTTGATTTGCCTGCTCCATTTGTGTTGCATACTGACTGTCCTCACTACTGGAGATATCATCTTCCAGGTTCTAGCTTGGACAGTTTGTCTGTGGTAATAACTGCTACTCTGTGAAACTTTTACTCAGCAATTGGCTAAATGCATTTGTAGGTGAGACGGAAGAGGAGTTCTCAACCAGATTAGCCAATAACTTGGAGAATCTTATCCTCAAAGAAGGACCGGAGACGGTAATTACTCTCTCTCTCTCTCTCTCTCTCTCTCACATCACAAACCCACACGTGCACGTGCGCAAGCTCAGGTTTGTATTCACGGATACAAGTGTGGTAAGTGCTCGCTCACTTGCCTCTGCACGTGTAAATTGCATCCACTTGACCTCTGGTTATTGGCCTTAATATGATAGTTTGCTAACCATTTGCAAATCATACTGGTGCTAGAGTACCAATCTTTCTTGATGAATTGAATGGAATGCCCCGATCTTTCCTGATGAAACTCTGGTGGTTCCTTTGCAGATTGCTGCATTTATTGCTGAACCTGTTATGGGGGCTGGAGGTGTCATACCTCCTCCAGCAACATATTTTGAGAAGGTGAGTGGGGGCCAAAAATAATTTCATTTATAAAGGCTTCCAGTGCTCATGGTGGACAGCTAAAAGCCTGTCTTTCTTGGGTTCCGTTCTTTGCATGAATTTTCTTACTCACACTGCTTATTAGACAATAATTTATGGGCAGAATTGTATCTTGCCTACGCATTGGAGATCATAAATGAATTTTTACTGCTTCTTCTCATCGATGACTTGTGCTCCATACAATGTAGGTTCAAGCTGTTGTCAAGAAATACGATATTCTGTTTATCGCAGATGAGGTTATTCCACATCCTTATGTGTTGGGTAACTTTTTGTGAGCTCTTTTTGTCTACCGTCAAATTTCAGCTCAAATTTCCTTTTCTTTTAGGTGATTTGTGCATTTGGAAGGCTGGGAACGATGTATGGATGTGACAAGTACAATATCAAACCAGACCTTGTAACTGTGGCTAAGGTAAGATTCAGAGATTCTACATGTACTTTTGGCAAGTTAGGCCTGAAAATTCACTCTAGATAAGTTGTTTTTCCCAACTCCTAAAGATAAAGTGTTCTCCTTTTCAGGATCAATGATTTTTTCTTCTTCATGTATTAATTCTTCAGGCCCTTTCTTCTGCTTATTTGCCCATTGGAGCCGTAATGATGAGCCCTGAAGTTTCAGATGTAATTTACTCTCAAAGCAACAAACTTGGTATGTCAGTTCCTTTTTCTTTATTATTTCTTTCCTTCTGCATTTTGTGTGTTTCTTCTCACGAATTTCCTTTTTATTAGGTTCTTTTTCCCATGGATTCACATATTCTGGACATCCTGTATCCTGTGCTGTTGCAATAGAAGCCCTCAAGATATACAAGTTTGTTCCTATTTTCATATGTTCCACATTGGGTCAAGTGTCTCTGAGATTTGTTAGTTTCTTCCGATGCATCTCTAAATTTCATTTTGATGTTTTTGCAGGGAAAGAAACATTACTGAACAAGTAAATAGAATTGCTCCAAAATTTCAGGACGGATTGAAAGCCTTCTCGGACAGTCCAATCATCGGAGAGGTACAGTTCATATTTTGCATAACTAGAGCATGTGATAATTCCAACGACTTGATCTCAGTCAATATGTGGTCCTCTTCTGCAGATTCGAGGAACTGGGCTGATTCTTGGCACCGAGTTTACGGACAACAAATCACCTAATGATCCATTTCCTCCTGAATGGGGTAAATCTTATATTAGATTGTCTTTTTTCACAAATTCACTTCTACCACGAAGTGAAAGACTTGATGAACGACAGCACCCGTTTCTTTCATCTAGTAAAATTTGGTCAACATTGAAAGTAAATTGCCTGCATCCAACTTGACCATGCAGACAAAAGGCAAACAAAGTCTCGCTTACCCTTTGATATACATGCGCATGTTTTCAACTAGAAGGACACTTGCGTGCACGAACACTTGCATGCTGCCTAATCCTGATACTAAGATGCATTTTTCATAATCGTTTGAAGTCAATCATGCAGTCCCTTTACAGTTGGTTATATGTTACTGAGTGGAGATTAGCTGCATTGTATTCTCGATTTCTCATTCGAATTTTGATCGAGCGAGTTCCATGTTTCTCAGGAGTCGGTGCGTATTTCGGGGCACAGTGCGAGAAGCATGGTATGTTGGTGCGTGTAGCTGGCGATAACATTATGATGTCTCCACCTTTCATAATCACTCCTGAAGAGATCGATGAGGTAAGTTTACATGCTGCATTCTCGTGTTCCATAATCTAGTTTGAGATCTATCCTCCTCCTGTTTTCTTCCCCTGCCTGAGGAACTTCACTTCAGTATATTGCTTGTGTCCGGTCGCCGTTAGCTTCTCACAGTGAGATGATGATCATGATCATGAACACCATCTGTCTTTCATAGCATTTTATTGTTGGGCTTGACTCCATTCTCTGTCTCAGCTAATAAGAAAGTACGGAAAGGCGCTGAAGGCGACCGAGGAGCGGGTGAAGGAGCTGAAATCTCAGCAGAAGTAATTTCACAGGAGCAGATGACGGCGAAAAAACCGGCGTGGGGTCTCTGCAATGTAAATCCATTTGGCGTTGTGACATATGGAACAAATGGGTATTTAAATAAAGGATCTGCATATCTTCTCATGGTGTGGTTGCCAAACATGTCTCATTCCTTTTGTTCTGGGTTTCACTGCACCGTCACATCCTTTCATGGCTATTCAGGAAAGTTAGTAGGTGACATGAATCGAATGGTTCAGATGAATTTGGGTACCTGGCTCGGCTAGGCGAAATCACTCAATCACGATCTCGATCTCGATCTCAAATGAAATGATTCTTCGAAATTGGTGAAAGCAAGCACGGCAAAAAGGAAATCACTCGGAACAAATGCACTCTTTTTAACTCTTATCAGCGAGCGTCTTGTTATGGATAAGAAGCATTTGTACTTTCAAGCAGTGAAAATGAGTGACCCACTATCAATCTTGCTAACGGGGAGACTTGAGAACATGCAAAATCCAATCTTTTTCACGTTTCGGAGAGATGCATCGGAGTAAAGAGCTCGAGGAACTGTTGCTCTGTTTCCGAAATTAACGCGTCTTTCGACAGAAAAGAGCTGAGATTACAGACCATGAGGTAGAAGAACACAAACGCTGATCGAAATCCGACCTCTTTCATGCGACAAACATCGTTTTGCCCCAAAGAGGAACCGGAGAAGGCTCAAAACTTGTCGGGCTTATCGGCTTTCCTTCTGGCTCTCCGCTTCCTGGAGCTCAAAGACGACTCGAACCCTCCCGCGCTTTCTTCGGATTCATCCAGCTCTCTGAACGATTTCTGCGCGCGCAAGCAGGAGAAGGCAAGACCCGAAAAAGGGTGAAATCCCCTAAGCTCCTCCAACGGCGATAAATCAGAGAACCAGGAAAGCGACGGTAAAGGAAACTCCTTTCTTTCGCCTTACCTCCTTGATCTCCGCGAAGCTGACGGCGTAGAAGGTGACGGCGGCGGCCGCGAGGATCCCGGCCACCGGAATCGCTATCTGCATCGCCGCGTCCATCTCTCTCCCCCGGTATCGAACTTGTGGTTCTACCACGGTTGAGAGGAAGACGATGATGAACCGCGGCGTCCTGCAACTGCAACTTCGACCACCGTTGCAGCGGTCGCGCCACGTCTCGCGTGTGGATAGAGGAACGACGCGTAAAGGCCGTCGGATGTACGCGAGTTCGGTGTACTTCAACCGTTAGATCCCAAGGATTACACGTGGGACCCGGCAAAATCAAGTTCTTCGTCTCTTTTGCGAAAAATATATAAAATTATTTCAATGAAAAATTGTAAATTGATACGTATATAATAAATTTATCTTAAATTAATTTACTATTACTAAAAATCCTAAACTTATACATTTTTGACAAATTTATTTTCAGTTAATATCTATTAAATTAGATTAATACAACAATAAATAAAAAATTAATATATCTATAACAAACGCACAAGAAAACGTCAAAATGGTAAACCCCTCATTTGCCGTGTATAATCAAACTCGGTAATCTGACAGTAGATTGTGAAATAATGAAGGATGCAGGTATATCGATTTATGATTTTTCGTGATATTAACTCATATATTTAATTTGAAAAAATATTACCTTAAAAATTATTGTTTATATTATTTAATCATTCACGAAAATATTTAAATTTAATTTTTGTCAACAACGAAAACTCTTTTCATTGCTATGCAGGCAATAATTTTTTAAGAAAATATTTTTCAAATTAAACAAAATAAACGAAGCCTTGATAAGATATGTATCTCAACACGTGTATGAAACGAAATGTCGTGCGACTAGCATATTCGAAATGCTTTTTAACTTCGTGCTAAAAAGTTGCTTTGATTAGCAAAGACACGATTCGATTCAATAATTTAGTCCGCTCGGACTAAATTAAGGATTGATGGGGGCATACACGATACCGATTTTGAATGAGTCGGGCGTCAACAGTCAAGTTGCACGTGGACAAGAACATTTCTTCTTCTCTTCTTTTCTCTTCTTTTCTCTTCCCTCCCAATTCTTCGAAATGTCCTCATATCCGCGTTCATAACAAGAAGAGAATTCTTCAAGCTGTCTTGACAGAAAAAACGGCAGATTTGATTAAATGATATTTCAATCACCCTTTGGACACGTGTTATTCAATTGGCAGTACATTAAAACTTAATAAATGGTTCATAACTTTTGACTTAATATATAATATGATTCATGAATTTTTAATTAATTCAATATGGTATATGAACTTCTGCCATGCATTTCTAATAAATGGTTTTAAAGCCAATGATAGATTGATAGGTCCTCAATTTGTTCCGGTATTTGGCGACCAACGCTGTTTTCGATTAGGTAAGTATTATGGTGTAACAATGTGGACTCACTTCATGGTTTGGCTCGAAAAAAAAAGGGATGAAGTTGCACGTTAGAGATTTAAATTAAGATTAAGTTAATGCAGAAGCTCCACCAAAATTGTTAAGATACACATATGAGTTGTGTTAAATAAGTTTCATGAGTGGTGTTGAGCAATTAACATATTATAATCAGGTCATATTTTATTTACTTAAACTTTTAAGTGATGATTTTCTTGGTCAAGTTTTTATTGCATGCTTCCAACAGAATATTATCTTTTTATTAATTTGAGATAAAAAAAAAAACATCGAACGTTTCTATTTAAAGAACACATCGAATAAATTTAAAATTCAGAAATCATATTACATGTTAACTTAAAGCTTATCGGCCATTTGTTTTGTTATCTTGTGAAATAATCCATGCAAGTAATAAGGGTCAAAGCTGACGCAGCCCGTTGACTTGATCGCTTCATAGCCTCTTCCCCTCTCGACCAACCTCTGTCGTCGTCGGCGGAAGCCGTGTCGTGTCATGGGCGTCGCTCGCTGTTGCTTGTCGGAGAGAGAGAGATACATATAACTAGCCGAACCGCTGCAGCAGCCAGCGATGACGTCTCGTCTCGGAAGAAGTAGTTTGCCTTCCTCGCAGCCTCCTACGCATATCCCCGGACGAAGCAAAGGAAGCGCCTCCCCCCCGCCTGCTCCGTCCCGATCCTCCTCCTCCTTCCCGATCCTTCCGTTTCCGTAGCAGCCGGGTAAGTAATCGCGTCGCGGGCGCGCCCTTCTCGCTTGTTTCGTTTCTGGGTTCGGCCTTTTCTTTGGTGGCAAGTTGAGGTGGGGCGTGGGGCTTGCTGGGTTTTTCGATTGGATTGAGTTGCGATGTGGGTGCTCGCGTTCTTGGCGGTTTCGTTTCGTTTCCTCGTCTCGCTCTTTCTCCTGTCGATTTGGTCTCCTCTCGAGTTGCGGTCGGTTGGGATGATGCTTGATACGGTTAGGAACGGTGTGGGGGTATTGCTTGAGCTGGTGCGCTGCGTCTTTTCGGTGATCCGGTTAGGTTCCTCTGTTCTTGCCTTCCGGATTGATCTGTTTATGTGGGTCATTCCGTTTCGGGCTGGTGAATTAGGTTCTGTATTGGAAAGTTTGTAACTGTTCGACGATTTTCTGTTATCTTTTGGTTTTTTTTTTGCTGCATGGCCGGGGCGATTGTGAGATGATCTGGTTCGTTTTAATCTTTTTGTGGACTTCATATGGAGTTTGGTTTCTATGTAGCATGACGGAAAGCTGTAGTAATGCGAGTCGGAGCTCTAGCTCGAGCTTGAACAGCAGCTTCCATGACGATACGGAGGACGACCAAACCATCGCGGCCATTTTGGCAGAGGAGGAGAGCTCTAAGGTAGATGGGAAGCTTTCAAAGAGACTATCTCACCTGGATTCTATCCCGGTATGTTCTTGCCTCCTTCATGTCACGGTACCTAATATTTCTACCAGATTCCTTTCTTTCCTAAGAAAATTCATGTCTACCACTCTCCTTGAAGCAATTGAGGAGGTTCTTTTTGCTTCTTTTTGTTTGATTACGGTATTGTTTATGCCAACCTTCGTTGATTACACCGACGCAATAGCTTGACTCGCTATTTATGCAATTGCTAGAAATTTAGACTCAGTCTCGAGTAGTACATGTTTTTGGATTGTAATTCCTACTGATTTACTTCATTGATGGTCATTGCTTCTCATTCAGTGTGGGCTTCATGACATCTTCAAATGTTACGTTGTTTTTTTTCTTCAGACTTGACCATTTTTATAACACTAGCTGATGCCTAAGTTAAAAAATTCTCCGAATACTGGAGATTAATCCATATATTAGGCCAATCTATTTCTAATGTTTTAGCTCCAAAATATGTGAAGACACACTAGCACAGAGTAGTTATTGGTTTCCCTGAAGACTAGATGTAGGCACTGTGCACAAAATTTAACCTTTTTTGGGGCTTACATCCTAAAACTTGTACTTGTTGATTGATGGCTTCAAAGAATTCAGAGAAGCAGCAGCAATTTTTTTATTTTACCGTTGCTTGGTAATGTTGAGTTCATTAGTGTTGAACCCTTTACCCTATGTCTCCACTCTCATTGTCACTGCCATTAGGAGAAATTCCTAGTAGCTTGGTATGACATTGCTGGTTTGAGCTGTGGATAGTAATTACAATGGGCAGGTGATTTACAAGTTTACTGTGTTGGCAGCACACTCCTCGGGTAATTGAAAAGATTCCTGACGTAAGCGAAGCAACATTGGATCATGAGCGGCTCTCTGAGAGGTTTTGTGACTTTTGCAGTCGATCATGTTTAGTGTTAGAATATACCGATACTGTTATGCTAGGCTCAGCATGGTCCTCTTTATGCAATTTCATTTTCCTAGTATTCACCTCTCTATCATCAACTAATTTTTGTTTTATTGAACTGAAGATTGTCATCAAGATTAATCGCTTGTTTTCATATCCCGAATATCCAGCTACTTGGCCCTTTTCCTTTTTTGGCTTTTTGTGTTTTCTTTGCATCATGCGATAATACTGATAAGCCTGAATTAAAACATCTTTTTGATATGACAATTGCTGCTGTCCCTTTCCCTTTATCTATGATGGTTATCAATTCAATATGAAATGCTGAGAAGTGAAGTCATATTTGCCATGCATGTTTATTTATTCTTAGGTCTAATACACTGCATCTTAGGATTGCATTCTTTGTTTTTCCCCTTCTCTCAGATTAGTGACGTATGATCTGGAGGAGATGCAAATTGAAGGTGATGGAAATTGCCAGGTTTGGCTCTAGAGATAATTCTTTCATGGTTTGTCATGATGGAAAGCCATTTTGTGATGCTATTTCAAATTGAGCAGTTCCGAGCATTAGCTGATCAATTATTTCGCAATCCAGACCATCACAAGGTTGTAAGGAAGGAGGTAATAAAGCAGGTATGATTGATACTTTTATCCCAAGTTTTTAATAGTACTCCCTTTGATCTTCTGCCTCTGCAGAGATGTATTGGAAGAGATGTAATCAAATGCCTCAAAGATTGCTTATGTTGTCTATTAAAATTTAGAAACTTTCATCTTATGATTTTGTCTGCTTTGATTCCAATTTTCGTTTTATTCCAGCTAAAGCATGAGAGGAAATTATATGAGAGTTATGTGCCCATGAAGTACAAGAGCTATTTAAAGAAGATGAAAAAGTTAGATATCTTCAGTAACATAGCTTTGTTTATTTTGCTATCCATATGCTAGTTGTGGATTTCCCGAGTCTGATTTTTTTTTTTTTTCTCCGTATGCCTCCAGATCTGGAGAATGGGGAGACCATGTCACGCTGCAAGCAGCTGCAGACCGTGTGAGTGGAAGTTTTGTTGTTGGATTTTTTTTTTTTTTCTGGTCAAGTGAGCATACCTTGCTGAAGGCCTAATGTTTTTCAGGTGGCATTGCTGCTGTCCAGTTTATCTTTTTGTAGACTTATATAACCATTCATGTTGTGATGTGAATAGGCTAAAACCATGTTTGACTTCAGTTTTGGTATTTTGGGATATGACTTCTGCCATCAGTTACCTAAACTTTGCTAAAGTCTTTCATAGCATGTTATTCATGCAGGATCCTGAGTTAGTAGCATCTTAAGCTGAATGACCTTGTTTCCAAAGCATTCAAAGCTCTCTTAAGGAATAATCTGCAAACATGAGCTTTGTTCCGCTCTAGTTGGACTTCTTTCTTCAGTGTAACTATGTTCAACCTTTCAGATTTACTGCCTTAAATTAACTTTTAGAAAGACATCTTTCTGTCGGACTAGCTATTCCACAGTGACTGAGTCACGATTGCATTTAAGTTTTGCCAAAAATAAGAATAGTAAACATATATCTGTTTCAAGATAACTAAAGAGTCCACAATCAAACTCAATTGAATGAGGAAAGCATCATATAATTCTATCAGGTGCAAAGTTTGAAGCAACTAACCAACTGGATGGCAAGTCTTTTTTAGTCTTGAAAATATCCGGTGCTTCCCCTGCATCACTGTCTTCGAATTAAAATATAGCTTCTGTCCCATGTTGCAACATTTTGCCAGCCTTAATCTTTCTACATGCTCTTTTTTTTGTGTTTCTGATTTGGTCAGTTTCTCATTATTTTTTACTACAATTTTTCATGCTATTCTTCATCATGATATTAGTGTTCCCCTCTTTTAGTAAATTGAAATGCCTTTCTCTGATGACTTGTTGACTTATTCATGCTCGTTCGGTGATATTTGTAGTTTGCAGCAAAAATTAATTTGGTGACCTCTTTTAAGGAAACATCATACATTGAGATTGTTCCAAATGGGAAGACTCCTACAAAAGGTAAATAATAATAAATATTGTGACAATTCAGTAACCTCCCTGCATGTTTGAGCCTACTGGT
The DNA here is from genome assembly GCA_014182715.1 of Eucalyptus cloeziana. Taxonomy (NCBI): domain Eukaryota; kingdom Viridiplantae; phylum Streptophyta; class Magnoliopsida; order Myrtales; family Myrtaceae; genus Eucalyptus; species Eucalyptus cloeziana. Next base: position 14,638,163 of record CM024644.1, on the reverse strand, counting down.
CGTTCCCATTCCTTTCATAATCTGTCCACCCAAACATGGTTTGTTTCCTTTTTTCTATTTTGTTTGTGAATAATGATAATACTGGTATAAATAACTGCTATGAGCCTTTGAGTTTAAATGTCTACTTTGACAATGTGTCTTGTGCATCACATTGTCAAATTTTTGTGGACTTGGATTGCCTCTTTGCCTTCACAAAGCTACAGATGACAACATAGCATCGAAATTATATAAAGGGAATAGCAAGCAGTACCCTCAATTGGTAACCAAAGCCCTTGCAGCGGCCCTTTTTTGGTTGCTGGAACATATTAATCCAATGGTTTTTCATAACTTCTCATTGTTAAAAGTAGATGCCTCTCTCTTCATTATCTAAATAAAGATCCGACAATCAAAAAATTCTGTTTTATGTCAAAGAAGGTTCTTTTTCCATTTTGGATTTTTATTGGCTACGTGCTTTTTTGACTCTCAGTTTGATTATTACGTTTGTTATTGTGGGACATATATGTTAGTATTACTTTGGTAGCTCGTAACTCCAATGGACCACTAAGTAGCCATCTCTGCATGATACTTGCCGGCTGTACATTGTACTGTTTATGGCAATTTATGTGAGAGACCTGGTTGAAGTGCTGCTTATTTTTAACTGCTGGCTTATCACGGCCTTCTTGTGACTCCAGAGTTGTGGCTCAGCTTTTGGAGTGAAGTACACTACAATTCATTATACGAAAGAGGAGGTGAGGATGCGCAACCTTTCATATCTGTGCTCTTCTGCTTATGGTGACTACTCATGTCTCTCACTCTTGGCCCTAAATAACAAAAGATGCTTTGGTGGTTTTTGTTTTCTGCAGATGTTCCTGCTCAAAAGCCCCGAAAAAAGCACTGGCTTTTCTGAAGAGTCAATGTTATCATGAGGTCGACCTGCAGCATTGGCAGCTGTTAGTGGAATGCATTGTTGGCATATGCTGTGCTATCAGCGTTACTTCAACTGCCGAGAAAACTTAGTTTGGAGATCTGTTTTCAGATCATCGTTTTCTGTACATAACAGCAGTCCTAGACTGAAGAAGACAGACACTCGTGGGCACATGACAACCCCGAGTTCGCGGAAATTACTTTTATTGTAGACCTTTCTAGTTGTTTTTACATTCTTTGGAACAAAACTAAATTGGAGGAAGATAGCGAACGAAAGACCTGAAGTTGTTTAAAGGAATTATAAGTTGGAAGGTCGTCCTTTCTATATTCTAGGCATTGTATTTATTCTTACATGGCTATGGAGTGGTCGGTATGGGGGATCTATTTCAGGCATTTTGACAGGGTATGGTAATGAAACATAGTGTTTCGTGAATTTCCCAAAGACATGAGGACGTTGCCGATTCTCTAGCTTTTTAGCCGAAAGCATAGCGAAAGATAGATTGAAAGAAGCTTTACCCAAAAAAAAGATAGTTTCAAAGAAGCCGATGCATCTCGCATTCAGAGAATTTCGGTATACCACATTGTTGTGGTTCATCTTGTCAGTCGGGGCGATTAAGCCGGAGTCTGCAAAGATTCGTTCCTTCCTTGAACTCGAAAGCATAGTCGAACTGGAAAGAAATCATAGCGAAATCGGAATCAGGATTTCGTAGGGACTCTAGAATGATTCGGTATGGTAAGCCATTCTTTTCCATGGCATAGCAACAGACTGCTACAGGGGAAGAAAGGAAGATTCAAAGGATATACTTTGAGTGAGCCCTACTCTGAAGAAAATGCCTCAATGGTAGTAGAAACCCAATACAACAGTCTTTCTGCTTTGAGATTGAGCCCGTTTGGTTCGGCACCATTGGGAGAATGTAAATACATTTAAGGTAAAGGGGTTTTTCGAAATGTTACACCGTTTGATAAATTGTAGCATCGAAAGGTTACTTAGCATAAATACTATTTGGCAAAACTCACCTTTGTAATTAGCTTTGGCTATTTTTTTTTTTTTTTTTTTTTTTTAAAGTCTGAAAATAAAATCCGGCGGCCAACTAATCACTAGCCAACTGCCAGATCTGGCGGCTGAGGTCGCGACCTTAGGCAGCGTCGCTTGACGCGTGCAAGCTAGACGATGCTGCCTGGGTCCGCGCCCGAGGACGCGCGGCGGTGGTGGCTACCAAAGAAGCCGAACTCTCAGGCAGTGGGGAAGACAGAGACGAACGGGGAAGAAGGGGGAAGAAGATGAACAGTAATGGTGATGAACAGTGAACTTGCATTTCCGAAATACCAATGCTCAAAGCGGGTCTGGACATGCATTGGGTTTTCAGCATTGGGAATGAAAATGCTGATATTTGGCCAAGGAATTTTCGAAAATGATCGCCAAATACAAAATATTTTTCCCAAGAGACTTTGGGGACACAAAACCCCTTGAAAAAGCTGAACCAAACGAGGCTATAGTGGACTAAAAGAAACTTCAGGGATATGAAGTTATGTGAATAGAGAATTGATACGAGGTTCCTCTGACATTGAAAGTAATTTCGATAATGACAAAACAATAATCGCGAGTCAATCCCCATGTTGTTATTGTACACATCAGCAGAAAAACCTTCTCAATTATGAATTAGAGTCCATGCCCTTCGTGATCTCACCTAATGTGCGAAGGCGGGAACGATGATGCATCACGCTTCGAAAGGTTTTATCGAATCTGTGGACGGTCGCATCCACGTGGATACTGATTTTGCTTTTGCAAGTGCATTCCCTTTGCCGTGAGAACTTTCTTCTGTCCACGCCTTTTGGTTTGGAGTTATCTATCTGTTCTTTTCATGTAAGATGCCTTCAAGTACTGCTGTTCACTTTTAAGAAAGAATTCGAGGAACCAAAGAGTAACACGCGTCGAGCAAATTAAAAAGTCTAGTTAGATCACCATGCATCTAAATCAATTTCCTATATGCGCAAATCTCGGGTTCACCGTTGCTGTCAAACCAGCCCGGAACATGGTCCCGGACAGCAAACACGTTGTCGGCAAGCATCGACATGTATCAGAATACGTATATGGACCATTGTACGTTGGAATATTTATACAGTGCTTCTCCGACACAACGGTTGAAATACATTCGTTACATGCTGTAAGAAATTATCACTACACTCATTAGCTGCAAAAGTAGAAAGGAAGAAAGAGAAAAAGCTTCGTCCTTTAATCGCTAAAAACTCCAAGAATCCTTCCTCGAGCGATCTTTGCAGATCGTCTGTCGTGGGTGTTTGATTGATTGATTGTAATGACGTCCGTAGTCATCCCATCAGTAAAAAAAAATGGACTCGAAAAATGTCCAGACGAATCCGAGCTGAACACATGACGCGCGTACGATCTGTCCGATCTTACTTCTGATGATGGCGATATGATGGAGACCCATTAGAACCTTGCAGAAGACGACACCGCTGTCTCTATCTCTCTCTCTCTCTACCCTGCGAGTCTTGTCTTCGTCTCATTGGCTTCGATACAAAGCCGCTTCCTTCGGCGCTTCCGGCTTTTCTCGTCTCGTACCAAGGTGGGTCGGTTTCGGTGGTTGCCCATTCTCTGCCACGCACCCCCATTTCGAAATTTCTCCTCTCTCTCTCTCTCTCTCTGCCGGCCGCTCTGAGGTATTCGCAGCTCTCTCTCTCTCTCTCTCTCTCTCTCTCTACAGTGTACGAGGTGGGGGGTTGCCATTACTTCTTGTCGCTTCCGGTTCTCCATTTCCGTGCTGCATCTAAATTTGTTTCTGCATCTGTGGTCTTGACTTTCCTTCTCTTTCTGTCGGTGCTCTCTCTTGTTTTTGTCATTTTCCAATCAATCACGACACTCCTCCTGAATTTTTCGCCTTTCCTGTGAATTCTCCGACATCGTTGGACTTCGCGTGTGTATGAATTTCTCGGGTGCAAATCTCTGGCCTCCCTCTCTTTGAACCCGAGCAATTCCTTTGATTTGTGAGTGTTCTTTTTCTTTGTTGAGAATTTGCTTTCGGTATGCATCGACCAATTCAAAGATCCAAACTTTCTCCAATAAAACTGGACAAGATCGGCTCTGGGATCCTGCACATCACTTCTACTTCGGAAAACCACTGAATAACTTAATTATCGAGAGGCATAAAAAGGGTTGAAAAAGAAATTGTTGTCCACCAATTCAAAGATCAAAACTTTCTCCAATCCTGCATCTCAGTTCTACTTCAAAAAACCACTGAATCACCTCCAAATTGAGGGGCTCAAAAGGGGCTGGAAAAGGAAACGCTGTCCTGTGATCTAGCTCTGAATTATGATTGCCTGACTGTCAGTGTTATAATTTGCAGTGATTTAGTTCGCATCAGATGGTGGTGGAGACTAGAAGAAGAAGTGGCAGCGATGGCGGCAGCACCGAGCAGGTTCGGAAAGTAGTACTAGGAATAGGATACTGTGTTCAGGGGCTGAGGTGCTTCCCATGGATGGCTGTCAACTTCTTCCTCAAGGATGGCCTCAATGTGGAACCCTCGACCCTCCAGATCCTCCAGAACGCGGCCAACCTTCCCATGGTCGCCAAGCCTCTCTATGGGGTGGTGTCCGACGCATTTTATATTCGGGGCCAACACCGCCTGCCCTACATTGCTCTCGGAGGTAAGTGTTTGGGGTCCGTTTGTTGGTCCAGCATCTACGCGTTCTCTTGGTTTCAATGAAGAAGTATATGGATGCTGCTTTGGAGATTAGGGGTAAAGCGAAATTATAGATGAAATTAAAGTCGACTATCTTGATGCTTCTCGCTTCACACCTTAGTTTCCTTTGATGTTCAACTTGCTGCAATTTGTGTATGTACATGAATCGACTTGAGCTATGATGGACGGTAGATTGTCGTGGGGCTCAATGGACAAGAACTTGTATTCCTCTATTTAGCTGGTTAAATATGGATTTGAGAGGATTGTCTGACATATGGTAATGCATTATTTCCTCTAAAGTATGGCTGAACTATATATAAGAGGCACCTAGGTTATAGGATATTTTCCTAGTTCTACAGTTCTTGGAGACACCTGGATTGAATAAGTAGAAGTTCATTTTTCTGACCGTGAAAATCTTCTGAGAGAACAGCATGAATGAAATAATCGCATGCCTTCTATTGTTAAATAGAGACCTTTATTTTCCTATCGTGGTTTGAACTTCAGAGATTTTAGTTATTCATCATAAGTCAAAGCGATATCATTGTATCATAATATTAATAGAGTTGCTCTGCTGCAATCGTATCTGCTAGTGTATCTATTTGGATGGATTCAACTTAAGTCTTTTTCTCTCGTCTGTGTATGCAGCATTCTTGCAAGCGGTGTCCTGGCTAGCCATAGCAATTCTCTCCCCATCAAGTATAACAATCATCTCGATTTATCTCCTCCTAAGTAATCTTGGCGCTTCAATCGCAGAGGTAGCAAATGATGCCATTGTCGCAGAGGTAGGAAAACAGCCTGCTTCATCTTCAAAGAAGACTAGGTCGTCTTCGTCCGGTGACCTTCCATCGTTTGTTTGGATGGCTTCCTCTGCCGGCGGTGTCCTTGGGAACCTTCTGGTTGGTGTTGCTATTGGGAGAATGTCTCCGCAGATAATGTTTCTGTTTTTTGGCCTTCTCCTCGCGGCGCAGTTTCTTGTTACAATCAGTGTCCATGAAAGCACTCTTGACCTCCCCAAAACTGTGACCAAAGCAGGGATTGGGAAGCAACTTTCTGATCTCTTATCTGCCCTAAAAAAACGCGAGATTGCTGATTCCATAATCTGGCTTACAGCATCCTATGCGGTTATTCCAGCTCTCAATGGGACCATGTTCTTCTACCAAACAGAGTATCTCAAGATTGACACATCGGTATTGGGGATATCAAAAGTGTTTGGCCAAGTCGCAATGCTTCTGTGGGGTATGGTTTATAATCGTCATCTGAAGTCAGTCCCACCGAGGAAACTGATTTCTGCAATTCAGGTTATGATGGCCTTGTTCATGGTTTCAGATATTCTCTTTGTCAAAGGTGTCTACAAAACAATGGGAGTTCCGGATTCGTTGTATGTCATCATCTTTTCGGGGGTCATGGAAGTTCTCTTCTTCTTCAAAATTTTACCCTTCAGCATCCTAATGGCGCAACTCTGTCCAGTGGGGTGTGAAGGATCTTTAATAGCTTTTGTCATGTCGGCCATTGCCTTAGCATTCATAATCAGTGGATTCCTTGGTGTTGCGCTTGCATCGTCTGTTGGTGTCACAGGAGATGATTTTTCAGGACTTCCATTGGGTCTCGCGATACAAGCGGTTTGCACACTGTTGCCGCTATTTCAATCATCATGGATCCATGATGCTACAAGATCCATAACCAGGAGTAAGAAGGAGTAGTTACTATAGTAGTGATGCTTCATCACTTTAATTCTTTTGTATGATTCAATTAGATATCTATCAATAAACCGACACGTAGAATTATATAGGTGGTAGAAACTGTGAGCTGTCGTTGTAGCGAGGTATATCTTTGTAATTAGTCCTTTTGAAGCTGTTGTCATCTCCTTCAAAGGTTTGCAAGATCCCTGTTTCCAACAAAGGAGTGAAAGATCTCTCTATCCAATGTCCTTGACACGATCATTTATTGAGCCCTTGATCGTATAGAACCTAGTACTGATGCAACTATTCTTTTGTTGGAGAACTGTGTATGTGATCTGGCAATTGTGAAGCTGGATTGAGTTCTGGTTGACCGTGCCTGGCCTCTTATACATTTTTAAAGTGTTGGTTGACAACTGCCTCCGGAAATCTCACGACTGACAAAATTTTGGTCATGTTTATAAATTTCCCTGATTTCTGCGAAGCTGAAGTTTGATTATCACAGATTTCAGAACAATATGAAGGAAAGATTGAATTGTGTTCACCAGTTATCCATCAGAACAAGGATGTTTGAATTCTGTTCACCAGTTATCCATCAGAACAAGGATGTTCTAAAAAGTAATTCCGGCACATTAAGTTTCATGTGAAAATTTGTCTTGCATAAAATCTGGAGGATGTTTTAAAACCAAGGATCCGATGGTTTGCAAGGAATTCTGCAGGCTGCGCAAAACGCCTTATGGTTCCTCGGATGGGTCCTTCGATATTCTTCCACTGTGTGGCCAGCTCGATAGAATATCTGGCAACCCAGACAACAAACAGCTTTAGTTTTCCCTTGCCATTGTTCCATAAAATATTTAAATTCTGCTACAAATTCAGATGACCAAATGTGGTGATATTCTTCAATGTCCTAGAGAGAACTTGTGCTGATGTTGATACCAGTTTAAGTCTTTGGACGGTTCTCGTGTACTATGTTCCTGAACTAGGAGACGTGAATGAATATGATAAAATGTCAGATTTTGCAGCTTACTATGGTAACGAAAGACTGTCTAACCGTTGATGAGTCGAAGTGCCGGCTATATAGCATTGCTGGTAAGTGGTCACTCTACCGATCCTTGAACATGCACCAGGTAGACAGTTAATCACCACTTTCAGTACAGTTTAGATATGCAGTCTGATTGTTCCAAACTCTGCTTTTGTTTCTGGATGATCTATCGTTCCATTTATCCCCTTCCTCACAAGATATCAATATTGAGGATAGTGACAAGTCACATTATTTGAGGAACCTAGATGCCGTCTGAGCAAAGTATCAAATCTGATTCGGGCGGATTCTTCTCCCAACTAACGAAGAGAACTACTCGCAATAACGAACTTGCAAAAAGGATTTGTTTATCATAGAGAGATTCATTGTTGACCCTGCTTTACCCGAGAGTAGAACCTAACTATACCATGGGAATCTTGAAGCTGTTGTTGACTTTCTTCAAAAATTAAAGATTTTGTTTTCCTTCTCCTAGCAGAAAGGGTTAGAGGTAGAAGGTAAGCTCACTGTGTTTACACCAAGGAAAGCGAATATGAGCTGAAGCGGACCCACTTACTAATCAGCAGCCATGTCGATCATGACCATTTTCTACCTTGTCACCAGGTTCTGCAACCTCTCCTGGAGATCTCTAAAATTCAGGCAATTTAATTGATTATCGAACATGTAAAGTCTGCTGATTTAGCTCATCTGTGAGAGCAACCTCTTATAGCCAATCCGACTCTGCAAATATAAGGACCACCTCACATTCAACGTGCGTCAGTTGGGGGGCCATAACCATTTCCATGCGACTTCTGCCATGTCCATGCAATCCGAAGGCTTTCTCGAAGATCCGTATACTGAGCTGTCCAATTAAGCTCCTGCCTTATCTTTGAAGGATTGCTGTAAACTTCGGCGTAATCCCCTGGCCGACGATCAAGATATTCGACTTTTATGTCAACCCCTGTTGCAATTTTACACGCCTCAACAAACTCCTTCACCGATTTACCTGAGACAGGAGAGACCAGAAGAGCTTTCAGTAAGCAGGAGCTACTATAGAGGAGCAAAAGAGTGTTCTAATAATAATCCTAAATGCACTAATTTGTTCAATGAGAAAGCGTGAACATAACTACTCAACATGTTGGGGGTTACACTATATATCTCTTCCTACATCCGTTATTAAAAATATAAGTTTTTCAAGACCTCTTCCTGTGCCAACATTGTAAGTCTTCACTTGTCGAGACTCGGCATTGGCCAGAGCTTTCATATGAGCATCAATGAGGTCATTGACATCGATATAATCCCTGATGCAAGTGCCATCGGGAGTGTTATAATCTGTCCCTCTTACCTGGAAACATCATCATGAAGTCAGTATCTTTAAATTCATCAGTTCTATTCACGGTTTCACAGGATGTTACCATGAGGAAATATAACTCATACCTTCAACCCAGTAATAATGCCCGAGGCAGCATCAAAACAAGCACCTGATATCCGACCATGTTCACGGAGTTCCGGTCGGGGAGCTTCACCTAATCTGCCTTCTGGATCTGATCCAATGACATTAAAATATCTGAACATGTAGTAGTTTGGCGGTTAGTAAGAGTTTGAGCCCTCTGCTTAGGACTAAAATATATGGCGAGTGAGCTTTTCTTTCAGTATTTGACCTCAACCATTTTTAAGGAATCCTCAGTGAAAGAAAAATTATGAAAAATGACAGATGATTTAATTGAAGTACACAGAGCCACAAACCGCAGGATCACGACGGCCATGTCAGAATTCTTGGAGAAATCCTGTATAATATCTTCTGCCATCTTTTTGGCTTTTCCGTATGGATTGATGGGGAGCTGCACAATGTATTTGGTAGTACAGTCATTTTCTACATATATCCAAAGATTTGTTTGAACAGCAAATTTAGTATCATATCACGTTTATGTTTGCACAATGTTAGCAGACGACATTAACCACTAGCCATTCGATTGCTTTGCTTTGGCATCAGCAAGTCATTTCAGCATCTTCAGCATGAAATAGAGCAGAAGTTGTATACCATAAGAAACTTACTTGAGGAGTTTCTTCAGTGATGGGCATCTTCTTTGGCTCTCCATATGTTGCGCAGGTACTCGAGTAGATCAATTTCTTCACACCGTGGGAAGCCATTGCCTCTAACACTACCAAAGTATTCGATGTGATATTATGGTAGTACCTGCCAGGTACATTAAAATTAGCGTCAGTACTGGATTGCCAAGTGACATACTTGTATCCATTCAACAACCCTGACAAAAAGATGTTCTGCCTAGGTTTCGGAATTTGATTGGGATGTCAATTTTATAAGAAATGATAAGCATGATGCTGCCATTGCCGATCTCAGTGAGGGAAATGCTTTTCATGGTGTGATGGCCTTTATAGATGAACTCAATGCTGAAAGAATTAGTAAAAGCACAATGACGCCTTAAAAGTTGGTGTGAAGTGCGTGAAATCCTGGGTGTCTCATTTGAAGATACTTGCATTAGACCGGGTATAGGAACTAATATAGAAAGCATAAGCTTCCAGTTCAAAGAAATTCTTATGCTGACCATGAGAATGCCATATAATGAATAATAAATAACATAAGATTTATTTTGTTAGGCTTTCGAAATCGTGACCAGCTGCCTCTTTTGGGTTTCAGAAACTGGAATTACCTAAGAGGATCCAGTGTGCTTTCCCCAACATAAGCTACAGCTGCAAAATGAATGACTGCATCAAACGCGTTCTCTGCAAAAATTTTGTTGACCTGCCATTCGAATTCAAGGAGAAACAATCGAATTTTCCCTTTCCGAGTTCACTGGAAAAAAGTGATTCAATAAAAGATAAAGTCAGTATGTTTGATAAAGGTCACTGTAGGACCATCAGGAGGATACTGCTCTTGGATCTCCCAGGTCTGCATAAATAAATTGAAGACGACCAGGCTCCGGAAATAGCTTCTCGAGAACTTTAACTGCACCTATATTTCCACGTGAAAGATTGTCCTTCGAAAGCAAAGAGAAGTCGTTTGTTGATATGCACTTCAACTTTTGGAGTATAAACTTGAAAAATGAACGCTGCACATTTCTGAACACAGTGTACCACTATTGTGACTCGATGTGAATCTTTTAATAAGCGTAAGGCAGCATGAGAGCCTATATAACCAGCACCTCCAGTCACCAGAACGTGTGTCACCCCTGCTTCGTGCTGCTCAGACAGGCCATTAAAGTATATTGAACAAAAATATATCATGCACGATGAGCTCTAAGGCCAATAAAAGAAACAGAAAGAATCTTATCGCAGTATTTTGACTCAGCTATTCATACCTCTTGCATTGAAAGAGTAGGGAGAGAACTATCAGACTTGTGCTCCCCATTCCTAGAAGTGGACTGATCATAGGATGAAAGGAAGAATTCAATGAGAGCTTGGAAAATTTGTTGGCTCGGCGACATATATTATCAACTCAAATGATGGTCAATTGAGTCGAAGGAGTCAACATGGATTGAAAGAGCCATTTAACCACAGATGAAAATGTTTTGAAGTGTAAGATTTGATTTAGTCAGGGCCAGCATCATCCATCTAAATCTGTGCGAGTAGTTAGAATTGGATATTTGGTGTGAGAAGTATTTGCAGGAAGCAACTGCACTTGAAACTTATACTGAACAATATGCACGGAAGGCACTCATTTTCATTATTAAATTGCCAAAATTTGGGTCGTACTAGGCCGGGGCTATTGTAAAGGGTTGGCTGTCTCAGCATCGCGATCCCAAAGATGGTAAGAGCAGAGGCCAGAAGCACTGTTCCAGCAAGAATGCTCTTCTGCTTCCGGTCGTTAATATCCATGCCTACAAATGCAGCAGCAATTAAGTTACTGGTAAGCAGCTTATTGGATTTTATGCATTGTATGCAATACGCATAAAGAACCAAAGCAACCTCACACTCAGATTTCGTTCATCAATGCAAAGAAAAAGAAAAGGAAATCTCCCAAAGTAATAGCCAAATATATACTTTGAGAAATTTGCGTTTGCCAGAAGTTAAATCGAGATGGCCTAAAAATTTCCCCACAGGCTCCCTATACAAGTGAAACAATCAAGTCATGATTGACAGAGGAATTATTTGCAAGCCTGATGTTCTATTCATCATTGCAGGGATCAACTCGACTTTGTATCCTTTGAAATATGTACGCTACTCTTTTTTCTTTCAAAATGCAACATCGCCTATTTTGACATGAGGCAACTAACACGAGAGCATCAGAGAGTAAAGCATCCTAGACAATTACATGAATGTGAAATGGAGAGTTGCTCAAACAACAGCAACTGAGTTTTTTCTTGCCCAAAAGAAACCGAGAGTTGACATGCCACGAGTTCAATCGTCCCATTACCAAAACAGAATTCAAACGCTGAAAAGCAGGGAATCATGAGCGTCGAAACGGATAAAGAGAACAAAGCCAGAAAGGCAAAAAGAGGTGTACAGTTGACTTTCCAAATACCACAGAGATCAGCAATCTCTCTCCACACTGGATGAGGACATAATTAGCAAACACCAACAGTCGTCTTGAGCAACCAAATCAAGCTAAAACACACAATAGTAGCATCGCAAGATCGTCCATAGAAGATCGACGCCAATCGAATCTTGCAGAGAATCGATTGGAAGAAAAGTCTTAACCAAAGCAGCAGAAGCATCACCAGAAAAAAGCAGAGAACTAAACATCAAGAGAGCAATCCGTCAACAAACATGTCTGTGAACTATGCATGATCGAATTGAATTTGACCACCATCCGAGACAAGCTTCAGCAGAAGAAAAGCAACACCCTCTTGAGTTCAGAATTCACGGATGCAATCACGTACCTGAAGGTTCTGAACAAGACTCGGTATGACTTTCAGGTGCGGGTCTGTCGCAAGAAACCTCGGAAACTGCGAGCTCTGCGCATTAGAAAGGTACGTCCCTGACCATCTACGGGAGGCTGGAAGAAGACAACGGGAGCAGGAGAGAGGGAGAGAGAGAGATGCCCAGGCGGGAATTCGGACCAAGTCTTGGTCTTCTGGGTCGTCACTTCCAATGCATCATCAGCTTGGACAAGGAAACGGTAACGTTCCAACATTGGACTCATACGCTTCCATTCCAAAGAAAGGATCAGCAAGAGACTTACTGCTCCACTTTCGCTTAAAGTCAACGACCCATCAAATGATCTCTCGAGGAGTTCGATTGAGTGCCAAGTGTACATGCATTCTTGGCTAGAAATCGAGATCCGAGCGGGGATCGAGTCACGGCGTCTCGCATCGTCTTAAAGGCAACTTCCGAGAGCTCGGATGGTGGAGGGACAGGATTATCGAGATGTTTTTCCTCGCAACTTGTCCGGTTGGTTTCCCTAGTTCATGTGGGATATTTGATTTCATCTAGAGCTCAAGATATTCATCTTGTTTTATTCATGTTATATTGCATCTAATTTGCTGGTTGGACTCTTTGTAAGTAAGTATCAGCTAAAATATAACCTTGATTGTGACATAATAAAAGGGCCGCGCTTTTTCCACCCCTTTTGATTTTCAACATTCTTATCACTTTTAGACCTGAGTATGTCCTAAAACTATTTTGTCTGAACTTTGGGATGTAAAATATTGGGGATATTCCCTCCCAAGTGAGGAAGAAAAAATTACAATTGGGAATTAGGGAACCCTTCAAGTGGATGTGGGGAGAGTAGACTCTATCATACCTCAAGTGTTTGAGGAATTGAAGGTGGAGCGGTGGGTGAAACATCTACTATAAGGTCGAATCGTGCTTCGCATAGTTATCTCTCAATCAATTTGTCGCCCTTTTACTTCCGGTTGAAATGATAATATTTTTACCGGCCAAAAAAAGAAATGATGATATTTTTCTTTTTGGGGCCCCACTTTTCATTAATTAAGATTATTTCTTACCCTTTTCTTTTTCTTTGATTTCGATTTTTGTAAAAGACAATTACCTAGGTTCACATCAAATAATAAATATTTAGGTTAAATGTGGGTAACTCTTGATTTAAAATTAATTTTTATATTTTTTAAATTATTTTCTTGCTTTTTTTTTTTATTGCTCCATTTGGGTCAAATTTGTGTTCGTCTTTCTCAAAAAAAATAATTTATTTGGCAAATAACTTATCGGTTATTGTGTTAATGAGTTATATACATACATATATATATATATATATATATGTATGTATGTATGTATATATATATAAACCTAAGCACAAATAAGAGTGAAAAAGGTATTTACTACTTTTAACAAATACATTTGATTTACTCATAACTTAATATCTAGCATCACGTCATAATCCATGTATTTTAATTGTTAAACTTTTGTTTTATTCAATGAGTCTAATAGTCCGATTTTTATTTAATTTCTATGCCATCAAAGCACAATTTTTTAAAATTTATTTTCATAAAAATGAAAAGTACGACAAAATTAACTACATTAAAAATTCTAAACATCTAATATTATTACGCAAATTCAAAAGTAGCTTCTCCTTAAAACATTACCATATGGAATATTATCTTTGCCTTACTTACATTGAATAATTATCCGCTAACAAGATAATTATGGCAATTGTAATTGCATTATAGGACAACTCATTCAAACCATTTGCAAATATATATTTTTTGTTAATTTCAAAAGCATCATAATTTCTAGAGAACCATTAAAGATAAGAAAAGTAACTTAAGTACAAATGTAATGCAATAATAACAAGTTGCAAATGCAACTTCACAAAAGTTCTCCCCTAAAAGAGGGTACTCTCTGGGAAAATTAATATTTTACTTGAATTAGACAATAAAAATATTCAGTTGTATTAATAAGAGAGTCATTAAACACTTAAAAACTAATGAATAACTGGGAATAAATTTGAATGTTTTAATGCGAGACGCTCCAATCTTGCAATAGTTCTTTCAGGTTGAATTGTTGCATGCTTGAGTCCATTGTGCCTACTATATTTCACCACCATCAATTCCAATGTTCCTTGAATGTGTTGATACGAGATCTTTGCCTTTCGATTTACATGTCCAACTATTTAAGGCCATAACCTTAAGTACCACATCTCTTCCTCTATTTAACAATCTCAAATGCAAAAGGATTGCGTCATGTAGAAGTTACTTCTCATTCAGTTTGTGAATTGAAATGACCACCTTTATGATATGTAGCAAAGGGCTCATATAAGAAAGGATTACTTGCTTGTACAAATTCCTCCATTTACTTGTGAACAACTTTTTCTTGGAAAGTGGCCACTCTTAATACCTCCTTTCCAACTAATGAAGTAGTTGTGGAATGAATCTTCTTCCTTATTTTGAGTAATATCGTAATCAAGAAAGGGCTTCGTATCAAGTCTCCATTGAGGATTAATTTTATCTAGAGGCAAACTATTGAAATACTAAAATCCCATCTCATGTGGACACGAAAGGCCTATGGATCGCATAAAATGCCCAGTACAAGCAGATAGCTCAACCATACTTTTAGAAATCTCATATTACTGGAAAAGATTGTTTAAAGCAAACACTAACACGCGAGTAATCAAGTTCTTGTAAAAGCGGATTATGAAGATGCTGAGACACTCTTACCTTTTCATTCGAGAATTTGGTTTTGATTTCCTGAACTTGATTCTCAACCACAAGACATATTTTCTTTTTGATCTCAACCAAACCCCTTGTTGAAATTTGTAGATATGCTTTCAAAGGTGAAATTTTCATGTTTTGAAGTAACACGATTCCCAAAATACATATGGAAGTTTGTCCAAGCAAGCACAACTAACTCTTTGAAAGGAAGCTATGTCTTTTTAATGTAATTAAGAACCGATGACTTGCCCTTATAATGATCTTAAAATTCGCCAATATTTCATCATATTTTACTTCATCCTTGAAGTTTAGAACCTCAAACCCATCAGACATAAGAAAATATCTCAATCATTTTCTTTTTCAAACTGAGATTTACATTTTGCCGCAATATTCTTCTCAATATGTCAAACTCACAACAAGTTCATACTTCTAGGGAAAATGTATTGAATAGCATCAATGCCAACTCTCTATCAATGACAATAGCTAAATGTTGACACTTGGCACTTAATGTGTTGCTAAACACTGTTAAAACCCAAAACTTAATCTTCCTCTTCTTCCTTTCTCAAAAATGTAAAAGCACGAGGAGAAAAAAGTATTAAAGCTAGAAAATCCAATGGTATCCGATAAAGGCATTTAGTGTCTATTAGTCTTGTAAGTGTTATCCATTACAAAGACACTTGAGGCTAGTGCCATGGAGATGAGATGAGAGAAAAATAAATGCATTAAGCGACCCTCAACATCAAATTTAAAATTGTATATGAATCCACCTACACTAGGTTCATCCATAAAGTTTGGATAATAATGCAACAATTCTTATATTCGCGATCATTTTCATGTTGTAAACAATTCTAACGATAGCTTGAATGTTGGGATTTCTTTGTTTCAAGGAAGAAAGAATTTGGTGAGGAGGTATACCTACTCTAGACATCTCTTTCCCACACAAAGTTTCAAATTCAGATAAGTGATGACAAGCAAGATGTCTAGACATATTATTCATAGGATTGTCATTATATGACATGTTCAGTACTTTGAGCGACCATGATCTCTTCTTTTTATGAGAACGGACTTCAAAGGGATAGAAACTTAAATGAGACTCGGTCTTTCCTCTTTGTGAAAAGCGTGATGATCGAAAGGTCAGCAAGCTTCGCCAATGGCAACAAATTCGATCGGCATTAGACCATGAGAAAGAGTGGGGGAGAGTTAAGAGAGAAAAGGAAACCAAAGTCATTAAAGCGACAATCAAGCAAGATAGCTAAACTCGCCTTTTTCACTTAAAATCAATGGCCCATTGAGACCTTCTATAACATAATATTGTAACATCGTAAGGTCTTGTGAATTTCGTAAAATCAAATAAAGAAATTTTTATGATACATAGAACTAGATTTGTACCAGTATCCATGAGAAAAAGGATGAAAGACAATAAATCAACAATTGATTAATGGCAGTAAACTAACAAGGTAAATTAGCACGGTACACATTGCATATTCCTAACCGATCATAGTAGTCATCCTTTAGTCACAAAAAAAAAAAAAAAAAAAACTTGAAAATTCAATCTGCCCCATCTGTACATGCTATGGTACGTCACGCGCTATTCCAACAGAGAAGGTAACGGCTTTGGAAATGGCAAAAATCCTAAGTTCAAGGGTCGATTCTACCTGCTTCATAAGCCAAAAACGATTTTTAAAAAGGTCCAAGATCGGATGGAAACCGGCACCGATCCACATGTCATTTGAGTAGGACCATGATGACCTAACATTTGCGTTTTTTCAAGCCCCTACAACCCTAGGTCGAGGGCTAACATCACCATTGTCGAGGGAGGGGGATATAACAACAATACTTGAAGGTAGGGCCGTCGAATGAATAGGTTGGGTGGAAATCGATTAGACCCAAATCAATATAATTTAGTGACTCATACTCAACCAATTTATTAAAATACATTCATAATTAAAATTCAATCTATGAAAATTTGGACCCACCTAATTAACCCACCTAACCCTCTTTATGTGTATACGTTATTTGGATAAAATCATTATTTCGACCATAAGATGCTAAATGATTGGCTTTCAATATTTATATTGATTGATGATGAAGCATAATAGAAAGTTAGTACTCGGTAATAAATTTATAAAATAGTAGCAACAAATAATGTGGATGAATTGGAATTTTAATTAACTCGAATATAAGATAATGAAAAAGAAAACTTATGACGATCATAAATTGTAATGACAAAAACTAAGATTATAATATTATATAAAAATAACAAATACCAAATGCAATCAAGAAAATATATATCCCAATAACTAACGGATGGTATTTACAAGATTAATGAAAATGAAAAATAATGGGAAAAGAATTGTGCCGTCTTGATATATTTAATAAGGATGAAGTTAGACTCATCTTGCGGGTCCACCAATACTTTTTAAAACTTGGAATGATAGGAGGTGTCAATTATTTTCTCATATAAGATAAAGAGGGAGTCACAAGAGTAAGTTGGATTTGGATAAACCGTGAACTCATCTAACATCGTTCTTTTTCTATTCTAAACAAATTTATAACATATTTACTAATCATATATAGGTTAAGAAATAAATGTACGACTAATTTTGACACCAGTCGAAGGCGATCAGTAAAAGTCAAAGTGGCAAAGAGATTGAGATCTGCGGATGATTAAAAGTGAGGTCACGGAGAATTAAGGATTCTCGAGCGTAATTGAAGAAGAATAATTTGTCCTTTTTTTTTTATATTAGTTAACGAGTCGTGACATTAAAGATTCCATGTGCCCCGCATGAATCCCATGTCATAAATTGGCCTCCAACGTGTTTCGGGTGCAACGCGCGCTCGAGAAAAGGCCGCCGGTTCGTCCGTCCCGAGACGCAGACCGGCCCGATGACGTCACGGCCCCCCGGGGGAATCGCCATCCGACACGTGGATCGCGTGGCTCCGAGATGGCACCGACAGCGTAATCGCCACCCCTCCCCCTCCGCCTGCCCCCTTCGGCGCGCAAACCGCCCCCAAGTAAATTAGCTGTAAAAAAGAAAAATCCGACCCGGGCACGCGATCGGGCCGAACGCGTGTGAAATCTCGGCCGTCCGATGCGCGGCTCCCCCAAAGTCAACGGCGAGGCTGCACGCAACCGAGAGACCCCCCGATGGAATCAGGATCATCGAGGCGAGCATATCTCTTCTAGTGCGAGAGAGAGAGAGAGAGAGAGAGAGAGAAGGGGAGGCGCGGATCCGCACCACGCGGTGCACAGCGGCCCCGTGCTGCCGCCCACTCGCGTCGCGCCACGTCGCCGACGTCCCCCTCTAACCCCGCCTTTCCACAGGGGAAAAAAAAAGAGAAAAATAAATGAATAAATAAAGGAAAATTACCTAACATGGCGACTCAGAGAAAAAAAAAAAAAAAAAAAAAAAGGGTTCTCTCTATCTCTCTCTCTCTCTCGAGATCTCTCTCGGGGAGAGATTCGATCTCCATCTTCATCTTCATCTTCATCTTCCGGAATCGGGACGGGGAGCGGAGGGAGGGAGCTCCGAAACCCTAGCGATTCCCCTGACTCGCGCGCTCGTTCGCGCAGCAGATATCGTAGGCTTTGGAGCTTAGGCCTAGCTAGCTCCCCCCTTAGGTTTCCCCGCGTTTTCTTCTTCTTCGGCGGCTCTCGCTGTCATGCTCGATACGGCCCCGGCTCCCTTCCTCAGTGTCGCTGCTCCTCCTCCTCTTGCCCTAGAGCTTCGCGGTCTCTAGGGGGGTTCTAGGGTTGCGGGAAGCTCGGTCGTTCGCCCCCCCACACACATGGAGAGATCCGATTCCAAGGAATTACCAGAAGGCTCCTCTGGTTCGTTCTTTTCCCCTCCCGGAGATTTGGTCTCGTTCGAGCTTTGAATTGGTGGTTTGTGTTCTTTTTGTGGGGAAGATGGTGCCTTTTACTTTGTAGGTTTTGGGGAGGGGGGAGGAGTGAGATCTTGTCCGGGTTGATTTTTTGGTCTCGTCGGTTTCGGTGAGCTTCCTGCGATCTGCGGTATGAAAGTCGCGGATTTTTTGTTCTGGGAGAGTTGAGAGAGATTCAATTTGTGCGGACCTGGGGGTTTAGGGTTTGGTGCTCTTTGAATCTCGTGGCGGTTGCGGCCGAGGAATGAGATTCGGGTTTTGATGTGGCGAGACATCTTAGAGGGGTCTCGAAAAGTTTGTTGTGGATGGTTTATGTGTGTTTAGTTAGATGTATAATGCTCTAAACATACATAAAAGTATTCCTGCCCGATGCTCTACAATAGTTTGGCTGTCGCTTTTGTTTACGAGCTCTGATTTGTGTGTTTACTGTAATTCAGGTGCGCTCTTCGATGCAGCCCAATATGCATTTTTCGGTCAAAATCTTGTGGAAGAAATGGAATTGGGGGGCCTAGAAGAGGGCGTAGAAGACTTCCCCGTTTTTGGACCTGCAGATGATGAGTATCACTTGTTTGAGAGAGAAGAGGTTTGTGAACATCTTCTCACCTTTTATATTCCTTTACTGGAGAACAAACTTATATCCTGTCTTAGAAATTTCACATTTTCTTGATTTTAGCAGCTTTTCCCCTCTTAAACTATAGCCTCAATTTTCATTTTCAGGGTGGCGGTCTGGGATCTCTATCTGAAGTGGATGATCTGGCCACTACTTTTGCTAAGGTCACACACTTTCTATGGCTGTTCTATGTCGTTATCTGAGTTCCTAGAGTTCTTCTATTTTTCACTTGTGTCTGTCTGAGGTAATAATTTAAGCTCTATGGAGCCAATTAAACACCCAAAGCCTAGTCAAAACACCAAAAGACTTGTACCTTTTTGATAAGTGTTGTTCACCCAAGACAGTCATAATTAAAAAGTAAATGGTGCTATTAACTAACTCTCTCTCTCTCTCTCTCTCTCTCTCTCTCTTGTTGTGATTATATTTCCTACCATTACCTTTGATGCCAATTCACTAGACTGAATAATTGGAGGTTTTTGTAGTCTCTCTTTTCTTTTTTTGGATGGAGTAGAATTAAAAGGTGATTTTATGAGTTAGATGTAGTTGTGAAGACAGAGGACGAGAAAGCAACCTTGTGTTGAATGCCCAGTGCTACATGATGTCTTACCCATTTGACTCTTATCCTTCTCTGGGCATCATTAATCACAGTTTCCTTAGTGGGGCTTGCTCTAGATTAACCTTCAATTCTTACATGCTATAAGTACAATAAAATTTATCTCAAGCTAATTATTGCGAAGACCTGTTTTGCTTCCTGCCAACTATAAGCCTGCCTTTAGTGCCTCCCTTACTCCTCTTGGACAATGATTTATCCTGCTATCTTCAATTGTTCATCATGATTGGAGAGAGAGAAACCTCTGTTAGCCAAAATATGGAAGGGAGTTATAGATTGCAAGTACTGACCCACTGCTACATTATTTTGAGAGTCCCAGCAGTGATTTTGAAGTAGTTTTGGCATAGGACCATCATTGCTCCCTCTTGAAGTCTTGACTCCATAGAACTGAGCAAAGATAAAGATACCAGTGGCATGGTCTTGGAAAATTGCTTCATGACTTGATCTAGTCTTTTTTCCATTCACCTCATCATGTATCTGATGGGTTGGTCTTGCTGATATAGTTGATGAGTTATCTTGCCTTCTAGTTCTTAAATATATCTCCTAGTAATTTAAGTCCCTCTTTCTTGATTTCTCAATTATTTTTTGTTCCATCGGCAGTTGAACCGAGTAGTCACAGGACCAAGGAACCCCGGTGTCATCGGGGACCGAGGATCAGGATCTTTCTCCAGGGAAAGTGAGTAAGCTGTTCGTCTGTTTTGGTTTTTTTCAAAGGTCCTACAATTATATTGAAAGTCTAGAAACTTTTCCAGTGACTTTATCAATCCTTGTTTGTCCATGGTGGATGGATATTTTATTATGGTTTGACATTCACTTCTGATACTGCTAGTCTGAAAATGTTCTCTGTTGCAAAGTTTTAAAAGCCTAACCCTTCAAATTGCCAA
Organism: Eucalyptus cloeziana; assembly: GCA_014182715.1. NCBI lineage: Eukaryota > Viridiplantae > Streptophyta > Magnoliopsida > Myrtales > Myrtaceae > Eucalyptus > Eucalyptus cloeziana. Next base: position 14,617,314 of record CM024644.1, on the reverse strand, counting down.
AGATTGTGTCAGCTCTTTTATTTTCTTTCTCCAAATAATAGTCTCTATTACTCCATGGAAAGGAAAAGCCACGGCACTGCTTTGGCTACATCCTTTTGAGAAGTTAGTTTGTATATTATAAAAACTTATCCATTAAGTTTGTGAAAAAGTGAAAATGTGGAGCAAAGTTCCTTGTGAAAATTTTTCTGTGAAAACAAAAAAGGTAAAACTAAAACTAAATTAGGACCAAATGCACCCTAATTTGATGATTCTTATCATGACATTGGTCATATTGAAGCTAGATCACGTATCTCTCAGCAAAGAATTGGGGTGGGTCAGCAGTTGGTCTGTGAGTGTAATACATGAGGAAGGTGCATGATGCTAAGAAGACTAAAGTGTTATTCACTTCGCCTTTGCACCCTGCTGCATCCTCACTTCCAATTGTGTATCTTGAATGCTGCTACAGATCTATATGATACATAGCAGGATGACTGCTTATAGATCGTAATCCCCTTGGGTTCTGTTCTGGGTCTCTTAGTCTTAATTTGGTTAATGGGTTCTGTCTTCTTATTGTATTCAGGCCCAGTGGAATAATGGTATTGAAATTCCAGATAGAAAAGTGGTTGGGGAAAGTTCCCTGGGAAAGTTCTCTCCGTGAATAACATTAGCCACCTTTTAATTTACATCTCGTTTTCTTTTTGAAGCTGATGACTCATTTCAGATAAAAAACGAAGAAGTATAATCCATCAGGTTCGCTTTATACATGAGAATTTATGAAGAATGGACATTGTGATAACCATAGACGATATGTGACCTTTGCAGGCAGAGAAATAAGTAATAAAACATTTGTTGCCAATTACAAGCTTATGGAGTGAACTTGTGAAGAGGGATCACATTGTGTCACTAGATATCATTATTCTCAAGTTTGTTGTATTATTGGTTGTCATTTTCTTAGCTTCTATATACACTAGAAAGATGAAGTGGCTCCTGCTAGTTTGCGCACATTCCCATATGGAACATTTCCTGATTTGCTATGCATGCTTGTTGATTTTGCGCGCGTGTGCATGCACACCTGTAACATGCTGGAGTTAGTTTCCAGTTTGCCTGTCCATCAGATTCTTTGTGTACCTTCATTAGCCTTTGTTTCTGATAGAAGCATCATGCATTTCTGTAGGTTTGGAGATGTAGGATAAGGGTTATACCTAGTATCTTAAAATAAAATATTATGAAATAACAGTTTTTCTAAGTTTCTCATGTTACTGAAACTGAGTCTGTTTATGTTTTGCATTTTCTTGACTTTCATTATTGAATTGAATTTGCAGGTTCATCAGCCACTGATTGGGCACAAGATGGAGACTTTTCCACCTGGCCGGATCCTTATTCATTTGATGCAGAAAATGCTGAAGAAGGCAAGAGATGGTCATCACAGCCTTCTCCTCGTTATGCAGATTCCAAGCCTTTGTACAGAACGTCCTCCTATCCTCAGCAGCAACCCCATCTGCATCACTTCTCAAGCGAACCAATTCTGGTGCCTAAATCGGCATTCACATCATTCCCTCCTCCTGGAAGTAGATCCCAGCAGGCTTCTCCTCGAAACCCAAACATGCCCTCTTTAAATGGTGGATCGCAGTCGCCTTTCTCTGCACCAATCTTCTCTCCTTTATCTAACAACAATCTTCAGGTTGCTGGTTTATCCCATGGGCTTGAATATGGGAATAATGTGCCTCAATTCACTACTTCTGGCCTTCCTTTTAGTAACAGGTCACAAAGCCACTGGGTCAACCAAGCTGGCGTACTTCATGGTAGTCAGTCTGGAATCTTGAAAAACCTAATGCTACAGCAACAATTATCTCATCAAAATGGGTTTATTTCCCAGCATCTGATGTCACCTCATCAGCAGCTCCAACATCAAAGGATTCATTCCCTTCAGTCATCTTTCGCCCATTATGCTGCACTGCGTTCCCCAGTCTACAGCACTCATCCTTCACCTTCACATAAAGTGATGCTAGGGTTGTCTGATGTTAGAGATCACAGACCCAAATCATCACAAAGAGGGAAACAGAGTGTACGCTTTTCTCAACAAGGATCCGAGCTCAGTAGCCAGAAAAGTGATACCATTTCTATACAGTTCAGGTCCAAGTATATGACTTCTGAGGAGATTGAAAGTATCCTTAAAATGCAGCATGCTGCAACCCACAGCAATGATCCTTACGTAGATGATTATTACCACCAAGCACGACTTGCCCATAAATCTTCCGGGCCAAGATCGAAGCAGCGTTTTTGTCCTTCCCATATTAGAGAGCTCCCTTCTCGATCTCGCAATAGTTCTTCTGAACAGCATTCTCATCTTGCTGCTGATGCTGTTGGGAGGGTTCCATTATCTTCTGTTCGTAGGCCTCGCCCCCTCCTCGAGGTTGATTCCCCGCCTAATTCTGCTGATGGCAACTCTGAGCAGAAGGTTGTAGAGAAGCCTTTGGAACAGGAACCGATGCTTGCTGCCAGAATCACCATCGAGGACAGCCTCTGTGTCCTCCTTGATGTTGATGACATTGATCGCTTCTTGCAGTTTGCTCAGCCCCAGGATGGTGGGACCCAGTTGAGGCGGAAGCGGCAGACTCTTCTGGAAGGTTTAGCTGCATCACTCCAGCTTGTGGACCCACTGGGCAAAACTGGACGCACAGGGCTGGGTCCAAAGGACGACATTGTCTTTCTCCGGTTGGTTTCCATCCCTAAGGGCAGGAAGCTCCTTTCCAGGTACCTCCAGCTTCTCTTCCCAGGTAGTGAGCTCGCTAGAATTGTATGCATGACCATTTTCCGCCACTTGAGGTTTCTTTATGGTGGCCTTCCTTCCGATCCTGGAGCAGCTGAGACAACAGTGAATTTAGCCAATACTGTTTCAAGGTGTGTCAGTGGAATGGACCTTCGTGCGTTGAGCGCATGTCTTGTTGCTGTTGTTTGTTCATCTGAGCAGCCACCACTTCGGCCCCTTGGAAGTGCAGCTGGAGATGGGGCATCTGTGATACTGAAATCCGTTCTTGAAAGGGCAACCGACCTTTTGACTGGTCTCCATGCCCCAAACAGTTGTAGCATGCCCAATCGTGCCCTCTGGCAAGCCTCCTTCAATGAGTTCTTTGCACTCCTTACGAAATACTGCCTTACGAAATATGAAACTATAGCTCAGTCAATCTTGGCCCAAACCCAAGTTAGCTCGGAAATAATTGGTACAGAGGCAACCAGAGCAATAAACCGGGAAATGCCTGTGGAGCTTTTGCGTGCTAGTCTCCCTCACACTGACGAGAACCAGCGTAAGCTCTTGTTGGACTTTGCTCAACGATCGATGCCCATAAATGCATTTAATGCACGCATGGGCGGAAGCAGCCAAACAAACTCCGAGTCTGTAAGGGGGTAGTAAGACACAATGGGGCGATTACAGGCGACATCAAGAAACTGTTGCAGAATCTATCTCGAGAAGCTCCCCTCGGTTACTGACTCATGTGGATAAAGGAGTGCTTGGGGGACAGGAAGCATGAAGTCCTCGATTGTAGTAAATCCTAGGAAACAGCTCTTTCCCTTTTTATTTTTATTTTTATTTTCTCCCTTTACTGTTCAATCAAAACAGGATTAGTGATGTCATTTCCATGATCGTATGGATGAATGTGCATTAAGAAGGAAGGTTCTTGATGGGGGTCGGTGGCCGTCTTAGTTTCCTCTGAGGAGCTATATTTTGCTGCTCCATGTTGAAAAATTTCTGGGAGGAAAGCTGAAGTGTAGTGGATACTGAATGTTAACTTGTACATGGTAGTCTTGGGAAACAGCTCACCACTCTCCTATTAATGTGCTATTTCAGCTTTTCTTTTTTCTTTTCTTTTGTAACTCTGTAATGTTTCCAACTGATGAACATTTTAATAGTCGCCAAAATGTCTTTGGTCCAGCGTCTGGCTTTTTTTCATTTTTTTGGTAGCTAAAAGGTTTAGTGTCTGGCTTTGCATTCAGCTCTGTTGTTCCTTCCCAGCATTACTTGACAATGGATGTATAGGAAGCGTGTCCTGGTATTGGACATGAAGACATGATCCGTACTCTGCTGATTCTAAAAGAGGTTTAGAGCCGGGTACACTCTCAGTGTGCCGCTAACGTCTGAGTTTTCCCTCCGAAATTCTTGAGTTCAGCACAAGACTACTACATGTATCATATTCATAATTTGCTTTTATCTGATTCATATTAACGATTCTGCACATGGATCTTTCCCTTGCTCTTATCTGATTTCCATTCACTTACTCCGAAAGCTTTATTTATGCCTAACTTAAGTTTGGCTCTAAACGGCAGAAACTAGGAAGAGGCAGCCATTTACATGCCAGGGTACAGACCGTTTTTGAAGGGTAGTATGCATTTCAAATCAACCATCTATGTAACCAGGAACCCTATAACAATGCGAAACAGCCATCCTCAGCTTTCGCGCCAAAATCACCCTCCACATCAATATGCCAAATTCCAAAAACAAAAGGATCCTCAGACCAAAGCGGCTTTTAATGCAGGTTGATAAACTCTCTAGTCACAGGTCCATAAAAGTAAAAACGGACAGAAATTAAAAGCTTTCTAGTTAGATGGCAACACCACTTCCTAATAGCGATACAGCTTCTGTCAAATGGAGGCAAAACTGACGGTAAAACTGGAAAAGTTTTATTTTAGCAATCATACAAACAATTAAGATGATACAACATCAGCAGCAGTTGATTTCTTTCGCATTGTCCAAAAAGCAGCGTAATACCGATTCTGCAATGGACAGGAGAACCATCAGCATGAAACATGTCCAGACATATATCCACCTATATAATTCTGTTAGACTTGCAAGCTATATAACTTGAAGATGCCAGACTACATCCAAAGCTTAGCAATGAATAATTCTGTCAAACATATTAACAGATGAAAAGATCTAAGCAAGGGTTCAGAAGCTCACTTGCATCATTGCCCTGGGATTTGTGGTGTAGGTTGTCTCAATGGTTTTCTCATTCTGCATTCAAGAAACAGGAGAGATGACTTTATATGCAACCAAAAATCAGAACAGATGTTCAAGGGTGGCAAGTGAAACGTCAGCCTGAATTACCTCAAATATGAAACCATAGTGCAAAGCAACTCTTTTTACATCCTCCAAGCTCAACTCGATGGACATCTCCTGCAGTTGCATTACGTAGATGCAAGAAGTTCAAAAGTATAAGAAAGCGAAGGGAAAAATAAACTGACATTTTGAGCCATCCTCACTTCAACCATGTGATAAATCACTAAAACAAGGGTAACAAATGAGAAGTTACATCTTCTCCACACATGTCAGCAAAGTGATATAGCAGAGGTCCCAAATTAATCCACACCTGCAAGTCAAGTATTTAGAAATTCCATTAGAAATCCAATAGGGAGACCCTAGGAAATGATCCAAGGGAAACAAAAGAAAAGGAGTCATTTATCCTAAGTATTTAAGAGCTTACTCCCCCTTCTTTGAGAATTTTCGATATGATTTCAATGTATTCGACAATGTTATGCGCCGTATCAATAAAAAAGCATGTTACGATTGAATCCCAAATTCCTGCATGTTCCATACAGGTTTTCAGTGTGAAGTTAATAGGAAGATAAACATGCTTCAAACAGAATGGAAGATGAGGATGCAACCATAGAGCAAGTTCATTTCCAATCTCATTACCATAGCACACAGAATAATAAATAGACAAGATAGATCAAGTTCAATTTTGTTTCTCCTACCTACTTGGCAGGGGTCACTGTAAACCTCAACAAAATCGCCACCGCACATGGAGAATCCTTCTGTTATCCCTGCACTGGTCCAAGGAAGTACTCCGTGATAAGCATGAGATGAACCATGCCATAGAACACATATTAGATGGCCAAGGATTTAACCCAACATTTTTCCATTTAAAAGTCAAATTAGCAAATAAATTGGGGGACAAAGCTATAAGATTAGCTCCTATAACTTATACAAATCAGAGAGCACAACTAATAATTGATAACTATACAAGGAGAATTAGATAAAATAAATGATATGTATTGGAATTTTCCTCATAGAACCATAAGTAGAGCAACTCCACAAAATTGTAACATATTACATTTCAGTAGATCAAGTCATCCTTGCCGTGGATAAATTGATTCCAAAATGTTAGATAAACTCCAAGGTAATGGCACATAGATATTATCGCTCGACATGTGCAACTTGACAAGCTTAGGACAAAATTCTCAGACAATACATATTTGAAGTTCAGCCTTTCCATTTTTCCTCACTCATGTTAGCAGATAATGTCATGATGACGAACGTCACACTTCAAACTCCTCCGGCAAAGTCATCACTTTCATGGAAACGCTGATGATCCCAGTAATCGCTCAGCCTATATTAGCCTATGACCCCTTATTGTTCAACATGTACTTTGAGGGGAAAGTCAAAAGTAGCCTTCATGACTGCTCATCATAACCACAGATTCCCTCTTACAACATCAAATCAGACAGAACTCTCGTGTTACCTAGAAATAAAAACCTAGAGAGAATGTTTATCCATCGTCACCTAATTAACAAGTGGATTCCTACTAATATTCTTTAAGTTAATTTCTGCATAGTACAATAGAGCCGATAGTTCCCAAGAACCCATAATAAGATTTAGCTAGATATAATCATTGCACAAGTTAGCAGCTAAGTATACACCCGGACAGACCTCTAGAATGAAGACGGATGACCTCTAGTACCTTGATCACATAGTCCACTCAGTAAAGAAACAGCACATGCATTTGTTCTCACAGCTACTGATTCGAAAGATGGGACAGAGTTTTCTGAAGTATTGATCCCAAAGAAACAAAGCCTAACATCATAACATCATTTCAACATGAATATAACCAGGATGAACCATGTGGAGAAGTAACATTTATGTTAGAGGAGAAATGTCAATTGGAGGTACTTGAGAAATGAACATGGAAAAAGGGCCTCCCACGTAGAAATTTTAATGTATAAATTTCTAATGTATAAAAGCATAACTGACATGATGTATGTATAAGCGACCTATAACATACTAAACTATCACCATCACATGAAACCCAGGATGTAGAAGGTGAAAAATGTTTATTTGGCAAACAAGAGAAGGGCAATTTTCCCCAATATGCTCCGGGTTCACAAGCTCTTGCTTTTCACCTTATAAGAATTGCATCACCACACCTGTTGGAAATGAATCCATACCAAATGCATCTAATTCATAAAAGAATTGCATAACTGAACTTTCTCTAGCATCTAGAGCCTGTAGCCAGCAGAAAAATGGCAGCAAAGTGATACCTCGCTGGATGAATATCTGGAATCGACACTGACCGAAGTTGGTCACTGTCTGAAAGTGAATTGCAATTGCTATGGATCCAGGGATATATTGTCCACTCATCAGCAGTTTGAGTCCTGATAATTTCAACAGAAAATTGGAGCAGTAAGGCCAACAAACAGGAGATCTCAACAATGCAGGGAACTTTGGAACAAATTGCACAAAGATTCTTACTGATTTAGAATGAAACTCGAGCATATCATCATGTAGTACGAAAATTCATTTCCCTGACTGATGAAACCTGTCTCTCAGAAGAGAAAGGATAAGGCAAAACGGAAAAGCAACCTAAAAAAACTATCAAAGGCTGACATCCTGACATACCTAGAGATGATATCTCCAAAGCCAACCGCCCAAGTCCAGCCCCAGGAACTAAACAAGAAGGAGGGCTGTATGAGAAAATTCTTCTCTTGTCAGCGTTTTCTCGTTAGAGCATTTCTCCCAGAAGGTAATAAATTAACAACTTAACTATTATACGGTTAAAGAGATTCAAAAGCCTCTAGAAAACTGATAAAACAAGAAGGGAACTAAATTCTGTATACCTTTCCCTGGAGCGATTGGGGAAAAGGGCATCAAGCTCTTCCAGAATAGGCTTGAAGCATTGATCACGTTCTTTCTGCCCCTATGTGAGAAAGAAATTGCAGAGAAGTACTACAGTTTAGTAACAATTGGACTTGCAATATTTAAAATAAGAAGATCAAATTACACGATACCTCTGCTGCCCAGTCTCTAACTATGTTCCTTATTATACAACGGACCTGTTAAAATTTTGAAAAGGATTATTTCGAAGGTGAAAGTCAATACAGATATGTGGTAAGTTCATCACTAATTACACACATCAAGTCGCGACTTCTAATTCCTTCACCCTCACCAACATCATCATGTTGATGCACAATGCAAGCTCCCTCAAATACAGTGCCGACCAATAATTCATATTCAGCAATTAACTGAAAGAATATGCAATATAGAACACTAAACTAAACCACCCTCCAGTCCATTAAAAATAGCTAGAATTGACCTCAAGATCATACCTAACAGCAAGCAGTACAGCAAATCCAAGGTGTCATCTTGAAGAAGTAATACATACATACACCAAGAGACCTCACAAAGGTACTAGCTTGCTGAGTCACCAGCATTTAAATTACTTAAAGCTTCCACAAATCTGGGCTCTGGGCACTGACTAAGAGTAAAGGTGACCTATGAACCTTCACAATGTTATGAGCAGAAGCATTAGCACCAGGGTGGGCTGCTGCTAAGCTTTCGAAAACCGCAAGATCTCTGATTGACATGGCTAAGTAGCTGTAAGGAAGCATTAGTAGCAGCATTCTAACACAGTCTATCCATGGCAAGTGGAATTTTACGCTTCTCGAATCCCAATTCATGCTACCCTCAAAGAACAGGACATTATCGATCAATAACCGAAATCCTCCATCCACTTTGCATGCCACATGTTTTGCATACAAGGCTCTTATGCTTGAAGATTTATGACAATGACAATAACAATGTAACAAATAAATAAAATCTCCTGATGCTATATCAGGGAACCTCCTCTCCACATGAATTTCCAATAAAACCAATTTACCATAGCCATTGGTCAATTAAGGACCAACCACTGACCCAGAACTCATCATCTACACAAGGGACGTGTCACCCATGACTTCCTCGCCTCTTGTGCATGTCTTCCATGGCATGTAGAAAGAACCATGATTTACAGATACTAGAAACATGATCAAGTCAAACCGTTCAACATTCTAATTCTAAGCTCCTGCAGCAACCCAAGTAATTGCAGGATTCCAATTATACATGTACATTAGAAAGCAATGCAACCCCAGGGGAATAAAATACCATTCTTAAAAAGATGACAAATCAATGTAAAAGTAAGAGCACAATGATAGCTTCAGCATACCTTATCAACATCGACCAGGGGGACATGCAACTGCAACGAAGGATCTAACCAGTCGCAAGAAGAGGAAGAAACCTGAAATGGTAAGTGACACAATTAACCATCTTGCATAAAATGCATTATGGACAACTCTACACTGGCTTTAAAAATTCTTATGGAAACACAAGTGCCAGGAATCACTATCATTCAACAAGAGCAGAGACCCGGCCACATAAGGCCTGATAGCTTTTCTCGTCTTTCTTCTCCCCATCTCTGCGTGGCACTTGCATTTGCCCCATTGGAGGGGATAAGGTGATTAGTGAGCTTACATCTTTATTGGAGTCAGCAAGACTATTTCCATCACTATCTCTTCTCTGTTCGTGGGACTCTGAGCAACCACAAGGATTCATCCCAGTGGAGTCATGGTGTCCTCTGCTTGCAAGCTCCTGCTTCATCTAGAGAAGTCAGATTAGTTTGAAATGAGAAAGCACAATTGAAGTTGGCACACAACAGCCAACAGAACAATTACTGTTACTCATGAAAGTTGATAGACCTTATTGTTAGTCTGCTCTTCTGCTTTGCATTTTGCATTGTCACCATCTCCAGAAGCAGCTTCGCATGTAGATGACCACAAACTTCCACTGTTCAAGGCAGTTTGATTTGAGCAAATTTTCTTCTCTGACGAGAAGAGGTCACCATTTTGCATGTTTTCATGATCTGAGTGCTCACAAATATCAATCTCTTGGCTCAAATCAATTGGGGGTTCAAATGCCTGCAAAGAAAGTAAGGAGATAAATTTCAAATTGCATGACATGATGCCAAATATTGATATATAGCCAATTGTGCCAAGTAGACGATTAATGTCTCAAAAAGAGACTCTAATTCAGTTTAAGTTTAACAACTCAAGAATTATAGCACTTGCCCCAGAGCTCAGTACCAGTACTCCTTTTACCTAATTCATGAGAAATGGTTCAGATGATAATGAATGATTTTCTGAAAAGAGGGATGCACTTGACTGATTTCAAGCACTTCAAATCCTTTTTTTAAACCAATTTCATAATACTAGAATTTAGGTAAAGTGGAGATTTGAAGGGCTTAAATTGGAAATCAATATGATGAATGTGTCCTTAAAAAACCAGAGAACTACATAAGAACCTCAGAACCATAGACCCACACTCCAGATGTTGCTTTAGATGTCTTATGGTCCTGCTGGTTAAGGGTGTCATCAGTCAAGTCGTCAATTATCAATTGCAGAACTGATCTGGCTGAGGGTTCAAAAATTCAAAGAAACTTGAAAGATACAGATAAGCTGGAGTCGCTTGACTTTTCTACATGCCTGGTACATGTGAGGTTACCATGGCTCTAGATTTGTAGATTAACTAGAGCAAATTGAAAGCCCTTGAGAAAAGTAAAATGGGCAGTGGGTTTTAAAAAAAAGTGATAAAATTGGCACTTTATCAGAATTGATACATTTATTGTTGCTTATAGATTTTCTTTTCTTTTCTTTTTTTTTTTGGGGGCGGGAGCATAGTCAATTATAGTTCATAGAATAATGCATGGCACAGAAGTCATAAATAACTAGTTTGACCAACCAAAAATTAGATAATGGACCCTCATTTCACCCCCTTAAGGTCAAGGCAAGTCACCTCAATAACCTCATAAGGGCTCACCTTTAGCACGGTCAGCAATAGCATAAAATATCCATTATCAGCAAGAATCAAGAGCGACCTTATGTAAGAAAATTATGGCATAGATAAGCAGCAACGTACCTGAAGCAAGCTGAAAATGAAGTATGAATTTGCTGAGATGCACCTGTACCATTGAGAAACTCAATCAAATACTACCTTATAAATACGCTAATGATAATCTAACTATCAATATTAATATCTAAAATGCAGCTTTTAAGACAGCACATACCCAGGAATGTAAAAACCAACCAAAGAAACTGTCAAAACCTCAAGCTTTAGCAACGAGTGAGTCCAGATGGATATCTAACTTTATAACATAGAGACAAGTAGTGTGGAACCTAAGTTCAAATGCTATATCCACAGATTTCAAGATAAATCAAAAAGTTAATTGGGCTCTTTTACATAATTGAAAAAGAAAATTTCTACGTATATCTGGGTGAAAAGATTAAGCAAGCAAAGCACTTCTATCTAGGAAGCCAATTTTTGACCAGCAAACACAATATGAAGAAAGTTCTCTATCTGCATATTCAGAGACCATATCTCTAAATTTGTGAGTCAAATCACAAAAAAAGAAACTATAAAACCCCCATGCCAGCAGTCAGTTCCAAATTGCCAAGTGTAGATGCTTCTAACGTATGGAAATATGCCCGATAAGTCACAGTGGCATAGAAGAAAAATCATCTACAATCAAGTGTGCTTAACCTACATTTATTGAAGGAGGGGGAGGGGGGGATCATATTTAGTCAAAAGACTTAATCATTGTTGTTATAGTAACGTAAAGCTGGTGTTGTGTGTTGCCTAGGACATACTCGAAGGCTAGGCTAGGGTACTTGCGGACAATAACATAACATAAGGACAAGGTTGAAAGGGCTAAATGATAAATATTGGCGACTCAACATAATTGGCTAAAAAAAATACAAAATTGACATGTTTTGAAAGAATCAGTTGACATGTTTTGAGAGAATCAATTTGACATGTTGAATTTAGTATGAATGACTAACACAGCTAAAATAACTTTAGTATGAAGTCCACGATCCCTATGTAAAGTGTTCATCTTCCCTATATCCTCTTACAACACTCATTTAGGTCAGATATCACTGACATATTTTCTCATTGGAGAAGAACTAGAAAGACTATTTGGAGAAGCAGACCTCAGAAAGCTTGAAGAAGGATGACACTACTAAGGGAAATGTGTTAGAGCCTTGACAATAAAAACTGAACATGTCGAAATAAAAAGCATATTAAGTCAACACAAGCAACAGGTCGAAGCAACGTACTGCCTCAATCTTTGAAACTTCTGGGGATAGTGCGACAGCAACGCCTGCAAGTGCATATTAAAGTAGTGAATTAACTCTACAGTAAAACTAGTAAAACAGAATATCAGTGGATTTGTAGAACTCTAATGAATTAAGGTTCGTGCATTTTATCGAATAGCTCAGCATAACTAAAATGGGCAAGCAATGTCTTGTTCAAACTACAGGCTACAGGCCAATCACCTTTTCTCCCACACAATTAAAAAAGTTCTTGTCGAGCTTAAACAATGGCAAGTTATTGCAAAATTTGAAGACTGCAGAATACATATTTAATGCATCACTATTAAGACAAAGAATAATCGGTACAATGAAAGTCAGACTAAGTGGGGAGAAGGACATTCAATTAATTCAACTACCAACAAAAAAAAGGTTCTAGAGCTTAGGTCAGAGGTCTGTCGTTTGTATTATCATGGCATGCCTCAAAAGTAACAGTGTTTTATCTACAGATTCTTCATAAATCACTATCCAGCTCCCAAAATTCACCACCATAGTCCATAGCAATGATTGCTTAGTAGAAACTTCATTTTGCTAGAATGTTCGATCCCTCACTTTGCAGAACACAACTCCCTCCATAGAAAATTATTACCATTAAACACCTTCACAACCACTTCACACTCTGCTTTATCAAATTGGGCCGGTGACATGATGCTGAGACCCAATTTGATATGGGACTGTCTGACCTGACAAAAGCGGTACTTGCTCAATCATGTTTATCCCAGTTATATGGCCCCTACATCTTTGTCTTCAGAATGTTCTCAATTTAACAGGAAAAAAATCTCAGACAGTGGTTAATGGATTAGTAGCTGGAGAGTACACCAAGGAAGTGACAAGCAAGAAGCACAAAGCCAAATAAAGTCTCGATCTTTGTCAAAGTTTGGAAGTCAAATCTCTCTATATCTTACTGGAGAATCAACGATAATTAACTTGTTATTATGTACCTTATGAGCAGGAGGAAGCTTTCTGAAAGATCTTTCATATCGTTTTACATCTTCTTCTGCAGCTTCCGGATAACTGTATAAGAAGACAGTTCAGCAGTATATAGAGATAAAACCAAAATGATTGGCATGATGCCATCAAAGAAATGTATCACCTAAAACTAAAACAAAAGGCTTTGAATGATAAAGGCAACAAAACAAAAATGAGATAGAACTTGATGAAATATAACTTCATAATAAGGCTCGGGTTTAAATTGAATATTTCACATTGACACAGGAGATAATTAGGTGAATGTGAAAGTAATTACTTCAATGGTCAGAGCTAAGCTTTGATGCATTTGCATACTTAAGGAGATGGGATGAGATGGATTCTCTAAAGGCATAGATGAAACATGAATGTTCACGTCTACCAGTGTGATCACAGCAGTACCTAGTTGTGACAGCTTGTTTAGCCAAAACAGAAGGGTGCAACAGAAATTGAACTGATGAACCATTTTATATATGAGATGAAATATCAAACAAACGGTACAAACTAAAAACAAGCCCAACCGAAGTGTTCAAGAGGGTGGTTATAAGTTTGCTCCATGAACTCAAAGGCCAAACTTAAACTTTATTCCCCCCACATTTCCCTTTTTCTTTTCTTGACAGGGATGAGCTTGTTGACAGGTATCTAGAAATAAAACTCATGCACATTAGCTTTGAATGTGAACCAGGAGGAAGTTTTGACCTCAAAATCCATCATTATAGCTTCTTTCCAGCAACTTTCCCTTTTTTCCTAACCTCTTTTCAAGTCCGTTTCAACCTAGTTCAGTGATGGAAGTATAACATGTATTGTTGGCCCGAATCGTTACTTTGACATTGATAAATTGTAAAGTTTTAGAAAACCAACTTATAAGATGAGAATGGGAAATTTGGTTCAGTTCAGTATGCAATGTTTCCCAAATTGAACCGTGCTCAACCGTAGCAACAGCTCATGACAGAGAGTATGGAGAAGGATAGAATCACCCACTGCAATGAATATAGAAGTCTTGAAATTGTCAGAATAGCGGCCAGTAAATCTACTTCTTTTGTCTCTCGTCTATACTAAGGTATTCCTCAAATTACGCTCAAAACGCTGCAGCTACAGCCAAACAACCTCTCAAAAATTGAAGTAGCAGGGAAGCAAGCTACAATGGAATCTCCATAACCGCTATAACATCAGTGAAGCTTCCTGAACACACTTTTGAAGAGCTGAAAAGGACTACAGCTCCGAATATTCTGCATGCCAGCAGCCAGAATACCGATCTGCCACCAGTTATTTCGACAGTGTCATGACTAATAAACATCCAAGAGCACTGCTTACCGATATAACCCATTGTCTCTGGGTTTAACTAGAAAAAATATAATTAAAAGAGTAATGCCACTAGATAGCAGAGCATGGCAAAAGAAACTACAAAATCTTTCACCGAAAAAGCCAATTAAGAACTATCATCTTCACAGTCGCTCCTCCGCCTGAAAGAAAACTTCCCCCTTTTTATCTATTTCAAAGCATTCATCAGTGAATTTTTTCTCTGTCTTCTTTTCCTTTCATGCATCCCTCAGCCCAATAGACAGATCAATCAACAAGCTAAATCCTCGCAAAATCAAATACAAGACCCGCGCTTTCCCACCAATCAACCGACTTCAATCGCCTACGTGTAACTACCTTGGCACGGCTATCCGCCGCTCGAGCAAATCTACTTCGAACCGACATGCGCTCACAGTCGCAGACACGCGAATGCGGAAAAAAATGGAAAAATCGACCGCTCCGTCCTCTCGAACCCGCAGGAGCTACAATCGCGCAGGTCAGGGAGGAATGCCAATCGAAGGAGCACAAAAGAACGAGAGAAAGTCGGAAAAATTCAGCGCGCAGAGAGAGAGAGAGTGCGTACTTGAGAAAGGCGCTGATGATGCGCCTGAGAGACTTGGCCTCGAGAGCCTCCTCGAGCTTGCGCTGGCGAAGCCGCTCCGCTCCGTCGTCTTCCTCCATACCTCCGGACATCGCCCTGTCTCCGGCGGGGTGGCGCTCCGCCGTGTCCGCCGGTGCGTGCGGGGAACTCATGCTCTCTTGATCTTTCGCGGCTTCGACGATGCAGATGACGACCGCCGGTGTCTTTTCATCGTTCGAACGGAGGATCCGAATCCAGAAACGGGCCCGGCCCGGAGGAGGAGGGCCGAGATCCGCAATTCGTTTGGGCCGCCGTCCGGATCCATGATTTTGGGGGAAAACAAAACCCACCCGCGCTTCCGACATTATTACAGTCATACCACCAAAGTATGCATTACTAGTGAGTTACCAAAAACGCACCCGCCATCTGTTTGATAATGCTTCTGTTCTAATGAATGATTTCTTTTTAGAAATAAAAAAGACTATTTCTATTCCCCGGAATAATTTTTTAATAAAAAAACGTATTTGATAACTACACAAAATTTCTATTTTCAAAATAAAAGAATAGAAATGCGTTTTGTACGTTTCATAAAAAATTTTATAATATATAATTTCATTTGAATTTTTTTTTGTTCTTGCTTACCGCAATCGACCATTGTTGCCATCAATCGTAGCTACTCGTCACTGGAGGAGGCCAACGACCAATGGCGGCAATGACGATGGCCAACCTGCGAGTGGCGACAACAGCGATTGGCTGGCGACAAGCAGCGAAGGGTGGCAGCAGCCCACAAATAAGAAAAGAAGTTATTTTTTTCTACTTTCATTCTTGATCCAAATCTATTCCCTAGCTATTTTCTATTCAAGGGAATAGAAAAATTAATTGACGTTACCAAACCAAATTTTGTTATTTTTTTGTTCCGAGAAATAAAAGAATAGAAATTGAGAAAAATGGAAATGTTATCAAACAGGGACAACTCACATGGGCAAATTCAATATAGGACCGTGCACCTTCCTTGCTTGACGCCATGGGAGATCAGTGCGCTGATCTCAGAGGCTACGGCGCTGCTCCCCTGTTTCCCTAACTTATGCATTGTGCACTATCGCAGAGAAGCAAATCAGACTGCTAACTAGGCCGCGAAAGCCCATGGGCACCGAAGTCTCCCCTGAACTGGGCTGTTTCCCCTCCCTCACCTCTTTTGGACTTTATTTGTACTAATATGCAAACGGTGGCACTCTTGGTTAGTTTATATAATATTTATCCGTTATATATATTAGGGCCGAGCCCAGACCGAGGTTCAACTTTTCGACGTTTGTGACCGTCCGATTTCAAAGTTAAAGTAATGATACTTATTCTTGGAACGTGGAGTGACCAAATCGAAACCGATGGAGCTTTTTCGATTTCAACTTCGAACGTTTGTCTTTCAAGTTGGAGTCGCCCATCGGATTAGCTGTTAAGTCCTAAATGTCCATTGCTCGGAAATCTGAACTCAAGACTATTCATCCACCCGTGGATAAAAGCGTAGGGAACTTGCCTCATAACTTTATGGGTCTATTTCCAATGTCATCACTAGAAAGCACGTGATTAGGTGTCGAGTACTACAAACTTTTAAAGCATCCCACATCTTACGTTGAAAGTCCTGAATCTAGGTCATCTTGATAAATTGAGATGAATGAAGCATTCATTAGCGAACCATGTCTAGATAGCAACCCACTTAATCCAAACTATAAATTGGGTGCTGACATATTAACCTATCAACTGTATATCTATCCACAATAGGTCCTTGACGTATTAAATTAATGCAACATTATCTAGCCACCGTACCTGTTCATCCAACGGACACTCGATTGAGTTGAGATAATAATAAAAACTTCATTGGAATAGAACGAAAAAGGTTGAGTGACTTTTTTGTTACATTCAATATTCAAATTTGGTATTCGCACGAAATTGTAAACAAATATTTTTGTTGATAAATTTCCCCCACGAGCACCAATCGACGGTGCCCATTTCAGTTGCTGTTCTATTTAAGGGGGACAATAGTAAATATGAAAGGGTGTTCAATGGCTGATGTAAGGAGCCATAGCTCGAGCCCTCTTCCTTCTTTCCTGGAGGAATCTCTGCAGCGATCTCTTCATCGAGAGGCCCGAAGACGAGGGGCTCCACAGCTGGTGGGCCTTCTTCAATGGCGGAGACGAACCAGCTCTTGACTCCACTTCTCTACTCGCCAGCCAAATTATGGCTCTCGCCTGCATCGACAGAACAAGGGGAAGAATGCGTGAGCGTTGATCTTTTTCCTTTCCACTCGAAATCGCTAATCGCCCCTCATCTTTGCGCTTCTGAAATGCATGAATGAAGCTGTGGCGTGATGGGATTATATAGAAGAGAGAAACGATCACGATTCGGGGTTCGGCAGAATCTGAAGATCGGGGGAAAATGCCGGCGGCGAACCAAGCACGCGTTCATGCACCCAATTCATGCCAACCCTCGGATAACGTCGAGGATCCAAGAATTCACGCGTACAGATATGCGAATGGTAAAACGATCAAGAGTGCGCGAGATTTCATTACGCGTCATCTAACATGTCCTGAAATCTGTACAAGAAGTATGCAGATCTGTGCAGCATTTTCTGAGAAACGCGGGCATCATGATGGGCTCTCGCTCGAAAATTTAGATTAATTTACCTGAAATTCTGTTAAGTCAAAGGGACGGACTCGCCCCCTGTAAATGATGGCTTGCTGTTGCTGATTTACATGCGATTGTTCAGTCCTGCATGCATTGACATAACCATGTGCATCTTCATGAGCTTTACATGCGAATTACACAGAGATCATATCAACATCGACGATCATCGATAACCAACAAACGAGCAGACCGAAAGAAAACTAAAACGACAACGAACCCAGAAAGAGAGAGAGAGAGAGAAGGGACGTACTTCGATGAGCACTCGTCGTGAGAAGAGGAGGAGGAGGAAGAAGAAGAAATGGAAGAGAGGAGGTGAAGATCCGGGTTGCAGTTCTTCACCATGGCGAAACCGTGATCGAAACAACGGAGATCGGCACACTCTCTCGCTCTTGATCTTGTCAGATTGAGATTGCAAGAATGAATGCCATAGCTGCACGGAGATGAGGAGGAGGAGGAGGAGGAGGAGGAGGAGAAAGCAACGAAGAAGAAGGGCAGTGACAGATCGCAGCGGTGTTTATAGTGGAGTTTTATTTTTCTTCTTTCCTCATTTTTTTTTCATATTTTAGGGGATTTTTTTCTTTTGTTTTTTTTTTTTTTTTTTTTTTTGGGGAAGTTGGGGGGAGTTAAGTGAGTCGACGTAGGAGAGCACGAAAGGAAACGTACGAACAGAAAACACCGGCGACCATGTAAAAGCGCACGAGGAACACGAGCATGCCGAGCCAGCAATGTGCGGGAAAACGAAAAGAGGAGAGAAGCATGAAAATGATTTTTTTCGGAAATTCCCACAAATCACGTGCTGTTGCTTTCGGAAACGGTTGCCAAAATTGGAAAATTTTCTTTTTTCTCCCCAATTTTCCGCTTCTAGAGGAGGCTGAAATTGGAATGAGGTAAATTGATAATCACTTTCACATGGTCCGAAGAAATGCTAAATATCTACATTCGCCGCCCACGTTTAGCGACGTGATTAAATTTTCAAAACACGACGCGTATTAGTGCTACACAATTCTATACATAATATTTTATGCGGTTTTTCCATCGACTCAATTATGCTTGATTGCAACGGACCGTTGTGATATCATAGGCAATCTTTATGACATGTAATGACGCTTTTGTAATTGATTTATGATTACAACAATCATGTCATAGAGGTGCCCAATTTCATAGAAATCATGGAGAATTTTGATTGGGGTATGAGTATGTCCTAAAGTGATCGCAGCATGCTATGTCAACAGCACGTGAGGTGTTCAATTAGCTCGTTCGAGTTATTAGGCGAGGCCTAATTTCCTTGATATCATGATGCACTCAATAATCGCCGATTGATATATTCATTACACTTTCTCTTTGGTTGCTGGCACGAGCATCTAATGGATTGAAAGTCGAAAAAAAACAAGAAGAAAGAGAGAGGGCAATGGCTACGGAAATTCGAAGGAAACGCTCGCAAAATGGAATACGTCTAGGAGCTGGAAACGCACGCCAAATGTTTGTTCAAATTCAAGAACTAACGTGCATGTGCATGAGCACGAGCACGAGCACGAGCGATTAATTAGAAAAACCAGGCGGCAACACCTGGTGCTCAATAAGCCTCGTTTGCCTCTTCGCAATTTGCCGCACGTGAACAACGTTTGACATCGGTTTCCACATGGCATGTGCGCAGTTCCCTCCCGCAAAGAGCTCCCTCGTCCTGTCAATTACCGGATGTAGATCATCCCGATTCAAGCGCAAGTTCGTGTGCAGTCATTCTGAAATGCTAGACTGCCGGCCAAGAGAAAATCCTAATTTATGTTCCGTCATCATCATAACCAAGTCGTCTTCACCATTGAGGTGTGTATATGAGTTATGTCCAAAAAAATCCCACATCGAGAATTTGATATGATAAAAAGTAATAGATATATCTTATTTGATTTATAATTTTTTAATTTGTACTTTTCAATAAATATAGATTCAATTGAATTTTCTAATAGGTTCAAACTCCAGTTTCCTTATAGTGATCTCTCCTCTATAGCATAGAGCTTCTGCTCCACATCCCAATAAAATGGTCAGAGCGATGATTGATTATTACCTATAAGGGAAAAAAGAAAAAAAGAAATCTTGTAATCAATGCTTGTTTTGAGTAAAAATTGCCATCACTGTTGGTCCAATAAAAAGAGAATATGGATAGTTGGTCTAATAAGTGAAAAAAATAGACTACATGCAAGTGTGAGTAAACAATTAAAGATGAATATTGCGCACAGTTGTGGGTGCATTACAGCCACTAGAATATTGAGGTTGAAATATGTTGATGCAAAATAATACTTTGGATTAAGGAGAGCATGCCTAATGTTGGAATTCACACATGAGAGGATCATTGAATTGCACTTGTGAGTTATATTATGTACTATATTTTTGCAAGGAATATTAGTCCTCATTCCATTTTCTAGGACTGTCTTTATGCCTTTGATCGGAGAAATTTGTCCAAAAAGTTATAATCTTATTGTATGATGGTTAATTTAATTCTAAACTTTTCAATTTTGTCAATTCAATCATAAACATTTTAAATGTATCAAATTAGTCCTAAATATTATAATGATTTGTCAAACTAGTCCCCAACATTTTTTAACGAATAACTAATTTAGTAATTATAGCTAATTTTAGATGGATATTTGACATGATTGTTAGCTTTGATGTGGAAAATTTTTTAATTGATTGTTTCTATTTTAATTTCTTTTTCTTTATTTTTTCCCCTCTTTTTATATAGGGCCAACAAGTTAGGGCCACAATCCTCACTGGGGCTAGCAAGGGCTCGCGAGCCCCCACTATGGTCAGTGAGGGTGTCATGAGCCTTTCTAGGCCATAACAAGGCATCGCGGCCCTTGCCCACCCTCGCCGTGGCGATCATGGCCTTAGTGAGGGCTCACAACACCCTTGCCAACCACAATGAGGGCTCGGAAGCCCTCCCCAAACCAAACAAAGGCTGCAACGTTATCACTATAGATCTAGTGAGGCAAGGGCTTCATGGCCCTCACCGTCACAGTGAAGGCGGGCAAGGGCCCCAACTCTTGCCAGTGGCCGACATGGGCTTCACAGTCTTGGCTTTGAGCCCAATGGGGTTGCCTGCCCGTGCAAAAGTACGCTGACGGAAAGTGTAATACTCTAGAAATTTATACATGATGGCACCAATACACAACTAGACTAGAAAACTGAATATGGTCTTCGAAATTTGTCATTGGAGATAAGTTGAGGGACCAAATTGTAAAGAACCACATTCTATGGACCAAAACCAAATTCACAAAAATGTCACGTGGACGGATTCTTGGACGGCGCCACATCATCGTGGCGTGAGCATCTCAAAATTTCACAGTAAATATCACGCCGAATTCCGCTTAAATCGGATCGGTCGTAGAATCCTATAAAATTTGGTACAACGGCCAAATTTGATCGGGGACCACGTGACGGTGTTTGGCGTGCGGCTTCCGGCTCTTAAA
The DNA here is from genome assembly GCA_014182715.1 of Eucalyptus cloeziana. NCBI lineage: Eukaryota > Viridiplantae > Streptophyta > Magnoliopsida > Myrtales > Myrtaceae > Eucalyptus > Eucalyptus cloeziana. The sequence goes on along the minus strand of CM024644.1, from coordinate 14,596,125 downwards.
GCTTTTGCAGCTCCAGCCGAACACAAGGAATCTCCTTAGCCTTTACGAACCAGAAAGAGAAACTGACAAGAAAAGAAGTAGAAAACAAGGAGAGGTATCTTTCTTTAGGTACGAGGGAGAGAGAGATTCGCATGGAAAATGTGAATTTTCTTTTCCGGGAAAAGGAAGAAAAAAAAGGCTTGTCGAAGGGATATTTTTCTCTCTTTTTCTGAGGAGAGGTCGTTGTATTGGTTGGGGTGCCGATTCTTAGGCCCCAAGTCACGTGTTGCCCTTTTTGTTGGACCGCCCCGTTTATTCACTCGCGAATGAATTATGTCGAACGAAGATTAAAAATACTCGAATTTAGTAAAGAACGAGGTTGACAAAAAAAATGAGGGGACAATTACCAGAAAAAATCCATAAACCTACTATAATTGTACTAATTTGATCATAAATATCTCGATTTGGCCAATTTAATCCTAAACATTTTGATAATTTGTCAACATAATCCATTTGGCTAATTTTGACTAAAAATCGCTAATGTGGATGTTGGCCGTCCTAAATGACATGACCGGTATCAACGTGGACAGTGTTTGCAACTTTTTAATACTACTTGTGAATTACTTTTCCATTTTTCATTTCTTTTCTTTCTTTTTTATTTTTTAAATGAGGTTGATGACAACCGCAACGCCCTCGCCTGTGGCTAGTGACCTCCACTAGCTACCACTGAGGCCACAAACTAGTCGAGGGAGATAAGAGGAAAAAAAAAGGGAGAAAAAAGAAGACAAAATTTTAGAAAATTATTTAGAAATTTGTAAAAATCGTCCACATCAGCACCTTTTATACTAGGTACAATGACCGACATTCATGTCAATAATTTTTTACCAAAATTGACAAGAGGATTACATTAGCAAATCTTTTGAAGGTTTAAAATGAGCTATGTTCATAACAAGAACTTAGTAAATGCAAGTATTCAATACCCTTGTGATGCCTCTCTTAGGCCTAACTCTGTTGAGACCGACTTTTAACATTTAGCTAAACTCTTGTTCCAAACATAAGGCTTTTTGACCTCAATTTTTTATGCACAAAATCCTTATAAAGGCAAGTACAGAGCATACTATCAAGATATGATGCAATCTTACCATTCTAAGATCTCTAATAGCGGACAGAAATTTGAAGAGAAAATGGGAGAATTAACTTTGCATGATTTAAGCACACAAATAACAATTTTATTGCTGAAGGTTAGTCGTACCTCAATATTTTACAAACCAAGCCTTTTATAGGCATAAGGGATAAGAAAAACAACATTACATCACTGATGACTCAGGCATATTAATGCCTCAATAAAATATATGGTTCACACTAGGACACCTTTGACTTTCAACCATGACTCATTCTAAAAAATTAATGACAAAACCGTGACTCTCACCATGACTCATCTTAAACATTAATTATAAGACCATGACTCCTCTAAAAACATTAATTAAATATCTTGACTCATCTTGAAATATTAATGACATGTGAGTCCTTAACGTGAAATTTATGATTACACGAGTATTTATACACTTTCTCTTTATGATATTTATGACTTATCCCATTATTAATACACTTTCTATTCGTATGATGAAGGAGATGAGCATCATGTTTCCATCGCTTTTTCTGAATGGCGTATGGCAACTTCCTAGTCCCACCTTTTTCTTCTTTCTCCTATACTTTTCTTTGCAGGTCAGCAAAATCCCGATGGGAGAATTTTGAGTCGTGGCATTTTAGGAGAAGATTAATAAGAATTTGGTGGGACATCTCTAGATCCCGATGGATTATCTATTGGGTTGAAGTTCATTGTAAAATTTGGCATACCGAGAGATAGATTCGTTCTAGGCATTTTGGCTGGGGTTAGTTGTCCACATTCATCAAAGACGAGGGACTCCCTAAACTTGTCCAAAATCAAAACAATCTTGATGATGATGGTTGGTCTGTATCATGCTTTCTGAATTTTGCTAGAGCAGCCTTAATCAGATGTTTAGTCTTGAGATAAATCCCATGGATTGCATTAGTATTATCATCTGGCTAAACTCCTTAAGGAATGGTATGATTAGCCTCATAGAGGATTCGCTGGATTTCCTTGTGCTGGATTGGCTCTAATACAACATCAGAGCGTGTTATAGAGTTTAGTAGGAACATTTTGAGTTTTATAGGTCAAAACTCCTATATCTACCGAGTACCTAGGAACATTGTCGTCTGGTTTGACAAAAAGTCATGGCTTATAAAAGAAAATGATTATGTGTAGCTCTGGATTTGACGTGCATGCTCTTGGTTGTTACGTGAAAAAGGCTTTCCATGCTCCTAAGGGTTTAAACTAATGAAGCATTTCTGCAAAATGGTGAGACCTTCCACTATCACCGATTTCTCATATTGCTTGGCTGATAATTATTGGCATTTTTGCTATTGGAAACTAAATGAATGCATATTGGTAAAACCATTTCTTCCAGAAATTAATCATATAGAGAATAAGGTCCGTTCGTTTTGCGGAAAATGACTTCCGGGAAAATGTTTTCCGGATTTTTCGGTGTTCGTTTCATGGAAAATAAACTAGTCAAAGAAAATGTTTTCCATCATTGGAAAAAACAACCTTTAAAGTGAGGAAAACGTTTTCCATTTTTCCATGACTTCTTCCCTCTTACTTCTTTTTATTAATACATTTTCATTTTATCTTTATGTTTTTTTTTTTTCAAATCGAATTTTTAATTTCTTTCTTTCCTATTCATCTTCTTCTTCGGCCCGATCGGCCACGGCGGTGTCCGGCGACCGGCCGCAAGCCGGCGGTCGACGACCTCGCCGGCCTCGCCCCGAGCTAGTGAGGCTCCGCCTAGCCCGATCCGGCGCGGCCGAGATTGGGCCTCGCCGGGGCTCCGGGCGAGGCGGAGCTCGCCGGCCTAGGCGGAGCTCACGACTCGCCGAGATCCGGCGAGCGGGCGGGGCTCGGGCCTCACCCGAGCTCGCCGCGAGCCGCCGGGCTCAGCGAGCCGCGAGCTCGCCGGATCTGGTGGCGGAGCTCGGGCTCCCGATCCGGGCGAGCCCGAGCTCCGCCGCCAGATCGGGCGAGCTCGCGGCTCGCCAAAGCCCGGCGAAGCTCACGGCGAGCTCGGGCAAGATCGGCCGAGCCTCGAGCTCGTCGGATCCGCCACCAAGTGCCGGCCATCGTCGGGCGGGAAGGAGCGGCAAATAGCGGCGGAAGGAGGAGGAAGGAGGCGGCAAAGAGAGGAAGGAGGAGGAGGAAGGAGGAAGGAGAAGAAAAAAACAAAAAGAAAAAGAAAGAAAAATAAAAAAATAAAAAAATAAAAAATTTCGATTTTATAAAAATATAAATAATTAAAAATTCATTTTTTGAAAAAATATAAAAAAATAAAATTATTTTTTTGATCAATTAAAAATATTAAAATTCAAATTTTGATCATTTTTCTCAAACAATTAAATGAGCTAACGAACGGTGGAAAATATTTTTCACTCAAATTTTAGGTTTTAGCCGAACACCGGAAAATAGAGTCATTTTCTTGGAAAATGACTTCCAGGAAAATATTTTCCGGAAATGTGATATTTTCCGCGAAACGAACGAACCCTTAGACAAAGGATAAATGAACAGATAGTCCGGATGCATGCTGCTTTAAACTAAATTGGCATAAGTGCAATAAGTTTGAATTTTTTTTTTTTTTTTGTAATTTCCCCAAATAGTAAGCATGATGAAAATTGGGCACGCCCTTCGAATGTCAAAGGGAGAAAGGTCGGATTTAGGGATACTTGATCATGAGATCACGAGCTCTCCCAAACTCGTACCCCGCGTGACAGCGAATTTATTTATACAATCTAGGTATTTAACAACCTAAGAACATATAGGAGTCGCCACTAGCCTTGTATATATATTTTTTTGGAGGTCGGGTTTAGGGGATCTAGAAACCCAATCGAGGATTGGGAGAATTCCCATCGATTCCTACTAGCATACCGGCTAGAAAATATCTAGATTGGGGACTTGGGTTACGCTAATATAACTATTAGCGCCCTTTCGGTACCTAACAGTATGTTATGTTTTTCCTAACATGTCCATGCATCTCTTTTTATATTTTCGGGATTATCAATTCTAAACTAAGTGATCATGCATGGTGGATTACTTTTATGCTATTCTATTTCTAAAAGAAAAAAAACAATAAAAGAAATCAATCAGAGAAATGAAAGTGCAAGACATGAAGTAAACAATCAAGAAAAGCAGTAAATCTAATCATGCAATCCTAAAAAAAATGAAAGAGAAAACACTTGGGAAAGAAAAGAAACCCGCAACTCGTCGGGTTTTATACAATGCATGAAACCCGAGACATATGTCGGGAAAACAAATAGTACATGGTACGGTCGGAATGGACATCGACTTCCATCGTCTTCACACCAAAGTTCATCTTTGGAATCCTAATCTAAACCCAATCTAAGAAAAAAAAAATGAATAGGTGTGCATACAAATGAAAGAAACAATCATCACGTATCAAAACAGTCAAAAGCAAGACAGTATGGCGAATCAATCATAAGCAAATCGGAAAATGATGCATGGTAATTAACTTGTTAAGCCATCTAGTCAATGCATGAAAATTATGAAATTTGAACACGACATAGGGCTAAATGTGAGGAACAAATTTGGTTAAGACATTTAACCCTAAATCCATGCGCAAACAATCACACAAATTCATTAACATTGACATGTGACTAGTCATTAGGGAGCAAAATGCATTCCAATTTCAGTTACGACACATCGACTTGATTCATGGTCTTTACATAGTCAATGATCCTCAAATGAGGCATGCCATACATCATTGCAAAGCTTATGATATGCTCTAAGTATGTCTAGAAGGCATCAAGCATCAAATATTCTCTTAAGGAGTTTGATCGAAGACATTTTCACAGCAATACAATCAGTTAAAATCACAGCAGAGATTGCACAAAAAAACATGGATGATATTCATTGAAATGAAGGCATAAAAAAAATCTATGAAAATTCGGGTGTATAGAAGGAAATGTCCTGATCATCTATCACGAGACATTGAAGTCATACTTTGTTCACGAAAATCTATATGAAAACAGAAAAAACAGAGCAAAAACCCAACATTGTAGATTGCAGCAAACTAACGTGACTTTATGGAAGCCATTGACCTTGCTAACGATGACCATTTGATTTAATCTATACCTTGTTAGAAAGCTTATGAAATTTCCAATGACTCTCATGAAAGATTCAACTCCAACAAAGCATATTTACTAGCCCAAATTTGAGCACACGCATCAGGTCTCAAACAGGACAGATTCTGGACAGAACTTTAGACATGTGAAAACCATATCAAATGAAATTCAATCAGGGCATATGAACTATCAAATCGAAGCTTGAGAAGTCTATTTTCTATGTCTAGAAGGGCTCGAGATCAAAAAACCTCATCTGGCACCTCGTTTAAGCCAAAACAGAAAGTGACATCAGGCATACGAAATTTCAGATCCAGGCAAATCAGCTTCGATCAACTTCAAGTTCATCATCAATGATCGTCAATCCACAGAAATTCATTAACCTCAGAGGGTTATATCAATATATTCAAGACAATGTATGATCATAGAACAAACACAGGTCATGCTAGAAACTATTATTGAAGGATTGAAATCAAAATTTCCAGAGAATGCAAATGACCACAATCAACATATTGATCATCTATATCTATTGCAGCATCTATAATCCATGATTTCAGCATGCAATCAGAATTATAATAGAGCACACAAGACTGCAAATTGTGATTGTTTGATGACAAATTACCATGAAATTGAAGCACAAGCACGTATGAGTTTACTTGATCAAAATGGCATCAATCCATAACCAAACTAGCCTCAAGTTGGAATCAAATGTACACCCAATCATGGGATATCAAGACATGGTCAGCATCTGGTATATGTAATCTCGTAACTACTACAATTGCAAAAATGCCAAGAACAGCAACAATGACAGCTTTAAATCTATACACAGACACTCGGAAAAATTTGAGCATAGACAATTAGACGCATTCGTTCAAATGATCCAGAGAGATGAGCAATCAAAATTTGTCAGACATCACTTGTGTGCATTCATGTTGAACGGATCAGCATCTTCAATACCATCAATGTATAATCGATATTCAGGACAAGTACAAACACTTCCACTTCCCCGGATGTAAAATTAGCCATCAATCGACTAGAGACTAGCAACTTCAACACAAGCCCAACCATCAATCCTTAAGAAATCGTCAGCAACATAGTAGCAATTTCAATGATCTCAAACACAAATGTTCCAAAGCAAATCTAAAGCAAGTTCAAAATGGAATGCCTATGGTTTTCAACGAAGAAACAGAACACAATTAAGCTGATATGACCAAAATTGATCAAAAAACCTAGCGATGAATGAAATTCTGGGTCAAGACTTGAATAAAAAGCACATTTATTTAGTTCACGAATTTCATCAAACAGACGGTATACATTTGAGCCTAGAGAGCTTAGATGCAAAAGTAGAGCAATGATTCACATCCAACTCATTGCAAAGGAAATGCAGTAAGTTTAAATCATTAATAGAACCTCAATCACAGTCCATTTTCACATACCTAACCACAATCCCAATCTTCTAACTCCACACCCGCAAAACCATGGCACAAAAAAAAAACAAACAAACTAATCCGGTCTAATAGATCGCTATGGCCTCAGTCTTTTCAAAGCAGAGAAAGGCCGAGACCTAAAATCTAAGACCGAGGACGACGCGCCGAAACCTCGAGAACTCAAAAATGTCACCGCACCGGGAAGCTCTTTGCGACGCCATGGAAACAAAAAAATTCGGAAAGGAATCGAGTTTTACCTCCTTCCGGTTCCCTACCGAACCAAAGCACCTCGATTCCGGAGGTCGATTTAGCAGCGGCGGAAGAGAACCTACGTCAGCGCACCGGACGAAAAGAAACGAAGAACCGAAGGCAATCCATAACCCCGAAGCTCGAAGCACGGAGTCAGAGCCAAGGCAAAGAGCGAGAGAGCGATCGATTCGATTATAGAGAGAGAAAACCGGATGGAGAGAGAGACACCGGATTCGAAGCCACCACAGGGGAATCACCGAGGAAACGGGACAAGGAAATGATTGGAAACTGATGTCGCCGACGCCGTCGCTGTCATCGCCGTTGATCGGCTTCCGATCTGAGCCTCTCACCTCAACATCCTTCGTCCGAGAGGGAGAGAGTCCCCGAGTTTCGTGAGAATGAGCCCCCCTTCCTCCGAGAATTCGCGCGCGAACTCTTTTTTTCAGAGAGAGAGAGTGACCCTCTTTTCTAGGGTGAATGCCCCCTTTTATTTTTTTTTTTTTTTTTTTAATCATTTTTTCATTTCTTGTTTTCTTTTTTCATTTTTTTTGTCTTTTTGGCTCTTTATCTTTTTTTTTTTTTATATTTTTGCAAAAAGAATGTTTAAAATGTCGACAAAAAATCGGGTGTCAACAGCTGCCCCTCTTTGAGTGGGAGCTCGAAGAGGTTCCACTCAAAGATAAAATTGATACCCGAAATTTTTAGTCGACTCGACTTTGAAAATAGAAAAAGATAACAGCAATGATAGTTGGTCAGAAACGTACCTGATACTTACCTTTGCTCATCGGGTATCTGAACTCTTGTTGAGATTTATTCACTCTGTCTTTGCTTCTCTCTCTCGTGGAATGGAATGAAGGCAATGAAATCACTAGAATTTGGAAGACAAGGTTTAAGGATGACCTAGAACCGTGGAATGGGAGAAAGGTCTCACCGTGTAAGAACGGGTTGCGACCGGGATGTGATGTCTCACCGTGTAAAAACGGGTTTCGACTAAGAGAAAGGTCTCACCGTGTAAGAACGGGTTGCGACCGGGAGAAAGGTCTTACCGTGTAAAAACGGGTTTCGACTGGATGTGATGTCTCACCGTGTAAAAACGGGTTTTGACTGAGAGAAAGGTCTCACCGTGTAAAAACGGGTTTCGACCGAGTGTGATGTCTCACCGTGTAAAAACGGGTTTCGACCGGGTGTGATGTCTCACCGTGTAAAAACGGGTTTCGACTGGATGTGATGTCTCACCGTGTAAAAACGGGTTTCGACTGAGAGAAATGTCTCACCGTGTAAAAACGGGTTTCGACCGGGTGTGATATCTCACCGTGTAAAAACGGGTTTCGACTGGGAGAAAGGTCTCACCGTGTAAAAATGGGTTTCGACTAGGAGAAAGGGTCTTACCGTGTAATAACGGGCTTCGACCGGGAAAAAGGGTCTTACCGTGTAATAACGGGTTTCGACTGGATGTGATGTCTCACCGTGTAAAAATGGGTTTTGACTGAGAGAAAGGTCTCTTACCGTGTAATAACAGGCTTTGACCAGGAAAAGTCTTACTGTGTGGTTTAAGGATGGACCCACGAACCTAGTAAACAAGGTTTTAAGATAACCTAGAACTTGGAGACAAAGGTTTTAAGTTGACCTAGAACTTAGGGACAAGGTTTTAAGATGACCTAGAACTTGGGGACAAGGTTTTAAGATGACCTAGAACTTGGGGACAAGGTTTTAAGATGACCTAGAACTTGAGGACGAGGTTTTAAGTTGACCTAGAACTTGAGGACAATGATATGGTTTAGGATGACCAAAAACCGGTTCACTAAGGAACAAATATTTTGAAAAAGAGTTTCAAGATTACTCGAGAGCCAATCTTGCGAAATAGTGCCAATTGTCAAATCCTTTCAGAGAGAATTTTAACAAAATGAGATTTGATTAACCATCTAAGGGTTAAGTCAAATATACCAAGTGGAAATATCCTAATCAAAAGAGGTCTTTCACACTGACTCTTAAAAATGGCTTTTGTTCCCAACCATTGATATGGGAAAACTGTTTAATCCTCACTTAGAGAAGTTTCACTCAACCTATGTCTAAGGCTTTTGGAAACGTTCACAGTGAATACAATCCATTGATTAAAAGGTCTTTTGAAAGGACCGTAATGATGGCTTGGTCATGGGCTTACACAAAGGGTATGCACTTTGAGGCCAAGAAATGAATATTCAATCAATATCTTCATCGGGTTTACAAGTCAAGAACCTTGAAGATAAGATAAGATAGGATTGCTTCCACTCCTTCTAGCGGTAGCTCCTATGTGATATTCTCATTTCAACTCGAACCATCCCAATCGAAAGAGACTTCGGATAAGGGTTGTAGTGTTGGTTCGGGTGAGGCTTAGAAAAGGCTTGAAAAATTTTCAAACATCGAAGGGTTAAAAAGTGAGTGATTATCTTGGCATCATTACCATCACAAGACTTTTCAAAAATTTGACTCTTGAAATTTATCCTATCTCGAGAGTCCTTTTGGTAATTTGTCTTGAGACATGAGAGCCTCGCTCTTTGTTCTAATGATATTGCTTGCAATACATGTTTTTTTCTTGCAAGACATTTCTTTTGTATTTGAACGGATGGTCTTTTGCATGACCATTGATTTCGCTTTTCTTTGCATTCTTGCTTTTCTTTGCATTTTTTTTCAATGGGCATTGGCCTTGCTTTTACCAGGCACACTGCTTTTTCATGCCCCCTAGTTTTCACTCTCTTTTGAGCATCTAGGACTCTCGAGTGGCATTTACCAATATTCAATTTTGTTGGTAAATCATGTGCCTTGCCCCAGTGTGGGGAGATAATCATCACCCGAGGTTGTGAAAGAATTGCATAAGGCTCAAATTGGCTAAGCAAAGGGTACTTGTGTTTGTGGTAGTGAACGGAATGCTCTTCGTCATCTCGGGATGCTTCGAGTTTCGATAAGAAATCACCTGAAGCTAACACAAGAAGATTGATACAAGTGAAAGCAATAAAATCTTTCTTGATCTTTTGCTCCATAATTTCCAACCAAGACCTCCTATTTTGCCCCAATGTGGGGTTGTTCTTGACAGGGTTATTTTGGAAATGCTCCCTATTTGGCTCAAAGTGGCTTGCAAGGGATATCAATAGTGTTTGGGATTAAGAAATGAAATGCCTTTATCATCTCAAATCATGTATTCACCGTGAATGAATCCTATGCCCTAAGACATGGTTCTTTCCACTCAATTCTCTCAAGAAGTGTATAAGGACGTGTTTGGTAAAGGGGTTGCCTCTCATCATTTTAGGCATTACCACATGGCATATTTAACAATCCTTTTCAGGTTTTCCAAAGCACACTTTGGTTAAATTCAGCTCATTGAGGAATGAAAATGTAATGAAATTTTGCTTGAAAGGACATTTTTCTTTGACCCTATTGGGGAGACTTTTGAAAACAAGGTTGAATAAAATTTGTGGACAGAACAGGCTTTGCCTAGCACAAGAGTTCACTTTCAGAGTTTTAACCGACTCTTCGGCATTCTAAGGGATAGGGTCACCTTTAAGTTCTAAAGAAGATGACAACTTTTGAAAGTTTTGCATTTCTGAGATGAACCTCTTATGGACATGTAGAATCTTCATCAGAGATCCTGCAAAATGAACAAACAATGCAGATGCAATATGTATGCATGCGATGCATGATGCAATTATCCTAAAGTGGCTCGGATTCAATCCAAAAATGGCTCAAAGGCTTTTCAATTTATTCATGGAGCGAATCTGAGCCATGCAAATGACCATGGTGATATGAAATGTCATGCTCGAGATACAATCGAAAAATGGTTAATGAATGCAATGCATATAAATGTCATGAGAAATTTGTTTTCAAATTCAAGTTTTTGAAGAAATTTATTGGGAACTAGTCCTCATGTCATTGGACGTCCTCGTTCCACTAAAACATTTTGAAACTATAGATCGTGTGGAAGCTCAGGCCTCAAAGCATCATCATAGGACTGATTCGAGTCTCACACGTCTATTAATAAAACGTGAATTTTTATTAATATGCAAAAATTGCATTACAACGTTGATTATCCTGGATTCATAGAGTTTGTGATCCAGATTATTACAAGTAGAAATGAATGGAATTCCCTCGCAGGGGAGAATTAAATGGAATACAACTAAAAATGAAATGCAAGAACTAAGAACGTCCCTTACATAGTGAGAATTGTGGGTTCTTCATTTCCATCGATAATGCCAACCATGTTGACATCTTCAGAATGCTTTGGAAGGGGGTTTTGTTGGACATTTGGTGCTGAGTCCTTAAAGGTGAGCAGCTCTTTATCCAGCAAATTCTGAATCTTAGAACGGAGCACAAAACAATTATCCACATGATGACCTTTTTCACCCATATGGTAATCACATGTCTTGTTAAGGTCGAATCCAGCAAACTTTGGTGGATTATCCCTCGGGATCTCTTTTGCAACAAGATGACTTTCGATCAACATTGGAAGTAGTTGTGACATTGGTCTAGGCAACGGAGTAAATTGCCTTTGGGGAGCTTTTCCTTTGCGATCAAAGTTTCGAGAGGAGCCCCCTACTTCCATGCTAGGTTTAAGAGCTTGAGGGTTATATGGCTTCGAGAAGAGGAATTTTGTATATAAGCAATCTCCACAGTCGATTCCTTATCTCTCTTCGGGGCATATCGACGATTTGTGGTCTCAGTCAACCTTCCTTCACGCATGATCCCCTCAATGCGTTCACCCAACTCCACAAATGTGGCAAAGTTCATACAAGTATGGTTGTACATTTTTTCGAAAAAATCACGGGGCATAGCTTGAAGCAGTAATTTCATGGTCTCTTTCTCAGACAATGGCGGTTTTACTTGAGACGCGGTGACCCTCCATCTTTGAGCGTAGGCTCTAAATGATTCGGTTCTCCTTTTCTCGACCCGGACTAATTCTTCTCGAGTCGGAGCAATTTCAGTATTGAATTTGTACTGCTGAAGGAATTCATCAACGAGATCTTCCCAAGTACGGATCTTCTCCATGTCCAACTCTATAAACCATGTTAACGCAGGACCAACCAAGCTGTCCTGAAATGAATTGATCAAGAGTGGGGGATTATCTGAATAACGGGCCATCTTGCCCAGATAATACTTCAAATTAGTCTTAGGACATCCGATGCCGTCATATTTCCTTGTGAACTCAGGCTCCTTATAGTATTCGGGGACACTAACTTTAGCAAAGGGAGAAAGTTTATCAAACCCTTGTAACTGATAGCCTTGCAGCATGCAAAGGCGCTCCTCAATTTTGGCAAGACGCCTTGCATTTTCTTCATCGAAGTGCGAAGTTGGAATCTCCTTAGAGGGGGGCTCTGGACCAATAACTATTGGGATCGCAATGGGAATTTCTTCAGCAGGCCCTTTCCTCACAGGCTCTACCATCGGAGCTTCAGCGGGCGCGGTAGGAATATTCATGGTAGACGAAGCAGGAGTTACAGACGTCAAGTTTCTGACTTGGCTAGAGAGATCAGCCAATAATGCCATCATTTGCGCCATTTGATTTTCCATATTAATGACACGGGCTCGGGTGTCTTCGTTCTCCATTTTTGCTTGGCGGCGAGTACGTATAACAAATCTTTCTTCGGCCGTCTTTCAAAATCTCCTGAAAAAAGAAAACGACTCAAATTAGTACAGGTTAAAAGAAACCATTAAAGTACAAATCCTAGTCAATTTTATATTTTCTTGAGATGAAATAATGATAAGAAGTGTATATGATCCCAATATCATATAGCATCCTCTTATCAAAATTTCTTCAAAAGAAATTATACAATTGAAAAGGAACGACGACAAATATTTAATCAGAATGCCCCCTTTTCTAAAAATTACATGGAAATGATCATGAATTTCATTCATTTCAATCGAACAATTACAAGGGAAATAGAACCTTGCTTTCTTGAAGCTCACAAATCGGTTCGATTTTACATGTGATATTTACATGGGATATGAAAATGAATACAAGTAAACCTCAATAGAAAAGAGGGAAACACAAAGGAAATCCCTTTACAAGAAAAGCATATGAAATGGAAACCTAAGGACTAGGTGGGATCCTGCGGAGACGCTTGTTTTCATGGGCCAAGCGTTCCTCATCGATTAGGACATTGTCTTCTTGCCCCTGAATATGAGCTCGCCAAAAACCTTGAGGTTCGGGAATATCGGCAACCGAACCTCGAGCTCAGGTTCTACTTGACGATATATGTAATCGATGGTAGCTTGATGAGTCTTCATCTCTCCTTCCAAATCAGCTTCATCGACGGCAACCACGTAATGCAAGGAATGGGAGTACCAAATCCCAATAGCAGCTTGAATTGTGGCCTTGATATGGTCAATTTGGTTTTCCTTGATGACTTTATCGTGATAATCAATATGATATAACCCCAGCTTAAGGATTGGTGGGATCGTTTGAAGTGCACGATATTGACGGAGTACCCTTAAAGGGTAATATGACGTTAAACCCGTCAGTCCCACAAGGGGGAGTGGATCGTCAACTCCATTAAAAAGGCGCACCTCGGGATTCCCGAGCCACCGAACATGCCATTGAATTAAGCTAGGGTTGAGGTTTTTGAGGAAATGAAACCACGTAGAAAAAGACCATGATGGAAAGGATTCATTTCTTTGGGAAAATCTAAGAATTGGATGATGATATTTTGTGACATCAACAATCTTCATGTGAGGGGCAAACTCTTTGATATGTGAAAAGAGCCAAATTTGGAGAAGTCCTAATGGAGCTCTAAGAGTTGCTCGACCATTTGCTTTGAAACGATTAAGAGACACAAAAGTTTCAGCAAGGATCATGTGTGTAAAACAATTAAAGGCACAGACTTGATTAACAATGTGAGTGACTAAAGGATCCATTGTTTTTCGGGTGTGTGGGAATATAACAAAGCCGAAGAACATGAGTAGGAAGACACGAGGAATTTGGTTCCCAGATTTAGGCTTAAGGTCAAGGAAATATTTCTCGAGGAAATTATAAGGCATACCATGAGAATTTCCATTAAGAATGGCTTCAATTTTATCAGTAGGGATATTAAGGAATTGACTTAGAAGAGAAATCGGGTTTTGACCAATAGGAGGAGTGACGAAGCCTAAAGAAGCTTTACCTAATCCAATGGCTTTTTGAAACTCCTCAATTGTAGGGGTCAATTCATATCGATTAAACACGAAAGTGGAAGTCATGGGATTCCAAAAATGAACCAATGCTTTGACCATTGCAATACGTGGTTCAACTTTTAATAAAGTCGGGAGGAAGCCTATGCGTTTTTCCACGTAGTCTTGATGTCTTGGGTCGAGCTTCTCCCATAAAGTCTTGAGATTCCCAGGCACGGGGATTACATCCACTTCGGGTTTACCCATCTAACCCTAAACCTAAAGGGGCATCCATGATTAAAACATATCGTCGGTGGAATATAAAGTGCATAATTGAAAATGGAGGGCAAAAATATAAGAGCGATAAAAAAGGAACGATCTTTTACCCACCAAACACATGGCAAGCACAAGTCACATGTCGCATGAAACTGTGAGGTGTCGACGCCTAAAGTGAGGGTGCTAAAGGCTCAAGGTCCTCATCCCAAATGATAAAAATAGTTTACCCACCGCTACTATCGTCGGTCAGTGCTATCTTTATCAGTTGGGATAAGCGGGTTTATGTAAGTAATGGATTACCACGAGTATTCACTCGCAGATTCCACCCATAAACCCTCCTAAGGTCCTAGATTGGGCGATCGGGGTTTTAGACCGCGGTTGTGTGTGCGGTGTCGTGCTAAAGTTTGTAAACATGCATTTAAATTTAAACATCCAGCACTTCAATATAAACCCTCATACATTCATACATCCTTACACCACCTGCAAAACAAAGGTTTACAAGCACGCCTCCCCTTATAACTCCCACCTACAAAACCATTTAACACAAGATTAGCGACTAACCTGATTTTCCACGCGACTTTGACATGCAGGCGATCCTACAAGAGACATGTTAGTTAAAACACAACAACAATTTTTAAACGGCTTCAAGTCCTCTTAATCTAGTAACCAGTCCCCAGCGGAGTCGCCAAATCTGTCGCGACCCGATCTCGCCGCCCTTCGAATGTCAAAGGGAGAAAGGTCGGATTTAGGGATACTTGATCATGAGATCACGAGCTCTCCCAAACTCGTACCCCGCGTGACAGCGAATTTATTTATACAATCTAGGTATTTAACAACCTAAGAACATATAGGAGTCGCCACTAGCCTTGTATATATATTTTTTTGGAGGTCGGCTAGAAACCCAATCGAGGATTGGGAGAATTCCCTCGATTCCTACGCAACCAGATATCTAGATTCGGGGACTTGGGTTACGCTAATATAACTATTAGCGCCCTTTCGGTACCTAACAGTATGTTATGTTTTTCCTAACATGTCCATGCATCTCTTTTTATATTTTCGGGATTATCAATTCTAAACTAAGTGATCATGCATGGTGGATTACTTTTATGCTATTCTATTTCTAAAAGAAAAAAAACAATAAAAGAAATCAATCAGAGAAATGAAAGTGCAAGACATGAAGTAAACAATCAAGAAAAGCAGTAAATCTAATCATGCAATCCTAAAAAAAAATGAAAGAGAAAACACTTGGGAAAGAAAAGAAACCCGCAACTCGTCGGGTTTTATACAATGCATGAAACCCGAGACATATGTCGGGAAAACAAATAGTACATGGTACGGTCGGAATGGACATCGACTTCCATCGTCTTCACACCAAAGTTCATCTTTGGAATCCTAATCTAAACCCAATCTAAGAAAAAAAAAATGAATAGGTGTGCATACAAATGAAAGAAACAATCATCACGTATCAAAACAGTCAAAAGCAAGACAAGTATGGCGAATCAATCATAAGCAAATCGGAAAATGATGCATGGTAATTAACTTGTTAAGCCATC
Organism: Eucalyptus cloeziana; assembly: GCA_014182715.1. Taxonomy (NCBI): domain Eukaryota; kingdom Viridiplantae; phylum Streptophyta; class Magnoliopsida; order Myrtales; family Myrtaceae; genus Eucalyptus; species Eucalyptus cloeziana. Next base: position 14,580,320 of record CM024644.1, on the reverse strand, counting down.
TAGTCAATGCATGAAAATTATGAAATTTGAACACGACATAGGGCTAAATGTGAGGAACAAATTTGGTTAAGACATTTAACCCTAAATCCATGCGCAAACAATCACACAAATTCATTAACATTGACATGTGACTAGTCATTAGGGAGCAAAATGCATTCCAATTTCAGTTACGACACATCGACTTGATTCATGGTCTTTACATAGTCAATGATCCTCAAATGAGGCATGCCATACATCATTGCAAAGCTTATGATATGCTCTAAGTATGTCTAGAAGGCATCAAGCATCAAATATTCTCTTAAGGAGTTTGATCGAAGACATTTTCACAGCAATACAATCAGTTAAAATCACAGCAGAGATTGCACAAAAAAACATGGATGATATTCATTGAAATGAAGGCATAAAAAAAATCTATGAAAATTCGGGTGTATAGAAGGAAATGTCCTGATCATCTATCACGAGACATTGAAGTCATATTTTGTTCACGAAAATCTATATGAAAACAGAAAAAACAGAGCAAAAACCCAACATTGTAGATTGCAGCAAACCAACGTGACTTTATGGAAGCCATTGACCTTGCTAACGATGACCATTTGATTTAATCTATACCTTGTTAGAAAGCTTATGAAATTTCCAATGACTCTCATGAAAGATTCAACTCCAACAAAGCATATTTACTAGCCCAAATTTGAGCACACGCATCAGGTCTCAAACAGGACAGATTCTGGACAGAACTTTAGACATGTGAAAACCATATCAAATGAAATTCAATCAGGGCATATGAACTATCAAATCGAAGCTTGAGAAGTCTATTTTCTATGTCTAGAAGGGCTCGAGATCAAAAAACCTCATCTGGCACCTCGTTTAAGCCAAAACAGAAAGTGACATCAGGCATACGAAATTTCAGATCCAGGCAAATCAGCTTTGATCAACTTCAAGTTCATCATCAATGATCGTCAATCCACAGAAATTCATTAACCTCAGAGGGTTATATCAATATATTCAAGACAATGTATGATCATAGAACAAACACAGGTCATGCTAGAAACTATTATTGAAGGATTGAAATCAAAATTTCCAGAGAATGCAAATGACCACAATCAACATATTGATCATCTATATCTATTGCAGCATCTATAATCCATGATTTCAGCATGCAATCAGAATTATAATAGAGCACACAAGACTGCAAATTGTGATTGTTTGATGACAAATTGCCATGAAATTGAAGCACAAGCACGTATGAGTTTACTTGATCAAAATGGCATCAATCCATAACCAAACTAGCCTCAAGTTGGAATCAAATGTACACCCAATCATGGGATATCAAGACATGGTCAGCATCTGGTATATGTAATCTCGTAACTACTACAATTGCAAAAATGCCAAGAACAGCAACAATGACAGCTTTAAATCTATACACAGACACTCGGAAAAATTTGAGCATAGACAATTAGACGCATTCGTTCAAATGATCCAGAGAGATGAGCAATCAAAATTTGTCAGACATCACTTGTGTGCATTCATGTTGAACGGATCAGCATCTTCAATACCATCAATGTATAATCGATATTCAGGACAAGTACAAACACTTCCACTTCCCGGATGTAAAATTAGCCATCAATCGACTAGAGACTAGCAACTTCAACACAAGCCCAACCATCAATCCTTAAGAAATCGTCAGCAACATAGTAGCAATTTCAATGATCTCAAACACAAATGTTCCAGCAAATCTAAAGCAAGTTCAAAATGGAATGCCTATGGTTTTCAACGAAGAAACAGAACACAATTAAGCTGATATGACCAAAATTGATCAAAAAACCTAGCGATGAATGAAATTCTGGGTCAAGACTTGAATAAAAAGCACATTTATTTAGTTCACGAATTTCATCAAACAGACGGTATACATTTGAGCCTAGAGAGCTTAGATGCAAAAGTAGAGCAATGATTCACATCCAACTCATTGCAAAGGAAATGCAGTAAGTTTAAATCATTAATAGAACCTCAATCACAGTCCATTTTCACATACCTAACCACAATCCCAATCTTCTAACTCCACACCCGCAAAACCATGGCACCAAAAAAAAAAAAAAAACAAACTAATCCGGTCTAATAGATCGCTATGGCCTCAGTCTTTTCAAAGCAGAGAAAGGCCGAGACCTAAAATCTAAGACCGAGGACGACGCGCCGAAACCTCGAGAACTCAAAAATGTCACCGCACCAGGAAGCTACTGCGACGCCATGGAAACAAAAAAATTCGGAAAGGAATCGAGTTTTACCTCCTTCCGGTTCCCTACCGAACCAGCACCTCGATTCCGGAGGTCGATTTAGCAGCGGCGGAAGAGAACCTACGTCAGCGCACCGGACGAAAAGAAACGAAGAACCGAAGGCAATCCATAACCCCGAAGCTCGAAGCACGGAGTCAGAGCCAAGGCAAAGAGCGAGAGAGCGATCGATTCGATTATAGAGAGAGAAAACCGGATGGAGAGAGAGACACCGGATTCGAAGCCACCACAGGGGAATCACCGAGGAAACGGGACAAGGAAATGATTGGAAACTGATGTCGCCGACGCCGTCGCTGTCATCGCCGTTGATCGGCTTCCGATCTGAGCCTCTCACCTCAAGATCCTTCGCCGGCTGTTACCCTCTTTTCTAGGGTTTTTTTGCGTGAATGCCCCCCTTTTATTTTGTTTTCTTTTTTTTTTTTATTGTTTTCTTTACATTTTTTCTTTCTTGTTTTCTTTTCATTTTTCATTCATTTTTTTTTTTAAATCTTTTTGGCTCTTTATTTTTTTTTTTTTATATTTTTGCAAAAAGAATGTTTAAAAATGTCGACAAAAAATCGGGTGTCAACACAATCATATCGGGTGTGGCCGAGCCGGTCTCGGAAGAACAAAATTATCACCAAAATGCAGATCAATTTCACAACCAGCGAGGTCGACTCAAGCAGCGACCCGATAGTGTAGGTCTTTGCAGACAGCCGGACCAACCTCATCCGCCGTTCGGTTATATAACTGTCCAATGCGCCTCCTATTATTTCCCTGCTTAATCCCCCCTGGTCTGGGGAAGTCATATGCGGCGCCAAGCATCGCGCTAGGACGATCGCGTCCTCTAATGCAGCAGATCCACCTTGTCCTAGGAATGGGCCCATCACGTGCATGGCATCCCCGGCGGCCGTCACGGTCCCTTTCCTAAAGCTTCCGAATAGCACGTCCCACGGTGCACGGTACCTCGTGCCTGTCAAGGACAACGAATCAGGCTCGCTGTTCTCGATCATCTCCAGGATTTCTGCTGGGAAGCCAGCCATCGATTCCACGGTCGATTGCTTTATCAGGTCGGAGTTCTCTGAGATGGTTGAATCTGTCAAATGACGACACAAAATCGTCATAAGATTGAGTTTACTTAGCTATCATCAACCAGAGAATCCTTCAGCAAATTTGCTGATCAACAAGCTGTAATGAAGTCAAAGGTAACATGGCTATCACCCAAATGAACCAGTCGAAAAGACTATCAGAGATTATGCGAATCTTGGAAGAAGAGCGGCGGAAGAAAAGAAGTTACCTTGTTGCATCCATGATCGAGCTATGAACCAGTAAACTGACTTGTCGTCGAGCGGGATTCTTCCGAGAAAAACACGATTATGGTTTATCGTGACGAAGTCGTGAGGGTAACCATGCCCGTCCGGATAAATCGTGAACCCCCTAACGTTGCATGTGGGCGACATTCTTGGTGGCCTCAAGTCTAAGAAGTTGGCGACCTCGGAGTTCACTCCGTCGCATCCTATCACGACCTGTGAAATTTACAATGGGAGACTGATCACGCAGTTGTTCATTTTCAACACGTTCTAACGGTGTCCTTTCCGCTTTTGATCATAGTTTTCTTGTCTAAATGCGCTAAGAATGATATCTAAAGCAGGATACCTTAGCTTTGATGACACTGCCGTCATGTAACCGAAGGATAGGATATGAAGTTTCGGGATCCATTGCGATGGCCAGGAGACGGCTTCCGAAGCGGATCGTCCCGCTTGGTAGATCGCTGGCTAAAGCTTCCAGGAGAATGCTGCGTCTCAAGCATCGCGCTTCTCCGAGCCTGAGCAATCAAGAAGGAAAGGGAACTTAGTTTTGACCGAGCAAACATTTCAGTTTCGTTCTGATATTAACAATTTCTTATATGACATAACGTCAGTCTACATCCTAATTCTGCAGATCGATTCAATCGTCATGAGAGTATCAGCCGGAGATTTCAGCACGGTTCGTATCACCGACAGTTTTTGCAGTTCAGCTGAATTTCAATGCTGCTCTCCATTAGATCGTAATACCACTTACATGGTGCGTAAATTACTTCTGATTACAGATTCCACGTAAGGTATTAGAAGATTACATTGGGCAAAAAATTTTCCGTTCCCTACATGGTATGCGATTTTGGTCCTACTGTTAACCGTTCCGTCGCTCAAAGTTCTGAGCGAAAAGAAGCACAGAACTGGAAGAAACACAGAAGAAGAAAGAACAAGAGCATACCCGACAGGAACCTCCTTCAGAGTAGTATTGTTGACCGACACATCGCGAAATCTGGCGACACAAACACAAATTTGTCAATTTACATTGATAAACACTCGGTGTCCTTCTTTTGGACAGGAAAATTTCAATCATTTCGTGATGCTATTGTTTAGGATACGCATCGATTGTGCTTAATTGCAAGGCTTAGGGGACAGGGCCGGTTCAGTTATGCAGAAAACAGGACGACAAGAAGAGCCCTCGCAACTTATATTATCCATTTTGAGATGGATGAGCCGCTCTAGTTCAATCGATCGAGCAAATAGAGGCCAGCCTTAGGTGAAGTCCCATATGCTCATATCATATTGTCGCCATAACGCAACAGAATGATTCGAGTTCACTGTGGAAGAAGTTGTGCTTACCCTTTGAGAGGAAGTGAAGTCGGCCTGAGCTTCGACCCGACCCCGAGCTGATCAAGCGCCCGCCAACCATTAGTCTGAATACCGATAGCTGTCCCGGTAGCCCGAAGAGCATCTGACCGTTCAAGAACCAGGCTGCTAATCCCCTTCCTGTGTAGCCAATGAAACCAAGCATTGCACAAACATGAGCGTTTGCAGATTACACCTCCATGATTCAGACATCGTTTGACGGGAAGACGAGCTTATTCTTTAGAGATGCTAATAGACGGGTGACTATGGCAGCATCGTTTCATGCCAACGGAAATCGACCATGAAATGGCGAATTAAGAATTAAAATCCAGGAAAAATCACAGGATCGAAAAGGGTATGATTCCAAATAACCTGTGAAGAGCAAGTGCAGTGGCCAGGCCACAGATGCCACCACCGACGATAACTATGTCTCTATGTTCTGCCTCTGCTGTTGCCATGATGCCTCCGACGACTTCTCAGCTTAGTCACAAACCTCACAGATCTCTCTCTCTCTCTCTCTCTCTCTCTCTTTCTGTGCTGAATTTTGCAGGGACAGTGTCACCATGTCTATTTTATAGGAAGTCGCGGGAGGGAAGGTAGGAGAAGTTCAAGTTTAATACATGCTGATACGTGCATTAAGCAATAGAAAAGTAGCCAAAAGACGAGCCTTCATCCGTACGATCCAAGTCCATAATGTGGTCAAACATGGCAGGAACCATCGCAGGCCAGAAGACGCGCCTTCTTCGTTGCTTCTTCGTTGCTTCTTCCGTTGACTAATCGTAAGAAGCCAGTTTTAATGATAAATTTGACTTGGGATTAAGACAAAACAATGACTGGGGTTCGTGCACGTGCTCAATTGCCGGTTAGAGTATGATCGAGTGTATTGCTTCTTCTTTAGGCAATAAATAATTACAGCCCATGCAATCGGTTCGGCGATTAAGAAACAGCCTTGCGTACGGCGATTAGATGCCCGACATAAATTCGAATTCCTCCCGAGGCCTACCGAATGCAAATGAATCAGTCGTTCGGGCCACCGGTCCGAGCGGCGATTTTCTTGACATTGGAATCTTGGTGTGGTGGTCAAAGGCTTGGTAGGAAGGAGGTGAGTTATGTTCGTCAGCGTATACGACATTTGCCAAGCATTTTAAAAGGACTACATTTTTTAAAAATAAAAAAAATCAAGAAAAACATGAGTTAGTTAAACACCAAGGAATCAGGTCAAACTGAAGTGCTTTCCTTTTTTTCTTTTCAGTGAAGCAAAATTGAATCGGATCGAATAGAAAATGGCCGAGTCAATTCAGTTTGAACGCTTCATTTCTTGTTAATTACGTTGTTTTAGTTTTTTTTTTTTTTTTTGTCAGTTCTATTCTATTCCTACTCTAACTCTCGCTCTCAGACTTTTGTCTTACCTCCTTGCAGAGCGTGAGAGTTGAAACCCACTCCTGAAACTAATACATCCCCACCTCAATCCCTTGAGAAGGTGGGGATTCAAACCCCCACCTTCTCATTCCATGTTGAAAGGATAGCTACTGAGACAAACCCTACTGGTTTACATTGTTTTAGTTTAACTTGAGTCTTTTTTTATTAAATTTTATTATGTTAATTGGCGAGTGCTAGAGCGAGGAATCTTCCAAATGTTTAAACGTAACTATACTGAAAATTAAAATTTTATTTTCTGATTGCTGAACGCCATTCATTTTTCTAATTCTAAGGTTTTGTTTGTTGGGACTCATGAAAAGTCAAAAATAATTTTTTTTTTGCCAATACATCAAATTCTCCAAAATGACTCAAATGTAAAAATCAATAATAAACTATATGGAGGTTTTTCATTCATAACTTTCCTCTAATTTCAACATATACGGGTTGCATATTACATTTTTGAGACCACACATTATTAAAAATTTCTCACATTTATTCAACAATCCTTCCAGACATTTTTGGTAAGAAAGCATATGTTAATGTCCATTTTCAGCTGTGTGCTATTAATGTCTATACCCTATATTTTTTATAAGGGTCTAGCTAGGCTAACAATACGTTACAATGAATTTGTAACGGTGCTTTTTTAGAAAGTTCATATTCCAATGCCAAGGTGCTACTAAACATGGTAATTCTAATTTTATTTACCATTTCGGTCACCCAATATTCATTCTTGTTCCGACTAACCAAAAGGATGAAATCTTGTTAGATTATGAATAATTATGAATTTTTTTATCTTTTCTTTCAAGAAGTTTACAAGAACCATTCATAACTCCCTTGGATTGTTAGACTGTTAGATTGTTTTAGTCGGAATGAGAATGGATACTGGGTACAAATCAGAGTCCTAGCAGCGGCAGGGAGGGGATTCAAACTCCACACAAGTAGGCCAAGTGCAAATTTCACGATATTTTGTATGGATTCACGATAAATGATTATGATTGAAAAAAGTAAATACTATTTGGTAATAAGATATATATTGTGAATAAATTTTATTCATTTAATCCAATATTAAGTTTAAAGTGAGTTTTGTCTCGTACTTAATTTTTGGAAAATGATTAACTAACGGTTTTGTTATTTTAGGAAGAATGACGGTCAACTCTTAATTACAAAAGCCTTTCCGTGGAACCAGATGACTTGTTCATCCGGTCTCCATTGAAGTGGTGTTATTTGAAATAGCACGTGGAGGATTACTTACCTAAGATTATGCATAATTAAATCAAAAGAAAAAAAAAAAAAAAAAAAAAGCTTACTATAATATAGCCAATCCTCCTGCGAATTAAAAGAAAAATTATTTTGCTTAATAATTCTCATATTAGAATTCCTAAGATTTATCTCATTGTTGCTAACTCATTATAATGTATAAAAGACACAATAATCATATGTATTACTACTATAGCACGCTATGCAAATATCCTCATTCAAACCTATCACTAGCACAATATTATTTGCTCTAATCACCATCATCTCATCTATACAGTTTTAAAACATGTGTTACTAGTTTGAAGTTTTGGTGAGACTAATTATTCTGTAATAGCAACACTCAAACATGAGAAATATCGAATCAATGACGTGACATGGAATGACTCATTATGTTATGCAATTTTACTTGAATTATTATTATCTTTTACTAAGTTCCTATCAATATTCTCATAGTTGATCTTATAATTAAATTTTACAAAATATTTTGTCTCGTTCTTTGGTCTATGATTTTTCATTCGCCATTTTGAAGTGCACTATCACTTTATATTTTGTCTCACCCTAGTCTGTCACGTAGCTAGTAATATAATCATATAATTTTTATATCTTGAATTTAATTAAACTTTTTATATCTCTTTTGGAAATTATGCATGGCATTTTACCCTTATACAAATATGAAAGGCATAATTATACATTAACTTTCATTCCCTATAGGTGTTTAATATTCTCCTAAATGATAATGTTCTGATTTTTATTATTCTCTTAAATGGTGCTTTTGTGATTTTGCAGCATAAGGGCCATTTTTTTCAATTAATTTTGGAAATTTTGTACTCCGATTGTCCAAGTGAGTCCAACCACCATAATTTAAACTTTGTGGCTATAAAAGCACCGTTTGTTACAAATTCAGTGCAACGGTGCTATTAGCCTAGCTAGACCCTTAATTTTTCATTTAGTCCTTATCTACATATTTCTCTAATATTGTATGGAATTATCTATAAAGTGGGGAAAAAGGATAAAATTGGCCGTTAGAAAAAAAAATCAATTACCCACTTTCCACCTTCCACTAGAAACTAAAGTTGGGAAAATTCTTTAACTATCCATACTATATGTGAATGAATTTTAAATGCTTATTCATTTTTTCTGAGTTTTTGAATAATGTTTGTTTTTAGTTATTGGAAAGATAGCAAAACGTACATTTAATTTTTTTTTCCACAAAATAACTATTATGGTAATATAAAAAGAAAATTGCCTCCAATGAGACATTTAGGGATTTCTCTTGAATACTTATAGTATTAAAGATATTTTGATAATTCTGTTGATTTTTCATATCTTTCAAGAATGTGTGCATATCTCTATTTAATTGTGTGCATATTTTAATTGATATGTTATCCTTTATAGCAATCAAATAAAACCTATAAATAGGCTCTTGCATTCTTCTTCGAGTATATTGAAATATCATAAATTTTTCATTTTTCTCTTCCATGTTATTATATTCTTAACTCAGAGCAAGGTATAATGTGAGATTTTGTGACTAGAATAGCTAGCAATGATATCACAAATTAGATTTATTATTATTAATTCATTATCACGTCACACAAGAAATGATAAATATTTGCGTCCACACAATGTGAAGGGCCTATATGAAAAAAACAAATAAACATCAACACATAAATTCATATGTTGCTTTGCCTAATCTTTTGAAATTGCATGCGACCAAAAAAAAAATCCTTCGAAATTGCATAATATGTTAAAGTCAGCGAAAGAACAAAATAATATATACTCCTAAATATACGGATTCGTATGTACGGCATCCCGTGTATTTTTCCACCGTACGCTCGAAAACCGCATCGAAAAGAAGGGCGGGAAAGATGACGATGAACAAGAAAACGGAGCTGAAAAGCCCTCGAAGCAAGCGCAGAGATTCCAAAACCACGGAAGGTGGAGCGATCGCCGGGGTCTCCCGTCCGGCGAGGGACCATGAAGAGAGAGCTACGGCAAACCATCGTCCTCGACGACGGAGACGACGCCGATTACGACTTCCTCTCCCAGGTCGCCGAGGCCGAAGCCCGCGCTCTCTCCTCGAAAGCCACCGCCAAGCGCGCCAAGCCCTTCCCCGCCGCCGCCGCCGCCGCCGCCACCGCCGCCGCCGCTCGCGCTCCCGCCGATGCCGGACAAGCCAAGCCGCAACTTAAAGGAGCGTACCTCGCTGCTCTGAGAGGGGACGACGCCTCCGGCCTGTGGCGCGAGCAGCAGGGCAAGTTCGCCGGCGCGGGAAGCCGGCTCAAGGTCGTCGCGGCCGATGGCGCTAAAGTTGGCGGCGATCGGTTAGGGCTCGGCGGCGGTGGCGGCGGCGGGGATAACGCGTGCTTCAAGTGCGGTAAGTTAGGGCACTGGGCGCGGGATTGCGACAGTGCTCCGGTTGGAGGAGGGGCGCAATCGAGCGAGCCTCAGAAGACGTGCCCCTGCGGGTTGGGCGATTGCTTGGTTCTCACCGCGAATACGGAGAAGAACAGGGGCAGGAAGTTCTACAAGTGTCCTGTGAGAGAGGTACGTAGTATTGCGATATCGTTCGGCGATTGGAGACTTATGCAGAACTTCTTCATGATCTGACAAGAGTATTAGAACTCACGATCGCTCTGAGATTTAGTTCATGCGCAAATGTTCCCATCTTTCGTTGAAAATACGTACCTTCCTTCCTGAGATAAGCTGGAACTGTGGCTAGCTTTCAAATCGCATGGCATTTTAGAGTAAAAAATTCTCAATAGGGAGTTCGAGAATTCTAGTTACAAGTCATGATTCAGAAGCTTTACAATAATCACGCAACAATCTGTGATGTTGCCATCTGATCACTTGGCGCACATCTTTTGCAAGATGGCGTCAATGGCGGTGCTGCCTGTGTACCGCTACAATCATTTCGACTGAAACAATCGAGCAGAAAAAAGAATCGCCAAAAACTGAAATGAGTTAACGACCAGTCCACAGCGACTGTGGGAAGGGTCAGTGCGTCCTTCATTTGTGTTTGATAAAATCACGGGAGAAACACTAATTGCCATGTCCTCAACAGTTTAATTTTTCCTAGAGTTGCCAAAAAATATACACTGCAATCAGATTTTCTGATTCCTGAGAGCTTATGTGTTGCCAATTGAAGCATTGCTTCATTGTAGCCGAGTGACTGTTGTTTCTTGGGTTGAGTAATGGCTGACTACCACAGTTCTGATTCTCTTTAATGCCTATCGAGCTCTCAATTAGCCATGAACCATACTCTTCGTACGAAAAGAGCTTGGCTCAATCCACAAAATAATTTCACGGATAGAGGTCTGGCAAGTTTTTCATCCTGTTGGTTTCTACTGCCTTGAGAAGGTCTGGCTTGATTATATAAGAAAGCTTCTGTTGCCTTTTGCACTAAAAGGGTTATGACGTTTTGTCCTCTCAGTCTCCTCTCTCGTTTTCTTTTCATAACTCAAGCGTCACACCAGCACACAATTCACGACGGACTTGGTTTTCATTTTAGTTATTTCAGTGGAGATATTGTGGTTTAGGGTGAAGCAAGTTTTAAGGATATCTTGAGTGTCTCTACTCCGACAGTTGAGCTCATGTTGTTACTTCAGGGACTAATTGTTGCTTTTGTACAGGAAAACGGGGGATGTGGTTTCTTCGAGTGGTGCGATAATGCTTCTGGAGCAACCAACACGCCTAATATGTCTTTCGATAGTCACAGAAATTCTCAATATGCAGATCTTTTATGCCCATGTGGGGCTGGGTCTTGCTTAATCTCAACCGCAAAAACGGGGAAAAATGTGGGGCAGCAATTCTATCGGTGTCCTGCAAATCAGGTATCACTCAGATGCTTAATCCTCATAGACTTCCACACATTAATAGTTTCTCTGCTTTTGCATTCCTTTCCCTCTTTTTTAAATTGTTCTTCTGAAGTTTTGAGTTGAACCTCTTGGATAAAACCATAGCTATTTTCACTGTGTCATGGATGCCAGGCTTGTGACTCTTTCACCAGTCTCTGCAACAGCCTAACGGCCAAAACTCAGATAATTCCAGCTAAACATTTTTGCAAACCACAAGTCAGATAACTCCTGTTAAAGATTTTTGCACATTCCCTTTAAAGGTTCTACTTTTATCTCAAAACAAGTTACTCCCCTACCTGCAGTATGTCCTCCAACATGGCACAAGATGTGCCTAATCCCACTTGAGGACATAGTGAAAATATCAGGTGGGAGGACTCTATGGGGACTTGTTATGCAGAATAGGAAATGATTGATAGTACATATATTCGGTTGGCTTTTTATTTTCTCTTTGTGAAACATTTGTCCTGGTATTGGTGATTATGTCATTATTCTGTTAGTGGTTTTATCGGTCTTCCTTCTAGCACTGTTGAGAGTCTTTTCAATGACCTTGGACTCTTTTTCAGATCTTCCATAGAAGTTGATGGCTGCAGCCTGATTGGTATCTAACACTTACCTAATTGGTTATTTAGAACTTCCATAAAGTGTCATATTACTCTTGGGACTCATGGGAGTACTTTTGACGAAATTTTGTTGTTTGTGAATCTTAGCTGTTGTCTATTTTCATGCAGGGCTGTGGTTACTTCAAATGGTGCAATGACCATATGGCAGCAGCTAGTCTTCCAGCAAGTGCCGTTAAGGTCAATAACAGCTTCCATGACTCGGGCAGCAAAAGCTATGGCACAAGTGGATCATCCTGTTTCAAATGTGGCGAGGAGGGACACTGGGCGAAGGACTGCTCTTTGCCTGCACGGGGCAAGGAGGGACATTGGGCGAAAGACTGCTCTTTTCCTGCACTTGACTATTCTTCCGCTTCAAGTGGAACTGGAAAGTTATCTGCACCTGGTTCTTGTTACAAGTGCGGCAAGGCAGGGCACTGGGCAAAAGATTGCCCTCCTCCTAGAGATGTGGGGGGGAAGGCAGTAACATCGTGGCAGAGGCAGTAGCACTTTTTGCTGTCACACTGGGATGTTAAAAAAGAAGGGACTCTACCGTCTGCTATTTGCTCTCATGCATACGTTTAAGGAACTTTGTGCTTGCTCTAATGTGATGATTTTCCTACCCTTGAGATTTCTGAAAATTCTGCTGGTTAGACCGTCCTTTTGCTTCCCTTTCTCAAAACTACAGCCAGAGAAGTGGCTTTTGAATGTTAATTCCAAGGTTTGTTTCATGCCTTTATGGAAGTAGCTTGAGCTTCTAATAGTTGAAATGGCTTATTTAACCGGACATTGTGTGTACATACAGAGCAGTACCGTATGACAGGATCGGTCATTGGACGAACAACTTTGCTCTTAGGATTCGCCAGTTGCAGTATATGCAACCATCCCCACTTATTTTAGGACTTGCCGAGACTTGAGAGTTTGATAGTTGTTATCATGTCTTTGCATACATGGTGTCATCCAGTCTCATTTTACATTACATCCTGAAGTCCCGTTGCCTCCACTCGTCCATAATCATTTCTCAACATATTGAAGAAGGTAAACAAGTCACGGTAACGACGGACGGATCCAGGTCAGTATCATGATGTTATGCAGCCAATTTGACATCGTATTCACTGTTCATTAGGGTCATGGCAATTTCTGACTCTCCTTTTTTGTCTTTGTAGTTTTCATCATGCTTCAACCATGCCTTACAGAGTTATTCAATGTTAACAACGCTATTAATCAATTTGGCCATTTTGTTAAGACTGGAAATACCGACACCAAACACGTTAGGACCAAAACAAAAGCAGGCGTTGTAAAGGAACTTAATCGAGTGAATTTAACATGTCGGGACAATATGATGAACTATAAATTCAACTCGAGTGTAAAATCCTGTGAAGGATAATATGATATACAAAAAAACACTAATTGTTCTTTTCAGAGACCTGTCACTGGTCTGCGGCAGCAATGGATGTGCTTCGGTGTGGACATATCTATTTTCTATGGCGTCATGAACATTTCAAGCTCACTGTTTACACTCCAAAGAGAAAACATCTGTTATACACAGCTCATGCAAAAATCCCTACTCAGACACTACAGGTCTTAGCGAGGTAGTCACATCCTTGATATACTTCCAACCCTGGATTGTTTAGCTGGTCCTCTGTAAAGCAGGCGCAACGCTTGCTCATCGTTCCTGTCAAAGCAATTTCTTGAGGTCTCTGTACCAATCTCGGGAAGCCAACATCACACCAAACCTGACAAATAAGGAGATATTTATAAAATAATAATAATTATTATAATAATAATAAAAAAGAACAACATCTAGGTCCCCATAAATGATGCACTTGCAGTCATGCACGCCTCAGCAGGTAGGAATGCTCATTGAGTATTGCAAAAATGACAACGTGTTCGCCTTTGTCTGACACAGCACACAAAGAAATAGTATCTGTAACATGATCTAGAGCTTGTCCAACTTCAACATCTGAAGTCATACAATTTGACATACCTGTCCTCCCTCGTCCTGACTCCATCTGGAATTGCAACTAGGCTGTTTAGCTTCTTCTTTCTTCTGCTTTTCCAATAATTGCGCACCTCTAGCGGCCTTAGCTTCAACTCCTTTCAAATATTTTGTGGGGTTCCCTTGGCTGTCATAATAACGGCCGACTAACTTGCCAACATATCTGATGACATAAGAAAACGATATAAGATACCTTTTAAAAAAAAAAAGAACTTTTGATTTAATTAAATAGAACTTATAGTGACCACTACATTAGCTAACAAAAGTTGGGTAAAATCTCTGCATTTGGCAAAATAACAATTACCCACTTTCTTTATCCACGAACATACTCAAGAGCTAAGGTTCAAGCCATTAACTCTCCCCTATCCCATTGCAAATGAAAAAGGTGACAATCCTGACATGGTCAATACGTTCTTAATTACGAGGAGATCTACAAATAGACATTTAATCAAAGTATTGCCGTGAGATCCAAAACTCGGCAAGCCCCATCAACCTTTCAAACACCGTCTGACAAAAGTCGTATTCATGCGAAATCTTTTCTACAAAATAAAAGTGGTGACCACCTCCTAGGAAAAAAATGTAATTTGATCAGACAAGTCACCCCGAGTACTCAACATCAAAGTTCTCTTTGTGAGGTTCAATTAAATAGTTTTTCATTCTTCCATCATTATAAGTATGTCACGTGGACAACATCGACTAAAAATACATGCAGACTTTAAGTGAATAGAATGAGAAGCTACTAGTAATATAAGAAGACGGCATATACTAACTCACGTGTAACTTCTGAAATAGAAGTCCCTCCATTCAACTACACTCTTCACCTGCGTAAAATGGCAAAATAAAATCAAAGAATGAATATGAACAAAATACATGCAGACCACTATAGGTTAAGCTTGGAAGATAACATGCTTTTTATCTTAATATTTGTAGCAGACATGTCTGCATAATTTCCCCTTATACAAATGAAGTCAATCCCTCATCAAGTAAGATTTAGGTAAGACACAGGTCTTCAGCAACAATAATGAACAAAAGTTACAATCCAAAAGATAGTCCGAGACTAATGCAGAAACATACTCGAGGAAATGACTGAGTTGATTATTTCATCGCAGAATTTAGTTTGGGGCTACCAAACCAAATAGCTTTAAACTCAGTTAATGAAAAATAGAAGAAAAATTTGTGAGCAGCTATAACACATGAAATGATGCAAGCGCAACTAAGAGTTGACTGTGGCTTTGTAGAGAAGATTTTGGCCGTTTTTAATTTTAATGCCCAACGCTATGTGTTCATCTTAAAGTCCTTTCCGTTTCATGTCCTTTTGGATGTCAATCACACAACCCTAAAGAAACTCTCAAGCACAGTTACACTTGCACCAACTGAAGAAAAGGTCTTATCTGACAAGGTGACATTTAGAAGTCCAAAATAATGTTGATTACCTCAGAGCTGGAAAGGCCACGCAGGGAGTCTGTGAGTCCCTCTCCTTAATGAAACAACACAAACATACAAAGAAAAGATGTAAATAGATCAGGAAGTTTTGGTAACTACAATTTCAATGGTCAGAGAAAGTAATCATATGTTAATATAGACTTCATAAACTGTGTCATTACTGAGATTAGTACACAGATGAGGATGAGGATGAGCATGAAGAAACCAAACTGATACTTGTGCAACTACGGACTCAAAGTTGAAAGGGCAACAATTAAAGGCACTATATAGTGAAGGCAGAGTTGGTAAGGACTATAAATATATCCACATAGAGTGCTAGACTTATTATCCTCTCTTAGGTATTCATCATTACCTTTAGAAATGCCTTGCTCTTTATAATCATAAAACCTTATACCAGATGAGAAAGAAGACAAGGTGAAAAGAATCCCAAATTTTGATAATGTGGGCACCAACCCAATTTTTGCCCATGGCTCTTACATTTAACTGCAATACAGTATTCATGCTACAAAGAATGATAAGTCTTACCTGTAAAGTTTCCTGAAACAAATGCTCGGGAGGCGTCTCTGAGTTGACCAGGGCAACATGGCAAGACTGACATCAGTATGCAAGTCATAGGTGAAAGAAATTCAAGATCCTATAGCAAAATGCTAACAGATAGCATTTTAACTGAACTAGTGGCTTGCCCAAAATTAAAAATTGCAGTAGATTTTTCCAGAGCATCTTGTATCATTCCCCACAATTGCCATAACAAAGAATGCTCTTGAGTATCATGGCTAGAGCAAAAGAAACACCGACTATATCTTTATCGAGGAGTTCCTTGACTTATTGAACTAACCCAGAAAATTTTCAATAAGAGATCACATTAGAGGCGTTCTTTTCTGCAAATTCTTTCACTGTGAGTTCTGCCATATCTTTATCAAGGAGTTCCCAAGACCATTGGTACAAACATTCTTTCTACCCTTTACCCTTTAAAGATAATTTTCGTAAGGCAATCAGATGATAATATATTCTAAAATGATGAAATCTACCTAACATATGCCAATAGACAAGAACCTCGATACACAAGGTGAGATAGTTCTTAATTTTTTGTCTGGATAATTAAATCCTACTACAATTAAGAACGTATATTTAAAATAGCATCCTCAATTGTACAGTCTTCAGGTAGAAACAAGATGGACTCCCCTCTTTCTGAAAGATACTAAAGTAACACCATTTATGTGATTGTGCATGCATATGCCTTGCATGCGTTGATCATATAAGTTAGCAAATAAGAGCCAATACTGTCTGATATTAATAGTTCCTTCTAAAAGCAGCGACCAATATACTTGCGTTCACAAGCAACAAGATGCAGAGCCCAAATCAAATCATATACCTTCCAGAAAAATGATGGTAGCCTCCTCCCACACCATAGTGTGACTTTCCCTTTGTTACGTCAAACACTGAACTGGTTAAAGATAACAAGTACCAATCTCAGATAAGTAGGACATACTAAATCAGCATCACAGACTACACACTTCTCAATTTTGATATGAGAAAAGCTATCCAGTAAATTCCTTCAAATTTCCTGCATGTGTTTGCTAACCTCATATTGCTCAAAATCACACATCTCAGTTTTTCAAAACATTCTCTCATTCTCTTAGCAAGATGCATGCAATTGTTCTATGCATAGAAGTCTAAGTGGTTTCTCGATTAGTTATTATCCAATTATATCATAATTCTCCTGTTCTTCAAGAAAAAGCAAGACCCACTTTGTCATAGTGGTGATTCCTTCGTTTGAGCAATGAGTAACAAGTTCTCGAACTTCACAATTTCAAGAAGTATAATTGAAGAGGATTTTCCAGGATGAAGTCAACATCTCTCTACAAAACAAAACTAACTATTCATTTGATCTGATCATATGAATATCCCCGCAATGAGTAAAGAATCATCATCACCAGATAGCAAGACCAATGCTTTGGCCCCAAGCTTAATCAGTTATTGTTGAAAACGAAAGTTAACTCCATGATTTTGAGGATTCCCGCGTATCTTGTTCTTTCTTAATAAGCAGAGTCCTCACGTTTTGACATTCATTAAGAATTGAAAAACGATTACATTCCTTCAAATACAACATCAGACAAACCAATAGTCCAAGACATATAATTGCAATGAGAGGGAGAGAGTACCCCAAAATTCCTAGAAGAATAGGCAAAGCATCATCAGTCCCATTATACGAAGCTAGTTCTTCAACCGTGAACAGCCTCTACAAAAAAATTCAATAACAGCACCGTTAAGCACAGTCCCAAAAAAAAAAAAAAAAACTCGAAGATAATAAACACTGCCATCGCCACAAAAGTCAATCAGTCCCACTCGAATTCAGCCCCTGCTTGAGCAGTTGGAGAGCCGCCCGTAGTCCAAGATCCAAACTTTGGTTCGTTGAGCATCAAATTTTGGAGACCCATAACTCGAAACGACCCGAGCATCAAAAAGAGAAAAAAAAAGAAAGCAGAGAGATAGCAAAGCGAGAGAATGCAGACCTGCTGAGAGGAGGAGGAGAATGGAGTCGGGTAAATCTTGATGAGGAGGGCGACGAGAGCGACCGAGACGGCGGTGATCCCCACCCAAGCGCACTTGGGCACCGACGTGTTCCCTCCGCCACTCGCGGCGGCTCCCGGTCTCCTCGTACCGACGGCCGGCTCGGGCCAGCGGTTCTCCTGCTCGCCGTGCTCGGTTGTTGGGGTTGGTGTCGTCATCCTCCTTTCTTCTTCTCCTCCTCCTTACCGCAACTATAGTTCCTTCCCCTTTATGTTTAGAGAGAGAGAGATTAATTGAAAACAAAAACGAAAAAGATCGACTTCTCGTCATCCAATTTTTATAGAACAAAACTAGAGGTGATCGATTTTCGGTCCGATCGAATTTCAAAGTAAAATTAAGAACCTAATGAAGAAAATCGATTCTTGAAAATTAGAATCATGGACTGTTGGTTAATCCTAAGATCGGGAGTATGATCAAATCATTGATTGATTCGATTAAATGGAATCAATCACTTATTTTTTCTCATTACTTTTTAGCATTATTTTTTTCTCATTTGGAATTGGACTAAGATAGTATTTAATTTACAATTTATTATTTTTTAAGAAATAATAAAATAAAAAGTATAATTAATCGGTTCAATCTAGTTACTCATTGAAATTGAGAAACAAACTACTTGGATACCAGTTCTACTTTTATGAATTAGGAATCGAATCAGTACTTTCGAGAATTGGATCAAATTCGGGGGATTCGTTTTGCACGCCTTTAATTCTACACCATGTTCTTAAACTCATGTTTGCTCGCCAAGGATGCAATAGTTAAAATGGAAATAAAAAAAAATTGATATACATAACGTCGCTA
Source organism: Eucalyptus cloeziana (assembly GCA_014182715.1). Classification (NCBI taxonomy): domain Eukaryota; kingdom Viridiplantae; phylum Streptophyta; class Magnoliopsida; order Myrtales; family Myrtaceae; genus Eucalyptus; species Eucalyptus cloeziana. The sequence goes on along the minus strand of CM024644.1, from coordinate 14,561,462 downwards.
AAACAATAAAATTAAAATATTTAATATAATTTATGGATATGACTCTTGAAGATTAATTTATTTACGAGTGATAAAAATAGAGGGTAACCGAAGAGAATTCACGTACCGCTGGCTTTAATTTTTACCGTCGAAATCACGAGTGACAAGACGTTTTTCGTGATTGGATTAGTAACGAACGGTAGTCTGTCACGAGACGGTTCTCGCGAAAGTTTAAATTCAGCAGTGCACATATAAATTAACAAGGGTCAAAGAAAATCAAAATAGAATGGAAAAACGCGAAAAACGGTTGTTTTAAAAATAAATAATAGGCATTGGACCGTAAATGATTAAATAATGGGAAATATAAATCGCAAGATTTGCAATTTCTGGAATCCGTCTGTCGCTGGTTGACCCGATTCACCTATCTTTCTCCGTCGCGATTTCTCTCTCTTCTTCTCTTCTCTTCTCTCTCTCTCTCTGCGTACTTCCCCGCCTGCGATCGCGACCCTATATCGTCGCCGTCGGGTAGGAGCTCGTGCTTTCCGGTTGCGTCGATTCCGTCGATGTTCCGCTCGATTTTTCTTGCTTCTTTTTGGGGGTTGAACGGCCGGTAACGGAGCATCTTGCGGTCGGCGTTTTCAGGTGGTTGGATTCGACGATCTCTTGCGCCGAATCGAGGTGAGAAGAGCGGGGAACCGATGGGGTTCAGGCAGGCCCTGAAGGGCATCGACGCGTTCCCGCGCGCCGAGGAGCACCTGCTGCAGAAGACGCAGTCCGGAGCTCTCGGTAAGTCGTCGCCCTTTTTTGGGGGGTTTCTTTTTCTCGGGTTCGCCTCGTGCTCCGCCTTGTTCTCCGCGGTTCACTCCATGACCGGTGGAAGGGGCAAATCGGCTTCCTCCGATTGCGATTTGTGGGGGCGCTTGTGATTGTGATGAAGGGGAATTTGCCTGGGGCCGGTCTTTCGATGCCAGCTTTGCGCTTCGGGAGGGTCCTGGAGGGTGTGATTGCTGAGATTTGGGGGCCATTTTATTGGCTTGATGCGACTTCCTCTCCGCAACTGTCTTTCTTGAATTCTTTCTGATTGAGGTTTAGTAGGTTTGAGGATGCTTTCGCAGGGGGTTTTTGACTCGCAGGGCGTGTAGTTTATTAGTCGATTCGCTTCTACTATTGGTTTCTGAGAGAAGCAAGGGTCCTCTTTGAGGCATTGATGAGTTGGCGATTAGGCTTCACCAACCGTTATTTCCTCTTTAAACTTCCTCTGTTGCTAGTCTTTTCTCAAACATAAAAAGGACACAAAGCGAGTGTATAAGGAGCTGAAGAGCATAGGGTATTGGTCCTCCGGTATCGAAGTTTACTTTTCAGAGTAACTTGCTTACTCCACCAATAAGCTAGCTCTGCTGGCTGTTAGCCAAGGCACAAGTATCGGTGAATTTTATTTCATTGTAGTTGAAAAGAATTTGACTGCGGTGATGGTCCGAAACTGTTCCTTCTTTCCATTCCATAATATATTTATTCCAAACACGAGTTTCTCATGATTATCTTGTCAATAAGTCATTTAACCCTCATATTATTTTAAAATTTATGCGGTGTGTAATTTAAAACATGTGATTTTTGCAATGGATGATGCTTTTGCCTAGAATATGAAGGATTGGGCACGGTAATCATTGGTTGGTTCTTCTATGAGTTCTTCTGATCCTCCATGTGGATGGTTGTTAATGTTTGTAACCTGACACTTTTCCTTTATGTCTTTGTAGTTTCTGTCATTGGGCTCACAATAATGGCCACATTGTTCTTGCACGAGCTTAGATATTACATTACTACGTATACCGTTCATCAGGTTTGTTCCTAGCTTTATCTTGTAAATATACTGATGCTGCAACTTTTTTGGGATGTCTGACTAGCTTGAGCATGTCGCATGCCTGGGGTTTAGTCCAGTTTCAGATTTTTCATTCCAGGATGGACAGAACTTATGTGGTTCTTGGAATCCATCATAGTTAGTTATGCATGGAACTCTCAAGCACATCCTTTAAGTGCTGAAGCCCAGGGACCAAAAACTCATTTGTTTTGTTTTCATGGGCATGAATGACATCAACATGCTATTGATTTATTCCTTGTTTGATATTTCTACCTCCTGACAACATTGCACGTCCTTTCCTTTTGCCTCTTGGCGGTCTGACATTTATCCCATTTAATTTGCTGTCTAATTTTTCTAAGTCATAAATTTTCAAACAGTGTATGTCTTCTCTTCTGGAACCGTTTATAATTTTTGAGGGTTGCCAATGAGATGACTATGAGTGCACGTTTCTCCCAAGTTTTGAGGCAAAAACCACTTTATTTTTAGAGCTACATTTTTTTTTTGGCAATTTATGCATGAGATTTCATATATTTTTCTTGTGTACCCTACATATGAAGGATGTCTTCAAGTTTCTTGAGGATTGTTGGTACTTCTTTCTCTGCATAGTTGTAACATCCCTTTTATTTTGTTATAAACGATGCAAAATGGGTATAAATCACTTTTTCCTTACAAGGAATAGCTTTGATTATTACTTTGAAGTTCTTGTTAGAGCATCATCCTTATTTTTCTCATAATCTGTGATTGTTCTGCTAATGCCTCTGGACATTCTAATCCTTAAATTGTAGATGCGGTTAGAGAGAAAGGGGGAAGAGGATGGTTTTCTTCTATTCTCCAATGCTTTGTAGAGAACAAAGAGAAGAATTTAATCATGAACTTTTTCTTCAGTTTGTATGTTTTCACCGTAATATGTATATGGTGTATCCTTTCTCAAGATTGAAGTTTCTAGGGTTGTCCAAGCAATAGATATTGTTGCATTTAGTGTTGGAAGGTAAGTGATTCTAATATCTGCCGTTAGTGCCTCACTTGGTTACATGTGTGGCAGATGTCAGTGGACCTGAAACGAGGAGAAACACTTCCAATTCACATAAATATGACGTTTCCAGCCTTGCCTTGTGATGGTTCGTACTAAATACCAGCAATCACTGTCAACTTATCCATCCGTAGCCCTTGTTTAAATATTTTTTATTTCTGGCTTCATGCAGTTTTAAGTGTTGATGCTATTGACATGTCGGGGAAGCATGAAGTGGATCTCGATACTAACATTTGGAAAGTAATGTATTCTTGCTCTATAGCGAAACCCTTTATTGGTTTGAGCTGATTGATGATTGAATGCTATGCGCATTATCTCTAGTTGAATGTAAAATTGCTCATTCATCCACAAGTATTGAGGAATACAAGGAGACCTTTATTAACGTATGATTGACTCTCTGCTTCCTTATTGGTTGGATTGGCAACAGCTCTCCACCACTTGCAGACATCCAAATTTTTATTTAACATTTAAGTAAATGAAGGAATCAGGATTAAAGCAATGGAAGAATTGCTTTGCAGTTTGGCTCGACTGTAAGGAAAACTATAGGCAAAGAGCTCTTTGTTTATTCAATGTTGAAACGTTTTCTTGCATTAATAGTTGATAAAGAGAAAACGTTTTTAGGAAGTCAATTTTCAGTGAAGCAATATTTCTACCTTTATCAATATCTAAATACCACCTCAGTCTAAGGAAGGGGTAGGTTAAATAATTATTCTCTTCCCTTTGTGGTAAACTATTCTCTTTGACAGATCAATGTTAACATGCTTTGTGACATAGGCACTTCAACATGATAGTGTGTTGACATAGCTAGCAGTCTTTGTGAAGCTTCGAATTTCAAATCAGCGGGGTTATTGTTTCTGAAAGTTGCAGTTGCGAAAGTCGTTTTAGTATGTTGTGATATGTGTTTGCTGAGGAGGGCCTAAATATACTCTTTTCACCCATATTCATATGGCTCTGTTTCCCTTGTTTTGCAGCTCCGACTTAACAAATATGGCCAGATAATTGGTACAGAGTATTTGTCGGACCTTGTGGAGAAGGGGCATGAACATCATGAGCATGATCATAAGCATGGTAAAATCCTTGGTGGAAACATCATGTTGTGGATGCGATATTGAGTTTTTGGCTGCTCTTTTTGTAATAAGTCCACAGGTGGCTTAGATCGTCGTTTATCCTAGATTCTGTTTGCTGGGAATGTCTTTGAGATACGGTTCGATTTTGTGGTTTCATAGGAGGTCATATATAGGTTTGTCCCACTCAATAGTGTATTATAAACCAGTATTTTGCGGTATACTTCACTACGCATATTTAGGGTATAGGAGTATCAAATGACATACAAGGAGGATTAACTGTCAGTTTTGCAATGGCAGTTTATCCTAGATACCAACTACCAAACTTTCTTCATTATCGTTGGTTGCACCATCAACTGCTGTCATAAACAAATCCTTTCATTCTAGATAAATCCCTGGGCTTGAGCAATGATTTTACCTCAATAATTCCCCATTGACCATATCTTTTGTCTTTCAGTTTTGTGATTTACCCTAGGAAACTATATTTGCATTGACACACTTATGAAGAAAGTTGGAGCAACAAAAGGAAATAAACTATTTACCTGATTAGCTTGATTTGAGAGGCAGAAAATATGAAAGGCATGCAAAAGGGAACAGTGAACAGACTTTAGCAAAGGACCAAGAATAGGAATTTCGCTAAGAAAAGGGAGAGTAAGGGCAATGAGAACCAAGACAGGAAGACAGGCAAAGAAAATTGCAACATACAAGTATCAAAGAAAAGCTTTGAGAACATAAGTTGCTCTCAAGGCTGAAGTCTCATATCATGGTTTTGAGGCATTTTTATTTATTTCTTAACTGCATGATAGATGTTTGATCGCCAGAAGTGATAAATGAGTTTATCAGACCAGTGATTGTGAAGTTACCAAGAGATTGCTCAATTAATCACTACTTCAAAATTACTTCTCCCTTAATCAGGCTAATAAAATTTCATTGTTGATGGGCTTGTTTTGGAGGTTACCTACTAGTGAGGTATCTAGGAGGTATTAGACTCCATTAGGATTAAGTTGAAAAGTACTAAGCTGACCCTCCTTCAATTGATAGGTTATTTTTTTCTTTTTACTGGATAAACAAGCTTTTTTGCAGTCCTTGTATAGAGAATGGGTTTACTTTTGATATAGAAAAAACTTGGTTTAATTAGTCTATTTGAAGAAATTTAGAAATGATTCCATCCCATAACTTCATTGACTTCAATTTTTGCTGAATGCACCTTATTTTCGTTTTTTAATTTGTTTATCATCCTCACCCCCCAACCCCCACCCCCTCCCTTGCCGGCAGGCGGCGCCCCCACAAAAAGATAAGAATTGTTTCTTTGGTTTTGTTTGTGTATCATTGTTCCTTCTGTGATTGTTAACCCACTATGGGGCAGCTGATAGAGCTGATTTTATATTTTAATATATTAATGTGTATCAAGAGGGTTTATTATAACATTTGGAAAACTTTGACCAGATGATGGTAAGGATCATCACAAGGAATCAAGTGAAAAGACTCATAGCCATGGCTTTGATGAGACTGCAGAGAAAATGATTACGAAGGTGAAGCAAGCATTGGCAAATGGAGAAGGCTGTCGGGTACTTAAGTCCTTGCTTTGAATTTTTTGCATACATGTTCAGCTAATCAAGTGGCCTCTATGTTTAAAGTAGACAAAAGTTGAGATGCTGGTAGTTTCTGCTCCAAAATGCGATAGCTAATTTATTACCTTGACACTTCTTCCAGGTATATGGAGTTCTGGATGTGCAAAGGGTTGCTGGAAACTTTCACATTTCAGTTCATGGGTTGAATATATTTGTTGCTCAGATGGTAATGCCGCTTCTTCATTTTCTTTTTCTATGACATTGATCTCTAGTATTCTGTCAACTGTATATGCTCGACTTCATTTTTATCTCTTATAGATTTTGTGAAACCTAATGCTTAAAATAGATGTGGGTGAACTTGAAGATGATTGATTTCTTGAAATTGTGGGGCTTGTAACATAGGATACTTACCACTTAGTTAGGTTTTAAGTTTTTTCATAGTCAAGTTAGATTTATAAACATTTTACTGAAATGAATTTCGAGGAGAGCTTGGAGAGATAACAACTGCATCGAAGATCACATGTCTGCTATTGCTTGTGTCAAGAAACTAGTGTCTATAATTAGGTAAAATTCCTGATGGATTTATAACCGGAGGTTATGGCAGATTACTAGTTCAATGTAGATTCAAAACATTTAATTGAATCATATGATCAAGAAATTTAATGTTTACCCTCAATCACACAAATTCTTAAACAAAAAATTGTGATGACTTACTGTAGGTTTGTAACAATCACAACGATCAGCTGCTTTTTTTGGTGAAGAGAATCTGGCAAATGAAACTACATTATATCTGTTCCAAAATACATTTCCTCCCCCCCCCCTCTCTTCCTTCTCTCCTCATATGAGAGATAATCTCCATAGGTCAGCTTTTACAGCGCTTCTTGTTGTTTTATTATAATAGCTTTCTAAGGTTCTAAAATCCCTTTACTAATGGTTTTAAGAATTTGATATTTAGTTAGTCTATAGAAATTATCCCCAATTCTGACGTAATCGTTCGCTCTAGTTCACAAGGTTGGCTGCTCTCAACCTCTATCTCGCCTATCTTCAATCAGGTCGAAAAATATTTCATTTCATCTCTTAGCTTAGACCTATGTTAACACCATATAGTTGCAGAGAAAGCTAATAATTTTGAACAAGTTGAAGAAACTGCCACTGCCAATCCTTCAAATATGAATAACAATGGGATAAGTATGTTAGAAGTCCAAATCTTATCGCGAAAGTGCCATCGAGTCTAAAAAATTTCAAATAGTACAATTGAGTCCTAAGACTTGTCCAATTTGTGCAATCAAGTTAGTTAGTAAGCTCCATCCAATTTGAGTGATGGAAAATGCCAATATGGCAGTTTTTTATTTGCATTTTGGTGACACGTGCTGCTGATGTGGCGCCAAGTGGTTGCCACATCAGAAGAAAGGCCAAAAAGTGAAAAAAAAAAGCCAAAAAGAAAAAAACTGAAAAAGAAAAAGAAGAACCCAAAGAAAGTAAAAAATTTAAAAAGAAAAGAAAATTTGAATCTGGACATGCAGAGAGAAGGGAGAGATATTGCATAAGGCCGTAGTTGGTGGTTGAAGGGGTGCCAACACCGCCGTGTCTTCACTGACGAGGGTCTGACCCTTGCCGACCACAGCTGAGGACCGTTGAAGAGAGGGTCGACCAGATCTGGGCGAGGCCACCACTGCTACTTGAGGCTACTGTCCTCCATCATTGTTCATCATAAATAGAGTTTGACAGATCTTAGTAAACAAAACCAGCAAATTGCCATTTCTGTTTTCCCTAGTGTTGATATTCACCAGAATAGGTGTTGCTTGGAGATGGAGCACAAGGGAAATCCTCCACCGGCAAATGCAATTCCATTCCCACCGGTCTCCCTTAAGATTTTTGAGATAGACCAAATCTAATATTGCTCAAGGAAAAAGCTGGTCAACAGCCCTTGCCAACACCCTGATGCCCTCATCGACAAAGATAGGGTGGCAGCAGTGCTCCTTCAACCATCACTCATGGCCATATGCGGTCTTCCTCTTTCCGTATTCATTTTCTTTGGCTTTCCTTTTGGTTTTTTTTTTCCCCCTTTCTTTTTTGGTTTTTTAATTTTTATTTATGGCCTTACTCTGACATGGCACCCATTGACGCCACATCTATGTGACTTGTCATCAAAAGATTTTAAAAAATGCCACATCAATCAACTAGACAGAGCTAACAGAAGTATAAGATTGCACAGATGAATGAGTTTTAAGACTCGATTCCACTACTTGAAAGTTTTAGTACTCGATTGCACCTCTCGATAGATTTTAGGACATTTAATGCACTTAACAATTAGGTAAGTCGATGGATATAATTTTAACTTTGTTGTTGTAGGTGAAGCCGTAGGTGGGCTTTTTAAGCTCTTTCTGTAACTGCTGGTGCTACTTATAGAACTGATCTAATTGAATGTTTTATTGAGATGTTCTCTTAAAATATTCTGAGTTTGTTCAACGAATCTTCCTTTTCTTCTTTCCATCTATTCCTCGTGTAAAACTTAAGAAGAAGAAGAAAAAGAAGATTGTTAGAGCATATTTTGTCTTTTGTGCAACGAGTCTGCTGTATGTCGACTCCAAGAATCCCTTAGTTGGTGTATGCTAAGCTTAGATCTGTAAATTGATTGGGCGTTAAATATTATATTACAAGTTGTCTTAGATGCTTCTGTTGAGCCTTGAGGAACATTATTAGCTGAGAGACTGTTTTCTTTTGCTCTTTTTGGAGCTTTAGCAGTATTACCCAATTATCCAAGCTGATGTAATTTGTTAGTGCAGATATTTGAAGGAGCTATGCATGTAAATGTTAGTCACATCATCCATGATCTGTCATTTGGCCCAAAGTATCCAGGACTCCACAATCCACTTGATGGGACTGCGCGAATTCTACAAGGAGCGAGTGGAACTTTCAAGTATTATATTAAGGTATGATCGCATAAACCTTTCAATTGGGACACAGGATTTCAGATGTCTTTCAGCAGGTATAAAAGTATTTTTGGAAGGAACTAGAATTAATATGGGGTCAAGGGCCGTGAAATGACTTTCTTTTTTGACAGCAAGCATGAATAAATTGAACTAGAAGCTAGAAATAAGATAGCAAACAATGCCTTTCCTGGGAAGGAGATCTGACATTTGTCCATTTTATCTGACTTCATTACCCTCTTTGTGTGTGTTTTGGGGGGGATTCTCATGTGGCTCTTTATACTCAAGGCTCAGGTTAAGTTTTCACTGTCAATAATTTGGTGCTGTCGTTATCCTAGGTTTTCATTCTTTTGAGTCTTCTTTTGTTCCACTACTTGGATTTCCTTCTTGTGAAGTGCTGAAGTACCTAAGTGATATGTATGCATTCTCTTTCCATGAAATAGCCAATTAAGAGGAAAGCATTTCAGATAAAAATTGCAGAATTCTGGCATGGAAGCTCACTGCTCTCATAAGCAGCATAATTACTCCATTTTGTGCATTTTGATTTGATTACCTGCATGCAGCAATGTTGTGGCTCTATTTTAATATTATTAATTGTGCTCATTTCTGTATTTGCATTGCAGATAGTCCCGACTGAATATAGATACATTTCGAAAGAGGTTTTGCCGACAAATCAATTTTCTGTTACAGAATACTTTTCGCCAATGAATGAGTATGATAGAACATGGCCAGGTTAGACTTCTTTCTGTCCCTATGCTTTCGTTTGTGTGAGCTTGTGTGCTCAAGGAATGTCATTTGACTTATTTTGTGACTATTTTACTGTGGATATTAATCTTACCTTTTCCCTCCATTCTTTTCTAATAAAACTTCTCTGCTTTTTCTTGGTTCAGCGGTTTATTTCCTGTATGATTTATCGCCCATTACTGTGACTATCAAAGAAGAACGCCGTAGTTTTCTCCATTTCATCACTCGGCTTTGTGCTGTACTCGGTGGTACATTTGCTTTGACAGGTGGGTCTTGCCCTCTTCCTGATATGTAGATTAAAATAACTTCTATGAGTACCCTTGGACTGGAAATTTGAATGGGTTGCTATAGAATCAACTTAGTGTCTCGAGAGTGGCTCTCTTGGAAATATGATAAGCATGGAAAGTCATGGACTTAGCTAGATTAAACTCTTCTTCTCTTCCTTGTTGTGTTGCTGCTAACAATGGGAAATATGATATATTTGATGTAAAGAATTATGCGTAACTTATGTGAATTAAATACTGTTGAAATTGTGCTTGCAATTTATGCATGAAAGTATTGCTTTGTTGATGGTTCTTAAAACTGTCCTGTGTTTGACAGTTCCTTCTAATTGCATTTGCCTAACCTTCTGTCTGCCTTCTTCTTTCTTGCCCAATTGACAGGAATGCTTGATCGTTGGATGTACAGGCTTCTTGAGGCCTTCAGTAAGCCAAACCTGAGAAGCGCATTTCGATAAGGTTGGGGAACTTTGATTGCCAATCGTTTCTCCTGAAAATTTTGAACGGAACATTCTTAAATTCTATGGGAGATTTCTCGCCCATGCGCCATTTGGTTAGATATGAGGCCGGGGAATTGAATTGTAGATCTCGTCTAATTATCATCATCACATCTAGTGTCAGCGGACAGATGGTGATTTAATGTACTGAATGTATCTTAGTTTTGCCTGAGAATTCGATTGTTTCTACATATCAGTTCCAGAAATTTACTTCAACAAGTGAAGCAAAATGAAATTGAAGAGACTTTCTTTTTAATGCGTGAACACATGTACCTCAGAGAAACAGAGTCTGGAACAAGCATTACTTGAGTACTTTGTTCTGGGTGTGATCTCTATGGCGGGGTAGTCAGGATTTGCTGTTGGATCTGCAGTAAATGACGTTAGCTGTATTGGCTGACGGAAACAGAGTCTGGAACATGCATTAATTCAGCATGCAGGAGTGATTCCCATGGTTTAAGTGGGATTCGTTGTTAAATTGACAATAGATGGACCGTACTGCAGTTGGGTTTCGAGGCGACTATGTGGGCCGAATCTCTTTTATAGCCGGCCCAAGGGATAGGGCACGAAGGTTGTTCCCCCCTAGTCAACATGGTTCTGCAACGGTTTCTCTCTCCTCTGGTAGGTTTCTCATTTTCAACAGAAGATTGTAGCTCAGGTTTCTGTTACAATGCTTTTGTTTTAAATTGTCCATGGAAGTATGGCATTGCCATCTTAGTAATTTATCCATGTTAATAATTAGCAATTTGACCGATGAATCATCACTAATTTGATCACATGAATTGATGGGTTCGATTTATGCATAAAACAGCTGCGTCCACTCTGATTCTTAAAGAGCTACACGAAATATGGAGCCAAAAATGAGGATCATAGTTCTTCTTACAAGAACCTCTAATTCTATGAAATTATTAACTATTGGGTCGAATGATTGATCTTGTAGAAATTACAGTTTTCGAATTATTAACTTTTTATTTATCAAGTGTGCTCCTGATTTTAGGAGGATCTCTTGAAGTTTGCGGCAGAAATTGAGGGACGGTTAAATCTAACGAACAAATTTCGAATTTTGAGGAAGTTTAGCATGGACGAACTAGTACATCCTATCTTTTTCAACATTCTTGTAAGAGTCCCGCCACGGTCGTTTCTGCGATGCAAGTGTGTCTCCAGACCATGGAAAGATATCATCAATGGTTAAAAATTTTCGATCTGAAGATCAGCCCGTGTTATTGCATGTCAACATGAACTTCCACGAGAAACGGGATCCTCTGTCTAATGGCGGCCCGAGCAGAGATGGCGAGACTTTCTGAACTCCACTATAGTGAATTTAAAATAGCTACAGTGGGTTGATCGTTTTATAGAGATGGAAATTTCTTGAATCGGTCTTCAAGAGAACTGATTTATGGACGCTCCGTTAATCCCATTACAAAAAGAGACATCGAGGCAGCCAAGAGGAGCTCGCGACTGTGATGGCTAAGATGCTCGCGAAATCATGACGGACACGATAGGGTTTGATCGGTGCACAAACAGAGACTAGACAATTCACATCTATGCCTCGGTCTCTTAAAAAGAGTCACGGCACAAGTTTTTGTCCGGAGACTCCATTTTCGTGTTTGGAGCTCTAAACTAGGTCCCTGACGACAGATCCTGGGCACCAAACGGTCCCGAAGAGAAGATACTTTCAGTCGACCTCAACAAAGAGACTCAATTTGATCGGTATCCCATAATTTTTCGGACATTCCATTGTTGATCTACTCGTAAGCATGTTCGAGCTTGGACAAACCTTGGCACTGGAGGCTATTTTACACACCACGCACAGCGACATACAGGTCCTCAAGGATGGTGCTGGCATATAGAAAGTGGACACAAAAATATAGCCAGCGAACACTAAAGCGACGACGATTTGACACGTCTACATGAGAACAACGAACTGCTACTGCGTCGTTTAGGGAACAAGTCCTTCCATTTGAACCATCTCAACCATAAGAAGTGGTACTAGGGATGGATGTTACATAAAACCGAGCTTTGTCTTCTCCAAAGCCTCGCAGCTATGAGAAAACGAAGAGCGGTTGTTTCACCAAGAAATAGTTACAATGCTGACAATTACACTACTTCAGACGAGCTAAGCATAGCCTATGCAGAGGTTATTTTCCGTTCTCTATCCGGTTATCGTTGGCTACATTGTTTGTTAATTCACAGAACTCCTCTTCTTTAAGTCGTTGGAGTGCAGTCCGGTTATCGTTGGCTACATTGTTTGTTAATTCACAGAACTCCTCTTCTTTAAGTCGTTGGAGTGCAGTCCCTCGTCTTACGACTTTTTCAACTGGATTGCTTTCCTTAAGACTTCTTATTTCAATGTTCTTTAATTTCATGATCTATATTCTTCTTTCACCAGATATATTTATTAGATTTCTTGCATCAGACTACGAAGACCGCATGCACATCATCTCTAATTTGTACAAATTCGAGTTAGATAATTATTTCTTTCTTTTCTTCTGTATTTTATACTCCATAGTTGAAGTGCTTCACATGTAAAATTATGTGTGGTTAGAAGTTCTAAACACCCATTTCTCAGGAAACAGTGAAATAATTAGAACATTAGCAATTTGAGGGCACCGTGCAACTCTACCTCCTGAGGAAAACCAACATGCAACCCAGTGATAGGGACTTGGACTTACGTGCTTTGCTGAATCATCATTTCTTGCCGATTGGATCTTTCGATTGGAACTACACTCGGTTCTTCTGTAGGTTGAAGTTGATGGTGGTGTGGGTTTTGATGATCTTGCTGCTGATGGACATGGTGATTATGCCATTGCGAGTGCTCTAAATGTTGTTCGCGGCGGGCTTCGTGCTGCTGAGGGTGAAAATGCTGCCGCTCGTGCACTCTTCTGCTTGGATTATTGGGACGAGGTCTTAATTGCCTGTTCATTCTCCATCTAAGGTACTCCACAAGGAGGGAGTTAGTGCTAATTGCAATCCCAAAACCCGTGAAGGAGGACAAGAGGACTGAGAGAATGGCATTCACACTAAGCTGCAATTGTGAGAAAATTAAGTTAAAGCGATGAATTACAAGGGAACGTTCAGAGACGAGTGGAATGCAGAAAGTACTGATCAAATTTGTTTCACTCACCACATTATAGAAGATATGAGCAAAAAGGATCACAATGGCAAACTGAAATGAAGCGTATGCCCAGATATAACTCCTGCTCACTGCAAATATCCGAAAGTCAAAGGTTGAGACTCCTATGGCAGGCCACACACCCTGGAGTGCTTGAAACAAAAAAAGACCTAAAGGATGACACAAACAAAGCTAAGAGTTGGGCTAAGCTTTCTGCGTTATATAAGGCAAGGGCAGTGAAAGTCTTATACCATGACAAATAACCTGTTGCAACAGTGCATCCATGAACTCAAAATTTTCCTAGAGCCAAGGATATACAATACTGCATGAGGACTTGCAACTTACTGGATTTGTGAGAGTTTAAAGTTACAGCAAAAAAATACACAGAAATTAAGTTATAGCTGTAACTAGTAAAAAAAATAGAGAGGTAAAATAAAGTCCGAGGTTACAACCTAAGTAGTATTATGCTGGTAAGACCAACAAAACTGGGGTGTCATTAACCTCCCATATTCTGCTTTCAAACTATTTACTTGAATATCGCTGGAAATCCAAATGGGTTAGGCTTAAGAAAGTCCAAAGATCTTGTCGGCTTAAAAAATCAAATAATTTGTCTGTGGAATGGCAAATTCATATAATGTCTGTAACTAATTCTTATTTTCATCAAAGCAGTGTAAATAAGTCAACAAGATAAAATTTGTACTTCTGATCATTCTTATCTTGATAACCTTAATAAAACAGTTAAAAATTAAACAGACCATCTTCAATCATTTAAATGCATAAAAATAATCGTTCACAAAACACCTCGTATAAAATTGTGCTAGGGTGCAAAAAAAACTCATGATTATCATATTATCACATTTTATCTAAAATATACAAGGTTAAACTACAAATGTTAATAAAGTAATATTTAGAATAATATACCCTGGATGATCATAGATAATGACCACATCTATGATCAAGGTCATCACCAAACATCATACGTGGTTGAACTTATGTTAGGCAAGATACCAAAATACAACAAATAAAATTGATTTTTTATTGCACAAAATGTGAAGAGAGCAATATCCATAATTAAAAAGTAGAAAGAGTTAGGTATTAATAAAGCTAAATTTTTTAGTTAACTATTAGAAAACTAGTAAAGAACTCAAATTAGGAATATATAGAATAAATTACACACCATTTTCCCAAGAAGAACTAACAGTATCCTTTCCAACTCTCCAAACTGGAAAATAATTTCACAATTTCCAAGAAGACCACATACCCTAGAACTACCATACTCTCATTTTGTTTTTATATATAGATACAATGTTGCTATATATATCAAAATTGGAATATTACAACACTAGGAAAAGTAAGAATACAAATACATTGAGCAAACAGTGAGATCGAAAAATAAATTTAAAAGCATAAGAGAGAGTCCTCATATTTCTTAGTACCCCCTTCTACTTTGTTGGAGATGTATATCTATTTCGTTTTACAAAAAGTAGCCAAATTTTGAAAAGCAACAATGTATGAATAAAAAGCCAAAAGGAAATCATTGAAAAATTCTCAAAGAGCCATGTTATCATTATACAATTTCCACCCCAATCACTTTAAGAAGCACAGTGAATAGAAGTGAAAAGTGGAACTGACACAAATCAAGTTCCAAAGTAAGGAGAAAATACTAAATACTGCCAATACCCAATCAGAATGGATAAGCTACATGGACTTGTGACAGCAGAACACAACTTAAACTCAAAGAAAATCAAGGAGATGGCAATAAGAGTGTTTTATAGAGGAACATTAAGTTATTTAGCATTCTCATGAGACAACTGCAGCTGACAATGGTATATCTTACTAGATGAGAGATGATTGCAGCCAGAATGCAATTTGACATAACTTTTTGGAGGATAAGCCAGGGAAACACTAAAAAGGTGAAGAGAACCTCAAAAAATACTCAATAGAGTACGTGAGTATAGCAGAACACAACTTAAACTCAAAGAAAGATCAAGGAGATAGCAATAAGAGTGTTTTATAGAGGAATGTTAAGTTTTTAGCATTCCCATGAGACAACTGCAGCTGATAGTAGTATATCTGACTAGATGAGAAGTGATTGCACCCGAAATGCATTTTGACAAAACTTCTTGGAGGGTAAGCCAGGGAAACGCTAAAAAGTTAAAAAGAGAGCGTCAAGAAATACTCAATAGAGAATGTGAGTATAGGCAAAGCACTCATGAAGACAGCAAAGCTAAAGAAAACCAAATTAAAAGGCCAAAGAACACACAATGTGTGGACTTTATTCAGTCATTCGATCTTTGATAGAAAGCAATAGCATAGGATGATCCATGTATTTGCCCCATTGAAGGGCAGATCATTATTTGATAGTGGTAGGTAAACGAGGAGAAGAACTCATATTTTCTTTACCAAACAAATGGTAGGTAACATGAGGCATTTTGACTTACCCATGGTGGAAGCAATCATAGATGAAAGAAGGCCTAGAACACACGAGAAGGGCAAGGATATGGCCAGAGCTCTAGGCCCCAAATCTGATACCTGGGTGAAACATATAGTGTCATCAGAGTCAATAAGAAATAAAAGTTCTTTTGGGGGCATTGCTTGAAACTTAATCACCAATGGTGTCAGGACATAAATAAATGAAAAAAATTGAACATACGTGGCTATTTACAAGAAAGGCAGACATATAGACTGAACAAAAAAAGTACTTGTGTGCATGTAAGAGTAAATTAAATATCCATGAACAACTTGCAACTTTCTCCCTTGTAGTATAAGTCTATGAATGGCTAAGATAAGTGGAACTTTATTCTCATGTACATTATTGAGATTCTTCACCAAAAAGAGTTGTTCTCAATATAGAGAAGATTGCAATAATTTTTAACTGAGTCTTGAAACTTGCATTGTTACCCTGCTTAAGATGATCATATGAACTTGTAGACACGCAGCTACTGAAGATGGTGCTCTAATGAGAAATTAACCATCAATTGAATAGTTGCTAAGTCATATGGCTTTAATATGTAATCCACCCAATGAAAAAGACATCTCATCTTTAGGAATAAACTGTTCAAAAAACTGTACATACCAGAAGTTGCTCCAGAAAGCAAAAGTATGCAAGCATGCTGACCATGACTAGGACGGGTACATCCTGCCAGACCCTGTTAACCACCAACCAGCAGAGGGCAAATATTAGAGATTCAATTGGGCTACCAAAATTATAACGTGCAGTGGAATTGACACAATTTACTTGGATGAAATAGTCACATCAACAATCCAATTTCATACTGCTTTTCACTATCAAATACGAGAGCAAACAGCTCAATCTAGGGTTAAACTTCTCTACAAGATAAACATGGATCGAGAAAGCATCACGAGAAGAAGTCTTAGTCATTCTAAGCAATGCTATGGAATATATGACTCCTGTTGAGCCTTCAGTATTGTTGCACAAGAGGTGGCAATTCAAGTCACGATAGTGCATCAGCAAATAATCTTTATCCCTATCACAGATAACTATTTATTCTTTTTGGGTCACACGATAGTGCATCAGCAAATAATCTTTATCCCTATCACAGCTGACTCATATTGGTAACATTGTGGTAGTTTGATGACACATGCAATATATCATCCGGAGAAGATACGAACAGTTAACAGACTGAGCAGTAGTAGGTAGTGTCCAATCAGCTATGGAAACCACCATGGCAACGTACAATATGGTAGCAGGACCTATCAAGTGTCACTAAATTGACATGATGTTTCAACCAAATCTGAGACTCCATGTGTTTCATCATGTGTAACTGTTTTAAACTAAGACTAGCGAATGTGTGAATAAAAGGAACAGGAACACATTGTATGAAGAAAGATTCACAGAAATTTCCTAAAATGGTAAAACTTCCCTTCAGGTCATCAACAACCACACATGAGGTTGCATTTATTACAAAACAACTTAATGTTGTTGTTTTCAAGGAGAACACAAGTTTATTAGGAATTAGAAGACATTTATGGCACCCTCCCTTGTATTTTCATCTTCAGAGAGCTGAAACAAAGCCGGAAGACAATAAACAAGTTCTTTCTCATGTTTTGTGAATGGAACGAGAAGAAAACTAAAACTCTAAGTAAGATCCTTTTTAGCATTTGATTGACTGGACCATATCTATAGCAAACTAAGGGAAAAGTCAGAATAAGGTGAATTGAGATAATGTACCCATTTGGTGGCATTTATCTCATTTGGAGAGGGTGGAAAGGGAGAGTCAAGGTTCGGGAAGATGCAACTGGGCAGCCACTTTACTTAGAAAGAAAATAAATTATGCATTAGACATATCACAAGACGGTGGACAAGCAAAAATAGTTCGTGGAGAAGTTTTTAGTGTAGATAGAAACAAGTAGACTTCTCAAGAATTAACGCATCCTGAAGCTTTGGCAGCACTTCTCCAAATAGGTAGCTAGTAGGAGCGCATCCAGATTCTTTCTCCCTTTCTAGAAAAACATGCTTTTTAATATAAAAGAATCATATATTTTACTCATGAAAGTATTGACAATCTCCACCCAGAAAAAGTGCTAGGAAGATTGCTAAAATTCATGGGGCTTGCCTGTAATGTGTTGCCTCCCTTTGCTGCTGTACATTGGGTGGCCGTCTGATTACATTCTGAGGATTATGTATTTTTAATAACGTAACTGGTAAGTTTCGAACATCTTGCTTGCAAACATCACACGTCTTGTTCCCTTTTATGCTGAACCACTTCACTGCACACTCTTGATGAGCGAGCGCGAGCTCCCCTTTGCAGCTGCATTCCATTTTTAGAGTATCACCTCCTTCACTAAGCTCAACCATACAAATCCTACAAACCGCTTCCTCTTCTGGAATATCTTCACTGGCATCTTCATTAGCTGAAGAAGACAATTTGCAGGACAGCAATAATTTTCAGCATGTACAACATAAATGAAGATCAAGTTTTCCAGTATCGTTAATCTAACCAATCTCTTCTGCAGAAGCATCATTTGCTGAGCTAGGATCTACTGCTTCAGGGCGAGGTGAGGCTGAAATCACACGGATGAGGCCCCCAGAGTTTATCCTTTTCAGACTTCTAGTTTTGACATTAACTGGAACTGAGAAGGATCGTGTTATATGGTGATGAACTTCCGGTTTCTGTAACGAGAAATAAAATTCACGTGACTACACGTTACAATTATTAATTACCACTTCTAAGTTATGATCAGAGGGAACAAATAGGGCCCGCTTACAGAGTGATTAGGACCATCAACCGGCCTTTCCCTTGCACTTTCGGGACCCATACTGGCAACTGGGGTAACCGGTACGGAATGCGCTACTTTCCCTGAGGAAGGAGAAAAGACTTCTTTTAGAGAAAATGATCTCGCAGTATTAGGCCTATTAGGACGACCATCGGACAGTTGAGAGTCCGGGATGATTAGAACCGCCTTCTCGACATCCCGGGAGATTTCTTTCACCCGGAGGCTCCTCTGAGGGAGCAGATTCCTCATGGACGATTTGAACTTGGCGGAATTGGGTCTCGGCGGCAGCCCGACTCTACTAGAACAAGGACTCGACGCCGAAGGGATATCGATCCTCACGAAAGTGGAGATGGCGCTTTCCAGAGACCTCTCAGGTATCTGCAGGGACGACAGATTCGGCCGCCTAGGCTGCTGAACCGGGTTGATCTGCTCATTCGTTTCAATCTCATCGCGCACCTAGGAAGATAAACGAGTTACTAAAATCACACGAAGAAAAACAGGACAAAGCACCTAAATTCAACACCGATACGAGCGAACTGAAAATGCAAGGAGCACAAACAAATACACTCCACGAAATATCCGAAAGAGTCATCGACGGAGGTAGCTTATTTATATTCGAAGGGACACTCGAGCGCGGCCTAACGAAACAACATCTCGCGAGCACGATCGTCGCATCCCCGTGGTAACACGATCAAGCTCGTCTTCAAGCTCGTCTCCATCCCCTCGCCCCTAAGCGAGCAGTACCGGAACTCGACATTCTCAGCGGACGACTCACGCGCCGCCGCCGCCGCCTCGGCGGAAAGAGAATCGTCATCATATTCCCTCCCCCGGGACTCGACTCTTCTTTTCCCCCGCAACACCGACTAAACCCGCTCGAGACAAGAGAGGCGAACACTCCGCGAAATCGCACCGCATTCCCAACCCCGAAACCGGCGGCGCGCTGCCGGCGGAGGAGCAGTAATACCTGGGGATCGCCGGGGGATTCGGCGGCGGGTTCCTCCGGGCGCCGGTGGTCGCCGCCACCGCCGGAGCTCTCCATCCCGAGCTCGAGCCGATCAGCCGTAGAAGCAGAGAAGAGGAGAGAGAGAGAGAGGGAGAGGTAGGTTTTACGCAGTCGAACCGGGTGGGGGGTGTGATGGAGAGGAGTGAAGTTCAAAAAATGCTAATTCGGTGGTGACAGGGAGGGAGTGGGGGGGGGGCGGGGTGATGATGATGGAGACAACGTAACTCTCACTCGCCCCGATGCGTGTTCGGGGGTTCTTATGTCATTATTAATAGGATCGCTTCTGTCTCCCCTCCCTCCCTCATTAGGCAGAGATCGTTTTCTTCTTCCCTTCTTCTTTGTTCTTTCCAAATATTATAATCAAAATTGTGGCCATCGGCCCATCGGTGCTAGCCATCCTCCGGGTTGTCGTTGTGTGAATCTCGTGCTCGTTACGGAAATTAACTCGGGCCGGAATTTGTTCCGCGCCGCCTCCGATTCGAATATTCAAGGTCAACAAATCCGTCTCCTAAAATCCTGTCTAGATATTAGTAATCGTGAAGTTTTTTTTTCTCACACGAGTTATGCTGCACTTAAGTGACACAACGCAAACCCTCCCGACGTTCACTAGTAGTACGAACTGATCTCAGTACGGTTTCGTAAATATCTTCGCGGGGTATGAAAGTGCGAAATCATGATTTGTCGTATCTGCTTTGAAAATCGATTTTCTATCGCCGATGGGTGAAAGAAAGTCACACGAAGATAATCAGACTAAAATTGGATTAAGAAAAATTGCAGTGGGTCAGAAAAAGTACTGAATAGGTTGAACAACTTTACGAAATGATAAAAGAAAAAAAAAAGAAACTGGTAAATTAATATTTTTATACAATATATTACGAATCAGAGGCCCAAAGCACTAACGGCCACCGAAAGGGAACTTACGCACTTTCAAATAAAATAAAGGAAAATATTTTATTCACAATTACGAACGGTAAGGATAATTGCGTACACCTAAGAAAAGTTTCGATTCGCCCAGTAATTTAACAATAACGGAAAGAAAATTTATCATTGACTTAGACAGAAGACCTATTTTCTGCAGACTATTGTAAACCGTAGAATCACAAAACTCACAACAAAAGTAAAATAAAGTACTGGTAAATAAAAGAACGTACCAGAGAAAGCGTACCATTGGCGAGAAAAATTAAATATAGTAATGTCTCAAAAGAAAAGATACGATCAAATCGGGTGAGATCCCATCGCGTTTGACCCTTGCAGGACCGGGAGAGACGAGCCCGAAAAATTAAATCAGCCCACCGCCGATCGTTTCGCGTGCGCATCACTACGAATGAGATGCGCTTCTTTTTCTTCGCTTTCCCATTTATAAAACACATAAGAAGCTGTCGGACGTATGTTTTCTTGGTTATCCAACAAAGACAGCAAAAGCAGCAAAAGCGCTTAGTCCGCTTCCTTTCCTCCCTTTTGTCCGCACGAATGCTGTCCTGCTGGCGTCCAACGCCCCGTAACGCATTAATAAACATAGGATCCGAAAGAAATAATCGACTACTTTTACTAATACAACGTTAAAAAGGGAAACGGGGGCCAAGAAGTGAAATTTCGTTTTACTATTGATGCGGGGAGAAATTAAAAAAAAAAAAATAGAAGATAAGCAACCTCTTTTATCTCATGTCCGATCTCAACTTATCTCATGTCCGATCTCAACTACAGTTTACTCTACCATAGAATGATGATATATAGTAGTAGATATCGACAACACGAAAAACACAAAAACCCTACACGGTTCACACTAACTTTCGCTGCTTTGGCAATTCTCTTTGGGTCGAGGAAAAGCCCTGAAGGAGATCGTGTGTCCTTCCAGCAAAACATCATTGTGTGCAGAAGCTTTGATATCAATGGACATTGAATTACCTTGTTAAACATTATATGCCTCTTCTAGGTACCTGCGATTGGAAAGAAAGCACGCATGGGAGATTTGAAAGAACACCAAATAATGAATCCTCGTTAGTCGTTACTAACCATCTCGACACTATGGAAAGCATAATTGCCTGAATTATACAAGAGAGGGACAACCCATTACAATCTCATGTGTAGTAAGGTAGTGAAATCTGCCCTACAGCAGATCATACAGACGACTAAGCATAAGCTTAGCTTTAACAGCCAGAACAAAGAAAACAGGTAAAAGAGAACGTGTACATAAATCCCTCAACGAAACAGAGGCCCAATTGACGCTGAGAGAGGAGGTGTGTAGAGGCCCACCTTCCATGAAACTATTCATAAATGAAACGCTACTTTTGCTTTACCGAAGCGATGGTCTGGCTAGTATGTCCCTCAAAACCTGTCAGCTTGTCTCACTGATTCTCTAAGACTTCTTCGTAGTTTTTCACTTATTCTAAAAAAAAAAAAAGAAATATAAAATAGAATGGACACTTCTACATAATAAAGGACCAACCATAATATAAACCAACACCCAGAGGCATCGTATTGTTCTTAATTAAGCTAACACCTCAATTGTAGAAAGGGAGAGTCAACGAGACAGAGACACACAGGCCAGGAAAAGCATCCCATCAACATAGAAGCAACAAAATGATTTCGCGAAATCACTATATATACTAAATATCATCATATCTTCCGATCCCTGACAATAGAAGTGCTCTGTGAGGACATCTAAAAGAACATAGGCGAGATAAATTAACTGGATAACTAGTTAATTTAGGAAATGCATGCAAAAACAGAGACCATTTTGTGAGCTTCAATGATGAAGACAAAGCAGACAGAAAAAACAGAATATTTGAGGAGAGGGGATGCTCACCCTTCAACTGTATTGGATGATCATGCAGTTCACAGATCATCAACTTTAATTATCGCCAAAGCCACCAAAGCGGCTGGAATAAGAGTCGCCAAAACCACCACTTCGGCCAGATTTATTACCTCCAAAGCCACCACTCCTGGTGGAACTGTTGTCACCAAATCCTGAAGGGCGACCAAAACCAGAACCACCAAAATTCCCAGATCGGTTTGAGTTACCAAAGCCTCCTCCAGAAGGACCTGTACTAGGACCACCAAAGGAACCAAAACGACCAGAGTTGCTAGAACTTCCATATCGACCGAAGTCTGAACCTCTTTGACTACGTCCAAATCCTGAATCACCAGAACGACGTTCTCTTCCACCACCATATGAGCCATATCGACCACCACCACCAAATGAGCCAGATCGACCACCACCACCAAAGTCATTCGACATATCCGCACTGCCTCCCTCAACAGCTATACTGGGAAGCTGATGAATATGATCAAGGACCAATCAGTCTAGCAAACTTCAACATGAAAAAAGGGACATTTCTACACTACCCAATATATTCCAATCACTACACCATTAAGATTTAAAGCTTTTTAGATAAATTTTTCCGCCAAGCAAGAACCTGCAAATTCTCCATTCCTTTTACACAAGTATGCTCTATTTTTATTAAAAGCATATGATTCATTTTAAAAAGAATTAAAAAACAAAAAAAATGGAATATAGCTTGCCAGGAAGAAACAAAAACAAAAAGATAAATGGCTTACAAAGCTTATTTACCATCTAAAATGTATGAGTCAAACAGGACTTCAATGCAATGCAAGTGGGGAAAATGCAAGGTGAAAAATTACCTCAATAAATCGGCATCCCACTTCTCGCTCAATAACCTTCACGGCCCTTGTCTGCTCCCGTGTGTAGATGAGGATCGCATTTCCTTTCTTACCAGCTCGCCCTGTTCGACCAGAGCGATGAACAAAAATCTCTGAAGAGTTTGGAAGCTCAAAATGTATGACCTGTACATTAATGGATTATAGCATAGAAGTTAAATAAATTGTAAAAAAAAATTAGTAGGTGTACAGAACATCTTCACATATCTATCAAGATATTATATATTAAGCAGTTTCCCCTCCAAACAAAGATTATCCCACACGCAAAAACATCAGAGGCATTGGTGGAGCTGGCAAATTAAGGGTGTGTTTGTTTATGTTCTTTTTTTCTGTTCAAAAACAGTTTTTTTGTTTTTTTGTTCCCGGGAACAAAAAAAGAACAGAAACGCATTTGTTTGCGTTTTTGTTCCAAATCTCTTTTGTTCCCGGGAACAAAAAAAGAACAGAAACAAGAAAAAAAAAAAGTTGTTTCTTGTTTGGAACAAAAACAAGAAACATTTTTCTCTCTCCTCTTTTTCTTCTTTTCTTCTTCTTCTTTTCTTCTTCTTCTTGCTTTGGCCGGCCATGGCCGGCCTCGGCCATGGCCGGCGACCAAGAAAAAAAGAAAAAGAAAAAGAAAGAAAAAAATGAAAAATAAAAAATAAACATTAAAAAATTAAAAGAAATAAAAAAAAAAAGAACATAAATTTACCAAACATGTTTTTGTTCTTTTTTATTTCGAACAAGTTTACCAAACGCGCATTTTTGTTCAAAAACTGTTCCCGGAACAGAAATAATTTTTTCTATTTCTGTTCCCTGGAACACAAAAAGAACAGAAACACAAACAAACGCACCCTAAGCATAAAGCACACTAACCACCCTTTATATCACACAAACCACATCCACTACTACCCATTATATTCCAACCTATAATGTACACCTACAGAATATTGAGCTGCAACAAAATCGGCAATAAATCACATTCAGCTTGTACTTACATACTAAGAGGTTAAAACATTAGCCACTAAATAAAAGGAAAAAAAGGCATTGCGCCCAACCGTGAAGAGAGCATCAGAGAGAGAGAGAGAGAGAGAGAGAGAGAATAGAGGGAATTGTTTGTTTTGGCTCAACCTTCCTTCGCACTGTCATATCCTAGTCCAATAGAATCCAAGAATCAGAGGTCAAGCAAAAGTATAGGGTTACCCCACCTATAACTACTAAGCCTTATTCCACTAATGGGGTCAATTGACTTAGCATGAGACCAATTACACATGGCATCATTTCCACGTCCCTAACATAGTCCCCAAAGCTCTAGATCTGGCCTTCAAACTTCCCATTCTTAGGAAATAAGTTGAGAATTATTGGCTAGCTCTGATTTTGTAAGTGATGCCTTTGGGAAAGAACAGCAAAGTGCATCATCTGAGCATATTAAGCTTCTGAATCATCTTTTAATATGCAACACTTGTTTGGTTGAGTACATGCTATTTGAGAAGTAAAACCAAATTAAGGGCCATCAAGCCACCAAGCAAAAATGACTGAACCCTAACAGAAAATATCAGTTAATATGCAACTTAGTTCATAAGCAGGGAGAAGAAGTATGAACTATCAAGAGATTGTTATCCAGAGAGCAGAAAGCAGTAGAACTAACCAAATCAACATTGGGAATATCAAGACCACGGGAAGCAACATCTGTCGCCACTAGAATATTAAACTGCCCATCCCGGAAACCTGCGAGTGTTCTCTCCCTCTGACTCTGTGAAATATCCCCATGCAGAGCCTCACATCTAAAGTTTCTGCCCATAGCATATGCCAATCTATCAGCATCTCTTTTTGTTTGAGTGAAAACAATGCACTTTCCACCTTTCGCATGTTCCTAAAAGGTTGTCAAATAACAAAAATAGGAGACCGGATGAGCGGGCAACGTGATTTAAGCATTAGGTTACAGACATGGAGGAGGAAAGGGTGACAATTGCAAGAAGGCATCTCATTAACCAGTTTAACAGTAATAATAAGGCTTTGGGTTCTTACTGTTATCAGAGGTCCAATAATTGATGCTTTTCCATACATGTCAGATGCAATCGAATATAGTGAAATACCTTCTGCCAACTTTTGATCAGAATCTCCAACCTGCAATTTTACATGTAATCATCAGTCCGAGCAAAATCAATTGCATCCACATGTCCATTTCACGTACTCTATGCTGCTGTTTCTTATTTGATAAGAAGCTGTCTCCAATTAAGCAGCAGTTATTTCATCCACCATAAAGCTTACCAATGTTTACATTTAGGATACTACCAATATGTGTCATTTCACCCCTCGACCCAAAGAGTCACCATGTAAAGGCACAAAATGGGTGTGATTATTTTGAACTGCCGGAAAAATTCAATAAGCCACTGAGACAACCCAAAAAGGAGATTTGAAACAACATATTCTTCAATTTTTCATTCACTAAGCCGCATCAGTTTCTTTGTAATAATTCTATCATATGGGGATGATAATGATATTTTCGAGTAATATTCCAGTACGAACACCAAGAAGCAGGAAATCGCATAATTCTCAAAGCAGTCTCGTAAAAGAAAAAGAGAGGAAAAAGAGGGAGAACAAAAGCAGAAATTGTCGCATGTTCTCATGCATAGGTCTTACCAAATCAATAGTCAACGGATCCTTTAAATATTTCTTGGTGAGGCTTCTTATCCAATTTGGCATTGTCGCTGAAAACATCATACTCTGCCTGTTCTGTGGCAACTTCTGTAATATTGTTTCAACATCTTCCTCAAATCCCACTGCAAGCATCTGATCCGCTTCATCAAGGACAACAAATTGGACTTCTGATAAGTTCAGTGCACCTCTCTTGAGAAGGTCAATAACACGACCAGGTGTTCCAACAACAACATCAACACCATAGTCAAGCTGCCTCATTTGACTGCCAATTGGTGTACCCCCATAAACACAAATAGTATCCAAATTTGGAGCAGACTCAGCGAATTCTTTCTCAACTTGTCGTGCAAGTTCTCTTGTTGGAGCCAAGATTAAAGCCAAGGGATTCCTCCCACGTCTGTGCATTTGGAGATCACAGGTGTCATTCCATGATTACATAATTCCCATAATTCAGGCCCCTTCCCACTTAAAAGCAAACCAAACTAAACAAAATGAGTATGCAAAAGGTTATCAAAGTGAACAAACCCATGTTTTGCATTAAACTGAATTATCTTGTCCATGACGGGGATCCCAAAAGCAAGGGTTTTTCCTGTTCCGGTTTTGGCTCGGGCAATCATGTCCCGCCCTTGCATTGCTGGTTCAAGCACAGCTCTCTACACAAAAAGAGGACAGCAAAAAGTAAAGGGCCTTTCTGTACCAGCTTTTTTAAGCTATAACTACAAAGAGATTAGTTTAGTATTTATACGTTAGAACTCTACATGATCCCAAATGTCTTAAAATGTTCACGTGCGCCAGTTTTTAAATGTTTCTAGGTGTTCGATATCAATGAAAAGTTGAATATCAAATGCTAAAAGAATACAAAAAGAAAAAGGTCACTCCAACAGACTTTAAAGTTCAAATTTCTAAGCAAAAAAAAAAAATCACATATAACAACAGAGAAAATATCATTCAATGAGGTCTTGCATTTCCAATGCGAAATTCCGCTATATCAAGGAAGAAAGATACATTCATTCTACCAGAGCACAAATGTAACCTCAGTAACAGAGAATCCAGCATAAGAACCCCGAAAAAAAAACAAACGCTTTGAAAAAATTATCGATTATGTAAATTCCTTAAACGTAAGAAATAGCCTTTAGTAATCAAACTGAAGATTACATTCTCTAACATGCCAAAGATTCCAACTCTCAGTCATAATACAGATTCCAACTCTCAGTCATAATACATCCAAAGCCCCGACTATAAAACGATTAAATAAAAAAGAGAAGCCGCTAAAAGCTCTACACGAAACAATTACAAGAACCGACAATTGATACGCAATCGAAACTTCACACTGTAGAGTCACGGCACTTTGTACCGCATCTTCCTAACAAGGTCACAATAGCAAAACAGAAGCAAACAGTGTTTACCTGTATAGGAAAGAGCTTGGTTATGCCTTTCTTAGCCAAAGCAGAGACAATCTCCGGAGCAATCCCGAGCTTCGCAACCTCAAGACCTTCATCATTACTACTCCCCGCCGACGACTTCTCCTCGTCATAGGGCGCAAAATCGTCGACGGCAAACTCAGCCCGCGAGACCCCCGACGCCCTAAACCCCAACGGCCCGGGACTCGCGTGGAACCCCCTCGCCGAGCCGCCGAGCCACGACGGCTGCTGCGGCGGCGGCCTCAGGAAATGGCCCGGCCCGCCGGGAATCGCGCCATCGGAGGGCGCGGCGAGCGGCTGGGGGCGGCGGAGTAGGGTTTCGAGGGAGGTCAGGGGGGCGGAGAGCGCCCGCCTGGAGGCGGCGATCGGCGAGGAGGCCGTCCTCCTCAGGACGACGTGCATCATCTTCGTGGAGAGATGCACGCTCGGTGTAGAGAGAGAGAGAGAGAGAGAGAGAAGGAGAGAGAGATTAGGGTTTAAGAATGGGGTTGGGAGAGGAGTGGGGGGTTTTAGCGGAGGTGCTGCTGCGAGGCGAAGGGAGAGGAAAATGAGAAATGTCGCTGAGGGTTTAATGTGCGACTGTGCGAATGAGAATTCCCCTCGCTTTCTTTTTTAATTTTTTTCTTTCTCTGCACGTCCGGAGAGATATTTGCGAGGCGGGTTCGTGTGCGACGAGGTGCACCTTTCTTGTGGTGGGTTTGGAGAGATCCCCTGACCCTTTGATTTCATGAAATCCACGTGAGGAAGCCCACGGGGATCGAAAAATCAACGGCCGTGATTCGTCCAATCCAGTGGACCCGAGTCCAAGAAAGAAATTCTTCCTTTGTGGGGTTCTGCAAGTCCCCGAAGAGTGGACTAACGTGGTGAGCGATGAATTAAACGAGAGAACAAACTTTTAACATTTTTTTCTGTATCATGACTGGACCTATCAGAATGAGTTTTAAATACATTTCGTAACTCATAAGATAGGTTAATTATATTCGATGAACGATTTATAAATGGATGTAAGCCCATATACAAATTTAATATGGATGTTAAATGGATTCGTAACTTATTTAGACCTGACTCATTTCTATAATTCTTTTTCATCCATTCAATTTTACGCTCGTTCACTCTATGCTTTTACTTTAGTTTGAGTATGAATTTTCCTATATTGAGTTAAATATATAAACACTTTAAATATATGGATTGAATTGAGTATGAATCGCTAAATTTGTATTGCATGAAAATGCGTTAAATCACTCAATTTTTTTTTTTTTTTAGTCCTACTCTATTCCTATTCTACACTAACTCTCAGACTTTTGCCCTACCTCTTGCAGGGCGAAACCCACTCTTGAAACTTACGCGTCCCCACTCCATCCCCCTTGAGAAGGTGGGGATTTAAACCCCTCACCTCCCCCCTTCCATGTGGGAAGGGTGACCACTAAGGCAAACCTCTCAATTTTAACTGAACTATTTTCGATCCAACCTGACCCACTCATTTAATGAGTTTAATTACGACATTTTATATAGAAATTGTAATTAGTAGACGTGTTTATAACTAATTACAATTGGGTTGACATCTCTCATAGGGGCCCCAAATTTATATCATGTAGCGATATTTGAAAGTACACAGAAAAAATTCTTCTCAATCTCGAAAAACTAATGTGGTTACCTAGACTTATAGCCCATAATATATACATAAGATCATGATTGCTGCTAGAAAGTCCAATCCTAAAATATTATTCTCTCGCAAACAAGCAATAAGAATAATTCTTAACACATTTTACCTGCTAGGTCCATAACTCAATCCAAGTAACCACACGTGCAAAATCACTTAAGGTGGTGACATGAATCTCAAGCATGCGAAGATGATCTCGTCCAAGTCCCATGATTCGATACTCGGATATGCCCCATGGATGCGACCAAGGTTTGTGTTCGTACAAGTTGGACACTAAAGCATATCCATGTGCACGATGCACCCATTTCTTAGTTTCGGTGGTTGGGTTCTAGATGCATAATAGCACGGGTCCCTCTTGTCCCGAGATGGGATGGGCGTGGCTCAGCCAACCTACTACCACGACGGACCGTGCCTAGCATAGCCAGCACACTGGCAGTGATAGGCCGTGCCAGCGCTTGCTCCATTCACTCTGGATTGCACAGGGCCTAGAGGTAACCCACCCTCGAGCGGCACAACACAAGACCATCATGGGCCATGTCAGGCCGAAAGATGGTTCGCAAGAAGTCGCATTCGGATTTAGTCCGATCACATCGGGAACGGGATCGATTCCGCAATCCAAATTGGACCCATTGGTCCAGCGGTGGCCGAAGACAGATTCGGCCAATGTGGTGGCACTTCACCATGAGCTGAATCTCGAGTTAAACGAGCCCCAAACAGGAGAGGAAGCCGAAACTTCCATCGCTTGAAAGCGAATGTTTTGGCCAGGAAGGAAAAAGCCCCGACCGTCCGACCTTCAGGACAAAACAAAGGCTGGGGAGAGCTCCAGACGTATCACAAAAAAGGCTGACGACTCTTGGGCCACAGTGCGAGCACAAGCGTTTATCTATCCCCTCGGGACAAAATAGAGCCCTACAGTTCCTGAAAAGTTACAGACAGGGGCCTAATCTCCGTGTCCCTTCCGGGCCAGGCTCCGACATTTGACATTCTGACCATGATGATGTCTCAGAAACACCACGCGTTGTGACCAATGATGAGAACCCGCAATTTAAATCGGAAAATCCAAAAAAAAAAAAAATCGGAAAATCCGAATGTTCTAATCTCAAACTTCACCCGAGCATCTTCTAAATTAATCGAGAAAAAGGGGGAAAAAAAGGGAATTCAATTTAATGAAAAATTAGAAGAAACCAAAAGCATCCAAATCAAGAACGAGAGGCGTTCCTGCTCCCAAACTTGGACCTCAGCAGAAGCGCGCTTCTGCTACTGCAGATCACATGCGTGGCATTAGTCCTCGTGCCGGTCGGACCACCGCCTCCGTCGCCGCCGGCATTGTCCCTTCTTCTTCCCCTCCTCCTCCGCCCTTCTTCGTCGCCTCCTCCTCCTCCTTCGTTCTCCGAACCGGCACCTCCTCCCTCAGCCCCGTCCAACACCAACGACCCCGCGTCCACCGAGATCACCAGCCCGCCCCTCCTCCCCTCAAGTGGCTCACGCTCTCCTGGCCAATCCCCGGCACCTCTTCACCTTCAGCTTCACCAGGCCCGCGCAACCCGCGACCACCGCCTCGATGCCTCTCGCCGTGATCGGGCAGTTCTTGATGCAGAGCTTCTTCATTGCCCCGAACTTGGCCGCTATAGCCTCCATCTCCTGGTCCCCGACCGAGTCGGTGTTGCACAGCGCCACCCTCTCGAGGCACGGGCAGTTGGAGGCCAGCAGCCCGAGGGAAGGAGCCCTGATCGGGATCCCCATCAGGACGAGCTCCTGGAGGCGCGAGCATTTCGCGGCCAGGGCCGCGATCCCCTCCTCGCCGATGGTTCGTCCCCCGAACCGGGTCCACGCGTCGATGTGGAGCTTCCTCAGCTTCTTGCAGGAGCCGGCGATCGCCGATAGACCCTCGTCGGAGCAATCTGTAACTCGGCTCAGGTACAGAGTGTCCAAGTCGGGGCACGAACCCGCGATCGCGGTCAAGCCGGGATCCCCCATTTGCACGTTCTCCATTTGAATCTCGGAAATGGAGGTCGCTCCTTCCCGGCGGAGCCGGAGGCTCTCGAGCACCCTGTCCCAATTTCCGGAGCTCCTGCAGCACGGGAATGGATTATTAATTCGAAACCCGTCGCCCTTCTAATTGATCATTTCGAACTATTTGTCTGTTTCGTGTCGAATAGAAGGTGCATTTCTAGCATTTACCTGCAAACGACGAGGCTCTTCAATGGCTTCGACGAGCAGAGAAGAGGGATGAAGAGGCGAGCGTTGTGCAGGTCCTTGATGCACAGTCGCTCCAGCTGAAAGTCCACTCGCTTCTTCTTCTTCTTCGACGCGTTCGCGTCGCTCGCCGCGTCGTCATCGTCGCGGTCGTAGTACGCGTCGATGGAGAGAGGCGTGTTCTGCGCGTCGAGCTTGCGCAGCCGCTTGAGCGTGAGGTCGCGGAGCGACGGGCAGTTGCAGAGCAGCGAGACGATCCCCCGCGCGCCGAACCCGCAGGCGGCGAGCGAGACCTTCTCCAGCGCCGGGGGCCGCCGGAGCGAGAAGGCCCGCAGCCCGTCGTCGGAGACGTCGACGCAGCCCTTGAGCTTGAGCTTCTTGAGGGACGGCAGCGAGGCCGCGACCCGGGCGAGCGCCTCGTCGCCGATGCTCACGAGCTTGCGGGAGCACTTGAGGGAGAGCACCGAGACGGAGCCGAACCGGCGGAGCAGCGGCGGGAGCGACGGGGCGATCTCGGAGCGGGCGACGAGGGCGAGGCGCTGCCGCGACCGGGCGTCGACGAGGTGCCACCGGCGGCAGACGAGGGAGCAGGAGCCGCGGTCGTCGGAGCCGAGGAGGGCGAAGACGGAGGCGAGGCACTCGTCGGGCAAGCCCAGCGTGAGGTCGAGGCGGTCGGCGGCGGAGGACTCGCGGGCGTGGCCGTCGACGGTGGCGACGGCCGAAAGCGACCGGCACGAGGAGGAGGAGGAGGAGGAACAGGAAGGAACTTGGCCCATCGGGGAGGCTCGAATGGATTTCTGAGGGTGCGAGTCGAAGGTGAAGCAGAAGGAGAAGAGGAGAGAGAAAGTGAAGTGGAGTGCAGCAGTGCACTGCCGGTCATGAGAGAGAAAGCGGACAAGAAGATGAGGGCGAACGGGAAATGGTAATTAATACGGTACAGCAGGTGAGAGAGAGAGAGAGAGAGAGAGAGAATTGTATCGGTAATATCAAATAACGGGGAACGGACCGGACACGACCCGTAATCATTCGCTAACGTTGGTGTTGGAGGGTTCCTTCCTTGCGGACACCAAAAAACTGGTTCCAGTTTTATATTCCCCCCCTCTTCCAATCGCTTTGCCTTTCCAAATTTCAAACTCGTTTTCTCTATTTTTTTTATTAGACTTTTTGCCGATGTAAAAAATATAATTTAACAACCTCGCCATTATTGAACTACCGATAGTGAAAGAATGTAATTATAAAACTAACCTCGGATTCGCGGATCATTTATCCAATAGTTTTGAGTTTTAAAAAAAGGAAAAAAAGCTATAAAAATTCTAAATTATGCTCAGTGTGATATATTTATTGTAATTTTTTTCTATGAAACAAAAAAAAAAAAAATCCAAGACTTATACATGTGCACCATTAAAGATCTACTTAGATAGGTATAAGAAAGCAAACGGTATCGACATGATGCCCATGTGGTTTAAGTGAAATAAGAATGATATTTTGATTGATAAAATATCAACCGGAACGGAACCTTGACGAAGTTTAAATGTGTTACGTATGTATAAGTTTTGGAGTTCTTTATGTTACAGAAAAAAATTTAAGATAAATATGTTACAATTGACATAATTTGTGATTTTTTATGTCATAAAAGAATTCATAATACATGTGCAACGCTTAGCATATTTTGAGATTTTTTGTGGCTTATTCGCATTAAAAAAATATAAACATTCTTGCATGAAGACAATAAGTTTAACAATCTTCATAATTTGTTTCCTTTGCATTTCGACCGTTTCAGATTTCTTGTTTATCTATAGACAAAAAAATTGCGTGTTTATAACCATCCGTGGTGGCGGCGTCATTGGTTGAGCATTGGTTTCTTTTGAGAGAGGTCTTGTGTTCGATTCGTGGTGTTATCAAGCGATTTACTCGGGACAGCAAGGGTGGTGGTGACTCTACCCTTCTCCAGGGTTTACTCCGCTGCAAAGCGGCGCATAGAGGTTCCCTGGGTACCAAAAAATAAAAATAAAAATTGCGTGTTTATTTTCTCGAAAAAGCTGTTGGGTGCCTCTACCCTTCTCCAGGGTTTACTCTGCCGCAAAGCGGCGTGTAGAGGTTCCCTGGGTACCAAAAAATAAAAATAAAAATTGCGTGTTTATTTTCTCGAAAAAGCTGTTGGGTGCCTCTACCCTTCTCCAGGGTTTACTCTGCCGCAAAGCGGCGCATAGAGGTTCCCTAGGTACTAAAAAATAAAAATAAAAATTGCGTGTTTATTTTCTCGAAAAAGCTGTTGGGTGCCTCGAAAGGATCGTTTGTGCAAAGGCGTTGCATGGTTCACAAAGGGTGGATCTACTCTGCTCATATTCGTGCAATGCTCCATTTGATGTCTCGACAAATTTTAAGCGTTGATAAAATTCTTATTTTCACAAATCAACTGCTGAAAATCATTAAGACATTGACATGAAGTTTGCGAGAGATGAAGGATTTATATCCGTCTGTAAATTACGTGACAGAAATCAATGTTTAGGTAATTACATTGGGTCCTAAGGCCCCATAGTCAACCACGCACAAAGACTCGGCCATGTAATTTGTACGTAATGCAATTTTTTCTCCTTGATGTCCCGGTGTACTTGAATTCTTAAATAGCAATGTGCAATACAAATCATGTATCTAAATCTCGCATTTTCCAAAAATCAAGATGGGTCGAGAACAATACTTGTTAAATAAATATCTGAAAAGGAATCTACTTTTCTTCCCTAACTTCACACTAAAGGCAACAAAAATGCAGTAATAATCCAAAAAATAGCTAAAAGTATAGTACAAAATGCATTCTCATGATATTTGAAAATGAGTTATTCGTGGAAACACTGTCAAAGGAGAAGATTTTCTCCGCACACGGCCATTATCGCTGGTGATGTGCTGACAGTAATAATCAAATGCTTCACGAACTAATACATTGATCGCAACGAGAGTCAGATGTGGAGAAATTTTTTTTCCACCGACAATGTTTACAAGACAAAAATTCCTTTGAAATTACAAAATGCAAAGTGTAATTTAATCTAAAATGAGTTCAAGAGCACATATTATCGCGATTAATCCAATTTCATCTAGACCATTTTCCTCTTGATTTCTCTTCAATATATCCATTTTCAAACCAAACAAAAAATAATCGACACTTCCCCTGTATATACCCCTTTTCCGCTTCTCGGCTCTTCAGTCAAAGACGGTTTTGTATAACTTCATGGTGACTACCCTCGCTATAAAGGAGCAATAAGCCTTTCATGGGGTCACTAGTTCGATTTGTGTCGTGAGTGAATTTCCAAATTACTCATACTCCTTGGCTAAGCTGTAGTATATATTGTATAGAGAAACTTCTTGATTTCCATCATCTTGATGAGGATGTAGTAATAATTCGCCAAGCTTGGAATTTTGAGTCACAAGGCAGTGCAATACTCATGATTCATAATCAAACATTGCATAATTGGTGCGTAATTCTTTCAATAAATTTCGGAGAGGATCGCTTGTGTTGGTCGCCTCGCCTTTCTATCCTTAAAGAGAGGGGCAGGTTTGGATCTAATTTATGGAGTTGATTGCGCAGGGGAGGGAGAGGAGGGGCGGGTCCCCCGCTGTCCTAAAAATTGAATGCTCATGATTCGTCGGCTACGCGGCACAACCATCGGATGCGATGTTCGTGTCTGTCTTTCTCGCTGGCTTTTTTGGCCTTTTTGCTTCTCATGTCAATTGCACCGGAGGAGGAGTGGCATCCAAAAAGAGACGGAGGAGTAAAAGAAAAGGAACAAAAGGTCAGTGCAGTTTGGAACATCCTGCCCAGCTACATAACTCAAACTACTCATGGCGCCAATACTTTAATAAATCCCCCCAAAAAAGAGAAAATTTGGGCATTTTGATTTCTTTTTCTTCCCCCCGAATAAAGAAGTTTGAACAAAAATACGGGCACCTACAAAAGAGAAGTTCAAATGTTGAGGTACTTCTAGAATGCTTTTTCGGGTTATCCATTAGAAATCTTAAACCGATGCTCGTAACGCATTTAATTATAGTAATTTTAATCTCGCGAAAAATCTCAAATGGGTACCAATTTCTCCGCATCAGATTCCAAACTACTAACAAAGTAGATTTGAGGTAAATGTGTTATTGGGTATCAATTTGGGTTTTTTTGTGAGAGGAGGGGTATTGGCTTGAAATGTTTATTAAGATGAAAATTAGTTTGGAGCAAGTGTATCATGAGATACTAGTCTAGAATTTTAATGGTATTAGCTCTATTTTTTCTTTGATGCTCCGATGGAATTTCGACTGGTCATTTAAAGCGATCAGTGGTCCACGATCCATTTTTGTTTCTCTTCTAAAATTAGTTTTTATGATTGCTCCTAAAGTATCAGACCCTACCTACAATTATTGACCTGATTTAGATCAAACCGTGACGATCGGAGGTTTTAATTATGAAACTCATGATGGGTTTATTAGTAGCGAGTAAAGCAAGTTCAATTTGTCATCTATGGATTGAAGATGGGGAAGCGGTCCAAGAAGGAAAGTTATATTCCAAAGCACCCCTTTTTCTTTTCTTTTTTGTGAAGCCAAATATCTATCGAGTCTCATCTTTTTGGTCAAAAGAGTGAACAATTCCAATGATTATGCTTTAGCCTGCCTTTCTTCCCACGCACCTGTGGATATTTTGCACTGAAAATACTATAGTATGAAAATAATCTCATGAGTTTTGTAGGAGGATAAAGAATTTTTGTTCTTTTCTTTTCTTTTTCTTTTTTGGCGAGGGGACGGGAATGCTTTTGATTAAGCGATGGGCCGAGAGAACAAAGCCATCACGGAAGCTTTTTGTAGAAAGAGAAACATAGACATCTATCAAGCAGTACCTGCTTTTAAACTAACGGCACAACCGGTGCATGAATTGGCGGAAGTTCATATTTTGATAAATATGAGATCATATGAAAATATCACTCGATTTTTTTAAATTTTTTTTAATAAAACATAACCTAAAAATTGGGTTGATCTTGATTCGTCATGAAGCTTATTCAATTAAAAAGCGTTAGGCATATGAATCCACTGGATATGAATAAAGTATATTGTTAAGTATACAAAAATTAATTTACATTATTGATGTACTAAATAACGTGTCAAATATATAAATAGATTTGTCAAATTCAATGTTTAATAAAAGCCCACCGCGTCACCCAATATACCATTTTTGTAAACCGGTTTTATTATACTTAACTTAATTTTCAAGAATAATACAGTAGCTTCTAACCAAACTACTCTAATTACAATCTCTTTGAATCTATATAATCGAAGTGAGTTCTTTGAAAATTTTCCTTCACCAACTTCAAGTTTATGTTATTATTTCTAATTTCAATGTAATTAAACTTTATTAGACTTTAAGATTTGCTTTATAAGTTAAGTACATAATCTTAGAGCTCTTTATAAACCAACTAATTTATTTTCTATACAACTTTAAACTTTTACTTCTCTATAGCAATTTCATTTTTGTTTGATTTTTTTTTTTTCATTTCTATTGAGTTATAATTATAGTATGGTATTCTAGAATAATCATAGGGGCAGTATTGAATATGTATGCTTGAATTCTAGAGAGTTCTTGTAGTTAATAGGTGTGAGTCATAGATGGAGAGATCGGATTTTCGCCGTTAGATTAATGGTAGATGTATGGTTGTAAATAGAAAGGCCAAAGTATAAATTGAGGTCCCCTTCTCTAGTATTGTCGCATAACACAATAAGAAATAATAGCCTATTCTTTCATAGGCATTTTCTCTCTAACTTCTTCTTACAATGAGAGGTATGAGATGTGTACATCATCATTCTGGTTGTTGGGAAAATCATTCTAATATTAGGAAAAATTATTCGATACATAGACAATACAAAATTCTCTTTGAAAGTGCATGGGAATTCATGCTATATATGCAGAAGAAATTGATGTGCTATTCATTCAGCATCACCTCTACTTCTTAGAAATATCGGACAAAGAGACAGAGATAGAAGACAATTTCGAGGACCACCAACCTCAGTCCTCTTACTACAGGACGCTTACCTAGCCAACATTTCGATCCGGCTCTACCCAACTTTTTCTGGTTCACCTCAACATTCCCCACTTGTCTGACTGTTGCTGAGCAGTTTTTGGATATCAAACGGACCTCCCCAGAAGGTAATTTTAATGTGCCGATTTCCCCTCTTTTGCAATCAGTTTCGCTACAGCACCCGCTGCTCTAGCTAATTGTCCACCCTTTCCAAGTGTGATTTCTATGTTATGTATGGCCGTGCCTAAGGGCATATCGGTTGAAGTAGATTCGTGTATCTTTGACAATTGAGGGCATTTTAGGATTTGTTTGAGCAATTGATCCCAAAACTTCTTCCACATCCTAATATTGAAAACACCGAGCTTCATGATTATGTTAATGCAGTTAACTGTTCATTCATAAGAGAGACTCATATCTATTTTTTCTCTTCTGCAAAGGAGGAAAGAGACATTAGAATTATAGTCACTAAAAGAGTTCATCTAAATCTATAAATAAAAAATTATTAAAGCCATGATACGAAAGAAAAAAGGACATCTAGTAAAGTTCATATTGAAAGAATAAACATTTTTTGTAGGGAGGAAATGAATGGATATTGGAGAGAGACCACTTATAATTCTCTCTCTCGAATTATGAGATCTTATGCAAGAACTATAAAAACTCTCTTGAAATTGTG
Source organism: Eucalyptus cloeziana (assembly GCA_014182715.1). Lineage (NCBI taxonomy): Eukaryota > Viridiplantae > Streptophyta > Magnoliopsida > Myrtales > Myrtaceae > Eucalyptus > Eucalyptus cloeziana. Next base: position 14,523,858 of record CM024644.1, on the reverse strand, counting down.
AAACCTGAAAAAAGTGTCTAATTGAACTACTCTTAGAAGTCAACTCAGAATAAACTGAATTTCCCGTCTATTCCGACAAACTCACAAGATAGCATTCTACTTGCAAACCCTTCACACATGGGAGTTAAGAAGGCTAATTTCTACAGAAGAGAGAGGGAGCTAAAATGGCATTGCCCGTTTGCTCGACATTGATGACTTGCGAAGTACAGAATGGCTAATTCGATGAAGGTGAAGGTGCAATAATGCGGAGGAAGGTCATTGATTCGTTGGAGGAGTGATGAAAGTGGTGCGAGGAGGTTGAGATGAGGTTAAAGTGCGATGGTCTAGAGGGAGGTCTCCTCGTCAGTGGAATGGCGTAGCCGAGGGACGAGGCGGAGCTGTCCATGGTGCATATGTGTTGACTCTTTGCGTGAATACTTTTTAATTAAATATATCCATTCAAATTTAAAATTCAATAAATTGCGCATAAAGTTGGCTTTGTCTACTTATTTTTATCGAACAATTTTTTGTATTCCTTTTATGGCCAATTTTCTACTAGAATTCCAGTTAATTGATATATCCACTCATTTTTGGCGCATTCACTTACTAATTCGCTATTTTATGATTTTATATATCGATGAAAGTAATTTCCAAAGCACATGTAAATTTATGTTTCAATTGAAAACTATTCACTCTCTGAACAAGTTCTTGCCTAAAATGCAGTCAATGTGGACTTGAGTCATACATAGACGTTGATCATGTGAATACCACGTGACCAACGACTATGGTTGTATTTGATTTATGGACACATATCGGATGCACTTTTTACTTCTATTGAGCCAATATGTATTTGGTTAGAGCTTTTTTGATATAGTATCGTCACGACCATTATAATTGTGATCAAGGCGGGTCGGCACGTTGAACCTCGGCGGAGCCTATATGATGTACCCAATTTGTCGTGTTAATTAAATTTCTGAATTGTTTCTTGCTCGGTAAAGTTTCATCGCACAAGTTTAAGGGTCTTCCTTATTAATCAAACATAGGTCTAGCTTTGATAATGGATAATAATAATAAGCAAAACTTGGAACTTTTATTGTTAAAATATGTCTTGAGTTTGAGTCCAATGTGAAATTCCGAATATTCTAAATTGGATATGTTGCGGATCTTCGAAATTGAGCAAAAAAAATCCGAAGATCAACTTCCCAAAGTTTGAATCTACGTTGAAGAAATTGGCCGTTGAAATAGGAAAGTTTAACTTTGACTTGGATTTGGATTTTGTTTAAAACACACATAGATATGTTTTGGATAAAATCGTTTTAGATAGGAAACAAAATCCTATGAGAAGTTGGCAAAAGAATAAGGGTTTCACTTATATATAGACTTGTGGCCGTGGGTGGTAGAGGTGGATCACAAATTGTCTTGAAGCGCCGCGTGAGTGCTTGGTGTTCCGTCATTGATCATGAAGAGTTGGTCTTGAAGCGCCGTCTAGTTGTCGAGTGCTTGGGAGGGATTTTTCTTTGTCATTCTTGTCCATGAATTACATCCAAGAAGATTTAGTGTTCAAGCTGGTTAAATCTTGTGGTAAGATTTGCGTGTAATTTCTTCGTGAGATTGAAAGATTATTTTCTGAAGAATTTCGGGGCTAAACACTGCGTGCGTTATTGGGTGTAATTGGGGCTTGGGAAACACCGAGAGAGTGTTTAAGTGACTTGAGTGTGTAATCTCCTTATATCGCTTGATCTATAGTGAAATTCGCTGCTGCTTTCCCCGTGGACATAGGTCTTTATGACCGAATCACGTAAATCTGGTGTCCAATTTATTTTCTTCTTCTGTCTATATTATTGTTCGATCACTCGCCTTTTCGCAACATTTACAATAATGTTTTCTCTCTTATGGTCAAGTTGGAAAACAAAAATGCAACCTTTTATAAGCTTAACCAAAATATGTATAAAAGTTTTACATTGTAGACAAATGAAATGTTACGTGGAAATATACAAAAAAAAAAAAAAAATCATATATTTAGGGTAACAATTGAAGTGGGAAAAAAACAAGAAATAAAATCTATTGAAATTACGGGCTAAGACACTGAGAGAAGAGAAAGAGGGGTACACCGATGATAAAATCTAGATATATTACAGAGATTTTTATTCTAGATACTATTATAATGTTTAGATTTCTAGAATCAACCTGCGATATAAATTCATGCGAAATTTTTTGGTTGGCTTAGTATTATGGTTCTCGATCATTGATGGGTTTTTGTGGTCTACCAATTTTTCCGAAATGATTGTTATAACCAAGAGCATCACATCCACTCGTATTTATGGCGTTTATCCGGTTTACCTCATATTACAAAAAAATTAGATCTGATCAAACGAGCCTGAAAAATAGTTCATTGGGCCCGACTCAAGCCCAATTTTCCAGCCCACAATTCGATTATGTTCGTGCACAGCCCGTAGTTATAGGGCTCCCTTTAGGCCCAATCTCTTAGCCCACCAATATTGTTAGGTTCCTCTTCAACCCCTAGCCGATCTCATCTTCCCCTGGCTCCGCCCTCTTCTTCGCCTAGGTTTCTCACGAGGGATGCAGCCGCAAGAACAGCTCTATTCGCTGGGCAATACCATACTTTATTTGACTACAATAGGCAAATAGGGGTGAGTATATCGGATTGCCCAAATCGAGAATTACCCAGATCGGATCAGACCGGCTAGTTTGGTCCCGTTTACGGAGGGATCTGTTCGGTTCTTAGTTCCATAAAAATGGAACCGATAATAGTCGGTCTGGTTCCTGATTCTAGGGGAGAACCAAACTGGACTGAACCGGACCAATTTTTTTTAAAGATATATTTTTTAATTTCTTAAAAATAGTAATGAACTCTAAAAATAATAATAACTCTAGTATTTTTTTTTTTAATTTTTTTTTTTTGCAAGTGATCGGTTCCCAGTCCCAAAAATTGGGAATCGATCCTCCCGCTCTGATTCCTAGTTCCTAGGTGAAACTGAACCGGACTAGGAACTTATCACCTCTATTAGCAAGTGGTCACTCGTTTGTTTACTGACAATTTAAGAGTGCAATATGGGGCTGATACGGTTGATGAGATGTTTGCAATTACTAAATTTCATGCGGGGCTGGGGAAAGCCAACATGAGATTTCCACAATTAGTTTGCTGAAACACGGAATGGCAGGACAAATCTTTCGAGAATAATGTCAATTTAGTCCTAAACTTTTTGTAATTGTGTCAATTTAGTTCGAAATATTTTTTTGGTGCCAATTTAGTCATTTTGGCTAATTTAGGCGGATTTTGTTATTTGGGCATTGGTTGGTTGGCATGATGCAACCAATGCTTTGATGTAAACAACTTTTTATAATATTTTAATATTTTTTTTGAATTTTTTATTTTTGTTTTATTTTTATTTCTCATTTTCCCTTCTCTCTCTCTCTCTCTCTCTCTCTCTCTCTCTCTCTGTTTTTTTTTTTTTTTTTAAATTCTCCTCCTCCTTCCTCTAGCCGGTCGCCGGACCTCGGCAACTTGCCAGAGGCGATGGCCAACGAGGTCGCGGTCGACCTCGCTGGCCTCTGGCGATCCTCATGGCCACTGGCGAGGCTCGAGCCATAGCTAAAGGTCACGAGGGCTGCTCACACTAGATGGCGAGGCTCGCCTTCGCTAGATTTAGAGAGGGCCAAGCCTCGTTGGCCATAGGTGAGGCTTGACCCTCGCCAGATTTGGCGACTGGCGAGGTTTGACCCTGGCCAGATCCGACGAGGTCAAGCCTTCCCAAGGCTGTCCTCAGCAAGGCTCGACCTGTGACATCCTGAAATTCGAGTCCTCTGAGGGATGAATGAATGTGAATTTCGTCAATGCATTGTTAGTTGATCTCACTCAGAATTGATCACTCCTGAGATACTGACCTTGAGGGGAAAGACTAATGAGGACAGAACTCGTGTGACTAAAGAACTCGATCTGGGAAAACGACTTGATCGTGAGACTTGCGAGAGGACAATCCTGTAGATAGGCAGATTGATTCTAAGGACGACTAGAAGTCAATTCGCGAACAGAACATAATAAAACGACGGGTGATTCCGTTTACTATTATCGAATCCACGAACGACCCTATGTCGATCCTCAGTAATCGTGTACTTTGAAATAAGAATCTATCCTCCGTAATTTCATGTAGTCAAGGACGTCCATGTGTCAAGATGTCTTGAATATGGTTTGACACGAGTCGATTACACGGGAATCCTCAAAGCCACTTGTCAGTCTGAGTTGTACCCAAAATGGCATTAGGGCGAAATTGACATGGCATGAAAACTAAAGATTAGACTTCGAATTATCGGGAATGTCCGGGACGGACTTTGGATGAAACTACATCAAACAGTCGATAGAGCCAGTTAAGTCGAGCAATTGAAAAAGGGATTTTCGGACCGAGGAAGCGAGCCCGTGAGGATGTGGGCCGGGCCAAGCTAGTGTGGGCCTTAGGCCCAAGGTGGGACAGCCCATGATGGGGCCAAAGCAAGCAAGTGAGCCCATTGGGCCAAACTAACTATTCATCTTCTAAGCCCATGGGCCAAGCCTTAACCATTTCAAAGCCCACTCCTATTCATGGCCAAGCTCCTTTCTTAAGCCCATCCACCAATTTTAGCCCAAGGATAGATTGGTAATTTGTGCAAGGTGGAAATGACCAAATTGCCCCCAAAAGCAAAGGGATAAGGGCAAAAGAAGAGAGAGATGATGATGTCATGCATGGGGAATTGAAGTAGCCATTTAATGGCCTTAATGAGGAGTGCTTTCAGCCTTCACTTCACTCTCTCTCTCCCTCTTTCAACCTCCAAGTCGACGGAGCTCTTTTTCCCTCGTTCTCCCTCTCTTCCAGTTTCTGCTCCGACTGACCCTTCGGTGAAGAATCGAGTCAAAAGTGATCTTCCTAGTTGAATCACAGAACGAGCCACCTATCACCGTGACTGGGAGAGACAAACCGTTCCAACTAACCTGATTTCTTCCCGAATGGAGCCGTCTTCCGTCCTGTACGGCTGTCGCAATCCACCGGTCGCCGATCCGTCGGTCCGCCTGCAGCCTGCACTGTTTCGAGTTTTCGGTCATTTTTCTTCCATTCCAGCCGTTCCTCTGCCCATCCCAACCTCTAGCAAGATCCCCAAGACCTCTTGGTGCCGTCGGTTGTCGGCCACCCCCTTCGCCGGAGCTCCGGCCAAGCCGTTCAACTTGTTTTCTTCTCCAGTAGGGCTGTTTTTCAGAAGTTTCAGTGGGAGTTCGAGCTGTGGTTGCTGTGTTGAGCTTGGGACTGCCTTGGATCATCGTGGTAGGGGTCCCAGAGCGTCGCCTCCGTCGTCGCCACCGCGTAGGTGCCTCCGGCCCGCTTAACGGGTGAGTTTAGCTCCTAATCCTTTGATTAGTGCCTAAACTTGCTTAGGGTTGGTTTAGTTAGATTTAATTATAGTTTATGTGATTTAATTAAGTTGTATTAGCCCTAAGATAGGTGGTTAGATGGATAGATTATATTAGTTTAGCTTAATCTTGCTTTATTTGCTAAATTGTGCTTATGTGTTTAATTAAGCTTGTTTTGCTTAATTAATTGTTTGATTGTTTTAATTAATGTTTTGTTTAATTTTTGAATTTTATTTATTAAATATTGAATTCTGGAAAATTACTGTTCACGCGACACTATTCACGAATTACTGTTCACGCGCACTGTTCACCGATTACTGTTCACGTGCACTGTTCACCCACGTATTGTTCACGTGCACTGTTCACCGAGTACTGTTCACGTGCACTGTTCATCCGAATGTGAAAAATGTCCAAAATTCATGTGTGTTGATTTTATGAAGTAAATGAACGTGTAAATCCATGGACATCCGCATGAATTGAGTGATGATTGTGCAATTGTGTGGTGATTCGAAATTTAGTATTTATTCAGAAAATCCCGGGTATCAGGTTTTGATACTGAAAATGGATTTTTAAGTATTATATCAAATAGTGGGATTTGAAAATGTAAGGTATCAGCTTTCTTGTTTGAAATGACGTGTACCCACACATGACTACTTTCTCGGATGTTTTTAATACGAAGAAAAGAGGCCAGGATGACTATTTTAATCGAGACATTTGAGTGAAATACAAAGTATCCTAGGCTAATGTTGAATTGTCGTGTGTTGGTTAAGAGAACCCGTCTTGAGCTGATGAGCTGGATGTGCCCTTATATGGGATGCCCGCACAACGGATGTCGGTCGCAGTAGAGGCTGAGCCGATTGGACCGATGCTCATTCGGGAATGCCGTCGACGTAGTGACGAAACTGTGCTCAAAGGGGTGAGACAATGCCTGGCTACGCCAGAAGACCGCCGAACTGCGAGTAGGCCGTGCCTATGTGTGGCCGTGATTAATGAGACGATGCTTGGCTAAATGCTAGTAGATAGCCGAACTGCGAGTAGGCTATGCCCTTGTGTGGCAATGGTTAACAATTGGAACGTATGTTGAGTGTTATTGATTGGGTTGAGACCCCTGTGATTAATTGAGTGGACAAGACGTTTCAATTGTTGTATGTATTGAGTATATGCATTGTGTTTTCGAACTGTGCCAATGTGCAAGAATGCATGAGAATCATGGCATCTGTGATTTCGGTCATACATTAGTTAAGCATATTATTTATGGCATGCACGCATGAATCGATAACGTGCAGGGTGTGGCAATGGCCATGTGAGATCGCTTGTGATGCGACTCGTATGTGATTGATGAGATGCATCATCTAATGGCCATGTGCATTGCCTGTATCGTGCTGAATTATAACGTGCAGGGTATGGCATACCAGGTAAGATTGTATGCGAACCGACTATTGATTGTTGGTTGTTAGTTGTGAGTCGTTGGTTGTTTGTGGTGTGATTCTAGAGAGATATCCCGAGTTGAGTTGGTGTACTAACCGGGGCTTAGGGGTGGAATTCGCTGAGATTTATATCTCACTGGTTATTGAATAACCATTTTTAGGTCCCTAGTGTGAAGAACCAGGAGCTTGAAGCAGAAGAGTCAAGAGCATAGGTGGCTCAGTAGTTTTTGTTGGAGATAGGTCTCTTATACTTGGACCTTAGAGATGGACTCTGTTTTATAAACTGACTTGTTTATGAAAGTGTGGCTTGTAATGAAATTGTTGTCCTGCTTTTCTATCCCATGTTTGTTATTGTCAGGGGATTAGTTAATTTGCTTCTGCATGTGCAATAAAATGAAAAGGGTCGGTGACGAGTCTTGGGAACGTCGCAAAATTCTATCGACCATCGAGGGATGTGTGTGCGCTCGAGGTTCGGGGCGTGACATCTTTGCCAGATTTGGCGAGGGCGAGCTTTGCCACCTAGCGCGAATAGCCCTTGCGACCTCTGTTGAGGGCTCGAGCCTCACAAGTGGCCATGAGGCTTGCCAGAGGCCAGCGAGGTCGACCTCGACCTCGCTTGTCACTGCCTCTAGTCGGTCATCAAGGTCCAGCTACCGGTTGGAGGAATGAGGAGAGAAAGGAAACAAGAAAAATAAAAAGAAAAGGAAAAATAAAAAATAAAATAAAATAAAATAAAACATCGAAAAAATCGAAAAAAATATTAAAATATTATTAAACATTGTTCACATCAATACCAATTGTGTCATGTTAGTTGACCGGCGCCCAATTAGCAAAATCCGGCTAAATTTCATAATCAATTCGTTGTACAATATTGATCTATAATAAGGCATATTGTTGGATTCCTCTCCTAGCTATCAATGTGCTTTTTCTTTGACTTTGGTGTTAGATATGGTTTAATTGCTGGTGAGGTCAAGAGCAATTGCTTTTTAGTGGAAAGTTTTTATTTTTTATTTTGGTCGAAACTTTTTAGTGGTAAGTTGCAACCTACAATTCCTGGGAGCTTAAACTTCATAAAATGCAAGCCTGTCTGATGATGTTTCTATGCGTTTTTTCTGTCAGTGAAGGAACGACTATAGAGGGCCTATCTTGGCATTGCTGTTGCTTTTGGATTTGGACCTTTTGCTTCAGTTGCGCTATATTTTAATGTCTGCCGCATAATTATTACCGCTCTTCCACAATCCTGCTATGAGGTGGGCCCATAATCTTACCATTCTTCTGCAATCCGTCTAATCGTTGAGATGTCCGAAATATGCGCATTGCTGCTCAATATAGTGAGGCATGCACATTTCCCCCTTGATATGTGAGGAGAGCCGAACTGAGTGTTTTTCAATAAATAGAAGTCCCATTATTTGATGATCGACTTTTGAACTTGGTTGGAAGTTAGGACATTTACATGCCTATCTACTTCTTTCTGTTACTTGCCTTTACAGCTTTATGGTGCTTCTTTTATTAATTTTTGTCTTAGTGAGAAACCTGAAGTTCTCTCTTCTCCTTCACCTGCCACAAAATGCCAAGTCCACAAAGTTGTAAAGATAACGGGTTTAGAAGTCTACTGCAACTCCTCCAATGGAGGTTCGAGTTTCAGGGAGAATCCTGGAGACAATCGATGCCTGAACAATGCTAGTAGTGAAAGCAATCACTTTCACCCTATTCTAGCACTACTGAATGTGTCTGTGTCACTTTCATCATCTTGCCTATCCTTCTTTCTACAGACACAGGAGTATTTGTATGGTCGATCCCGTAACTTATGCACAAATTTGCTCTTTCTTGATGCTAATATATGTGGCATTTAATGACCTAAAGGACGCGCCGGCTGTTAATGCACACAGTTTTCTTTCATCATTGGCCTGACTATTTTACCATTCTCGAAATAATTGATTTTCTATACCATGCACAGCATGAAAATGGTGTCCCGGTTTCTGGTAGTTTTCTTCAAACCAGAAAAGGTCTTGTTCATGTGTGCATCTTGGATAAGGAAGTAGGTTTGGATTCGATTTGACCTTAATAATCAATTCGCGATGCAACTCGTCTTACATAATGTTATTATTATTGTCTCACTATCTTCTTTTGTCGTCAATGTTATGCCCTTTCTTTTCCTTTTGCAGTTCCTTTTGTACTTACCATAGGATCCAGTGGCTATCGTTAAGAATAATATTTTTCCACGTAATGCTTGTCATTAATGTGACAGTATTTTCATGAGGTGCTTGGAGATTCATAGGCCGTTAGTTAGGTAGATGTATTCGTCATTTGACCAGCTGTGTCAGGAGGTGCTAGTTCTTCTGTCGTGAGGTTCTCCTGACTCCTGAGGGTTTTCTGGATAGTATTTTGCTCCCCAGATCTCACAAGCCGATGTTGGTGCTTCACTATGATCATGGTAATTGTTGACAGCTTCAGCGTGAATGCTAGGAGTTTCTTCTTTCATTTTTTATCTGACAGAGAGGACCGAGGAGCTGAAAATTTTTAAATTGGGCTGTGGATAATGATTGCTACAGCTAAAGGACATCTTTTTCAATGGTTGTCGTTGATCTGCGCAGCTATCTTCAGACATGCCAAATAATGCCAAATTTTACTCCTTTGCAGAAACAATCGTCGGGAATATGTTAACTGTACAAAAAGAAACTAGTTTTTCTTCGACAAGAGCAGGCATGTTCCTCTACGTGTATGAACATTGTATTTTTATATTTCCGACATAACGTTTCTCCTTTCTTACTGCCTCTGGATGCTGTTTAGGATTTTCATCTTTTGTGTGTTGAATAATGGTCTATAGCTGGTTTTGGGGCTATTTTGGCTAGTGATGCCTGAAATTTCTCCTCTTTCTCTTGAGATGCTAGGTGGTCATTCAGATGTTTGAGGTACATACTTCATATGATTCCGGATATTGAGTTTTTGCTTGTTTGTTTTTTATCGTGCCTTGTCTATGCATTGATTTAGTTGGAAATTTTTTTTGTTCAAAGACTTAGGAAAGCAGTTATCTGTTTCAAAAAATTAGTTGAGTGAACAAAAGGCAATAAGGTACGGTAATTATATATCTGCATCTTCTGAGTTACAAGGATGTTTTTCATTCAAGTTAAGTTGTTCGTAAAAGCTTGTTTTTGTTGTCTGATTGTGATTAACATCTTTGCTGAGAAGGACAAATGAAATTTCAATATACTCGATGTGTGAAGGTTATGAATAATTCATAGTAGAATGCTATATATCTAGGCTGGTGATTAAAGAAAAGTTGGTTAAAAAGATACAAGTCCCCGGCATTAACGAAATCACTATCCAAATTCTAAAGCAGCTCTCCAGTTGTTCTCTTTGGCATCCCTTTTATGGACCAAATGCAACCTATCTACAATTTCCTCGTGTCATTTCTAGTCAAAGCTAGGAAATATGTTTCATCATCTTATGAATTTCTACCTACCTTAATATGACTCTTTTGAGGACAAAAAAAGGGAAAATTGTTCAAAAAGTCATAAACCTATTGCACTTCTGCCAATTCAGTCCTAAACCTTTTCACTTTTTGCCGATTCAGTTCATCTGGCCAATTTTGGCCGAAAAATGTTGATGTGGACACCGGTGGTGCCACGTAGGACCGTCGGCGCTAACGTGGATAATTTTTAATAATATTTTAATATTTTTTGAATTATTATTATTTATTTTTTTTTATGTTTTTTCCTTTTTTTTTTTCTTTTTTTTCTTTTCTTTTTGGTTTTTTTCTTCCCTTTTCCGATGGCAGGCCACCAGCCATAGCCTGCCGGCTGGCCTTGCTCGCCATAGGCGAGGCTCGGCCGGGCGAGGAGGAGCCCTTGCCCAGGCGCGGCCCAGCGAGGGTCGCCTAGGCGAGGCCGACCCTCGTTGTCACGCCCTGACCCTCGGGCACGCGCCCATCCCTTACCTTGGTCGATTTTAGAATGCGATATCCTAGGACTATGTATCGCCGACCCTTTCAATTTATTATGCGCATGCGGAAACAGTTACAAATCCCCAAACAATAAAACAATGGGATAGAAAATCATGCCATATTTTTCATATTGAAATTCACAACCACACTTTTATTAATAGCACAACTCATAGTATATTTACAATACTATTTACAGCATATAGGTCTCACACTTATCTACACTAAGACAGGGTTAACAAAAGGGATGGGATCTTAATCCACATCCGGGTTGTACTCATCCTTCTCTGGATCATCTTCTTCTTCAAAAATCTTTCTCCTCCTCAGGTTCCTCCTTCTCAGCTCCTCCTTAGGGTCCTGAAATGGTTATTCAATAACCAATGAGACCACGTCTCAGTGAGTTCTATCCCCTAAGACTCGATTAGTAAGCCAATACACTATGGGCTGCCTAAACACGCACGGGTCATAGAACTTACCTTGGCCTTAGATTTCACCTGCAAATCAATACAATTCATAATAGGCACCTAACTACTCAGAACAAATCGAACCAGTCGATTACATGTCATAGAGCACACGTGCATTCTCTAAGGCACTAGTTCACCAAAGTGATGCATCAAATCACTGAGCCCACGTGTCTCTTCCAAGATGCCTCACTTAATTCCATGGGCCCACGTGCATTCTCTAAGGCACTCGTTTACCAAAGTGATGTATCAATTCACCGAGCCCACGTGCCCTTTTAGATGCCACTCTTAAGATTCAATGGTTTTATGGTCCCACCCGACCTTCTCAAGATCTAGTGGCTTTACGGTCCCACCCGACCTTCTCAAGATCTAGTGGCTTTACGGTTACACCCACCCGACCCTCTCAAGATCTAGTGGCTTTACGGTCTCACCCGACCCTTTCAAGATTCAAATTAGGAATGAATCTTAAATTCACTCATAAATTATTTTAGCACTAAATAAAACTCAAATAAATAAACGGACTGCACCACGACAATCAGCACGAAATTCCGATCACCGGCCATCCAGGTTGAATTTCCGGAAAAATAAATAATTAAATAATTAATTTCGAAAATTAAATTAAAAAATATTAAAAATCCAATTTAGGCCCGTAATGCCTGATTGGAAGCCGAGACGAGTCCGGAAAATTACCGAGACTCGTTAAATAAATAACATGGCACGTCTACTAGCTAATGGCTATTTCTAACCACCTAACATGCATCAATTAGTATTTAATTTAATTTATCTAAATTAATCTAACCACCTAATTGCATTTAATTAAATCTAACCAACCCTAAGTATAATTAACAAATTAAGAAAGCATTAGTGAGTAAAACTCACTTGCACTAAACGAAGGCCAGGACATCGAGACGACGACGCAACGGCGGCTGAACTTAAGCCGGGGCAAGAACTTTGCAAGCTCGAAGAAACTTTGGACTTCAAGATTGGACTGACTTCTTTAATCACTTGGGCTTGAAAATACTAAATTGTGGGCTGCTTGCTGGGCCAGAATTAAACTGAAAATGGGCTCTCTCTTTGGGCTGAAATTAACTAAACTTCACTTGGGCTTCAATTCAATTGAATATGGGCTGTTGTCTTCTTGGGCTGAAATTGATTTTGTTGAAATCTTGGGCTGAAGACTCAATGGGCTGGACCGCGGGTTTGGCTTGCGGGCTGCAGAGAGAAGACTAGCAGCTTCAACGGCGAAAACGGGCCGATCGGAGCTCCGGTGAGTTGGTGGTTGGCAACCGGCGGCTCCTGGGGGTCTTGGGGATCTTGTGGGTGGATGGAATGGGCAAATGAAGGGCTGAAATGGGGCGAAACAGCAAAAAAACGCGAAACAGTACCGGCGGGCAGCTTCTAGACGGTCCGGCGAGCGGCGGACTCCGGCGGCCTTACGGAACGAACGGTAGCTTCTTTTGGGGGTGATTTTGGGCTTGTTGGAACGGTATGGATGTCCTTTTCACGGCGATATGTGGCTTGTTCACTGGTTCGTCCGGAAAGACAACTTTTGACTCGAATCTTTGACGAAAGGTCGGCTAGAGCAGAAACCGGCGATGGCGAGGGTGGAGGCGTGCGACGGCTGCAGCTCCTTCTACTGGTCTTCTTGTTGGCTTGAGGGCTTCGAAAATGAAGAGGAGAGGGTCTTGGATGGTAGAGAGGTGAGAGAGATGGAGAGGATGGAGATGAGGGAAGAGATAAGAGAGATGAGAAGTGAGGGGGGCTCCACTTGGCTTGATATTTCACAAAATATCTTCCAAAATCACTCTTGGCCATGTAAGAATACTTGGCCTTTAATAAGCCATCGAAACACCCTCTTCTAGAAGACAAAGTGGTTCAAAGGTTGTGACTTTGGGGGGGTTACACGAATTTGAAGACCACCTCTTCCAATTGGACCATCACACTCACTTGATTTAGTCACAATTGGCCTCAATAATTTCAATTGGTCATCCATAGACCATCTCGACATTTTTCCTCACCCATATATCCATCTTGCTTCCCAATTTTACTATAAATAATAATCACTGGCTTTTTCTACATAGAAACGATTTGGCAACAACTTTTTCCTAAAAAATGTCGGTTGTATCAGAAAAATCTTCTGAGACTGAGTCGACACTCCTAAAATTAATTGTGACATGACCGAAACTTCAATTTCTAAAATCGGACTCGAATTGGCGGTTAATTTCTATTCGACACGTTTTTAGCGTAACCTAGGCTACCGGGTAATTTTTGGATAATTTTAAGTACAATTGACTTGTGGTTGATTTTCTTCTAGCCACTACGAACCCACTCGACTCATTGACGACTCTCGATTGTCGTGAAAATCCCAAGGATTCAAATACGAACACAGGGTACCAAAACAATAAGAAAATTAGTCTAGTGCCGGTCGACATGAATTTTCTAATTTAGTGGTGTCACCCACGATTAGCCACACATCACTGTCGATCCAGTCTATCTCTAATTTCAAATCGAATTTTAACTATGCCGTAATGACCTCTAAAGATAGACACGATCGAGAAGCCGATTCCTGGTTCAATTCTCAAGTCTATTGCCTTAAAATTCCTAATAATTTCCCCAGATAGTCTAGTTATCTCAAGAATGATTAATTCTGAGAATAGCCCTATAAACACGTCAATGAAATGCCCGATTCAATTAGAAGGAAACATAATCGAAAATTTGGGATGTCACACTCACCTAGGCTAGGGCGGCCTCAGCTGGGCGTCGGCGACGCCGGGCGAGGCCGCCCTGGCTTGGGCGAGGGCCGGCCTCGCCAGATCTGGGGGGGAGCCCTCGCCGGGGCTCGCCCTTGGCTAGGCGAGCGTCGGCCTCACCTAGGCCTCCGGTGAGGCCAGTCCTCGCCCTTGGCTAGCCGAGGTTGGCCGGTTAGGGGCGAGGGCCGGCCTCGCTAGATCTGGTCTGGGCAAGGCCGACGCTCGCTTGGGCGAGGCCGACGCTCGCCTAGTCGAGGGCGAGCCCCGGCGAGGGCTCCCCTCGGCCACTTTGCACAGAGCCTTATAGAAATCTAATAAAAAATTTCCCCTCGGCAAGGGCTCCCCTCAGCCACTTGCCAAATCCAGCAAGCTGGGTGGGGCTTAGGCCTCACCCGAGCTTGCTAGAGGTTTGCCGGGCACTCGCGAGTCGCGAGCTCGTTGGATTTGGCAACGGAGCTCGGGCTCCCGATTTAGGCGAGCCCAAGCTTTGCTGCTAGATCCGGCGAGCTTGCGGCTCGCCAGAGCCTAGCGAACCTCTGGCGAGCTTGGGCGAGATCGGCTGAGCCTCGAGCTCGTTGGATTTGGAGACGGCATCTTGGTCGGCTGCCGGGCAGCCGGCCATCGTCACGCCTGTGGCGGTGGAAGAAGGAGGAAGGAAGGAGGAGGAGGAGGAGGAAGGAGGAAGGAAAAGAAAAGGGAAAAAAAGAAAAATAAAAAGAAAAAGAAAGAAAAAAAATAAAAATAAAAATTTCAATTTTTCAAAAATACAAATAATTAAAATATTCATTTTAAAAAAATATAAAAAAATAAAACTAGTTTTTTGGTCAATTAAAAATATTAAAATTCAATTTTTTGATAATTTTTCCCAAACAATCAAATTAGCTAACGAACGGTGGAAAATATTTTCCACTCAAAATTTAGGTTTCAAATCGAACATCGGAAAATATAGTCATTTTCCAAGAAAATAACATCCTGGAAAGTATTTTCCGAAAATGTGATATTTTCTGCGAAATGAACGAACCCTTAAAGTGAGCTGTTGGCTCTTAGGGACATCTCCAATTGGTTCTCTCCTTCCTTGAAGTTTGTTTATTTTGTTTTAGTTGAGAAAGTAAATAAATAGATTATTTTTTTGGTGAAAGGTAATTAATATATTGAGAAAAAGATCGAGTGAACAAAAAGATCACAGTATCAAAAACTATACTTAAAACAACGGATTATAATGAGTGAAAAGATGTCGGGATAAAAAAGCCACAGCCGTGGCAACCCACTAACAATTAGAAAGGAAAAGCATAGCATTAACACCCGGCGAACAGATACAAAACGCCCTTAGGTAGGGAGAGAATCATCCTCAGGATTCAATAAGAAGCGCTACATCAACTACCTTAATCAAGACGCACCAGCTGAAGGGGAGGGAATTAACGCTCCCCAGAAAAGACGACGGGGTCAATGCCCCATCTTTGCTGCAACCTTCTATTAAAGTAAATAGATTATTAGAAGGGGAAAAAACGATTAATACTATTACACACCTAAAAGAAAAAATTAGTTAATAATGTTCGATAACCACAAATATACATATAATAAAAAATTATAAAATAATTAAGTAATTGAGATAGAATTATATATATATATTGGTCTGGTCCGGGTGGATGGGCGGGCGGTTCCAAGCCCAGAATCGGGAATCGGCTTGGTACTCACCTATTTCACTAAATTGGAACTAGGAATAGGACTGGCCCCCATGGGAATCGTTGCTTCCGGTTCGATCTAGTTCAATTCCGGGCGGTCTAGGCGATTCCTAATTCTTTTGCACACCCTTAATAGTCGACGCTCGCCCTCGGCCCAATGAGGCCAACCCTCGCCTGTGGCCGGCCAAGCTAGCCCTTGCCAGCCATGGCTGTGGCTGGTGATCGATGATGGCCACCGGACAAAAGAAAAGGGAAAGGGAAAGGAAAAAATTATTTAAAAAATTCAAAAAAAAATAAAAAATGTCCACGTTAGCTTACAACATGTCACATTGGTCATTGGCATCCATATCAGTAATATCCGGCATAAATTGACTGAATAAATTAAATTGGTATTAATGTGAAAAATGTTTAAATTAAAAGATTTATGATTGAATTGGTACTAATGCAATATGTTTAAGATTTTTTTGGTATTTTTCACCAATCAAGAATAAGCAGGATCCAATCGAATTTAGGAAAGATAGTGATGCCAATCTTAACCGTGTTTAGGAAGGTGATGGAAGATATCCATCTATTCGTATCTCCAGAGGGTAATCCTCATCTCAACAGAACAAGGAAACATAATCGATAATTCATAAACTCTTAATAAATAGTCCATCTCATTCCTTGCAATGGATCTACGGCGTTGAACAGCCCAGTGGCGCCACCCTTGATGAGCATGGATGAACTTCCACTAGCCATCCTCTCCGACATCCTCTCGAGAGCCTCAGGCGAGTCGCTGCTGCAACACCGGAGCGTCTGCAGGCGCTGGCGAGAAGTCGTCGATGATCCCTACTTCCGCAACTCGTTGCACCGTTTGAAAGAACGAGCGGTTCTGTACCACGAGTATAAAAAAGAGGAGATCTATATCATAAAGATACACGAGGAAGCTCCAGTGGCGGCGCAGATCGAGCTAGGTAAGTTCCCGGAACTGAGTGGCTACGCGATCCAAGGCACCTGCAATGGCTTGCTCCTTTTCGGGCACAGCACTGATGTCGAGAGTAACCCTGCGCTCCTGATCAATCCCTTTACTCGAGAAGTCTTGGAACTGCCGAGAGCACCTGATCTTTCGCCGGGCATGTATGTTTATGGGCTGGGGTTCGATTGCACTACCAACGCGTACAAGATGGTACAAATCGATGCGATCGACTTTGATAAGAAGACCCGCACCGGCACGATGCGGGCTCGAATCTACGACTTCAACAAGCGATCGTGGAGGACCTGTGAAGCCCCGCCGCTTCCTAACTGCACCGGTCCTTATCAAGATTTTGTCTTTGCTTCCGGAGCTCTGAACTGGTTCCTGCAGACCGACTCGCTGTCGTTCCGCCGGTTGGCGAGGGTGATGCTCTCCTTCGACCTCGCCAAGGAGGAGTTCAGCTTCATCCCGATCCCGGATGACTTCTCCGAATGGGGCGACTTCAACGTGGGGACGCAAATGCAGGAGCTTGGGGGATCGCTGGCGCTGGTCCATCGTCCGGACAACACGCGCATCGACGTGTGGGTGCTCAGGGACTACATGAGACGAGAGTGGACCAGGAAATACAGGATCCGGCTGCCGCACGACAGCGACAGCGACAGCCATTACCTGGTAGGCCCGTACAGGCACGACAAGCTGATTCTCCATTGCATGCGGAACGTGTATTTGTACGATGTGAACAAGGGTAGATTCGCGTGTTGTTGGACCGAGGCGGATCCTTGTTATGCGCTTTTCTGGTACGAGCCTCTAAGCCTTGTTTCTCTCAAGTATGGTGACGGCACTGGACTATAGGGCGCTAGTCTGTTTTAAAAATTTATAATCATTCTAGAGATAAATTTCTCGTTAGAAATTGATTTTTCTAATTTTATTCTCTGATGAATTTCTGAAAAAAATACGCATTCTGAGCATGAGATCGGATTAACGATTTTTCTGTGCGATTATTTTTCTGCATCTACATCTTCAACAGCACTCGTAGTGGAGAACTGTGAAAGAAGTAAAAGTAGAGATTCAGTGGGTGTGACAGATTACAATCAATGAGTAAGAGATAGGTTGTAAAAGAGATTTTCTTAATTGATTATGTCCAACGGATTGATTGAACTTTAGTTCTTAAAAGTTGCGCTAACCCACCTAATGCTTCACTTAATACATGATCCCTGAAATCTTGCGAGTTAGTGGCAATATTTGCCAGCGCCCAAATAACCTGTTTGATTCATGGGAATCTAGATTAGATCATCTCTCTGGAATTGAATTTCGTCGTTCTCCCTTGGGCGATTTTTCTCCCTTAGGTGGCATAGCGAATGGCATGGCGGATGGGTGAAAAGCCTTTTTTTCTCATTTTAATTCTCAAAATAGAAAAGTAAAGAATTTTTACTTGTCCTAAGGACGGCCTTGGTCGGTTTAATATATACACTAGTGTTTTAAGAAACGACTTAGGAATTTTGGAGCTACTAAGCATATTCCGCATCAAGGTCGGTTTAATATATACACTGCCATTATTCCACAAGGACTTAGGAAGTTTGGAGCTACTAAGCATCATATCATGTTCAATAAAGCTTAGCTTTCTTTCTACTACAACATAGTGTATTGGACAATAATCTCATACTTTTCAAGAAACATTATAAATAGACTAGAAGTTTGGAGCTACTACAAGAACTTAGGAAGTTTGGAGCTACTAAGCATATTCCGCATCATGTCCAATAAAGCTCGGCTTCTTTCTGCTACACCATAGTGTATTGGACAATAATCCCATACTCTTCAAGAAACTTCACAAATGGACTATGTGCTTGTCCATCTTTAGCGTGTATTCTCCACCCCTATCTCATCTTACAATCCTAATTTACTTATTGCATTGTTTCTCTTCCATCGATACATCTTAATCCTTTATTATTTTTTTTGCAAGGATATTTTTAATAAGGTTAATATCATGAAAAACTCGAAACTAATACATATTATGTGATAAATTTATCTCACGTTTGACGAATTTATTTAAACTAATACATTTGTGACAAATTTACCCTCTATTAATTTTCGTTAAATTTTGCTATCAAATTGTTAAGTTGGATGACGCATGATAGTTGACTAATGCATCACTTTGAGATTTTACTCTTCATTTGTCACAATTGTATTAGTTTTGTGATTTTTTATAATATTAATCCAATTCAACGGAGTGTATATTTGTAAGAGATGTACCTATTTAGTTTTTTTGTGATAATTTAAGGTGAATTTATCACAGGTGTACTAATTTGAGATTTTTGGTTGTCAAAAAATTAGTTTTAGTTAAATTTGTCACATATGTATCGATTTGGGGTTTTTTATTATTATTTTATTTTATGGTATTAACCCTTTTAATAATCTATGTGGCCATAGTAAGGAATAAAGAATGTATGACTAGCACATTGAAAACCGCATGCTTAGAATTTTGTGGAGTCAAGTTGTATGTTTAGGGACAAGTGCATTGAAGTTCTAAAACTTATTATAAAAGTACAATTAAGTTAATTTTTTTTAAATATAATTAAATCAAAAAGCGTTACAAAAGTGCAATTGAGTTCCAAATTTTTCAAAAAGCACAATTAAGTCTTAAAACTTATCGAATTGATCAAATTAAGTCATTCCATTCATTGTACTTTTTGAAAATTTTAAAACTCGATTACACTTTCGTGATAAGTTTTAGTACTTAGATTGTTTTTTTTGAAGGTTTTAGAACCCATCCATTGATCACTCCTAATTGTAATTGCATGTTTCTCATGGATGATGAATGACTATTCACCTTCAAATTAGATAGGAAAATTTCATAAATGCTAGCACTCAGTACTAAAATGCATAATGATCTTTTTGTTGGTATGATATGGACATAATTATACCCTGACAATATATATATATATATATATCCACTCAAATGTTATAAATTATGTACTCAAATCTTCTTTGTTCGCAAACTGTTTTTTATTCTTTTTCAAATGATATAATTCTTTACATATTTTAGCTATATATGTTGAAATCTTTTTTGTACTTTTCAGTTTCGCTTAATTTTAATCTCGTGTTTATGCAATTCGGTTTTGTTAATTCGAAAATTCGACTATAAATGTTCACAAAAAAAAAAAATCGTATATGATTTGTTCATGATTATTTGAAATTTAAATAGTATTTACTTTTTTTCGCTTTTTCTTAAGAAAAAAATAGGTACCACGTCTATATTCGAACAACCAATCATGAAGTAGCAGAATCCAACCATATTTTGCATAGATAGTGATGATCAATGGATTCGAACTATGTGTATCTAGAAAGGGTAATCCTCGGCCTAATCGAATAAGGAAACAAAACGTGTATTCATAAACTCATGATAAATAATCCTCCTCACGTGCGCTCTTCTTGCTCGCGTAACTCGTAGCACTGCTTAAAAGAACCAGCGGTTCTATACCATGAAGCTCAGGAAGAGAAGATCTATCTCCTAGAGACACATGAACAAGCGCCGACGCAGATGATTGAGATAGGTAAAATTTTCGGGGATTGAAAGACTACATGTTCAAAGCTCAACCAATTCATTTGGGACCTTGCAGATCCACTCTTTTTCCTATTCAAAGATCAGCCCTTTGTCTCTTGTGTTTTCACATCGAGAATTCTTTGCAGATGAAGAGACGTCGAAATGGCTTTTTATATCCCAAAAAGATTCTCTTACATCTATACATAAACGCTAGTTTATTAAGAATACACAAGAAAAGCACTTCGAATTGTTGATTCATCGCCAGAGATAGCTTAGAACCAATAGTTCATTATCTAAGGGATTTTTCCATTCTAATACTCAATCCAAGAGTTATCAGTATTTATCAAATCTGTTCCTCTCTAACGGAAGGCTATTGGATCAAATGACAAAGACATTATTGAGAAAATGATATTTTCTCAGATGAAGTGAAAATCGGATTCATGTAACAGAAATGTTTCCTATTACTTAGCCGGAAAAATATGTGGCCATGACATAGTGTTTAAGTGGAATCTAATTGACTGACTGGTAGAGTCATGGAAACACCTATTTCTTCCCTATTTTGGACCTTAGCTTTGTGGGACAATACGCTATTGCTGAAACAGAGAAGAATTGAAATAGTAAATCAAAACACCATGTATGGTACCTAAACAAGAATATTTGAACAGCGAATAACCAAAGCTATTACTCACTACATCAAAAAATTTCCGTTAATGAAAGAAGTAAATCCATCGGAAAATGAAAACAACGCATGTTGGCTTGCTTTTTTTCACACCATATCACTGATGTCAAAATAAAAGTTCAACGTAAATTTGTCATAGTAGGTATATTTTAGGATTTTTGATAAAAAATTTTCGATGATATAACATAATCATATTTTGTTTTGGTTGAATCATAATCATCCTTCAACGGGCTGATATAGCTAATATATATTGTCCTTAAGTCCCAAAAACGCTACAAATATATACTCAAATCTTCCTAAAACATTTGTATTCTATCTCAAAATAACAAAACGCTTACGTACATACATACATATGTATTTCTACTTTTTACTCCTTGCTTAATCTACAAATTGGTTCGTGCACTTTGACGTTTTTCTTTTTATCTAAAAATTCGAAACTTTCACGTTGTCGCGCAAATTCATGCATAGCATTGGTGTGTTTTTACTGTTGCTTGAGAAAAAAAACATGTGAATAACCAATCATGAAGTAGCAGAATCTAACGCATGTTGAGGAAGGTGACCAGCGATATCCGATCTCTGTGTATCTACAAAGGATAATCCTCGTCCGAATAGAACAAGAAAACAGAATATATAAATTAATATGCTCTTAGCTTAATGGATAAACCTCTTCTCATTCCTTGTCCTACGTATACAACGCCGAACAGCCTCAGCAGACGTTGGCTTCACCCTCGATGAGCATAAATAAACTTCCCCTAGCCATCCTCTCCGACATCCTCTCCAGAGTGCCAATTGAGTCGCTGCTAGGATACCGATGCGTCTGCAAGAGCTGGCGAGAAGTTATTGATGATTCTTCCTTCCGCAACTCGTAGCGCCAACCTGTGTTGCTATACCGCGAGGTTAGAGAAGACAAGATTTGTCTTCTGAAGACGCACGAAGAAGCACGGGCACAGATGATCGAGATAGCGGGAGGACTGAAAGGCTAAATGCTCCGAGGCGCCTGCAATGGCTTGCTCCTTTTCTCGTACATCATTCCTGTCAAGAATGATCCCGAACTCCTGATTAATCTCCTTACTAAGGAAATCCGGATAGTGCCAGGAGCACCCGACCTTCATCCATACATCTCTGTTTACGGGTTTGGGTTAGATCGCTCCACCAACGTGTACAAGATGGCACAAATCAATGCGAATGTCTATGATAAGGAGACTTGCACCGGCACGATGAAGGCTCGAGTGTACGATTTCGAGAAGCCATCGTGGAGGAGCTGCAAAGTCCTGTTGCCTTTTCACACTTATCGTCTTGGTCGTATTTTTGCTTATGCTTTTGGAGCTTTGAACTGGATTCTGGGCAAGGTCACTTTGTCGGACTTATTCGACAAGAGGGAGATTCTCTCTTTTGACCTTACCCAGGAGGAATTCACAGCTTGATCCCGATACCGAACGTCTTCTTCAAATGGTGCCATGGGCTGGAGATGCGAATGCGCGAGCTGGAAGGATTGCCGGCGCTGGTCGATTATCCGAATGAGATGCACATCGACGTGTGGGTGCTCAAAGACCACACGAGAAGAGAGTGGACCAGGGAATACAGGATCCAGCCCCCGTTCCCTGCCGGTGACTTGGACGTGGTAGTGTTGGAAATTGTGATCCATTTTCTATAAAATTTTCTAGAAACTTCAAGATTGATATTAGCTAGAAAAGTCAAGAAAAATCCTTAAGAAAATCTAGCCTTGGTGGCTAAGAAAATGTAGAAGTCTCTAGAAGAATTATAATATAGAATTACCTAGATGAAGCCTACATGGACAACATTTTATAGAAATCTAGAATGTTGTACTAAGGTGTGACTCAAGCCTATAAATAGGCTTGTAATTCATTCATTTGAGTGTGTGAGGTTTATACCTCCACCAGTGTGGAGGAGTAGAACTAAGTTAGTTTCTATGTCTTGAAATACTCTTCCATTATAACAAAATATCTTGTACTATTCATTTCCATCAATTAGATAAATTATATCCCATGTTCTTTGTCCTTCAATTATCCTATCTTGTCCCTTGTCCATCCACTACAAAATATACCGTACACTTGCACACGTCACTAACCAAAAACTATCAATAATACCAAAACCATGCTTCCGCGCATATTTAAATTTTAACATGGTATCAGAGCTAGATTCACCCAGGTTCATAACTGAGCTAGGTGTAAGTGACCGTGAAGCCAGAGCTAGGCACATCAGATGGTTTTGGGCGTTTGTCCTCACCATCCTTAACTAATAAGGCCAGAGCCTGAGCGAGAGCCAAGAGAGCCAGAGCCGGAGCCAGAGCTAGAACCAAAGCCGGAGCCAAAGCCAGAGCCTACGAGAGCCAGAGCCCGAGCTCGAGCTAACAATTACAACTAAGAGCATTTTGATGTTCCGAGACATATGGGACATCGCTGAAGAAAACTCATGCATGTTCAAAGGCAAGTGCAAGTGGTTTGACAAGAGAATGCAAGGGATCGTGAACGAAGACGGAATAAAAGACATGGGACAAACTACAAGAGGAATTTCAAGGTATGTCCGAGGCTTTATAACACAGGTCCAGAGTATCCTGAAAATGGATCAGGGGGAGTGTTGGAAATTGTGATCCATTTTCTATAAAACTTTCTAGAAACTTCAAGATTGATATTAGCTAGAAAAGTCAAGAAAAATCCTTAAGAAAATCTAGCCTTGGTGGCCAAGAAAATGTAGAAGTCTCTAGAAGAATTATAATCTAGAATTACCTAGATGAAGCCTACATGGACAACATTCTATAGAAATCTAGAATGTTGTACTAAGGTGTGACTCAAGCCTATAAATAGGCTTGTAATTCATTCATTTGAGTGTGTGAGGTTTATACCTCCACCAGTGTGGAGGAGTAGAACTAAGTTAGTTTCTATGTTTTGAAATACTCCTCCATTATACCAAAATATCTTGTACTATTCATTTCCATCAATTAGATAAATTATATCCCATGTTCTTTGTTCTTCAATTATCCTATCTTGTCCCTTGTTCATCCACTACAAAATATACCGTACATTTGCACATGTCACTAACCAAAAACTATCAATAATACCAAAACCATGCTTCCGCGCATATTTAAATTTTAACAGGTAGGCCCGCACAATAGTGACAAGTTGATCCTCCGTCATTGGAGGGATAAGGAGCTGATGACATACGATGTCGACAAGGATCGATTCACGACGTGTGGGACTAAGGAGGATCGATTCGCGAGGTCTTCGTCTGATGTCCCCACTTTGCTTTGCTGTGCGACTCTAAAGCCTTGTTCCTCTCGAGCAACACGGCTGGGAGATGTCCCATTAGACTCTATTTATTTTCTGTTTATTCTCGTCTCGTCCGTTGATACATTTTAACTCGAGGATTGCTCCTTTACCATCATTTCGAGCACGTTTTCGCTAAATCCTTAATATTTTTCTCCTCTATGGCCAGGAAAAATGTATATATAGTAAAGTGTAAAGATCGACACTTGGAAAACAGGACAGCATGTACACCGCCGTATGTACTTTGTATGCATATTTCCTATCCCATCAGTACATGGAGTCAATCTCACTCCATCAAGGTATCAATCCGGCCAGATAATCGCAACAGAAGTCACACCGTCTTGAGGCATTGCAATGATATTCCAGCCAATCTCATCATAATGACTGATCAAATGCATGATCTCCTTTGCCGTAAGCTTCTGGTCAATTTCTAAACGCAACCGCTGTAGCCCAACACCAGCTGGGTGGGATATGGTTCGCCAGTAATCTAACATCTGGTTTTTCCATTTTTTATCGCTCGAGACCAATGCCTACGACAAGTGCATCAAATCTTTATCTGTCCGCAGACCTACAAACCGAACCCGCTCCCACAACATCAAATAGGGCAGCCGGCCGATGGACCAAACTATGAACTGACTAGCCAATTACAGACGGAAGAATGCCGAAGAACCCACACTCAAAGGCCAGAGGACGAAACAAGCTCGAGCAGTTTGAGTGCAAACCATTCCCAATTTACAAGCACCTCCTCATAAGAAAAAGCAAGTCCACTCATGTTCACCTTCAACTATATAATATAATCTTTTGTTGATATGATATAGGGGAAAGGCCAACTAAAATCCCAAATTATGCTCACCGTGACACATTTATCCTAAACATTTATCTTCCATTAAGGCTCTCTTAATGGGCAATGTTAAAAATCTACCTACACAAACGTAGAAAAAAAGAACGGTATTGACATAAAGTGAAACAAAACAACATTTTGGCTGGAAAAATCATCTTATGGAACTTTGACAAAGGGTAAATATATCACACTGATATAGGTTTCGGGTTTTTAATTTTAAAGGAAAATTTTTATAGCAAATATGTCACAGTTGATATGATTTGAGATTTTTGATGTAAAAAAGTAAGCTCAAAGTAAATAGGTGGGTGTATATTGAGATTTTTGATAATTTTTTCCTGTGATATAACATAACCATATTTTTCTTGGTTGAATCATAATCACACTTTAACGAGATTGATATAGCAAATATATATTGTCCTCACTTCCCAAAACGTTATATATATATTCAAGATCTCGATTTTTCATATATGAATGTTGTGACATCCCGAAATTCGATCATGTTTCGACAAAGTGAAATGGGCCTTTCGTCGACGTGCCTATGATCCTTTTTCTCTGAGTTGATCACTCATGAGTTAACTAACCTATTTGGTGAAGCTGTTAAGGGATGTATCCGCGGTAAAAATTCCTAAAAGCTACTTAATTGGTTGGATTGGACTAAAATTGCGTTTGATCGATTTTAACTATGGAATTAAACTCGATTTCGGGAATCGAATATTAAGCGTGTAATAATTCTTTTTTTTTTTAGGACCTTATCTCATCATCCGTCAATTTATTGACGAGTCCGAAATTTCGAGAAAGAAATTATTAGAAGAAAAATCGAAAATCGGAAGAAAATAAAAAGAGAAATGGAAAATAATATAAGTAATTTGAATAGTAAGATTTTTTTTACTATTTAATTACTTTTATTTTCTTTTTTCTCTCTCTTCTCTGTCCACTCCCCTCCCCACCGAACACCTGCCCCTTGCCAAATTCAAATTGGCTTCTTCTCTCTCTTTCTTTTTCTACTTTTGACTAATCAAAATCTTATCTCTCTTCTCTCTTCTCACTTATCTCTTCTCCCTCTCCCCTCTCTTCTCCCCACCCCACGTGATTGAACTCCTCCTTCTCCCCTCTTGTTTGTGAAAAAAAACCAGAAGCTGAAGAAGGAAGACAGCAGCTTGCCGAGACAGCAGCCAGCCGCCCGTCGCCGTCGCACCAGAGCCGGACCGCGTCGGCGCGCCCAACGCTCGCCGCTGTCCCGCCGTCCCGCCGTCCAAGCACGCCCCGCGTCCGCCACTCGCTGCCGTCCCTCCCTTGCGCGACCCAGCCTTTGTCCAGCCACCTCCGGCCACCGTTTGAGCTTGCCGGACCACCACCGACCCTCCCTCGCACCTTACCGCCCTTGTTGAAGTGATTTGTGGCTGTCTTGTGTGTTTTTTTTCAGCAAACGCAGCCCCCACCGTGTGGGTTTCCAGCCCTCTTCGAGCTAGCTTTGGGCCATTTCTGGGCCCCGAAACCGAGCCGTGCTTTGGAAGGAATCGTTCCTTGCGCCGTGCCCGTCGGATTGATATGAGTTGCGCGAGATTCTGATGAGTAATCTCACTAATCCTTGCTTAGTGGGCTAATTACACTTAATGGTTGTTTAGTTTTATTTAATTAGGTTTAGATGGTTAGATCAATCAATCCGACGGGCACGACACAAGGAACGATTCCTTCCAAAGCACGGCTCGGTTTCGGGGCCTGGAAACGGCCCAAAGTGAGCTCGAAGAGGGCTGGAAACCCACACGGTGGGGGCTGCGTTTGCTGAAAAAAAAAACACACAAGACAGCCACAAATCACTTCAACAAGGGCGGTAAGATGCGAGGGAGGGTTGGTGGTGGTCCGGCAAGTTCAAACGGTGGCCGGAGGTGGCTGGACAGAGGCTGGGTCGCGCAAGGGAGGGATGGCAGCGAGCGGCGGACGTGGGCGTGCGTGGACGGCGGGACGGCGGCGAGCGTTGGGCGCGCCGGCGCGGTCCGACTTTGGTGCGGCGGCAACAGGTGGCTGGCTGCTGTCTCGGTGAGCTGCTGTCTTCCTTCTTCAGCTTCTGGTTTTTTTTCATGAACAAGAGGGGAGAAGGAGGAGTTCGGTCACATGGGGTGGGGAGAAGAGAGAGGAGAGGGAAAAGAGATAAGTGAGAAGAGAGATAAGATTTTGACTAGTCAAAAGTAGAAAAAGAAAGAGAGAGAAGAAGCTAATTTGAATTTGGCAAGGGGTAGGTGTTCGGTGGGGAGGGGAGTGGACAGAGAAGAGAGAGAAAAAAGAAAGGGAGAGAAAAAAGAAAATAAAAGTAATCAAATAGTAAAAAAAATCATACTATTTAAATTACTTCTATTATTTTTCCTTTCTCTTTTTATTTTCTTCCGGTCTTCGATTTTTCTTCCGATAATTTCTTCCTCGAAATTTCGGACTCGTCAATAAATTGACGGACGATGAGACAAGGTCCTAAAAAAAAAAGAATTATGACAAGCTTAATATTCGATTCCCGAAATCGAGTTTAATTCTATTGTTAAAATCGATTAGACGCGATTTTAGTTCAATCCAACAAATTAAGTAGCTTTTAGGGATTTTTACCGCGGATACATCCCTTAACGGCTTCAACCAATAGGTTAGTTAACTCGTGAGTGACAGCTCAGAGAAAAAGGATCGTAGGCACGTCGACAAAAAAACCATTTTACTTTGTCGAAATAGGGTCGAATTTCGGGATGTCACAAATGTAACTAATGTATCTCCTTTCTAAAGGATTTCTCCATAATGACCATAAACAATTGCTCGTGGAGTGGCCAAATAAGGCTTGGTAGATCTTATTACTACAGTGTCAACTATGATGCGATTAAGTTTTGAATAACCAAGAATCCTATATTATTTTATTTTACCAAAAAAATCAGAAGTATATAATTGCATATCATTTGATCATTATTCACTAAGATTCGAAATATATCCTCATTTAATAAAAAGAGAACGGAGATTCATATACATATATAAATATATATTATATTCAAATCTTCCTAAAACATTCACATTCTTTCTCAAAACAACATAACGTTCACACACACACACACACACATATATATATATATATATATATATATATATATATATTATTTTTTACTTTTTACTCCTTGCTTAATCTGCATATTGCTTGATGCACCTCGCCATTTTTCTTTTAATCCGAAAATTTGAAACTTTCACATTGGTACGCAAATTCATGCATGGTTTATCCATCAATATTAGAAATTTAAATAGTATTTGTTCGTTTTTGCTGTAGCCTGAGAGGAAAAAAAAACATATGAACAGCGAATCATTAAGTAGCAGAATCCGACCAAATTTTCTAAAGATAGCGATGCTGCCGATCTTAACGCATGTTAAGCAAGGTTTTGTGTCTCTACAGAGGGGGATTCTCATGAAAAACAAGGGAAACATAATATATAAATTCATATAAATTCATATAATGGGTCCGTTCGTTTCACGGAAAATGAGCCATTTCCGGAAAATATTTTCCTAGAACTCATTTTCCAGGAAAATAATAATATTTTCTGGTGTTCGGCTAAAATCTAAAAAATTTTCGGAAAATATTTTCCGGTGTTCGGTAAGGAAAATATTTTTCGCTCCCCAGATTGGCGAGTGCAAGCATCAAGCTCGAGGCTCGCCAAATCGACAAACGTGAGTTTGAGATGGACGAGCTTGAGATTTACTTGGTCTGACAACTAACTAAGAAAGAAGAAGATGGGAAACCAAAAAAAAAAAAAGGAAATTAAAAATAATTCGAATTAAAAAAAAATTAAATTAAAAAATAATTTGAATGAAAAAGGAAAAGAAGAAAAACAAAGGGGAGGAGGAAGTTAGGATTTGTAGAGGTGTGAGATAAGAGAGATCAAATGAGGAAAATGTTTTTCATTTTTTAAAAGTGGAAAACATTTTCCCCTACTTTAGAACTTTTTTCCTTTAATGGAAAATATTTTCCTAAGGAATTCATTTTCCGTGAAACCAACGCCTTGAGAAAATCCAGAAAACGTTTTTGGAAATTATTTTCCGTGAAACGAACGGACCCTTAATAGATAATCTTTTCTCATTCCTTGTGCAGCAGTTGTGCTACAATACAGCGCTGCACAGCCTCAGCAGATGGTGGCTCCACCGTTGATGAGCATGGTTGAACTTCCGCTAGCCATACTCTTCGGCATCCTCTCTTGATCGAGTTGCTGCTACAATACCGGTGCGTCTGCAAGCGCTGGTGAGAAGTCGTCGATGATTCCTAGTTCCATAACTCGTTGCCCCGCATAAAAGAACTGGTGTTGCTATACCATGTGGTTTGAGGAAGACAAGATTTATCTCCTGAAGGCTCACAAGGAAGCACCGACCAAGATGTTCCAGATAGCGAAATTTTCAGAACTGAAATATTATAGGATCCGAGGCGCCAGCAATGGCTTGCTCTTTTTCACGCGCATCACCGATGTAAGAATAATCCTGAGCTCCTGATTAATCCCCTAGCTAAAGAAATCCGGATATTGCTGAGATCACTCGATCTTTAGTCAGACATATCTGTTTGCGGGTTTGGGTTAGATCGCTCTACCAACATGTACAAGATGGTACAAATCAATGCGATCGACTATGATGAGTGGAATAGCACCTGCACGATGGAGGCTCGAGGCTACGATTTCGAGAAGCGATCGTGGAGGACCTGCAAAGCTCCGCCACCTTTTCGCACTTATCGTCTTGCTCGTAACTTCCCCTTTGCTTTCGGACCTCGTCGTGTTTTCATCTGTGCTTTCGGAACTTTGAACTGGATTCTGGGCAGAGTCTTTCTGTCGGGCCACCCCTAGACGAGGGAGATTCTCTCTTTTGACCTCACCAAGGTGTAGGTGCTCGAAGACTACACGAGAAGAGAGTGGACCAGGATATACAGGATCCAGCCCCCGTTCAATGCCGTTGACTACGACGTGGTAGGCCCGTACAATAGTGACAAGCTGATCCTCCGTAATTGGAGGTATGAGCTGCTGATGACATACGATGTCGACAAGGATCGATTCGTGAGGTGTGGGACTGAGGTGGATATATTCGCGAAGTCTTGGACTGGTTTCCTCACTCAGGTTTGCTGTGTGACCCTAAGCCTCGCGTCTCTCGAGCGACATGGCTAGGAGACATCCCGCTAGACTCTAATTATTTTCTGTTTATTGTTTGTCTCATCCGTTGATACATTTTAACTCGAGGGTTGGTCCTCTACCATCTTTTCAAGCACCTTTTTGCTAAATCCTTATTATTTTTCTCCTCTGTGACCGGCAAAAATGCATAGATGATAAAGTTTGAAGATCCATATTTGGAAAAAAGGACAGTATCTACACTGTCGTATGTACTTTGTACGCATATTTCCTTTGCATCAGTACATGGAGTCAATCTCGCTCGAATTACAGATAAAAAAATGCCAAAGAACCCACACCCTCAGACCAGAAGTCGAAACAAGCTCGAGCAGTTTCAGAGCAAACCATTCCCGATTTACATGCACCTCCTCAGAAGAAAGAGCAAAGTCTACTCATCTTCACCTTCAACAATATAAGATACCCTGCGTCCTAACTTCACAGCAGGTCCCAGAAGAAAGAAAAACTCGACATAGCAACAAGAATATTTGAGATGTCTTGAAAGAATTAAAGTCGCGGTGAAAAGGTACCGTTTCAATCTCGAGTGACCGAGTGAGTCGGACATGATTTGGCCACCATTAACCTACGACTCCTAGTAAACTATAGGCAGCTTCCAGCGATGAATCTTATTGCCAGCACTTCCCCAGTAATCTAACGTTTAACTATCCTCAAATAAAACACAAAAAGAACCCAAAAAGCACCACATACAAAGAGCACCCGACACCGCTTCAAAGTTTGTGAACACAAACCAACTACTTTCTGCCTTTTTCGAAGGCCATATTTTCACACTCAGAAGTGGGTACAAGATTGGTTCCCCAAGTGGATGACATATAAGTGAATCGACCAATACACTTTTTTTTTTGGCTTCATTTTTAGTTAACGCAACGGTAATGAACGAGCTTGGACATGTTTGGCTTCTTAAAAATGATGGAAGAACAGCAAAAGAACTTCTTAAAAGAAACATGCAGAAACCCTATTGACTGTCCACTTCAAATTTTCCTAGCATTTGGATAGTCATTCATCTATGAGTTCTCCATGGTTATTTCATTCATCCCACATTCTTTTAAGAGAAACCGTAAGTAGGTTGCAGCCACAATCATGAAAAAAGCAAAGGAAAGAGAACAAAGATGAATCTAAGTACTGTCCAAATATCTTATTTAGAAAATACTTGCTCAGAGGAGAATGATAAAGTAACAGGAAGACAAAACAAATTTTACTCCTTTTAACCCAACAGGTATCTCATTAAATTACATAACAAATCATGGGAAATGAACTTGAATTCATCTTTTGTTTGTCTTTGTAAAGAGCTCACTAAATTGACCTACAAATGTGCATGACTTAATTAAACAAATGGATGGAGTCCATTAGCGTTATGTTCCGTGAATTCGATGATGGAAATCCCATAAGAACCAAAACGCATTGGTAAAAGGCAAAAAGAAAAGCAAAAGGCATAAACAATTTTAGGTTTAGTCAGTCCAGTTTCAGTTTCGGTTCCGGTTTCCAATTCCTGGTTTTGAAAAAAGAGGAACTAGGAATGAGAACCTTCCTCCCTAGAATCGGAAACCGAACCAGACCCACCGGTCTAGTTCTTTGATTCTCAAATCTACCCAGGAACAGTGCTCACCTCTAGGTACACCAACTCAAGGGTGGAAGAGCCCAAGGGTTCTTTTGGTCATTTTCTTCAAATTTATTTAGCAATTTCAGCTTTAGTCTCGAAAATACATTCTCTATATTTGCTACTAGTAAAGATTATTTTTGTGTGATCCTCCGCATCCACTTGTTACATTTAAATCGCACGAATGATGAAGATGATATTATTAAATTGATTTAGGAAGTGTTACATTTAAAAAGGACACTTTTTAAACTTTTTTAAAATGGTAGGGTGGTTATGAAGCAGACTTGACGTGATTACGAAAAATTTTAATTATCGGAGATTGTTATTAGAATATGTGTATTTTTAAAATTAATCTACGATGATAAAATTACGTGAAAATTTTTTACTCGGCTTAGTATGGTTCTGGATATAGGTAATTGATGACTTTTAATGATTTTTTTTTTTTAACAAAGGTTGTGGACTACCAACTTTTTCCCTACAAGAAAACTTCATTAATGCTCGCAATCACCAATATTTATCGATCTACCAACTTTATTTTATTTTTTACATTTTGTTTAGTCCATTCTCGCGGTTCACGCTCTTTGATTTATTATTGTAATCTGAAAATTCGAAACTTTCACATGGACACACCAACTTGCGGATGATTTATTCATAATTATTGTAGATTTAATAAGTATTTGTTTTTTTATTTGCATTTTTCTTCAGGGGAAAAAAATACGCGCCACTTCAGTATATGAATAATCAATCATGGAGTAGCATAATCCAACCAAAGTTTGGAAAGATAGCAATGCTGCCGATCTTAACGTATGTTGAGAAAGATGATGAACGATATCGATCTCTATGTATCTGCAGAGGATAATCCCCATCCCAATAGAACAACGAAATGGAATATATATATTCTCATACTCTTTAATAAATAATCCTTCTCATCCCTTGCAAGTCGGGTTATTTAGTTAAATCAAGGAAATTATCAAGGTGGACGAGGTCATGGAGGTGCCTGAGGTAGAGGTGGAAATTTAAATTTCATTGAAAAGTATAAAACCCGTGACAAATCAAAGGTCAGGTGTTTTAAGTGCAATAAATTTGGACATTATGAATCCAAATGTCAAATAGAGGTAACGGAACATGCACATACCGTCAATGATTACAAAAACGTGGTGCTAGCATGTACCATGGATGATGCATGTACCCTCTTTAGAGATAAAAGAGGTTTCAAGAGCCAATGGAGAAATGACGCTGGCATTAGGAATGGCAAACGATGGAAAAGTCTTGGTGAATGGCAAAGGCAACTGGTAGCGAGAAGCACTTAGCTAAGGGGAGTACATGGAGATTGTGACAAGGACAACAAAAGGCGTAGCAAACGGTGCTACATCTGTGGCAAAGTAGGTCACTTTGCCAAAGTCTATTTGTTCAAGTAAGTAAAAGGAAATGCTATGACTTTTACCAAGAAGAAGAACCATAGTTAAAAAGAACGGAGGCTCCAAGCGATTGTTGCAGCAAAGGAGAAAGAAGAGCTCGTAATCGATGGTATCATCAAGACAGATGATATGATAGCCATTGAGACATCTTTGAAGAAGAGCAAGCCAAGGACAAACTCGATGAAGCAAGTAGTAGCTTCTACAAGCGGTCGTGAGAAGGAACTGCAAGAGATGCAGGAGATGTTAAAAGAGAGGGATGGAATGCTGAGGCAAAAGGACAAGGAGCTCAAGCTCAAAGAAAGAGAGCACAAGAAGCTGTGATACGAGCTCAAGGAATTGTAGAAGCTCCAGAAATGTTGCCCAGAGAAAAAGATCCCCAGGGGCAAAGACAAATGGAAGAGCATAGAGAAAAAGTTCCATGAGAAAAAGGAAAAAGAGACTGATACGCAAGTCGAAATGGCATTGATAAAATCCGAGCTTTGCAAAAGCTCAGTTGGAATCTGCAACTGCCTGAAGAAGACGAATGTCAAATGCCATAGGAGGAGAGTATCAGGCGTTGAGGGGCAATGTTGGAGTCAACATCTAATATGAAAATAAGTTCTGGCGGGAGTTTGCCTCTGAATATTGTTGACTTGAAGAGAGTCACTTGTGCAGTTTGAAAAGTAAAAAATAGTGGGCTGATTGAGTCGGTTGAAGGGCTCTAGACAAAGGCATGGGGTTTATACTAACAAAAGGAAGAAACACAACTTGACAGCTGGATGACGTGGACTTCTTAGCGGAGAAGAGAAAGTTGTGGCAATTCCCACTTCACACTTCACGCCGAGGTCGGGAACTGAAGGCGGTGAAGTTTGAGCTTATAAGG
The DNA here is from genome assembly GCA_014182715.1 of Eucalyptus cloeziana. NCBI lineage: Eukaryota > Viridiplantae > Streptophyta > Magnoliopsida > Myrtales > Myrtaceae > Eucalyptus > Eucalyptus cloeziana. Next base: position 14,489,879 of record CM024644.1, on the reverse strand, counting down.
TTTAGGAGTGCAAACGTGAGGCAAGCCACACGAGTTGAGAGAAGAAGAGATTAAGAGAGAAAGAATCTCGTCAGAGAGAAACCAAGGTGTGAGCCTAAGGCTAGAGGGGGCCTCAAGTCACCAGATGCAAAGGTGAGCTTCAAATGAAAGGCAACGCAGCTTGATAGAGAGAGTAGCTTTGTGTGAGTGAATTATCCCTTTATGATAGAGAAGGGAAAATAGAATAGCTGAGTGTGTGCTCTTATCAGCTAGTTTGAGTGTGAGTATTTTGTAAGTGATGAGAGAGAGAGTATATTGTAATAATTGTGTGAGTTTACTTTGAGTGTTATACTTGTACAACAGTTTAGTATAACAAGTGTGTTGTTAGTTGTCTATCACAACTCTCTCACGCTACCACCACAACACTTTCAAGTACCTTACAAGTGGTATTAGAACAAAGGGTCACATACCCTACATCTATCACATCACACAATAATTCAATTCAGTAAAGTGGTCTTAGTATATCTAGCATCGTTTTTAGAATAGCATGATGGATATTCAACCAAACCACTTTGATCACAATCTCTTTTTTCTTTTAACTTTGCATTATATAAATCTATTGTCATAAGCATTTTAACCTAATTCCCATGCAAAACACGACTTTCCTTTTCCTTTTATAAGAATTGACATCAATTACATATGAATGAATAGAATATTGAAACTTACCGACCAAAAAAAAAAAAAAAAAAAAATAGAATATTGAAACTTATCATTATTAATCTGTTGGCAATTCATGATACTTAAAAATATTAACTTACTAGTCATTCCAAGATTATCGATGTAGAATATGCAATAATTTCAATCTAATCATCACCTTGCGCGCTTCAATTTTGTCATCAAGAAAATGATCTAATGAAAAGCACATAAACTACAAATCACTTTATTAGCTATGTGCGCTTAATCTGAATCTCCATCATCTAATTGAAGAGAGTTGTCTGAAAATTTTCTATTATTAGTTTCAAATTTATGTAATTACTTTCTAACTTGAATGAAATTAAACTTCATTAGAGTAAATATTTTCCTTTATAAGTTAAGCACAAATTTTCTTTTGAGCTCTTTATAAGCCAACTATTCTATTTTCACACAACTACAAACTTCGACTTCTCTAAGTAGTCTCGTTTAAATATAAAAATATATATTGTTTCGCATTAAATTTTTATTTCAAAATTTTTATGAGACGGACATAAGGTTAGGAAAATTTCTAATCTGGTAATTTACTTTCATTGAATATTTAAATTTTCCTCACATTTTTCCAATATGGTTACAATATTCTTATTTGAAAATTTTCTAACGGGCCTAAAGTGTCATTCTTATTTTTATTAACAATTAAAATTTTCATTTAATATTGATTTTTAATTGAATTAATTTTCCTATAATTTTTTCTACATGAAAAGAAATTGCAATTAATTTCAATTTAGGTAATTTTTTTTTTTAGCTGTCTTCATTCATGTAATTTGTGTGAGAATTCATTCGGTCATACTTTACATGTGGGCCCAAAATGAGTTGCCCAAAATGGCTTCAAACCTTCACTTAACTATATTTGTATAGACAGTTAGACCCAATAGAGAGTTGGGTGGGCCACCCAACCCAAAGTGCTCTCTCTCTCTCTCTCTCTCTCTCTCTCTCTCTCTCACAGTTTCTTTGAATTTTGATTTTTTTTTAAATTTTTCTGCAAACCCTCTAGAATTTATTTTCCTTCTTGAAAAGATATTTTTTACATGGCAACACGTCAATGCCAAGTATGCAAGAAAAAATGAAAAACAAACACATGCTAAATTCTATCAAGTCACTTCAATATGTTAGGTCGTAAGCTCTGTCGGAATGACTTAATTGTATCGGATTCAAAACGTTTTGGATTTGATTGTGAAAATTCAAAGTTTTGGACTTGATTTCGCATTGGACCAAACGCTTAGGAATTTTGGCGGAGCTTTCCCCAGTCGTCAGTTATGCAACTTTTACAAAAATTCGCTTTAGGAAGTAGAAGGACTTCTATACCCCAAGATGATAGCGTGTAATTTCCTAGTGATCGAGATTGTTTTTTTTCTTCTGTTTTGCATTTCAAACTTCGGTTGAATCTTATCGAATTATTATGAATCTGAAGCCAATATCAACTTATGCTTAACATCGGGGCACGCTTGGGAAAAAGAAAAACAAATTTATGGATCAAGGCACATAAAAAAAAAAAAAAAAAAAAATCTATATAGATGATATTGTAAGACAGTTTTTGAGTTTTTTTTCTAAAAAAGAAAAAAAGATGAGTTTTTTATTTTTCTAAAAAAGAAAAAAGATTAGGTGGTTATGAAAATTTTTAACAGAGAGACTCTAATAATTTATGGATTTCTATAGCCGATCTATGATGATGAAACCTAAGTGAAATTTTTTGATTCGCTTAATATGGTTCTCGATGAAATTTTGAATTGATTGTTACGTGGTTCATCCTGAAAAAGGAGCACGACATCTGCGCATCAGATCGTATCTACAGTATTTATCCGATTTAACAAAAATATATCTGATCATAGGCCCGACAGTTCATGGGGCCAGCACAATTTTGTCGTGTATGCTTTTGTTCAGGGCGACATTGTCCAACTCACAATTTTGGCAATAATCTCGACTCAGTCAAAAGGTCCTAGCTTCACCTATTGATCACCTTTAATTGCAATTGCATGTTTCTCATGGAAGATGCATGATCATTCAGCCATCAGAATCCGACGGGAGAATTCCATAAAAGCTTCACTTACTACTGAAATGAACAATAATCTTTTTATAGCTATATATTTAAATCATCCACATTCACAAAGCCTTTTCATTCTTTCTCAAAATAACACAATTCTTTCCATATTCAAAATATATATCGATCTATCGATATTTTTGTTTGTGGCCTGTCGTGAGTGTGACAAACAAATTCATGTATGATTTTTTTTATAATTATTGTAAATTTAAATGGCATTTGTTTTGTGTTTGCTTTTGTTTTAAGCCAAAAAAGGAAAAAGGTGCCGTCTATATATGAACAACCAATCATGAAATAGCAAAATCCTACCTTACTTTGGAAAGATAGTGATGCCGATCTTAGGAAGATATCGATCTACAAATCCGAATAGAACAAGGAAACGGAATATATAATTCATATACTCTTCAATAAATTGTCCTTCTCATTCCTTGTAATATATATGTATATATGTATATATGTATATACAAGGCTGAACAGCCGCAGCAGACGGTCACTCCACCCTTGACGAGCATGGATGAACTTCCAGTAGCCCTTCTCTCCGACATCCTCTCCAGAGTCTCGAGCCAGTAGAGGCTACGGTACCGGTGCGTCTGCAAACGCTGGCGAGAAGTGGTCGATGATCCTACTTACGCAACTCGGTGCACCATGTAAAAGAACCCGTGTACCTATACCACGGGATTGAGAAAGAGTAGATCTATCTCCTGAAAATACACGAGGAAGCGGCGACACGCAAGGAAGCCAAGACGCAGATGATCGAGATAGCGCAATTCCCGGGTCTGAATGACTACAGGCTCCAGGGTGCCTGCAATGGCTTGCTCCTTTTTGCGCCCATCGCCTATCTCGGGAACAATCCTCAGCTCCTGATTAATCCCCTTACTAGCAAAATCCTGGAATTGCCAAGGGCACCCGATATTCCGCGACGTACGCCAGTTTATGGGTTCGGACTAGATTGCTCTATCAACACGTACAAGATGGTACAAATCAATACGATTGGCTATGATGAGAAGACTCGCACTTGCACAACGGGGGCAGCTAGAGTCTACGATTTTGACTTGTGTATGGACTCGTTAATAGTTTATATGGACTCGTCAATGGGAAGAGGTAGAGCTGTCCATGTCCATGGTGCTTGTGTATGGACTCGTCAATTATTCCAATGTAAAAGTTTATATATGAAGTTGGCTTTATCTACTTATTTTTATTAAAAAAATCCATATTCCTTTTTGGTCAATTTTGAAAAAAGACCTCATAATTGTGCATGGAAATTCATTTGATATATCTGGAAGAGGTTGAAGTACTAATAATTCAACAGCAGCACTACTACTAAAAAATGATAAAGATATTATGTTCGAGAAATTGATCTCAAAATTTCATCCACATCCTCGCAGTGAAAACCTTGAATTTCAAAAGATCTACAGCCCATTCGAAAGAGAGACCCATATCCATTTTTTCTAAACTAGTAAAGAACATTTCAAAAGATCTCAGAAAGCAGTTTTTTGCAGGAAGGAGATGAATGAATATTTTGGCTTTAGAGGAGAGATGACTTATAATTCTCTCTTGCAACGTAAGAACTTATGCAAGAACTCTGTTGTAGAATTATGAGACGTTGACGTAATAATTGTAAGACTGTCAAATAGAATTACACTTGCTGCATATGCAAGTCAATTCAGAATAAACTGAATTTCCCGTCTATTCTAACAAACTCACGACTCAGGCATCCCATTTGCCAACCCTTCACACATGAAGCTAAGAATGTCAATTTCCATGAAAGAGAGAGGGAGGTCTAAGACTGCATTGCTCAATACCGATGGCATTGCTGACATAGTGACTCGTGAGGAGCGGAGAGGATGATTTGGGGAAAGTACTATAACACGGAGGAATCAGTTCGCCGAAGGAGTGACAAAAGTGGTGCGAGGAGGCCGAGGAAGTGAGGAAAAAGTCCGAAGGCCTAGAGTGAGGTCTCCTCATCGGTTCGCCAGAGGAGTGGCCGAGGGATGAGGCAGAGCTGTCCATGTCCTTGGTGCGTGTATATGGACTCGTCAATACATTTAAAGAAATCTATTCCAATTTAGAAGTTTATATATAAAGTTGGCTTTGTCTACTTATTTTTATTAAAAAAATTCATATTCCTTTTATGCCCAATTTTGAAAACTATTAAAAAATGAATAACTAGACCTCATAATTGTGCAAGAAAATTCATTTGATATATTTGGAAGAGGTTGATGTACTAATCATTCAACAACAGTTCTACTGCTAAAAAATTATGGAGAGGAACATAAACAAAAAGACGAGTATCACCAACCAAAAAGAGTGTATCTTAGATGGTCAAGGACATGTTGGGATTCTGTTTGAGAAATCCATCCCAAAATTTCATCTACATACACGCAGTGAAAACCTCGAATTGTATGATGAGGTTAATGTAGTCAACAGCCCATTCGAAAGAGAGACCCGCATCCATTTTTTCTAAACTAGTAAAGAACATTCCAAAAGATACCCCGAAAAACAGTTTTTTTGTAGGAAGGAGATGAATGAGTATTTTGGCTTTAGAGGAGAGATGACTTATAATTCTCTCTTGCAATGTAACAATTATGCAAGAACTCTGTCGTAGAATTATGAGACGTTGACGTAATAATTGTAAGACCATCAAACAGAATTACACTTACTGCACGTGCAAGTCAACTCAAAACAAACTGAAATTCCCGCCTTTTCTAAATAACTCACGACTCAGGCATCCCATTTTCCCACCTTTCACACGTGAAGCTAAGGCTGCCCATTTCCACGAAAGAGAGATAGGGGTAAATGACCGCGTTGCTCGATACCAATGGCATTCCTAACATAGTGACTCGCAAGGCACGGAGAAGATGATTTGGGGAAAGTACTATAGCATGGAGGAATCGGTTCGCCGGAGGAGTAACGAAAGTGGTGCGAGGAGGCCGATGCAGTGAGGTAAAAGTGCTAAGGCCTAGAGGGAGGTCTCCTCATCGGTTCGCCGAAGGAGTGGCCGAGGGACGAGGCAGAGTTGTCCATGCCCATGGTGCTTGTGTATGGACTTGTAAATACATTTAAAGAAATCTATTCAAATTTAAAAGTTTATATATAAAGTTGGCTTTGTCTACTTATTTTTATTAAAAAAATTCGTATTCCTTTATGGCCAATTTTGAAAACTATTAAAAAATAAATAACTAGACCTCATAATTGTGCATGGAAATTGATTTGATATATTTGGAAGAGGTTGATGTATTAATCATTCAACATCAGCTCTACTGCTAAAAAATGATGGAGAGAGGAACATAAACAAAAAGACAAGTATCACCAACCTAAAAGCATGTATCTTAGATGGTCAAGGACATGTTGGGATTCTGTTCGAGAAATCGATCCCAAAATTTCACCTACATTCCTGCAGTGAAAACCTCGAATTGCATAATGAGGTTAATGCAATCAACAGACCATTTGAAAGAGAGACCCACATCCATTTTTTCTAAACTAGTAAAGAACATTCTAAAAGATACCTCGGAAAGTAGTTTTTTGCAAGAAGGAGATGAATGGGTATTTTGGCTTTAGAGGAGAGATGACTTATAATTCTCTCTTGCAACGTAAGAACTTATAAAAGAACTCTGTCGTAAAATTATGAGACGTTGACGTAATAATTGTAAGATGTCAAATAGGATTACACTAGCTGCACGTGCAAGTCAACTCAAAACAAATTGAAATTCCCGCCTTTTCTAAATAACTCACGACTCAGGCATCCCATTTTCCCACCCTTCACACGTGAAGCTAAGACTGCCCATTTCCACGAAAGAGAGAGGGAGGTAAATGACCGCGTTGCTCGATACCGATGGCATTGCTGACGTAGTGACTCGCAAGGCGTGGAGAGGATGATTTGGGGAAAGTACTATAGCACGGAGGAATTGATTCGCCGGAGGAGTGACGAAAGTGGTGCGAGAAGGCCGAGGCGGTGAGGTAAAAGTGCCAACGCCTAGAGGGAGGTCTCCTCATTGGTTCGCCGGAGGAGTGGCCGAGGGATGAGAAATAGCTGTCCATGTCCATGGTGCTTGTGTATGGACTCGTAAATACATTTAAAGAAATCTATTCAAATTTAAAAGTTTATATATAAAGTTGGCTTTGTCTACTTATTTTTAATAAAAAAATCCGTATTCCTTTTACGGCCAATTTTGAAAACTATTAAAAAATGAATAACTAGACCTCATAATTGTGCATGGAAATTGATTTGATATATTTGGAAGAGGTTGATGTACTAATCATTCAACAACAACTCTACTGCTAAAAAATGATGGAGAGAGGAACATAAACAAAAAGACAAGTATCACCAACCTAAAAGCGTGTATCTTAAATGGTCGAGGACATGTTGGGATTCTGTTCAAGAAATCGATCCCAAAATTTCATCTTCATCCCTGCAGTGAAAACCTCGAATTGCATGATAAGATTAATGCAGTCAACAGCCCATTCGAAAGAGAGACCCACATCCATTTTTTGTAAACTAGTAAAGAACATTCCAAAAGATACCTCGGAGCAGTTTTTTGCAGGAAGAAGATGAATGGGTATTTTGGCTTTAGAGGAGAGATGACTTATAATTCTCTCTTGCAACGTAAGAACTTATACAAGAACTCTGTTGTAGAATTATGAGACGTTGATGTAATAATTGTAAAACTGTCAAACAGAATTACACTTGCTGCACGTGCAAGTCTACTCAGAACAAACTGAAATTCCCCATTTTCTAAATAACTCACTGTATCCCATTTTCTCACCTTTCACACGTGAAGCTAAGATTGCCAATTTCCACGAAAGGGAGAGGGAGGTAAAAGATCGCGTTGCTCGATACCGATGGCATTACTGACGTAGTGACTCGCAAGGCGTGGAGAGGATGATTTGGGGGAAAGTACTATAGCACGGAGGAATCGGTTCGCCGGAGGAGTGACGAAAGTGGTGCGAGAAGGCCGAGGCGGTGAGGTAAAAGTGCCAACGCCTAGAGGGAGGTCTCCTCATTGGTTCGCCGGAGGAGTGGCCGAGGGATGAGAAATAGCTGTCCATGTCCATGGTGCTTGTGTATGGAATCGTAAATACATTTAAAGAAATCTATTTAAATTTAAAAGTTTATATATAAAGTTGGCTTTGTCTACTTATTTTTAATAAAAAAATTTGTATTCCTTTTACGGCCAATTTTGAAAACTATTAAAAAATGAATAACTAAACCTCATAATTGTGCATAGAAATTCATTTGATATATTTGGAAGAGGTTGATGTACTAATCATTCAACAGCAACTCTACTGCTAAAAAATGATGGAGAGAGGAACATATACAAAAACACAAGTATCACCAACTTAAAAGCGTGTATCTTAGATGGTCAAGGATATGTTGGGATTCTGTTTGAGAAATCGATACCAAAATTTCATCTACATCCCCACAGTGAAAACCTCGAATTGCATGATGAGGTTAATGCAGTCAACAGCCCATTAGAAAGAGAGACCCACATCCATTTTTTATAAACTAGTAAAGAACATTCCAAAAGATACCTCGGAAAGCAGTTTTTTGCAGGAATGAGATGAATGGGTGTTTTGGCTTTAGAGGAGAGATGACTTATAATTCTCTCTTGCAATGTAAAAACTTATGCAAGAACTCTGTCGTAAAATTATGAGACATTGATGTAATAATTGTAAGACTGTCAAATAGAATTACACTTGCTGCACATGCAAGTCAACTCAGAACAAACTGAAATTCCCCCCTTTTCTAAATAACTCACTGACTCAGACATCCCATTTTCCCACCCTTCACACGTGAAGCTAAGATTGCCAATTTCCACGAAAGGGAGAGGGAGGTAAAAGATCGCGTTGCTCGATACCGATGGCATTATTGACGTAGTGACTCACGAGGCGCGGAGAGGATGATTTAGGGGAAAGTACTATAGCACGGAGGAATCGGTTCGCCGGAGGAGTGACGAAAGTGGTGTGACGAGGCTGAGGCGGTAAGGTAAAAGTGCCAAGGCCTAAAGAGAGTTCTCCTCATCGATTCACCGGAGGAGTGGCCGAGGGATGAGGCATAGCTGTCCATGTCCATGGTGCTTGTGTATGGACTCGTCAATACATTTAATGAAATCCATTCAAATTTAAAAGTTTATATATTAAGTTGGATTTGTCTACTTATTTTTATTAAAAAATTCATATTCCTTTTACGGCCAATTTTAAAAACTATTAAAAAATGAATAACTAGACCTCATAATTGTGCATGGAAATTGATTTGATATATTTGGAAGAAGTTGATGTACTAATCATTCAACAGCAGCTCTACTGCTAAAAAATAATGGAGAGAGGAATATAAACAAAATGACGAGTATCACCATCCTAAAAGCGTGTATCTTAGATGGTCAAGGACATGTTGGGATTCTGTTGAGAAATCGATACCAAAATTTCATCTACATCCCCACAATAAAAACCTTGAATTGTATGATGAGGTTAATGCAGTCAACAGCTCATTAGAAAGAGAGACTCACATCCATTTTTTCTAAACTAATAAATAACATTCCAAAAGATACCTCGGAAAGCAATTTTTTGCAAGAAGGAGATGCATGGGTATTTTTGTTTTAGAGAAGAGATGACTTATAATTCTCTCTTACAACGTAAGAACTTATACAAGAACTCTGTCGTAGAATTATGAGACGTTGATGTAATAATTGTAAGACTGTTAAACATAATTACACTTATTGCACATGCAAGTCAACTCAAAACAAACTAAAATTACCGCATTTTCTAAATAACTCATGACTCAGGCATCCCATTTGCTCACCCTTCACACGTGAAGCTAAAACTGCCAATTTCCACGAAAGGGTAAAAGACCGCGTTGCTCGATACCGATGACTCGCGAGGTGCGAAGAGGATGATTGTGGGGAAAGTACTATAGCACGGAGGAATTGGTTCGCCGGATAAGTGACGAAAGTGGTGCGAGGAGGCCGAGGCGGTGAGGTAAAAGTGCCAAGGCCTAGAGGTAGGTCTCCTCATTGATTCACCAGAGGAGTGGCCGAGGAATGAGGCATAGCTGTCCATGTCCATGGTACTTGTGTATAGACTTGTAAATACATTTAAAGAAATCTATTCAAATTTAAAAGTTTATATATAACGTTGGCTTTGTCTACTTATTTTTTTTTAAAAAAATCGTATTCCTTTTATGGCCAATTTTGAAAACTATTAAAAAAATGAATAACTAGACCTCATAATTGTGCATGGAAATTGATTTGATATATTTGGAAGACGTTGATGTACTAATCGTTCAACAGTAGCTCTACTGCTAAAAAATATGGAGAGAGGAACATAAACAAAAAGATGAGTATCACCAACCTAAAAGCGTGTATCTTAGATGGTCAAAGACATGTTCGGATTCTGTTTGAGAAATCGATCCCAAAATTTCATCTACATCCCCACAGTGAAAACCTTGAATTGCATGATGAGGTTAATGCAGTCAACAACCCATTCGAAAGAGAGACCCACATCCATTTTTTCTAAACTAGTAAATAACATTCCAAAAGATACCTCGGAAATCAGTTTTTTGTAGGAATGAGATGAATGGATATTTTGACTTTAGGGGAGAGATGACTTATAATTCTCTCTAGCAACGTAAGAACTTATGCAAGAACTCTGTCGTAGAATTATGAGACGTTGACGTATTAATTGTAAGACCATCAAACGGAATTACACTTGTTGCATGTGCAAGTCAACTGAGAACAAACTCAAATTCCCGCCTTTTTTTAACAAACTCACGACTCAGGCATCCCATTTGCCCACCCTTCACATGTGAAGCTAAGACTGTCAATTTTCACGAAAGAGAGAGGGAGGTAAAAGACCGCGTTGCTCGATACTGATGGCATTACTGACGTAGTGACTCGTGAGGCGCGGAGATAATGATTTGGAACAAGTACTATAACACGGATGAATCGGTTCGCCAGAGGAGTGACGAAAGTGGTGCGACGAGGCCGAGGCGGTGAGGTAAAAGTGCGAAGGCCTAGAGGGAGGTCTCCTCATCGATTCGCCAAAGGAGTGGCCGAGGGATGAGGCAGAGCTGTCCATGTCCACGGTGCTTGTGTATGGACTTGTCAATACATTTAAAGAAATCTATTCCAATTTAGAAGTTTAAATATAAAGTTGGCTTTGTCTACTTATTTTTTAAAAAAATCGTATTTCTTTTATGGCCAATTTTGAAAACTATTAAAAAATGAATAACTAGGCCTCATAATTGTGCATGGAAATTCATTTGATATATTTGGAGGAGGTTGATGTACTAATCATTCAACAGCAGCACTACTGCTAAAAAATGGAGAGAGGAACATAAACAAAAAGACGTGTATCACCAATCTAAAAGCGTGTATCTTAGATGGTCAAGGACATGTTGGGATTCTGTTTGAGAAATCGATCCCAAAATTTCATCTACATCCCCGCAGTGAAAACCTTGAATTGCATGATGAACTTAATGCAGTTAACAGCCCAGTCGAAAGAGAGACCAATATCCATTTTTTCTAAACTAGTAAAGAACATTCCTAAAGATACTTTAGTTTTTTTGCAGGAAGGAGATGAATGGGTATACTGGCTTTAGAGGAGAGATGACTTATAATTATCTCTTGCAATGTAAGAACTTATGCAAAAACTCTATCGTAGAATTATCAAACATTGACGTAATAATTGTAAGACTGTCAAACAAAATTACACTTGCTACACGTGCAAGTCAACTAAGAACAAACTAAATTTCACGCCTATTCTAACAAACTCACGACTCAAGCATCCCATTTGCCAACCCTTCACACGTGAAGCTAAGACTACCCATTTCCACGAAAGAGAGAGGGAGGTAAAAGACCACATTGCTTGATACCGATGGCATTGCTGATGTAGTGACTCGCGAGACACGGAGAGGATAATTTGGTGAAAGTATTATAGCACGGAAGAATCGGTTTGCTGGAGGAGTGACGAAAGTGGTGCGAGGAGGCCGAGGCGGTGAGATAAAAGTGCGAAGGCCTAGAGGGAGGTCTCCTCATCGGTTCGCTGGAGGAGACCTCAAAATTGTGCATGGAAATTGATTTGATATATTTGGAAGAGTTTGATGTACTAATCATTCAACATCAGCTCTACTGCTAAAAAATGATGAAGAGAGGAACATAAACAAAAAGACGAGAATCACCAACCTAAAAGCATGTATCTTAGATGGTCAAGGACATGTTCAGATTCTGTTCGAGAAATCGATCCCAAAATTTCATCTACATCCCCGCAGTGAAAACCTCGAATTGCATGATGAGGTTAATGCAGTCAACAGCGCATTTGAAAGAGAGACCCATATCCATTTTTTGTAAACTAGTAAAGAACATTCCAAAAGATACCTTGAGAAAGCAGTTTTTTTGCAGGAAGGAGATGAATGGGTATTTAGAGGAGAGATGACTTATAATTCTCTCTTGCAACGTAAGAACTTATGCAAGAACTCTATCGTAGAATTATGAGACGTTGACGTAATAATTGTAAGACTGTCAAATAGAATTACACTTGTTGCACATGCAAGTCAACTCAGAACAAACTGAAATTCTCGACTTTTCTAACAAATTCACGACTCAGGCATCCTATTTGTCCATTCTTCACATGTGAAGCTAAGATTGCCAATTTCCACGAAAGAGAGAGGGAGGTAAAAGACCGCATTGCTGACGTAGTTGACTCGCGAGGCGCGGAGAGGATGATTTGGGGAAAGTACTATAGCACGGAGGAATCAGTTCGCCGGAGGAGTGATGAAAGTGGTGTGACGAGGCCAAGGCGATGAGGTAAAAGTGCGAAGTCCTAGAGGGAGGTCTCCTCATCAGTTCGCCGAAGAAGTGGCCGAGGGACGAGGCAGAGCTGTCCATGTCCATGGTGCTTGTGTATGGACTCGTAAATATATTTAAAGAAATCTATTCAAATTTAAAAGTTTATATATAAAGTTGGCTTTGTCTATTTATTTTTATTAAAAAAATTCGTATTCCTTTTATGACCAATTTTGAAAACTATTAAAAAATTAATAACTAGACCTCATAATTGTTCATGGAAATTCATTTGATATATTTGGAAGAGGTTGATGTACTAATCATTCAATAGCAACTCTACTGCTAAAAGATGATGGAGAGAGGAACAAAAACAAAAAGACAAGTATCACCAACCTCAAGCGTGTATCTATGATGGTCAAGGACATGTCGGGATTCTGTTCGAGAAATCAATCCCAAAATTTCATCTACATCCTCGCAGTGAAAACCTCGAATCGCATGATGAGGTTAATAATGTTAACAGCCCATTCGAAAGAGAGACCCATATCCATTTTTTCTAAACTAGTAAAGAACATTTGAAAGGATACCTCGAAAAGCAGTTTTTTGTAGGAAGGAGATGAATGGGTATACTGTTTTAGAGGAGAGATGACTTATTATTCTCTCTTGCAACATAAGAACTTATGCAAGAACTGTCGTAGAATTATGAGACGTTGACGTAATAATTGTAAGACTGGCAAACAGAATTACACTTGCTGCATGTGCAAGTCAACTCAGAACAAACCGAATTTCCCGCCTATTCTAACAAACTCACGACTCAAGCATCCCATTTGCCAACCCTTCACACGTGAAGCTAAGACTGGCAATTTCCACGAAAGAGAGAGGGAGGTAAAAGATCGCATTGCTCGATACCGATGGCATTGCTGATGTAGTGACTCGCGAGGCGTGGAGAGGATGATTTGGTGAAAGTACTATAGCACGGAGGAATCGGTTCGCTGAAGGAGTGACGAAAGTGGTGCGACTTAGTTGAAGCAGTGAGGTAAAGGTGCGAAGGCCTAGAGGGAGGTCTCCTCATCGGTTCGCCGGAGGAGTGGCCGGGGGACGAAGCAGAGCTGTTCATGTCCATGGTGCTTGTGTATGGACTCATCAATACATTTAATGAAATCCATTCCAATTTAAAAGTTTATGTATAGAGTTTGCTTTGTCTACTTATTTTTATTAAAAAAATTCGTATTCCTTTTATGGCCAATTTTGAAAACTATTAAAAATTAATAACTAGATCTCATAATCGTGCATGGAAATTCATTTGATATATGTTCGTAAAATTCTAAACGCAAGCAAACGTGTCAAACAAGTAATATAATGATGAGAAAGAGTATCGTTCCATAGAGATCGATGATTAAAAAAAACTAATTAAATACTAAAATAGATTAATTCTAAAATTTATCTAACAGATCAAAATATAATTGAGAATAAATTAAAAACAAAATTTGTAGACTAAATGCAGTAAATCAATCAAATAAATATGTTAGAGCATCCGATTTCACCATAACCATTAGATATGACTTTCAAATTGTTATGAGTACAAGAACGATATCAAACATGTGATAGCAGAATTTCCTAACCTATTTACTATCCTATCTCTAGGTATAGTAAACCTACTCAGTTTATTAATCCACCATATCTCTATGTGAATTAAAATAAACATGAGTGTATTAAAAATTATGAATATTCCCGGCTTACAATGAGTCTTTTGGATCATCTTATCACCGAAAGCTATACAAATAATGCAGTATATCTCTATTCACGTTTAATTCATGGTTATATATTATAAAGAGCAATTGCATATCATCACTTCTTAGTCTCAAACATACACATCAGATCATTCAAATCACTTAAAAGCATTATGCACAATAATATATAACTCACATGAATGAAATCAATTGCAAACATAAAAATCATGAAATTCACATCATCATGATAAGGCTATATCGTATCTCTAACAAAAGAAAATTAGAACATAGCAGATGAAAAAATAAAAATAAAATTAAACTCAGCATCTTAAATCAAAGAATAAGAATTTTGTCACCACTTTTGTCTTATCTTCAAAATACTTAAAAAAACTCTCAGAATAATAAAAAATGATCTAACAAAAACCTAGTTGCTCTCTCTCTCTCTCTTTCTCTCTCTCTCTCTCTCTTTATTCTCCTCTTTATAGGATATATCCAAGATCCTTATCTCCAAGCAATTGTGCACAAAATCAAGGAGTAAATCAGAGGAGTTTTGATTTAATATCTATCCCCACTGCTGCTTGATTTAAATTCCTTAGTTTTGCCATATTTTTCCTTATCTTCTCTATATATCATTATTCTGCATAAATAAGGAAAATTCAAATAATCATAAGGAAATCCAAATATTTTCTCTTAGATATTGTATTAATTGTTGCCTAAAATTGGTAAAATAACTTTATTTTTATAGAGTTATCAATATATTTGGAAGAGGTTGATGTACTAATCATTCAACAGTTGCTAAAAAATAATGGAGAAAGGAACATAAACAAAAAGACGAGTATCACCAACCTCAAAGCGTGTATCTTTGATGGTCCAGGACATGTTGGGATTCTGTTCGAAAAATCGATCCCAAAATTTCATTTATATCCCCGCAGTGAAAACCTCGAATCGCATGATGAGGTTAATGCAGTCAACAGCGCATTCAAAAGAGAGACCCATATCCATTTTTTCTAAACTAGTAAAGAACATTTGAAAAGATACCCAGTTTTTTGTAGGAATACTAGCTTTAGAGTAGGGATGCCTTATAATTCTCTCTTGCAACGTAAGGACTTATGCAAGAACTCTGTCGTAGAATTATGAGACGTTGACGTAATAATTGTAAGACTGTCAAATAGAATTATACTTGCTGCACGTGCAAGTCAACTCAAAACAAACTAAATTTCCCACCTATTCTAACAAACTCACGACTCAGGCATCCCATTTGCCAACTCTTCACACGTGAAGCTAAGACTGCCAATTTCTACGAAAGAGAGAGGGAGGTAAAAGACCGCATTGCTCGATACCAATGGCATTGTTGACGTAGTGACTCGCGAATCGCAGAGAGGATGATTTGGAGAAAGTACTATAGCATGAAGGAATTAGTTCACCGGAGGAGTGACGAAAGTGGTGCGAGGAGGCCAAGGCAGTGAGGTAAAAGTGCCAAGGCCTAGAGGGAGGTCTCCTCATCGATTCGCCAAAGGAGTGGTCTAGGGACGAGGCAAAGCTATCCATGTCCATGGTGCTTGTGTATGGACTCATCAATACATTTAAAGAAATCTATTCCAATTTAAAAGTTTATATATTGAGTTGGCTTTGTCTACTTATTTTTATTAAAAAAAATTCATATTCCTTTTATGGCCAATTTTGAAAACTATTAAAAATGAATAACTTGACCTCATAATTATGCATGGAAATTGATTTGATATATTTGGAAGAGGTTGATGTACTAATCATTCAACAGCAGCTCTACTGCTAAAAAATAATGGAGAGAGGAACATAAACAAAAAGACGAGTATCACCAACCTCAAAGTGTGTATCTTTGATGGTCAAGGACATGTTGGGATTCTGTTCGAGAAATCGATCCCAAAATTTCATCTACATCCCTACAATGAAAACCTCAAATCGCATGATGAGGTTAATGCAGTCAACAGCGCATTCGAAAGAGAGACTCATATCTATTTTTTCTAAACTAGTAAAGAACATTCGAAAAGATGCCTCGAAAAGCAGTGTTTTGCAGGAAAGAGATGAATGGGTATACTAGCTTTAGAGTAGGGATGCCTTATAATTCTCTCTTGCAACGTAAGGACTTATGCAAGAACTCTATCGTAGAATTATGAG
Organism: Eucalyptus cloeziana; assembly: GCA_014182715.1. Taxonomy (NCBI): domain Eukaryota; kingdom Viridiplantae; phylum Streptophyta; class Magnoliopsida; order Myrtales; family Myrtaceae; genus Eucalyptus; species Eucalyptus cloeziana. Next base: position 14,473,455 of record CM024644.1, on the reverse strand, counting down.
ACCTTGACGTAATAATTGTAAGACTGTCAAACAGAATTACCTTGATGCACGTGTAAGTCAACTCAGAACAAATTGAATTTCTCGCCTAGTCTAACAAACTCACGACTCAGGCATCCCATTTGCCAACTCTTCACACGTGAAGCTAAGATTGCCAATTTCCACGAAAGAGAGAGGGAGGTAAAAGACTGCATTGCTCGATACCGATGGCATTGCTGACGTAGTGACTCGCAAGGCGTAGAGAGGATGATTTGGGGAAGTACTATAGCACGGAGGAATCGGTTTGCTGAAGGAGTGACAAAAGTTGTGTGAGGAGGCCAAGGCAATGAGGTAAAAGTGCGAGGGCCTAGGGGGAGGTCTCCTCATCGTTTGCTGGAGGAGTGGCCAAGGAACGAGGCAAAGCTGTCCATATCCATGGTGCTTGTGTATGGACTCGTCAATACATTTAAAGAAATCTATTCCAATTTAAAAGTTTATATACAAAGTTGGCTTTGTCTACTTATTTTTATTAAAAAAAATTGTATTCCTTTTATGGCCAATTTTGAAAATTACTAACTTTGACTAGTTACTACTAGAATTCCAGTTAACTAATATTTCCACCGATTCCGGGGGCATTCACATGATAGTTCTCTATTTCATGATATTATACACCGGTGGTGGTAATTTCATAAGTGCATGTAAATTTATGTTTGAATCGAAAAGTATTCACTCTCTTCTTAAACAAGTTATTGCCTTAAAGGCGATCAATGTAGACTCGAGTTTATACTTGGACGTTGATCACGTGGATACCGTGTGACGAACGATTTTGATTGCATTGATTCATGGACACGAATTGGACGATGCTTTCTATTTTTATTGAGTCAATATTTATTTGGTCGGAGCCTATTTGATATAGTATTTTTATGATGATTATAACCATGATCAAGGCGGATCTAGACGTTGAATCTTCGGGGAGCCTACATGATGTACCCAATTTTTCGTGTTAAAAAGGTTTTTGGATTGTTTCTTGCTTGGTAATGTTTCATCGCCCAAGTTCAAGAGTCTTCCTTAATAATCAGACTTAGGTCTAGCTTTGCTGGATATTAATAAGCAAAACTTGAACTTTTACAATAATGTATTCCCTCCCGTGGTTAAGTTGAAAAAACTAAAATGCAACTTTTTATAAGATTAACCAAAAAATATATAAAAATTTTACTATGTAGAGAAATGATATATTTAGAGGAAATTTACAAAAATACAAAAAAAAAAAAATCATATAGTTACGGTAATAGTTGAAGTAGGAAAAAGCAAGAGATAAAATCTATTGAAATTACGGGTTAAGACATTAAGAGAAGAGAAAGAGGGGGTACACCAATTATAAGTTGGTTACGGAGAGTAGTGGACAGTTTCACGAGGAAATGCTCTAGCTAGACCCGTCAAATGGGTGGGTCGGGTTGGGTTTGGGTTTGGGTTGGGTCGAAAATAGATCGACTCATATTTAACCCGTTTTGACTCATATTCAAGTAGTATAAATCAAGTGACCCATACCCGATCCGACCCATATCCGACACATACCTTATCCGACCTGTATTGCTAAAACTTATTAATATTCTAGGAAAACCCACCTCTACCATATGCTAATTGGATTAAAACTTCAAATTAAATTAAAAATAGTAAATAAAATAAAAAATAAAAGTTAAAAAAAAAAACCTATAAATTGAAATATTTATAAAGAATTAGACAATGCACATGCTTCTCTTATTTGAAGTGAACATACTATTGAATAACTAAAAAGCGTAACATGAAATTTTTTTAACTAAACCTAAAAAGCTTATTTTTATGATTTTTTTAATAAAAAAAGTATTGTTAAAACATTTTTATGCAATACAATTTTTTTAACAATTTTTATGCAATACAAATTTAATTGAAAATTTTTATAATTCTTTTAAAAACATAATTTTTTATTTTTAATAATTATTTTCTCTTTTTCTCTTTTCTTTTTTTCTTCTTCTTCGACCACGACTACGGCCAGCGATCGGCCACAGGCGAGATCGAGCTCGCCAGCGTCGGGCGGGGCTCGATCTTGCCGATCCGGCGAGGCTGAGGCCCCGCCCGACGCCAACGAGCTCGAGTCTCACCTGATGTTAGCAAGCTCGAGTCTCGCTAGATCCGGTGAGGCGAGAGGCCCCGCCCGACGCCGGTGAGCTCGAGTCTCGCCAGATCCAACGAGGCTTGACCTTGCCACGAGCTCGCCGACGTCGGGCTATCGCCGCCTAAGGAAGGAAGAAAAAAAAGAAAAAAAAAAGAAAAAGGAAAAGAAAAGAAAATTGAAATATGAAAAATAATTATAATTTTGATTTTTTATAAAAAAAATATTTTTATAAAATTAAAGAGTGAAAGTCATGGATTTAAAGTGTGTTTCATAATAATCCATTCATACTCATTTTTTTTTTTGTGCTTTATTTTCTCAGATCCATTTTTAATTTATATTTAATTTTCACTTGACTTATATATTATTCATTTAACTAAAAATAGGTTATAATATGAATTTATGACTCATTTTGCTAGCTCTAACTCTAGCGAGGTCGCCCCTGCGATGGTGGTGCGTCTACAAGCGTCGGCGAGGGGTCGTCGATGATTCCGACTCCCGCAGCTGGTTGCCCCGCGTAAAAGAAGTTGTGTTCATGATTAGTCTAGCCTTGTCTGGTCCCTTATCCTCTGCAGAGATTCCAGCTTTTGTCGGTCTAGCAAGTAGATATTTTGTTGAAAGTCGGTTCATTGACCGACGTAACACCCTATAAATAGGGGCTGTCACCTCTCTCGTCTGGCGTGTGAAGTGTGTGTAGCGTGATGGTGATAGTGCGTGCGTGCGTGCGTGCGGATAGTGCAGAGGAGTGACGTGAGTGACGTGAGTGACGTGTGTGTCGTCTGTGAAGTTGAGTGCGTGAGTGACCTTTGAGAAGTGAGGTAAGTGGGCGTGAGTATAGCGGCGTGAAGAGTTTGTAGTAGCTTTTGTGAAGGAGTATTTATTTTACTTGCTTCTCAACATAATCCTCATCTGAATGGAACGAGGAAACGGAATATATTATTCAGAAACTCTCAATAAATATTCATCTCATTCCTTGTAATGGATCTACGGCGCCGAACATCCTCAGCAGACGGCGGCGCCGCCACCGTTGATGAGCATGGATGAACTTCCATTGGCCAGCCTCTCCGACATCCCCTCCAGGGCCCTGGGCTAGTCGCTGCTGTGCTACTGGAGCGTCTGCAAGCGGTGGTGAGAAGTCATAGATGATTCCTACTTCGGCAACTCATTGCACCGCTTAAAGGGGCGAGCGGTTCTATACTGCGAGTATAAAAAAGAGGAGATCTATGTCATGAAGATACATGAGGAAGCGCCGGCGGCGGCACAGATCGAGCTAGGTAAATTCCCGGAAATGGGAGGCTACGCGATTCAAGGTACCTGTAATGGCTTGCTCCTTTTCGGGCACAGCACTGATGCCAAGAATAATCCTGAGCTCCTGATCAATCCCTTTACTCGAGAAGTTCTTAAATAGCCGAGAGCACACCCGATCTTTCGCCGGACATGTCCGTTTATGGGCTGGGGTTCGCTCGCACTACCAACGCATACAAGATGGTAAAAATCGATGCGGTAAGAAGACCCGCACCAGCACGATGGGAGCTCGAATCTACGATTTCAACAAGCGATCACCGCACCAGTCCTTGTCGCTATTTCGTCTTTGCTTCCGGAGCTCTGAACTGGTTCCTGAAGACCAACTCGTTGTCGTTCTGGCAGCTGGCGGGGGCAGTGCTCTCTTTTGACCTCGCCAAGGAGGAGTTCAGCTTCATCCCGATCCCGGACGACTTCTCCGAATGGGGCGACTTCAGCGGGGGGACGCAAATACAGGAGCTGGGGGGATCGCTGGCGCTGGTACATCGTCCGGACCGCACATCGACGTGTGGGTGCTTAGGGACGACGCGAGATGAGAGTGGACCAGGAAATGTTGGATCGAGCCGCCGTGCAACAATGGCGGCCATCACTAGGTAGGCCCGTACAAGCGCGACAAGCTGATACTCCATCGCATGGGGAACGTGTCTTCGTACGATGTGAACGAGGATAGATTCACGAGTTGTTGGACTGAGGCAGATCCTTGTTATGCGCTTTTCTGGTACGAGCCCCTAAGCCTCATTTCTTTCATGTATGATGACACCAATGGAATTTAAGAACACAAATGATAATTATTCTGTTTGAAAAATTAATTTTTGTAGACCCATATAGGTGCGACAAACCGATTCTCCATCACATGGGGAACGTGTATTTGTACCATCCATTGGACCGAGGCCGATTACGTGCTTCTCTGGTACAAGACCTAAGCCTTGTTTCTTTCGAGTATGGTGATGCCACTCGACTTTAATTGTTCTCTAAGTTAGACACTACAACTTGTTCTTTCGTCATCCATTGATACATCTTACTAAAACTCTGAGCCCCTATTCTTGCTTTTTTATTATCTTTCCGGGGTATTTTTAATAATCTACGTGGCGATAGTAAAGAATAAAGAATGCGCGACCAGCATCCTGAAAACCACATACTTGTAATTAAATTTAAAAAAAAAAAAAAAAAAAAAACAGAAGTTCGACAAAGTCAAGTTGCACATTCCATGTTATCCCATCTAAATAGCCCTGTCGCCTTCTCAGCGGCCTTGTCCAAATTTGTCTTTGCTTCCGGAGCTTTGAACATTGCCAAACATCCTGTGGACGACAACGGCGATGCTCTCTTTCACCTTGCCAATGAGGAATTCAGCTCGATCCTGATCCTCGATGATATCTACGGAGCCAGCAGCCCCAATATATGGTGTTGGCGCGCCTGAATGCATGAGCTGGGAGGATCCCCGGCCTGGCGTTGTTCCATTATTCGAACACGATACTCATTCACGCATGGTTGCTCAAGGACTCTACCAGCGGAGAGTGGACCAAGAAATACAGGATGGACATGGCTGGTGAATATTACTGTGTGGCAGGCTCGTTCAAACGCGACAAGCGGATCCTCCCTCGCTGGAGGGATATGTATCTGTCTGACGTCGACAAGTATAGATTCGCGACATCGTGCCTCGTTATTATCATGGGCTTTCCTGGTGTAAGACCCTAAGCCTTGTTTCTCTAAATAGGCTCTTAATTGTTTTCCGTCTGTTCTTTTCTCATCCGCAAATACATTTAAGTTAAACATGAGCACCTCCGGTTAATTGTCTTTTACTTAATATTTCGAAAAATCTCAAACTGATACACAAAATAAAAAATTTAATCTAAATTAATTTTTTTGACCAAAAAAAAAAATGAAGAGGTAACTATGTCATGGTAGACATAATTTAGGATTTTTGGTAATTTTTTTCCCTATGATATAAGATAATCATATTTTTCTTTGTTGAGTCATAATCATACTTTAACGAGATTTATATAATGAATAACTATTGTCCTTGAATTTCTCAAAAACACTATATATAGATAGATATACTCAAATCTTCATATAACATGTGTATTCTTTCTCAAAATAACATAACAAACTTTTTATCCCTTGCTTAATCTACATATTGGTTCGTGCACTTGACGTTTTTCTTTTGATCTGAAAATTCGAAACTTTCTCGTTGATGCGCAAATTCATGCATGGTTAATCCATAACTATGAGAAATTTAAATAGAATTTGTTTGATTTTGCTGCTGCTTAAGGGGAAAAAAAACATGTGAACAGCCAATCATGAAGTAGCAGAATCCAATCAGATTTTGGGAAGATAGCGGTGCTCTCGATCTTAAAGCATGTTGAGGAAGGTTTTGTGTATCCACAAAGGTCTACCCCCTTCCACAACTGATCCAAGATAAACCTCAACAATTTCCCAATCACATATCGGGCTTAGGTTGGAGACCGCCGCAACAATCCTAGAGTTGGGGACTACTGCTATTATTTTGAACCTCCCTTATTCCAAAAACTAGTTCAAAGAACGATACTTTCCCTCATACTTATAAATTGATCAGTTATCCCAAACAGGACGATCCTTATCTGAATGAAAATCAAGGAAAACAGAATATAGAAATTCAAATACTCTTAATAGATAATATTTTTCTCATTCCTCGTACAACATATATATACAGTGCTGAACAGCCTCAGCAGATGGTGGCTCCATTGTGATGAGCATGGATGAACTTCCGATAGCCATTCTGTCCGACATCTTCTCCTGAGTGTCGAGGGAGTCCCTACTGCAATACTAGCGCGTCGACAAGCATTGGTGAAAAGTTGTCGATGATTCCTACTTCTGCAACTCATTGCATCGCGTAAAAGAATTCGTGTTGCCGTACCATGAGATTAAGGAAGACAAGATTTATCTCCCGAAGGCGCACGAGGAAGCGCCAAGGAAGATGATCCAGATAACGAAATTCCCAGGATTGAAAGACTTTCTGCCCCGAGGCACCCGCAATGTCAAGAATCCTGAGCTCCTGATTAATCCCCGTGCTAAAGAAATCCTGAGATTGCCAAGGGCTCCCGATCTCCAGTTAGACATATCTGTCTATCAACATGTACAAGATGGTACAAATCAATGCAATTGGCTATGATGAGGGGGTAAGTATACTAGAAGTGTCAAAAGTTGTGTATGGCTTTCACTTTGATATTAAAAAATTGTGTACGTTCACTTCGATACTAAAAGTTCCGCTGGCTCACATAAATGCCAAATCGGAGAAAAAATGATCACTTAAGTACCTCTAGCTATAAATTCCGGCCAAACTTTTATGTATTTTTTTATTTAAAAACCAAGTCCAACATGGATTATGATGTGGCTATACTCTTCATAAACAATGCCGTATGAGAAAGAATCCTTCAATACACTTTTTCATTTTCCGGGAAAATTTGTAGAGAGAAGGAAAAAGAGAGGGAAAGAAGAAAAGAGGGAGATTGAAGAACGCTTGAACCGAATCGAAGCCGAGAATAGGAAGGAAGGGAGGGAGGGAGAGAGGGCTTGATGAAATTTTTACAATCATGTTTTCTCCCCCGTGATTGAGTTGAAAAACATAAAATGCAACTTTTTATATAAAAGTTTTACAATGTAGAGAAGCGATATCCCCAGCGAAAATGTATAATAATACAAAATAAAAAAATTCATATATTTAGGGTAATAATTTAAGTAGGTCAAAGCGAGAAATAAAATCTGATGAAATTACGAGTTAAGACATTTGTGAGGAGAGAAAGGGGTACACCAACTCGGAGGTGGGAGAGCCCTAGGGTTCTTTTGGTCATTTTCTTCAAATTTATCTACCAATTTCAGCTTTCAGGCTCAAAAACACATTTCCTATATTTACTAGAGGCCTAGTAAATATTATTTTTGTGGGATTCTCCGCATCCACCTATTACATTTAAAGTGCACGAATGATGAAGATGATATTATTAAATTGATTTAGGAAGTGCACGGACGATAAAGAGGACACTTTTTAAACGGTGATTCTGAAGAGGATTTAACGTGATTACAAAATTTTTAATTATTCGAGGTTGTTATTAGGATATGTGGATTTTTAAAATCAATCTGCGATGATAAAATTACGTGAAAATTTTTTGGTCGGCCTATATGGTTCTGGATATAGGTAATTGATGACTTTTAATGAAATTCTATTTTTTTTTTTAACAAAGGTTGTGGACTACCAACTTTTTTGCTACAAGAAAACTTCATTAATACTCGCAATCACCAATATTTATTGATCTACCAATTTTATTTTATTTTTTACATTTTGTTTAGTCCATTCTCGCGGTTCACGCTCTGACTTATTCTTGTGATCTGAAAATCCGAAACTTTCGCATGGACACACCAACTTGTGTACGATTTATTCATAATAATTGTAGATTTAATAAGTACTTGTTTTTTTTATTTTCTTTTTCTTAAGGGAAAAAAAAGACGCGCCATGTCTATATATGAATAATCAATCGTGAAGTAGCAGAATCCAACCAAATTTTGGAAAGATAGCAATGCTGCCGATCTTAACGCATATTGACGAAGATGATGAACGATATCGATCTCTATGTATCTACAGAGGACAATCCTCATCTGAGTAGAACAAGGAAATGGAATATATATATTCTCATACTCTTTAATAAATAATCCTTCTCATTTCTTATATATATAGCCGCAGCAGACGGTGGCGCTACCCTTGATGAGCATGGATGAACTTCCAGCGGCCCTCCTCTCCGACATCCTCTCCAGAGTCTCGAGCCGGTCACTGATACGGCACCGGTGCATCTGCAAGCGCTGGCGAGAAGTCGTCGATGATTCCTACTCCCGCAACACGGGAAAAGAACTGCTGTGCCATTAGATTGAGGAAGGGAAGATCTATCTCCTGGACGAACAAGAGGAAGCGACGAAGATGACCCGGATAGCGAAATTCCCGGGACTAAAAGACTACATCTTCCAAGGTGCCTGCGATGGCTTGCTCTTTTTCGCGCACAAGGCCGATGTCAAGAATAATCCTGATCTCCTGCTTAATCCCCTCACTAAAGAAATCCTGAGATTGCCGAGAGCTCCTGATTTTCAGCCACACAAGTCGGTTTATGGGCTCGGGTTCGACCGCTCTACCAACACGTACAAGATGGTACAAATGGATGAAATCGACTTGGATGAGGAGACTCGCACCTGCACGGTGAGGGCTCGAATCTACGATTTCGAGAAGTGATCATGGAGGATCTGCAGAGCCCCGCCGCCGCCTTCTTCTCACAGCCCTCAACCTGATGGTGCTTTCGTCTTTGCTTCCAGAGCTGGCTGTACTTTCGTCTTTGCTTCCGGAGCTTTGTACTGGTTCCTATACGAATACTCGCCATCAGGCGGCACGTTGGCCCGGGCAATGCTCTCTTTTGACCTCATCCGGGAGGAATTCAGCCCGATCCCAATACCGGATGGCCTCCTCCGTGATGTCCTGCACATGCACGAGCTGGAAGGATCGCTGGCGCTGGTCCATTATCCGAAGGAGGCGCACATCGACGTGTGGGTGCTCGAGGACTACAGGAGAAGAGAGTGGACAAGGAAACACAGGATCCGGGCCCCGTGCGCCGGCGGGGAAGGCCGCTTCCACGTTGGAGGCCAGCACAACAAACTCGACAAGCTGATCCTCCTCCGTCACCGGACGGACAAGGAGTTGATTGCGTACGATGTCAACGAGGATAGATTCACGAGGCTTGACACCGCACCTGCTTATTCCTGGAGGCATGAGTGGTGTGCATCTCTAAGCTTTGTTTCTCTCAAGCGACTTAGCGACGAAACCGACTCATTCATTGATTGATGTCCGCTAGACTCTAATGAAATTCCGTTTGTTCTTTTCTCGTACGTTGAATACCATCAAAAAAAAAAAAAAAACCTCAAGCACCTATTTTTTAGGCTGCTCCTTATTATCTTTAATAGTGGTAGGATAAACCTGTCGAGTTGCAAGTTCCAAAAATTGAGGAACCTAGTTCAATGGTTAAAGATTCTAGATTGGTGGAATCTAAAACTTGTAATCTAAAATCTGAAATAAGTTTTTGTACTTTTCTTAATTTATGTTTTCATATTATCTTGCAATATTCCATTTGATGATAGTGTATAATCTAAAACCACTAGTCTGAACTTTTATTTTATGATTACAATTTTTACTTTGTTAATGTTTCATGTTTTTCATATATCTAAATATAACTTACTTAGTGAATTGTTGTAGCAAGTGTGATTATTAGAGATAATAATTCCCTATAGTATTCAATTAGTAATATAGAGACCTACATAGACCCTGGAGCCGACAAAAAATGAGAAATATATTCCAATGGAAGAGTTCCAGATGGAACCTATACAAACTTGCCCACCCATAATCTTTAAGAAACAACCTTTTTTTTTTTTTTATCTTTTCGAAACAAATCCAAGGATTCCGAATTTGACACCGCAGAAAAACAAATCATGCAAGGGTGGCCCAAAACCAGTCATGGTATGTGAAAAGAAAAAAGCATGATGTCTTAAGCCACAAGCTTTGGATCAAAATCTATGCATTAATGCCGTAATAAGCACATCTGAGACATGGTGAGACATCTAAAATTTGCAATAGAAAAGCACCGTTTCAATCTCGAGTACAGAAACCACTGGAGATTGCCATGTGGGATGGGGAGGTAGAGAGTTTGAATTCCCATCTTCTAAGGAGGATTAGGGATGCGCATAGCAAAGTGAGTTAAGATTTAGAATAGGACAGACCAAATAAAACAAATCTCAAGTACACAAGTTCTCACTAGTAATTGATCACTTTTAATGAAATTTTAATCAATGGTTGTGGACTATTGCTACTGGAAAATTTCATTAATGCTCGCAATCACCAATATTTATGGATATATTCAATTTGTTTTTGACTTTGTACTTCTTCTTTTGTCCACTCTTGCGCTTCGTGCTTTTTAACTTATTCTTTTAATGGATAATGGCAAAACAATCCCTGAACTTTAACCCAATGTATAATTTAGTTTATGAAGTTTTAATTTATTCAATATGGTCCCTAAACTTTGACTTAATGTGCAATCTTATCCTTAAACTTTAATTTGTTCAATGTAGTCCCTGAACTGTATAAAAATTTACAATGTATGATAAAAAGTTTGGGGACCAAATTGCACATTGGGTCAAAGTTCAGAAATTATTTGTGTCAAGTTCCTTTCTTTTAATTTGAAAATTCAAAACATTCATTCGAACACGCCAATTTGTGTATGATTTATTCATAATTAATGTAGATTTAATAAGTATTTTTTACTATGCTTTTTCTTAATGAAAAAAAGAAAGAAAGTAGACGCACCACGTCTATATGTGAATAATCAATCATAAAGTAGCAGAATCCAATCAAATTTTGGAAAGATGACGATGCCGATCTTAACGCATGTTGAGAAAGATGATCAAAGATATGAAAATGGAAAACATAATATATATATATATAGATAAATATATATATATATTTTTATAATCTTGTGTTGCCTGGCTAAGGTCGTGCAAGAGTGAGAGGAGAGAGAAGAGAGAGAGTGCTCACCTTTGGGGTCCCGATTCAAGAATTGACTCAAATTTGAATATATTGTTCGTGAGACTAAGAGTTACAAGTTGATTGATTTCACCCACTGAGAATCTTTTTCGAATTCTCAAATATTCTTACTCTGTTTATATTTTTCCATCTTTGTGGTGTGGTGAGGATGTGCTTGTAATGCTAATGTTAAGCCTCTGGTATATGATTAGAGAAAAATATTTTGTGTCTTATTATTCTTAATTATTAGTAAAAGTTTTCGGGTGATCCGTGATTATAATATTTCCCACATGGGGTTTCCACATTAAATCCAAGGGCATTATATATTGCTAGTTGTTGTTGGGGTCAAGTCAATTCCAGTTGATTTAGTTTTTGGGGAGAAATTGATTCTAGATTGAATTTAGTTGTTGGTGAATTATTGCCCCGGATTCTTCCCAACAGCCTTCTTCTCATTCCTTGTGCTCCATTAACAGCGCTGAACAGCTTCAGCAGAAGGTGGCTCCACTGTTGATGAGAGCATGGATGAACTTCCAATAGCCATCCTCTCCAGCATCCTCAGAGTCTCGGGTGAGTCGCTGCTTCGATACCGGTGCCTCTGCAAGCGCTGACAAGAAGTCATCGATGATTCCTATTTCCGCAACTCAGCGCACCGGGCAAAAGAACCGGTGTTGCCATGCCAAGAGTTTAAGGGAAGATCTATCTCCTGATGGAATACGAGGGAGTGCCGACGAAGATGATTTAGATAGCGAAATTCACGAGACTGAAAGGCTACATCTTCCAAGGTGCCTGCAATGGCTGGCTCTTTTTCGGGCGCATCGAGGATGTCGAGAATAATCATGAAGTTCCTGATTAATCCCCTTACTAAAGAAATCCCACATTGTCAAGAGCACCCGCTCTTTCGCCACCAAGACGGTTTATGGGTTGGGGTTCGATCACTCTACCAACACGAACAAGATGGTGCAAATCAATGTTATCGACTATGATGAGAAGAACCACACCCGGAGGAAGGAGGCTCGAGTGTACGATTTCGAGAAGCGATTGTGGAGGAACTGCGAAGCCCCGCCACTTCGTCCTCACATGGTTTCGTCTTTGCTTCCGGAGCTTTGAACTGGTTTCTGAGCTACTCATGGTCAGACGGTCTGTACCCGAGGGCAATGCTCTCTTTTGACCTCACCCATGAGCAATTCAGATTGATCCCATTACAGGAAGTCCTCTATAAGAATCACCTGCATATGCACGAGATGGGAGGATCACTGGCCCTGGTCTATTATCTGAAGAAGACGCGCATCGAAGTGTGGGTGCTCAAGGACGACACGAGAAGAGAGTGGACCAGGCAATATACGATCCAGCCCCCGTTCTCCGGGAGCGGGTATTTCGTGGTAGGCCCGTACAAACGCGACAAGCTGATCCTCCGTCGCTGGAGGGAACTTCTGTATAAGCACGAGGGCTCGGGGGATGGGGAGTTCATGACGTATGATGTCAACGAGGATCGATCGAATGATACTTACGGATAGAATCAAGCTGTGCATACCATCACATCCCATCATCACCAAAAATCCAACAACTCCTGATTTGACCCCGCCAAATAACAATCATGCAAGGGGTCCCGATGGAAAAGAATAAGCACGATGTCCTAAGCCACGAGCTTTGGGTCAAAATTTACTTTAAGCAAACCAACCAACTAAGCCCTTGCACTAACGCAGCAATAATCGCATCCGAAACGTCGTGAAAGAACTAAATTGCGGTCAAAAAGCACTTTTTCAGCCTCGAGTACAGAGGGACCGAGCGAGCGGGACATGATTTTGCACACCAACACTATATGATTCTTAGTAGACTTAATGTAAATGCAACTTTAAGCAGTGAGTTTAGGAACCTGAACCGCACGCTTCGCGGTGGAACACGAGAACATCACTTCACCAGTGATCTGCTTATCCAAGTATAAAACCAAGAGCACCACAAACAATAAACTCCACGCTACATCTTAGCATTTTGCATAATAAAAAAACTTTATCACATCTCTCCACAGACCAAAGAGCCTACTAAATCGACACCTACTAGACCCGATGTCCTACAACACCCAAAAGGACAGTGGACCAAACCGAAGAACTAATCTACAGACGCAAGAATCCCAAAGAACCCACATCCTCGAAGGCCACAAAACAGAACAAGCTCTAGCAACATCAGAGCAATCCAATTCCAATGCCTTTTTCTTCGATTCTATTATTTTATTAATATATTATGCCATGTGGATTGTTTGCCTGTATTATTTTTCTGGAATTGGTGTGTGATTCCAAACAATTTGATGTGTGAGATTATGCTGCCTTCAACTTGGTTAAACTTTTGGGGAAAACCTTTGAAAAAATACAAAATACTATAAGTTAAATGAGTTTTTCAAAATGTAAATTGTGTTCGTTAAATTGTATTTTAAAAATCCATTGTGAAAGTACTTTTGAGTAAAATAATGGTGGGAAAATTTATATTTACAAAAGACTTTCATTATTACAAAAGAAAAATAAATAAATAAATAAACAACTAGCGCTTTGCCGGAGTTGGCGAAGGGCAATGCCTGTTGGCAATCCATATTTGTCATATCTGTCCGTGAATCGAGTGCAGTTAGGAGTCTGCTTTCCTCATTTGTTTAGCTTTTGTCCATTCAAGCAAGAAGAGTTTAACGTCTCATCGATCCATTTCTACTGTCTTGTCCTAATCAAAACAGGCGAGGTTTAACGACAATATTACTCGTGCCCTTGACATGGTATGAGAATGTCTAGCATTTATTGCGTTTTATCTATGGTATATGATAGGATTACGAGGTGCTCAGAGAAATTGTTGTAAGCTAAAAATAGACCAATTCGGACCATAAGTACTACTTTCAGTCTTTTATTCGATTTATTAAGTAGGTATTAGTCATTTTTTTATCATTCTAATGATGCAAATTGATCAATTCTTGTACTCATGAGCGTGAAGTATGATCTACATGAGCAGCAAAAAGTTAGAGGGGGAACTAGCAAAGAGTCAGCTGGAGACCTCGGAGCTTTCTGTGTACTCCTTGTCTAACCATAGGTGTTCGATTGTTTTGACTGCTTTGTAATTAATCGTTAAGTATGTGTTTGTTTTGGAAAAAATTTCATGATAAAAGAAATAATTTTTTAAGAAATAATTTTTTATGAAAATGTTTTTAGATTAGGAGATTCATTATCCATGTATATTTTCTTTGACTATAAATAATTTTCTATTTGGCTTAAAACCAAACGCGTGAAGATTCGGGATACTAATTCATGGAAAATTCTTTTACTCAAATAAAATTGCCTAAGTCTAAATTCTACGATGAAGGGTTTCATGAAATCTTTTCTTGAGTTAATCTTCTCAATCTTTATTGGCTCTACAAAGGGAAAAAGTAATAAAAAAATCTTTAGCCCATTGCATTGATACCACTTTAGTCATAAATTTTTAATTGAACTAATTTAGTATTAAACATTTTGTATTTGCTCCAATTGAATCTATTTGGCCAGTTTTGACCAAAAATCGTGGACATGGCCGTCCTACATGGCACGATCAGCGATAATATTGATATTTTTAATAATTTTCTGATTTTTTATTAATTGTTCCTTTTTCATTTTTTTTGTACTGTTAAGGGCTGATGGGGAGCCGTTGGCCACCATCAACCGAAAAACGCATTCTTTGTCATAGAGGCTTGTTGTGTCCTCTCCTCCTCTCTTCCTTCTAGGTGAATAATGGGTAACTAGAAGTGTAGTTCATCAGTGTGCCATATGACTTTATATTGTGTTAGACTACTCTATACTTCATTAGTGCAATCAGTTATTATGCTATACTTCTTCAATATTCAAGTCAAAGGGTGATTCCTTTGGAGCTCAGGGCCTGTGATCTATTCGAGTTAGTCATTCATTCAAATTTCAGATTCACATATCAATATCAAGATCAAGTGGGAAAGGCACCACCCACTTTTTGGTGGGGCAAAGGTAGCAGTCCGACGAAAGGATTTCATTGGCTTTTCTAAGTCTATACATTCCCGCACTATCAAACTCTTCTAAGTCTATACATTCTTGTACTATCGAACCATACCCCAAAAAAAAAAAAAAAATCCGATGCACTTATTTCCCTGAAGCTTCGATAATTACTTTGCTTTCAGCCGGCCGATTAGAACTAATTGACCACCACTCTTATCATCATAAAATGCATGTCGTACCAAAAAGGTTAGTTGTCAGCATGAGGAGGCGGTTCTTCCTGCGATTATTCTAATGATCGAATTTCGCGAGTACATAAACCAAAGGAAAGAGGACAAGCGAATGGCGTTGCATAGAGAAAGTACTAAGCAACAGACAGTACGAGGCAAGAGGAATCAAAGCTCTTCGTTTGTCCCCGGCCTGCTCATTCCATTGGAGTCCTTGACCCCTCGTATTGCCCTGGTGATCGTGCAAAGTGCAGGAGCCATCGGGGCCCTTTCGATTTTGATATTGACTTCGTTTACAAACCACGTAGTAATCTCCTAATGGGTCTTACGCGCCACAGGAATAAGTAAAAGCTACAAGTGGCATTTCCAAGATTTCCCAACCCTTCATGTTACTTTGTAAATCGATTTTGTCAGTTGATGCGTACTTTCCACCGTTCTGCTCCTTTCGTCAAAATCCTCGATTGTGTATGCGTTGATGACCAACTTATTGGTATTGTGACCACCGATGATGGCGAACCCTCTTCCTAAATCAATGTTTGATGTCTTCGTGTCACCACGATCCGATGGACATGTTTGGAATAGACACGAGATTTATGTTTTCCCTTACTAATCAGGGGAGGGACGTCATGGGGTTAATTTGTTTTGACTAGAATGACCATAGAATGTCGCTTGTCACGTGACCTGCTCGAGTAAAAATAAGGAAGAAAGAATGCTTGATATCACATGACAAGTCACAGTACCGATTAAACGTTTCTTCTTCACAAAAATTCGAGGGATGATGAGTGGCGCCTCTGTACAAAGCAAAGACGTTTGGACTGAAATTGTGCCTTGTATTCTGCCAAGGAAATCATTGTTTCCTGGTATTTTGTCATCTTGGAAAAGCTGGCGGACGGAGAACGCGGTGAGGGCATTGTTTAGTTGTTTATGATTTTGTTCATGACAGCAACTAGGCAAAAGGCATTAACGCGGAATTGAAGCATAACACTAATTACTGTGCTTTGGCTACCAAGACAAGGCAAACAAAAGAAGAGAACCCCTCCCAACCAAAGATTAACCACCCAAACAAAAGCCTCTCTCCCTCTCCCTCCCTCTGTCTTTTCTTATGTCTCAGCTTCCATGATCTTGAGATACTACTAGCAATTCCAGGACCATATCAATCAACTTAACACCCAGATACACCCTTTTCTTGCTCCAAAAATGAGAGTTTTACTCATGAACTTAGAGTAGCTGAGGATTGTTTTCTACTAAGACCAAGCTTTTGGCTCTTTCTTTTCTTTTCGGGTTTTTGGTGGCAATCTGAGAAATCATGATGAGGTTGGTCTTTTCCAGGCAATCTTACTTGCTGGGATTCATGTCATCTGCTCATTCACTGATCCTGGTGACTGTAAGTAAATTTAACCCAACCAATCTTATTCATGTCTAGCTTAGCCTTTGGTCATGAGAGAGCATGT
This sequence comes from Eucalyptus cloeziana, assembly GCA_014182715.1. Taxonomy (NCBI): domain Eukaryota; kingdom Viridiplantae; phylum Streptophyta; class Magnoliopsida; order Myrtales; family Myrtaceae; genus Eucalyptus; species Eucalyptus cloeziana. Next base: position 14,456,806 of record CM024644.1, on the reverse strand, counting down.
CCTCTAATTCATGGGACATCTTCCATAGAGAGCCAAGTTAGGGCATGTTTAATTGCTCTGATTCCCTTGTTTGTGAGATTGTGATTGTCAATGAACAAGCTAGAGGGGGATATTTGGGGCTTGGGGGTTTTCAACATGTACTAGGAAATATGCTCATATCATACCTATAGACTCTGTAATTTTGAAAATTAATAAAGCACAAGCATCTGATTCATATATTTTTCGCTGCAAAATGTCACATTATCAGCTGCTGCACTCCAAGCTCTAAGGGGAATATGGCAGAACACGCCGCCCAGCTGGGCGAAAGATGACCCTTGTGGGGTACCTTGGGATGGCGTGACCTGCAACAATTTGAGGGTGACCGCATTGTGAGTACAGTACTTTCATTTCAACTTTTTCCGTCAAATACCCATTGTTGCCATCCATAACAACTCAATTGATTAATGTACAATGACATTGAATGGCTATTGTCGGTTTCAGGGGCCTTTCATCTATGAACATCAAAGGGTCATTGAGCGGTGACATAGGAGGCCTAACAGAGCTAAGATCTTTGTGAGTCCTCTGGCCTTTAACAAATTATTCATAACTAAGAACAGATAGAAGTTCTTCCTGAATTTGTCAGCTGAAACTTATGGACAATTCAAAGCAAAGAGCTATATTTTTCGTATGCTCAATCTCAACTTATGTGTATTTTTCTTTCATTCCGACCAGTTCTATCTTATTTCCAGGGATCTGTCCTTTAACCAAGACCTCACTGGTTCCCTCACGCCCCGGCTAGGAGACTTATCGAATCTTAATACTTTGTAATAGCGCCTTCGCAAGACTGTCTCTTGATCTCAAAAAAGTTGGTCTTCTTGTTCTTTTTCCCATTTTGCTCTGTGCTTAGTATTTTTTTTATCAGAATCTTGCAAGGTTGTGGCTTCACCGGCAATATTCCTGACGAGCTAGGCAAACTTTCTCAGCTGACCTTCCTGTAAGAAGTCGGGATTGTCACTATGGGAATTTCCTTTGGTTATTCAGTGTATAAATAACTCATTCTCTCTGTTCAAGCTAACCTTCTTGCCAGGGCTCTCAACAATAATAAGTTCACTGGTAGTATACCTGCTTCTCTGGGGAATCTGTCACAACTCAGTTGGCTCGATTTGGCCGAAAACCAGTTAACCGGACCTATACCGCTCTCAGATAACAATACCCCTGGATTAGATCATCTCCTAAATGCCAAGCACTTGTGAGTATCATCTAATTAATTTGCTTATGTAGATTCAAGGTTACCACAAAACATGTTAATGTGTATATGTAGGAGCGCGTATGGTAGTGGTGTCAAAATGGGTCATTGACCCATTTATTGACCAACTTATAGTTAAATGGGTCGTTAATGGGTCAAGTCATGGGTTTTAAAAATAAAAAGGCTGAGATATATGGATCTTAAATGTGTCTGAGAGCAAACCCATTTGCAGGGATAGGTTATTTTTTTATTTTCTTTTTCTTTCCTTCTTTTTTTTTTTTTCTTTCTTCTTCCTCCGGTGGCTGGCGACTAGCCAGACAAGCCTTGAGCTCACCGGATCTGGCGAGGCGGAGGCCTTGCTGACACCTAGTGAGACTCGAACTCGCCGGCGTCAGGCGAGCTTGAGCTCCCCAAAGGCCTCGCCAGATCTGGCAAGGGCCGAGCTCGAGCTCACCGATCTGGCGAGGCGAAGGCCTCGTCGATGTCCGGCGAGCCTCGAGCTCGCCGGTGTCGCGAGGTGGAGGCCTCACCAACACCCGGCAAGACTCGAACTCGCCGACGAGCCTCAAGCTCGCCGAAGCCTTGCCGAGATCGGCGAGGGGCAAGCTCAAGCTCGCCCGATGTCGGCGTGCCTTGAGCTCGCCGGATCCGGGCGAGGTGGAGGCCTTGCCAACATCCGGCGAGGCTCAAGCTCGCCGACGTTAACAACCGGGTGAGCTCGAGGCTCACCCGTGGTCGGCCGCCGGCCGTCGTCGTGGCCGGCACTGGCCAAAGAAGAAGAAGAACAAAAAAAAAAAAAAAAAAAAAATTATATTTAAAATATAAAAATAATTAAAATTCAATTTTTTAAAATAATTATTTTAAAAATTATAAAAATTGTCCATTAAATTTGTGTTGTATAAAACTATTTTAGCAATACCATTTTAAAATATATATATATATATAAGCTTGGAAGTATTTTAGTAATATAATCTTAAATATATATATATATATATATATATATAGGAATAAGTTTTTCTAAATTTGGTTAAATATAAAAATATTTTATTAAATGAGTCGGGTCGGGTATGGGCCGAAAAATTTACATTAGGCTTAAATAGATCATAAATGGGTTAATGGATCAATTTGAGTCGATCCATTAATGACCCGACCCAAACCCGACCCGACCCACCCATTTGACACCTCTAGTATATAGTTGTCCACCTGTGTATGATTGGAATGAGATCTATTTAATTTCTTTCGAATTGGACCTCAAAGAAGTCACTAGTTCTTGGGTTTGGTTTTTTCAGCCATTTCAACAAGAACCAGCTCTCGGGTCCCATATCTCACAACTTATTCAGCGCGAATATGAATCTGATACATGTGTAAGTTTTTCTGCTAAAGTGATTGATGTGGAAGTTGATACTCGATTGTTAATGTACTCTGCCATCATCCTCTTAATAATAAGCATATACTTTTCTTTCTTGCAGATTATTCGATCATAATCAATTTAATGGATCGATCCCGTCCACAGTAGTACTCGTTCAGACACTTGAAGTTCTGTAAGTGATAATCTCATTATATGATTTCCAGAGAATCATTTTTGTCAGTCACCCAAAGCTATCGTCACCATTATTATTCTTCTCTCATTGAACTCGGTGCCAAAAATGCGACAGTCGTCTTGACAGGAATTCCTTCTCGGGAGAAGTTCCATCAAATATCAGCAAACTTGTGAACGTCAATGAATTGTTAGTACCTTTTTCATTAATTCCTGGGCATGTATTCCGGTATGCCAGTTTAAGTCCACTGAATTGCTGCTGTGATCTCTTTCAGGAATTTAGCTTATAACAGACTGAATGGTTCTTTCCCCGATTTAAGCAGCATGATCTCGCTTAACTCTGTGTGAGTAAATGCCACTGTGCTCAATGGTACTGATTTTACACTCCACGGTCCATTCTCTCCTTTTGCACTGATGAAGGTCGATTTCGTGTACTAAATAGGGATCTTAGCAACAATTATTTCAACCAAATAACTGTTCCAGCTTGGTTCTGGACCTTACCATCGCTTACCACTCTGTACGTCCTCTTATACTCAGAGCATATTCATTAAAAAAATTTTCCCCGAACTGGAGGTGAGATCTTTTGGGAATTTTCTAAAGAGCTATTTTGATCAGGGTTGTAGAGTATGGACCGCTTCAAGGGACTCTACCAGAAGAAATCTTCAGCAATCCCCAAATTCAACTTGTGTAAGATCATATGTTTTAGACTGTTATTCGTAGGAAAAAGGAAGTGCGATTTTGTGACCAGAATCATCTTTTTCTTTTCTAACTGGACAGAGATTTAAGAAACAACACACTCGAGGGCGCATTGAACATGAGAAACAACATTGGCGCAGACCTCGTGAGCGTTGATCTGCAGTATAACCAGATTTCCTCAGTCACGAAGAATTCTTTTTCATATACCAATATACTGATGTGAGAAAATTCATCCAAACACATTCTTGTCATCGGCAAGAACGCATCTTCTCTCTTTCTCCAATGATCACTAATTGTGCTGATGATTCTGTGCTTTCAGGTTATTAGGCAATCCCGTCTGCAACAAAAGTCTTGAGAATACCATGCACTGTCTGCCTCAGCAACCTGCAAAATCTTATACTACCAGCCTCGCGAGTTGCGGGAACAAATCTCGTCGACAGGATCAAAAGCTCAGCCCTCGTAGTTGCAATTGCGCTTTTCCATACGAAGGAATGTTATATTTCAGAGCACCTTTCTTCAAGGAAACAAATGCGAATTTGTTTCAGCAACTAGAAAAGAGCCTCTGGACGAATTTGGACCTCGCCCCAAACTCAGTTTTCATAGACAATCCCTTCTTTAATACAGACGACTATCTGCAAGTTCCAGTGGCGTTCTTCCCAGCCGAGGGGAAGTATTTCAACCGGTCGGAAATCGCAAGGATGGGATTTGACTTGAGCAACCAAACTTTCAAACCGCCAAGAGTTTTCGGCCCTTATTACTTCAGCGCCTTGCCTTATGCTTTTCAAGGTAACTTGTATGTGTAAATTCGTGTAAGAATTTGATTCTACTCTCGACATTGAAAACTGATATATTGACGGAAAAAGGCCGCTATTTCAGCTCACGGAAGATCCTGGAGCTCTGGGGCAGTTGCTGGCGTCACAGTTGGATGTGGAACTCTACTACTTGGCCTCATTGCAGTAGGTGCATATGCGGTCCGGCAGAAGCAACGCGCAGAGAAGGCTATCAGCTTGAGCAAACCCTTCGGTAATTTCTGCACAAAAGCTTTCATTGTAGCACTAAATTCACATATGTTGTTGAAGGACATTTGACTTAGATCAGTGTCCGTCTTGTAGCATCATGGGCGCCAAGCGGGAAGGACAGTGGAGGCGCGCCTCAGCTGAAGGGAGCAAGGTGGTTTTCTTACGATGAACTCAAAAGATGCACCAATAACTTTTCTGAAAAAAAGGAGATCGGTTCTGGAGGCTATGGCAAGGTAATTCTTTCACAATCGCATTTCACGCAGCTTTTCGCCAATTTTACTGATTAAGTAGTCATTTGCTTTGGATCAAGTGGTTAACAAACCTTTGAAGTTCCTGCACAAAGCTCCTAATTGTCGATTCTTGTTTTGCCATTTCCTCCAGGTCTACAGGGGAATGCTTCCCGATGGACAAATGATCGCAACCAAAAGAGCTCAACAAGGATCGATGCAGGGCGGTCTCGAATTCAAGACGGAGATCGAGCTCTTGTCGAGAGTTCATCACAAAAATCTCGTCGGGCTCGTGGGTTTCTGCTTCGAGCAGGGAGAGCAGATGTTGATCTATGAATTTGTGCCTAATGGAACACTCAGAGCGAGCTTATCAGGTAAATCACACTGACAGGAAAATCCTGAGCTTCGTGAAAACATAAGTAGATCGCGCTCAACGATTCACGATTCATTATACATTTCGCGATGCTCTCTCTAGACGCTGCTGCGTGTGAAATCTTTTTCATAGCACATTTCACTTGCGTGGCAGGAAAATCCGGAATTCACCTTGACTGGAGGAGGCGACTCCGGATCGCTCTCGGGTCTGCTAGGGGGATAGCGTACCTTCACGACCTTGCGAATCCTCCTATAATCCACCGAGACATTAAGTCGACTAACATCTTGCTGGACGAAAATCTAATGGCAAAAGTTGCCGATTTCGGCTTGTCCAAGCTGGTATCGGACAGCGAGAAGGGGCATGTTTCGACTCAAGTCAAGGGCACACTGGTACGTCTTGGCGCTTAATTAACCCCAGGATTGCAAAGAAACGGCATAACGCGATCCATCGAGCGGCTTCCCTTTCCATAAAGACATACAAAGTCTAACATTTACTTCCAAACTGGTGATCTGTGGCAGGGCTATCTAGATCTGGAGTACTACATGACCCAACAACTAACGGAAAAGAGCGACGTGTACAGCTTCGGCGTGGTCATGCTCGAGCTGATAACGGCAAGGCAGCCAATTGAAAAGGGCAAGTACATTGTGCGGGAAGTGTGCACGGCGATGGACGCGAAGGACAACGAGTATTATGGCCTGCGAGAAAAAATAGATCCATCGATCAGAAACCCGGGATATCTCGTCGGCTTCGCTACATTCCTGGAGCTGGCCATGAGGTGCGTCGAGGAGTCAGCCACGGACCGCCCCACGATGAGCGAGGTGGTAAAGACAATCGAGAGCATCTTGCAGCACGATGGAGTCAACACGAACTCGACTTCTGCCTCATCGTCCACCACGGACGTCGGGGCATCGAAGGGACCACCTAAGCATCCTTACAGTGACACGATGCCGAAATTGGACACTAGCAGCGAGAGCAACAACTCCTTCGACTACAGCGGCGGGTACACAGTTTCCCCGAAGATCGACCCAAAATAGCAGATCATCTGTCCTATTAAATAGCTGTGTTCGGCACTTTGTGATTCAGATGTTCCTGTCGCTAGTCTTTTAATCTTTTCATTTGTAGAAAGAAAAAGAAGAAGAAGATTAGCTCGGCTTCAATGCAATAAGAGATGAGACGTGCATGGTTAAGGCTGCAGCAAAACACGAGCAGAACTTTTGAGGAAGACGAGGGATTGATGAGTAAACTTCATCTGTCCTCTATTTGTAAAAGCTAATATTACCATGAAGCAGACAATGATGACAGTCTTGTTTTGTCACGAGCTTCTGTTTTTTTTTCCTCCTGGATACTGCAGCATTGAAAGATGTTTATGCAAAGTGAGTCGCCTGCTTCTTCATAAATTGAGAGGCAAAAGTGAAGGAATCTCATAATACGAAATTCAAATTGAGAAAAGGACGCAAATGATGGATGACCCCTTTGACATAAATCACGAAACGGGATTGACCAAAAGTTAAACACCTCAATAATTAAAAACGTTTAGGGTAGAATGTTCGAACGCAAGGCTCCGTTTGACAGTTATATGTTGCATAATGGAGATTTCTATAGTTCTTTTAAGAGACCCATTCGCCATCTTTAAAAAGTCGTATTCTAATGCATTCTGTCATACCTTCTATACAAAACGTTATACGTCGTAAAAATATCAAAGATTTTCAATGGACAATTGAAATTTATTCTTTTGTGATCCAACAGCTATTGATCTTGATGATTCGATCGTGGCAATTCTCTTTCTTTTAATCTTATCCATACTCCTCCGATAAGATATCTAGGGAAATTATTTTCTTTTGCCAAATATTACAGAATTATTTGACATGACAGCCACTAAAGCTAGACTGATTAGAGGTACATTGAAAGCACTTATTTATTCCAGGTGCATGTGATTTAATAGAGCACGCAAATTTTCTATGGGGCCCAATGATCGAAGGACCCACATAATCTAACGAAGTATATGCATTAGAACTACATATAAATTTTTGGTCAGTAGAACTATATATAATAGTATATTTATTATCCATTTTCTTGATATTATTTTCGATAAAATCATTAAAAAAATTAGGATTAGAGCTATCGGTTGGATTTTTTCTTCTTCTTCTTCTTCTTCTTTTCCTTTTTATCTATTTCAGATTTTATTGCCAAAATTTCTTTTTGTATTTGGGCCCAAGTATTTTTAAGAGCTTTTATTTCTAATTTGTGCTGATTAATTTCATTATTGAGATCATGATGAGGTGAATATAGGTTTTCCAAGTTTTGTTCAATTTGGTCTTGTTGATAAATAAGTCTATGAATTCCAGACCAATTATCAAGACCACTAACATTAGGATTATTAAGTTGATTAGAAGTTGTAGTTCCATCATGATTTCTCTGTGGAAGAGTGATTATAGGAGGGAGATTTGGATGGAGCTCAACTGATCTTCTTGATGAAAAAGAGGGAATTGATCTTATATCAATATGAACAACCTTTGGAGTAGTTCGGTCCTCCAACTCCCATTGTTCAGGTAAAACAATATCATTCTAGTTTATTGACCTAGGAATGATAGTATTGGCTCTAGTAATATCTGTTTGAAGTAAAAGGGTTTCTCCTTTTGGACTATATTTGAAAGCATTAATCCCAAAATATGAAATAATGGTTTTATAGTGAACTCTATAAATAAAGGCTAAAGGAATTGACCCCTCAGCTATTTTGTAATTGTGTGTTTTGACTTGGAGGGTTAATGATTTAATAATATTTAGATCCCTGAGTGATGCTGGAAAATTTGGATAACAATCAAAATAAATTAGGCCATTACAAAGACTTGTTTCTATTGTTCCTGAGAGGGAATCTTTGAAATTTAGTAATCTCACATCACGTAAGGCTAGGAGAATGGAAGAATTTATGTGAATATAATCATATTTTTGCATATGTTTATTAAGGGAATTTTGTTTAATAATTTGATAATTTCAAAGGATCTAGAAAGGGATAGGTCTCTTTCCTCCGTTGTGATTACATAATCTGATTTTTTCAAAAATCTAAACTTTGATTGTTTATAAATTTGATCAAGTTGAACATTAGGAATTTTCCAATTTTCTATAGATTTATTGAAATCTTATGTGTTTATTTCTTCCTTATGTAGAGGACCTTGATCTAAAGATATACGTGATACAGAACTATAGGAAGATGTTGATCTTCTTAATAAATCCATTTTAATAAATTTATTTTCATGCTTCCTATGCTACCAATCAAAGCTGACCAACGGACTTACTGTCCCACCAAGTTTTACTGCCTGAACCACTATTGGTTCGACACACTTCACCTAAGGAAGATTTCAGCCAAACTGAACAAATCTATTAAAAGAAAATATTAAGTTAACCAATATATCCCCTTGACTTTGATACCATATAGCTTTCAGGAGACAAACCTAGAATGAGTAATAAATTGCTTGAAGCTTTAGTAATAAAAATCATACACACACACTTGAATTGCATGAAAAAGTTCCCCAAAAGCTATTGTATACATTTTAGAACGTGCTCTTTGTCGCAAAAGAATATATTTATACAGTACTTTCATTTTCGACTTATAAAGTCTCCGCACAATTACCCTAATTTGTGTGGTGAATATGCAACTATTTATGAGATTTCATGAGACCGATGGTCAGAAATTGAATTTCAAAAAAGCTAGCAAAGCACGCAACCATTAATGTAATTAAGACTTCACCAAAAACAAACGTAACCAAGACATTTTCAAATCCTCCGATGTTCATGTGGTTGATTGAAATGTCAAGGAAATTTTCAATCATGAAATGTAATCACTCGTTTGAATTACATTAACTGTATGCAAATTACTTTAAGTCGTGATCACTTGCATAGGTAAACATAAACAATTTGAATATAACAAGTTCACAATAATTGCACGTTATTTCATGAGCTTTCAATAAAGAGACATTTTCAATGTAAAAAGTCGATAGTCAATTCACGTCACGAACAACTCAACGAACGCCACTATCAGGTTTTGACTTGAGAGTAATATAGACAATCCTAATGCCCTTCTGAAAAATCGATGTTTTAATTTAAAGCTCACCAAGTTCGTGGAAGTAATTCCAGTTTTAAGTCATGAGATGAAAAGATAAATTTACATAATGCAAGACATATTGGCATAGTCTCTCCATTTTCAGAAGATAAATGAGCATTTCTCGAAATCGAAAACTATCATCTATCAAGTCGAGCTAAAAAAGTTGAAATGTAGAAAACCCATTTGATTTCCCCTCTACTTGAGTGCTTGGGATCATCTCTGTTTTCATATAACCAAAAAGAAATGTCCGGTCACAAAACTCTTTGACAACATCCTAAGCTTAACAATGAACTGTCATGTCGGATTTCTCACCCGATTTATGGATCCGGGTCTACACAAGAAATTTAAGGCAATGGAGACGAAAATGTAACAGCAGGCGAAAATCTTTAGAAGGCCAAAAGGAGAGAACTCGTATTGGTGCAACCCATTTTCCTAGCACATGATATCACTCTGGCTCACCTAAATCACCACATTGTCAACCATAGTCCCAGCAACTAGAAAATCCTCACTAAACCCATGATTAGTTCAATTTCCCACATCATATTCCTCACAATCATGGTCCACATCCGCGCTGCCGACATCACCTGCCCGATCAAGTCTCCGGCCTAGTGAGAGAAATGACGAATGAGCCCAGCCGAGGCTGCATGCAGGTTCAGCGGACTCCATGCAGAGGCGGTGAGCAAGCACAGGTCCTTCCATCCGAGCTTGAGAGCCCCGTTGTCCTCCACCAGCGTGTACCCATCGCAGGAGAACATCCCGAGGAGTAGCGTTGCCTGCGTCGCGGCATTCCCGGCGAGGGAGACACCCCGGAACCCAGCCTGCTGCAGCTTCTCCCTCCAGCTGGTGAACTTGGCCTCCCCCCTCCTCGACGGCCCGCCGAACGCGAGCACATTCCGGATCTCCCTGGAGAGCAGCTGCTGCTCGACCACGTGCCTCTCCTCGCTCTCCTCCCCGTAGCTCGCCCCCAGCGAGTCAAACAGGGCCGAGTAGTAGTGGATCGCCTCCACAAAGCGGCCGAGGAACGAGCCCGCGTGGCTCAGGTCCTGCTCCACCACCGTGACCACCTTGGGCGCCAATCTAGATCATCACAGGAAAAAGACTAAACCGGTCATTGTTACAACCCAAATAATGCAGGAACATTGAACCTCAAACGCCACACCCGCTTTCTAACCATGATTATTGGAGACACAGTGTTCCTAGGGAGAGATGCAAAGACCAGACAATGAGATGTGGAGGACAACTTTACAGCTCCTTCAATGGAGAAAAACAAGGACCAAGTGGGCAATGATTTTTGCACTCCCTCCCCCATGGAAGCGACTTGGACGTGCCTAATGAGAACAAAAAGGAACTTCCTTTTGCGTGGAAAAGGAGGGTGCGGCTATCTAAGCTGGGCTCTCTTTTGCCATTGCTATCCTTTCACTGAATCAAGAAAAGGCGCGATCTTTCATTGCCTCAGCCCCGTCCCTTTATTTCTTTCGAAACAAAGGGAAAAAAACAACTGGGTAAATCAAAATCACACGTCCACTTCTAATCTCAAATGATCACTAACCAAACCCCAGAATGCGAATAGTCAAAAAGGGCAAAAGACCACACGGCACAGCACGAGAAATGGCGATGGCGTGTTCCACACTGCGACTATATCTACGAAAGATAAAAATTTGAACTTGGAACGACCAAATCGAAGAACGAGCAAAATCGGCATGGGGATTGTGAAAAGATCATTCACGCTTTTTCTCTTCCTTTTTATCTTTACCTCTGCAAAAGCCAAAGCGTGTTGGTATCGGAACCCGTGACGTCGTAGAGCGAGTGCTGCAGCAAGTGAACCGCCACGGCCTCCCGCTTGCTCACGTTCAGCCTCTCCGGGTCCAGGTTCCCGACCTTCTCCGCCACCGGGATGAACTCGAACGGCAGGCCCAGCTTGTCGGCGAAGTCGCCCAGCCGCTTCCCGGTGGCCTCCAGGGCCTCCACGGACGTGCCCAGCCCCGTGAGGCGGACGTGCGGCGGGCCGCCGGGCCGCGACGCTAGGATGTGGAACAGCCCCGGCCACTGCAGGCCCTGCATGATGTCGAGGTCGATGATGTGGACCCTCTCCTCGCGCTCGAACGCCTCCTGGATCGCCTGGTTCGCCGTGAAGTGCGAGAACTTGACGAATGGGCTGATCCCATTGAAGACCTGAGGGCAGCAACAAGACAAAGCACGAGAAACACGACCTTAAAACACGACCGACCGAATCCGACACAGCACGGACCTGACTGTCCCAGATGGGATAATGCGACACGAATGGGCAAACCCTACCTGGAAGGCGGAGGAGATCTTGTGGCTGTGCGGCACGGAGGGGAGCGTCATGTCGATCCCCAGGCACGAGTTCACGAGCCGTGCCGAGATCGCCTCCGAGAAGTAGGCCGCGACACGCTGTGCCGAGGTGCCGTACGGCGTCGAGAGCTCGGAGATCTCCAGCAGCATCCGGTTCGCCTCCTCGAGGTTGTCCGCGGACACGGCCTCCGCGCACTGGAGGAGCAGGGTCAGCAGGTGCAGGCCTTCCTCGTCCTTCTTCTGGTTCCGCATCTCCTCCTTCCTCTCCCTCGCCAGGGCCGCGGCCGCCGCGGCGGAGGCAGCCGTGGCCGTCGGAGTCGGCGCCGTCTCGCCGGAGGTAGACGATTTGTCGTTCTCCGCCTCACTGCGCTGCTGCTGCTGCTGCTGCTGCTGCTGAGGTGGCCGTTGTTGCAGCGGCTCCGGCGGCTGAAGCTGCGGCGGATTATTAGGCGGCGGCTGCGGCGGCTGCTGCTGCTGCTGCTGCACCTGGTTCAACGTCAGAACCGGAGCCCCCGCGGACGAAGCGCTCGCCTCGTGCTCCTGCAAGCGGCGGCTGCCCCCTTGGCCCACGGCCGCCGGTAGCGATGCGAGGCCATAGTTCAAGTACTGACCATGGTGGACCATCGAATCGGGGACAGAGAAATGCTGGTTATCATACTGCCTCTGCAACTGCAAATCCACCGCCGGAACCGGCTCCTTCATGAGCGAGCGCAGCCGGTACTCGAGGACGGCGGCGAGGTTAGGGTTACAGGGGTAGATGATCTCCCTCACGTTATGGATGAGCTGAGGGATCGACACGGACGTGGAGTTCTGGATGAGATCCTTGATGATGCCGTCGATCCACGCCGTCGCCGAGCTGTCGTCCATGGGAACGCCACCAGCGCCGATGCTAGGGTTTATCGCCGTCGGAGGAGGCGGCGCGAAACCGGCGCCGGCGTGGGGTTTCTCCGGCGGGAACAACGGCAAGCCGGAGAAGACGCAGAGCGCGGGGGTTTGGGACTGGGGTTGTGACGGGAGGAGAGGCGAGAGGGCGGTCTCGGCAGCGTAAGGCGAGGTCGTCGTCGTCGCGATGGTGGTGCATGGAGTGGGGGATAAAAACCCTGGCCCGAGTGACGTCACGGTCAAGTTCGTGGAAGAAGGTAGCATGCTCATAGTGGAGTGGTTGGGGATGATAATATCTCTCGAGGACACGAAGCAGTTCGCGTCGGATAGGGGGTTACTCATCAACGAAGCGGCGCTGGCGACGGCGGTGGCGGCGGCGGAGGTGTTTCGCCGGGAAAGCCTGAAGTAATCGGCGCTGGGGGGCGCCTGCACCTCGAGCTCCGAAGCCATCCTCTTCCTCAGCATCCTGTTACCGCTCTCCTGCGGCGGCGGCGGCGGCTGCTGCTGCTGGTGGAGCTGTCGGCGGTGGTGATGGTGGAGGGCGTTCAGGAGGTGGTCGCCAGCGCTGGCGCCGACGTTGGAGGAGCTCATGAAGCCCGGGCTCTCGCGGCGGCCGTTGCTGTCGTCGTTGTTGCTGTTGCTGCCGCCATTGTCGCCACCGCTCAGCAAAGCGCAAGCAGCCATGAGCACCAATTCTTCATAACAGGGAGAGAAACTCAGACGGAGGGCGAAATGAGGGGGAGAGAGCGGAGGGCCCGAAGCGGGTGTAATATACACGAGGGGAGAGCGAGAGCGAGAGCGAGAGCGCACATGAAGTGCTCGACGAAAAGGCAAAAACAAATACTAAAAACCCAGCGTCGGGATTCTACCACCCTTTTTAATCCTCGATCTCTCGATTGTGTAGGAGACCCAACACGACCTCCAAGGAGCCCTTTTTGCGGGGGGGCGGGATTGATTGGAGGGGATTAAGATAACGAGGAAGCAGGTCGAGGCTGGGGCTTTTGGATGGTTCCGATCACGCAGGGACCGAGGCAAAAAGAAAGGAAAAGGGGGGGGAGCCGAGAGAGGGGAGGAGGAGGGCAGAGAGCAGGTGGTGGTTGAGGGTGGCGGTGGCGGGTAGCGAGGCGTCGGTATCCGGGTGGAGGAATGGGGAGCTGGGCGTGGGTGAAGGGGAGGGGGAGGAAAGGGTGGTGGTGGTGGTGGCGGCAGATTTCAGACAGCTCGGCTAATCAAGTGTATTTATCAAATGGACATGCGAGGGAGCACACAGCACAGCACACGAACACGTCCGAGTCGAGTTCATGTATATGAAAGAGAGATGTAGAGATAGAGAGAGAGAGGTGGTGGTGGTGGTGGTGGGCTGGCAATGGCGAGTGGAGATGCGTGCCTGCCGGGGGGGTGAGGAGGAGGGGAGTGGGAATTGATGGTTGGCTTGCGATTCGTCGTCGAGCGTTTGACTTGTTCGCAGAGGGCTCGGCAGCAATGGCCATTACACTATCCTCGAGTGGCACTCCCGAGCTCCTTTCATTTCATCGAGCATGCAGATGTTGCGAATCGCAAGTGACAAAAAGACAGCACCCCTCCCTTATCTCTGTTCGAGTTCCGATTAATCCGTAGCTGGATTTAATCAACGGCCTAATTAATTAGGCCTTGATTAAGATCGCCGTGGTGGCCGCAACAGAAAAGGTTCAGGGTGCTCATTGGATTAGAGAGGACGAGCGCCTCGTGCATCTTGTTTGCTTTTCATGTCACGCGAGCCGTGTTGAATCACGTGCCATCGCGAAAGGAAAGAGTCGGTATTAGGCATCGTTCAGACTGCTTTTCGTTATTGGTTTGTGGGGGGCACCAGAAATAACGAGTGGTCTCGGGCATTAGTGGAGAGGAGTATGTGCCGTCACTCTCCAAATCAATGTGTTTTAAGTCATTCCTAGCATATAGCGTCATTTCAAAAGAATAAATTAATATTCGGGTACTTGACTTTAGCTTTTTCTTATTCTAATAGACCGTGCTTGATGTGCAATGAAGTCGGCCCAAGCATTGAGGATGTCTAATTTGATCACATTATTGTGGTCATTGCCAGCTAGCTAAAGATAGAAGTACTTTTCCTATTTTTCAAAAAATATATTTGTTGTCATCGACTTCATAAAGTTTCGGACTAGTTATGTGAAAAATGGTTTAAGAATTTTAATGATATTTTTCTTTTTCATTAGAGATGTCGTTTAAAAAGAGAACTCACACTAACTTGGATTTATATCTTCTTTCCTAAATCAATAATTTTTTTATAACACGAGTTAACCAAAATGTAACTTCCTCTCAAAAAAAACTATATGGGCTTTGAGATTTGTAGAGAATCGATTATCTGGACGGACACATTACTCGACACTGTAGCCAAAAGTCGCAATTATTGAAGTACATGTCCTGATTTCCTCGAAAACTCCACGGCATTCTCTAATTGATGATAGCTTTAATTACTATGGAACAAATCATAGCTTAGTGATATTCAGAGGCAAAGATCGCGAACCCCTTTTGAAGCATCATTGCTCGAAAAGTCTATCCAGAGTCAACTACGATAGCATAGGGATAGAAAAGTGTGGCAACGGTACTCCATCACCCCCCTTCTCTCCTTAAAAGTAGTATATTTTTTCGCAATCAATTATCATGCATCGAAAACTAATTATAATTGACCGAATTATAGCATATATTCTATTGCAGATATTGTAAATTGCACGAATATTTACGTCTCCTCGAGTGGCACAATGCGTAAATCACGTGCATTACCTTGGTACCATTAATCTAAAATTTATATGCATTTGACTTAAACGGCCGAAACCCTTTCTATATCTAGGCCTAAGGGTGGCACATTTCCACACATGCGAAAAGGCTAATGATCGAATTTTTATAATAAAATTTCCGAATAAACTACATGCAAAAGGAACGTACTTCATGCTTGTGGTTCCGAGACTTTACAGCGCTTACGATGCGTTTTTGTTCACCGCATCGATAGTCGCGAGGAGCTTGGACATTCCTATATCGTAGGCCTATACACTATAAAGACAATGTGACATTCTGGCCAGCGTTCACGGGCATGGGCGATTAACGTCATCGCTAAATAATCTGGACGAAAAGGGTCGTGCAGGCCGTGACAGCTTTCAACGATGTCGAAAGTCCCTGCTCGAGTCTTGTTGGGGGGACTCCGTAGTTCATCTCGAGATGGTAGGGAACGTGCGCATCCAAAGCGCTTGACATAGTTTTTTGTTGTGTATTCAGTTCCGCAATGGAGAGTTTTGTCTCTTCGCGACCCAGTTGTAATGAGGTTGGAATGAAGGCGACTTTCTTTCGATCTCAAACTGTTGGCAGATTGTGGGAAACCCTTTTGTCCCGTTTATGTTTTTCCATGCGAATTGAAAGTAAAAAAAAAAAAAAAATTGTGGTTTGATGACCATTGGTGTAGTCTTTTGTCTAATAACGTAGTTTCCCCTGATGGTCAACATTAGCCAAGATGATTCGACCCACATTAATTTTTGTGGACTCGACATTACCTTCCCTAAACATCCTAATACTATTCGGTAAAATAGAATTAATGTGAATTTCACTGATCAAACACTCTCGTATACTTACTCCGAGTCCATCTAACCATTTCGCGTTATATTCTAGATAGGATCGCTCCAAGCTAAGATGGCCAAATTGTACTTGATTTTTCACCATATCAACGTTCTGCTTTAAAAAAAAAAAAAAATGTCAATGAAGATAATCTCCCAAAGAAATCCATCGCTTTCTTCCTCTCCATTTTTGTAACAAGAGTGTGTGTGTGTATATATCTAAACACGGCATGCCCACATCGCTTGTTTGATCGGGGAGAGAAAAGGGGCGAAAGCTCTTTCCAAAAAACGGATGTGGTCAAAATTCAAGCAATTAATGAATTTTTTTGACCTAGGAGGAAAGAAAGGGGGGGTTAGTCCATCATAAATGAGAATGGATTCCTCTCATCTTTTTTGACCCTTTTTGACATTTCACGACTCCCAAAGACCCAGAAAAAGATGCCCTTTCTTCAAGTCCTTCGCTACAGAAGGAGCAGAATTAAATAGGCACCAAAGGGGAAGGAGCTGAGACAGGCCGGGTCCAGAGCAAAAGCAGCCTCCGCATTACACGACCGAATGCAAGAACGTCGTGCGCCACCGAACACGACAAGTTCGATCTGCGAACTAAAGGACACGAGCGAGGAACAAGCTCGAATCTGGGTCGAGGAGGAGGAGCTGTAAATACGAGAAATTGAAATTGAAATTGAATTGAATAGAATAAAAGAAGCCCGAAATAAAAATGAAAGAGAGAAACCTCACTCAATTCCCCATGAAAAATGCAACCTAGCGTTTGACATTTTGCATTCAACTGCATCATCATCACCTACTTTTTCCCCCCCTTAAATTTTCCCTTTCTTTAAATTTTTTTCAATTTTTTTTGCCCTATACCTTTTCAATAGGGGGTAAGCTTTTCTAGCCCCTTGTTTGACTCCTTGGACAATAATCAATGGCTTCTTTTCCTCCCCCACTGCATCTTTTGCAGGCTTGCCGAGATCGGACAAGATACTGAACCCAAAAGTAGCACGCCCCACGAGGCGAAAAAATAAATTGTCAGTAAAAGATTTTTGAAATTTTATACTATTTCCATTATTAATCTAACAGTGACAAGAAATTATAGGGGCTTCGAGCAGTTCAATGATAATGTGGGCTCTGTATTTCACTTTTGTCCCTCTCTCTTTTTTTCCCCCTCCCTCTTTTTTTTCTTTTCCAAATCGATACCTTTGAACCGATAAACTCGTGCTAATCTTAAATTAGATTCGTCTAGTAAAAAATCAGACGACATATTCATCCCAAATAAAATTTTCATCCTATAAAAGATCCCGGATCGGTACTCTTGATTCAAATCCATCATCCACATCAAGTGTCAAGCTTATGACGGAAGGTAGATATGAAATTGAAATTTTTCCAAGTCAATGGTACTAGTTTGTGATGTTTTATGAGATAGAAATTAGTTAATGGTAACAAAATGAAATCGGCCAATTCTAGATGGTTTTCAAGGACACTAGTCCTATTCCTAATTCCATATCCAATGAATTTTGATAATGGTTTTGATTTCAAGTGTAGAATCAATCCATCTTGACTGATTTTTTTAATTTTTTTATATCTTAAAAATCTATTTAAAAAGCCCCCAATTTATCTCCCATTTTGGGCTTCACTTGTGCACAAGTCGCACAAATCCCATTTCGCTCACATGTGAGTAAGATGACAAGAACAAAAATCTCAAATTTTACCACAAATTGAAAAAATCTTTGTGAGACCTATAATGGTATGTGTAACTCACTAATTGTAAAAACGTCTTAATCATCAAAAACATCTTTAATTTCGTCTTGAACATTAACAACAAGTAAACAAATAAAAACTATGCATGTCACTTGTTTCATTGGCCATTTGAGAATGGATCAGATTGATCAGTCCAGTTTTCAATTCTAAAAGCGGGGAACTAATTCCAATTCCTGGCCAAGAACCGGATTGCTCAAGAACCGATCACCCTCGGTCGAAGGTAAAATGCGCTATGCCGCTCCGATTTGGAAAATTATTTAGTTAGGTGGAAATTGAATGGGAGTGAATAAGTTGGGGTTGGAAATGATAATCATGGGAAAAGCTGGGAGGGCCTTTTCGGAAGGTTGGGGGGGTGGAGACTGTACTTGGCTGAAACACGTGAGGGGCGCAATGTCCGAAGCCAGGAATGATTTATGGCCTGGAGTGTTTGGACCAGCACGAGTTGCTTTCAGACAGGTCGGGGCTCGTTGGCGATTGACAATACTTTTCAATGGTCTGGCTCACCTCAGGGGCGCTCGGCCTCTCTCTCTCTCTCTCTCTCTCTCTCTCTCCATCTCCCATCGTCTACGGATGTCATGGTCCCTCTTTTCTTGTCTCCATCTCCATCTTCACGTTCCCAATCCTTCTCTTCTCTCCTCTTTTCGAATAAAAAGAGAGGAAATTCAAATGCCTTTTGTTCTTCTTTTCTTTTCCCGGAGGTAAAAAAAAATGGGTCTTTCGTAATTTTTCGATCTGAAATAGGAAGAAGTCAAAAATACATTCGATTTAGTACGTTTCAGTTGGATATGCAAATTCAAGCCCGGTGAACGTTGAGTGCTTGACTTTTCTGAAGCCCCTGCAAATTCCCCTCGTGACCCGAACGTGTTGTCCGTGTAACCAGTGATTCCGTAAGTGTAGTGGGGCGTTTCATTCTGTAGGAAAAAAAGTAGACAAGAGGCTAATGCCAAATGGAGGTTTCCTTCATTTAACAAACAGGCCTTAGGCCAATACAGAATGTTTGATCGGTTTCGGAATGGGTTGGTTCTTGATCTAAAATCGGAAACCGGCCTATTCTATGTTACGGGTAAAAATAAAAAATTATTTATGACAAGATTTAAAAGTCGCACCACTTCAGTACAAAAACATATATCGGTTAAGTGATGATGTTGTCAATTCAATTATTGATAGGTGTGAAAATATATAAAGAAATTTTAGAATTGGAGACCTGACCGATTCACAAAATAAAAGAAGCAGGAAAAATCGAATAGATCATCGGAAGAGATCTCGGTGTGAGTATGTGAGTATGGAAGGGGGAGGTGATAAAATAATAACACGAGAGAGAATGTAGAATAGGAATAGAGAGGGAGACGAAAAAAATTTGAAAAAAAAAAAAAAAAAAAATATGCAGAGTCTAAATTATTTTGTCAATTTGTTTGGCCTCAAAAGAAAAGTTTGCTTTTTTATTTTATTTTATGCACAATGTACAATGCATGCACAATCTGAAAATGCTAAAATTGTTGAAATGTTCCTATCCTTTGGCGCACTCCCCTTTGTCTTTTCTCATCAACAATGATATTTTGGATTCTTACTCTTTGCACGTCACTCATCGGTCATGGTCACATGTTAGGGTGAGACCCGTGTCTGATTTGATCTGGCAATTGGACCGAGTTGATCGAGATTGGTTTTAAGGAGGACCGATTCGGTTTTTGATTTCGCGAGCCGACCTCGGATTGGTTCAATTTTTGATTCCAAGTCTTGAGTCACCGATTTTATCCAAGAGCCGATTCAACTCGTCCGATTCCCCGGTTGAATCGGTAATCTATATTCTTCATCTTCAACATGAACAAATAACAATATAACTACTAGACCGATAAAATATTTATGTAGTGAAATAATGTGGCTTGTATGTTTTGTTATATAAATTTAGCCAAAGCACAAAATGGGTCACTTTTAGTTCTACGCTTGAAACCGGCCCACTCTAAAATCGATTAGTACCAACCACATTACTTGAACTTTTATTCCTATAAATCACTTATTCAACTTGCTTTAAATAAGCCGATATATAACGGTTATAGATTACCCCTAATCACATGGATAACTTCCGTTTCTATAAATCACCCGTTCAATTTGGTTTTATAAATACACAACTTGGTTTTATAAATACATACATACATACATACATACATACATACATACATACATACATACATACATACATACATACATACATACATACATACATACATACATATACGCATTCCATCCCCCAATAATTCAAAGGGTTGGCTAAGTGAATCTCATATTGAATGGCCACGCCAAGGAATGATATGGCCATATTTTATTTTATTTTTTCTATTTCACTATTTCTAGAAATTTTTTGCGTACGACTCTATCGACCATTCTTTTGATTACCTTTTGCATTAAATGATTAGATCTATATATCGTTATGATTATTATGGTTTATGCAAGTAGGAGGACTTGGGACTTGGGACTTGGGACATTTAATGAATTTAAGTTTTCTTATTATAAATGAAATTCTAATGTAGTGACTAATTTTTTATACGTTTGAACAAGATGAAACTGCATAAAATAACATTAAAAGACTCCATTAACCCAATTTATTCTCACAACTCTTTAGTATTTATTTTTTCAGTCGTACACACGAAAATAATTTCATTAAACTTTTTTTATACAAATTTACAATGTAATGTCAGTGTGTTTTTCCACACGTAACGTTAACAATATTAAGCAGAGCACGAGGAGAATTAGCCCTCTCCTCGAAATGTCTAGCTTCCTCACATTATCTATTAGTCATTTGTAGTTTTGTTTTGTTTTCTTTTCTTATCGTGACATTTTAGTTCTGATTTTCTATATGAAGTTGAACACCCGAAACCTTAAAATACATCAATTTTAACATGCCGGGTCGTTTAAAATTCTTTTGTAAACGTAGAAAATTTATATATAAATTCCATTTTTTTTTAAGGAAACATGAAAAGTGTCAGATTTTTTAAGGTCAATTGTCTTCCTGGGTCATTGGATAAAGAAAATGTTGCTTATAAATTAAATGTCAAAATTCCAATGGCAAGATTATTTTTCCCCTCTCATCTATCAAATAGAAAATTAACCATGACTAGTGCAAAAGGAGATTTGTCTTGTCCCCGTCAAATAAAGCAGCTACTTTCTCAAGCAAGATGACGTCGTTGGCTGGTTTTGTTCCCATCTCTCTCGACATGACTTCACTTCAATTCCCACTCAAGACTTTTCTCGAACGATATAAGTGCATGAACATTTATGGTGGTAATAACATCACATGTGTTTGTGAGGGGGGCGGGGGGAAAAAGAAGAAATCTATCCTCATTCATGCAAAAAGGATTCGACACATGCAATGTTGTTTTACATTTTCTTTATTCAATTTGGTCCCTCATAATTCACGAATTCGCTTCACTAATATAAACATAAATGCTCATTTGCCGCGATCAAAATAACTTACAAAAGGATTTTCCTGGATTACAAGCCTATTTGGAGTCACTTGAATATTGTTCCAACAAATGTGCCTCCTTCAATTCCCTACAATCTAATTGCAAAAGAGGAGATTTGGTGAAAAGGGTTGTCTACAGTATATTCTTTAAAATGATCATCTCCCCAAGCAACTGTGCCCACTAACGTGAATGCAATTTCAATATATAATATTAGGTCTGTCGAGTTTCACAGTTAGACCGAACTCTTGGACAAATCATTGTGGCAAATAAAACGATATCGGTCGAAAAATCTTAAGCGCTCGTACCTAATAATGCACGGCCTTTTTCTGTAGCACGATCCATGTGGGGGAAATCACTCTTATTCGGATGTCCTCACTTAGAGGGAGGGAGAAAAAGCGAGGAGACATTGGAGGAAATAGTTTCTTGACCTATAGCAAAGAGCAAGCACTCACTTTTCCCTGTGGAAAATAATTATGTGGATGCCATTGTTGGGCTACGAGGAGAAAAGCTTGAATGATTGGTATAGTCCATATGGCCGGTTCTTGTCCTTTTCCTATCAATTACATATTATCGTTTGCGAGTGATTATCTTCTCTCCCGAACGCTAGAAAACTTGCCCAGTTCCTGTTTCATTTCATGCCCTTTTTTTTCATGTGACTTGCCTCCCGATCCGAGTGTTTCCAACTGCTATAGTTGGCGGAACATGCATGGCCAGTTCGGTCGCGCCCTGTCCTCGACTCCTTGCCTGCTTCCATGAGGAACATGAGCGGAGAACAGGGATCGCCACTGAGATCTCATGTTTCGCCATCGCTCGGATTCTAGCGAGCGACGGGCGAATCTGGAGTTGTGGATTTTTATCATTGATTGTCTTTCGTATTGGAGGTGATTTGATGTTTTGCTTCAATCGTTTGTTGTGACTTTAGTGGGAATAATTGGTGTATAGGAGGGGGAAAGGAACTGGGGAGGGGGGCAGATCTTTTCGAGTCTCAGAAAAGCAGGATTTGACTCCCGGATTTGTGAGGGAATGGTCCATTTTAAGGAAAAAGGACTGGGTATAAAAAACGACGTACATAATTCGTTAGAAATTGGAAAATGAGTAATACTTCATATACCATAGGATAGTTGCAAACATTGTAGCATCTAAGCCGAGTTTGGCACGTTCCATATAAGGATAGTTGCAAACATTGTAGCATCTAAGCCGAGTTTGGCACGATAAAGGTTCCTTTGGTAACGCTTATATTTTTCTGATTTTTTCCCCAAAATAAAAATAGAATAAAAATCTCCGTTTATGCATATTTTTATTATCGGGAATAGATTTGAAACAAAATTAAGAAATGAATAAACATTACTTATTTAATTGGAAAACAACTTGAGATCATTTTCTTTTTTTCTTTTTTCTCTTCCTCCTCTTCTTCTCCTAGCTATCGTCGACTTTGGCAATGGTCGATGACTAGCCAAACGAGGTCTGTGTCGCCTGGTCAAGTGAGGCCGAAATCACGATGGCAAGGGGAGGGGCCTTGCTCAACCAAGCCAAGGCCGAGTGTCGCCCATCCACAGTGAGGCACGGGTTGACCTCGTTGGGGGCTAGTGAGGCTCCCTCGAGACTAGAGGTGTGCAAAAGAACCGGGATCCGCCCGAACCTGCCGACCGGAACGCCCCGGAAGGGAACCATTCCGGCGGTTCTTTATGGGAACCGGTGGGTACCGGTCCGATTCCCGGTTCCATGGGCGGATCCGCCCGCCCGCCCACCCGGACCGGGCCGATTCCCTTTTAATATTAAAAAAAAAATTACTAAAACAAACCTAGATCTCATGGATGAATACAAAGTTGAATATTGGGTAATTCTTATGCTTTTTGGTTGTTTAGTTTATTTATTGATATAATGAAGGTGATGTATTCAATAAAGTCTTGTTTAGTTGCACTTCCTTTGTTTTCCTGTGTTTGGATGGTGCATCATTTCACCTCCTTTCTGTGTGACTTGTGATATTTTGCCGAACCTGATGAGGGATATGTCCAGTTCATAGCGTTAAGAGAGACCCATTTTTCCTGAACACTTACTACTCTCTCCGCTTCTATATCAACTTTCATACATCCATTCCTTCATTGGTTGCATATCCTATTATTCAGGAGTCAGAGGAGAACTCAGTCACTCATCTATTCTTTGAACGTGTATGATGAACATTCCTTTGTCACTCATTAGAACCTAATGGACGTTCTAGCAGGGAGAAAGACTAGTGTCTCTAGACAAAACAAACAAGGAAGCAGGACAATTGGGAACCTTTACCTTTGGTCCAAGAAAATTTAGCCATCTGTGGTTACTTGCAAGCAGGAAATGGGAGAATGTTCATTCCGTCTATTCGCATTTTTTTTTTTTATCTACGAGATACATTTATAGTTGCAACAAATGAATCTTTGTTCTACGTATTTAAATTTGGTTTTTCTTTCTTTGGCTTGCTTTGATGTCACGTAGTCGTTTTATGTTGAAAACCAAAATTATTTCACGTCAAGATCGGTTCCATGGATCCACCCGCGAACCGGACCGGACCGCCAGTCCGATTCCTAGGTGGATCCATGCAACAAACAGGTGGATCCCGGTTCCAATTTTTCGGAACCGGTCCTTAGCGGGTGGTTCTCGGTTCTAGGTCGGAAACCGCCCGCTCAGACCATGCACACCCCTACTCGAGACTAGCCACCTCCCCAACTTCCATTTGGTCGATCGCCAATTGGCCATGACCAAGGCCAACGATTGACTAAATGAAGAGGAAGAAAAAGAAAAAGAAAAAGATGAAGAGAAAAATATAATAAAATTATTTAAAAATTAAAAGAAATTTAAGTCACAAAAAAGATCTTGAGTCTTATCAAACACGTTCCTATTCTCAGTAAATAGAAATTTTGTGCGATTACCCAATACGTTCTTTTGCTCAAAAACTTATCCAATAACATAAATAGAAAAAATTATTTATGAACATAAATTATTTCTTGGAACAAAAACATTACCATACACACCCTAAGTGGGTGTTTCAACAGATAATCTAGAAAAATAATATGATCTCGAAAGAAAACGAGACTCATGATAAACGGGGACTAATCAAGATCAATAAATATGGGGAAGAGGATTCAACTAAAAATAAGGATTCAATCGACATGATCCTATATAAGAGGAAAGTACACCATTGAGAACTAGCAAAAGTATTTAATTTAGGAGCGATTGATTCTAGGGTAGGTTGGTTTCCACTTTAGAACTTAGAATCAAGTTGATCCACTCAGTTGAGATCCCAAATCAGGCGAATTCTTCTATTCTTTACAAGGGGGAGTTTCCCAACATTAAAAGAAAAAAAGAATTTACCAATTAGGGTTTGTTTCAGAAAAATAAAAAAAAGAACATTAGAAATTTTAGTCGATCTATTGGGCTGGCTTCTTATATGGAACTAAAAACTAAACCGGTCTACTCAAGAACCGTCTAGCACCGGCCGTCAGATCCGGTTCTCTAATTGAACCCTGGAACACCGCTAATTTAATCCACTAATCCCTAGCAATTATTTTCCCAAAGCCTAACCACCGATACCACACCATCCGACGCTTAATTGATCACGACAGTCGAGTCGGGTCCGGTCCGGTACGGTACTCGGTCCTACCCATGGATCACCCCCGGGTAAGCCAAGTCGGGTCGCAGACCCAAGTGGAGAAAATGCATTCGAAACAGAACCCAATGGGCTCCTCAGCCCACTCTGCGGATCGGCCCATAACGGGCCCAACCCAAGAAAAGGCCCGCGGAGGAAGTCCAAAACCCAAGCGCCCGGCCCAGAAATCCTCCGCCATCAAACCGAGCACGGACGACGGGAATCGGAAGAGAAGAATATCCTTCGACAGAGTCGGCAATCGGGCGATGGACGGCGGTCCGGCGTCCGTCTCGTCGTGAAATGGCGATGCGCATAATGTCGTCGAATCGTAGAAGCGTAGCTGCAGCTGCTTCCGTTGCGGCCCGAGGCGGCGGGACGATCGCGGGCGGCGTTGCTGCGTCGGCTCGGTCGTGAAAAGAACTTCCGCTTGCGTCGCGCGTCGGCGCCGGCGCCGGCGACCGCCTCGTTGCGGAGAACCGGTGGAGGTGGTCGGGGACGCGGGGTGAATGAGGAGACGGTGAGCGAGGAGGGGGAGAAGGGGTTTAGGGACTTCGGAAGGTGCGAAGAGAGGGGGGAAAGGGAAAAATGGTGGTGCTGATGAGGGTTTTGACTCGGAGGTTGAGAGAGTCGATCGGGCCGGCGGCACCTGCGCGGCCGCGGGCGGTGCATTCCGTCACGGAGGGTAAGCGTAGCTCCCGAATCATCATGTCGCCGCCGCTTGTTTCGCTTGATCTCCCGGACGTGTGGGATCCCAATTTCGGCCATTCTGGTCCGCCACTCAATTACCACCAAAGTAAGTAGCTTTCTGTATATCTTGTGTTGGTTCTGTGTGGGTAAGTTGATGGGTCTCTGTGAATCTTTTGATGCAATTTGTCTTTCTTATGCCTTTTGTAATAAGTATGACTACTGCACTGCTTCTCATATCCTGTTTGCAGCCCTTCAAATTTTTTTCCCGTTATGTTTTGTTCCCATGGAAACCAATTTACCATCTCCTTTCGCGTCGGTTCTTTGCGTATTGAGTGGCTTTTTGGAATTTAACATTGAGGCTTGCTTTCACACGGTGTTCATATTCGTGGTCAGGTTGCCCCGCTGTGCAGTCCGCCAGCCCATTACACTTCTTGTTCCCACGCGCATACTCTGTCTAATTAATATGGGGAGGGGGAATTTTGAGGGTTAATTGAAGATGAATCGAACGCAGCCCACCTTGTTTAGCTCTATGTGTGTTGTTTTGGCTTGACTGAAGTTTCGAATTGTTCTAGCTCAATGGTAAACTACTGCTTTTCTTGTTTCAAAGTGCCATTGTTTTTCACAACATTGATATTACATAATAGGCTTGTTCATACAATGAAAACTACACACAATCATATGACAATGTAATAGATGGCAAAACGCAACTTTTTCGCTAGTAGAGAATTATTTTATGTATTTATAATTAGCAATAGGTGCACAACATAATTCGCTATAGTGATGACTGGAGTGTTGCATGAACTTCCCTAGAATATTACTCATATATTCCCTCAGCTAGGCATTTACACTAGTTGAAAAGTTAAATTAGTTAGATTTCTGATTCACTGTGTAGACTTAAATCGCTTCCTGTCAGAACATCAGCCTTTTGGGCACTCAGATTTTAATTTTGTATTCAATTCCTTCCTAGCATACTTTTTTATAAGATTCTTTCTGTGAACTTGAATTACACAAGTATTTAAAATTGTTGAAGCATATGTAATAGTGTTGGGATGTCATCCATTAGTTAATAGGTAGATATTAAATAAGCTAGTCGTGTCTTCTCTACACTATATACAGAACATCTTTCATGCTCTTGTAAAAAGTCCATTTGAGTAAATATGTAATCGGTTTTGTTTTCCTCTCTTCCTCTCTGGTGATCCAAAAACATTCACTGAATTGAAATCCTTTTCTGTGTCAAGAGATGGCCCCTTTGGAAAAAGTGCTACTTTTCTGGTGTTTTACCTCAATTCTATTCGCTTGCTAGGAATATGGTTTTCTGTGACATGCAGGGAAGCATTCCATACATATAGCTTCAAACCCGAATTATTATCAAAGTGAGCATGAGTATTATAATTGATGAAAAGGAGTAGCGACTGTAATATGCAGCATCAGTCTTTATGTGTTCTTCCCTATAGAAAAATAATGGAAATGAATAAACAATTTTTGTATGGGTACAGTCTTTATGTGTTCTTCATTTACTCACTTCCGGAAATATGTGTGAGAAGTTGTGCACGAATCTTTTTGTCACTTGTCTTGTGATGGTTTGATCAATGAGGTAAGTTTTGGTGACTAAAAAAGATTAAGAAAAGAAATAAAGATAGGTGTGTTCAACCTTACGTTATGAATTGTATGGCCAAGATAATTTAAGAACCAATTCGTCTCATGTCTTGAAATTGATTTTTACTAACCAGCATTGAATATATTGGGTATTCATCACAGCCAATGGGCAGACAGCTGCAATGATCGATGGCAAGTTGATTGCTGAGGGAATCAGGTCAAGAATAGCGAGTGAAGTTCGAAGGATGAAGGACTCTATTGACAGGATTCCAGGCTTGGCTGTAATTATGGTGGGACAGAGAAGGGATTCTCAAACTTATGTTAGAAACAAGATGACAGCTTGTGAAGAAGCTGGAATCAACTCTGTACTAGCAGAGCTGCCTAATGATTGTTCCGAAGATGACGTTCTCAAGGCTTTGTTAAGTTTTGAAAATGATCCATCAATTCATGGTATTCTCGTGCAGCTGCCTCTGCCAAATGTAACTACTCAAAGCTGCTCTCTGTACGTATCTCTTTTTTACTTTTTCATGAGGTAGGGAGGGGGACGGGGGAGAACATGTACATATCCTTGTACTTGGGATTATATGTACATGACTTCCTGAACTTCGATCTATCCACTTTAGTCCCTATATTATTCTCTTTGGTGAAAATAGTTCTTCTATTATGTTGTGTTTCTGACTTGATCTTCCTACATTTTAAGACGGTGTCATTTAAAACAACTATATTAGATGTCCTAACTGAAGGTTATTTTCACAAGCATGAATAGTAGACAGGACTATAATTATTGAAATTAGGGCACATAGGGACACGTAAAAATGCAGGAAGCCTTTAGACATTCACTCTGTTCTATACAATTATGATAGCACATAAATTGGCCATCTCTCATGACTGAAAAACATACTGGCTTTATGGTCCTTAGATTCCCTAGTCCCTTGCTTCTTTTTAAAATACCCATCACTTTGCAGTCCATTCTTGAGGTATTGCTGTAGGGTCAGATGCCCCATTTGAAAGAAATTCTTCTGAAACCAGATCTTTTACTTGGCAATGCACATGCTTGACAAAAGTTAAGCAAGCAAATGCTGTATCATTCCTTATATTATGGACAAATGTACATGGCTTTTAAATTTTGCTTTTACCGCATCAGGAAATGCTCCATAGTGCATCGTCTGAGACCAAAAATCTAGTAGACGTATGTCCTTGCGTTCATGGTTTTTTTTTTTTTTTTTTTTTTTTTTGTACCATTAAAGTGCATTTTGGACACGATTCTTGAGTGAATGCTCTTGTTCAGTAAGGTTTTACAGAGAAAAGCAGTATGTACAGTATCAGCTTGCTGATGCAGTATAAATTCCCTATGGCAGCATTTGAATGAGGAGAGGATTTTGAATGTTCTGAGCCTAGAAAAAGATGTTGATGGCTTCCACCCACTTAATATGGGCAATCTTGCAATGAGAGGAAGGGAGCCTCTGTTCATCCCCTGCACTCCAAAAGGTTGCATCGAGTTATTGATAAGATCTGGTATTGAGATCATGGGGAGAAAAGCCGTGGTTATTGGGAGAAGCAACATTGTTGGGTTGCCCACATTCTTGCTGTTGCAGGTATTAAGATGTTTTTTTCACAAAAAGGTGGATCGCACATATTTTTTTTCTTCTGCCAGATCATAGATGTTTACTTCCTAGCATTATCTGGCAGAGGCACCATGCGACCGTGACTGTTGTGCATGCTTTCACTAAAAACCCTGAAGAGATCACTCGGGAAGCTGACATTGTGGTCACAGCCGCCGGAGTACCAAATTTGGTCCGTGGCAATTGGCTTAAACCGGGAGCTGTGGTTATTGATGTTGGAACTCATCCAATCGAGGTGAGAATTCTGGCATGTAGTGCAGTGTTTATTATATCACTATAATGATGGTCGGCAGATGTCCTTGATATGCATGCGCTTGTTGCAGTTCACGCGTAAGGCACTCCTTTCCGTTTGCTATGTTTATGACAAATCTGTAATGTCATTATGGACTGTGGGACAGGATCCAAACCACGAGCATGGATACCGTCTTCTGGGTGATGTTTGCTATGAGGAAGCTGTGCAGGTGGCCAGTGCTTTAACCCCCGTACCTGGAGGAGTAGGTCCCATGACAATTGCCATGCTTCTGTCCAACACTCTGGATGCCGCTAAGCGGGCATATGATTTTTCTTGACGTATAGGACACACGGAAAATATCTTTTTTAATACTTGCCTGGATTTTTTAATAGCTTTCCCATGGCGTGTAGCTTTTTTGTTGGGTCATAATTAGCTGTATATTGAAAGGTTAGGCATGGCCGCATCACTTGTCATCTTTCGAGGAAGGAATAAAAAGAATAGCTAATGTAGGTTTTTATCCGACCGTGTTAAGTTTGTCGACTGCATTGCAAGGGCAACATTTAGCCCCTGTTTAGTAACCATAACTGATTCTGATTTTTTTGTTCCTGGGAGCATTTTGAGAACAAAATCGCGTTTGGTAAAATTTTTGTTCCCGAAAACAGATTTGGAGTAAAATCAAGAATAAAAAAAAAAGTTTATTCCTGTTTCGGAAACAAATTTAAGAATCAAAACCAACTCTTCTTCTTCCCTTTTCTCTTCTTCTTCATCGACCGTCATCCCGCGATTGCTGTCCGTCGCCGTCCACCGCTGGTCGCCGGCAACTGGTTCGGCGAGCTCGCCGATGGCCAGGCGGGCTTCACCCAACCCTGACGAGGTCGACTTGGCCATCAACAAGGCTCGATCGTCGAGGGCCGACCCGAATCGGCCAAGAAGAAGAAGAAGAAGAAGAAGAAGAATAGAAGAAAAAGGGAAAAAAAAGTAAAATAATTATTTAAAAAATAAAAGAAATTGATTTGGAACATAATCAATGAGCATGATATTAAACGCAATTCTATTTCAGAATCAGAAATTTTGGACAATTACTAAACAACTTAAAACGCTTAGAAATTGTTTTCAGGAACAGAATAAAAAAAAAATCATTTCTGATTAGAATCTATTCCCAGGAATAAAATCGTTACTAAATCCACCCTTATTAACTAAACTAGAGGTCGGGCATTAAAAAGTACGGCTGCTTACACAAGTATTTGTGCTTCAAAATGGATAAATTCATGCCCCAGGTGACTAGCCGGTGATTACTGGCTGAGGAAACCACTTCACACCTGTACTTAAAAAGTCGCTGATACAGATATTGTGATGGTTACTATCCATTAGAAAAAATCTACTGTATATGTTGTTGGAAAAAATGAAGCAAAAGCCTGTACGTACTGATACCTAAAACAAGTTGCTCTTACTTTTTATCACCTCGCACAACGTATATTAACTACCCAGGAGGAAAATAAAGAAAAGAAGCATACTACTTAAATATCAGCTCTCCTATCGGGTGCGACTTCGGTAGCATGATATGTACTTCTCACGTTAGGCATTTGGTCCTAAGAAATCTGACGGGTACAGGATTCAGATACAGCTCAAATGATTCCTCTCATGCGATCATTTTACGAGGTAAGAGCACTGTTCAAGATCAAAACAGGTTTATTATCTTAGATCTTCGAGAGATAGTGGAAGAAAGGAAGAAAGGATTTAGCCAGAGAGCTCGCTATCCTAGATCTTCGGGATAGAGAGGAAGAGAGGATTTAACCAGAGCTCGAATGCACAGAAACTCGGTTCTCGAAATTCATATTGGTCGATAGGAGGACTCATCCCCCACCTCGACCAAACTCCAAGCGGGCCATCTCTCATCTCATTCCTTCCTTTTTTCCTCCATTGGTCGCCTCAATCAGCAAAATCTGAGGTTCCGGCATGGCCCTTCTCTTCCAAAGGCATTACTGTTTTCCCGAAGTTACCCAATTTATACATTCGCTGTTTATCCAATAGAGCAATTTCCCTTCCAAACATTGAGAAAACCACGTCCATGACTGAACGGGCTAATCATCTTTCAATAATCATGAAGGAGAATTGATTACATCGTTTCGTGGAGTATATACAAAAAAGTTACAAATTCGAGCAATTTAGCACTAGGGTCACCTTCTCAATAAGAAGGACAGCCGGGTAAGATATCCATCCCAGCAAAAATTCTGGGGGCAGAGATTAAAACAGAATGTCCCAAACATTTGCAAATAAACTGACAAAGAGGCCCTCCTCACGCTTCCTCTTCAGACATGGACTGAACTGGCTCCACAACTGGAGGGATGCAGTCTACCTTGTAACGAAGGGCCTATTTGCGAAATTCAAACTCTATATCATGAATATATAGTGTACTAATACTACTTTGATTATCTTGTTGAAAAAGCAATGATCATACTACTTTCAAAAAATATTTGTAAAGCGATAAAATATCGAAGCAACATCATAGGGCCCCAAAAGAAAAGAGCACATACCTTCTTAAAGAATGTGGAATATGAATTATCCCAGACTAGCTTATAATTTCCAGCAATGCATGTGCAAAAGTTGCCCTGCCCAAAAAGCGATTAAAAGCCAAAAGTTATTTTGCTTCTCAAAGAAAACAAGCTATGGAGGACATGAACAAAAAAAAAAAAAATTAGCACTCACTTGGTCAGAGTCATAACGACGGTAAGGTAATATCAACTGCAAAACAGCCAACAAGATGCAGTCAAAGATCAGTGGGAAAGCAGGTGAGTCAGCTGCCAAATCCACTATAACTGAGCACAAACTTGGCAGGCCTACAAAAAGGTCCCAAAAGAACAAGAATCTAGATAATTCAGAGCTGAGCATGTAGCTAAGCATGGACAGAACTCACGGTTTTTTCTCCAGAAGGATTTATACACTCCACACTGAATCCAATGTCCTGTCAGATGGAAGAACATATATCAAAAGATATTCTTGCAATATTCTCCAGCTTGCATACCAATAACACTAACCATCTGGACCATGCATTCATTTCGATCCTCCTAATTCAATTACCAAATTCAACATCCTGTCTGATGTCTACAAAAGAGGCACTCATTTCAACTACCATCATTGCATTGTGAAAAAGAAATACTCAAGCCCAAGAAATTCAATCCACAACCAAATTTGAGAAGGGCGTTTGTCCGACTCAAAATCAAGCCTAAAGCCTGTGACTTGAAGAACTTGTCCATACAGTCGAGCCGAATTCAATTTAAGAGCAAGCTAACCAAGCCATGGACATGGAAGCAATGGGTAAAAGAGATGGTAGTCGGTAATCTCTCTGTAAACAAGACTGGTTTGGCCAGTCTTGGGTCTGCAATTGAAATCACAAGTTAGTGAACATGTTCACGTCATGTAGAAGAATTCTTGCTTCCTGCCAGAGCAATATGGCTCCAGTTACTTCTCAATGAATAGGAAAATTTCAGGCAGTTTGAAAATACTGGGGCAATTGGCCTTCCATTCAAGAATTTCGTTTACAAATCAATTAGGGTGCACTGGTTTTTTCTAATTCTATTCCGTGGACGAGTTTCCGAACATTTGAAGGCATTTGATAACTGTGCAAAATTTCCATTCCTAGAACAAGAATGTGTTTGGTACAACCTTAAAAAAATTTTGTAGCATTAGAATTTCTTTTAATATTTTAATAATTTTATTACATTGTTCTCTTTTTTTCTTTTCTTAAAAAAAAAAATTCTAGCTGGTCACTGGCCTTGGCCATGGCCAGCAACTAGCTAGATTAGGGCTGGTGACCTCACCGGCCTTGGGTAGCCTCGTTGGCCCAAGCCTTTGAGGCTTGACCTAGCTAGAGGCTGGCGACCAGCTAGAGGAAGAAAAAGAAGAAAAGAAAAGAAAAGAGAGGAAAAAAAGAAGAAGGAAAAAGCTTGATTCTAGAATTGTTCCCAGTAATAAGAAACAACTTTTATTTTATTATTAATTCTATTCCAAATCTATTTCTGAGAACAAATTTGTTTCCGGGAACAAAAACGTTACCAAACGGATTTCTGTTCTTTTTTTGTTTTGGGAAACAAAAGAATAGAAATAGGTACTATTTGACACGTTACCAAACAGATCCTTAGTTTCCACATGAATGATTTTTTAGAGCCAGTATAATAACCTCATGAGATCTTGGCTTTATAAAGGGAGGATGGTGCTGCAATCAGATACTTTTTTCTCTGTTAACAATTCATGAACTATTCAAGCTAATACTTCAATTCTTAAACCAACATATCCCTCTATTCTTCTTTTAGCTGCATCAAGTAACCGTGGTCAACAGACAGTTGATTGTAAGAAAGGGCGAAAGATATGAAAAATCACAAGGAAAAGGCAAACATAAACAGCTTGCCACCTCCCTTAGATGTGGGCCACCCAGTACATAGTCTTAAATGTAAGATGATTGTCAAGTTTAAAAGAATCCTATTACATTAAGATGACAAAAATTTCCCAAAGAACAGGATAGAAGATTCAACAACCCTAGGAAAGAAAGCCTCATGACTTACCAGGTTCATCTTCCCTTGTACCAATGAAAAATCCCATGCAATGTATGAGTTTAACGAATCCACCATCAAGGAAACCTAGCATAGAGTCCATTATGAAGCTTCAGAAATTTGGAGCCAAAACACCATCATCGAGGTTATGGCAGGAGCAAAAAAAGTTGCTAATAGACAAGATAATTCTGTGACAGATAACCAGATACTTTGAAACATCAATTAACCCAGTTGACTTGGGATTCTGACTGAAGCACAGCAATCCCATTGTTTTATGCAATATATTTAGACTTGGACAAAGAACAAACCATGAGTATCACCTACTGACAAACTCCCAATCCTACAGTTCCTCGAGACTCTTATCCAGTCAATTGGACTTTAAATGCTTAACTTTTGTGCGAGGATGGTAGGGTGCAGCAAGCAGAATCCAAACTCTCATCAAGACGATGGACTTACTTACTAGGAGGGCACAGCAAAGGAAGCTAGAAGACATTGTTTTGGCTTGTGTTAGGGAAGAACCCGCAAAAAATAAAAAATTCATAACATATTTTATACCACATGGCTGGCACCCTTTCAGTAGGATCCATGATTAGGAAATTTAAAAAAAAAAAAAAAAAAAAAAAGGACCAAAAATAGAATTCTAAATTATAAATCATAAAGAGAAAGAATGATAAAAGAACATGCTACCCAAATTTAAAAGTTTAGAAGAAACAGTAATCCATTAATTTCCAGCTTATAATTGTCAGGATCAACACCTCTTAATCATTTGCAGTCAGAGTCTAAATTCTTAATTAAAAATCACTAGCTATTTGGCCAATGAGAATAACGTTCCCTATATCTTGTACATAAGTAGAGATATGACAATCATATCAGTTTATTAATAGATGCTGAAAATCTTATCTCAAATACAAATCCATCTCTAATCTACGAGCAGATTCAACTGCTTATAATCCATCAGCTATACATCAGGATCAACTCAGTGATGCCAAAACAGATAACTTGGTACAAGGGAATATCTTGCTTCAAATGCAGTTATTTGACAAGAAGGTTAAAAATTTACCTCATGAGTTTTACCAGCTGGTATACTTATCTCTTTATAGTCATCATTTTGCCTGCAGAATATAACCAAATACTTAAAAAGACATATCGGAGTTATCTAACAGAAAGGTAATTACGAAATTAAGACAAATTTACCCTGCTTCTAGGGCGCCTGCTTCCGCTGCTGATATGAAGAAGGGGGAATTCACGAATACTTCACTAGAAGAAGGAAAAAATACTGGTCAATACGAAAAAAACATGTTGAATAGAGGTAACAGTGAAAAAGAACGCATATATAACAACGAAGAACCTTTAAACAGTTTCTCTTTGTTGCTGTCATAAAAATTTCACCATGCGACCACAAAATCAGCAAACTGATAAAAGCAACTGATTTGGCATATTCTTGTTAGAAAATCAATTCTTTAGAATCTGAAAGATTGGAATATCATCTGATTCAGTTTACCATACCCTACTTAAAATGCATGTTGCTTTCTTTAATATCTTTCAGACACCATAAGCTGAGTCTTTGTGTGCTTAAGATGTTTTATCATAGATTATACAAAATGTCTTGTTTGAATAAAGTAATTATCAAGAAAGGACTACTATGCGCCTCATCTTCCAATTAATTGTTTGCCTAGCCTCCAAAAGATGTAATCGCAATGAACCTCTTCCAGAGGCCCACCGCCCCTCGAGCCCATTATTGTGCTTCTCCAATTTCTAATATAGAACTTCAATGGCAACTAAATATTTTTAACCATCGCACCAGCAGTAGGCCATTAGCTACAGGACAACAAAGGCTTTGCAGCACAAGACAGTAACAATGACTGTGGAATACAAGTCAAGATAAAGCTAATTTGGTAGTGTGCTTAGTGCTATAACTCTGTCGAAGATGGGCTGATAAGATCTATAAATCATGAAGAAAGTGCATTCTGAAAAATACATTGTTGTTTTCCTAGTCAATTTGTTGAGAAATGCTTATAACACAATTTAACTTTCAAGTTTCCGCCAGCTGCAAGGCTGTGTATTATAATAGCTTAAGGAATCCAGCACTAAGCCTCTGATAACAAAGTTGAACCATGACTTTATCAGTTAATCCTTTCCAAATAGAAGGCACAAATGTGCAGTCATTTAGTACAAATGTGACATTTTCAATTGACCAATATCATTTCCACTGCCCATCTGACTGTTTGAGATAGACACACCAAAATAAATAGTTAATCAGTACTATCTAAACCCAGGCAACAAAACATTTGTCAACAACTATAAAAAAATCTCTGGTTCTGGAGTTAAGTGCTCTCTAGGAGAGCAGCCTGTTCAGAATTTGGGACTCTGTAACTATCACACTATTACTACCTCAGCGCATTCATGCGTCTTTTCCTTTTGAACTTTTTTTTAAGATACATCTATGCCTGAAAGATTCATCACTATTCAAGAGCTAAAGGTTTTGCATTGCTGGTAATAGTTAAAACCCATTTACACTTTCAAAAAAGAAAAAACTTACTATGACACATTTGTTTACCATGATAAAATTCTCCTGAAAATTCGTTCAAGCAAAATAATGGTTTTGACATCAAACGGTTAGGAGCTTACACGGATAAATACTCTAAATTTTTTTTTTTAGAAACATACCAACCTTACAAGAGACATATTTTGACCTCCAATTGCTGTTATTAATCAAGATACCAAGACATATTTTTATGTTGCAGGTACAACATGTGAGGGATGGTTTGATATTGAACATTAGAAGATGTAGTCTAGTTTGGCTTATGAGGTATCCAGAACTATTATTCCCAAAAGATAAAACGGTTCTCATACTCCAGGAAGCCTTAGAAACCAAGAGACTACTCAAAGCAGTGTTCAACTGTTCTTAGCCGCCTATCCCATGGAAAGTGAAACAAAAGAAATGGAAAAGAAATGAATGTTCAGCAAAAAAGAAGAAGAAAAGAGAGGGAAATCATCAACATAAAAATGACAACATGAACTTCGCATGCTTAACAATGTTTTGTAGTAATGGGCCCTTTCGTCATCTACAGCTCTTAACACAGTCATCCTCATCATATGAAATAAGTACCTGAGAAATTTGATGAATCTCTCGAATTCGGAAGTATAGACATTCACTGCTTGCTCCAATGCAGATAACTCATCTCCTTTTCTGCTCATGTCATGATGACAATTTCATTAATAGATGCCAAAGAAGAAAATGCAAGTGTCATCTCTCAGAATCTAGATACAAAAATTTTCCTTATCAAAGGTTTACTGAGATGAAAGAAAGACAAATTAGAAAAGGGTAAGGCATCTCACAATTTCCGAGTCTCAAAGCGTCCCCAAGATAGTGAAAGAAAAAGGCGAATAAACAGACCCAGTGATGTGAGGCTGTACAAAGGAGGTCCATATCGTTGTCTTTGCTCTTCCATGGGCCTATCAGTTATTAATTAGAAACAATCAGAACTTAGTATTTGCAGGGATCACTTGCTCACGGATGTTGAGATCAATAAAAGTAGACATGACATTAGCAAGAAGAGAACTTTCGTGGAACTTACCCATCGTCATCATTTATTTGCTTAATGAAGTCCAGTAAAACCTGTATCAGAAACATAAGGAAATTATTAAGGAGCTTGGCAAAGGGAAGGGAAGGATAAGGAAAGATATAAGTACATTTAGCAAAAGACATGAAAATAAATGGAGTGCAGATGCTTAAAAGTATTTATCCAATCAACACCACATGCTGGAATGCAAGTTAATTTATTGCGGTTGTAAAACTTGCGAAATGAGCAATGGTAAAAAATCCAGCCCGAATAAGTTTTCTAGCAAATCAGAAGTCCACAAACCTATCTAAACCACCATCACCCTGGCTAGAATACCAAGGGGCATGACAATGTACCCGTCGGAATTAGAAGTCTCATTCATTTTTTGCCCACTCTGGAACAGGTTAATAAATTTATAGTGCTTATAAAACAGTACACACCATCACAGCACATGGGCAGAAAATTCATGGTAAACTATGACCGAGCAAACAGCAATTACCATGTAAAATCAAACCATCAAAATGTGAAACACTAAACTATAGTCTCTTTCTTAAATGCAATCAATCTAAGCAATAAGATGACAAGGTAACTAAACTATTACGAGAATAATTAACAGAATTACAATAGGAAAGCATAAGTGCAGTTCCAAAAGCAGGGTGGAAATAAAAGCAGACAAGGCAAGAGGTAGCAAAAAGGAATACATACTTGTGGTACCCCTACTAAGTATTTCACAAGGGTTTTGTAGACACCTGTAGCAGAACCAAGCTGGGCTAACTGTCTTCTCCTGAGACGTCATTTAATAGTTACACCGTAAGATCACTACTAGCCTATGGCATCACAACCAGCAATTAGAGAAGCGAAGATCTCACCTATCCATTTGCTGTTTCCATAGTAGAGCATATCTGTCTTGTATACTTCCACCAGAATTAATTAAAGCATCAACCTCTGCTTGCTTGTTCCTCTCTGAGCGTTCCCTTTGCTGTCTAATAAGTGTCCCCCGAAAGTCTTGAGGCAGGTAAGTCATGACTGCAGATATGGATATAATCCTCATTTAAAAGTCCTTTATCTTCTTAGCAGCATCCTATGCTACTTGAGTTATTACACATTGATCACAACAAGGTCCTTGGAATCAACTTCTCATAATAGACCAACAATTTTCCATCAAATTTATAAAATAAATAAATAAATAAATAAAACCCTCTTTACCACACTCAGATTCTTCATTTCTCACAGATTGATCATTAACTCGTCCCACAAGATAAATGAACCAAAGTTGAGCCACTAATCGGGGGTAGTGGCACTTAAATGGAAACTGCATCTATCAGATAGGTATGCAAATCCAATCATAGATTAGCACTGGCTTGTAATAGTGAGACCCGTTGCCACCATGCGTGAACATTTAAAGCTATGCCCGAAAATCTAAATGCTAAAAGCTCATAATCCCAAACATTACAGTGCTTTTTAAGCTTTTTTTAGGTATGCAAATCCAATCATAGATTAAACCAGTGAACATTTAAAGCTATGCCCGAAAATCTAAATGTGCTCATAATCCCAAACTACAGTGCGTTAAAAGTTAAGTGAACTGGCGTTCGTTATGTGAGTGAAGAGCATTAGTTAATCAAGACACATAAAAAGAGAGGGAGAGCGAGAGAATGAGAGTAAAACCTGTGTTAAATACACGTTCAGAATTTCTAGCCTGAAAAGATATCAACAAACTCAAACTTTCTTGAACCTTATCTTTGAGCTGGCTGAAAATGGTAGCAAACTCAGTATTCTCTGTCGTCAATTGCTGCTGAAGCTGCACTCACCAAGCAAAAGCAAAACGACCAATTAAAAGAGAAAAAAAACCGCCCCTTTGACCAAAAAAAAACCTACAAGACTCGAGATCATCGCCAAAAACATTCAGCACTACGTAAACATATGTATTCACGAACTCCTAGACACATGAATATCTTACCGCCGCTGGCCAATTCGACTTCTCGAGCAGAAAAACAATCTCTTCCATCTGCTCTCGATTCTTCCACATGTTCTCGTCAATTTTATGGGGAGGCGTCCTATCTGCCTCCTCTATCAACAATTTCTCACCTAAAAAAACCACAGCAGACTAAACCAGCATGACTTCCACGTACAGTTAAACACGTCCAAAATCGTCCACGGCACGACAAATTAAAAGCACGGGCAAACACCGCCGCATTGAACCAGCACAACGAGGCAGACACGCACGCGATCCAGCATCAACCTCCCGAGATCCTCCCAAAAAAAAGCAACGACGAAGACGAAGAGCGCACCTTCGGTGGGGGGGACGTCCCCGAGCAGGTCGTCGGAGAGCGAGCGGATCCGCGAGGAGAGCGCGGCGACCTCCTCGGAGAGAGGAGGGAACGCGTACTTGTCGTAGTAGGAGGCGAGAAAGGATCTGGTTATCGGCACCAGGCCATCCATCGACGACATGGTTCCTTAGGGCCGACGGTTTCCGGCGGGATCACGGCTCCGCGCGATCCGCTAGGGGTTGGTGGGGGGGGTAGGGGACGGGGATCCGAATCGAGCTCCGGGACTGTAGCTCCGCCGCGCGCGGTGGCTCCGCCGTGGGGGAGAGAATTCGCCGCTGCAACGGAGGCCGGGAGGAGGAGGAAGGAAGGAAGGAGAAGATCTCTCGCTATGAAATTGGAAGTCCACGCGAGAACGCAATCGAGTGCCTTCCCGGTCGGTGCATTTGTGGAGCGGGGCCTCTTTTTTTTTTTTTTTCATAATTTCCTTCTTTATTTTTCTTGCTAATAAAGAATTAAACGAAATCAGGAAAAAAAAATTAGGTATGATGAAAAATGTCATTTATAATAAATACGACATTAAGGCAGGGGAAAAATCGAAATAATTTCTTTTATATGGTGTAATGTAAGTTCCCTCAATTGCGATTTATATTTTTTGCAATTTCGGAAATACGAGAAATGAAAAAGAAAATGGCGACAGAGGAAAATAGAAAAGTATCTTCCGACTGAAGGAAGGAATAATTCCGTTTGGATGCACCTACCTTTCTTTAACTCTTCTTTTGGCGGGTGGAGAAAGTGGGCGCGGCGTGTGATTTAATTAATGCGCTAATTAAAAATTGGGACGAAAAGGCGAGAAAATCCAAGGAAGATCAACAAAGTGCGTTTGATAATGTTTGTATTCTTATAAATAATTTCTTATTTTTATTCCCGAACTCGTTTCTGAGCATAACAACATGTTCGGTGGCTATACAAAATTTTTATTTCCAAATATAAAAAGAACAAAAATGCGTTTAGTACGATTTATAATTTTTTTATGATGTAGAAATTATTTTAATTTTTAATAAAAAATTTGAGATTTTTTTTTTTTCCTTTCTTCTTCTTCTTCTTCTTCCTAGTCGGTCGTTGGGTGACAACAGATAGCAACGACCATCGACCAACGACAATAGAGGGCAACGATGGCAAATGCGAGCAGCGTTTAGCGACATGTGGGGGGCCATAGGTGATGAGGCTCCATCGAACAGTTAAAAGAGGAAGAAGAAGGAAAAAAGAAAGGAAATAACTTAGAAATTATTCCTAAAAAATAAAAATTAATTTTTTCTACTTCTTATTTCTATTCCAAATTTATATTCTCATCACTTTTCATAATTTTAGGAAATAGAAAAATTAACTGACGTTCTTA
This sequence comes from Eucalyptus cloeziana, assembly GCA_014182715.1. NCBI lineage: Eukaryota > Viridiplantae > Streptophyta > Magnoliopsida > Myrtales > Myrtaceae > Eucalyptus > Eucalyptus cloeziana. Next base: position 14,416,091 of record CM024644.1, on the reverse strand, counting down.
AATAGATTTATATTATTTTTTTATTCCAATAAACAAAAAAAATTGGAATGTTACTAAATAGAGCATTATTTGGGGGGAATAGAGCCACGAAAAAAGGAAGTAAATTTTAATCTCGTAGCAAAACCCCTCCTCTATAGTATGTCGAGTAAAGGATCACTATTCTAGAGCAAGCAATAGACATAAGAGTTTGGATTTGGGTTCTCACGATCATGGAAAGATCAATTACAGAATAATTATATATAATTTTATGGAAGGCTCATGTAAAACTGTATCATCTCGCGACTATCCGACTGTTTATCAAAAAATAATATAATTTATGGGGAAAATTTTAGATGAGGACGTGAAATGCTCTCGTTTTCTCGAATAAAAATCTAAAATAGACTTTATCTCAAGTAAGAATCTAAAGTGTCATTATTTTCAAATAATGGCTTGAAGCAAAACTTTTTTAAAATAAGGGCATAAGGGCATGAAATAGCTATATTAATCTCAAAGAATGACCTAATCTCGTTGGCCGAGATGCATTTTTGTCTTTCGCTTTTCTAACTTTTTCTCCTTTCTTTATGTGACTATTGCTTCCACTATTCCAAATCTATTGGCAATTCCAACCATTGTGTTTCCATCTATCTCAAGTTAAAAAGAAAAAAAATATACGACCAGAAAAAAAAAAGTTAAAAAGAAAAAAATTCCCATTAAAGGACATCAAGTTGACAAAAAATCAGTGATAAAGAGAACAATTACAGAATAAACGAATAGCGGCATCAAGCAAAAAGAAGAATCTAAGACCGCTCTTGGATAAGCAAGATTTAAATATATAACTTTTTTTGGTCAAAAGATTTAATTTTTTTTTAAATAAGTTGAAAAACTACTTTTTTATCTGAACTTACTTTACTTTTATCCGCACCTCGGGGATGGCCTTAAGTTTATTAGGAGAAATTAATGAGAAAGGGCAAACGAATGAAGAACTCATAAAATTATGGTAAAAGGAAAATTTTGAATATTTATTTATAGATGATCATTCTAGAAATAAACACATATAAAAGGAAGAGCCATTTATTTTAATAATTTAGAAACAAATTAAAATAGATAAACTCCTTAATAAAATCGATATTCTAACTTTGATATAATAGAGCGATATTCAGATGAGCTATAATGCTTATCGAAAGTATGTTTGTACGTACCTTCATCCTCTTCCATGACCGTAAGATAAAAGCAACAACATTTTCAACAATGAAATAAATAAATTTTCAAGCCTTTGAGTACATCTCTAAATGCTAAATAGTAATAACTCGACTAACAACTAAATGAAGATTAAAAATTGCCTGTCCATGTGGTGGCCACTTTTATGGAGAAAGTACGAAACCTTTTCCCCGAAATAATAATGGATTTATTCTAGCAATTAGGATCGTAGGTGACAAGTTTTTTTTGTTTTTTTATTTTAGTAAGTGACGAGTTTAGATGCGATAGAAAATATATTTATTCGAGAAAAGGTCTTCAATGATTGATTCTCACGCTAAACCCCTAGGGGCACGGATTGATTGTCTTATGCAATCATCGTTAATCGAGTCGCGCATTGCAACTCTAATTCAACATGAACGTTAGCCGCGAAACGCGTGTTTAGCATGTCACGCCTTTCCTGAAAAGAAGAAAGGGGTAAAGAGCTTCAATCGTCCAACTCTTAATGCTAGATCATCTCTAATCGGGGCGACAGATTCGAGTTACCTTGTAAGGTCGTAGTTTGCCCAAACTTGATCCGCTTGACCTGAATCCTTACCATCCACGACGAGTCATGCAAACACAAGTCACTCGAAATCAATTCCAATACCTCTCGAGGATATTGCGCACATAGCTAGCTCAAAAAATGTGACTTCTTTAACTTGTATCGCCTCTCTCTTTTCTCTTCATGGTCTTCTTCAATCTTCATCGAGGCGAGAGTCTGAGCTAATTTCGCCCTCCCTCCCTCCTCTCATTGATTTTATTAGTGTTTTTCTTTTGTTCTTTTCTTGTTTTTTCTCCCTTAATCTAGATTTGGGATTTTTTTTTTTTCGGTCTAGTTTTATATTTGGAATTTAGACTTTCCCAACCCAGTTCTAGATTTGACTATAGGAGTTCTAACTTTTAGTAAATCATGAAAATTTGCTATTTCAAATATTAAATATGCATTTGTTTGATAGAGGGAGCAAAGACCATAGGAGTTCTAAATTTCGCTAAATCACGAAGATTTGCCATTTCAAATATTAAATATGCGTTTGTTCGATAGAGGGAGCAAAAAATGCGTGTATCAACAACTAGAGTTGTCAAACGGGTGGGTCGGGTTGGGTTTGTCAAACGGGTGGGTCGGGTTGAGTTTGGGTCGGGTCATTAATGGTCCAACCCAAATTGACTCATCAACCCATTCATGACCTATTTATGACCCATTTATACTTAATATAAATTTTACAACCCATACCGACCGACCCATACCAAATCCATACCCGATCCAACCCATATTAATAAAATATTTTAATATTTAACCAAATTTAGAAAAACTTATTCCTATGTTTTTTTTTTTTAAGATTATATTACTAAAATACTTCCGAGCTTATTTCTTATCTATATATATATTATTTTTATAATTTTTTTTAAAAATGATAATGCTAAAATAGTTTTATACAACACAACTTTAATGGACAATTTTATAATTTTTAAAATAATTATTTTAAAAATTCGAATTTTAATTATTTTTTATTTTTCGCGACAAAAAATAAATTTTTAATTACTAAGCCTAGACTTAGCTCGGGCCTCCCAAGCCCATACCAATTCACGACTTAGGTTCAAGTTCTTAACATGCAAATGATTTTCAATTAGAGTCGCCACTAATCTATTTTTTTGTGGGTCGATTAGAAACTCAAGTAAAGTAACGGGAGGTTTACTTTACTCCTACGAACTGCAGACATAGTACGGGGACTTGGTTACACTAGATTTTCTAACGCCCTTTCGGTACCATCCTTTTATTTTCAAAATGTTTTTTTTTTGAAGCTTAGGTTGATTTTAAATCTATTTCCTAACATGTGAGGTGATCATACGGATGTACAATCCACCAATTTAACACCCACGTAAACAATAAATAAATTGCAAAAACTTACCTCAAAGCAACGAAAGATTCGCAATGTTAAATTAAAATCCACATCAACAATCTTAGATATGGTTTCTAATTAACACGCAATTTTTTTTTTTTTTTTGTTTTCACTTAATTAATGAAAATCATGCAATATGCAATGCGATATTAACTAAATGACCTAATTTTGATGACATGTAATTTCTAATTAAATGGGTGCATCTCAATGAATCTAACCCTAATGACGTGTATATGACATTTTTATTTTCTTTTTCCTTGAAAGAATGCAAACTATCCTAAAGATTGAAACTAATTTATTCTAAGACATTTTTTTGTATTTTTTTTTATGAAATTCGGAATTAAAAAAATGTGAAAATTATCTAGCTAGATTAAGATCCTATTCAATTTATATTAGGAATTAGGTTAAACTAAATCATAATTTAAACTAAAATCTTATCTTAACCCAAATAATCCTAGAATGCAATCTATCTAAAAAAATCTATCTAAACTTAAAATTAATTAGGAAGTAAAATTAAACATGCAATCTTACCCTAATATACAATAATGTGCAAAAGATGCCCGAATCCTATATGATATATACATGCTTTTTTGTTTTTTTTTTTAATTTCGAAATTAAAATTTAACATGCAAATCAAATAATAAAAAGACTAACATTCTAAATGAATATGTTTTCTTTTTGTTTTCTTTTTCATGATTCAAAATGAAATCTCTATCCTAAACATGGAAAATAAGAAAAGCAAACCTAACTCTAATTTTCCTTTTCTTTTCTTTTCTTTTTTTAATTTTCGAAATTAACAATCGCCTAATAATTAAACATGCAATTAAAAAAAAAACTAACAACCTAAGTCAATTGATTTTTTTTTTATTTCGAAAATTCATGATAAATAGAATGTTCAACCTAAATATGCAAATAACCCTAAAACATGCAATATCCCAATTCAAGCATATCTCAAGATGAATAAAAACAATCAAGTTCATTTAAAATTACCCCAAAAAGGATATCACATATCATTCAAATCCATGGATAATATTTCGCTAGTAAAATCGATAAATTGATCTTAAGCCTTAAAGATCAAAATATCAAATTTATTCCCACTTGATTAATTATTTCATCTAAAGCCTTATAGATGAAATAAAAAAACCTTAGCGTGGTTGCAAATTAGGTAATGCATTGAGATTTTCAATTATGCATAGATAGACATTCCAACCAAAGAAAACAACATATAAAGAAATAATAAACATATAAAAAAAAAAAAAAACCTGAACTTGCCTAATAAAGTAAAGTAAAAATACCTAATTTAATTTTTCCTTTTCTTATTTTTCTTTTTAAAAAAGAAATCTTGGCCGCCGGTTTTGAGGAATCACCGGCGAGGCGAGGCGGCACGCTAGTGGTGTGGCACCGAGGCTTCGGGATCGAGCACGGGGCCGGGCATGAGCGCGCAGCGGTGGATTCGACAAAGCTCCGGTGTCGGGTTGGGCGGCGGGTCGCGGTGCGAGCGAGCCTCCGCCTCGGGCGTCGGAGCTTGAGGTGCGGCGGCGTCGAGGGTTTCCTTTCTTTTTGCTTCGCACGAATTCCCTCTTCGCACCAACTCTCTCAATTTTTGAAAATCGCTCAAATCAACCTCTCCAAGTATTTGCTCTCAAAATTTGCTGACCCCTTTTCGTACCCCATCACACTTTTTATAGGACAAAAATTGAATCCTTATTGCATATTCCGTTTCCAATTTTGCTCGTGCAATATTTTTTAATATATCATTGCACCACACGTGATATTATCTTTTGTATTTTCCACATATTATATCCAAAATTTTCCTTTTTGCTCGAAAATACATCCTTTGGTATATATTGCCTAAAAACCTGAACAGAATATGTGAAAAATTTTCCTTTATCGGCGGCCTAAAATAAAACAAAATGAAAATAAAATGTCTCTAAATTATATGCCGTGTTTTTTTTTTTTGGTAAAAATTAACCCCAAAAATTATGCAAAAATTTAGGTGTCAACAATTTTTTAAAAATAAATTTTTAATTATCTTTATTTTATTTTTTAAATATAATTTTTCTTTTTTCTTTTCTTTTTGGCGGCCACTCGAGCTTGCCCCTCGCTCAGGACACCCGCCGAGCTCAAGTCTCACCGGATTGATGAGGCTCAAGCCTCGCCTTGCTAGATCTCGGTGAGCTCGAGGCTCGCAGCACGGCGAGCTCGAGCTTGCCCTTGCCGGATTTGGCGAGGCTCCAGCCTCGCCGGATGTCGGCGAGGCCGAGCCTCGAGGCTCGTGAGCTCAAAGCGTTGGGCGAGCTTGAGCTTGTCTTTTCGCCGGATCTAGTGAGGCTCGAGCCTCGCCCGACGCTCGATGAGTTCGAGTCTCGCCGGGCGTTGGCGGCCTCACCTAGATTTGGCGAGGGGTGAGCTCGAGCTTACTCGACGCCGGCGAGCTCGAGGCTCGCCTGGCCAGTCGCGGGCCATCGCCATGCCGGGGACAGGAGGAAGAAAAAGAAAAAAAAGAAAAGAAAAAAGAAAATTAAAAAATAATTATAATTTCGATTTAAAAAAATATACTTTTTTTTGTAAAGTTAAAGAGAAAAAAAGAAATTGTGAGGTTTTGGGTGAAAATAAATGGGTTAATAAATGAGTCTTAAATGGGTTTGCAAACCCATTTAAGACCCATATATCTTACTCTCTTTATTTTTAAAATCTATTTATAGGTGTTTTAGTAAATAAGACTTGACCCGTTAATGATCCATTTAAACATAAATGGGTCCATAAATGATTCAATGACCCATTTAACACCTCTATCGACAACTAGTAATGCTGTAATTATTAGAAAGAATTTTCGACTTGTGCTTATTTTTAACGAAAATATGAGATTCAGTAATTGGCTGCTGATTATTATGCTCAACAAATTCGTTCTCATGACGTGTATATGTGCTTAATCCTGCCGATAATGCTCTTTTTATCTTTATTTTTTTGGATTTGGTTTTATTTTGTAATATTCAAGACTTACTATTGCTTAAATTTGCTTTTCCAAGAAATTTTATGCACTTCTCACACATCATATCAAGCAATGAATACAATTATCCCAAAAAAGAGAAGAACTTATCTCACTATCGTGGAATGTACTTAAGATATGAGTCTCTTTCGCTGTTGTGGTTAATGGTTATGCAGATTAGACAAGATTCGCAAGACCTCAATCAATTTGTTCACCCACCTTGACAACACCCACTCGAGCCAACATGGGTCGGCCGCCGTCGCCGTCGCCATCGCCGGCGGTCGCTGTTGGGCGGGCGGCTACTGCTGATTTGAGGCTCGATTAAAGCAATTAAGGACGAAGCCAGATGAGGACAACGTAAAAAATTAGAGGGTCAAAAAGCTCCCCCGTTCACTTTTTTTACTTTTTCCACCTGCCGCGATCGACACGGGAAGTCAGCTTTTGGGACCAAAAAAATAAAAAATAAAAAATACTATTTGCAAAACCGAAACACCAAATAAATAAATAAATAAATAAATATGAGAATAAGAATAAAGTACAAAAAAGGAGAAAAGGGAGAAAAAGCAAATTGGAAACCAACGCCACAGTGAAAAGAGGAGGCAAACGATGCGAACGTGAACGGTAAACCTCAACCCCAGCCAACGCAGCCTCCGCGCCGCTCGCAACCGCACCCGATTCGCCGCCTCCGCCGCCGCAGCCTGAGCTCTCATTTCCGCCCTCCCTCTTCGCGACCTACGCAGAGCAATGGCAGGTCCGGACGCCGTCGCGCCGCCGGAGCCGCAGAGCAAGGCCAAGCTCCTCGCGGCGCTCCTCGTCGGCGGCGTCGTCGTCGGGGCCTCGCTGCTCGGGCTCTACCTCAACGGCGCGCCGCTCGGGATCGGGGCCGGGCTCGGCGGCCGGAGGCGCGGGAAGAAGCGGCCGGTGCGGGTATACATGGACGGCTGCTTCGACATGATGCACTACGGCCACTGCAACGCCCTCCGGCAGGCCCGCGCCCTAGGGGACCAGCTCGTGGTCGGCGTCGTCAGCGACGCGGAGATCGTCGTGAACAAGGGGCCGCCCGTGACGCCCCTGAACGAGAGGATGATAATGGTGAACGCCGTCAAGTGGGTGGACGAGGTGATCCCGGATGCGCCGTACGCCATCACCGAGGAGTTCATGAAGAAGCTGTTCGACGAGTACCACATCGATTACATCATCCACGGCGACGACCCCTGCGTCCTTCCCGACGGCACCGACGCCTACGCGCTTGCGAAGAAGGCCGGGAAGTACAAGCAGATCAAGCGCACGGAAGGTGTTTCGAGCACCGATATCGTTGGTACGGTCTTCTTCATGTCCTTGTTCGCATGTTTCTTCTTTCCTCTTGGCTTTTGCAGTACAGGGGAAGTTTCTTTAAATGCTTCAGAATATGGATCCGTTAATCTTCCTTTGTTCTGCAGTGTGTCTCATTATGTATTCCAGCTTGTAAATTAAGATTCCTATGATGGATCTTGAGAAGGAAAACTTTTTTCTGCTCCTATAGTTTTACATTATGGTGAATTCTGGTGGCATTGGTCCTCTCGATATGGACTCCTGGAAGCAAAGGTTTTGGAGATGCTGATGCCGTGCTTGGTGGTGTGAGTGTTTATGATGGTGGTAATGAGACTTTGAGCTGCGAAGGCTGCTAATGAGATGACTCTTTTACCGCAGTGGATTAAATGTTCGAATTGATAGTCTTTCCAACAGGGGCTTGTAGGATGTGCATGTTCAATAATGTTTTAGCATGTACGGAGAGTTATTCAGGATGTGTTGGTCATTTCTTTGAGTCATTCCCGTGAGCAATTCGCAATTTCTGTTCTTATGGAAGTTCCCTCACTGAAACAGGTCGGATGCTGCTTTGTGTGAGGGAAAGAGCTATTAGTGACACTCAAAATCATTCAACCCTGCAAAGACAATTCAGCCATGGTCGGAGTCCAAAGGTTGAAGATGGTGGATCTGGTGCTGGGACTCGTGTATCTCATTTTCTTCCTACATCTCGAAGAATTGTCCAATTTTCTAATGGAGTGGTGAGCTACAGTAAATATCTATTGTCCTTCTCTATTATCAGCATGATCTTGGAACATAGATTTGTGATTTGGAGATTCTGGTAGGTCACCAGAAAGAGCGATCCCTATTTCAGTTGTCAACATAGGAAGTTGCATATTACACTTTCAGAGTAGATGACCAACATGATTTAGAAATGTCAACCTTGTATCTATAAAATGGGATGACTTGGATCAGACGGCCATTAGAAATCTGATGCTGTAAAAAGCTATTGGTGCCCCTTCGCTTTTTGTCTTTTTTTCCTTCTCTCCTTTAGACTTTGCCTCTTCTTCAGTCTAACCCTCTTTTGCTGTTCTCTATTTGTGTAGAGCCCGGGACCAGATGCTCGTATAATCTATATCGATGGTGCATTTGATCTATTTCATGCTGGACATGTGGAGGTACTTATATTGCCTTTTTGCCTTTGCATACCCGTGGATGGGCTACCACATATCATGAGAATATTTGTAGTTAAGAGAAGGAACTATTTACCCAAAAATTCTCTCCTTTGCATTTTAATATATTTTACCTTTTTAGCCCTTCTCAGTGCGAATTGTTAACATATGCTCTTGGGGAGGAATATCTTAAACAGAATTATGGGAGGAGGACAATTGAACAGCTATTTAGCATTAATATCAGAGGAAGAAGTTAATTGTGACAAATACAATGCTGGACAGCTAGTGCCCATCGTTGACAACTCTAGTGTAGTAAATACCAAGATCTGGTGATAGTCTCCAGCTTAAGCTTCCATTCATTGGATGTCTCTCTTGGAAATAAGATGACGTCACTGGCCTTTTCAAGAATACAGAACTAGTCACTAGCCTTTGTTCTGGCTCATGATATTCTCATAAGTCACTCTAGACACATATATTATTGGTGGGCATGCCCTTCTGTTCTGTATTTTCTTTAAGCCAATAGATGAGCTGCAATATGCACCTTATCTATCATTTGTGCACCTGATAAATCATTAGGGACCTTGATACTATAGTCAATTTCACCTAGACACAAATTGCTTTCTTGTCTTGCCTTTCCTTATTTTTCTCTTTTAGTGTTCTAATGTGAGGTTTATGTTGTTCTTCACATATTCATTGCTAGCGCAGTTAACTGCAGCAGTTCTTGTTTCCTTTCAAATGCTGAGTCAGGCAGATGAAGCCAATGGTTAGTATAAATGAGAAATGTTGAGATGTCCACAGAATACCAAGGTCTGTGGTTTTGATGTCTACTTTGTGTCAGAAGTTTGAACCTATTTTTGTGTCTTTGTTTATAGAGATTTAGGAGGAACATGATTGAGAAGGCACAAGATATCTACCCAAATGAAAATCAAAGAAAGGAAGCTAGACAAGCTTACAAGAAAGCATAGACCTGCCAACCTGTTAAGTAACTATTTATACACTTTGAGCAGACATACATACACATCTATGATAATTGATGTTTCAGAGTTAAACTACAAGTTCAGTTTAGGAGAATTTGATACCTATAGAAAACTGTCTATAGCATCAGCTAGTTTTATAGTAGATGATGTTAGCTTGGCTTTTCCATAAACAGTGGTTAATTTGTTATGTTCACTGTCTGCTATGTCTTCCACTTGCTTTACTTCCAAAGGTCACAAGGTGATAGGGAAGAGTATAAAATAAAAAACCATGAATATAGAGATAATAGGAGGCAATGAATAAAAAGCAGAGGGATTCCTTCGCTTTTCTTTTTTATGCAGAACAAATTGATTCCACTCAAATGTCTTTTGGGTGGATCCAGTAAAAGTTACCCAGGAGATTCTATTGGTGCTACTGAAAGAGAAAGATATAGGATGAAAGCCTTCCGAAGACATGTTTCTTTTCTTTCTGACGCCCTCCGTTTCTCATGCATTTCAGGGCCTATTTGCTTTCAGGCTTTCAGCTATGGCTGTTGTACACATTTTGTTTTGTGATATAGTTCATATTGCGCTTTTAATGGATCACCATTGCCAATTGCTTGCACTTTGCGAAGATAATGTGCTTTAGTGTTTATACTGGTAATATAAGCTTGTTGAGAAGTTTGTGGGTATTGTCACTAACTTTGGTGTTTTGTACAGATTTTGAGGGTTGCACGTGGGCTTGGAGATTTTCTTCTTGTGGGAATACACACTGACCAGACCGTCAGGTTGTAAACTCTTTCATTTACTTTATTCACTCGTTCAAGGTTTTGTTTGGTTCATGTCAATTACATGAAACTCTAGACCAAAAAAAAAAAAAAAATTACATGAAACTCTAGAGTTTGAATGTTCACTTTGCTCTATGTCTTTACGTCGGGTGGTTTTATTGCCAGTTCACATGGCTGTCGCAGTTAGTTGGCGTAATCTTGCAAATACTAGACAGTCAGCATTCTAGCCTGAAGACAGAATTAGTCTACCTTTTCGAAGTTGTGTGGATTTACAATTTATTCTCTTTCAGCCATGTTGCACTGTCATGTTCTTATTCCAAGAAAGGCAATGGCAATCATTAAATGTGCTTCCCATTATGGAGCATTGATAAACCATTATTTTCAGGGTGACTAACTAGAACGATTGCTAGTTTATGGGTGAACTTGTTAATACAATGCTAATATGTTTAGTTTGCTCTTTCCTGAGTTTTTACTTCCATTCAAAAGTTGCTGCCCACTGCCTAACCATGTCCTCACCACTGATAAGCGGTTTTGTGAACAGATTTATTAGGTTGGGGGCTGGTAAGTTGGCCATCAAACCTCTATAAAATTCCTTTTTACATAAAGTTTGAATTGTCCTTAGGTCCAGACTTTGTCAGGGGTTGAACCTGAGTCCTCAAACCGACCACCCAAACCCTTAATACTCAGCCCCGTGCCCAGTGGCTCTCTCTAAAATACTTGGAGAACTTCTGGACTAAAATACATGAAATTAACAAAAAAGGAAGGTACTTATCAAAGTTTGACTAACGTGTCAGAATTCATGAATACTCATAATTAAGGATAATTTGTGACTGATCAACTTTAATAGGCAATAATAATCACATCTTTACAGATATGTTTCTTCTATATCATTCTTCCAGCAATATGCATGCAGCAGCTTACAGAAAATATATATTTTGTGTCAGCATTGGAAATAATTCACAACTGGTATCTGCACTATTTTATGTCTTGATCTATGAATGACTGTATAAAATCGATCATATCGACAGTGTTTGTATCCTCTATTAATTCAGAAAAATCAATAAAATAACAGATAGAACTCATCTACGAGTCACCATATTCGTATTATCACATGCACTTCTAGATAACTTCAGTATTTCTCAATGCTTTGATTTCCTCCCTGTTTTATGGAGTCAGAAGCTTTCCCTTCCCCTTTGCTTCTCTTTCTTTCACTTCTTTGTAGAATTCTCTCTTCCTCTCCTTCCCTCCCTTCCTCCCAAGTCCAGTGCGTGTTGCCATTACATGGCTTGAGTTATTAGACTTAGTTATCTCTTGCAGATCATCGTAGTATATCTCTAGTGTAGGATTTATATGGCTTCAGTAGGTTTAATGGAAAGTAGGATCTTTGATGCTGGGGAATCTTTTTTCTTTCAGTAAAAAGTTTTCAAACAAGACAGTATGAAACTGGTGCACTATGCAGGTTAATTAGGTCCCAATCATGAGGCACCACTGTCTAACGATGGAGATTAGATCCCCTTGATTTGGTTCTGAATATCCTGTGAAGCCACTGATAATATTTGGTTGCGTAGTTTACATGAGTTTTCATTAGAGGAAAAGAAGTTTTGGATGGCCAAGGACTTCTGGGTGCTGAAACTTAAATGCTTGGGCATGATGGTCATGGATATGACCTTTTTCTTAATCAGTTAGATTTTCTCCTGTAGATATGTCACTATTTGAACACTATAGGCATTCGAGTTTTCAGGGAATTTTTTGAACTATTGGTTTCTGTAGGTTATATTAATAGGCCATTCCTATTCTGGACTTGCATTATAGGTCTTTAGTATGGTTGCCTTGTGTGCTCAATGAGCACTATTGCTTTGACTCCACAGAAAGGTGGTGCTGTTCTACGAGATTTTTGCTGAAGTCTTTCTCATAAAGATGAGTTATGCTAGCTGAACTTGTGTGAGAGCTAGTTTAAGACAATTAATAGTAGAGGAAGTCTAAATCTGAAGAGAAAATTAGCAGTAAAGATGTAGGAGAGAATACATAAATGATGGTGGAATCAGCAACTTGATTGTGATAATGTATTCTTCCAATCATCAATGATGCAAATTTCATTGGATAGACATTTGTGGAGTTTATTGGGAAGATTGTTCTTTGTGGTTACATAGATTTGGATAAAATCCAAGTAAGTTGTAAGTTACTTGCTTTTCTTTGATGTTATGTGGGACTTTGTATTTGAAAAGTAAGCTAGAATTACGTGGCGATGGCTATATAAATTGTTGCTAGCAAAATACATTCCTTAAATATTCTTCTGTGAAAAAAGTGCTCTTTTTGGTTCAAAATGATAAGATATATTTTTGTGACAGTGGCGTCTCTGATCTTGAATTACTCAAAGCCCTGCTGCTGATTCATGTTGAACTTATCCAATTTGTGTTAATTTCTTCCGAAAGTTACCAAAGAGGGCTTCTCTTTTCTTGTGTTATCTCTAGAGCTTGCTTTCTGTTAGTAGCTTTGGGAGCTTTGTGAAGTCAGACCGTGCATATGTACAAATCTGCCTCTAATGTGATTTATATGATATTTGCTTACTTCTAGTCTAATATTAGCAGTGACTCCTTGTAATTATTTGTGGTGATTGGGTTATTGTTGCTAATTTTTGTGGATATTTCTGCTTGAATGGTGTTAATTTATCTGCTTTCAGTCTTTTTTTCTGGTCAGATCTGCTTTCAGTCTTAGTTTTAAAGCATTCACTCATGGATTATATGTCATGACAATTGTAGTTCACATTAATGAGACTTTCATGGGTCCAAGGTGGCTTTTGGTTCGGATTTCTCAGACTTGACACATTTGCGGTTTGTCCACATGGCTTTGCAGTGCTAAAAGAGGAGCACACCGGCCAATTATGAATCTTCATGAAAGAAGCTTAAGTGTCTTGGCATGCCGGTATGTGGATGAGGTGATAATTGGAGCCCCATGGGAGGTGTCCAGAGATACGGTTGGTATACTCTTTGAAGCTATATACTTTAGTAGAGCTTGATATATTGTATTATCAGTTGCTTTTGTCAAATCTTTTAGCAATATCCTTTCTAAATTTTGAGGGTGTGGAAATGGAATTGTTAAAATATTATGCATGGTGAATGATTGTTAAACTTGAGGTGGATACTGCGATTTGGTGTACAAATTACTCATCTAGAGAGAAAGTGGGGGGTTATGTCACAATCCGAGGGGCAGGGAGAGCAAGGGATCAACGGATTCTCAGGCTATCTTTTTGCAAAGCACTTATGTACTAGAAAGATTATCTCAGATTTCCCTTTGATATGTCATTTGCATTATATTAGCAAGACTTCCATTTTTCACTTTAGGTTATAATATCACTAACTTGATTTCTTGTGCAGATCACAACATTTAATATTTCCTTAGTTGTCCATGGAACAATAGCAGAAAATGACGATTTTCAGAAGGTGAACTATAGCACATGGCTAGTTGTTAGACAATTGCTTATTCTGTTGAAGTACTATTGCTCTTTTGTTTGTGAATTACCCACATTAATTCATAATGACAGGATGAAGGGAATCCGTATGCTGTTCCAATCAGTATGGGCATCTTTAAAGTCCTGGAGAGTCCTCTGGATATTACAACTACAACAATAATTCGAAGGATTGTAGCAAATCACGAAGCTTTCCTGGTAGGTCCTTCCAGACATGTGATTTTAGCTCTCTGTATTTCCTAGGCAATCTATGGATTATACTGTCTTCTTACTTTTCAACGACAATCAAAGCGCTATACATATAAGAAAATAAATTGTTCTTGGCCATTGCACATTAAACTATGTGACTATACTTGATCCTTGCTGCCAAGGAGGTGTATTATCAAGGTAATTGACCTTATTTGATTTCCAATGAATGTTGTGTATCCAAATTATATCAAGGAACCAAGGCTTGGCCTTGAGGTGGTTCAACGATACCGACATACATGATATCTTGTTTGATTGCTGTTTTCGCCTTCCTCGTCTTGTGTAAGACATTGTTCCCTGTGGGTTGTGTTTGCATTGTAGAATGCGAGTTTTACCTGCCCTGCAGTAAAAGAAATTAGTTGGTTTTACATGGAAGAAGTTCAAGGAGTGCTTAGTTGACAAAGATATAGAGTTCTTTCTTTGACTTGTACAAAACAAGATAAATGGAATTCGTAAGTACAATGACTTGTTTTTTCTTTCCTGCAGAAACGCAATGAAAAGAAGTCAGCAAGTGAGAAGAGGTACTATGAAGATAAGACTTACGTTACCGGCGATTGATGTTGGAACATCTGGGGCACCTCCATGGTTTATTGTGCCAGCAACTTACCTTAATTTTTATTGCAAATTAGAAACAGATGCAGATTATTCTAGGATAAAGCTCGTGTTTTATAGGGATGCGGCACTGTATACGGCTCAATTGGGATACTGATCATGTGATGATCGCATGTACTTGATGAGTTTGACTTGCCATACCCCTCTCTCTCTGTGTGAGCTTGATCGGTGTCTTGCAGTTGAGTCCACCATTGTGGTAGAGTTGTAGGGATGAAGAAATTAGGTGGGTGATTTATCAGATACTGGGTAATCACAATCATTCATTCTTGTGTCATTTGGGTCATTCTTTGTTGTTTCCCAGCACCTAAAGCAATTTTGGATTTGTTGACTGCATACGGCAGGCCTTTGCTGCCTAATTACCGTGGTACTGGAAGTGCAAAGCATGAAAGGGAAAGAGAGCCAAAAGAATTATGGTTGTTTGTCGTTATGAGCTTGGACATCTGAAGCAATTTAATTCACATGTTGGTGGAGGAGACTGGGAACAGAACCGAGTCAAGTGAATAACGTGTTTGAGCAATGGAGGAAAACGGCAGTAGTTTTAGTGTTTGTGAAAAGGCATAAGGAGGGCGATAAAGTGCACTTCACGATGGAGCATTAATTTGCACGATGCCGATGAGATATCACGTTCGGTAGCAAGTTAGGTCATTTCTGTTGAAATCATGCTGTCAGGGTGTCGAGTGTTCAAGAACTACCATTGTGAATATATGTCTGGGATTGATTCTGATGCAGCTCGACATCATTGAGCCTGTATCTCCGGATTTAGAAACTACCAGGAGATAAGATCGCCCTCCTAGTTGTTCTACGAAGAGAGAGACGCACATAGTACTGTCTGCATTATATACATTTGCTTGGTTTCAACCCCGAGGATGGGTGAATGATGAATATGAAACATGGGATCGAAACCGGAATGAATTGACGAACATTGGGATGGCCCACGGCACTTCCTAGTGATTTGAGAGTGAAAAACATGTTGGAATTGGAAATGGTAGAATGGAAAGGAATGCGATTGTTGAAATACCTATGTTGATTTCATATGACGGATGGAAAGTGAGTTAGGTTGCTCTTTGAGTTTAAGCCATGGCATTTCAAGTTTCAGACCTTGTTAGGAATATGGAATTCAAGGCTTCTGCGAACAAAATAAGATTGAACAATAAGAATTATATGAATGTGGCTGACAGTACTATGTGCGTCTCTCTCTTCGTCCTCTGACTATTCATTCTCTTCATCACCTAAGAACACAAAACCGTTGTGTAGGGTTTCCTACAGATCCGATCCAAGATCATGACAAATGCCACATCTTTGCCTTGTGAGGCGATCGCGAAATCCGCGCCCAACCATGCTTTGCACACCCTCTGAATACCACCTCGGCTTCAATGTTGCCCTTCGTGTGAAAGAGCAGTGGAGTCCTCTTGGCATAGTTGTTCTCTCCCTTATAGGAGTGCTACTGTCATTGCATGTTCAGAGCCTGTTGACAACATAACACGATCATTAAGTTTCACAGAAGGAATTGGATAAAATTTCTCAGAGAAAATTGTGGTTTGTTGCAGATTTTTGTAGCTAGAGCCAATTCAAATCTCAAAACAATATCGATTACTCCCTCTAACAGCCTAGCAAAGTTTGAATCGGAAGGAACATTAATACTGTTCATTAATTGGAGTATACACACACACATATATCAGTTACGAAATGATCGGTAGTATAATCTAAGCGATTGCTTTTGACAATAAACAATATAAATTGGGAATAGCAAGAGTCTACCTCCAAAATTCCGTTGCTCTATGCAATCTAATATAAAAATGAAGGTGAAATTGAATTTCTCCCAAAGTCATAGCTGCATGGAAGCAAAATGTTTTAGCATCAAAACTAAGCTGCTTCATGAGGCATGGTGTAACATGAAAGAATCAAATCACCTGAAGTCTCAAAATTAGAAGGGCATTGCCAACTCCATCCATCAGCATAAGCCCTAATGTCAGAGTTGTGGAAGAGATCATTTATCCAAGAAGTTGAGGAGTATGAATAAATTTCTCTGGTGAGAGAAGGTTTTTGTGTTTATGTGCCAATGTTAATGTGAAAGTTTATCAATCTGTTCTTGATGTGATGCAGTCTGTCAACATTATTATACTGATGAGGAGTATGAGAAGTACTTGACTGATCCCGTAGGTACCCTCTCAAGTTTTGTCTTCAGTAAGTGTCTGTTTTTGAGGTTGAGTGAAGGTCCATTCACATGAATTTTCTTGTTTTTTATATTGATGGCTATTGTGCTTTGTATGTTTAGTATCTCGTGCTCTTGAGTGCTAGAGCTCCTCCTGGAGACACACTCTTGCAAAGGTTGGTGATGAAGAACTAAGCACCTATATTATATTTCTGATAGTCAATTAGGGCCCTGAGTTCACTTTGCACCCGAGTTACATGATTGCCATGCTCATCTATTTCTTCATGGCACAGGAACCTTACAATATGTCACAGGAAGTAGAGTGCAAACGTGCCTTGTCAATGGTCCTCTCTCAAACAAAACAGCAAGAGAGAAAAGATGCAGAGGTCATTATTTTACTCTGCCTTTCGGCAGAAGAATCAAGCAATTCTTGACCAGTGACCGGTAGATTCATTGATGAGCAAACATCGACCTTTTCTTTTGTTTCTCATTTATTTGTTGTTTTCTTAGGTCCTAGCCGAAGCAAAAAGGATAACAGAGTCATGCATGGCTGCTGAGGTAGGTTTATTGCCCTATTGCATATCTTTCTAGTTTTGCTTTCTGTTTTCAGGAAGAGGGTATTATGACTCTTCAGAAAGAATGATCTTAATGAATAAAGAAGCTCTGGTATCCAGAGGAGTATTTATTCTTACTCCAATTCTGATAGTGCAATTGTGCGAAGTTTCTGGAGATTGCAGTTCTTAAGTCTTTTTTCTTCATTTACAGGGCCCTGAAGAGTCTGAGTCACCTGTAGCAGCAAATATTGGTCCAGAAAATAGTCAGAGAGCTGCTGTCACTGGTGATGCTGTAACTCCTTCAAATGCTACACTTCCCTTTGTCAACATTAATGGCAGATAATGTCTTCGCATGGTAGGCTCTGTTTGCATCTAAGTTGACCTTCTTTTCCCCTTAAAAGTACCTTTTGTTTCTTTCCTAATATTTTGGTAAGTCTGCCCCAGTGAGTAGTTTACTGCCGTCATTATTTCCGGTACTAAACTTTTAACACTTTTCCACAACTCTCTGAGAAAATTTCAGCTCCGTGTGTACTTGAGAACGTATGATCTTGACCAAATGGTGCAAGCTGCAAGTGCATTTGCTGGATTTTGGACAATCGAGCATCAAGCGGGTTGAGCAAACGTTGCAAGAACTTGGGGTATTTTTATTTCCTCTTTCATGGAATGGTTTCAGGAACCTTTATTGGCAAGGGAATTTTATGTAGTCATTATCACATAATTTCTTATTAGGATTTGAAAAGAGTACTTCCTGCTCTATGTTATGTGAATGAATGTATTGTTCATTTTTGCTGTTGCAGTTAAGCCTTTGCTAGGTCTTAATTCTCCTGCGACTTGGTAATAAATTTCTAAGCTTTTTGTCAACAAGTTTACATGATTATTTCAATTCCCTCTATATTTCAGGTGAATTTGAAAACAAAAGTTCCAACCAAAGCTGTTTGTGTAGAGCATCCTGAATTAAGGAAAGAGATATTGACTCTTCTAAATCTTCAGAAGCAGGTAATGTCTTGCGTAACCATAATTATATTCATCTCTTTGTCTTAATCTTTTGATTTCTGAACTTTTCATGAGCAGATTACGTATCTCTAAGCTTTTACATTTTCTTTCAATCAAAAGTCTTGCATTTATGTTTATATCTCAGTAAAAACAACATTTGCTTATTGTGTCATCAAACTCATGCATCATCTGCTGTCATGGCATTTGAATTAATACAAGTAACCATGATGGCCTGGTGTAGCTGTTATTTAGTTTCTGGCAGCAATTGCATTTTGAATTGCTTGATATGCCTGCTAATAGTGCCTGGTTGCTCACCAACCATAGATTATATGTGTTTTAAATAAATAAAGAAGTGATGTTTCATTAAGGAAATTACACAAGAGAGGAACACACATAAAGAATAGTCAGATTTGTTGAGCTGGAAAATTACAAATTTGAAATTTTCATTAATGCACATGCCCACTCTCAAATTTCAGCTTCCATATAAGGAAGCAGAAGCTACGTCTTTTCAGGACAGTCCTTACACAGAAACACTGGGCACCCCAAAGTTCAGTATCTTGATACTTTAGTGAACTGAGATGAGATGTAGTTGAGCCACTGCAATTATTGCTTTGCATTTGCTACTATTGTTCTGGACTGTCTTCAGTGTCCCACAATTATACTGCTCTCTAGTATTCTTTTATGATTCAAATGTCTCTCTTGATAACAGCGCACGTCCCATGGGGACCAGGATCGGCCATTTATGCCTGACCCTCTTAGTTTTGGAGGTATCCATTGGTGGTTATTGTCAATTTCCAAAAAATCATTCTGTGGAACTTTTTGTTGTTTCCTATTAATAGTCTCCTGAGATCAACCTCTGCAAGTGAACCCTAGACCTGTAGCTTGAAATGACTGGGTTAAGATACATGAACGAATTGCAGGTGATAGATTTGCAAAAGGGACCAGAAACGCAAGGTAACCAGGTTCTCCGATTGAGATAAAGATGTACTTGTTCTTGTACAAGGTCCAGTGCTTAATATCACGATTCTTTTCCCTTTTATAATAAATTTGGCATCTTCAGGCACCTGGAAGAACATCAGAAGCTGCACAATCCCCATCTCAATCTAAAAGGCCCCACAAGATGAAGGCTTCTGACATCTAATTGTGGGATGATTGAGTTTTGGGCTATTGGTAACAGTGGCTTGTGGCATGATGGTCTGACGCAAAATTTATGCTTCCCTAGATGCTTGGTCAATGATTAAGCACAAAAATCAGATGCAACTCCCTCAAGATTGCTTCTTTTTGTCGGATTTGGAGCTGAGCAGAAGCTTAGACACCAATGCTGAGCTTTTCCTGGAACGAGACAGGTACATGTGACAATTGCTTGTCAGATGCCCGTCCTGAGCATGAAAATCCTGCTTCCTTACTGATGTTATGTATATATAGAGTGACTTTGGTGGCGATCTTTTGTGGATGAGGGTTTTTCCCGTTAGCATCATCTTTCTCTGGAAGACACGAGACACTAACTCCACCTCCTGCAGAAACGCAGTGAAAAGAAGTCAGCAAGTGAGAAGAGGTACTATGAAGATAAGACTTATGTTACAGGGGATTGATGTTAGAACATCTGGGGCACCTCCATGGTTTATTGCCCCAGCAACTTACCTTATTTTTTATTGCAAAGTAGAAACAGATGCAGATTATTCTAGGATAAATCTCGTGTCTTGTAGGGCTGCAGCATTGTGTACGGCTCAATTGGGATACTGTTCATGTGATGGTCACATTTACTTGATGAGTTTGGCTTGCCATACCCCTCTCTGTCTCTCTCTCTTAGCTTGATCGGTGTCTTTGCAGTTGGGTCCACCATCGTGGTGGAGTTGTAGGGTCGAAGAAATTAGGCGGGTGATTCCTCAGAGACTCTGGGGTAATCACAGTCATTCATTCTTGTGTCATTTGGGTCGTTCTTTGTTGTTTCCCAGAACCTAAAGCAAGTTCGGATTTTGTTGACGGCATATGGTTGACCTTTGCTGCCTAATTACATTGGTACTGCAAATGCAAAGCATGAAAGGGAAAGAGTGCCAAAAGAATTATGGTTGCTTGTCAATATGACCTTGGACATCTGAAGCAATGTGATTCACATGCTGGTGGAGGAGACTGGGAACAGAACCCGAGTCAAGCGAAACACGTTTAAGCAATGGAAGAAAAGGGCAGTGGTTTAGTGGTTGTGAGAAGGCATGATAAGGGCGAGAAAGTGCGCGACAGAGTAGATTTGCACGAGGATGATGAGGTATCGCGTTCAGTAACGACGGTCAAGGCATGTTATAAACTTTTGTATAAGTTGGATCATTTTTGTCAAAATCATGCTGTCAGGGTGTTGAGTATTCAAGAACTAATATTGTCAATATATGCCGTGGATTGATTCTTATGCAGCTTGACATCATCGAGCTTATCATTCCAGGTTTGGAAACTACCAGCAGCGAAGATTCCCATCCTAGTTGTTATATGGATCAACCAAATAACTTTTGCTTGGTCATACCCGACGAGGACGGGTGAACGGTGAATACTTAACATGTAATCGGGACTGGAATGAATTGACAATGAATTGACGAACATCACGACGCCAGCGACCATTCCTAATGACTTGAAAGTGAACATTTGGGAATCTGGAAATGGTAGAACGGAAAGGGATGCGATCGTCGAAATAGAAATGCTGATTTCATATGATGGATGGGAAGTGAATAAGGTTGCTCTTTATGTTTAAGCCGTGGTATTTGGAGTTTCAAACCTTGTCAGGAATGTACAATTTACAAGGCTTCTGCGAACAAAATAAGATTGAACAATAGGAACTCTATGAATGTGGCTGACTGTACTATGTGCGCCTCTCTCTTTGCCCTCCGGATGTTCATTCACTGTCGTCATCTAAGAACACAAAACCGGTTTGTAGGCTTTCTTACAGATCCGATCCAAGATCACGACAAAAGCCATGGCGAGCTCCGGGTCGAACCCAGGTTGCACTGCCAAGCAGAACACGTCGTCCCCGAGCAAGACCGTCGTGGTCGCTCTCTTCCTCGATATCTTCGCCGCGATCTCCCCCGTGGAGCTCCTGATGATGCAGTTTCGCCTCGTGAATGAGCCTTCGATCGTGAAATCTGGCGCTTGACCGTGCTTCGCACACCCTCCCAAGAACACCGCGGCTTCACTTTTGCTGTTGTTGTGAAAGAGCAGTGAGCTCCTCCTCATGGAAAATACTCTCAAATTGGGAGTTTTCTTTCCATGGTCGTTCGCTCCCTTGTAGGCGTGCCACTGGCATTGCATGCTCAGAACCTGTTGACAACACAGCACCGACATTAAGTTCCACTGAAGAAAATGGACAAAATTTCTCGGAGAAAATTGTGGTCGTTTGCAGACTTTTGTAGCTAGAGCCAATTCAAATCTCAAAACATTCTCGATTACTCCCTCTGGACAGCCCAACAAAGTTTGAATCGGAAAGAACAATAACGTCAAGCATTAATTGGAGAATATATGTATATTATAATCCAGCAGTTACGTTCACAGCTCTTTTCTGAAAGCCTAGACTCCTCGGAAAGATCGATTGTATAATCCGAACGATCGCTCGAACAAGAGAAACCCGGAATAGCATGAATCTACCTCCAGTTTTCCGTCGTTCTTCGCGATCTAATATCTAAACGAAGGTGGAACTTAATTTCTTCTGAAGCTATATTGTTGCATTGAAGCAAAATATATGCTGGCATCAAAACTAGCTAGCTGCCTCACGAGGCATACGACGAAACGTAGGAGAATCAAATCACCTGAGGTCTCAAAGTTAGAAGGGCATTCCCGACTCCATCCATCAGCACGAGCCCGCCGCCTCCGGACGCGCACTGACCTCTCCTCGAGTAGTTATCGACCCGGAAGACCAGCCTCCCTTGGTGATCGAAGACCGTGAACCCGTCGGTCCCTTGGAAGCTCATGCTCGATTTCTTCCACACGGTGAGGTTGACGCCGCCGCCGCCGCCGCCGCCGCCGCCGCCGGGGTCCCCATTCTTCTCCCGGCGCGACTGGTACTCGCACCGGCTCTCGTCGGGGTGAATCCTACACATGACGGCCTCTCCAATGACGACAAACCCGCGTGGAGAGACCAAAGAGAAAGAAGAGGAACGTGGGGTTCGGGCACTTGAAGGCGAGATTCAAGTTTCTTGTGTGAAGCATACGTTTTATAAATGGAACTTTTTGGGGTCAAGAGGGAGAGAGGTCCTTGGTTTCTGAGAGCTGTATCGCTCAGTGGCTAACACTACTCAATTACGTAGGGCCCTGCCCTTTATGCCGCCATCAATGACGCTCTTGATTTTTTCTTTTCGAAAATCAACCCATCTTCACGGCTGTCTCCAGGAAGCTGCACCTGCACCACGTTTTACTTTACGTACTTCAAGAACTAGGGTCGGATAACCTTCTAGGAAGGGCTGGGGGTGGAGACAAAATTAATTTTCAAGAGTGGGTTTCGACTCCCACGTCCTGTAAAGAGGTTGAACAAAAATTTGAGAGTGAGAATTAGTATAGGAATAAAATAAGACTGACAAAAAAAAAAAGAACTAGGGTTGGATAAATGCCCTAATAATGTGGGGGTGAATTAGCTCTCAAACTAGAGTTAAAATTCAATCCTTTTCTCTTGGGGATAAAAGTATAGGAAACTTTATTTATTGGGTTAATACCGTAAAAAAATTAAATTGGTATAATTATGATAAATTTATTTCAAATTAATTTTTTGACCACATTTAATTTCAAATTGGTATATTTATAACAAGTTTATTATATGTTAGTTTTCGTTGAATTTGATTAATACCACAAATTGATACATTTGTGGCAAATGAAAGGTAAAACTCTAAATTGGCACACTAGTGTCATCTAATTCAGCAATTTAACTATAAAATTTTAAAAAAATTCATGAATGGTAAATTTATCATAAGCGTATCATTTTAAGGTTTTTTGCGATCAAAAAATTAATTTAAGATATCAGTTTGAAATTTTTCATTATATTATTAACCCTTATTTATTTGCATATAGTACTTGACAAAAAACTATACTACAAGCTACACTCGGCGACGCTACCGAAAAAATGGAAGTTTTCGCACGCTGAATTATCCATGAAAATTGAAAATTGCACTAAAGCCGGAGGAGATAAAATTAAGAAATGAAAGGGGGAGTTTTAAAGAAAAAGGCATGAGGGTGGGTATATATAAAAATGGGAGAGTTGTCTCATCTTTACAATACGTGGGCGACTTGTACTATACAAGTGCATAAAATCTTTAGAGATGATGAAGCAGAGAATTTGGTCCCGGAATTAAGTGAAGTCATCATTTTGTCTTGGCTTCGAGTTCCAACATGGGCATGACTCATCTCCAACATCATAAAAGGAAATCTCACCTTTTTTTTTTTTTTTTTTTTTTTTGGGGTCTCCATAAAGTCACGCTGACATCAAGCGAGAGTAGTTCCCCACCCTCCACGTGAAAATAATTTATATTTTATATCCTTAATTTTGGAAAATAATTTTTTCTTCTTCCATTTTTTTTTCAAAAGAAAAAACAGCAAAGTCTCTCTCTCTGTTTTTTTAACCCCTCCTTCTATGTGGATGATTGGATTAGAAGCGGGCATTCTCTACGAGGAAATAGCACGAGGGATGTGGACAACGACCTAACATTTAGTATTTTTTTTAAATCCTTTTTTGGGGGGGGGGAATTAATTAATTAAATTAATTTTCATTTAGAGTTGCCTTGGTCGCATCAACTTATCAAAAAAGTTCAGCAGGGGAGAGTCCCAAGTTTCTAAACTAACCCTCGATGGCGTTGCCTCTTCGATGCACAAACCTAGGACGACTTTCTTAGTCACTCCAAAATGGCTTGTGTTATTACTTCCTTTTCCATTTCGAAACGTTTAAACAGTCAAGAAACGAGTTCATCGTTGTTCGTTGAACACGGTCGTCCGAGAGACAGGTGAGCTATATGGACGTCAAGAATGGGATACTTTAAGGGGAAAATCTCAATTAAGGACTCAACATGAGCATACTTTTTTAAATAAAGACCCGAAGTGACTGTTGTTCCAAATAAAGAAGTAGCTAACAAGTCTCAAATAAAGACCTGAACCCGCCAGCCAACCAAAATGTTCATCAGTCGGCGAGCGTGTGACATTTCCGGTGGCCGGAATATGGACAATTTTGTTTTTAGGGTTTGTTAATTTTTATATATTTTTTTTTGACAAAATTGCCCATATTCCGGCCACTAGAAATGTCACATGCTCGCCGGTAGTGAACATTTTGGCGGGCCAACAAGTTCAGGTCCTTATTTGAGATTTGTTAACAACTTTAGGTCCTTATTTGAGACAACGATTACTTTGGGGCATTATTTGAGAAAATAAGTTCACTTTGAGTCTTTATTTGAGATTTTTCCTACTTTAAAAGTCTATGGCGTCTTTCTTGGCTTTCGATATAATTCACAATTCTTAATTCTTAGGGTTTGCTTTCTTTTTCTATATATTTTTGAGGTTACCCTATATGATATAATATAACATTCCATTTTACTAATGAACCTATATGCTTCAAAAGAGTTGAATGCTTGATGATATGATCACATGATCTCATGTCACAATTCAAGGGATTGTCAAGTTGACAAATAAGAAGGATTATGTCCCAATATATCACGAAATCCCTAATTTCGATGTGGGTTGATTGTTGCATTTGACTAAACTAGAGAATTGGACTTTGTATCTGTTTAGAGCGGTGACCGAATTACAGCTGTGTTCAACTGCGAAGTAATGTTACTTGTATGTGGCAACATCCTAGAGTCTAGGTGAAGTAGTTCATTAAATCCAGCTGTGCAACTATGAGAATTAAGCATGTGGAGCGTATATCGAACATCTTATTGGCTGCCACACCCTTTTTCTTTTTAAATTGAACCTACCGTGAGAAATTCATGCCGAACTTCCGTTTTGCAGAATGCATACCGAACTTTCGTTTTGCAGATGTCATAGAAAAGCTAAGTTAAATATCATTTCACTTTTCCTTTGGGGGGGTGGGAACTCATAAGTTAGAACCTAAAAAAAATTCCCTATAAAATCTTGATGTTCTCGAAGGAATCTCACCAAAGGAACTTGTTCAAAGGAACTTGTTCAATGGAAGTTAGGTGTTCACCATTCAAAGTCCCCGTGATCTACCCCCCCATATATATTGTTTCTTTCCCTCCCACTAATGTGCAACTTGGGGCTAAAATAAAAACCCTTATCGGCCAAAGATTGATTGGCATACGGATTGGAATAAGTTCTCCTTTGTTCTCTTGTTCTCTAGCTCGATGTCGACATTCAGAAAACTCGCATGAAATCCCCCACGCGATCGCATCGGACGTCCGGTCAAACTTCGATCCTTCACTGCACAACGCTTAAACAAATGCTCGGTCCGCGGAACTGAACAAACAACAAGTTGGTCAATCAGTGCCGTTCAATGTGAACCAGGAAATGGCGCACTTACCAAATGAATTTTACCCACTCTGACAATATCCAAATGAATTAGGCATAAACCTAGTAAGATCTGGGGACGATTAGCGAGCATTTTCAACGAAATGGACACCCCGAGAAAGACCGAGAAATGGGGGATTCATTATCAATTAAGTACGACCAAGAAAGGCAAAAAAAAAGGAGCAGGTGGTGAGAAAATTGCGTACGTCCGAATCGAAAGAGCCTTTGGCTTCTTCTCCAACTACCGTGTAATGTTCTAGTTTCCTAATTCCGATTTTTCTTGATATCCCATGTGACATTATATGTACAATTTGCAAGCAAAATCTTGGGGGTGGCGGTGCCGGTCCTAACGTGGGGTAATCTGGAAATCGAACGGGAGATTCTTGCGATGACTAACGAGGGTGTTTACGTATAATTATATGCAAAGAAAACAACTGAAGTGGATGCTCGTGAGTAGTCAGATTACATTATTGTTCGATGACATTCTTGTTTTTTAATTCGCGGGCAATTCGTGGAGGACGATGCTGGCCGATGTCGTGCCAAGATCTTTACGAGTCATGCCAGCGATACCAGCCAGTTCGAAAGGCGAGGACGCGTGCTTGGACTGACGCCTCCAATGGCGGTTACCATAAAAAATAAAGAGAGGCAAAATTCCCTTTACTGTTTTAAAGAATTGGGTGAAAGGAGAAGGTCTTTTTAATTTCTAATTTAGTACATTCTTTGACATCGGGAGAATGATGCTGATCCTCACGTCTTGTGGAAGATTCTCCGAACTGACCCTTCGAGTTTGGTTTGATCGTCGCAAGATTTCCACCTCATGAATATTGGATTCTTTCTAAAAGAGAAAAAAAAAAATCATTTTCCTATTGAAAAGAATGAAAAGAGAAGCTGATCTTTGCATCTCACGTTGAATTTGAGAATTTTAAGTTTAAAAACCGGAGATTGCTTGTTCAAAGCTGCTGCATGTGTCAAAAATCTAGACTAAACCGGTTCATGAGACTTACAAGGTATTTCATGAGTCTCCCGACAATCGGATCTCCATTTTGGAATCTTTGGATTTTAAAAAATTATCTAAATTGAAATTCCGTGATAGATTGTGACCCTACATTTCAATTTCCATTTTAAAAGGTTTCTTTTTCCAAAGAAAATAAGAAGAATTGTCTCATTGGCAAGAGATCTAATTGATTCACGCAATCTCGAACCAGTGGAATGAAAAGTCACGAGATGTCGTCATATATTATTTGGTATTTGTCTTAAGTTCATCAGTAGTACATTTACACCAAATTTAGATAAAAGCTAAGGAATTGGATCGAACATTTTTAAATGGAGACATCACAACCTAACATTCATTTTTTTTTTCTAATTAATATCAACCACCCCGTCCTATATACCTTAGTCTAGAATACAGTATATAGACATAGAGACATAAAAAAAAAAAATGATATTCCTGAGTGCGCTGACGTCATTGCCTGGGCAAGGGATTAGCCTGGCTGACGCAAGAAACGGGAAAGAAGGGGACCACGTAGTCCTTGCTGAACAAATTGAAGTCTACGTGCGTACTACGTATTATAGTTGCATGCACTTCGGTCCGTCGGATCCGGGTCAAGGTTGGCATTACGGTATCCACCATGGAAATGACACAGCCCATGGACAAGCATGATCCAAAACCGTCCAAAATAGGGCCGTGTCCTACACAAGGGCCAACTCATGAGCTGCCCATGATCGATTCATGAATGACCCTCGATCAATACACAATCAGCCCATGTGCAATATGGACAAAAGCCCGTGACCATCCACCTACTTATGTTTACGCTTGCTTTTGACACACACCTCTTGGGCTTTCCCCAGGCCTAGAGCCATTGAATGGCCTAATGTATAGACTTGTAATGATGATATATGTTCAAATTGTTCAAATACCACCGTTGGATCGTTGGATCGAAGAGAGGGTCAATGGCTAAGATGAGGACCGAACTTGTATAAATAGGGGACCTTCTCCATCATTATATTCAGCTTGTTCATAAGCAAATACACTCGCCCTTGTTCATACAACCCTTGTGTTTGAGTGTGTGTGTGCAGGAGGCTGACTTGGGATTGAAATTCTAAGGCCACACGGGGTGTGTGATCGTTCGGAATCAACTGACCCGTGATAGAAACATCATGGATTTGGAAGATGAGACATGTTTGGGCCGGGTTGGGTTTTTAGCCTCCTGCTGGCCGGGCCAGATGACAGGGCCCGTAGTGTCGTGGGCACACGAGACGGGCAGTTTCATGATTCCGGGCTCAATTTCGGCCCGTGAGAGAGATGTATCTCGTCGCGATGACTTCGACTCCCCCTCTCGTGAAATTTCCTCTGAACCAAGACCGATCGAATTACTGAGACGACATGGATGGATCGGAAGCGAAGAGAGGCAGTCTACTCCCTTCTTCTATCGCGGTGAAAGTGCTTTGCGGAAAATCATTTTTGAAATGGCAAATGAATAGAAAAAGGGTCCAGGTCCCATGAAAAAGTCAACACTTGCAATAATGAGGAGCTATAAAGCCTATGATTTCTATGCACATTGTGTACAGCCTCTGTCAATTGAAGAAAAGAAAAGGAAAAAAAAGTAATGATATAGAAATTACACGAGACATGAATCACAAAGTGTCCCCCAAATTTCAGTATATACCCTCGCAAAAGCAAAAAGACCAGGCAAAGATTCTAACAGAGTCACTGACAACCTTTTCCAATTCCGATTCAGAAGCGGCATAGGAAAAAGAGCGAGTCTAGAATCTAGACGACGCTAGACAGCACAGGATGCGCAGTTGCAGGACTTGGGGACGAAGGCGCACACCCCGAAGGGCTTGTTCGGGAGCTGGCAGTCGATGGCGAAGCAGCACGGCATCGTGGTGCACACGGGCGCGGGCGTGGCGGCCGCGCAGCACTTGCACGCGAGGCAGAGCTGGAACGGCCCTAGCCGCCGCCGCCTCTCGGCAGCCCTATCGCCGCGAGGGAGCTCGAGGACCCGGTGCTCCGCCGCCACAGGCCGGAACTCAAGATTGTCGAACGCACGGGATCCTGGAATGGCCCGAAAGGACGTGAGATTGAATTGATCAACCATGGAAACTTTCATCTTATCCGAAAGAAACAGGGAAGGAGGATGGTTCGAATTTTATACCTGGAGTCGCGAGGAGGATAAGTAGAGCCGCTAGGATGATCGTTCTGGCGCAACAGTTGGCGAGAATGGAGTTGTCCATGGAGAGGGAGAGGTGGGTGGGGGGAGATGAAGGGGGAGGAGCGTGGTGTGTGGTGGGAAGGGTTGGAGGAAAGGGGATTTGGAGTGGGAAGTGAAGTTAGGTCGATGAGTGGATGGAATTGGAAGCAGACATTTGGTGTGGGAATTGTTCATGCACGAATCCAACGAACAGCAGTGATATGATGGGGACACCGGACCGGGCACAGGAGTCGGTTCTGATTTTGATTTGTCCGTCGATATTTATCTCCCCCTTAAATGGATCCCCTCTTTAGACGTGTAAAAAGAAACCGAGAACCGTCCAAAACCAAAACGGACTGACCAGAACCAACAGTTTTTAAAGATAATGACGGTTTCAGCGTGAAATTATCCACTCGCCTGCCCCTTCGAACCGGCCTGATGTATATATATATTTAATTTTTACTCTTTTTTTAAAAAAAATGAAAATCCTAAATCCCTTATATGCTGAAACTCGCTCATCTCGTCTCGGATTCTCAGGGCGCGAATGATAATCATTCTGGCTAAAAATTGATTTTTTGAAGAGAAATGGATTTTTCTATTTCTATTTCTAGATTAGTTTCTAAGCAAAAATATCCGTTTGATAACGACACGAAATTTTTACTCTAAAAATATAAATTCATTTGATAAAGCAACACAAAATTTTTTCATTTCGAACGACGGCAACCGGCAACCGGCGGTGGTGGGCGGTGGTGGGTAGTGATTGACGGCGGCGGCGGCGACTAGTGACCGATAGTGGCGGTGGCCTCCGGCGGACAATGGTTGGCAACAGCAAACGATGAGAATAATTTTTATTTCTCATTTCTATTTCAGAAATAAAGAAGTAGAAAATTTTTATTTCCGATTTCTATTCCAAACCTATTTCTGGAACAAAAATCTATTTCAGAAATAGAAAAATAGAATAATTTTATCAAATGGATTTATATTCTAGAAACAAGTCTTGAATAGAAAAAATTGTTTTTGGAACAGAAATTGGTAATTGTCATGCACCCCTCAGTGTCTCACTCTCAACTCTGTCTCTCCGCCTCCATCTCCGTCTCTTGACTGACGGCCTCTTGACTCTTGAGTACCATTCACTGACTCACGGACTCTCAGTGAATGATACTAACAAGTCTAATAATGCTGATGGAGGTCCACCGCTGCAGGAATGATCGAGGTGGAGGATTAGAAGTCGTTGGGTTTGCTACAGGTAACTTTCCTAGATAGGGATACCGCGATTGGACGTCGCGTGAAGTTTGGTGGGACCAATTTCCGAGAATCTGATGATATGGTTTTCACGTGGATTCATGAAATCAACGAATAGTTTTCGATTCTAATTTTTTGGAATCGATCTTTAGTGGGCGATTCTCGATTCCAGGGTGCGAACCCTTATTCAAACCATGCTTACCCTTAGATTGATAGCTCCATTCGTTTTGCGAAATAGAAAAATTTGGAATTTTTTAAAAAATAATCGCTTATATCATTTAAAATAATTAGTCAATAAAAAATATTTTCATTACTGTCAGCAACTTTATTTGAACATGGAAGATAAAACTATTTTTCATTCATTTATTGAGTGATCTTTTTGGAAAATATTTTTTTTAAATCATTCATTTTTCGCAAAATAAATACATCATTTATATTTAATTTTTCTTTGGAATGATAACGGGACAAAATTATGAATTTTCGGTCCATGCTTAATTTGGTAGCTAAACTGTAATAAATGGGCCTAGCCCAAAGGCCATTAATTTAGTCCTAAAGCTTTCAATCACCAGAAAATTAAAAAGATAAGAAGAAAAAGGGGACCGACGGTATTAAAGGGGGTAAAGAAGGTCAAAAGAGAGACAATGAGGAAAGCCATAGAAAGGAAGAGAAAATTCGCCCGTACATGCCTCACTTCTCAACGAGCCAATGTAAACCCCCTTTTACAATGCCAAGGATTCAAGCCCTTCACATACAATGCCATCACTAACACCAATTATTGTTGTTGACTCAAGACCGTTGTTGTTGACCTAAATTTGAATACATTACAGAACGATGAAATGACATAATATGACAATAATCACATATAACATAATATGACACAATAAAAACAAGATATACGACGGGATGACATGACAATAAGCACAAACAAAATAATAACGATGAGATAACATGATATTGTAATAATTATATATGACTATAATGTAATGATAAAATGATGTGAGAAGACAGCAATCGCCTATATCTTGACTTGGCAAATGTGAGGCAATATGAACCGATAAAATAGTATGACATGACAATAACCGAATGTAGCATGACAAATTAAATGCAAGACATAACAATCAAACGATGTGATAGAATAAGAATTACATGCAATGTAGTCATTTGATGATTAGGTCGTGTCATGTCATGTGATCCATCGCGACACTTTAGTAGGCGTATCGGGTACGGCACCTTTGTCGGCGCCTTTCATTAAACGTTGTCTCGTTTCAATTTGTCATTTTCGGATCACATCTTATATCACGCCGACTGACTCTCGCTCTTCCGCCGGCCCGTTTGGCAACAGAGATAAGAAGGTCCCGGCCGGGCGGTGGGAATAATCTTATCCTAGCGAGCCAAACACTGCGCAAAAAAAGCGCATGCAGTTTCTCGTTCCTTCTCCTCTCTTCCATGGCCCGCCAAGTGTAAAGCTGGTCTCTTGCATTCAATGGCCTCACGTCACTCTCGCTACATTCATCACTTCCATTCCAGCACCTTCTTCTTCTTTCTTCTTCCTTCTTCGTCTTCTTCTTCTTCTTCGTTGAGGACGTGACGAAGTTGTTCTGGTCTGCTAGCGGATTCATTGGTACGTGCCGACTCTTGGTTTCGGTGGTTCTGAAGAGAGAGAGAGAGAGAGAGATGGGGAGCTCGGAGTTCACGTGGAAGCTGCCGGATCACCCA
Organism: Eucalyptus cloeziana; assembly: GCA_014182715.1. Classification (NCBI taxonomy): domain Eukaryota; kingdom Viridiplantae; phylum Streptophyta; class Magnoliopsida; order Myrtales; family Myrtaceae; genus Eucalyptus; species Eucalyptus cloeziana. Next base: position 14,384,144 of record CM024644.1, on the reverse strand, counting down.
AGGCTGCCGAAGGGAAGGACCGTGGCGGTGGTGGTGCTGGACGGCTGGGGCGAAGCCGAACCCGACCGGTATAACTGCATCCACGTCGCCGACACTCCTGCCATGGATTCTCTCAGAAAGGTACAGTTAGTCTGCCAGACTCTTTTAACGTCTCGGTTTGGTGCATGTTCGCTTGCTGATAAATCTAGTCGGCTGTTCGGCGACTTCGATGTGGTGGGGTCTTTCCGACTCTAGCTCGTTATTGTTTGTCTCTTCTTAATGTGATGATGGAGCTCGAGTTGGAATTTACTCGATTCTTGCATGTTTTTGCCTCAGAGTGGTACCACGTTTGTGATTTTGTCCCGGAGAAAACAGGGGATGTTGTCATTTTGTCATATACAGTGTATGCACAGAAGGCAAATTTAAAGAAATGCCTTGTATATGTATGTAAGCGTAGGCAAAAATCGGTGGCTGGAGCTGGAACTGACTTTTGTGGTCATGGATTCCTGTGTAAAAGGGTGCTCCGGACAAGTGGAGATTGATAAAGGCTCATGGAACTGCGGTGGGGCTTCCCACGGACGATGACATGGGCAACAGCGAGGTCGGTCACAATGCCTTAGGCGCCGGGCGCATTTATGCGCAAGGGTTAGCTTCTTGCCCTGTCACGATGCTTCTTTCCGGGATTCATGTTGAGTATATATTTATAGCAGAATCACTTGCCGTGCCATGACATTTCTCGATGGAACAGCAAAGTTACATGTCTCTGGTGTCGAAGCATAAAAAGTGAATTTGTATTTCCAACGTTATACGAATTTGTGTTGGATTTATAAGTCATCACCGAAATTGAAGGGCTTGATTACCAATATTATCGTGGTTGGTAACAGGAGAAAATTAGTTCTACAACTTCATCGTGAAATTGTCTCTCTTTTGTATGATTTCAGTTGCAGACTCAAATAGAATTCAAATACTTCTCTTAGAAAGTAGGAAACTCGCTTTGCATTATATATAGGTAATTCTCACGTTAGTGTATATCCTTTGCCTGAGTTTTTGGGCCTTATAACTGAAGAAACAAGGATGTGACATGACTCGGCCAACTTGCATATTATGGTTGCCACAAGTTTAGACTAAAAGCTTAAATGCTGATCGTTCATTAGTAAACTGACTAAAAGGAGCTACTATGGTATGGGTGGCCACATTGTGTATTATTTAGACATCTGCACGTTATTAATTATATCCACTCCATAATTGAGAGTGAGTACATTAATGAAGAAATGTCAACTAGATTTGTTGAACTGCATAAAATTGGGATTATTTGGCCTAGTGTGATGGATTTCTAGCAATATCACTTCTCGAAACCTTGATATTCAATGATCTAATTGATTGGAACATTTGAATACACCAACTTGACTGAAATGTGCTCATCTATGTATGCTGCGTGATGCGGTGATTGTGTCTATTCTAGACTGAGAATTTGGTCAGTGAAATGGTAGAACAGGAGATTATAGCTCGTCAAAGTGTTCTGCATTCTTTTATTCATGTGCTCTTGGCATCAAAATACAGAGCAGTTACAGCATTCTGAATCTCATCCATTCTTGATGCAGTGCAAAACTTGTTGACCTAGCCCTAGCTTCTGGAAAAATTTATGAAGGAGAAGGTTTTAAGTATATAAAGGAGTGCTTTGAGAATGGAACGTTGCACCTAATTGGGCTATTAAGTGATGGCGGTGTTCACTCTAGGCTTGATCAATTGCAGGTTGTTCCATTGCTTGACTTAATCTCTCGTCTTTCTCTCATCTTCCTCGGGTTTGGTAGTGGTTGTGCCTATAAAATTCACTTCTTCTATCTTTCTTGTGCAGTTGCTTGTAAAAGGTGCTGTCGAGCATGGAGCTAAAAGAATACGAGTTCATATTCTGACTGATGGCCGTGATGTTTTGGACGGTTCAAGTGTGGGCTTTGTAGAAACTCTTGAAAATGATCTTGCAAAGTTACGTGAAAAAGGAGTTGATGCACAAATCGCGTCTGGTGGAGGTCGCATGTATGTGACCATGGACCGTTATGAGGTAGGTCACAAATGAACTTCAACCAGTTATACTGAGCACAATGACTTGTCAGAAACCATCTTTATGCATGTCCATTGCCCATAGATGTTTGTCCCAGAGGAAGATATTTGCCGGGTACCTTTAACGTGAAGATCTACGAGGGCATTTGAAGTAGCTTAGTAAACTCACCACGCTGTGTTTCCTTTACAGAACGACTGGAATGTGGTTAAACGAGGATGGGATGCGCAAGTTCTTGGTGAAGCTCCTTATAAGTTTAGAAGTGCTGTTGAAGCGGTAAAAAAGCTCAGGGCAGAGCCTAATGCCAACGACCAATATTTGCCTCCTTTTGTCATTGTTGATGAGAATGGGAAGGCTGTTGGTCCCATTGTGGATGGTGATGCTGTTGTTACATTCAATTTTCGAGCAGATCGTATGGTCATGCTTGCCAAAGCACTTGAATATGAAAATTTTGACAAATTCGATCGGGTTCGGTTTCCAAAAGTTCACTATGCCGGAATGCTTCAGTATGATGGTGAACTGAAGCTTCCAAGCCATTACCTTGTCTCTCCACCAGAAATCGAGAGGACATCCGGTGAATACTTAGTTCATAATGGTATCCGAACATTTGCTTGCAGGTCAGCAAACGTCAATTTGCTCTTTATAGCTATAATATTGCAGGTCTTCTGTTTGCGTGTGTTGGAAGGGGGGAGGGGGGATGTTGGGTATTTTGTCAACCATGGTAAAGAAATGTTGTGAACAATTAAAATGAGAAAGAAGATACTTTTATTTTTCTTCACCTATGTCCATATATCTCCATGCTTTCCATTATCTTGAGGCAACATCTTAGGATTGAAGCTTATTATCCAGTCTCATCGACGATAAAAAAACAGTAGGAAACCAATTCCTCTGTTTGGTAATTGGTAGAATGTTCTTGGATGATATTTTCGATTTCTTGCAATGCTAGTCGGTCCCAACACTTGTTCTTATCTTATTACTGTCGTTGAGCCATGCATCTGTTAATCTATACATTTGTGTTTCACCAGTGAGACTGTCAAATTTGGTCATGTGACATTTTTCTGGAATGGCAATCGGTCTGGCTATTTTAACCCCGAATTGGAGGAGTATGTTGAAATCCCAAGCGACACAGGAATTCCATTTAACGTCCGCCCAAAGATGAAGGCAGTAGAGATTGCTGAAAAGGCAAGGGATGCCATTCTCAGTAGAAAATTTGACCAGGTAATCTAATGGAACTTCTTTATGGATGTTGAGAAAATGGCTAGGAACTGATCCCTTCGTTTGCATGCATAAAGCAGGTGAGGGTGAACCTACCGAATGGTGATATGGTGGGACATACAGGAGATATTCAGGCGACGATTGTTGGATGTAAGGCTGCTGATGAGGCCGTCAAGGTTTGATCTCCGCAAATCTACTATTCTTTTCCCCGCCGGACTTTCATCCGCTTCCGGCCTTTTCTTCCCTTCTTTTTAGTAGTATGCGATTCTTTTTGGGGCTGCATAGCATGTTGGCACTTGAGAGGAACTCGGTCATCGTCTTTTCCCCGTCTATTGATTTTAATCTTTGTTCTCTTACCAATAATTTCGCTTGTCTGAGTGTGACCGTGTTTTAAATTGCAGATTATCCTAGATGCAGTAGAGCAGGTCGGTGGAATTTATGTTGTTACAGCAGACCACGGGAATGCCGAGGACATGGTGAAGAGGGATAAATCCGGGCAACCCCTAGTCGACAAGAGTGGCAACATTCAGATTCTTACTTCTCACACCCTTCGACCGGTAAGTTTTGTTGTGTTATTTCTTTGCTGGTAGGATTTGCCTTAGACAACATGGACATTCTCATCCCAAAAGTGGATCAGTCACCTAAATTTAGCGGAAGCAGCTTTTACGTACCATATAAGTTCTATCCGTATTGAAATTTTGGTCCCGGTATTCAATTCTAGATTGGGTCCAGGCAGTCATAACTTGAAGTGGAATTGTTCGGGCAACACGGATGTAAGAGGGGAAAAAGAAAAGTATGTGCTACGATTAGCCTGGCAAGTTCTGTTTCAGCACGGTGAGATTAACAATCTGTGTTGGAACTCTGGCACACTTGCAAAAGCAAATACATGGTTGAATCAAAATGGCCTCTCCTAGGAAGATGAACCTTGAGACACTGAAAATGATGTGTGGGCTTCCCATTCGCGTAATTCTGCATATGGTGGTGGAAATACGTGCACGTGTTTCTGCATGTGGAGGTTCTTTTGTGGTCGATTTTGGTAATTCGTAAGCCAGGCGTGATCTTGAAACCGATCGTTTTGAATATTCTGTAAATCTCAATGAGTCTGGACAGTCGATTTCTTATGTGTACCTTTGTGTGATCTTAAGCTCATGTGGAGGCTGATTTTAGGGGGTCTTTTGTGCTAGGTGCCGATCGCGATCGGAGGGCCAGGACTGGCACCAGGTGTCAAGTTCCGCCGGGATATGGCTGAGGCTGGGCTTGCCAACGTCGCTGCCACCGTGATTAATCTTCACGGGTTCGAGGCTCCCAGCGATTACGAGCCTACCCTCGTCGAAGTTGTCGAGTAACCCTGAGCCTCTGCCAAACTCAAATCACAGAGCTAATATGCATAGTTTCGTATTGTAACTAGTCTACTGTTCATGGTAAAATAAGCTATTGGTCCTCCCGGAGTGTAGGGAACTCTTTTGGAGCCTGAGCAGTTCAGCCTCCGGTTGGCCATGTTTAGCAAGTTTATAGCAATTAACTACGGCTGATTAAAAGTGGTCCTATAAGATAAAAGAACAGATGTTTGGGCATCTCCTTCCATCTCATGCAATCTTAGTTTGACTTATTCAGAAAAAGAGTCAAATTCATTCTTGCAGGTACCCGTACGCATGTGTTACTAAAGAAAAATCGTGGCATGTTGGATTTGTTGTCGGGTCGTTTTCCGATATCTTAGTTATATTTGTCATATTGGACTAAAGTTTTACGTAAGAGCATGTATGTATTGAATTTTGAGGAGGGATCTGTTCCTCTCTTTGAAGCAAAAGGCTTTTGGAGATTTTCCCGAAAAGATGCTTAGAGATTTAAGGGAAATTTTCGGACAACAATGATGGATAGGGACTTTTAGCCTTTTTTTATACCAAAGAAGAAAAAGTATATGACACCGGGGAGAGTTGATTTGATGACTGTCCGTATAAAAAAATATTATAATATTTAGATTGTAATTTGCGTAGGCGTTTTTTCAAAAGGTAGGGCCGTTCTAATAGTAATTTCTATAGTTATGGAATGAATACCATTGGTGTCGTGTCATGCGCGTGTTTGACCGTCGAGATGTGCATGCCGTCCACGGCAGAATCCGACTCGTTCACGACACGAGCTATCACGTCCGATCGAAGGTGCGTGAATGAATGGTCGAAACAAAGGCGTCCACCCTTCACGATCGAAGTCGAATCGTGGTGCAGTTCTCACACGTCCCGCGTTACGATTGGTCGAGTCGACTTGTCATGGGTCTTACTTTTTCCTACCTTTTCTTAATTTTTTTACTTTTGCGACGGTGACATGGGACTTGATTTTCATGCACGAATTTATTCGTGTTAATCCCATGAGATGGCGCGAGGTATCGGACAAAGACTTTCCCTGGTCTCTTCGCCATTTTTATTATTATTTTTTTTTGGTAAAGGTCTCTTCGCGATTTTTCAATACGGATACATCCAACTTCTTGCACTTTATAGTAATTTCCTTGCAAAAGTATCGTGGTGGACAAATTTATAGAATTATTGGTCAATGGTTCTTTGTTTCTATTTTATTGCACTCGAGTCTCGCGATGAAACCTCTTAATTTTTATCCAAAGATTATCATTATTGAGAGAGATAAAAAGGGTTCTAGGAGATCATAAAGCTACTCAGCAAATCCATTATTTTGTTTTTTTCTTTTGGTGGGGGGGAGGGGGTGTTAATGGCATAATAGGGAACTTTTCCTAGACTTTATGTTTTTTCTTATTCACATTTGTCCTTCTATCAAAATTATAAACGGAAATAATGATGTAGATGTTAAGTTTCCGTTATATGGCGTCCTCCTTGACGTTCTAAAAAATTGAAAAAATGGTTTAGAAATGATGAACATTACAAAACAAAATAAATATTTAAAAATAGAACAAAGGAAAACTTTGGAAAATATATGAAACTCTGGTTGGGCAACCCGTGATGGATCCGACCTTTGATTAAGGCTCTATTTGGCAACTTGTCAAACAATAACAATTTCTATTATTTTGTTTTTGAGAGTAGATTTAGAATAGAAATTCGTTTGGTAAAATTTTTGTTCCCGAGAACAATTTCTATTTTTTTGTTTTTGGAAGTAGATTTGAAATAGAATCAAGAAGTAAAAAAAAGTTGATTCTTTATTCTCAGGAACAATTTTAGAATCAAGCAACATATTTTCTCTCTTTTCGTTTCTTTTTTCTTGTTCGTCTTCCCTCTTTCTTCTTCTTCAATTGTTGCCGCCGCCGCTACTGTTCGCCACCCACCAAGGTCGGTCGCCAGCAACAAGTCCGGCAAGTTTGCCGATGGCCAGGCGAGCCTCCCTCGGCCACCGGCGAGGTGAGGCCGACGAGGCCTCATCGAGGGCCGGCGACACTTCAGTGAGGTTGTCGGCCCTCGTCTAACCGATCACCGATCATCCCAAGGCCGGCGACCGGCCACCTTGAAGAACAAGAAGAGGACAAAGAAAGGAAAAAAAGAAAAGAAGAAAAAAGAAAAAAGTAATAAAATTAATTTAAAAAATAAAAAAATGATTTAAAGTTGAGAATGGTATCAAACACAATTTTATTCTGGAAATTGAAATTTTAGACAGTTACCAAACGGATTAAAATGCTTAGAAATTGCTCCTGAGAACATAATAAAAAAGAATAATTTATGATATTTGACACCATTCTCAAAATATTTTCGAGAATAGAAGCGTTACCAAACGCGCCCTAAGTAATCCCCCACGTATTGCTAGGGGTTGCACGAATTTGCGGCCTTTGTTGCCATGTTGTCGCTAGTGGCACAGCTTCCACCCACCTCCTACTTCTCTCTCTCTTTCTAAGGATTTGTTACTTCTTCTCCTCCTTTTTTTTTTTTTTTTTTTTTAAATTATCTAGTTAACACCTAAAAATTACATGTAAGCATCAATTCATCCGGTAAGTATCGACATAACAGTTATGTGTCGATTAACATTAGCATTTTCATTTTTATTTTTTGTAGAAGAACCAACTCAAAAAAATATATATACTATAAAAATTTGATTGCATATAAAATAGTTTTGAAATATGATGGAACAATTTGAAAAAGTTGAGTGAGCTTGCCAGATTGGCGAGAGGGCCTCGCCATTTTCATGAGAGGGCCACGATCCTCGGCTAGATAATTTTACCTGAAATTTCATGATAAAAGAAATACTTTTCATGGAAATTATTTTTAATTAAAGTGATTTGTTTTCATTTACATGATAGTATTCTGAAAAAAAAAAAAAAAGAGTGACTGAAAATACTTTCAATGTTTGGATCTTGTTGAAATAATGCGTATTGAAGAAGGTGCAAAAGTGAATGCTTGTTAAGAGACTTGTTATGCTTGGTAAAATAATTTCCTACATTTAGAAATGAGAATTTGTTTCATTAATTTTAAGAGTGGGTATTTTCCTTAACCGTCAATGCATTTTGTTGATTGACCATTCTAGCGAATCAAACATATGAAAGTACGAAAAATTAATTAGCACAAAGTTGTTTCATTGGAGATGTGCTTGTTTGGGTGAAAAAATCATCCTAAATTAATTTTTTGGATTTTTACGCATTTTGTTTGCTGAAAATGATCAATCAATAGAAAATCATTTACCGTAAAAGAAGACATGCATATTTAAAGTTATAGAAAATAAATCCCTTAACTTGCAAATGTATAAATATTTTTCTAAAAACTGATTTCACAAAAACACTTTCCTTTATCAAGAAGTTTCTCTAGAAAGGAAAACTATATTTAGAAATTATTTTTCGACTTTTCTATAATTGAATAATGCAAACCTAAGTGATCTACAAAAAACATGTTCCCATTAACTAAAAATGACAAGCTTAGATTATGGGAAAATAAACTTCACATTTTGACAAGAAAGAAATCATTTTCCTTAAATGACCAAATAAATAAAATTATCTATCTTCCTTGCATGAAACAATTTTCAGTAAAACAAACGCATCATAAAATTCGAATCATTTTAAGGAAAACGAAACAAATGATCCCTTAAGTTTGCTCTAACATGTAGTATTGTTTATGAACTTTTAATTTTGTTTAAGGTAGTTCTTAAACTTTCGGTACTTGTTCTATAAAAATGTTCGATATTGTACGATAAGGCCAAAGTCTAGAAATTATTTGTGTGATTATTTCATCATTTTAGGACTCCATCACCGGCCATTACACTGTGGTGAGGAAGACATGCAAACTCCTCTTCCCTCCACATGGGCAAATGCCCCCGTCTTTAGTTCCGCAGCGGAAGTCCGTGCTGTTGACACGGCAATCCGACACTCTCTTCCTGTCTCTCTCTCACATGGCGCGTACATGGATTTCGATTTCGACCTCGACTTCCCAACTACACTCCTTATTTAATGGCGTCCCTCCCCCTGTTCATCTCTTCCTCTCCCTGCGCTTCGCTTGCTTTCGCTTTCCGCTTTTCCCCATCGCGCCCACTCACTCGGGATTAAAAAAAGAGAAAAAGATCAGTGACCGGGAGAGAGAAAAAAGCATCCCGCGCTGCTGCCCCCCTCGGGTGTTGTCATCACACTCGTCCTTCTCCTCTGCTGCGAGCTGCTGTCATCAATTTCTCTTCTCGACTCCATTCGGGAGGAACCCAAAATTTCTCTGAGCTTTTACTGGGTCTTTGACCCTGTAGCACGCTTCGAATTTAAAAGCACTCTCTCAACTTCCGACTGTTTTGGCATAATTCCACCTCCCTACTCTAGAGACCCATCTATCCATCTCGCTTAAAGACACCAGTTTGATTCTCCTTTTGGGGTCGTTTCGAAGTTTGCAGTGAGATCGATTGACTTCGAAGCCCGCCCATGGACGTCGAATCCGTACCGAAGTTCGCGAAGCCCCCGGCGCCAAGCAGGCGCAGCCGCGGATGCTGGAAAGCCTGCCTTGCGCCGGTGGCGTTCCTCGTCCTCATCGCGGCGCTGATCGTGATCCTGGCCTTCACCGTGTTCAAGGCGAAGCACCCCGTGACCACCGTGAACTCGGCGAAGCTCAGGAACCTGCAGGTGTCGGTCAGCCTCGCCCCTCTCGGGATCAACCTGAACGTGAGCGTGGACGTCGACATCTCCGTGAAGAACCCCAACAGGGTCGCCTTCAAGTACGAGAACAGCAGTTGCTTGCTGAATTACAGGGGAGAGCAAGTCGGGGAGGCCCCCGTGCCCGCGGGCGAGATAGGGGCCGGCCGGACGAAGCAGATGAACCTGACGCTCAACGTGCTGGCGAACCGGTTCCTGTCGAACTCGCAGGGGGTCTCGGACTTCCTGTCCGGGGTTTTGCCCCTCAACACGTACACGAAATTGCCTGGTACGGTGACCATCTTGGGATTGTTTAAGGTCCATGTGGTCTCTACCACTTCCTGCGATTTGAGCTTGTTTGTGTCCAATGGTACTCTGGGGAATCAACAGTGTAAGTATACGACCAAGTTCTAGTCGTTGATGTTTATATTGGTTGCTTCAAGGATTTTAGGGTGCACATGTATCTTCATAAATCGATTTTTCCTCATAGACACGTCGAGCTGCTTGCACTTTATAGTAAATTCTTTGCAAAAGTGTCGTGACGGACGGATTCATAAAATCATTTGGTCGATGGTTCTTTGTTTGGATCTTATTGCACTCAAATCTCACAATGAAATCTCTTATTTTTGTGATCCAAAGATTATAATTATAAAAAAAAAAAGAAAAAAAGATTCTAGCTAGATTATGAAGTTACTCCACCAAATTGATTATTTTTTTAGAGGGAAAATGGCATAATAGGGAACTTTTTCTAAACTATATGTTTTTTTCGTACAAGTTGATCCTCCTACTGAAATTATAATCGGAAATATTGATGCAACTGGTAAGTCCCCGTTAGATGTTCACGTGATGTCCTACTTGACATGCTAAAACATTAAAAATGGTTTAGAAATCATGAATATTATAAAATCAAATAAATATAAGAAAATTACAAATAATGATCTAAAGTGCTCTTGTTTTCTCAAATAAGGATTTAAAGTAGATCTTGTTTCAATAAGGGTCTAAACTAGCTAAATTATCTCAAAAAATAGCATGAAGTGGCCATATTAGTTTCAAAGAATAGCCTAATCATGCCGAGAGAAATGCATTTTAGTCCTTTAATTGTTAAATTTGTTTTTTTTTCCTTTTTCTTTTTTCTTTATGTTTTATTTTCTCTTCTTCCGTTCACCAAACATGGCAAAGGTAGGCAACGGTTGCCCTCGCCCTTGCCGATATCAGGCAAGGGCAGCCCTCACCTAGGCAGCGTTGGGCAATCGATGTCCTCATCAATATTGGGTGAGGGTTGCCTCACCTAGGCTAGACAGGCAAGGCCAGGCAAGAGCATTCCTCACTCACTTGCCCGCTGAAGCGAGGGCTCTCTCGCCTGACATCAGTGAGGGTGGCCCTCACCTGAGTTTGGCGACCTCCGCCATGATAGTGGAGGAAAGAAGAGGGGAAAATAAAGAAAAATAAAAGAAAATGAAAGAAAACAAATCAAAAAATTTAAATATACACTCATAATTCTTTGTACATAATTCTTTTTAACTAAAATACAATTTCTCTAATTATCATAATAGTCACTGGCCAGTCAAAAGTCTTTATTTGAGACGATTTGATCATTTCAGATCCTTATTTGAGATGATTTGGTCACTTCATATTTTTATTTGAGACGATTTGACCACTTCATATCCTTATTTGAAACGATTTAACCACTTTAAGTTTTTATTTAAAATAATGTTCACTTCAAGCCTTTATTTGAGAAAATATGGGCACTTTAGGTCTTTATTTGAAATTTTTCCTAAATATTAAAAGATTAAATAAAGGAAGCCTTAGAAAAAAATCAGACTCCAATCGCGACCCGAGTTAAATCCAACCACTGGTGAAGTGACCCGCGCTAGCCACCTCCTACTTCTCCTCTCTTTCTCTAAGGGTTTTCTTTTTCTTCCTCTTCTTTTGATTTTTTCAAAATTTTATCTACTTAACACCTAAAAATTACATGTAAGCATCAATTTGCCCAGTGAGTACCGACGTAACACTTATGTGTCTATTAACATTAGCATTTCCATTTTTATTTTAGTAGAACAACCAACTCGAAAAAAAAAAATATTTGCTATAAAATCTGATTTACTAAAAAATGGTTTCGAGATATGATGGAACAATTTGAAAAAGTTGAGTGAGCTCTTCAGATTGGCAAGAAGGCGTCACCAAATTCGTGATAGGGCTGCAATTCTCGGCCGGATCATTTCACTTGAAATTTCATGTTAAAGGAAATTTCCAAAGAAATCATTTTTCAATGAAAGTGATTAGTTTTCATTTATACGGTGGTACGTTGAAAAAGCGTGACTGAAAATATTTTTGGTATTTGGATCATTTTGAAATAACGGCCATTGAAGAAGGCGAAGAAGTGAATGTTTGTTAAGAGACTTGTTATGCTTAAGAAAATGGTTTCCTCTATTTAGAAAAGAGAATTTGTTTCTTAATTTTAAGAGCGAATGTTTTCCTTGATTGATTTTTTTTTTTTTTGTTGACTGACCATTTCAGCGAATCAAACATGTGAAAGTCTGGAAAATTAATTAGCAGAAAGCTCTTTCGTTGGAGATGTGTTTGTTTGAGTGAAAAAAATCATCCATGAATTAGTTTTTTGAAAGGTTACTTGTTTTGTTTACGTAAAATGATCAATCAATGGAAAACCATTTACGATCGAAGAAGATATGCATATTTAAAGTTAGGAAAATGAACTCCCTAACCTGCAAATGGATAAATATTTTCCTAAAAAATGATTTCAAGAAAAACACTTTCCTTTTTTCGCGAAAGGAAACTATTTTTGAGAAATTGTTGCTCGACCTTTCGGTACTTGGATAATAAAAAGCTAAGTGATCTATAGAAATTGTGTTCCATCGACTAAAAACAACAAATTTAGATTTGGGGAAACCAACAAGAAAAAAAAATTATTTTTTTTAAATCACTACACAAATAAAAACCAATCATTTTTCTTAAAAACGATTTTCATGAAAATAATTTCAATGAAAAAAAGTCATCATAGAATTCGAATCCTTTTAAGGAAACGATATAAGTGATCACTAAATTTTAGCCTCGTGTGCAATGTTATTTTAAAACTTATAATTAGTTTAATGCAATGTTATTTTAAAATTTATAATTAGTTTAATGCAATCCTTAAACTTTAACTCATCGAGTTCCCAGACTACATAAAAATATTCGATATTTTTTTTGCATCAATTGAAGTTCAAGGACCAGTAGCCATTAAACATTTTGATATGGTTCGAGAATCTAATTGAAAGTACATAAAAAAAAAATTTAAAGATCATATTAAAGAAATTAAAAATTTAAAGACAATATTATATACTAAAACTCATGGGCCATTCGTGTTCCGCAGTTTTACCGCTCCATCGCCGGCCACTACATCGTGGTGAGGAAGACATGCAAACTACTCTTCCTTCCACATGCGCATATGGCCCCGTCTTTAGTTCCGCAGCAGAAGTCGGTGCTGCTCACAACGCAATCCAACACTCTCTCTCGTCTCTCTCTCTCACATGGCGCGTCGTCCATGGATTTCGATTTCGACCTCGACTTCCCAACTACACTCCTTATTTAATGGCGTCCCTCTCTCCCTTCCTCTTCCTCTTCCTCTTCCTCTTCCTGTGCTTCGCTTCCTTTCTCTTTCTAACTTTTCCCATCGCGCCCACTTTCTCGAGAAAGAAAGAAAAAAGATCAGTGATTGAGGAGAGAGAGAAAAAGCATCCCGCGTTGTCGCCCCCCTCCCTCGCTCGCTCACGCGTTGTCATCGTACACGTCCCTCTCCTCTCCGCCAACGCCACCATAATAGAAAAAGGGAAAAAGGGTCGCTCTCAAATCGGCGCTGCTGCGAGCTCCTGTCATCAATTTCGCTTCTTGACTCAATTCGCGAGGAACCTAAAATTTCTCCGAGCTTCTACTGGGTCCTTTGTCCTTTGACCCGACAACACGCTTCGAATTTATAGCTCTCTCTCCCAACTTCCAACTGTTTTGGCCTAATTCCACCTCCTTACTGTAGAGACCCATCTGTTCATCTCGCTTTAAGGCACCACCCATTTGATTCTCCTTTGGGGTCGTTTCGAAGTTCGCAGTGAGATCGATTGGTTTCGAAGCTCCCCCCATGGACGTCGAATCCGCACCGAAGTTCGCGAAGCCCAGGGCGCCGCCCAAGCGGAGACACGGATGCAGGAACGCCTGCATTGCGCTGGTGGTGATCCTCGTCCTCATCGTGGTGCTGATCGTGATCCTGGCCTTCACCGTGTTCAAGGCGAAGCACCCCGTGACCACCGTGAACTCGACGAAGGTTAAGAGCCTGAAGGCGTCGGTCAGCATAGCCCCTCTCGGGCTCAACCTGAACGTGACTCTGGAAGTCGATATCTCGGTGAAGAACCCCAACAAGGTCGGCTTCAAATACGAGAACAGCACTGGCTTGTTGAATTACAGGGGAGAGCAAGTCGGGGAGGTCCCGATCCCCGCGGATGAGATAGGGGCCGACCAGACGAAGGAGATGAACCTGACGCTCACCGTGCTGGCGAACCGTTTCCTGTCGAACTCGCAGGCGTACTCGGACTTCCTGTCCGGGGTCTTGCCCCTCAACACGTACACGAAAATGTCTGGTAAGGTGACCATCATGGGATTGTTTAAGGTCCATGTGGTCTCCACGACTTCCTGCGATTTGAGCGTGTATGTGTCGAATAGTACAGTGGGGAATCAACAGTGTAAGTATAAGACCAAGTTGTAGTCGATTGATGTTTATGTTGGTTGCTTCTAGGATTTTATGTTGCACACGGGTCTCTGTTTCTTGGGCCTCTTTTACACTCTTTTTTCCGGGAGGATATTTGTTGGGATAAATAAGTTATGAGGGTATGGAGATTTTGTGCATATTCTAGATTCGTATTAGTTGTTGTTTTGCAATCCATGTCTCCCTTGCCTCCGGGTATATCAATGTCATACAGGATGTTTTGGCATTATCTGCGATGTCGAAAGTTGCTAGATTTATCAGATGAACTTGAATGCAAACATGCAGTTGCATTTGCAATGCATTGTTTTTGGCTTATATAGACAGTTATGAAGGACACAAACAATATACTGGATACAGGTTTCCTTTGAGTGCTTCAGCGAAACAATTTCTCAAATTATGTTCTTGCTGCTTAGCAGTTAAAGAAAGGAATTTTGGAACTCAAGACAATTGCATCGAATTGTTTTGTATACGTTACCAAAGGTAACTTTGATTGAGCTGCGATGTCCTATTTTTCGAACCAAAGATAACTTCCAGCGTGTATTTGGCTATTATCATCAATTAGCATGGAAGGGCATGTTTTTGTGTATGTCCCTGAATTGCTGATATTCTATATATCTTGTCTTATTAATGACAGATAAAAGAAAGTTGTTTGATGTGTGACCCAAGTGTTGCTTTTTCTTATCTTGGACTGAAACGAAAATTTAACTCATGATGTTATGGACTTCATAAAGAATTTACATCTTGTGTTTGTGTACCTTTAAGATGTCAGTTTGCGTGATGTAAATCATTCTGTTATTGGTCAGTTATGTCCAAGTTGTTCAAACAGTGGAAAATGCTAGGTGCCAGAGTGTACTTGTATTCTTTAAGGCAAAGAAGATAATACTATGAAGGTTCTCAACAGGTGAATAATTTTATATTAACAGGATACAAGGTGAATCTGACTTATTTTTTGGAGTGCAAAGCAATGAGACCGGGGTGATAATCTGTAAACATGTCCTAGATTGAAAGTTGCAGCTCTGTCCAGCTAGACCATGAGAATATATATATTCAAGTGTTTTGACTTCACATATTTGTTTTTTCAGTCAAAGGTGTTGTAAAATCATGAAGCTTTTTAGTTAATCCATTGATTGCTGTCACCAGTTTTTGAATGGAATTTGACACCTCACAAGCACAAGCTTTATTCTTATGTATCTTACTAGTTTCATTCCTAAAAACAATAAAACAAATATTATTTGTTGTCTAGTTGCTATAGCAGGGCATTGTTGTAGTTGACATTAAGCATCTCTTTTAATCTTGAACTTTATTCTTATATTTGACATCCCACTCTGACTAGCATCTCTTATGCTGAGCTTTTTTAGCAAAATAGCTCATCACTGTTTTGACTTCATCTTCTTGAATCGACAGTGCTGTGGTGGAATTTGTGAAATTCAGGCGCTCTATTTTTCAAAGCTTGTTTTTAATCAGAGTAGCTGTGGCAATATTTCTTTGCCTTTGTTGGGTTGTGGAACTGAGGATCTAGATGCCACTTCTCAGTCATTTTGGTTGGTATCTACTAGTATTTATGATCTGTCCTTGCTGCGAAGGACTGCAAGTTAGTACATTGCCTGCCTGATAAGAAGTAAGAACCTCCTGCAATCTTAAAGGAAGTAGAATTTATCTCTGAACCAGTATTTGATGTAGAAGATAACTGAGTTTTTGGTGTTGGTCATTACCATTTTGTATTTTGGGTGGCTCTGCTTTTTACATTTAACTGGATCTAGAGTCCTGTCCGGTGAGTGACTTTGCATGTTTGATTGATCCAGTAATGTCTTGATTGCTGGACGTGTACACTTGCTAGATTTGTCGTTAGCTCTATAGAATGCCCAGTGAAATTTTACTTGTCCATGTAAAGGTGATCTACATATCCAGTAACTGAAGAGTGTGTAGCACTAGTAAATTTAAGGCCATTCAAAATGTGCATGAAAAATGGTTTCCAGTCTCAATGGAGTACTGCTTCCCCTAAAAATGGTAGATCTGAAGTTATTGTGCCTGTCAAACTCCAGTAGAATTCTAGTCCTTTGTGAATCATACAGGTGGTAAAGAAAACAGCAATATGTCAATGAAATTTGACGAGATCAGAGTACATACAAATGGTTTCGTATGCAGATTCTATATGTCCCATGTTTGCTTATGATGATGTTACAGTAGACAGTGCCGAGGACATGGTGAAGAGGAAAAATCTGGGCAACCCCAGTCGACAAAAATGGCAACATTCAGATCCTTACTTCTTACACCCTTCGACCAGTAAGTTTTGCTGTGTTACTTCTTTGCTAGTAGGATTTGCTTAAGACAACACAGACATTCTCATCCCAAAAGTGGGTCAGTCACCTAAACTTGGAGGAAGTAGCTTTTACATAACTTCATGCGGAATTGTTTGGACAACATGGATGCAAGAGGGGAAAAAGAAAAGTGTGTGCCGCAATTTGCCTGGCAAGTTTTGTTTCAGCACTATGAGATTAACGATCTGCGTCGGAACTCAGGCACTGTTACAAAAGCAAATACATGGTTGGATCAAAATGGCCTCTCCTAGGAGGACGAACCTTGAGACGCTGAAAATGATGTGGTTTTTGGCTTCCCATTTGCGAAATTCTTCATATGGTGGTGGAAACATGCATTTGGAGGTTCTTCCGTGGAAAAAAAACATTAGGTGGTCGGAGTCAACTTTGGTAATTGGTAAGTCAGGTGTGATCTTGAAACCGATCATTTCGAATAATCTGTGGATGCCAGTGAGTCTCGACAGTCTATATCTCGTAATTGACTATAATCATTGCTCGTGTCCAAAAAGTCTGCTTCGGGAATGTCTAATATTTCCGCGTACCTTTGTCTGATCTTAAGCTCATATGGAGGCTGATTTTAGAGTGCCTTTTGCGCTTGGTGCCGGTTGCGATCGGAGGGCCAGGACTGGCGCCGCGTGTCAAGTTCCGCCGGGATGTGGCCAAAGCCGGGCTCACCAAGGTCGCGGCCACCGTGATTAGTCTTCACGGATTCAAGGCTCCTGGCAATTACGAGCCCACCCTCTTCAAAGTTGTCGAGTAACTTAGAGGCTTGATGGGAGGATGATAACAACTTTAACAATATTGGATTAAATGCAACGGAAAAAGTAATCTCCGCTCTTATGTAAACCTCCTAGAAAATGATATTTAGAATAATATAAATATCAAGCACGCAAATATAAGGTGATTTTTTTACATGGAAAACTTTTTTTGTGTGAGGAGATCAAAACTACGGGACTGAAGTCCACCCAAAAATCTTCACTGTCAACAAAATTGGATGAGCAAAGTTCTTCCCTAGTAAATACTAGAGGTACATACAACAAAGACTTCAAGAACATTATTCTTAGCAATACATATAAATTTTACAAGAGATCAAGGATAAATCTCACCAAAAATATAGGTTTTCTTCAACCCATGAAAAACCTAATGTAGGGAATTTCAAATGAAAATCAAACCATTCAAACTCGACAAGAGTGTGCCACAAACATGATGACAAAATCTCAGTTCAATCGGATCACGAATCAACTTCAAATGCCAGCTTGATGAAAATTAGGCTCTACCTTCAACTTAGATTTTCTGCTTTTTTTTCTCTCTCTTGTTATTGCATCTTAACTCACGTCGTTAACAACTACCACATAAAAGATAGTGAGAAATCTTATTTTTTCCTATGGCTTATCATATTTGCTCAAACTCATATAGGAGTGAACTTAACCAAAAGATAGCAAGAAATCTTATTTTTCCATATGGCTTACCATATGGGCTCAAACTCACATGGGAATGAACCTAACCAACAAGCCTTTGCCAAATTCAAACCATAGAGCTAATGTGCAGAGTTTTGTTTGTAAAAGTACTTTATTGTTCATGGTAAAAAAAAGCTATTTTCACCCAAGTATAGGGAATTGTTTTGGAGCCTAAGCAGCGTCTACTGTTTAGCCTCCGGTTAGCCATGTTTAGCAAGTTTATAGCAATTAATAACGGCTGATTAACGGTGGTCCTATAAGATAAAAGAACAGATTTCTGGTTATCTCCCTCCATCTCATGCATCTTAGGTTGACTTAATTGAGAAAAAAGTCAAATTCATTCTCGTAAAGTACGTGTACGTAAATGTTGGTTAACTAAAGAAAATTCAGGGCATGGTGGACATGTCGTCGTGTCGTTTTACTGTTCGCATCGCCATGTCCTATTATCTTAATTATGATTTTCGTGTTGGACTAAAGTTTTTACGTACACGCAAGTAATGCCACGTGCTGTCTGCCATGTCCTGTGTTGGGTTTTGAGTAGTGATTTGGTCTTCTCTTTCAAGCAAAGGACCCCAGAGATCCTCCAGAAAAGATGCACAGAGATTTTAGATAAAATTTCGGACAACAATGATGGATAGGGACTCCAGCCTGTTTTATACCAAAGGAAAAAAAAGTATTTGACGCTTGGGAGAGTAGATTTGATGACTGTTCGTATAAAATATATTTTCACTTTGAGATTGTATTTTACATAGATATTTTTCTAAAGGTAGGATTATTAGTTGTTATGGTTAAAAATATCACTTAGACGAGATGAATAGATAATTGTGCGGAAATAAATGACTTCAAAGAAATTTTTTATCGAAACACCACCGTAGTGGAAAGAGATTGTTAGATCTTATCGACATACAATTCTATCATAAAAAAATTAAAGAGAGTAAAAGATAATGAATTGCACATTAAAGACTATAGTAGTTTGGCTTTTACAAACTTATGTCCACTCTCTCCTGCGCTATATTCTATTAACTGGATTCCATTAAGAAGAGCCAATCAGAGATTACAAGATCCAAGCTATATAATCTGAAGCTCGCGTGTATCACTTCTCACACAATCTTAACATGTAAAAGATTACACAATTAAGCTCACAGAGTTGAATAGATTTGATCATAGAACACTTTTTAGAATTTGGAATTGCAAGCTTCGATTCTCTTAAGTGAGGGTTCTCTTAGCTTCAAGACCTCCTCTTATATTCCATCTAGTGCAAATTGACTGTTGGACATATCTTCAAGAGGATAATTCATCTAATCTACGCATTGGCCTGGATCTCGTCAAGAAAGTTTGATAGCGTCAAGATCGCTGAGGATGAGACTTCCCATAAATTCTGTCGCCCATACAGTAGTTCGGGTTTCCATAAGTTGAATGCCTTTACTTAGAAAGAATAAAACATCTCAAGAAGATTGTTCTAGGACGGTCGAATCTCCAATAGATAATTTGAAAGAAATCCAACAAATTGCTACTAGCTATTGTACGAGAATATTGAATTAGTTTTCTGGAATTTTACACGTTTTGTTTGTTGAAAATGATCAATCAACGGAAAACCATTTGTAGTAAAAGAATATATACATAATTAAAGTTAAGAAAATAAATTCCTTAACTAGAAAA
Organism: Eucalyptus cloeziana; assembly: GCA_014182715.1. Taxonomy (NCBI): domain Eukaryota; kingdom Viridiplantae; phylum Streptophyta; class Magnoliopsida; order Myrtales; family Myrtaceae; genus Eucalyptus; species Eucalyptus cloeziana. The sequence goes on along the minus strand of CM024644.1, from coordinate 14,364,670 downwards.
AGGATATATATTTTTCTTAAAAATGATTTCATGAAAAACACTTTTTTTATCATGAAATTTTTCCCAAAAGGAATTTTTTTTTTTTTGATTTTCCAATACTTGGATAATGAGAAGCTAATTAATTTACAAAAAAACGTGTTATTGGCTATAAATAACAACTTTAGATTAGGGAAAAATGATTTTCTCTCTGACAATAAGAAAATCATTTTCCTTAAACCACTAAACAAATAAAAACTAATTGTCTTCATTGAAAATGGTTTTCATGGAAAAATTTTCAATGAAATAAACACATCATAAAATTCGAATCCTTTTAAGGAAAATGACACAAATATTCTCTAAATTTTGGTTCAATGTGCCATGCCATCTCTGAATTTTCAATTTGTTCAACGTAATCCCTTAAGTTTAGCCTAATATGTGATGTTATCCTTGAACTTCTAAGTTTGCTTAATGTAGTCCTTAAACTTTTAATACGTGTTCAACTTAATCCATATACTACATGAAAATGTCTGATGTTGTTATTCCATTAATTTAAGTTCAAGGATTAGGGATCATTAAATATTTTCATATGGTCTGGGGATTTAACTGAAAGAGCACAAAAATTACGTAATCACATCAAATAAATTAAAAGTTTGGAGACGAGATTATACATGAGGCTAAAATTCATGAATTATTCATGTGATTATTCTGGCATTTTATTGCTCCATCATGGAGAGGAAGACATGCATACTGGACACCCTAAGCGCTAAAACTTAATATGAGATGACACTTAAATGTTAAAAGTTCATAAAGGTACACTTAAGTGCCAAAATCGAAAAAAAAGAATTACTTAAGTCCCAACAACGAGAAATTTCAATCTGGTGAGACAAGTGTAGAACGACATCGTTTTGCATCCTGATATGGTTAGATAAGCAAAAAACAACATTGTTTTGCTTTGAATTTGAAATTGAATTTTAATGTAAGTATTAATTAAATTAAATTTAAAACTAAATTAAAAAAAAAAAAAAAAAAAAGATTGCAGCATTTGCTCGGTGAGGGCTAATTAAAATAAATGATATCGTTTTGGCTCTTCTATACTTACTTAACTTTTCGACAAGTTATGTAGGTGACTTATATTATAAAAAACAAAACGCATCAAATTTTCGGCACACTTCATTAGAATTGATACCTAAATGTCCTATTTTTTTCAAAAGTAGTAATATTTAAGTTTAAGTTTGATACTTAAATATCATTCATGTCAAATTTTGGCACATGTATTGTACTTGTGTATGCAAACTACTCTTCGCCCCCCATGCGCATGTGCCCGCCTTTAGTTCCTCGGTGGAAGTCGGTGCTCTCACACGGCAATCCCATCTCTCTCTCTCCTGTCTGTCTCTCACCCGGCGCGTCCATGGATTTCGACTTCGGCTTCCCGGCTACGCCCCTTTTCTATTGGCGTCCCTTTCTCTCTTCCTAAACTTCGCCTCCTCTCTCTTCCTACTTTTTCCGTCGCGCCCACTTTCTCGAGAAAAAGAAAAGATCGATGATTGGAAGAGAGAGAGAAGTACCCCACCGCCACCCCGCTCCCTCACGCTCGACTGTCCTATCCTCAAACGCCACCGGAGAAAGGAAAGGGACAAAGGGTCGCCCTCGAATCGACTCCGCGACGATCTGCTCTCATCAATTTCGCTTCTTGACTCCATTCGTGAGACGACTTAAAACTTCTCTGAGCTTTAAAGACGCCCATTTGATTCTCCTTTGTGGTCGTCTCGAAGTTTCCGGTGAGATTGATTGATTGATTGATTTCGAAGCTCCCCCATGGACGTCGAATCCGCACCGAAGCCCGCGAAGCCGCCGGCACCTCCCAGGCGAAGCCACCGATGCAGGAACGTCTGCATTGCGCTGGCGGCGGTCCTCTTCCTCATCGTGGTGCTGATCGTGATCCTGGCCTTCACCGTGTTCAAGCCGAAGCGCGCCGAGACCAACGTGAGCTCGGCGAAGTTCAAGAACCTGCGGGTGTCGCTCAAAGGCGCCCCCATCGGGTTTGACCTGAACGTGACCCTGGACATCGACGTCTCGGTGAAGAACCCCAACAAGGTCGGCTTCAAGTATGAGAACAGCACTTGCTTGTTGAATTACAGGGGAGAGCAAGTCGGGGAGGTCCCGATCCCGGCGGGCGAGATAGGGCCCGACCAGACGAAGCATATGAACCTGACGCTCACTGTGATGGCGGACCGGTTCCTATCGAAGTCGCAGGCGTACAGGGACTACCTGTCCAAGGTCTTGCCCATCAGCACGTACACGAATATGTCTGGTAAAGTGACCATCATGGGATTGTTTAAGGTCCATGTGGTTTCCACAAGTTCCTGCGATTTGAGTTTGTTTCTGTCCAATAACACTGTGGGGATTCAACATTGTAGCTCTGACACCAAGTTGTAATTGATCGATGTCTATGTTGGTTGCTTCTAGGATTTTATGTTGCACACGGGTCTCTGTTTCTTTGGCCTCTTTTACACTTTTTTTACGGGGAAATATTTGTTGGGATAGATAAATTATGAGGGTATAGAGATTTTGTGCTGATTCTAGATTCGAATCAGTTGTTGTTTTGCAATCCATGTCTCCCTTGCCTCCGAGTATATCAATGTCATACAGGATGTTTTGGCATTATCTGCGATGTCTAAAGTTGCTAGATTTATCAGATGTACTTGAATGCAGAAATGCAGTTGCATTTGGAATGCACTATTTTTGGCTTATATGGACGATTAAGAAGGACACAAACAACATACTGGATACCATTTTCCTTTAAGTGCTACAGCAGGACAATTTCTCAAATTATGTTCTCACTGCTTAGCAGTTAAAGAAAGAAATTTCGGAATTGCATCGAATTGTTTCATAAACGTGACTGAAGGTACCTTCAAGTGGGCTGCTCTGTCCTATTGTTCAACCTGAAGATGACTTCAAGCGCGTAATTTGGCTATTATCATCGATTAGCATGGAAGGGCATGTTTTTGTGTTATGCCCCTGAATTGCTGATATGCTATATAGTTGTCTCATTAATGACTGACAAAAGAAAGTTATTTGATGTGTGACCAAGTTTCGCTCTTTCATATCTTGGACTGAAACAAAAATTTAAATTATGATGTCATGGAATTTATAAAGGATTTACATCTTGTGTTTGTGTATCTTTAAGATGCCAGCTCGCGTGATGTAAATCATTCTGTTGTTGGTCAGTTTTGTGTAAGTTGTTCTAACAGCAGAAAATTCTGGGTGCCAGAGTGTACTCATATTCTTTAAGGCAAAGAAGATATAAATATGAAGGTTCTCAACAGGTGAATAATTTTATATTGACAGGATACAAGGTGAATCTGACTTATTTTTTGGAGTGCAAAGCGATGAGACCAAAGTGATAATCTATAACATGTCCTAGATTGAAACTTGCAGGTCTGTCCAGCTAGACCATGAAAATAGCTATATTCAAGTGTTTTGACTTCACATGTTTGTTTTGTCAGTCAAAGGTGTTGTAAATTCATGAAGCTTTTTAGTTAAACCATTGATTGCTGTCGCCAGTTTTTAAATGGAATTGACAATGCACAAGCATAAGCTTTATTCTCATGTATCTTACTAGTTTCATTCCTAAAACCAACAAAACAAATATAGTTTATTGTCTACTTGCTATAGCAGGGCATTGTTATAGTTGACATCCCACATCAATAAGCATCTCTTTTAACCTTGAACTTGATTCTTATAGTTGACATCCCACTTTGATAAGCAATCTTGTACTGAGATTTTCTTGCTAAATAGCTCATCATTATTTTGACTTCATCTTCTTGGTTTGACAGTGCTGTGGTGGGGTTCAATGAAATTTAGGCACCCTTTTTTTTCAAAGCTTGTTTTTAATCGAAGTAGCTGTTGCAATATTTCTTTACCTTCGTTGGGTTATGGAACTTAGGATCTAGATGCCACTTCTCAGTCATTTTGGTTGGTATCTGCTAGTATTTATGATCTTTCCTTGCGGCGAAGTACTGCAAATTAGCACATTGCCTGCCTGATAAGAAGTAATAACCTCCTGCAAGCTTGGAGGAAGTAGAATTTATCTCTGAACCAGTAGTTGATGTAGAAGATGACTGAGTTTTTTGTGTTGGTCATTTCCATTTTGTTTTTTGTCTGGCCATGTTTTTGCATTTAACTGGATCTACAGTCCAATCTGGCAAGTGACTTTGCATGTTTGATTGATCCAGTGATGTCTTGACTGCTGGATGTATACACTTGCTAGACTTGTTGTTGGCTCTATAGAATGCCCAGTGAAATTTTACTTGTCCATGTGAAGGTGATCCTCACATATCTAGTAACTGAAGGGTGTGTAGCACTAGTAAATCTTAAGGCCTTTCAAAATGTGCATGAACAATGGTTTTCAGTCTTAATGGAGCACTACTTCCCCTAAAAGAACATCTTGGTAGATCTGAAGTTATCGTGCATGCCAAACTCCAGTAGAATTCGAGTCCTTCGTCAACCATACAGGTGGTAAAGAAAACAACAATAAGTCAATGAAATTTGATGAGATCAAAGTACACACAAATGGTTTTGCATGCAGTTTCCATATGTCCCGTGTTTGCTTATAATGGTGTTGTGGGCTTTTGCGTAGTTTCTCTAGCAAATTTGGGCATCTGTCTATGCCTACATTGCAAGTAATTCTGAAAGCCAAGAGCTATTTATTAGATGATGATTGTAGTTCTTCTGATTAGCGGAAAAAAGTGTGAATGCTGCATAGTTAGAGACAGCTTTTAGGATGAAGTTTTTTTCCCCGAATGCTTGCCGAGACAGCTTTTAGGATTATTCAGTTGTCTGGTCCTGCTCTGTCCCGTCTGTCCCGTCTTACTATAAACGTAACCGGAAGCCAGCATGCCAGCATAAGCACCATGAAAATATGGGACGCTGACCAAGATAAGCTCTGAAGTTGCTTGATTCAATGATTAGTGCCATTCGTTGATGATTATCTGAAACTCTATGGAAATGAAGTTAGCAGTACTTGCATGGTGAGTACTGCTTATAAAGCCTTCATGGGCAAGCCTAAGAATATGAGAGATTGACTGTCAAGGTAGAAATTTTTCATGTGATTTGAGTCCAAATTCTATTACACTTCGGTGAATTTGTGTGGATTCTGATGAAGACATTGCAACGCAGGTGAAAAAGGCTCTGATTTCATCCTCCATCTTATTCTTCCAGAAATTTTATTTTAAGGCATCGTAAGAGAGGATCAAACCCTGCTTCGCGTAGTGTTTAAGTCTTCTTGTTTGCAAACAGGCCCACGACCTTCTTGATTAATCGCCTTTGATTTCGGTTCTGTGTAAGCTCACTTGACTAGCTCACTTTTTCGGTTTTGATTGACTGACTTTAGTCAAGTTCAAACGATTACTCAAATCACGGAGTGCTCTGGGGGTATCGAGGAGCTCTGTTTGAGTATCAACTTATAAGAGGGATAGTAATTAGATCCACCGCCAGCTTGACGACATTTTTACTCACTATTGGATGATGAAACATCTACCATTTGTAGATATCAACCTTACCCTTTTTAGAGCATTTGAATATCAAGCTGCGCATCACAGATCATGCATGCCAGGCTATGGCTACGTCCATCTCTTTGCTGTCGCCTATTTCCATAGGCCACTGCCATGGACCAGCAACGTAGCATTGTCGTGTAGACATTGTATTCCTGAAACACGTTCTCATATATACAACATGCTCTCGAACAGTTTGGTAGGTGATCGGGTGCATTCAAAGTTCCAACCTCCCACCGCTCCATTAAAACCTCTCTTCATGCGCGTGCATTGTGCAATGTCCTTTGTCATTCTCTTTATATCCTATCATCTCTCCGCCTCAGATTGTTTCCCGTTGTCATTTCTACTCCCAACCTATCTCTCTCTATCTCGTGAGCAACAAATACCCATGAATGAGCCATGAACACTGAAAAGGACGACCAAGGTCTCCCCGCCGAAGGCTGAAACTCCATCAGAGGACGACGTTGCCTCGTATTCCTGCTCGCAGTGCCTCTCCTCCTCTTCCTCCTCTCCGTTGTTGCTCTTGTACTCTCCGTCACCCTCCTCAAGCCGAGAGATCCCATGATCAGCGTAACCTCTGCCACCCTCAGCGGCATCTCTCCGCGAGTCACCTTATTTCCTGTCCTGAAGGTCGAGCTCAACGTCACCCTCAACATCATCCTCCTTGTCCACAACCGCAACCACTTCAGCTTCAGGCATGGGCCTGGCAAGAGCATCGTCTTGTACCGAGGCGGACAAGTCGGTGAGGCAGAGCTGCTTCCAGGGGAGATCCCGGCAAGGAAGTCGGCAGAGATGCCTTGCAGGCTGATGCTGGAGGTGGACAAAGTAATGGCGGAGGACGTGGCGTCGCTGGTGAGGGATGTTTTGGGTGGGGAAGTCGTGGTCAAGAGCAGGACAAGCATCCCAGGGAGGGTGAGGCTGTGGAAGGTGTTGAAGAGGCACGTGGTGGCGACGTCGGAGTGCCAGTACACAATCGGAGTGCCGGCGATGACGATTCAGAGCCAGGATTGCAAGTAGGAGACCAAGTTTTGACTTTGTTAGAGCAAGAGTTTTTGTCCGAATGGATTAGTATATACATCGGGGAAAGAGGGTCATTCGTCATGTGTGATCTCTTTGTCGTGTTTAATTAACTTTACCCTGCAGATATTCTCTTCCCTCAGTAATTTAAAATTCTTCCAATGGCACTCATTACAACTCCCTAATAAGTGATAGAGGATGCTCGTCTTTCTCATAAATGAGTTGTACGATCTGTCAAGTTATCATAGATCCTTCAAGTTATCAAAATCATACAAAGTAATTACATATCGAAACGAGTTTGGTTTCATACGTCATGTTGGCTGTTTTACAATAAAAGATAAGGAATGGCATGTTAGCTCTGTCCCACATTCTAACTACTTCCTGAAGCAAAACCTGACTTTTAGAACTAGCCACTCTCGAATCTTGACACGAGACAGAGAGGGCTTTCAACAGAGTACAGAGGCACACGCCTTTGTTCATCATCGATTCAGTAATGGGACCTTTAACTTCAGCAAAGTCACATTTTCGCTAACCAAACGAGGCGTCTTTTCAAAGCGATATCTACGCAGAAAGATCTATACTCTGTAATCACCTAAATGAACTATCCATTAAGTAATAACACGAAAACATTAAAGGCTAGTAAATTCAGGTCTGACATAAATTCAACCTCACGCGACCAGCAAAAATGATACTCGCTGAAGAACAATCACACGATGCTATACTTCAATGAAAAGAGCAAGTTTGCCAGAATGCAATGCCAATAACATAAGTTAACTGTACAACTAAGCAGCATAAGCATATTGGGCAAAGAGTAAAGACAGACACGTTATTTGATTACGACATCTTCCTAGAACAAAAAGCTACTGGAAAAGCTGACAGATTAGAGTTTCACAGTCAGCACATTTACTTAATGAAGTTAGAACCGCTGTTAAGTCAAGCCTGCGAGAGCCGGATAGTGATCAAAACTGAAGCTTTCTGCACGTGCCCAAACTGGCATTCCTCGATGCCATTGAAGCCTTCATGGGAGCAGCAGGGCAGGTCTCAGCAATGCCATTCAAAAGGGGCGGTGAATGAGGAGTCTTGCATTTAGAGAAATCCCAGTCTGAAATGCTAGCAGAAACTTCTTCCATCCGGTTCATTATAACAACTTCCAAGACGATATTGTACACTGAATCAACAATCTCTTTGTCGGATGGAGTGCACGAACAGTCCGTGTCAATTCGATCTTCCAAGCGACTACCGAAGCCCCCGAATTTGAGACGGCGCGCGACGCTGCTTCTCCATTCAACGAGGCGCTTATCACATCGGGGTGCCAGCAACAAATTTTCCGGACCAGGTGCAAATGGGTCAAAGACGTTGTCTTTAGGCGTGTGCGGGCTACTGGCCTGATTGACATGAGGAAGCGCTTGATCATCGTTTTCCCTCAAGGAATCGAGGACGTCTACTTCCGAGGTCATCTCCGTCAGAGTAAGGGGGTATTTGAGGCTCGCAAAAGTGTCCCCATCCTCTCTGTCCGTATCAGGAGTATTCGGCCCAAGATTATCTCCATCCTCGTTGCCGACAGCAGCAATTTGCTTCAAGACCTGCTTATCAGCATCGATAACTCCTAAAAGATGGAACTTTTTCGCAGACTCTCCACAGATGAGGTCTCCACAGTCCCCAGCAAAATCCGCCGTTCCTCCAGAACCCATTCTAACCCAGAATGAAGTAAACAATCGCTGCTAAAAAAGCACAAAAAAGGGTCGCATTAGCTGAACATCAAAGTGCTCTGCTCCTGGAAACTAAGACACCGAAAACCACGAATTGCTTCTGTCGCTATGGAAACCCTAGTTCTCTTCTACCCACACAATAGAACCAATAGCAACACAGATTACCCACCAAATTTTTAAAAAACGCAGCAAAAAACAGTTTTTTCGAAAGAAAACATCAACCCGCGACGGGAAAGCTCGAACGGCGCGCGCGCAAAGGGGAAATTTCGGAACTTGGTACGAAAGGTCGAAGCTTCGCGAACCCAGAGAAAAACCCACCAAGAGAAAACGAGGAGTAGTAATCTCCACCCACTCAGCAAAGCAAGGAGAGAGAAAGAAATCAAAGGAAGACGTACCCTCGTTCTCTCTCGGGAACTCGACCGAGACGGGGAGGGTTTTTTTGGGGGGGGGGAGGGGATCGCCTTCTTCTCCGTTCTTGCGGGAGTTTCGAAGCAGCAGCGCCAACGCGGATAAGGAAAGCGTCCACGGCCAGCCCAGCTCGAGCAGCAAAAGACGGGTCGAAACTCGAAGGCGGGCTGTGCTCCCCGCTTTGTCGTTTCGGCAGCGAGCGGGAGGAGGAGGCGGAGGAGAAAACGGACACGGCGTGCCTCCCCCACCCCCGGGCTCGATTCTGGTCCGTCGGATTCGAATTTCCGTGCCGACCGATCGACGGTGAGGATGCACGAAAGGTCTGCGGGGCACGCGTTTCTTGGTTGCCGCGCCGAGTTCGGAGAAATTCAGGAAATCGCGTTGCCTCGGGTTCCCTTCTTAGGTCGGATGATGTAACGTGATGCGTCGCCGATGCTGACCATTTTGCTCATTCGGACCGAAAGCTTCCGTCGTCCGGAATTCAAGCGATCACGGGGCACGGCGCCGTACGGAGATCTTTTTGATAGGCTTGGGCAGTGGCATCCGGCGAGAGAAAGTTTAGCTTAGCTGGACTCGGCTCGGCCCGAGCAAAACCGGCCCGGTTCGAAGATCTGTGTATGTTCAAATTTTATTATGATGGGCTCGGAAAAAGATTTAGCATCAACTTAAAATCCCTGTTCGATCTCGCTTAATGATGACTGCTAAATAATCTAACTTAAATTGAATGATCGGTGGAAGGGGAAGAAAATCGACGATTAGGAATGTTCTTGTTGGGTCCGCATCCTGCTCGAATATTTCTTCTTTATACTTTATAAAGTTGTTCGTCTTCACATCTTTGTTCGTTCGATATTATCTCAACTTTTTATTTTCCGATGACGCGACCTATTTACATGACACGCTCAATTAAAATATTTTCACAAGTTGACAGGAGTTGACAACTTGGCAAATGATCTCTTCGAATCGGATTTTTTATTCTTTCGCGCTTTCTAGTGTCGCGCACATAGGCATGGGTCAAATGGGGTGAGCTTCATCGGGTCAACCGGTCGCGGCCGGTGGAAAATTGCTGCTCCTATATTAACGAGAGCTATTCGGGTGTACGGGAACCCAATGGGAATAAAAGATAAAGAGAGTTCAAAGCCTTGGATCTCAACGAGAAGCGGACTCTGTCGTGACAACCCTTCTGGAATCTCGAACTCTTGACTATCCAAAAGCAAATTCATCCTCTCATCAAATCGAAAATGCTTTACGGTCGCAGCGGAAAATTCTTTAGCACACGCGGTGAGCCCGAATTCACGTCCACGGGCGGGGTTCACGTGGTCCCATCGGAATCGGGTGCAATGATCAACGTGCGAGTCGAACTTTCGGAGGAAAATGAGGAACCCAAAACGACTTTAATGACAGCGAAGTTACCCGAGAAAAGGCCCAAAACGAGATGGCTTGCCGTTTCGAGGAAATGAAGAAGAGAGGGAGAAGAAGATGGGTCAAACGCGTCGTCGTACCCCCACATGGCCATATAAAAATCCCAGCTTTCAACGGCACAACCAATATGCACAGACACACCCCACGATCCATCATCCTCCACCGGCCACCGTTCTCCTCCTTAGGAAACTGAGCTCCGATCATGGACACTGCTCCGACGACCGAGACCAACGGCTCCTCCTCCGCCTCCTCTCGCCGCCCCGCGCTCGGCGCCAAGTCGGCCTCCTTCCGCCTCCACTCCCCGAGCCTCAACTCCCTCCGCCTCCGCCGCATCTTCGACCTCTTCGACAAGAACGGCGACGGCCTCATCACCGCCGAGGAGCTCTCCAAGGCCCTCGCCCTCCTCGGCCTCGAAGCCGACCTCTCCGACCTCCAGTCCATCCTCCGCTCCCACATCAAGCCCGGGAGCGACGGCCTCCGGTTCGACGACTTCGTGGCCCTGCACCGGTCCATCGACGAGGCCTTCTTCGGAGGAGACGAGGCGGAGGCCGCGGGGTCGGCGTCGCGGGAGGAGGCGGATCTGAGCGAGGCGTTCAAGGTGTTCGACGAGGACGGCGATGGGTTCATCAGCGCTGGGGAGCTGCAGACGGTGCTGGCTAAGCTGGGGCTGCCGGAGGGGAAGGAGATCGGGCGGGTCGAGCAGATGATCAACTCCGTCGACCGGGACCACGACGGCCGCGTCGACTTCTTCGAGTTCAAGGAGATGATGCTGACCGTCCTGGTGAAGAGCTCTTAGGAGCGCCCCTAGAAGTCTCAATCCTTCTTCTTCCCGTCGTAATAAATGCCTCCGCCTGTAATAATCGGCAAATGTGCCAACAATATTTGATCTTACTTCCATCGTGGAAAACAGAATTCACAGAACCAGTTAGGTTTGTCGCTCGATCTTGATCTGTCCATGGTTACCCACGTTGGATTCTCTTCTTGTTTTCTTAGTTCTGGTCTTTTCCGTCGGCGATTATAATTCGTTCTGGTAAGAGCAAGTTCGTGCGTTGATCAGAAGAAATGTCTGCTGCTTTTGACGAGTAGAGAGATCCGTAGGGATTCCGAAAAGATCGTTGACCGAACGGCCTCTTGACTCTCGGCCGAGCTCGTGGTGTGACTGAGTTCGGCGGCGGATTTCGAAGCCGAGCCGTGGAAAATTAATGGGGCGTTGAATGATTCCGGCGGAAGACGATGGCCGTGTTTTCATTCAACTACCGTGGACGGTGAAGAAAGTGGGAGAGTGGAATTAGTGTGTTTGGTAATGATTCTGTTTCCGAGAGTAAATTCTGATTAGAAATGATTTTTTTTTATTTTGTTCCCGAAAATTGATTCTGAGTAAAAGAATGCGTTTGCAGAATCGTCCAAAATTTCGATTCTCGAATAGAATTGCGTTGCAGATGCCGTCTTTCATTGATTCTGTTCCAAATCAATTTCTTTTAATTTTGGGAAAATTCCAAATAAGGACCTGAAGTTGATCAATTTTCTCAAATAAAGACCTCAAATGAATTTTGTATCAGATAAAAACCTAAAGTAGACCCATTGTTTCAAAATAAGGATCCAAAGTGGTTAAATGAATTTCAAATAAAGACCTGAGCTTGCTCATTAGCCAAATATTCATTGGCTATCAAGCATGTGACATTTCCGACAATCGGAGTTTAGGTAATTTTGTCCAAAAAAAAAATCTAGGAAAAATTAAAAATCCTAAAATAGAAACAAAAAAAAACCCTACATTTTCTACAGTCTCCCCATTCCTTGTACCCATCCTCCACAAAGTTGAAGACCCAAATTCTCCGCCGGTTGAGGCACGAATTCAAAAACAAGAAGAAAACTAGATGCTTCTTTGTTTGTTTGTGGAGACCCAAATTCTCCACCGGTCAAGCAAGGCGAGGAGCGATGAGAATCGAGTCGTGACGATGACCGGGCAGCAATTTGGTTGAGGAGCAGCGGGGGAGAAGAAAGAAGAAAACGTAAACATCTAAATGAATAACCTAAACTTAATTAATTTAGAATTTTCCATTTTTTTTCCAATCATAAATTTCTGAAAATATTGCCCATATTTTAATCACCAAAAAATTCTTGCCTGGAGAGCTAAGGTCCTTAATAGATATTAACTTAATCACTTCAGGTCTTTATTTGACACAAAATTTATTTTTGGTCCTTATTTGAAACAATGAATTTATTTCGGGTCCTTATTTGACACAAAATTCACTTTGGATCCTTATTTGAGAAAATATATTTACTCCAGGTTCTTATTTGGAATTTTCCCTTTAATTTTTAAATAAATTTTTTACTTTTTTACTTTCTATTCTTTTCTTTTTCCTTTTTCTTTTTTCCTTTTCTCCTATTCTTCTTCTTCTTCTTCTTGTGACCGGTCACCGGTCCAACGATCGACTAGATGAGGGTCGGCGACCTCACCGGAACGTCGCTGGCCCTCGGCAAGGTCGGCCCTCATCGGCCGAGGCAGGCCTCGCCGGGGCTGGGCAAGGCTCGCCTAGCCACCAGCGGGGCTCGGCAAGCCTCCGGTGAGCTCGCCGAACCTCGACCTAGCCTGGCGAGCCTCCGGCGAGCTTGCTGGACCGGCAGACGGCGATCGGCGGCGGGGGGCGGGGGGTGGCGGACGGCGGATGGCAGACGGCGGTGGGCGGTGGTGGATGGCGGTCGCAAGATCGAAGAATAAGACTTGATTCTTTTTTTGATTCTCAAGCTGAAAATCATATTTTTTTTATTCTCAATTCTTGTCCAAAACTAATTCCGGAAACAAATTGTTCTCAGAATTAGTTTTGACAAAAATTTTACCAAACGTGATTCTGTTCCAAACTGATTCTGGAAACAAAAAATCAGAATTAGGCATTGTTTGGATGGTTACCAAACAGTGCCTAAATTTCCTAATGGGTGATAAATCTCATTATATTTCTTTTTAGGGTTATAGCAATTTTGTGATTTTCAGATACATTATATCAATCATAATCAAATAATAGTAATTGGTTTCCGCGTGGGTTGAGTTAGTTCCCACACGTGAAAATGGGAACCGGACCGGGTAGGGTAAATTCCTAGTTTGTGGAAACGGACTTGGTCCGTTTCTAGGATTGGTTCTGAAACCGATGATTTTATTTTATTTTATTTTTTTGTTTCTTCTATCCTAGAAGGGTGAGTTTCCTAATATTAAAAGAAAATAATTTAATAACTAGGATTTGTCTCAAAAAAAAAAAAAAAAAAAAAAAAAAAATTGAAAACCTTAGTCAGTCCATCGATTTGGTCCAATTTTCGAGTTAAACTAAAATCAATGCACACCCTATAGTCTAGGAGTTGCATAACTTCTATTTGAAAAAAATACTGAATATGACCAAGACAATCCCCTTGCTCTCGAGAATATTACCTCCCATCATGTTAGAAAAAGCAATTGTGAAAATAAGCTGAACTAGGCCTCGGTCCACTCAGTTTTGAGACTGGACCGATATGTCCAATCCGGTTATAAAATTAAACTCAAAACTGGTGATTTCAACTTTTATTTTTTGGTTTTTTCCATTCCTTACGAGTGGGAATTTCCCAATCAAAAGAAAAGCATAATTTTTTAATAAAGGTTTGCTTCAAAATAAAAAATAAAAAAGTATAAGAAGCCTTAGGCAGTCCTATCGATCTAGTTTCTTATGTGAAATTTGCGCCCCCTCAAAAATCTCCCGAAATCAGCTGATTCGGTCCGATTCGGTTTGGTTTTCAAGTTGGATCGGGACCTGTCCACACCCGTATAGTCTACAAGTTACGTAAATCTATCTAGACAAATACCGAATGCGATCAAGACAACCCCTAAATTGCCCTACCTATCTTTATTTTTGAAAAAGTGATCGCGCAAACAAGCTGAACATCGTTTTTTTCAAGCAGCAATCCCGACCAGTTCCGTAAGTCAACTCCAGAGGCCACATGAACATTTAGTGCTGGAAAATTGGAACGTTGATGTTGTCGTCTCTCCGACAAAAGTCGGTGTTTGTTCTTTTCTGTTTTTTTCGCTCGTTTGAAACGTGGGATGTTTCTGGTCCGTAGGTTGGTGCTAAAGGCACACGAGGCCCATCCGTGTCCGTTGATTTCTACACGAAATTTTGATTAATCCGAGGACGAGAAGAAACGCATCACTTTCCTCTCTCCTTCGGCCTAATCCAATCGGCCAAGCCCAATCCATTGAGATTGCCGGTTTTACTTGATAAATGACATTTCGTTCGATGAACCGCTCAAATTAAAGTCGATAACTTCGTGCAAGAGTTGGTGAATTTTGAGGCATAATTAAGAAGGGTAAATAAATCCTGGTAACGAATAAGATAATTTGGTTATTAAAAGAAATAAATTTGTTGAGTAACTCAATTGAAAGTTGATAATAAAAGAAATTGGTCAATAGCTTAACCAGAGAAAAAGGTTAATAAAATCACTATCGGTAATTTCTACAACAGTTGGTATATCCAAAACGTTGCCAAAAATTGCAAACAAAGCTCCATGAGGGTCCATTCATTTGCAGAAAATATGACGTTTTCAAAAAATATTTCCCAGAAAGCCAAGAAAATGACTATATTTTCATTGTTCGTTATCTGATTTAATTTTTTTGGGAAAAATTTCAATTTTTTGTAATTAAATAAAAAATTATTTTTTTTTTTTTTTTTAAAAAAATTAATATTTTATTTATTTTTATTTTTAAAAATCGAATTTTCATTATTTTTAATCTTTCTCTTTCTCTTTCTCTTTTCCTTTTATTCTTTTCCTTCCTCCTTCCTCCTCCTTCCTCAGCCGCCACTTACCTCAACGATGGTCGATTGCCTAGCGACCAACCAAGACGTGGATTGCCAGATCCAAGTGAGCCTCAGCTCCGTCGAAGCCAGCAAGCTCAAGCCTCGCCCTCTCAAGCCTCGCCCTCGTCAGATCTAGTCTTGGGTGAGGCAGAGCCTCCGTACCTCGCCATAGGTCGACGAGGAGCTTGCTAGTCTATGACAGGGTTGGAATTGGCTTGTGGCCGGTCGCAGGCCACTGCTATGGTCTGCCAAGGAAGAAGAAAAAGGAAAAGGAAATTATTGAAAACTCAATTTAAAAAAATAAACATAAAAGGAAAATGTGTCTAGTGAAAGTGAGGTAAAAGAAGTTATGAATTTTTTTCCCATTTTCTAAAAAATGGAAAACACTTTCCTAACTTTTGAATGTGTTTTTTTCAGTAGCGGTAAACTTTTTCTTTGACTAATTAATTTTCCATGAAATGAATGTCAAAATATTTTCCCTAAAAGTTATTTTCTGTGAAACGAACGAAACTTAAGTAATAGGATTTTTGTAATTTAAAAATATTAGATAAACATTGGCATGTTTTTTTTTAAATTTGGTAACACAATACTAGTTGATTATTTAATGGGACAAAAGTTGGCGTTAATTTAGTTCGATATGTCGAGAAAAAAAGAAGACAGAGTTAATAAATGTAATGGGCCGCTAATCAAGACAAAAAAAATTTGACAACTCAATAGAGAAGTTGATAAAATATAACAAAATTGTGCAAATTGTGGTTAATAAATAAAACTAAAGCTGATGATCCGAAAATAGTTGGTAATTTAATCTGACAAAAGTTAGTAAGTCATTCTAATCCTAGGAAGTAATTGGTACATTCGACGGTTGGTGAGTTATATAAAGATATGTGGGTAATTTAGCACAAAAATTACTAATTTGTAGACTACATATAAAAAAGGTAGTTATATTAATAAAATAATGGCCCCTCAACTCCGGCGTTTAAGGGAAAACAGAATCTTTTTTATTATTTTAGAGTTCTAGATAATGACTTCGGGTTGTCCGCTAATAGAGCTAAAGGATTCGGTCGGTGCGGTCAATCTCTGGGAAATACAAAGTTAATGAGAGAATCCAAATTCACACGACAGGACGAGCACAAGATGCAATCCATTTTTATATCATTGCTTGTTTTATAATTTAATACTTGCCTAGTCGATGAAATTATTGCGGTTAAAATATGAGTTTCTACCCTAAATCAACACGCCAAGAAAAAAACAGAAAAACAAATGTTTGTTATTCGGGAACGGCCGGCTCCGTGGGATAAAAAAAACGAAAAAAAGGGTAAAAAAAATAGTAAGATATTTCAGGCATCGCCTGCTTTCCTAACATCGGATGCACCAAACCCTTTATTAATGAAAGGAAATGGTAAGATTATTTTATAAAGTGACATGTCAATTTGACATCAAACGACTTTTAGTCAAAATCCGAGGTTGCTCATTATCAATTGCTTGCCATTTCAAGATCAGTTTGCACAGATATAGGGGGAGAGAGAGAGAGAGAGAGAGAGAGAGAGAATGGAAGGATTCTTCCCGGTGGAGATAATTTGGTCCTTTGGGGTGATGATTGTATGCAGCCTCGTGCTTCACGGGTGCAACATACTGTGGCTGAAGCACAGGAAGCTGAGGAGGAATCTCAAGGCACAAGGCGTGACCGGACCGCCGCCACACTTTTTCCACGGCAACGTTGCCGAGATGCGAAGCATCGCAACCTGGTGCAAGCCGGAACCGCTCCCCCGAGGCCAAATCTCCGACGACTGGACTCGCTCCATCTTCCCGTATCTCCACCACTGGGCTGGCCGCTACGGTAATGCCTCGCTGTTCTTCGTCGTGGACCTCTAGGGGAGAATTAATGCATACTTTTATTCTGTCATATTTTACGGCGAGCAAGCACATGTTGAGTCGGTAAGTCACGGGCCATGGATTCATTTCTGTTAGAACGATTTGGTATAGAGTTGTCATCTCCGCTGACCGGACTGCGTTTTCTCGCGAAATATGGCTTCTTTTATTTTACTGCAAGTCAGCGAGATGAGATGGCTCCTGTCTGAAACTAGACTGATGAGATCCGACAATTCACTCCATCACGAGTTTGCGCTGTCCTCAAATCGACAACTATATCTACCTTGGCATGCTCACCAGTCGAAGCACTGCCACGACGACGACGAACTTAGTATCACTCAATGCAGCAATCACCCAGTAGAATATTGACCATACCTATACCAAGATAGGTGATCTAGAGAGCCATATAACTTCTAATCAACTCTTAGACCGCGCTTATTTCATTTACCAGACAAGAAGATGTTATCCCTGAATTCGTTGCTTGATTTCATTTACTACTCACTCGTTTTTGAAGCAACGATGTCCTGATGTTTTAACCCATGACTGCTTGCTTTAGCCTTATAATTATGTCAGACAAAGCTGCGCTATCACACAAGCATCAGTAGATCACTTGAAGGTCGTTGGTTTTCTTAATGGTAATACGGATGGCCATATTCACTGGCCAGTGAATTTTCAGATACCATTGATGTAATTGATGGATTCAACATTTGAGATTTTACATGAATTTTCCTAACATGCCGTGGTGTCCGCTCTGATGAATTCAGAGGGTGGCCTGGAGCTTGTTCCATCCCGGGCTTACCTACTGGTTTTTCTATGTAGGCTCGCTGTATATGTACTCGACGAGCCAGAAGCTGAATTTGTACGTGAATAGGCCGGATTTAATTAAGTTTCTGAACTTACATAAGCCTTTGGATTTGGATAAGCCCTCGACCATAGCAAAGACGCCAAGTCCTTTATTCGGCAAGGGCATTCTGAGGGCCTCCGGACAAAACTGGGCTTTTCAGCGAAAACTAGTTGCTCCCCAATTCTTCCTCGACAAAGTTAAGGTATAAATATACTGACTTGAGCTCGATCTGTTCAGTTGGTGTAAACGGGATTTGGTAATGAGGTATTTTGATGTTCGACCACATTGTCTGATGATCCTATAGCACAAAAATGTATTTACTGCTCCAACGTGAAACGGGAGATGGTTTGTATGCAGGGCATGATGGATTTGATGGTGGACTCGACCGTGGCAATGATCGAGAAATGGGAAAGTATGATTTTACGGAGTGACGGAACAGTGGCTGACATGCATATAACTGAAGACTTGAATAGTCTGTCTGCCAATGTCATCGCAAGGGCATGTTTCGGCAGTTCTTACTCAGAAGGTAAGCAGATTTTCGCTAAACTGAGGACCCTTCAGCATGCCTTGTCGAAACCTGATCGATTGTTCGGATTCCACAACCTTGGGTAGGTAGTTCTCTCGATGTTTGGTCTCCTTGAACTAAACAGATTGATTGTATTGGTAAAGGATATTCCCTTCTTCGGCATTCTCTAGATTTCTTCCTTCCAAGGCAAACAGAGACTTATGGCGGATAAGAGAAGAGGTCGACTCGCTTATACTAGAGATGGTTAGAGCTCGCCAGGAAGAAAACCGGAAGGCTCTAAAGCCTGAGAAGGACCTGTTGCAAAGATCCTTAAGAGTGCTGATGCCGACGGCGCCATGAATGAGAAAGCGTGCGATAGTTTTATCGTGGACAGTTGCAAGAATATCTACTTTGCAGGTCATGAGACGACTGCTACGACCATCTCCTGGAGTTTGATGCTGCTTGCGGTGCACCCTGAGTGGCAGGACCGCATCCGTGCTGAGATCTTGGAATTTTGCGGAGATCGACTTTGTCATCGTGGTTCCCTAGACTTCGAGACGCTTCGGAAGCTTAAAGTCGTAAGTGTTGTATGATTTGGCTTTTAGACCTCACACAGGCTCGGCCTAACGGACTGGGAACCCTGCAAGAACTCAAATCAGCGGATCAGTTCTATACTTTCCATTTGAAAACCTTTTACACGTTAACTTACCGCATCTTAAAGATTGAACACGGTCGCCTTAACGGTCGATGATTAGTCCACCGTGGCGTTATCATGACTCTTATGGCTCATTTCTCTTGGTAAATTTTGTTATGCAGCTGACCATGGTGATTCAAGAGACATTGCGCCTCTATTGCCCCGGGATCATACTGCCGAAAGAAGCCATGACAGAGATCAAGCTGGGAGAGATTGTCGTGCCCAAAGGTGTCGTCCTCTGGACATGGATCCCCGCACTGCACCGGGACCCCGAGAACTGGGGTCCGGACGCCCACGAGTTCAAGCCGGAGAGGTTCAAGGACGGGGTGTCCGAGGCTTGCAAGCATCCTCAGGCATACATACCGTTCGGGTATGGGAGCAGATTGTGCCTGGGACAGACTTTCGCGATGCTGGAGATGAAGATCGTCCTTGCCCTTGTCCTGTCCCGGTTCTCGTTCTCACTGTCTCCCGAATACCGACACTCCCCGGTTTTCAGGATGGTGTTGGTGCCGGAACACGGGATGAGACTCGTCGTGAGGAAAATCTAATGTGTCATGGATACTGGATTGAGGTTGTCCCCAAATACTAGATCCGAGGATGTAAAAAGTGTATAAACACTTTTCTTCTCAGAGATTTTCCGATGCTTCACTGTTCCTAGGACCGGATTGTTTGCATTTAGATTCTCTGTGGCATGCGGACGACTCGAGAGCCTCTATTATGAGATTACAGCATTATACTGTTGAATGACAAGAAATAATAGGGCCCTGTTACCTCTATTACCTGGTTAACCAGCGGGCCTGCCTTGGATCATAGGTATCGATTACAGGATAACCTCACCAAGATAGGGGTTATTTCCAACTAACAGAAGCCGCCTGTGCTTGTCCTCCAAGCGAGTTGCAAGGCTACATTCCTTATTTTAAAGTGTTGATGACCGCATGCCTTGCTCCTCCCAATTCCCCTTTGTATCTTTTTCTTCCTAGGGAGGGGGGAATACCCTCTAAGTGTTTTACATCCTGAAAGTCCCGAACCTCTTAGATATTCGAGTTTCCTTAACTCCATCAAATCCTTAAAAGGATCCTCCTCCCTAGGGAAAATCTCAAACCATTTCCTTCAACAGTGGATTCAACAAGGATACATCCATTTGTTTGACAAAGCTTGTCAGAAGCGTGAATTGCAAATCTTTCTACCAAAGATAGCTAGATGGCAATTCTTTCGTCATTTATGATCTCTATTCCTAGTGAGTCCTTTTTACGATAACAGCACCTACTAAAAATTCAGATAAAATATCACATTTTGATAGTTTTGAATCTAGTGACCTGATACTGATAGTAATCAATCAGATGAGGAGATTCAAACGGAAGTAATTGCAAGTATATCAAGATGATCCAGAAGCTTGAGAAAATAAATCTCTGCAAGTATATTTCTAGTAGAGCTCAAAGGAGAACTACTAAGTAGCAGAGTTGGTGTTTGTCGAACAAGACAATGATGTTTCTTGGTACCCAGGTCCAACAGCATTATAATGTTGAATGACCTTTTTTTATTTTTGGCTTGGTTTTCTGCAATTTGATCGGAGACTCCATTTTTATTGAGACTGCTGGAAATACATGATGAGCGAACATTAAATTACATCCTGAACATTAAGCTTTTGCGATAGAGGAGAAAATGTTTGGGATGTTGAACGGATCTCACTGTACAATACCTACTATTTATAAGGTTGTGCCGTACGATGAGGCACATGGAACCTGATCTGAATTAAGTGAAGTCATAGATACTTCCTGATTTCTCGTTATGACGATTGATTGCTCGATAGGTTCAGGGCAATAGTTCGCCATCTTCGATTGACGATGAGATCATGAACATCAGAGAGAACCGTGTTGGTGGCATGTGTTTCTTCACCGTGCCATAGAAGAATTGAGATCCAAGACCCATCTACAAATGGTTACTTCGTCCCAATTTTAAGATAAGTGGCTTAAAAAGAAAAGATTCAACCGACGATGTCTTGTATACGAATCATCCTAAGTACGAGATTTTCGAATTCTTACACGCGTGGCAGGAAATGGAGACCCCACTTTCTAAATTTCCGAACTTTTTATTCGATTGAACTCTGCCAGTAATTACCTTGCTCAACAACGTTTTCTGGGTGCCGCTATTCAGCTGAAGGTTTGGGTTCGTGCTGTCAATTTCTTGGAGAAAAAAAAAATACGAGGAACACGACCTCGACGATGTATATTCAATGAGAGATTCGAAACTTGCACAACAAGAACCCAACATGGTCAATAACGACAAAATCCATTTGAACTCATTACTCATACATTGCCATTTATTATATTCACATTATGGAATGGCTAAAGGACAAGTGCGCTCTGATGTCGATTGCATACATAGGACGAAACCATTGCGCTTAATGTATGAGATTCCACCTAATCAAACGGACTAGTTTGGAAGTTTTTTTCTTTAACGATCGGGTGGTGTCAGGATCGGTTCTCACGCACCTCGATTGGTCTCTCTTCAGGCGATTTTAAGGGCGTGCTCTTCCACATCGGCCCCGATGGATCTAGGGATCTTACTCTTGCTCTCGACAACGCCGTGATCCCGAGAGTGCAAAAGCAGAAGCAAACTCTTCTGCTGTCTAGTTTAGGCATTGCTTGCTCTCCGAACATATGCTGGACCGAACCCCTTATTAATGAAGAGAAATGTCAGACTTAGATCAATTTACAGAATTGGTTTATAAAGCGATGCGTCAAGACCGTTACTAGTTTTTTTTTAATATGACTCGTTTGCTTAAAGAATCGCTGATTTTCTCACATCAATTAGTAAATCAATTTTTATAAATTCGTTTTGTGAAGTCCACCGTTGCTCGTTATTAATTGCTAGAAAAATGGAACGTTGATGTTGCCGTCTCTCCGACAAAAGTTGTTTTTTTCCCCCTTTTTTTGCTCGTTTGAAATGTGGGATGTTTCTGGTCCGCAAGTTGGTGCTTAAGGTAACACAAGGCCCATCCGTGTCCGTTGATTTCTCCACAAAATTTTGATTAATCCGAGGACCGGGAGAAACACATCACTTTCCTCGCTCCTTAGGCCTAACCCAATCGGCCAAGCCCAATCCATTAAGATTGCTTGGTTTTACTTGATAAATGACATTTCGTTCGATGAACCGCTCAAATTAAAGTCGATAACTTCGTGCAAGAGGCGGTGAATTTAAGGCGTAATTAACAAGGGTTAATAAAATCTGGTAACAAATAAGATAATTTGGTTGTTAAAAGAAATAAGTTTGTTGAGTAACTCAAATGAAAGTTGATAGTAAAAGAAATTGGTCAATAGCTTAACCAAAGAAAAGGTTAATAAAATCGCTCTAATTGAGACTGGTCATTTGCACAACGGTTGGTAAGTTGCTAAAAAATGCACACAAAGCTTTATAAGTAATAGGGTTTTTGTAATTTAAAAATATCAGATAAACATTGGTAAGTTATTCTAATTTGGTAACAAAGATACTAGTTGCTTTTTAATGGGACAAAAGTTGGCGTTGATTTATATGGGCTGCTAATCAAGACCAAAAAAAATTGACAAATCAATAGAAAAGTTAATAAAATATAAAAAAAATTGTGCAAATTGTGGTTAATAAATAAAACTAAAGCTGATAATCCAAACATATTTGGTAATTTAATTTGACAAAAGTTGGTAAGTTGTTCTAATCCTCATAGGCAGTTGGTAAATTTGACGTTAGTGAGTTATATAAAAATATGTTGGTAATTCAGCATAAAATTACTAATTTGCAAACTACATATAAAAAAATGGTTGTTATATTTATAAAGTATTGGCCCGTCAACTTCGGCGTTTAAGGAAAACAGAAACTTTTTGATTATTTTAGAGTTCTTGACAATGATTTCGGGTTATCCACTAATTGAACTGAAGGATTCGGCCGGTCGGTTCAGTTGATTTCTGGGAAATATAAATTTAATGAGAAAATCCAAATTTGTAAAAGACGAGACGAACGCAAGTACACAATCCATTTTTATATTATTTCATAATTTAATTGTACTTGCCTAGTCCGATGGCTAAACTATTATTAGTGGACGAAATTATTGCGGCTAAAATATTAGTTCCTACCTAAATCAACACACCAGAAAAAAAAAATGTTTGTTATTCTTTTGTAAAATTTATTTTTCAATGATCAAGTCGTGGCCACGTCAGATTTCACACGACTCAATTAATCCACCTCTTCGAGTAATTTTAGGGGCACACTCCTACACATTGACCGTGGTCCGATACATTCAAAATTTTACTCTTATTTCCAACCAGACTTGATTTCAAGACCATAACAAGAGAAGCAAACTCTCTCGCCTTGCCGGTTATTCTTTTAGGAAATTTAAGAAGTAACGATATTTATGCATCCCGCGCGGTCCAAAATTAGGTAGGAACAGAGCATCTTTTCGCTTTCCGAGGACACTATCAGGAGCAGCCGGCTCCATGTGATGAAAAAAAAAAAAAACGAAAAAAAAAAAGGGTTAAAAAATAGTGAGATTCCAGGCACTGCTTGCTTTCCTAGCATCAGATGGACCAATAAGACTACTTTACGAAGTGACATGTTAATTATCCGAAGTTGTTCATTATCAATCGCTTGCCATTTCAAGATCAGTTGCACAGGTAGAGAGAGAGAGAGAGAGAGAGAGAGAATGGGACGATTCTTCCTGGCGGAGATGCTTTGGTCCTTCGGGGTGATGATCGTATGCAGTCTTGTGCTTCACTGGTGCAACGTACTGTGGCTGAATCACAGGAGGCTGAGGAGGAAGCTCTCGGCACAAGGCGTGACCGGACCGCCGCCGCACTTTTTCCATGGCAATGTCGCCGAGATGCGAAGCATCACGACCCGATGCAAGCCAGAACTGCTCCCTCGAGGCCAAATCTCCGACGACTGGGCCTGCTCCATCTTCCCGTTTCACCACCACTGGGCTGGCCGCTATGGTAATCCCTCGTCGTTCTTCTTCAGGGACATCTAGGGAAGAACTAATTCGTACTTCTATTTTGTCACATTTTACAACGAGCACAGGCTCTTGTTATTTTCTGCGCCGCCGTTGGTTCAAGGATTCATTTCTGTTAGAACGATTTGGTATAATGTCGTCTTCTCCGCAGACTGGACTGCGTTTTCTTGTGAATGTAGCTTTCTTGTATGTTACTGCAAGTCTGTGAGATGAGACGGATCCCGTCTGGAACTATACCGATGAGATCTGCTAATTCACGCGGTCATGAGTTTGTGCTGTCCTCAAATCGACATCTAATCTACATTGGCATGCGCACCTGTTGAAGCATTGGCACGTCGGCGACAAACTTAGTACCCCTCAATGTAGCAATTACCCAGTCGAATATTAAACGTACCAAGATAGGCGATCTAGCGAGCCGATAACTTCTAGTCAACTGTTCGACCACGCTTATTTCATCTGGAAGCTCGAGTTATGGATAGGTTGATAATGATAGTATAGATGGCCATATTCACTGGCTGGTGAATTTTCAGATGCCATTGACGTAATGGATGACTTTGATAAGTGAGATCTTATATGAATTTTCCTAACATGCCGTAGTGTCCACTCTGATGAATTCGTAGGACGGCCTGAAGCTTGTTCCATCCCGGGCTTACGTACTGGTTTTTATACGCAGGCTCGCTTTATATGTACTCAACGAGGCAGAAGCTGAATTTGTACGTGAATAGGCCGGATTTAGTTAAGTTTCTGAACTTACATAAGCCTTTGGATTTGGATAAGCCCTCGACCATAGCAAAGACGCCAAGTCCTTTATTCGGCATGGGCATTCTGAGGGCCTCCGGACAAAACTGGGCTTTTCAGAGAAAACTAATTGCTCCCCAATTCTTCCTCGACAAAGTTAAGGTAAAAAGATATTGACGGTGAGCACGATCTGTTTCAGTTGGTCTAATAGGGATTCGATAATGAAGTATTTTGATGTTCAACCGTATTGTATGACAATCCTATAGCACAAAAATGTATTCACTGCTGCAACGTGAAACGGGAGATGGTTTGTATGCAGGGCATGATGGATTTGATGGTGGACTCGACCGTGGCAATGATCGAGAAATGGGAAAGTATGATTTTACAGAGCGACGGGACAGTGGCCGACATGTATATAACTGAAGACTTGAATAGTCTGTCTGCCAATGTCATCGCAAGGGCATGTTTCGGCAGTTCTTACTCGGAAGGTAAGCAGATTTTCGCTAAACTGAGGACCCTTCAGCACGCCTTAGCAAAACCTGATCGATTGTTCGGGATCCACAATCGTGGGTAGGTAGTTCTCTTGATGTTTGGTCCCCGTGTAGTAAACAGATGGATTATATTGGTAAAGGACATTCCCTTTTACGGCATTCTCTAGATTTCTTCCTTCCAAGGCGAGCAGAGACTTATGGCGGATAAAAGAAGAGGTCGACTCACTGATACTGAAGATGGTTAGAGCTCGCCAGGAAGAAAACCGGAAGGCTCTAAAGCCCGAGAAGGATCTGTTGCAAATGATCCTTGAGAGTGCTGATGTCGATGGCGCCATGAATGAGAAAGCGCGCGATACTTTCATTGTGGACAGTTGCAAGAATATCTACTTTGCAGGTCACGAGACGATAGCTACGACCATCTCCTGGAGTTTGATGCTGCTCGCAGTGCACCCGGTGTGGCAGGACCACATCCGTGCTGAGATCTTGGAATTCTGCGGAGATCGACTTTATCATCATGGTTCCCTAGACTTTGAGACGCTTCGGAAGCTTAAAGTCGTAAGTGTTGTATGATTCGGCTTATAGACCTCACGCGGGCTCAGCCTAACGGTCGGGGAACCTTGCAGGAACTTAAAAATCAGCGGATCAGTTCTATACTTTCGATTTGAAAACCTCTTGCACATTACATTACTGCATCTTAAAGATTGAACACAGTCGCCCTAATGGTCGATGATCAGTCCTTCCTCACGGCATCATCATGACTCTTATGGCTCATCTCTCCTGGTGAATTTTGTTATGCAGCTGACCATGGTGATTCGAGAGACGTTGCGCCTCTATTGCCCCGGGATCATACTGGTGAAAGAAGCCACGGCAGATATCAAGCTGGGAGAGATTGTTGTGCCCAAAGGCGTCATCCTCTGGACATCGATCCCCGCGCTGCACCGGGACCCTGAGAACTGGGGTCCGGACGCCCACGAGTTCAAGCCAGAGAGGTTCAAGGATGGGGTGTCCGAGGCATGCAAGCATCCTCAGGGGTACATACCGTTCGGGTACGGAAGCAGGTTGTGCCTGGGACAGACTTTCGCGATGCTGGAGATGAAGATTGTTCTCGCCCTCATCCTGTCCCGGTTCTCGTTCTCACTGTCTCCCGAATATCAACACTCCCCGGTTTTCAGGATGGTGTTGATGCCGGAGCACGGGATGAGACTCGTCATGAGGAAAATCTAAATGGGTCATGGATTCAGGTTGTCCCCAAATACTGGAGCCGAGGATGTAAATAGTGGATAAGCACCGTTCTTCTCAGAGATTTTCTGATGCTTCACAGTTCCTAGGACCGAGTTGGATTTGGCATCGAATTACTTTGCATTTAGATCTCTGTAGCATGCGGACAACTAGAGGGCCCTAATTATAAGATGACGGAATTATAATGTTGAATGACGAGAAATGCTAGACTTAGATCGGTTTACAGAATTAGTTTGTAAGGTAACATGTTAGATTGTTATTAGTTCCTGAACATGACATACTTGTTAAAAAAGCCGCTCATATTTCAACTTCACTTCATAAATCAATTTTTATAAATTAGTTTTAGTAAGTCCACTGTTGCTCGTTATTAATGACTCTCCATTTTCTTTTTGCTTTATACACAAAGCAGTAATAAGATCAGTTGCTGAAAGAGAGAGGGAGAGAGAGAATGAGGAGACTCTTCGTGGTGGAGATAAACTGGTCTTTTGGGTTGATAATTGTATGCAGTTTAGTGCTCCATGCGTGCGGCATACTATGGCTGAATCTCATAATGCTGCTGAGAAGAAAGCTCTCTAAGCAAGGCATGTAAAAGTTTTCCTAATGTGGACTACATTAATTGATATTATAATTTACCATTTAACGGTTTTCGTTTTACGGGAATTGGTCTAAGGTGAGATAAAAGGTTTTTTAATTAGTCTAATATAGGCTGGTTAGTGTGGGCCGAGTTAAGCTTTGCCCATAATGAGGAGGCCTAGCTAGAAACTCTATAAATAGCGCTAAGTCTCTCCTCTAACCCTAATTTTACACATGTATCCTCACATAAGGGGCGTTAACCTAACGCTAAGGGGTGAGGGAGCCGTCTCATTGAGCCAGTGATACGGAGGGCAATAGAGGAGAAGGACTTGCGCGTGGAACAATGTGTTTCCACTTCCGCTTCAAGAACGATGGATCCCAAAACAGGTGCGTTAACATTTCTGCTCAATTATGCATATTCTTGCTCTGATTATGGTAATATAGGGATGTATAATTTGCATCCAACATGTGGTATCAGAGACTCCATAACCCTATAACACAAACGCATAGTATATTGCCCTAATTTTGTGATTTTTGAGATTTTTAAGTACAGTAAAAATAAAATTAAATCACATATTCAAACTGGGCTTAACGAGGCGAGCAAAACCGTGGGCAGCGCGTCGCCTGGGAGGCCCCACACGCCCCCACTTGCAGCCACGCGTCGCCGGGCATCGAAGACACGCGCCCACGCACGTGCGGCCCACGCGGGCGCGACGTCACGATGACGTCGGCCGACCCGGACTCGGATTCAGATTTGATCCAATTGCGCCGACTCGACCCACCGACGTCACGCCGACGTCGGTGATGGGACCCGACCCCCGACGTCACGCCGACGTCGCGATGGGACCCAACCAAACCCGACTTGGATGGCGACCAACTCGACCCATTGACCTCGACCCGACCCGGCCAACCGGTCGAATCGAGCGGTTGGACCGGAAGGTCCGACCGCCACCGGTCGGACTGGTTTGGCCAAGCCCTTTGACGCCCGCGCGTGGGCTCACGCACCGCGCACTCGGGCAGCGCGTGCTCGAGTGCGCGGCGCATGGGTGCTCCGTTTCGCGCGTGGCTGGTGTGATGGACTCGTATGGTGATTTCTTATGTCATGGTATATTTATTTTATTTTTTTTATGATTTTATGGATGTGAAAATGCATACGAAACCCTAAATACGTGCTTTTCAGTGTATTTTTGCGTATTTTTTCTTGTATTTTTCTGTGATTTTGGAAATACAGGTGTTGGGTTACTGATATGTTATAACATGAACTTTATGAGTGTTATTCATCAATAATTTACAATAAAGTTTATTTTTATAAATGAATGAAGCAATGTAATTAGCATAATATGTGATTTTAGTGATTTACTGCCCATGTTACTAAAATTAAAATCACATATGTATGGTTTATGTGAGATGTAAATTTTATATCCCTTGTATGAGAGATTTTCAATAATTCAATTGAGATGTGACTGCCAAAGTGGCACACTTAATTGAGTTTGAGAAATTTCGGTCTCGTATAATGATTGGGATGTCTCATGATCTAATGTGTAGTCATACTCTCAAAGGGGGTGATTATGTATTAGTTTGTGGAGGGATACATGATAATGTGGTGGAGGAGTAACTGATCATAGTGGTTCATATGCTCAAAGGTGATGAATTCACGAAGATTGGAATATATTCTCATAACCGCTATCATGTGGGAAGTGTACAACTGCTTGTCATGTATTCTGTCCAAAGGTGATTATGTGATTTTGCATGTAACTCTCTGGATGTGTACTTGTGTGTCAAGTTACATAATGCTCACATGATGCTAATTATATACATTGCTTGTTTTTCAGTCACCTTTTTTCTGTAAATGGTAACTCCGTCACTATTGAGGTTCTTGCTTGTTCAAATTTTAAGAGATGGAGAGAGGATTTTCTATTTGCCATGGAGATGGTAGATGTTCATATGGCTTTTACTACTGATCGACCGGCAGATCTGACTGCCGAGAGTATAGAGGCTTAGAAAGCAAATTTTGATGTATGGTAAAAGAACAATAGAATTTGCTTGCTGTCTATGAAGCGTTCCATTCAGGAACACTTGAAAAATGGTTTGCCTGCAGACTGCAATGATAGGCAAATGATAGAAGCTTTGATGGCTAGAAACCGTGTGTCACCTAATGCTGAAATAAGGACACATCTACAAACACTTTTTACTATGAAGTATGATAATTCTGGTGAAGTTAGAGATTATATTTTAAGGATGGTTGATTTGCAGACAAAGCTTTAGGCTCTCAATGTTGAAATTCCTACTGCTTGCATCGTCCATCAAGCTCTAAATACTTTTCCTCCTGACTTTGGGATTATTAAGACCAATTATAGTTCCCAAGATGAAACTTGGTCTGTTAATGACCTAATTGCAAGGTTAGTGGCAGAGGAAGAGAAATTGAAGAAAGATAAAGGGCACATTGCTCTTTATGCTTCTAGTTCTGCTAGTGACAAGGGTAAGAAGTTGAAGAATTATACCCACAAATGCAATTCTGAAGCTGCTGGTCCTTCCAACAATAAAGGAAATTTTGAAGGTGCATGTCCTTCTAATACTCTGGGTCCTAAGAAAGCATTCACCAAGAAGGATGGTGTTCTTTGCTACTTTTGTAGGGAGAGAGGACACGTGAAGAAATGCTGCAATAAGTTTAAAGCTTGGTTGTCCAAGAGAACTAAGAATGAGCCTAAATGTAATAATTCTTTGGCATTTGTTTGTGAATCCAATCTATCTGAAACCCCCAACCAATTCTTGGTGGCTAGATAGTGTTGCAACTAATCATGTTGCGTTTACCATACAGGGG
Organism: Eucalyptus cloeziana; assembly: GCA_014182715.1. NCBI lineage: Eukaryota > Viridiplantae > Streptophyta > Magnoliopsida > Myrtales > Myrtaceae > Eucalyptus > Eucalyptus cloeziana. The sequence continues at coordinate 14,335,020 of CM024644.1, read as the reverse complement.
ATCATAAACCGAATGACGCCAAATCATGATGAATTAAAGCTCACTGTGGGAAACAACATTAGAGTTGACGTCGAGTTCGTGGGAGATGTCATTTTGATTTTAGATTCTGGTTTTAGGATGATGTTGAGGAACACCTTTTACGTACCTTCTTTTAGACGGAATTTAGTTTCAGTGTCTTGTTTGGACATGTGTGGATACTCTTTTGAGATAAAGAGTAATACTATTTCTATGTTTTATGATTCAAATAAGATTGGGTGTTGCAATTTATCCAATGGATTGTATCAATTGAGCTTATCTTCCAACGACATGTACGTTGCTTATTCAGCTGAAAATGTTGTTTCCAAAAGGCCTCTACCTAAGGAACAGTCTTATGCATTATGGCATAAACGTCTTGGTCACATCTCCAAAGAAAAAGTAGAAAGGCTAATAAAGGCTGATATCCTGCCTACTCTTAAAAGTGATCTAGAGACTTGTGTAGACTGTTGAAGAGGTAAGATGACTAAGATAAAGAAGAAATCCGCCGTACGAAGTTCTAACTTGTTGGAGGTTATTCACACTGATATTAGTGAACCGTACACGGTTACCTTATGCAAAAAAATTTATTTCATCACATTTATTGACAACTTTTCCCAATATGGATACTTCTACTTGATTAAAGAAAAGTCCGAGTCTCTTGACAAATTCAAGATTTTTCGGACTAAAGTGGAGAAACAGTTGGGAAAAGTTATAAAGATTATCAGATCTGATCATGGTAGTGAGTATTTTGATAGGCACGGTGATGCTGGACAACTTAAAGGGCCGTTTGCTAAATACTTAGAAGATTATGGGATAATAGGTCAGTTTACAATGCCCGGAAGTCCTGAACAAAATAGTGTGGCTGAAAGGTGGAATTGCACTCTTATGGACATGATGAGAAGTATGATTAGTAGGACGAATTTACCCGATTTTCTATGGGGTGAAGCTTTGAAAACAGCCCTTTATACTCTAAATCGTGTTCCTACTAAATCAGTTTCATTGACTCCCTTTGAGTTATGGACTGGACATAAGCCTAGCTTGAATCACTTTAGAGTTTGGGGATGTCCTGCAGAGGTGAAGTTATACAATCCGACATTGAGTAAGTTGGATTCCAAAACTACTCGATGTTACTTTGTATCTTACCTAGATCATTCAAAGGGTATCGGTTTTATAATCCTAATGGAGGTACAAGAATTATGGAGTCTCAAACTGCAAAATTTCTGGAATTTGACGTAGCTGAAAATGGTAGTTGCTCACGAACTATTGAAGATGATAGGATGGTGGGGATTACTGGATCACTGTCTCATCTTGTGCAGACAATTATGGAGCCTCCTGCGCCACATATTGAGCCTGTTGTGGCCCAGGATCCTACTGTTGAGATAGTTCCTGATGAAATTCCACAAGCTCCTCAAATTTAGAATGAGGATGAAGTAGCTCCATTCAAAAGATCAACTAGAGAAAGACGTTCGGTCATACCACCAGATTATCTTGTTTACCTAGGAGAGCATGATTATGATATTGGTTGTGATGTCGATCCAATGACTTATACGGATGCCATCTCATGTCCTCAATCAGATTTGTGGCAAGATGCGATAAAAGATGAGATGCAATCTATGAAGCACAATAGTGTTTGGGAGCTTGTTGAATTGCTTGAAGGTTGTAAACTTATTGGCTGCAAATGGGTATACAAAACTAAAAGGGATTCCAAATGGAAGATTGAAAAATTTAAAGCTAGACTGGTAGCTAAGGGTTTCACTTAAAGAGAATGAATAGATTATGAAGCAACATTTTCTCCAGTTTCTTCTAAAGATTCCTTTAGAGTGATATTGGCATTGGTAGCTCATTTTGATATGGAGTTACACCAGATGAATGTTAAGACTGCTTTTCTAAATGGAGACCTTAATGAGGAGGTTTACATGGTGCAGCCTGAAGGTTTTGCAGCAGATGATTCAGGTAAGCTTGTTTGTAGAGTGAAAAAGTCTATTTATGGCCTTAAACAAGCTTATAGACAGTGGTATTTGAAGTTTCATAGCATTTTCACTTCATTCGGATTTATTGAAAACAAAGTAGATCAATATATATACACCAAGGTCAGTGGGAGGAAATATATTTTTCTCATACTTTATGTGGATGATATCTTGCTTACTAGTAGTGACATTGTTTTATTGCATGAGACAAAGCAGATGTTATCGAAAAATTTTAACATGAAAGACCTTGGTGAGGTGTCTTTTGTTCTTGGCGTTGAGATCCATAGGGATTGCTCTTGCCGTTCATGGGGTTCGTCTCAGAGGGCATATATTGATCGCATTTCAGAAAAATTCAATATGCAGTATTGCAAATCAAGAATTACTCATGTTGTTAAGGGTGATAAATTGAGTCTTTCACAATGCCCTAATTCAGATTTTGAGAAAGCTCAAATGAATAGTGTACCTTATGCTGGTGCACTTTAAAGTATTATGTATGCTCAAGTTTGCACTAAGCCAGACATTGCTTTTGCAACAAGGCTTCTAGGCAGATATCAGTCAAATCCAAGACACGATCACTAGGTTGTTGCCAAAAAAGTTTTAAGGTACTTAAAGAGAACAAGAGATTATATGATGATTTACAGATATGTTCCAGACTTACAGCTAGTAGGGTATTCAGATGCAGATTTTGCTAGTTGTCAAGATGATAAGAAGTCAACGACTAGATACATATTTATGTTGGCAGGAGGTGCAATATCATGGAAGAGCGAGAAAAATCCATATCTTCTTCTACCATACAAGCGGAGTTTGTAGCATGCTTTACAGCTTCTACTCAAGCTATTTGGCTCCGGAACCTCATTAGAGAGTTATCAGTTTATGATTTTGTGGATAGGCCCATGCAGCTGCATTGTGACAATAACTCTGCAGTGTTATTTATTAATAACAACAGAAGTCTCAAGGGGTCTAAACACATGGAAGTCAAGTTTTTGACTATAAAGGAATCGGTACAGAATGGTGACGTTGAAGTAGATTATATTCCTATAAATGATATGGTTGCAGATCCACTAACTAAATGCCTACGTCCATGTGTATTTAAGCGACATGTCATTAGCATGGGCTTAGGAGTATCTTGGGATGCTGTTATTTAGTAGGAGCTATTTTATTTTTCTTTGAATAAAGTTTACATCTGTTTTTGTTATAAATTTAGTAACATTTTGATATATATATACACACACATATGTCAACTTTTGCATTCAATAAAATATTTTTTAAATAGTTTGTTATTATGTTGAATATATATATATTGTTAAAAGTCTCAAGGTATTGCTTAAACCTTGAGTGAAGGCTAAGGGTATCCGGATATTAGTTTTGTCCATATGTCTTGTTATATACATAAAAAAAAGGTTAACCATAAGGACAAGACATATTTGGGTTCATGGAACCATAAGGACATTTTCTAGTGGCACAATTTTTGTGACGCTTAAGGTAAGAGAATGGTGACTGACAAATGGGATCTCTTTACGAGAGATGTTGTCCATTTGACACACTATCATATTGGATCCATATCAATAGAGTTGAGAACATTCGTGACCATAGAAGGCTCTGTGTGTATACATGTAGTTACTGCCATGATTCGGTGTTTGAAACTTTATGTGATAAGATTGACTATTAAGAATTATCTATGGACCAATGTGTGCACATACAGTACGATTTCAATTAATATAGTCCAAGTGGGAGAATGTAAAAGTTTTCCTAATGTGGACTACATTAATTGATATTGTAATTTACTATTTAACGGTTTCCGTTTTACGGGGATTGGTCTAAGGTAAGATAGAAGGTTTCTTAATTAGTCTAATATGGGCTGGCTAGTGTGGGCCGAGTTGAGCCTGGCCCGTAATGAGGGGGCCTAGCTGGAAACTCTATAAATAGCGCTAAGTCTCTCCTCTAACCCTAATTTTACACACGTATCCTCACGTAAGGGGCGTTAATCTAACGCTAAGGGGTGAGGGGGCCATCTCATTGAGCCACTGATACAGAGGGCAATAAAAGAGAAGGACTTGCGCGTGGAACACTGTGTTTCCGCTTCCGCTTCAAGAACGATGGATTCCAAAATAGGTGCGTTAATCTTTCTGCTCAATTATGCATATTCTTGTTCTGGTTATAGTAATATAGAGATGTATAATTTGCATCCAACAAGGCATAGCTAGACCGCCACCGACCCTTTTTTATGGCAACATGGCCAAGATGCACAGCATCGCAGCCGGATGCAAGCCCGAACTGCTTCCTCGAGGCCAAGTCTCTCACGACTGGGCTTACTCCATCCTCCCATATCTCCACCACTGGGCTTGCCGCTATGGCAACACCTCTCCGTTCTGTCTTCTTCTACTTCTACGGGAAGAACCAATGCATACCTTTTGTTTCATTTTATTCTTCGACGGGCAAGCACTTCATTCTGACTTCATGTTTTTTTCTGTGCCGTTGGTTCATGGATTTCTTTCTGTTAGAATGACTTGGTGTGTTTTCATCTTCTTTCCAGACCGAAGTGCTTTTTCTTGTGACATGTAGCTTCTTTGTATGTTGCTGCAAGTCTGTGATGTGAGATGGTACCTCTTTGTAAAAAATCGGCTAGACTGATGAGATCCGATAATTCATGCAGTGAGCAATTGCATTGTCCTTGAATCGACATCTACATCTACCTCGGCATGCTTACCAATTGAAGCGTTGCCACAATGATGAGAAAACTTAGTATCAATCAATATAGCAATCGCACAGTCGAATATGGTCCATACGAAGATAGGTGATCTAGAGAGCCACTGTTTGACCATGCTTATTTCATCCAGAATCTCCAGGTATATATAGGTTGCTCGTGATCTGGCATAAATCCTCATTGTACTTGTTGATAATGATAGTACAGATGGTCATATTCACTGGCTGGTGAATTTTCAGATACCATTGATGCAATAGACGACTTTATTAAGTGATATTACATAAATTTCCCTAACATGCGAAGGGGTCTGCTCGAATGGATTCAGAGGACGGCCAGAAGCTAGCTCCGTCACCAACTTATGTACCAGTTTTTTCATGCAGGCTTGTTGTATATGTACTCGAAGAGGCAGAAGTTGAACTTGTACGTTAATAGCCCGGATTTAATAAGGTTTTTGAACTTACATAAGCCTTTTGATTTGGATGAAGCCATCGGCCCTGGTAAAAACACCGAATCCTTTATTCGGCAAGGCAATTATGAGAGCCACCGGACAAAATTGGGCTTCTCAGAGGAAACTAATTGTATCCCAATTCTTCCTCATCGAAGTTAAGGTAAATCAATATGGATGTGAACTCAATCTGTTCAGTTTGTATAAGTGGGGATTCAGGAGGAAGGTAATTCAATGTTCAGCTGTACTGTACGACAATGGTATCCCACAAAAATCTATTTACTGCTTCAACGTGTACTGCTAGATAGTTTATATGCAGGGCATGATGGATTTGATGGTGGACTCGACCATGACATTGATCGAGAAATGGAAAAGTATGATTCTAGAGAGCAGACGGCATGTTTGCACACAAGTATATACATGAAGACTTGAATAGTCTGTCTGCCAATGTTATCGCAAGGGCATGTTTTGGCAGTTCTCACTTGGAAGGTGAGCCAATTTTCACTAAATTGAGGACCCTTCAGTATGCCTTGTCGAAACCTGACCGATTGTTCGGATTCCACAATCTGCGATAGGTAGTTTCTCTTGACGTTTGGTCTCCCTATGTACTGAACAGATGAATTATATTGGTAAAGGATTTCCCTATTCGCGGCATTCTCTAGATTTCTTCCTTCCAAGGTGAACAGAGACTTATGGCAGATAAGAGGAGGTCGACTCGCTGATACTGAAGGTGGTAAGAGCTCGCCAGGAAGAAAACCGGAGTTCTCTGAAGCCTGAGAAGGACCTGTTGCAAATGATCCTCGAGAGTGCTGATGTTGACGACGCCATGAATGAGAAAGCGTGTTTTAATTTCGTTGTGGACCCTCGCAAGAATATCTACTTTGCAGGTCAGGAGATGACTGCCACGACCATATCCTGGAGAATGTTGCTGCTCGCGTTGCACCCTGAGTGGCAAGACCGCATCCATGCTGAGATCACGGAATTCAGTGGAGATCGACTCTGTCGTCGTGGTTCCCTAGAGACGCTTCGGAAGCTCAAAGTCATAAGTTGTATGATTTGGCTTTTAGACCTCATCGCGGGCTTGGTCTACTGGTCTAGGAATCTTTCAGGAATTCAGATAAGAAGATCAGTTCTATAGTTTCGATTTAAAAATCGCTTAGACAATGAATTACCGCATCTCAAAAGATTGAAGGCGGTCGCCCTAATAGTCGGCAATTAGTCCTTACTCACGGCATTGTCACAACTCTCACGGCTCATTTCTCCCGGTGAGTTTTATTGTGCAGCTAACCACGGTGATTCAAGAGACGTTGCGCCTCTACTGCCCTGCGATCATACTGGTGAAAGAAACCATGATAGAGATCAAGCTGGGAGAAATCGACGTGCCCGAAGGCGCCATCCTCTGGACATCGACCCCCTTGGGGCACCGGGACCCTGAGAAGTGGAGTCCTGCCGCCAAAGACCTCAAGCCGGAGAGGTTCAAGGACCGGGTGTCCGAGGCTTGCAAGCATCCTCGGGTGTACGTGCCATTTGGGTACGGGAGCAGGCTGTACTGGGACAGACTTTCGCGATCCTGGAGATGAAGATCGTCCTCGCCTTCATCCTGTCCCGGTTCTCGTTCTCCCTGTCTCCCGAATATCGACACTCCCCGGCTCATCGGATGGTGTTGGTGCCGGAACACGGGATGAGGCTCGTCTTGAGGAAAATCTAGATGGTCATGGACAGAGGCTGTCCCCAAAATTTTAAGTCCCAAGGATGTAATAGTGTACAAGCACTGTATTCTTCTCAGAATCGAGTTAATAGCCACTCCTATAGGACATTATCGATCGGACTGGTGGCTACATGATCAATGACCGGGCCAAGCCGGGTGAGCCTGAACGCTTTGTGTCCTCCTTTTTCTTTCGCTCCTTCCGAGAAACCCTTACTCGATTACCTATGAGGGTTGTGTAACTTTATATACCGCAATTTTATTCGCCCTATGACCTTGGTGGTGATCATTCAATTCCTTGTGATTAGCGTCGGATTGTATTTTTTTTTTTTTTGGTGACTCAAAGGAACTTCGTACAGTCGACAGTCGACGAATAAACCCTGGGGTGACGCTAAAGAACCACCACCCTGACGCCATAGGTAAGTCCACAAATGACAATGCTGGGATTCGAACTTGTCCCCGTCGTGAGAAGGACAAAGTCTGAACCAACACCGCCGCCACATGGGGTGGTTACATTTCCAATTACGTTCGTTCTTGCTTCCTTGCATGTTTCATATTCGAGGCTATTTCACTCTGTGGCCTATTGGTTTTGCCTCTGCAATTTACCTTGATTAATCTTATTTTACCTAGAAAAAGTGTACGTACTCTTATACTCTCGAATTTTACTTAAAATAGAAATGTTGATCATTCTCTTTGAGAGGTTTCTTGCACTACCCCCTTCATTTTTTTTTCCCAAGTAGGACTCTTCCCTCTGCTAAGGGCTTACCTCATTCAATGCCATTGATTTCAACGAATTTCTCGTATCAAAAATCAGTAATGTAACTCCTACAATAAAGTATTTTCCTCGATAACTTTTATTATTGTCTGTCATTGTTACTATCGTATTATTGATTATATGAATTGTGACCCGACATCATGTAGTAACCACGATTATGAATTTTTAAATATTATCAAGTCCTTGCATTTTACATCAATATGTTATGTGAATTAAGAATTTCGCCTTTTTGTCCAAGTATGGAAGATTCACATAAAAAAAGATATCATTTAATGCATTATTTATATAAAATACATATTTCGATCTCGATACAAATGAAAAGATTCATGTCTATGCAACGCACCTATGCTGCTAGGTAATAGAAGAAAAGGCAACCAATGACTGAGAAGAAAAACGAAAGAGATTCATTCCTACTAAATATCAGCTAAGAAAAAGGAACATAATTTCCTATAATCCAAAGGATAATTGGAAGGTTTCTAATCTCACCTTATCCTATCATATCAAATTTGAATCCAAATTACCAATTACTCTAAGTACATACTTGTTTGTCATTTAGATCCTTTTTTAGACTTTAGAGCATGTAACAACATCATCTGTTTATTTGTGCTTGTAGCCTTATCGGGAAGTGGAATTAAGGGTCACTCTCCCTTTATTTCGTGAAAAATGATTATTTGGAAAATATTTTCCGATAAATGAATGTTTGGATCACTTACAACAATGAATGAATGAAAAACATTTTTATCATTCATAAAAAAAATTATACTTAAATTGTTATCGATAATAAAAAAATCATTGATTAATTATTTCAAACTGTACAATTGATGATTTTAAGAAAATATTTTTAAAATTATTTATTTTTCATGAAATAAATAGATGGATGATTGATCTAAAGAATAAAAATGAAACGAAAAGAAACGCAGAGGCATTATTCCAACGAAAATCAAATAATAAACGAACTCAAAAGAGAGACAAGGTTATAGTCGATTGGGCTTGGATTTGTGGGCCTTGGTGGCCCATAGCGAGCCCAGCTCAAGTTCCACTAAGTGTTAAGTAAAAAATATTATCTTTCATCACAACAAAACTCATGCTAGCAAAAAGAAATGATTTTCTTGATCAACAAGCTTTAATCACACGCTTAGATTATTCAAGAAGCAATAGATACCTTGCTGAGAAGGCCTCTCCGGGAACCATTTAGAGCAGACATTCATAATTGAACAACTACAAAGACTTAACTGATTTCTAATTAAATCAAATTTCAGTTTGCTTATCTACATAAACACAAAAGTACAAGTTAAATCCATCGGGAGTTTGGATATGGGTCCATCATAAAATCACATGAAAATCAAGGCTCAATGCTCTATATATACAATTTTTTTTTACACAAAGATCATTTTTTTTTTTTTTAAGAGAAGAATAGGGGAACAAGCTTCTTCAAAATGCTCGGGAGATAAGGACAATTATGGTTCTACCGAAAAAAAAAAAAAGGGACAATTATGAAGCTTCCGACGTCGCTGTCGCTGTCAGTGAGAAAAGGCCCGGGTACGGCAACGGGGTCGGGGTGGTGCGCGTGGAGTGGGCCCGGACCCAGCCCGCGACAAAAACAAAAACAGGGGAAATTGCCTTTCTTTTGTAGGATGTTGGACGTGTCCCTACTCTACTCGTGGGGAGTTGGAATTTATGTATTTACAAACAAATGAACAAATTCAAATAAAATGAAACGGGTCATTTTTAAATTCAATCCATATTCATTTTCGCTACACTTGGCGTGCCTTCGCGATGTCTTAAATGTGTTACTTAATACTTATGAATAGACCCACGGATGGATCGGACCAAGTTTGGGTAGGATTGAAAATTGTCCCACTCAAATTGATTAATTTTCATATATTACAAATCCAGTAATTCGTATTTGATTCTATTCATATTACTGAAATAATTATATACATAAATTGAGGTAAAAGCACGTGAGGAGTGAGCGAGCGTGAGATTTGAGTATGGGCAAGAGAGAGTTCTAGAAATAAATTAAGTATAAATAAGTTGTAAATCTATTTAATACCTATATTATTTTAGGTTTTACCATTTTAAACCAATCTATGGTTCTTTTACCTAAAATAACTAACTCATTTATTAACCCAGCTCATCAAATATGGATTAAGAAATGAATCTATGATCCAATTTGATAAGACCATCCATCAATCACGGACAGGATTTGAATCAACTTCTTTGGAGAAATTGGATCATGGGGATGGCGTGGCGATGAAGAAGAAAGAGCAAAGCGACCCTTCGATGGAGGTCTACAAAACGAGACCTTAAGAAACGAAAAAGGAAAGTGTTGATGTGGCCACCGCCGCGGCGGTCAGCGTCGTTTGGTTGGATTGGGCAAAGGGTCCTCGGCGCAATTCCTGAGTTCACACTTCGTGTTTCCATTTCCACTCGGGCCTTACCGCCAAGCCTCAATGGAGCTTCAACACGAGTCCTCAAGTGACCAATCACGGATCTTTTCACGTCACGTCGAACGAAACAAAAATAAGATGAAGATTACTTGTCCGCTACGCATTAGGCATCAGCACAAACGGACGCTTTGGAAACTCGGAATGGCCATATCTTTGTTTTGTTTCCGTTTGTATCTTTTCATGTTTAGTACCTAGTTATCTCCAATTTTAGTTTTTTTTAATCTCAAGTGTGTCGAATAAGTAACTTATTTTCAGGTCACATCGATGGAAAACTGAGCTGTCATGTCATGTCCAAACTTTTAGTATAGATGATTCTCATCTCATGACATCATTTCACCGTGGAATTGTCTTAGATTAGTACACATTCAGAAGGATGGCGAGTGTGAACTATCGATGTTCTTTTATCTTTTTCTATATTTAACCTCATTGATATACCCAACGACAAGTTAAGTATCTTTCAAGAGAGACTTTTAAAAAGTTATCGCTTCTTTTTTATTGGAGATTTGATCCGCTAGCCCAAATGGATGCTTTGACGACTTGTATGCCCATTTTTTGTTTTGTTTTCATTTGTAATTTTTCATGTTTAATATCGAGTTATCTCCGATTTTAGTTTTTTCTAATATCAAGTGTCAAATAATTAGCTTCCTTTTCAGGCCACGTTGATAATAAAAACAAGCCGTCTTGTCATGTTAGAATTTTTTTTGTGGATGATTTCTCATCTCACAGCATCATTTCAATAGAGAGATATCTTAAATTAGCACACATTCGGAAGGATGGCGAGTGTGAATTATCGATGCTCTTTTAACTTTTTTCTATATTTAACCTCATATGGTATACCTGACGACAAGTTAAGTATCTTTTGAGCGACACTCTAAAAATGTCATCACTTCCTTTTGGTTTTGGTTAGAGATTTGATCCATCAGTCCAAAAGGATGCTTTGATGACTCATATGCCCATTTTTTGTTGTTTTCATTTGTACTTTTTCATGTTTAATATCGAGTTATCTCCAATTTTATTTTATTTAATCTCAAGCGTCGAATAATTAGCTTATTTTTGGACCTAGTCGATAATAAAAACGGGCCGTCATGTCATGTCCAGCTTTTTCTGTATATAATTTCCCATCTCATAATATCTTTTGACGATGAGATGTCTTAAATTAGCAGAAATTTGGAATGATGGCGAGTGAGAAAACACTTTTTTCTACATAAGGGACTACCTCAACAAGGTGAGTTAAATTTTCTTCGAGTGAGACTCTTTTTACTCGCCGCTTTAGAAAAGTCGCTGTTGCATATCACGTCTCGCCCTTTAAAAAATACTTTTTTTGTTGGAGAAATGTTCATTGAAGTGATATCTGTCTTATTCTTAGACGAGATCGGTGGAATTTCAAGAGTCATCATGTGCTACGAGCCAAAATCACTTGGCCCCTACCCAATGAAGAATGGAATAAGTGCCCCACTCGATTTTGCAAAATTAGTGATGTTGAGATTGCCTCCGTTGCTTTATTGAAACCAAATCCACCGCCTAGGTCCCAATTTCAAAAGGGTATCCGCAGAGCTATGATGATCACCTAAAGGAGACGTCGAAGCAATAGCTAACTCGATCTTGGATTCCAGTAATACCCATTTGTCGCGGGTCCATAGAATCGGTTCGACGACGGTCGGGAGAAGACTCGTGTGTGCAGCTAGATGGTGGAACACTACAGGTTCGACGTGCATGTGCATCTACATCTATGCCTTGATCACGTGTCGTGCGCAAACGGGCGATCCCGCCATAGAAAGGGATGGACGGGAATGCCTTCCACGTATCGATCCAAATTGTTCGGAAGGTGCATCACGCCTCTCTTTTCTTTTTCTCATTTTTTTTATCCCAAAAGCCTTAAAGCGACGCCGTCCCTTTTTGCATAAATGAACAACACGACTGGAGTGGGAGAAGGCTATTGCATCTTTTGGTGACGTTATAAGGTTTTGAAATTGGATCGTGATCTTGCGAATGACATCATTGCGGAAAAAGCTACCACGACAATTATGTAGGGAGTCTCGAGAATCAAGCAAAGCCCAAGGGAAAAAGTGCAGGAAAAGGTCATGTGGTCATTTGGACAATTACCTCCAATCCGATCGAAAGGAATGCTCCAACAACGTTGGGCAGCCTTGCAAGCACAAGAGACGACTCCTATAATGTCACGTTTACTTTTTGTACAATCAGTTAGCGTGTTCCTCTGATATTGTATTGACCTGATTAGATTAGTGTGGTTGGATTTTAAAAGATGAATACAGTCGCATCCTCAATTTGTCTTTCCTATTAAAGTCGCGTCCTGACTCAATCTCATGCTTAGAGGGAGTAACTCAACGATGGTCAAACCTTTTTTCTTTTCTTGGGACATTCGATAAGATCGCTTGTAATTTGTAAAATCAATTTTCATGTGTTATCGTTAATTTTTTTTATTTTATTTTTAATGATCCGGAAACCGCCATACATCCGACGATATAAACCGGAGACACTAGCGTGGAACCCACTTCCCACGACAGTTTCGAACCTCTACCTTTCCGGATAAGGGGTCAAAGTGCGAACCAGTCCACCGCGGGGTGGTGTTACCGTTAATTGATTGCTGAGGTAAAGGCCAAAAAGAGCTACCTTTGAGAGAGGTCGTGCTCCTACGGGACAGCCTTTGAACAGACAAAACCGTCCGTGCATGGACGCCACCAAAGATGGATTTCATCGCAAAAGTAAAAAAGAGTGAAAAGGGCTCATTATCATGACGTCGCAATTAGAGTCAGACGTCATTTCAACAACGCTTGGATCCATTCAAAGGACAAGATCGAAGAAAGATCCTCGTTACGAAAATGTGGAAAATGTGGGGGCTAATTTCCTAAAAAGTCTCCAACTTTAAATCTAATCTCAATTCTTTCTCAAATCTTTTTATCTCATAAAAAATTTCAAAGTTTATGTCTAATCCCAAATATGTCATTAATTTTTTTTATCTTAAAAATAACCTCAAACTTTAAGTCTAATTTCAAATTTATCCCGAACTTTTTTATCTAAGAAAAAACCCAAAATCCACTACCAAATCTATCCTATTTTTTTTTTTGTCAATAAGAAAACCATCAATTTTTACTGTAGTCTTAAATTTTCCCCCATTGGCCTTCTGTCCAAGGTCATAGTTAGTTGCTCCTAATTTTTATGTCCTATGACAGTTTTATTTTGAAGATAATTTTTAATATCGCCTCACTGATGTGTATTTATTATCAACATGGAAATGTCACATTAAGTTAGGAATGACCACAGGATAGATTTGAGAATGGATTAAAAGTTGATGATTTTTTTTTTTTGACAAAACAAAATCTGGGGCATATTTGAGACTAGATCTAAAGCTTATGATTTCTTCTAAGACCCAAAAAAAAAAAAAAAAAAAAAAGTTTAGGACATACTTAGGATTAGACCTAAAGTTTAGGATTTTCTCTAAGACAAAAAAAAAAAGGTTCAAGGTAGAATTGGAATTGAACCTGAAGTCTGGGATTTTTTAGGGAATTGACTCGAAGATGTAATAAATAGGATTAATACAATGATAAACTCTAAAATGATATACCGTGAAAATTTTAAATATCAAAATGGTATACATGTGATTAATTTATTCTTTGTTAGTTTCCATTAAATTTTAGCATCAAATTGTTGAATTAAATGACACATTACAATTAACGGATGTACTAGTTTGAGATTTCATATTTCATTTATTACAAATACACCGGTTTTTTTTATTTTTCACGAATTAATTTAACTGTACCAATTTGTTATTTTTGGTAGTTAAAAAAATAATTTCAAGTAAATTTTTTTTATCAATATTTTTAATGATCAAAAAATAATTTGGAAGGGTACATCAATTTTTGTAAATAGCATTAATCTAATAAACATCTTAGATCACCTTTTTTTTTTACCGAATTTACTTGGCTAGATCTCCTTAAAATAAGTTATGCTTTTGGCTGTAAACCTTCCGTGATTTGCACAGCGAGCTAGGGCATCAAGAAATTTCCATCTCAAATTACGAAGTTCGTCTATTCAAATTCTACAAATTGCGTGCAAACTATTTCGAATCAGATTGACATGTACATATCAAGGGTTTAACTTTAATCGGTTTAGGGAACTATTAATTCATTCTCTGGGTCTTGGAGTAGGACGGGTTTCCATGCCCGTTTCCTTCCATTAGTCCCATTCGCCAGCTAAAATCATCGGGTGAATGCGAACAAGCAACTCCATGTAATTGAGCCTTCGACGCCTTGGTAAGACAATTGGCCACGTCCGCGAGCCATCGTTTTCTCACGGCCGACTCGTAATCAATACCTAATCAACAATTAACACTTAATTTGTTTCGAGATCAAACCTGACTTTTTTTTTTTTTTTTTTTTGGTCTTGGTCGTGAAAATAGATGATATTAATAAGAAAAAGCATTACAGCCAGCTGCTAGTGCGTCGGCATAGATGATGTCCTGGAGAAGGAAAGGGGGAAATACAGCCCAATTGGAATAAGAGGAAGTGAGATCAAACCTGACTTTGCTTGGACTGGAAAACAGCACTCGCGCACCTTCCCTCTAGACGGCGATCTCTCAAGTCGAAGGTGTCCAAATTGCGTGATCAATCGGAAGGCTTCCATGAAAAAAGGTCGCACGAATTAATTGACACAATTCCAATCATCTTGCCTACTTATCAACTTTCAACGACTTAAATTTAACAAAATAATAAATAGTTTAAACATTCGGCGAGAACGGAGCTCGCAATAACAAGAGCATGTTGAAATGATATTTGATCGTGTTGAACGAAGAACGAATGACGAACATGACCCGAAATCAAAGCCGGGTTGTTAGGATTAGTCGGGAGCGAATATTACAACTTTCCTGATACGTATTACCTTGAGCTCCGATGATCGATCGTGCACCAACGGACTCTAAATTAAAGATAAATGATTTTTTTGGGCATTTAATTAACTTAATAATTTAGGGTTAACTTAATTAAATCCGGAATATCAGCAATCAGATCTCGGGCCGAGAAAAGCAATGATGAAATGACAACGAAATGTGCGGTGGTGATGTGCATAAATTATTGTCCACAGTGGTACAATTATTCGCTAACTAATCAATTGCTAATTTTTTTTTTATATTTTTAATATTTTTTGGCTTCGTGTAATGTCACATCACTTATCAAGATGACCAGAATTAGTGGTTCGAGCCAGACAGGTCACCAAAGCAACCGCTTATCTGAGAAGTCCTATTTTGGCTTTTCCTAGTCATTTGCAATCGTAGGTAAAGAGAAAATAATTTATAAAATTACACGGTCCAATCATCACATGGAAGAACTGACCCAAAAAAAAAAAAAAAAATCATCACATGGAAGACAGGTATTGAATAAAAAAGGCTGACAAGGGAGCTCGTTTAAAGAGTTATTTATGGCGAATTTTTAGGTCCGATCTACTTTAAACGAATTGCGTGTATTTTTTGTGTCAATAATACAACAAAGATATTAGTCGGAAGCTAATAGACAATTGATATATCGCAAGCATGATGAAAATTAGATCTAGATAAATATGTTGCAAATTACTTATTCGAGGTTTTTATAATATAAAAAATTAATTTATGTCGTAAATATATTAATATTGGACATTGCAGTTGTGAGGATCGGTGCCACTGTGATCAGATAAGACATGTTGGGCGGCGGAGAAAGATTCCCTTTGAATTATAAGTACGGAAAACTTATGATAAGCATCAATCATGAAGCCAAACTAGAGATTTAGTTCAGAAAAAATGAAAAATGAATAAAAAAAAATAAAACATAAAAGAAAAACCTGCGAAACTTAGGCATCGAAGCAAATGATCTACTGGAACGTGATCCTGCACTGCGGCATCAGCTTAAGATCGTGCGCATGGTCAAGATTCTGATATTTAAACGCCAATAATCCTTATGCTAAGTGACAATAACTGATATTAATCAAAACTAATCTTCCTAGGTATCTGATTTTCTTAATAATGCTGCTATTTGAATAATGGTAACCCATTTTCTCGTGCATTATCTATAAATAATTATGTAATATGAATGTATTTCTTGAGGATTGCTTCTAAAATCGATACGTAAGGTTCTGATTTACAACGGATTTATCTTGTTTAATTTTTTTTTGTAAGAAATGAGTAAATTTTCTGCGCTCTCCTTTTATTTTGCCGCCAATTTAGTACCCTTGCCTCTCTATCGTTATCTCTTATATTCCAATGGTAACTACTTTGTATTAAAAAAAAAAGCTTTCCCACCTCGATAGTAACGTGAATTTTATATCTATTTATGCAAGTTCGTTTGCTAAAATAAAAATACAAGAGTCGCGTTGTACTTAAGACGTGGTAAAGAACAAACGAAGATTGAAAGGTCAAAATATTACTTTAATTATTTTACTGTTCAAAATGATTAAAATTATGTTATCATTGGGATATTATGAAATAGATACGTTAATATGAGGTGGGAATCTGATTTAAACATCCGTTGCTTGATGCATATTCACATCACCTTGTTGAAGTCGGAATCTGATTTTGAGATTTTTCCAAATTTTGACAATTTACGTGATTCAGAAAAATGAATCGATAAGAAGTATTTTTATAATCGATAATAGTTTGTGCCTCATTTTTGCTAATAATGAAAAAAATTTCCACTCGTTCACTTTTCAAACAATACAAATGATCCAAATTAAGATTTTTTTTTTTTTTTGTAAATTTAAGATTTTCATGGACAAATGAAGCTTTAAAATTTCGAATCATCTCTATCCAAATCCAAAAATTGAACGGGGGTCTTATAGAGTTGGTATGCACCCTAGCCCCGAAACCCAAGTCGGCATCCCTAAGCCGGTAGATTAAAGCGTGTTAGGTGATAGACAGGCGATGTGCCAACACCTCATGAAGCATCGCGAGTTTGGGTTGATTTAAGATTAGAGTTCCGAGGTCGGTTCTCGAATGAACCAAGTAGAGTTACGGGTAAAAATATCACAGATGGACCAGTTCTCGAGGTAAAATCAGCTTTAAATCTATATCCATTTTATTTTTAAAAAAGTCGTAGAGAAGAAGAGATTCGATCCGAGATGGTTAAAGAAGCTTTGAAACTCCAAAAATTAAGTTTCATAATGACAAATCGACAAAAGAATCCGCAAACTGGTTCTCGGGTCTGCCTAATTAGTTTCGGTTCAATACCTATTTTTTGAAAAAGAACCCGGAGAGAAACCGCCTCACACCGTAAATGTTTAGGTAAACCCTCGGGAAAGATTTGGCGCGGGGACCCACCTCCCATGGTGCTTCCTTAAGTCGCGCTAATGCGCACGCGATGACTCGACTCTCCCCCCTTCCGCAATTAGAGGGAGAAAGACCCAAACCAACGCACCCATAGCAGATGAGTAAGAACGGACGGTTTTGTTCCCAGGTCTATCCAAGAATTCTTGGTCGATTTCATGCCTCAGCCGCTTTAGTTCTCGATCGATGGAGGCCCATCCCGGAACAGATCACCCCATTGTGGTCGAGAAGACTCTCCGGAAATCCGGTCGCGTCGGCTTGCGGGGGCGTAGAAATTTCCTTCATTAGTCCCTCAGCTTCGCCCGCGGCCGCCCCACTTTCTGCCGCGGTGGGGAAAAAGGGACGTGTCCTCCGCGCGTCTCTTTCTCCCCCAACTACCCTTTGATAGGTCGGCAATACGCCAGGCGACCGACAGGTGGGGGGAAAGTTAGATTCATTTTATCATTTTAAATTCATCGGTTTCATTTATCTTTCTCTCCAATACGTGACTCCCTCTTTTCTTTTTTTTTTTTTTATATCTTGATTTCTGGTAATCCCTAGGTAACATTAAATGCTCGGTACGTGACGTCCGAGAAATTCTCAGGACCGAACGAACGCACTCCTCCGATGGACAATTTACTGATGACGAGCCAAAGCGACCGATCCGCTCACTCGGTCCAACCGATCGATCGATCGGATGTGCCCATGCTAGACACGAATAAATAATATTAGTACGTAACATGCAATGCAATGCAACACGATATATCGACACGTTATTTATTCAAAAAAAAAAAAAAATTTAACACGTTGAGACACATTACATACTAAACGAATATTTATGAATATATATTTCAAATTCACAAAAAATAAATAATAAAAAGAATTTAAAATGAGTTTCACTAAAAATATTAATCGATCATTTATTAATATTATTAGTTATTTTAATTTGATAAATTTAACTCAATTCCAATCATTCCTAAAATTTTGAGAAAAAACAAGCGATTCATATTTCTAAACTCGCATGTCTGAACATATCGAAAGAGGAGAAAAATACAAATTTGGGATGGTGAATTGTGTGTTATGAGAAGTGAGAATCAGAAAAGAAGAGAAAATTAGGTTTTTTTTTTTCCTTTTTATTATTTTTTTATATATTTACATTTTGATCTCTTATATATTGAACTTTTTTAAATCGCACGGGCCATAAAATGAATCGTTGCTAAATTACGTGTTGCTAAGAGTTGTCCTCAAGTCAGAAAGGGCCAACATCATTTGATACACCATGTTAAAATTATAGACTTACACATTGTCGGAAGAGTTAATCAGGTATTAGAGAGTATCAGACACGTGCATGAGTATCAAACACCACACGAAAGCTCTTGAACGGTGTAGCACGATACGATCTCGTGTTCGGGTTGGGTCGGCTGTTGAGTCGAAGATGCGGTTTCCTTCGTACGATGGATTTTAGTCCGTCAGGGTTGCCGTGAGCTGCTCGGGGTTCAATCTAGAATGAGCATCCTCGTCCCTTGCTCCTTGCGGGTGAAATTGAAGAGGTGTCGTTACCGTCGAGTCGATCGAGTTCTTTATGTTTTTTGGATACGTGAATTTATCATTGCTTGATTGGTCGATGATATGCATTTATCCTCCGTCGAGGTTCCATCCCATGATGATTCAGTCGAAACAATATTATTTTTATTTCACTTAAACCGTGTGAGCATCGTGTTAATGCCGTTTGCTTTCCAACCTCCATGTAGATAAATTTTTGACGATACCTGTGGGCAAATGTGTCATGTACACAGAAAAAAGTTTAGGATAAATGCACAACAAGGCACATATTTTTGACCCACTGGTGAGTAGCTGAGTTGGTTCAGTTTTAGGCACTTTATCATAGAGGTCTTAGGTCGGAAATGCAGATTGCTAAACACGTGTTTTAAGTGGAGGGCGTGGTGGTGGAGTCGCTTGTCTTTATAGAGGCCCGATCCTTTGGTGCCGTCCGGGCACGAGAGGCCGTGGTGGAGTCCTCGGTTGCAAAAAAAAAAAATGCACATAATTTTGGATTTTTTTTTGTGATTTTTGCACTCTTAATTTTACCCCGTCGTTTTCCTCCCAAACAAAAACCCACGAATTGTACTGAAGCCGCTCGGATTTCCCCACAGTGATTTAATTTGATTTCCATGGGCCCCGTTAATCGGCAAGTCAAAGCTTGGATTTGGTTCCTCGACCCGAGAAGTCAAATCGGATTTCGAGCGATCGCAAACATCATCATCAATAGATATAAATCTCGACACTTCCATTCGGATAAGATCAATCCCCTCCGATCACTAATCCAAACACAAGACGAATTCCTCGAAAAATTCTCGTGCCCTAAATTTATTTTATTCTTCGGCCACTGGAAAGTGGAAAAATTCAATTCACGAAACCGTCGAGACATCGATACCAATCATGGGGTTCCTCGAATCCTAATTCGAAAGAAATTTCTTCGATGCTTCGTATGCATGCGAACTCAATACGTTGAGATTCGCATAGATCGAGAATGATGTGTATTGGATTCGTGCGTATCAAATCTTCCATCGAGCGGACGTTGGACCACGAAGCCTGCATGAAAACTTCTGACTCGGGTTTTTTGCTCCATCGATAATCGAAACGTGCAGGCGCACGGGGACAATCCGCCCCATGTCCGAAAGCGAGGGGAGAGTTGCCCCGAAATTTCCCGTTGGTACGGGCGTTTAGTACCCGCCAGGTACGAAGCCGACAAGGTTTCGGGAAAATTCAGGAGATGGCGAGATCGCGTTCTCGCGTTTCCATTCCATTCCCCGCCCGGGGTCTGTCTTGAATTCGAAATCGAATGCTACTAAGGTGCCGAAATCTCTCCATTAGATCTCGAACACTATGAGAACACGACGCGAGCGCTGATACCTTGCCAACAGTTGTGGTACGATGGTACGGGTCGGTATTTTGCGATCGACGAAAATCACGGGAGACCGATAACACATGCATTTTGGCTTCGCGTGAGAGTTTTGAATTTTTAAATGTGCCTCGACACGCTTGGTGCGACAAAATCGACAATCTTGGGTGCTCAGGTCATTATTCATGCCCAAGATGCTTTTCATTAAACAGTATCCATCAACAAACATGAAATCCTTGTGTTAGTGCAAGGAAGAGCTACTATATCTAGGAGTGAGTAAAAGGAATTTAGCAATCAATTCTGGGCAGTTTCCAATTCCATAAAATTAGAAATAGTGAATTTCACTTCAGTTATCAATTTCAACAGTGAAATCGTCTACCCAGATCAAATCAATTATTTTTTTTTATTTTTTTATAATTTTATTACTACTTGAGTAATGCATAATGAAGTTCTCAACTACATACTTCTGAATCATTTCTTAACTTAGTGAAGAAGTTTAAAAGATTATATAGAGATTTTTGTTTATATAAGATGGAATGGAAGAAGTAACTGCCGATAAAAATGTCATTATGATTGACACTGGGACTTTGAGGACGAACAAGGTAAAATTTTTTCCACTGGCTTTGTAGGAAAGCATTTTATACTCCGATGCAATTGATCTCAATCAAAATTTTATCCATTCAAAAGATAGATTCCTATTTCCTGAATATATTTTGGACCGTTTGAGAACCGAACACCCCTAATCACGTCAAATTGAGTCATCCCTTCTCGTTCCCTCTACTTTCCCAAACTCATGCGTTTCGGCTTTGATGGTAAGGAATTTCGGAGGGCCACCTGGTCGTTTGACGTAATCTCCTAGTGAAACTACGTCACGCCCGGTCTCTAGTACCTTTTAAGACACTAACTAAAACAACTACACGAGTCTAGAAAGTGAGTTTTTTTCCCTTCTCGACCGTCTCGAAAATTGTAGAAATTACACAATTTTTAAGGAAGTCGTTCACTTCGAATGAAGCGGTTAAGGACAAGATGGTTAATGTTTTTTGATCCCTCGTCAAAATGTCACACCGCAGGAGTAAGACCGCAATTACAGTCAATCTCTCCCGCCCTCTCTCTCTGTTCTCTTCTGCGTTGACGATCGGCCGAGGTAGTTTTTTTTTTGGTCGGCCGAGGTAGTTAAAAGAGCGGGGCATCCTGCGAGATGCCGCGCACGACCAACCGGCAATGCACGCTCCTTGAATGGAAGACGAGCCGACTACGAACCCAAAAAAATAAAAAGATAGAATTTTTGAAAAAAGATTAATTACGTAAAATTGGGAAGAAAAGAAGAAAAGTCTTCTTTTTTCCATTTTCTCGATCCCTTATTTAAATCTCGATTTCGACTTACGGAGAAGATAGGAAATTATTTGTTTTCCGCTCGCTTGCTTACCAGGAGACCGACCTCCTTGAAAAGCTTCCCGTCGGATCAACCCCGATTCTTCCTCATCTACCTTTCCCCCCGCACGAACGCACCTGCGCGCGCGCACGTATACCGTTTCCTCTCCGTCGTCGTCTCCCTTCGTCTGCTCTGGTGCGACGCTGCTTCCGGCATTTTCCCCTTCGACTTCTCGATCTTGGGTAACGCGAAAGATTCCATTTTTACGTGTCTTTTTTTTTTTTTTTTTGGTGCCTTTCTTTCTTTTTCGGGGAGTTCTTCTCTCGCGAGTTCTGGTGCTTTTCCTTACCGGTTCACGTGGACGGCGGCGATTTACGGGCTGCCCTGCCCTTCACGGGGCCGCTGTTGCGCTGGTGGAAGATCCATGGACGATGATGGGGCGGCCATGTGAAATTTTCCGCCTTTTTTTGCTTTCCGCGCGCTTAAATTCGTGTCCGGCGCCGGTTTGATGGTTTATCGTGCTGGGTGGGGACGCTCTGGTTTTGGGTTTTCCGTCGTTTTCGGGTCGGTTGATTATTGGTACTCGGGCTCTGCGTTCCTTTATCGCTTTTTGGGCTCGTCGTTTTGTCTTCCTGCATTGTCGAGGATTCGAGTTCTGCCTTTTCGCGTGACGCGTTTCTGTTTTCGTCCTTGACGGTGCAGATTTGAGGGTCGACCGAAATCGGTGAACACGGCGAGGATTTGGTCCTCGGCTTGAAGGAAGTCTCGAACTTCTCGGAATTCGGACTCGACGGTTCGCATTCGAGAAGGTTCGAGCTGAATCTTTCAACGAGGATTGGAGGCCTAATCAAGCTCGATCGTTTGTCGTGAATTGATTGCTCCTGAGGTTCCGAGGCGGTACCGGTGAATGTGCAGAGGGAAAGTCTCCTCTGTGAAGGGCGGAGAATATGCAGAGATTTCTGGCGATGGTGCCGGAACCGCAGGTCGGGGGGGAGTCGCTTATGGCGACCATCAAAATCGCGGTGCTCCCGATTGCGAAAGTGTTCACCATGTGCTTCTTGGGCTTTCTGATGGCTTCCAAATATGTCAACATCTTGCCCGCGAGTGGGAGGAAATTACTGAACGGGGTAAGCTGAATCGTATGCTTGTTTTCGGTTTCCTCTGTACGAGCAAATATGGAAAGATTTAGTGGAGTAATGGTGGCTGATTCGTCGTCACAAGAACATGGATTTTTCTCCATAGATAGTGACGGTGATTTTTTCTTTATGTGTTTATTGTGTTGTGCAGCTGGTCTTTTCCCTTCTGCTGCCATGTCTGATATTTTCTCAACTTGGACAATCCATCACTTTGGAGAAAATGATCGAGTGGTGAGTGTAATTCGGCCTTCTTTATTGACAGTGCTACTTAAAAGGAAAAAGGAATTGATAGCTAAATGCCGATTTCATCTTCTTGCAGGTGGTTTATTCCAGCTAACGTTGTTCTAGGAACCATATCGGGATCACTTATTGGTTTAGTTGTGGCGTATATTGCCCGGCCGCCTTACCCTTTTTTCAAGTTTACTATCATACAAATTGGAATAGGTAAGTTACTGTTTTTAAGAGAGAGAGAGAGAGTTTCCGGAAGCTTTATCGCTTTTCTTGTTCATTCACCATGGACAGTGGCAAGATTAAGCTAAAGTCTGATTAAAAATACTTGACTAGAGAGAATTCTTATAAGTTTGATTATCATGCCCATTTTCCAATGACAAAATTTGTGGAGTATGGTCTCATACGATGCTATGGTTTCTGGACAGTGTATAGTCTGTTGATTTACATTTTGCAAAAAAAACTGACCTACTTATGTTGCATTGGCATATAAATTAGTTAGTTACCTTTCATGATATAGCTGTTGCTCGCAGGGAACATTGGGAATGTGCCACTTGTCCTGATTGCTGCATTGTGTAGAGATAAATCCAATCCATTTGGAGATTCAGCAACATGTAGTACAGATGGGACGGCCTATATTTCATTTGGGCAGTGGGTAAGTTTCATGCACATTTCTTTTAACCATGAAATTTTGCTGTGAATTTACATGAGTTGCCAACATAACCTGTCAGATTGGTGAACTTCCCTCGTATGGGTCTTGGTCATTTATTTATATTGTGACCTGTAACGTCATTACTTTTGACAAACTAACTCTGGTGGTTAGATTTGATTGCATTGAAGTTGCCACTTCGGCATCAATAATATTTACATAGCAGTACAATTGATTCAGTCGCATAGATGAATTTTGTGCCTGTGGTCTTTAATCTTATTCTGGTGGTGAAAGAACACTGATAACAAATCAGTGTGCACCATTGCAAAGCTAGTCTTTAAGCGATTGAGTGCTCGGCAGACCATTAAAGTGTTCTAAACAAACAGATGATGGTATGGGAA
Source organism: Eucalyptus cloeziana (assembly GCA_014182715.1). NCBI lineage: Eukaryota > Viridiplantae > Streptophyta > Magnoliopsida > Myrtales > Myrtaceae > Eucalyptus > Eucalyptus cloeziana. Next base: position 14,310,989 of record CM024644.1, on the reverse strand, counting down.
TTAAATAGGTGGTAGAAACATCTTAAATAGTCAAGATGTTGACATACAAATAATGTTCACATCCTATTTCAGTGGACTGATTACTATTTGAATATCTGACCTGTTCATAAGACAGGTGGTTTACGACTTTGAGTGGTGAATACAGCTGGAATCGATGTTGAGTACATTTTTTGTCATGGGTAACTCTTTAAATACCAAATAATCCCTGTTGTGCATGTGGTCAGGTTGGAGCAATAATCTTGTACACATATGTTTTCAATATGTTGGCACCCCCTCCAGAAGGAACCTTTCACATTGAGGAAGCAAATCTTCCCATAAGAGACCCTCCAAAAGATGGTGCACAAATCCCTAAAGATGATTCTCCAGAACATGTTCCACTGCTTACACAGGATGATTTGCAGTCAAATTCAAATCCTCAGAAGAATGGAAAGGTAAAAGCTTCTTGTTCTGCAGATGAACTTTTGTCATCATATGCCAAAATATGTGAGCCATGAATGAGCTAAGTCTTTATTTGTTGTTTTGTATGTCCAAATATGCACTTGAAAACACTGTATTAAGTTTGCTTGAAGACCTCTCCTATATTTTTTTTGCCCCTTGTATTCTGATTTGTGAAAAATCAACAACATAAATGGTAATAAAGATTTTCGACCAAATTTTTTTTTTTTAATAAAGATGTTTGGCTACTCTTCCCCTCAAAAGAGGTCAATAATGTTGAGGTGGGGGCCTCAAATTAGGAATTGTGTAGTGGGGTCTAACAAGAAAAAGTCCACAGTGCAATGGACAAGAGACCAAGTATAGAGTAGGAGTAAGACATAATGATATGGGGAAAGTATTCCTGCAGCACATGAAGCAGCATTTTACCGTGACATGAATCAAAATGCATATACCTTTCAGCAGTGGGTGAGGTAGGTCTCAACCCTGTTCAAACCCTTTTCTTCAGAGCATATAAAAAAAAAGAGTAAGCTATTCATCATCTCCAATTAGAATCAAACTGGAAGGAATGGTTTTTGGCACACTTGCTTGTTTTGGCTCGCTGTACTCAGCCATGGAAACTGATGGGTTTGAACAAGAAAAACTATGATGACAGAGTATTTCTAACTAATTTACAATCAAAAGTCACGCAGGATAGGCTTTTCTTGACACATCAATGTCATGATATTGGATACATGTATCCTTGCAGTTGCCTTCTGGTGAGTTTTTGGTGTATAGAAATTGAGTTAGATTTGGATTCGTATTTCCTTAGGTGTGAGAATGTGAAGAAATTGATTACAAGTTAAAAAATTTAAGTTGTGCTAAAATTTCATGAATTTTAAGTCAGCAGCTTGAACTCTAGAGAGCAGCCAGGAAGGGCTTAGTTCCAAGTCGTTCTTCTGCGTTGTTAAGACTTGAGAGTACTAACCTTTTTGTATGTTTCTCATTGCAGATGAAGCAACTCCTTGTTTTCCTATATGAGAAATTGAAGCTCAAGCAGATTCTTCAGCCTCCAATCATTGCTTCTGTAAGTTATATTCTACTTTTGTTCGTCATTTATATCACAATTCCATATTCTTATTGGGAATTGATGGTGTTCACTATCGTGTTGTCTTATCACTCTTGTTTCCGAATCTTCTTAGTATGTTTGATTTAAATAGACATTGAGAAACTACATGGAATTGTACTTTCCGGTTCAAAGGAAGAAAGGAGAGGCCAAAATAAATTTGATCAGAGATCCTGTAATTGTACTTCTGGTGGATCACCCTGATTTTGCAGGGAGATCTGGGTTCATTAAATACTAAGCACCATCACCCTTTTGCCAATGATTTTGTGTCTATAAATCAATCATGACCAAATTTTCTTCCATATTGAGGTTAAAATTGAGTTGGTTTTGGTGTTTTTGTTTTTTGTTTTTTGTTTAAATAACTTTTCCCTTATTTTAGAGTTTAAGTTTGGGCCTTTATTTAACGAGCACAGCTTGAATCTTTGAAAACATAAAAATAACAAGGTTTAAAGTCACCTTTAGTTTTGTCTTAGTTATTCTTACATTTGGTGGGAAGTTTGGTGACTTTTTTGTTTGGTCAACCGATTCAGCAATAGAAGAAAGAAAGAAAGAGGCAAATCATGAAGAAATGTCTGTGTTGGACTGCCATTGCTCTTCAATATGTACTCTTTAGAATCTATAGGCCAATAAAATGGAGAAATGTTGCCTGTTAACGGAAAGTGCTTACCATAACCTTGTTAAGATGGCTGAGATGCTAACTTTTGGGTTTGTTATGGAGAATATCTATAGAATAATCAGACGATGCTCTATGTTTTGTTCTCTCTTACCACACGGTACTGCTTTTTGTTAGCTTATGTGTGTGATTGACATTTCCCATCACATGCAGATCTTGGCCATGGCTCTTGGAGTGATTCCATTTTTCAAGAAATTGATTTTTACATCCGATGGTCCACTTTTCTTCTTCACTGACAGCTGCATTATTCTTGGGTACGTGTCATATATGCTACAGATTCTTTCTAATTTTTCTGATACCTGCTGATCAGAACTTCCCTCTTGTATCTTTTAGATCCGAGTAGCTGTAATGTTATTCTCCAGTTCCTGTTACTGCTTTTATTGGCACAGTGATATCCCATGATTTTGTTGATTGCAGTGATATTTGAGATATGATATGCCAATTATTGCTTTCACCATTTTGGCAAGCATGGCTGCTTTAAAATCTAAAAACTGCACCTGTTCTGGAAGCTGAGACTAGTTTCAGGGAAACTAAAACATATATTTTTGACATTTATGTAGTTATTTATGGGTTATATGTGGTTTGTAGTTTCTCAAAGACTATTATATCTCCTGTGAGCCTAATTGTTTTCTCATAAAGCATGTTTTCTTCTTAACATGCTCAATTTCATGAGTTTATAATTCTCTCACTTTCTATCAGGGAGGCCATGATTCCATGTATCTTGTTGGCATTAGGAGGCAACCTTGTCGATGGTAAGTGAAGTTCCTGGCCACAGTTGCATGCATATTGCCTTGACAACTTTACGTTTGGGTTATGGACCTAAGTGATAAAGGATAGTTGCATTCGCCATTCAGGCATTTGATTACGAGTTCTTTTGAGCTTGCAGGTCCTGGAAGTTCAAAACTTGGTCTACGCACTACGGCTGCAATTATTTTTGGACGTTTGCTTTTGGTGCCTCCAGTAGGTCTTGGTATTGTCACGCTTGCTGATAAACTGGGCTTCCTCCCAGCTGGCGATAAAATGTTTCGATTTGTCTTATTGCTGCAGCACTCAATGCCAACTTCAGTCCTCTCTGGTAAAGACCCAAACTCTTATCTTCCAGGCCTTATTTGTTGTAAAATGAAAGCGAAGTTGATAATTTCCTTGCCATCATCGAAGGCATTTGGTATCTTGGAAATTATGATCTGGCATTTTTCAAAATAAGGTGATAATCTGGCATTACTGATTTCGGATAGTTCAAAATAAGGTGATGATCTGGCATTGGATCTTACTGCTTTCGGATAATTCAGTCCATCACATCGATACGACATTTTCATGACCTGTCCAAACTAAATATCCTCTAAATCTGTAGCTATTTGATCGATACACACCTAGCAAGGACTAGTTTTGAGATTTTAGCATTAGGAATCTGACTTCTCACATACTTTGGAGGTGTGTAAAGAAAACCACTGATCACTTATCTTGTCCACAGGTGCGGTTGCCAACTTACGTGGCTGCGGTAGGGAGGCGGCGGCTATCCTGTTTTGGGTTCACATATTCGCGATCCTCTCTATGGCCGGATGGATCACTCTGTATCTCAATCTACTGTTCTGAATCTGGGGCAACCCCTTGCCTCGGCCAAAAGCCCGTTACTTTTTCGCTTGTTCTGCATCTCCAAATTCAGCTGTCACGCGAGCATATCAACATAGTATCGAGAATTCTTTATATAGAAGAGAAAAGCAAGGAAGGGGTGATGATACGGTCGAGGAAGGCGCGTGCAAGTCGTTCCCGATCTCCGATATATATATCTAATGATCATCATCATGTATTAGTTATCCTTTTCTTGTTTCTCTTCTTTCCATTTACTAATTATTATTATATCAGGAAGTAAAAAGGGCTGTTAAGAGCTCGTGAGTTAAAGAAGTTGGCCTGGTTCCTCGGAAGATATTTCCATTTATTCGTTATAAAAATGTTAGTGCAGCATCACTGAACAACGAGGTGGCTTGGAGTGTTAATATAGCCTCCGTTTCTTTCGTCAAAATGTGATTTGGAAAAAGATTTTTCAGAATGTTAGTTTTCAGAAAAATAAAAATATTTTTCATTGTTAGACTGAAACTAAAATATAAATAAAAGAAATATTTTGCTGTTTGGTATGGACAAATTCATTTAATTTTCTTCGAAAAATCATAAAAAAAAATTGATTTTTTTTCCCTTATTCCTTGGCCTACGAGTGGTTGGCCATAGGCAAGTGTCACGGGTAGATCGATGGGGATCGTGACCGTGCGGTGACTCAGCCACTTTTGGATCGCCTAAGTTAAGCCTTGCTCGGTCGATCACAGAGTCACTCGAAAGTTTTTAGAAATAGTTTTTAGAAATAGGAGCTCCGGAAAGAAATTAGCTTCGTATTGTTGAAATATTTGGATGAATACAAATGAGAGGATGACACCCCTTCTTATACTAGAGGTCTTCAGATCACATCCGTTGTTTGACTTTTTATCTGGCGGACGAGATTGCACCGCCATATCTACCAACTATCGACACTTATGACAAGAGACTTCTAAAATTTGGCGTAATGACCGTATCGCCCGCCCTTGGAAAGTTCAAGAAGAAGTCTTGTTGGGAATCCAAGCGAGCACAGGAGGTCGTCCGCTCATTCGCGGCAAGGTACGGTCCTTTAGCTACCGAAACCTCTTGGCCATGACACAAGCAACAAGCTCACCTTAAGTCATTTGCTTTTATCTGGCCTATGGTAAGCAATTGACCTAGGAAAAAGGAAAAAGAAAAAGAAGAGTAAAAATAAAAAATAATTAAAGTCATTTAATATATATATATATAACAGCAAACCTTTCATTAACCAAGTACTTGAGCTCGAGCATCGAGGATTTGGGCATGAGTGTCAATGGCCAAAGTTTGAGCATGGGGGACCCAAGTAGAGTCTTTATGGACCCAGGCCCAATTATCACGGCATCATCAAGCACAGGTACTAGGGCTTCGAGCTTGACCTAGACGAATCCGAGCACTAGACACTTGTACCTAAATGAAGGGAACTAGTGTTGAGGCTTTCACGCTGAAGTATAAAGTTTTGGGTTCACATGTCAATATCTAGTCATACTTTGAAAAATGTGTTTCGATTTTTTAAAGAAATGAATTTGAGCTTAGATTTTTCATTGATTAGAAAAATATTTTCTATTGATTCATTTTCCTAAATAATCTAAAGGCCGAAAAATGAAAAAATATTTTTCGTGAAATATATGATGCATAATTCCTATTCCTATTCACTTGCTTTAAAGAAGTACTAGTTCGTTTGCAATGAGGGGTTTTTGGAGAGGTCCATTCGAGGGCACTTCAATTCAAGTGCTTTTTGACCCAAAAAAAAAAAATTCTAAGTGCTTGAATTTTTTGCACGTATTTTTATTTTTATTTTCCATTTTTGTCGAATGAGATTCCCAACCAATCCATTTGGTCGTGATAGTGTAATCAAGTTGTAATGTAATCGTTATCATGCTGCATTAAATGATAGTTGTAATAGCTATTATACAGTTTGGTTCAAGTGATGTAACATCGTTCACACCGTTTGGTTTCATGAATAGTAAAAGCCACCATAAATCTTAAACTATGTCCATTATAACATATTTACCCTAAACTTTTCTTTCATGGTACCAAAAATCATAATTTTTTTCCTAAGACACTAATTTTTTGGGGTAAATGTATTACATGAATATAAGTTTGGGATTTTTGGTATTACAAAGCAAAAGTTTAGATTTTTTGTTATCACACAATTATAAGTTTGGGTTTTTTGGTGTCGAAAAAAAGTTTTGGATAAATATGTCACGGTTGGTAAAGTTTGGGATTTTTGATGGTTTTTTCTTTATATATAATGCGGCAAGAATAGTACCATCATTTTATAAAATAGACAAGATCAAGGATGTGAATCGATGAGTTTTGACACTCTACAAGTATCATTAGATATAATTTATAGTATCAAATAAGCTTACTCATTTTCTAAGAATTTATTTATGATCATCATTAAAAAAAAAATCATATGATGTATAATTATATTGAAATTAATATATATGACAGGAATAATTCCTTCAATAACTGATTATGAATATAAACTGATAAATATATAAAACAAATATTATATTTACATACTATAGTTGCTTATTAAATAATAGTTGATAGTTCTTCATATAATATGTGATTACTTTACAATAGATGTGACATTTATTACATTATCAAGGGTATAATGGAAATAATTAAGTATTTGGCTATTTAAATGTTAATTAAAACAGTTTCTAATAAGATAATCATTATATTTTCTATAATATTTTATTGAGTAGTGAAAATTATGGATAGTCATACCTAATAATAAGCAACTTATGTTATTCTAGTTATTACTTTATGAATTTCGACATTAGCAAGACAACATGATTTATTACTCAATTTTCACTTATTTTTTTATACTTCATTTATGATTATGATTACCTATCAATGTGATTATTGGAGGATATTACAATCTGTTATCACTGTGTTTATAATATAAAAAAATTAAATTGTAATTAAAACAATTTCCCTCATGTTTATCGTATCTTCAAATAGGTAAAAGCAAGTGAGAGAAAAGAAACAAGGGTATGCTAGAAATAGCTGCGATAGCTTTAATACAGAAAGGGTCATGTAATTAATCCCCAATGGGCCTGTAATGTAATAGTTATTACCGCAGCCAAAAGTCCGAAAGCATCTTTTCACTTTGACCTTTATAAGATGAACAACCGAGGAGAGTCAGAGAATACATATAATGAATTCATTTTGTAAAAAAATAAACGATTTTAAAAATTATATTCTTAAAAATCATAGCTTATATCAATTATAGAAATGAACAAACATAGAAAAATTTTATCATCTACAAAAATGTCTGAACAAATGTTGTTATTGATTAATTATTTCGAACAACACAATTGATTATTTATTAAATAATTCAATTTTCACGAAATAAACGAAGCGTTAAGTTTCTCCAGACATGCATGGATTTATGGCCCAAGTGATCACATCTTGAAACTTCGGCCAACAGAAAAAGGGTGGCTCATGAATCATATCCATTCGTTGACATAAATGACCAGACCCCGATTTCCCATGGAGAGAAAAAGGTTCAGGCCGAGAACACCTGCTTTTGACCTTCATCGCAACAATCTGGATGCTGAACCCAAAATATAAGACATTATACTTCAATCCGAAACCAGAAAACCACCACAAATTGGTGATCGCTTTGACAGCAACGGCCCACCTTGGAAGTTGCTGCATCACCTAAGACAACATACTTACATCTCCCATAGCCAAGAACATTCTCAGACTTGCGGTGCTAGGCGGCAAGTTAACAATTGATCACGAAACCTCTAATCCATGGAAGAAGGTTCTGATCAGCACACGTTTAGAATCAGCGGAACGAATATTTCACAACACGATGCCCGCTTAAAATAAGATTTGATAACTGAATTAGCTATTGGAGTAGTTACTCCATCACCTGAAAACACATTAAAAGGGGAACCACCATCTCCTGTTTGTGCGATCACTTCTGTTAGATGCAGGAGCTCCAAAACCGGGAACCCGGCGTAAATGCCCCTCGGTGAAGTTGTGATTGTTAGTTGCTCTTCTCCTCTGAGCAAGAGGATTCCCCAACCACAACACGAGAGCCACACCAACAAGGCTAATAATTGGAGCAGCAGCAAGGACTAACCATCTGCCTCTTCCAGCCTCTCCATCAGAACCGTTAACACGAGGATACCCTTCTGAGACGTCTCCCTGCTCCAAAATACTTTGGTTCAGTTCATGCTCTTCGTCTGCTTCAGCCCCATCTGAGGAATTGTCGTCAATTGCTCCTGTCCACCTACTACTATCATCAATCTGCCTGCTCCTACTGATGTTCTGTTTAGCCTCCTCATAGTCTCCATCATCAGTTGGAAGTTCATAGCGACAAAGGGGGCATGAGTTGCGTGTATTCAACCATGGCAAGATACAGGAGGGGTGATAAAGGTGACGGCATGGAAGCTGGTTCGCTTCTGTCCCAACTGTTAAGATGTCCTTGCAGATTGCACAGGCTGTGTCATCATTCTTCAAATTATCCTCATCAATGACAATGAGAGGTAAACTATTTACAAAAGAAACTGCTGTAGGAGGAGCTCCTCGACGCGAATTCTCATTATCTGCAAGATACTCAAGCAATTCTTCAAAGCTTCTTGCATCCAGATAATCTCCCGAATGGCCAACATCTGATGGCAACTGTGATTCATCTAGATTAGCAAGGATGTCACGGAGATCTACTCGCCTACTTCGCCGCATTCTCCCACGTATCATACCCTCTCGGGGAAATACAATCAAGTGACTCCAGTCAGGGGGGCCACTGCCTTCGGCTGGACTTGAATTAACAGAAAATCGTATCTGACCATGGCCCTCTGCCGATTCAGGTATGTCTTCCTCTGCATCTGTTTCTTCCCATTCATCTTCTTCTGAAGAGTCTTCTTCCTGTTCTCCTTCATCTTCTTCTCGGTCAGCCAAGCTCCAGTGGTTGATAGCAGCATGCATTGGATCAATATCACTATCGCTGTCTAGATTACTTGCCTCATCTGGTTGAAAGAATACTTCCGCATCCATGATGCTGTTACGCCCATCAATTGATGCGTCTGAGTCCCATCCATAAGCACTAAAGGAAACTCCATCACTCTCGGCATGAAATGCCCTGAACCGACCAAAACCGACACTTGTGTCGCTCTCCACATAAGTAGAATCCATATTGTCAAAACCATCACTCTCTGCATCAGAAACCGCATGCCTCCATCTTCTAGAGCCAGTTGGAGTAGTGTAGGTGCTTGTCCGCTGCAATAACCTTGCAGAACTTTCACCATCTGAGAAGTTCTCCTCATGCATATAGGCAGTTGACTGGTTTTGCCTGATCAAATTAAGCATTTGTGAGAACTGTCGTGAGAATCGACTCTCTGTAGACTCAGAACTGCTGTACCTAGTTCTTCTTCTGCTAATTCTACTTCCTCTGTGAAATCTACCACGGGATTCTCCAATTGGGTTCTGAATATCTTCAATTAACAAAAATTTACAATCCCCACATATATTAGATGGTTCCTGATTGCCATTCTCAACACTATTGTGACAAAAAGCACATACTGCTGGCTGGATCAAATTCTCTCTAGATAAAACATCAGCCAAATTGCCATTCTCCGTGGACTGGGGCAACTCCCCTGACACTACGTGTAGGTCCGCATCCATTGCAGGAGGACCTAAAGAAAAGCAAAAGACTGAAACTACGATATGAATGAAAAAGCAAATAAAGAAAAAGGAGAAGAAATCAGAATCAGGGACCACATAATGGTCATGCAACAAATGTATTCATGATGTCCGCACAGCTTTAGCTAAAATTTCAAGGCAGTGATGGGACAAGAAGCATGGAGATACCCACAAGATACAAGTTATATGTTCAAGAAATTTGTAATAGTGCATTCAGACCGATTCAAGCAGTGTAGAGCCAATATAGGATTGGGCCACAAGCATTAGGATGCTGAGTCTCAAGGAGAGAAGCACCACTACGGTTGGAAGTAGCAAATTCACGGGAAAAATTAGAAAGTCATTTGCAAGACAAGAACATTACACATGATGATGATAACCACTGCAAGAGGCCTCCAGCTTGAAGGCATTCAAGGTGGAATTGCAAAACCCATCATATAGAAAAGATGAATAAGCTTCCCATTCAGGTTTTCCAAGATACCATGATAAAAAATTTCCCAGGAGATCTGCCATTTGACCCACTCGTCCCGTGTCACGAAAAACCACTAACCTGAAACACTGAGATCAACGATCTCAGTGTTCCAACACCACAGCTAAGCATGTAATTTGGTCTTTTAGCCGTGGATCATGTACTTTAGTATGGATATCATCTGAAATGAAAATAGAGACCAGGTCGTCATATCTTCAACTACCTCATGTAGAGGACCTTTCCCCTATAGCTACACATCTTAGTCAAAGTCAGTTTCCACATACTGATAGATCCACATTCCAGTTAACCTTGCAAAAGAGACTTAGGCAAGTAATAAACATAGAGTACATGAGGTAGTTGCTAAAGGGGTAAGGTCTCTTTTGCACATACTGGTAGATCCACACCCCTGAAGGTTTATAAAGTTCTTTTAAAGGAAAAGGCCAAACCAAACCGGTTCCCTTTATGCCTCTATCCTGTGGAAGGGCTGTGTTACTCATAGCCTTTCTTATACGACCCTTTATTGCTACACAAATTAGATCACTCGGTCCCTCTAACCAAAAGTAATGCTTAACAGCAACCTTGCAGTTAGGATTCAGACACCGAAGAGCCAAGCAGCACGCACATAATTCAAATTGCAGAATAACAAGATACCGATCCATTCGCCATCATTTCCCTCGTATGCATTCACCGGACGCTTAACATAGAAATTCAAACTAGCGACTTGCCCCCACTTGCTGAAGCAAACCCATGATTCTCCCACACTAATAGCAATCATCAATCAAACAATCAAGCAAGACAGGTCCTCTGAACATCCTCCGGGCCGAATCAAGAACCGCAGAATTCTCTTCTCGCCCCTCATCCACACCAAAAATCTACCAGAACCCAACAGCCAAAAGGGCACAACCGGCTCCGTACCGCGGGCGAATAACTCAGATGCCAGAAAAAGAGTAAATTCTAACCAACCCAACAAAGTAAAGACGAAATCGCTCGAACCGGAGCTCGTAAAAATTTACCAGGAGAAGGAAACACGGCACTCAGTACCCACCAGCACAGATCAACAGCGACGGCGGCGGCAGTGTCGGATCAACCCCTCTCTCCCCGAAAGGCAGCGGGATCGACGATTTGCCCAAGTGGGTTCGGTCAATACCAGAGTCAATGCGAATTTCAAGAACACCCACCCACCCACCCAACCAAGTAACGAGCGGGTAAGAATTTAGGGTTGACGGGGCAAATGGACTTCGCCCGTCACTTCAAAATGAGCAGTCGCACCCCAACATGGCGATCTCGAGCCAAGGGAGTGAGCCAAGATACGATTTTTTTTCACCGTAGAGGGGAGAGAGAGGGATCAAAAGCGAAAAAGATGAGATCTTTTTCTCCTCCAAGAAGAGAAAAAAAGAGAACAAAGACAGGTGACCGAGTCAAGAACAATAATTTAAGGTACGAGGGGAAAGAACGTGTGTGTGGGGGGGGGGGAGGGGGAGATACACATGTAATGCATCCAGAGACGGAAAGACTAGGCGCATGAAAAGGGGCAGGACGATCGCCTTCATTGTCATCACCTAACCTCCTCTATTTTGGCCTAACCTCCCCTTCCCCCGTCCTGTAAAAAGAGGAAACCCAAAGAAATTGGGACACTTACATGGTAAAAATTAGCCGGGTTTAATGAAATGTTCAAATTGGTCCATACCACAAAAAGCAAATGACACGAATGGTCCATCGACTCTGACCTAATATGTAATGTGAATCTAAATTTTCAATTTATTCAATGTGATCTCTGAATTTTCGATTTATTATATGTGATCTCTGACCCTTTTATACATATTCAATATAATCCATGGATTATATAAAAATATCCAATATTATCCTTGAATTGGAATTAATAAAAGAATAATATTGAATATTTTCACATAACGAGGACTAACTTGAACATATACCAAAAATTTAAAAATCATATTGAACAAATTAAAAGTTTATGGACAATACTGCAGATCGAACTAAAATTCAAAGATCACATTACATATTAAGTTAAAGTTTAGAAAGTATTTATATAATTATCTCTAAATAAATTTGTTACGATTAAGCAAGCCAAGCTTTCTTTTGTGAGAACATTAACCAAGTCTAACGATTTACTTTTCGAGCATCTTGGACCTAGGGCAGGCCGAGTGAACTGTTCACTCATCGATCACCTCTATAAACTAAGATAATGGTAGGAACGATTATGTTCCTCTGTTCTTTGGTTTTTTTGTTTTTTTGCTTTCGAAACAAAATATAAAATAAAATAGAAATTTGTTTGGTAACTTCAATTAACTTTTATATTCTCCGTGATATAAAAGTAGTCGGGGGATAGATTTGGAAGAGAAATAAGAAGTAGAAAAAAGTAAAAAAGTAATTTCTTGTTCCCGAAACAATTTCTAGAAATAAATCATTTTTTTATTTTTCCTTCTACCTTGCCGCTCCTCTGGGGCTGCCATCCACCGATCGGTTGCTATTGACAGTCAACTGCCACCATTGCCGCCCGCTGCTCTCCTCCGCCCATCACCCACTGACCATTGTTGTCGCTTGATGGTGGTCGGTGGGTGGCGATGGCGATCAAAAGCGATCATATTCTTTTTCTGAATCGTACAAAATGAATTCCTATTATTTTTCTATTTCAAAAATAAAAAATTTATATAGTTACTAAACGCGTTGTTTTATTTAGAAATTATTCTTAGGAGAAGAAATAAAAAAGAACTACTTCTAAAAAGAAATTATTCTCCGAATCAGAAATTTTACCATCCGCACCCTAAAAATCCTAAAACATGCATCGGAGCAAGCCATAAAACATTTCGACCATGCAAAAGGTGTGTCGGCACAATTCGAAACTCGGCATGGGCAAACAAAAGAAAAGGGTGCATTTTTTCTCGAGCGATGAAGAAGTTGAATGACTTTTTAATATTTAATTTTCCCTTCTACTATATATTTTTGTAATATTTCGACACTGACGTGGTGCACAATACTCGTACGTTAAAGGCGAGGTACAATGATACTCGCCGTGTTTAGGTGAGAAATGAGAGAATAGCCTCATAAGCACGAAAAATCCTAAACGCTTAATCACTTTTGTCCTTGTAGTAAACTCCATATTAATAAAAGGGGTGTCATGTGGCATTCATCAAATTCGACGATAAAAATATATTTTAGTGCTTTCATTAAATATAAATAATAATTTCTCATTATTAAAAGTTCCGGTCGGGTAGGTTAAGGTCTGAAGATTCCCTCTCTCCCTCCCTCATCCCCGCGAGCATTTGTCATACATCGGCTGAGGTCAATTTCTTGTGACAAACGCCAAGGATAAAGGGTCCCCTCCTTTTTTTTATGTTATCTTTTTCAATGCTTCTAATTTTTATTCGAATTCTCTATACTTTTATATTTTAAAAATCAACTCTATTGACGTGTGACACCTACTTAATGTTACATCGGCACCAAGTTTCATAAAATAGACAACAACAAAAAATTCAACGTAGAGAATCATTTGACTTCCAGTCAACTAAGGCCAGCGGACTTTAAAGAAAAACACTGGTTCGCACAATTTCCGCGAGTTTTCATTGCACGACCCTAAAGTCTCAAAAACTTTAGGATATTTCCAGCCCAAGTTCTACGACTTTGCTGCATATATTCCGACATTATATTGCTCCTTAGACTTTTCAAAGGGTTTCATTTCCCTTCCATTAAATTTCAGTTTCCATTCGTTTTCCAGGAATGTGTCACTCGCAAGCCGGGGGATCGAATGTCATCCGAATTCGGACTAACTCGAAATCTCGAAGTGGTCTGAGATGCGAAAACTTCAAGGGGGTTATTTGATGCGAATCAAACTTGGGAGAGCATACTGCACCAAGTTTGAAAGACACAGTGAATGAGAATGATGGGAAATCAAGAGTAAGTGAGAAGATAAGAGGTGAATGGACATGTGAATAGGCTAGTGCAGCTCTTTACTACAGAATGCCTGAAGTCTCCATCCATCACTAAATACGTGAGGAAGATCCGAGAATCAATTCACATAATATCGAGATAAACAATAGCAAATCATGATATTGCATCGCAAAAACTCTCTCCTCGCCTAGAACTCAGACGTGAGTATTATTTACTTCAGATTTCGAATCAAGTCAAGCAGCCTATAAGATGAAAGCATATACCTTAGCAGCCGGCACTAAGCATACGCGTCAGTTCAAATGGAAGAAGGCTTTCATTGATGAAAAATGGGTACAATTACATATGTTGATTGTTTTCTATGAAACATACTTTCTTCTATACCGGAGGTTAGGTACACTCGGCACAACATATGAACATATAGCCAGTTTACAATCCAGGGCTACTTCGATCAATCCGATTTTCTCAGAGGAACACAAATATGGGACACAGCAAGATATTGGAGGATCTGCCTCTGCGGTTGAAAAGGCCAATAAGATTGTACCTGGGATTCGACTTCTTCATGAAACTCCAAGGCTTTTAACAATATAAGATCCTAAAATATCTGGAAGAACAGACTCGTCGATCCATCGCCAAATGATCTCAGATCTGCAGGTTTCACCAAAGCCCTGCACAGTGGGCATGTCCTTTCCCTTTCAAACCTGTTTGTACAGAAACATCGATAATGACACCTTAATCCGACAGTAAGTAGAAGAATATGATGGCAAAATACAGCACAAAGAAAAGAATTGCAACACATGATTGAAAGTGAACATGCATCCGCTCGAAGATGAGTGGAGCCATATTTGGCCTCATTTCCCTAGAGAACACAGTGTATCAACAAGTTATCTTTAACCATACTAAAAACTTCAATTTGCCCAGGCTCCAGCTTATCACGAGCAGCTTATACAGACAGTCTAACCAAAATAAATTTATCAGTTTCGGTAAGGTTGCAACAAAACTTTTGAATGGTATTCATTCTTAAGAAAGAACTTCAGTACTCATCTTTCATTTTGTTCGACACCCAACTTTCTCTTTCTTCCCATATTGCATTGAGTGTTGTCAGAGATATTATTATCAGGGGAATAAAGAGTATTTACAGCACAAACTGATGTGAGTCTATATCAGGCCTCATTTCTGAATAGTCCAGGTTCTCAGAGATTCTTTTTTAACAGACAAGAAGTTGTACAATCAATTAAAACGAAAGATGTGCAAATGATAAGAATCTGTAAGCTGACATGTGCAGTTATAAGTGGCAAAAGCTACATTCTCAGGGATGCAATATAGAAGAACTTCATCAGTCGAGAAAGTGTTGTTCTGACCATTCAGAGACACAATCTTCACAAAAGATGTGCTTGCAGCGAAGTAAGATGGGAGCATGCATCTTTTCCTGACAAATTGCACACAAATCTCCAGCCGCATTCACCTGCATAACATAAAGTAACTCTTTCAATGCATGGGAAACTCTCAAACTGGAAGAAAGGACAGAACAGAACTGCATGACCAATAGCTCAAAAGACGAGTACAAACATTGCACGCAACCAGGTATGTATGCTAGGCATCAATGCATGCTATTATTCTAGCTGCTGAGGTTTGATCATGTATATAACTGCCAGTAACGCCGTGTATAAAAAATCCTAGCATTGCTCTTGTAAGGAACAGCAGCATGGACATAAGACATGCAACATTCAGTTCAAAATATATAGCTGAGAAGAATAACAGATGTAAGTCCAATAACCTGCTCGGAAGTTGCATAAGCCCCGTAGTGGATGTCCTTACGAGACAATGCCTTTAATGCAGTAAAAAAGGACTGTACCTGAGAACAATATCACAACAAAAGTATGAGGCCATCAGGACATAAGCTTAAAATCAGCTTCCACAAAAAGGAGATGCAAGTTTCCTTGATTTCTACCTTCTCGACAACAGATGTGAGCTTGAAAGTCAGATACAATCCCGTCATCAGAGAAGAGAAAAGGCTTCCGTACTCTTTATTCAAGAAAAACCGGTACCAAACAGGTGTTGGCAATAACGCACGGTACAGCAAAAGCAGATACTCTACCAGAGTTAGCATTTGACCCTACAAAACACATGATAATGGGTGAGAAAGCAATACTGAAACCTAATAAATGTCTCTGTGCACATCTAGTACAAACCATCCACCTTTCCTGGAAAAATTAAGCAATGAGACAGCACCAGTAGATTGAAACAATGACAAGGGAACACATTAAACTCCATATACACCTGGAGCTTTTACTCTCATGGAAAGGTGAAAGGGTGCAGGGAAGATGAAGAAGGCAAGAGTTGAGGGGTAAAAGAACCTACATATTCTACTCTTCTAACAAGGCATTTCAAGAATCACAAGTTCAAATGGACAAGTGTAACAGTTCTCTAATTGACCTCACCTGCTTGCGATAATTCCGCCCTCGACTGTTTTTGAAATATATTAGCAGGAGACACTTGATCACCATAGCTGCTTGCCGGACCAAAGTATCTAAAAGAACCACATTCAGAAAATTCAGAAAACAGTCGAGGAATAATTACGGAATCTCATCAAGTAAGTAAGTGAGAAATAATGAAGAAGGCATCTTGAAGAAACAAGATTCAGAAAATTAGAAGAGGACTGAAACGAAACTTTGTCCCCAAACTATAAAGGATATAATGATACAGAAGGAAAAAAGTACAAAAAGGCAAGTCATATGACTTGGATCACAATGATTGCTAGACGAACATGCACTCTGTACATCACGTGCCTATGTTAAACTGACCAGCATTGGCAAAGATATATAACTTTCCATCTGTTCAAAATAAGCTTTGAAAAGAGAATGCAACATAGCACCTATCAGGAAAGGCCACTCTTGTTTTGGCTCCAGAATCCCCTGGCTAACACACGCTTCTATCACGCATTTCTTCAGTTGTGATTAATGCCTAAAAATAATAATGCTCCACTCCAAACGTTAAATCTTAAGATCTGCCAGTCGAAGATCAATATGACTGACATGCTACATCAAATATTAAAGGATAATCAAGTCATAGCTATAGCTTCCTACAAGGATCATGAAGATCTTCAATAATCCCACCTCTCCCTATTAAACCCATCCTTTCAAAAGTCTCTCCTGTTCCACATCTGAATCTCCCTTGCTAAACCTTCTCCTAGCTTTCTATTGAGCAACATCCATCTCCTCTCGATTATATATCCATAGAGACCCACTATAATCAATTGAGTATAGGAGGCATGCCCAAGGGGCAGTGGCAACAGTGCAATAAGCTTTGTTCAATTGAAGGCCGCACAGAGATCACGAAGGCAGACAGAAGACCAACCCACTGATCCCAAGAAGTGAACCTTTTCCAATCACTTAGTTAACCTTCTTCCACTGTCTTTTGCTATCCTTATCCACTCTTGTTTCCTCCAACTTTATTGAAACGTGACAAATGATATGGTTGCAAAATAAAACTCTTCAGTCTGATGAATGCATTATGTCAAGCAATCTCTGCATAGTAGTACGACAGAGTGGAGGAAGAGAAACAATCCCTCCATTTTAGCAGTTGCCAAATTCAGCTCAAGACTGTCCAAATCCTCCCTTAATCTCGGCATGAAACACCAATCGAGGGAGAATTGCTTCACTCAAAATGGGCTACTTAGTTGGCTACAAGAAAGCTCAGACTCTTGTCTACATTCTCTCGAAACTTATTTCTGGCAACACATGACATAATAATAACTATAAGGTAAGTACTGATGTGCAGGATATGCCGAGTTACTGATGTCTCTGTTCACCAATGGTATTATACTTCAAAGACTTCATACAGATGAAGCCTGCAGTTGTCTGCTAACTGGTCATAGCTTTTGCTTGGTGCGCCCCCCCCCAATGCAGTAGAATGTCTATTTATTTGTCACAATGATACAGACAAAACCCTTCTTTGCACTGATTTGCAGTAGCCAAAGATAGGCTCCCACTCATCTAATACAGCATTCAGAGGCCTTATATCTTTTATATCAGAGGTTGCGAGGGGAGATCTAGTCATAAAGGGAAAGTTTTCCATGGTTCCTTTTGGCTGTTCATGAAAGATTGTTGATAATAAGCCTATAAAAAGATATCATAGCGTAATTCAGCACGGACAATTCCTGAATGTTACATTCTAATCGATCCATCACTTAAATATGAATTTCCCAATTCTCTTGCTCTTTTTAAATGCCATGTGAATTAGGAATAGAAGGGTTTTTTCTTTTCCGAATGGTAACATAGGTTTAGTACTCAAGCGCAGCACCAAAAACTGAAAAAAGATTGTTAGAGCAAGGGAAAGAAGAAAGTTACATTGGAAACAATACATCTATTATCATGGAGAAAAAGACATACCATTGACTACAATGACGAACATCGCGTGCCAAAAAGGGGGTATTCCCTTGGGAGGAAACATGATCAATGGGTACAAGAGATCATCCTTTCGGTACCACCAGTATACCCCAACAATATGAAGTGTGAATAAAAGTGAAATGCCGATAAGAGAAGAAATTTTCCTCTCCCCCTGCAACCACAACCAATCGCCCCTCTTAACCAAACAATCAAACAACTCTGAATAGTACGGACTGCCTACAAAATTAGGAAGTACCATATCTGTGAAAAATAAGCACCTTTAGAGCTGTTTGCTTCCGTAAGATATCATTTGACTTGAACAAGAAAGCGGCAATCCAAATGGTAACAAAGAAACCTGCAATTCCTTGCCAAAAAGAATTGTGAATCACTCAACATGAACTCCACTCTCATACACAAATTCCCTCCAGTTAAAAGGAAGATAATATGACATTTACTTCTACAGATCTACAAACGGAAAGCTATAGTGCTTTCAAATAACTAGGCTGTACTACAAATTAGTACTTCCACAAGAAAATTCAATCACCATTTGCAATCTAAGGAGCCAAATCACATTGTTGCCCTGGGTGACCAAATATGGCAACCACTGTTGACCTCACAATGATTTGTTGTTACCATATCCAAAAAATGTTTCTTTTCATTTTGGCCAAGCCAGAAATGATCAGGACTTTAACTCCTCCACAAAATTTCCCAAAAACTAAAAAATATCCATGCTGCATACATATCCACACTAGACCAGGAGAAACGGCCTAAAATAAAGCACGTATTAACTTCTTAAATATAAAGTGAAAAGGTTAATAGTTTATGATAATTCCATAACAATTTCGCAAGTTTTCGTGCCAATTGATTTTAACATTCAGTAGAAACAAAATTTGATTTTAACAAGAGTATGCTTGAGAGAGGGCTACTCAACAAAAAAAGTTCGTGAAGCAGCTAATATACATAAACAGTCACAAAGAGCAGCTTCAACTATAACAACCAAACCTTGAATTATTAGTCACCCAAACTCAAACCTTCACATTTCTTCCTATAACGATTCATAATAACTTACAAATGATCTCTGGATCATCACTTCATTCATAGTGATCATCAATGTCAAATTGCAGCAGTCATCCATTTGAAGAATAATTTCAAAAGATTTTATATGGCTATTTCATGTTCATAACCTATACTAGCATTTCCTTTTAACGCAGCTTCAAACTGCACTTTCAGCTTCTCTCTCATGCATTCTTGACATAACCAAATCAAAACAGGCACCGAAAGTTTTGAGAATTGTGTGATCAACCATAACATGCGATATCACAATGAGGTATAAGGACATCAGGGAAAAAATCCAAAAGAAAGTTAAAGCAGACAATCATCACTATGCATTTGGCCATTTGGAAGCTATCACTCTCTCATGAGCATTCATCTCTAGCCAAACTATCAATCTCTTAATGGTGCAGACCACTAAATGCCAGGAAGATACCTTGCAAATGCTGCCGGATGAAGACCACC
The DNA here is from genome assembly GCA_014182715.1 of Eucalyptus cloeziana. Lineage (NCBI taxonomy): Eukaryota > Viridiplantae > Streptophyta > Magnoliopsida > Myrtales > Myrtaceae > Eucalyptus > Eucalyptus cloeziana. Next base: position 14,291,238 of record CM024644.1, on the reverse strand, counting down.
AGCAAGAGCAGTGAGAATGGCAGAATCTGCTCAATCCACCTCGCGGCCTGCTGAATATCATACCTCTGGTACGAAGACTCCCTGCCATTAGTTTCCCCGCCTTCTGAATCACTGCCTCCATTCCCCGGCTGCAAAGCCCCCTCACCCGCTCCACTCCTAGCATCTCCCTGACCATCGGGTGCCGCAATTGCAGCCGGCGATCGTGTCGATGCCTCATTAGTTCCGCCAGCTTCTCTCACCTGCTGACCCACCACCAATCCAGCCCTCTCCCTATGATGCTCCTGTTCTCCTGCCCCAATTATCCGAATCGAAACCTCCCCATCATTGCTCGTCACCGTAGAATCCTCTGCCCGACCGTGAAGACCTCCAGAGACCCCTCCATGGAACAAAGGCTCAGTCTCTAGATGGTTTGGCCTCGTTCTCAACAGACCCGAGTACTCCAGTAAAGTCGATATCGGCGCCTGTATGAGGTTCGAAGCCGATAATAGACTGTATCTTCTCGAATTACTACTGCTACTGCTACCACTACTCCCGGTCACGGCCGATCCTCTGTACGGGTCCGAATTGCCGCCGGACGCCTCCATTTGCCTAGACGCCGAAAACCTAGAAGTACCCATAAACACAACCACGCGCCCACGATCAACTATCCTCGAAATTCAGAAACTTGACCCACACCCACTTCAGAAAACCAATCAAGCAGACGCGAAGAACAGCAACGCCGCTTCCGACGGGTCCAACAAGCAAGAAAAAGGGAAAAAAATGGGGTCGGCCGAACGCACCTTCGAGAGCGAAACTCCGTGGATAATCGGGGGAGGAATTCAAAGCGCGAGCTCGAGGCGAGGGACCATAACCCTAAGACCCAACGATTGCAATCGCGAAGAACGGAGATGGAGGAGGAAGAAGAGAGAGATACAGAGAGAGAGAGAGAGAGAGAGGGGAGGAAAGGGTAGCGAAAAAGTCAGCGACCCAGATATGATAAAAGCAGCTCGGATTTGACCGGACGGAGAAGGAACAGCACCAGGATCAGCGATCTTCTACGCGGCCGCCGATACTTTTTTTTCCTTCTCTTGAAAAACCCACCAAAAAAACAAGGCAAAGAAAAGAGAAAAGAAGAAAAACAAGATAGCGTGGGCGAAGGGCAGGCGTAGGGCGATCAAGAATAGACCCAACCCATGAAGAAGATCGATTAGAAAAATCCGCAAGAAGAGGGACAGGTCCCCTCTCCCTCTGCTCTGACCGACCCACTATTTCTTCTTCTCCCTTTTCTTTTCACCTCTCTGTTCTCGCCGAAGAGAGAGAGAGAGAGAGAGAGAGAGAAGATGAAGAAGCAGGAGGAGGAGGAGGGAGGAAGAAGAAAAGGACAAAGGGGAAACAGTCAAAAAAAGAGAGGAATGGGGTCGTCCGGCCTAGCTGGGATCTCGTCAATTCCTCTTTCCGCGTCGCATTCATATACAACTTGCCTCCTCCCTCCCTTCCTTCCTTCTTCCTTTTTTATTTTTTTGGGGTTGCTTTTCTGTACTCTGTGAACTCATCTTATCGTTCGACTGGTCCGTTCCATATATTAATTTTCCATGATGAAATGGATTTAACTCGGTCTCCCGAAACGATGGATGGACTGAGAAAGATCGAGCGGTCCTCTAAGCATAGGGTGACATGAATTCCGTCACAACGTACCGGTAAGTTAATGTCGGCTTCTCCTAATCCTCCTTGAAAAGATGTATTCGCGATGTTGGCTAATGAGCCTGTGGGCTCGATTCGGTTGGATTTGGTGCGTGACGGGCCGCTTGATTGGATAATTTGCAAAGTTAGAAGGATTTGATTAGCAAAAAAAATAAAGGTGTAAGGACTTAATAAGAAAAACACCCGTGAAGGGAGAAGTCGGGGAGGGGGTGGGTTTAGGGAGTTTGCCGAATTGAAAGTGCGAAAATGAGTCAATTATGTATTGTCGTTCGACCCACAAAAAAAAAAAGAAAATGTATTGTCGATCGTGGGCCGAAGAAGATAGTGGTGTCATAAAGCCCACCCCTATGTGGCCGGCCCATTCATGGGGCCTTCTCTTCGCCAAGGCTCACCTCCACCGAGAGAGTGACAATATCAGCGACTTTGAGAAGCCCGACCGGCCCGGCCCAAGTTGACGAACCCAATTCCGACTCCTGTCCGGCCTCTTCTCCGGCACCCACACCTACTTAGTGCAGCAGAGTTTTACGGTCTTCTGATTAAATATTCCCGGCCCACGTAATCCGCTCTTTACACACCTCTCACGGTGAGCATATAGAATTGTCAGGACCGGACCAAACCGATTGATTTTGGGCGGTTTTAAAGGGTGCTTGTCCAATTCCCAATTTTAAGGTGGGGACTAGACTGCCCGAGCAAGGCCAATTTATATATATATATATATATATATATATATTTTTATTATATATATATATATCTCTTTGTTATTTCTTGAAGAAGTAATGTGTAAACCTAAACTCTAATCTCCTCTCACGCCTCACTTCTTCCATAAGACGAAGCCAATCTTTATTTCTTCCATATTGTTATTTTGATTCATCCAATTTGCTCCATTCTTTATTTTATTATCTTTCTTTTTACTACAAAAATTCACCAATTTTATCTCCTTCGCTTACTTGTGCCTTCCTTAAATTTGTGAGTCCATCATTTATGGAAAAAAAAAATCCACCAAATCCTCCTCCTTTTTTCTAGTATGCCCCTACAATCACAACCCATCATTGGCAATTCAATCAACGTAAAACTTTTGACCAAGACATGTCAATCCATCGGTTCCATTGGATTGTCGAGAATTGGGATTCGGTCCAGTCGGATCCTAGGACCAGATGGTTTGATTTTTTATTCCAAAAATTTCGAATTTTCTAGGTCAATGCACGCCTCTTTTCGACGGGTCCGACGGGTTTCGTGATATCCATGATCGGGAGCTCTTCGAGTCTTCTTGATCGGGCTAATCTCGCATCGAATCAAGTGAATGTCAATGTTGACAACGCACCCGTGCATCACGGTCGTGATTTCCCGACCCCGTCGGTAATCATTGCGCTTGTGATTAGGGAAATGGCGGCCGTACAACATGATTGATTCGCGGAACCTACCGAGAATGCATCACAAATGAATTGAAAGGCAGGACATAAGGTTAGTTAAAAAGGCTTGAAAAAGCAAATGGGGCGTGGCATGTGTGGAAAGGGCCTCTTTTTTTCTCACGGACTTTTGTTCCGTCTTCGTCCTCGAGTGGAAATCAGTTATCGGCTCTCATCAATCATTGAGCATCGACCCAGGAGAGAATAATTATCAGCAGAAATACGAGACAACGACTATGGTATTGATGGAACGGTGTAATGTTCGAATTACACCAAATCTCCCCCATCTCGAGTGGGGCGATGCTCTTACCCGATACACGGGGACGGGATGGTTCTGCGCGTGTTCGCACAGGGGATTAACCGGGTCGGAAAGATGAGATCTTCGACGCGATGTCTTTGTCCCATTTAAGTCCGATTTATCACGAGCGAAGTGCTGTGAATCTTCTTGATGACGAATTGGGGGGGAGTTAGCAAGAGAGATTATCCCCGACCGCTTGGGGTCTGCATGAGAATATTTTGTTCCAGAATTTTTGTTATTTTGTTTAACAAAAAAAACGTAAAAACCCGTTTGAACGTTGTTAAGTTGATTTTATTATTCTAATGGAATAGAAAAGTTAGCCAGGGAATAGAAACGAGAAACAAAAAAAAAAAAAAATTGCTTTTTGTCCCGAAAACAATTTCTAGAAATAAGCAAATTTTCTTTTTTATTTTTGTTTTATTTCTCTCTTGATGTGGCCATCTCCAACCGTTCGGAGCCACCGCCGACCGCCGCACGCCACCGTCGTCGACCGCCAGTCGTTGTCGGTCGCGCCGCCGCCGCCGCCGATTCTTAAGCCGACCGCCGCCCACCACCGCCGACCATGAGCAAGAATAAAAAATAATAAATAATAAATAAACAAATAAATACAAAAAAAAACAAATAAATACAAAAAAAACAAATAAATACAAATAAATACAAAAAAGAATAAAAAACAAATAAATACAAAAAGAATAAAAAAAACAAATACAAAAAGAATCGTTGCGTTACCAAACGCATTTCTATTCTTTTTCTATTTCAATAGTAGAAATTTTGTGCGGTTATCAAACGGGTTTTTTCTTTAAACCTGTTCATGGAATAGAAATAGAAAAGAACTATTTATGGAAAAAACTCTTCCCCAGCCAAAAATTTTACCATGCATACCCTTGATGTTTGGTGCATCTATTACCAAACGTACATTATGTATATGAAATTTCACGTGGAATTTCTACCTCTCCCCTTGAGGCCGCTGCGTTTGTCCATTGAAACGCTTATTTTCTTTCGAAATGATAGCACATCTTGGCACAGTGACGGATTCGCCCGTGAGAGACTCTTCTTTGTACCATTTACGGTTAAGAACACTCCAAAGTTCCAAATTTTAGACATTCATCTATGCGAGACTGGCATAGTAATCCACTCCACACGCTTGAAATCATTTATTTATTTTCTTAAAAAGGAAACAAGAGAGGCTAATTTAAAGATATTCGAGATGAGGTATACAATCTCCGAATCGTAGCTAAATTAAAATAAGTGAAGGGGACAACACTCGAAAGGCTAGATTGCAATATAAACCAGCATAATTATTCACTACACTCACTTAAAATCATTCATCTTTTTTTTTTTCTTTTCTGCGAAAAAAGAAATGAAAGGGAAAAATTTAAAGATATTAGAGATGAGGTATAACAATCTCCGGGTCGTGGCTAATTCAAAAGAAGTTAAGGGGACAACACTCGAAAGGCTAAGATTGCGATATAGACAAGCATAATAATCCCCTACACACACTTAAAGTCATTTATCTTTTTTCCATGAAAAGGGATCACGGGAGAGACGAATTTAAAGAAATTCGAGATGGGGTATAACAATCTCCGGGTTGTGAAGTGAAGGGGACAACACTCGGAAAGGCTAGATTGCTATATAGACCGGCATAGTAATCCACTCCGCACACTTAAAATCATTAACCTTTTTCCAGCGAAAAGGGATCACGAGAGAGATTAATTTAAAGATATTCGAGATAGGGTATAACAATCGCCTGGTCATGGCTAATTTAAAATAAGTGAAGGGGACATCACTCGAAAAGGCTAGATTACAATATAGAGCATGAGTCGGGTGCGGGCCTGGTGGGTCCGAATTCGAAAATTAACGAGAGAGAGGGCAAAGCGGCCTCTCTTTTCTCCATTTTCCCACCCGGACACGATTGGGCAATTCCATCCTTGTTAGGTAAGCAAGACGAGATCGGCGCATCACTCGCGAGCCCACAGACACGCAGACTCCCACTATTCGCTTGGGTGCCCATCTATCTTCTCCTTTCCCAACAACCACAATCTTCACAAAGTAAAAGGTGGTCCCATAATCCCATTTTCCCACTTCAGTCATGCTCTCTCCATCACTTCTTCTTCTTTTTTTTCTTTCCTTTCAAAGAAAAAAAAAATGTGGCATTTGAACTCGCCCGCCCGCCCATCCACCCGACCGATTTCCATGAAAGCGTGCAGACATGGCATCGAACAAGGCTTTAGCATAGCTTGAAGGCCGTGGCCCTTGAGACTGCTTTGAGTTAGCACCATGAGCCATTTCATGATGATGTGGAGAATTGAACTTGTATGATGAATACGACAACTAGGTTGAAAATTTAATCGCGGAGTCTGTCACATCTCTTAATAAAAGATTTATGGGCCAGCATAGTATACCTATTCTCATCTAATTCTCATCCCCTGAATGTCTAAGCAATGTCGACAAAGGACTCAGACACTCGCGCCGATCTTGCCTTATAGACTGGAGCAAAATACAACCCTCCCGTTTAGACATCGCTCGGGAAATCAAACGCATGGACTTGGTCGTGGGGGTGACTGTGAATAGGTGCTTCTCAGACATCCCTCTAATGTTAAAGTATATTTAATTTGCAATGTGGTATAAAGTTAACATAAGAACATGTTGAAAACTGTTGCAATTTAAAAAACACACAAAAAAACCAGCTTAGAATACGAATCGACCGTAATCAAATGGGGATTTGTCAACGGATAGCTTGGGACATTAAAAGAAACTTTGTCATTTATAAAACCACTGCTTTCCTTGTAATACACAACTGTTAAATTGAAAACGCAATTGTTCATTTTTTTGTTCGGTATAGTCAATGGTTGCTTTGAAGGCACTCGTTACTAGTCCAGATTAAATTCAATGCATCTATTAAATTTTATTTTAATTTAACTTCCCACTAACTAAGACAACTATTAGAAAAAAAAAAAAAACACGAAACACAAAACGAAACTGGCGTATCACAGCTGTCGCTATACGGGGGGTTTTGGCGATTCGAAGTTACTGCATCCCCATTGGCCGGCTGGCCTCGCTGTCACGTGGGTACGGCAGAGGCACGTGTGGACCACCGTCCGAAGCCAAGGTGAAAAGTCGTCCCATTCATTCACAAAGCGAGTCAAAATGGCTTGTGAGCTGGCACGGCATCTGGACCCATGTCTAATTAATTTTTCACTTAGCTATAGACCAATTTAATAGCCAAGGTTCACTTAACTTAGTCTTTAGCCAAACGGGTCTTGAAATTTCGTGTACACCGGTGGGTCGATCTGAATAATGATTTTGGGTATGCAATACACATTCGAGGAATGCACCATACTTTTATCTGTAAATTTGTATCATACTCATTGATTCGAACTTATTAGCCATGTTTATTCAAGCTGCGATTGTTTGTCCTAACCTTGCGTTCTAGGGGAGGAGGGGGATTCGAATCCCTGCCTTTTTAGAGGCTTGGGATAGAGACGATATCGGATGTGAATTTTGACTTTTATGCCCTATAGAAAGGTAGAGCAAAAATCTGAAAAGTGAGAATTAGGATAAAAGTATAATAGAACTGACAAAAAAAAATGGACTCGTATTTGATAGGTAGGGTTATTGTACGAGTTAGTTATATATGGTGAATGGATCATAATTAATATAGGTATTAAATTAGGTATGAGTTTACCTCAAAGTGTTTTAGCGATATATGTTAGTTTCTATGTGGAAAATTGGATTTCTATAATATGAAAATCAATCAAAACGAATTAAAATGAGTGAATTTCGGATCATTTTTAGCTTAATCCATTCGTTTAACAAATTTAGTTATTTCACGAGAACCTTGATTTAAAAATCATTTTGTCCGCATTTCTAGCCTCACATAGGCATTTTCCCCTCTTTTAAAAAGGCGTTGCCGATGATTGGAATCATTGAATTCCTTAATTAAATATATGAGGCTGGTTCCTGTGGCTTGGCCACAGCTTTTTCCTTTTTTCGAGGCTCCAGCTCGAATAAAATATAAATACTCTCGTATGACTCGACAACTAAAAATATTCGCAACTGCCCTTGTTAAGATTATAACATATTAGTTAATTAACCAATTAATTATAAAGAGAATATGCTGTCACATCACTCCAAAACTTTCATTAATATGCACATTAGGAAAGTGGAAAATCTATCCTAAGTCAGATTCGTCAATCAACTGATTGACCGTATTAACGCGCTAAAAAAGTTGACTGCCCTATTCACACCAATGGTGCCAATTATCTACTTTGCCAACTCTTTCGTCTTTCCAAAATTCAAAATAATTACGTATCTTCATTATTATTATTTTTTTTTTTGAAGGACGGAGACGGATTGAGTTTAGTATAGGCTCAAGTGTCGGATGGCAAGTAAAATGTTTTGCGGGAGCAAAGCTCAGTCGATGAGGAGAGGTGAGATCAATGCTAGAGAAAACCATGTCGGTATTCTTATTTATGGATTCCAAATATGAATAACAAGCGAAGCATTTTCAAGGACATGACTATAATGGCAAGTGAGTGAGATCTTGCCTCATTGCAATCACATCATAAGAAGATCAGCGAATGGCGTGTCGCCACATATTGTAAGGACACGAGACCATAAAGCCCTCTAAAAAAGGTTGAGGGTAGACCTTGCTTGGCTTCCTTGGTGAGTCTACTCTGAATTTACCAAGTCAAATCTCTCTAATATATACCGAGAAAGAGATAATTCGACATTACATCACTAATCTAGAGTTATCTCTTAAACCCTCGTGGTCACGAAACATAGCTACAATAAATCCATAGATCTGAACTTTCACGAATGAATTTGAAACTTCATAATGATGAGTGACTTATTTATTTATTTATTAAAATTTCAAATATCATACATATTTTTGAAAACTGCATTATGTCTTTTTAAATCGTTTTTGACACTTTAGGATGATTGCAATTCTACTTTGTCATTATCAGTCACCACCCTTCTTCTCGAAGCAACCGAACATCCGTGGGCTCCATGAAAAATTGCAATAAGCTTGATAAGAGATACTATTAATCGACCAAGGTGGGCACAAAAGGCACCATTCGGCCTTCTATGCACGCTCGGGCAAAAGATATTACCCAGATATAAAATGGGCAAAAAAAAAAATCCATAAATTTCACTCTACGAATTTCTTTTTCTTAATTCATTTTCTCTCGTTCTCCACGATTAATGGCCACGAAAGTCGTTCCATCTCATCTCAAAGCATGTTGGGAGCATCGCCACGACTCGAGTCTTGACCTCATTTATTAATGACCTCTTGTTGGGGACTCGATTGATATAATCTCGGGAATTAAAGGCTAGGGAATAAAAATCAAATCGAGGAATATTCAATCTCATTCCGAAAATGGAGCAGATGGAAAAATTGGGGAAAGGAGTTTCTACCGAAAAAAAAGGAAAAAAATAAAAAGCAAAATTGGAAAGGAATGCCGGAGGGGGGGAACAAGAAAGAGAAGGAGACAACCTGCTTCCCCCGCATGGTGTGCTCGTATCCAATTTTTTCTGCTTTCCACACTCTTCTCTCTCTCTCTTCTTTCTTCTCTCTCTCTCTCTCTCCTCAGGCCAGTCTTCTTGCTCCACTGGCACTGACCGGTAAAAAGCCTTCCTTTCTCTCTCTACCCCTCTCCCTTTCTCTCTCTAGAAGTTACAGTCCATCAATGCACTCATCCTCTCCCTCTCTCTCTCTCTCTGGCTCGCATTTAGCTCCGGTACATCCCCTTGTCCCGTGGCTCTTGACTGCTTCGCCGACGAGACCCGCGCCTCATTGCCTGCCGCCGCCGCCGCCGCCGCCGCCGACGACGACGACGACGGTCGCTGAATGCGTCGGCCGGCCGCCCCGTCCGCGCCTCGCGAGCACGGCCCGCGCTCCTCCTCCCTCTCGCGGTCCGCTCCCCTCGCCTCCCCCCAGATTCGGTCGTAATGCGGTCGGCTGCTCGAGGGCCGCCGTCCGATCTCCGTCTCCGGCCGGCGCGTTGATGATTTACCTCAAGATCCTGCGGTCCTTGGCGGGTTCTGGAGCTTCCGGGGATCCGCATTCCGGCTTCTTGCCCAGGGTTTTCCCGCTCCCGAGCGGCCGGCGCTGAGCAGGCGTTCCGCGGCGGGAGGTCGCGGGGGGCTTCGGCTCGGGATTCTAGGGTTTTGAAAAGGAGGCTTCATCAGGTACTTCGCTGCGACCGACCTACGTTTTCCTGCGTCCTTTCGGATTTGCTCTTGGTTGGATGCGCGTTACTTTCATCGGGGAGGTCCTGCATACACATGGCGTTGGCGACTAATAAATGCCTTCTTTATTCGCGATAGCGACGCCTGGTTGACCGTTCCGGGACGGGGGAGGTGATCAGACGGCAGCTGCCCCCCTTGTTTTTCGCGTCGCTCTGTCCGATCCCATCCGGAAGGCGAGACCTTTGATGATGAGGATGGGAATGCGGGCGGAGTGATGGGCTCGTGTCCTCGTGGAAAAGGCGGAGCTTTTGAGATTCTCCAGCAGTTGTTGTTGGTCCAGGAGGCCGGGGGTAGTAGCTTCTTTCGCAAGGATCGGCAAAGGGGAAAAGTAAATCTGGGCATTGCCTTGTTCAGGAATTGCAACGGCTGAATAAAGCTTTTTGCCTCTCGCCTTCTCTCTGGAAACCCACGTTCCCCTCTCTTTTTCCTCTGCGGTGCCCGTTGGTGCTGCTTGTCATTTGGTTGGAAATCTTTTTCAAGAATCTGGAATTGCAGAAACCCAGTTTCTGGAAGACAGTTCACTGCGCGGCTCTTGGAGTGTTCGTTTACTTTGTGGGTGTTGAACTGGGATATCTGTTCGAGTAGAGTGGCATTCTGCCTATTTTCGCTGCCCCACCGGGAGCATCGATGGGGCGTCTCTGGGGTCTCATGATGCATGTCCTTCTGTTATGCTTATTTGAGGTCGAGAGTTCGGATGCCCAGTCTACTGTCGGATCCTCACGAGCTTTGGATGCGGTTCTCCAGGATTATGCGTATAAGGCTTTTAACCGCCCTAGGACGGGCATTCCCTACGACGGAACTGTTCCCCCAAACTTGACAGGGATTAAGGTATCTGCAATCAGGCTTCGGAGTGGCAGCTTGCGAACCAGAGGTGTTCCGGCGTACAAGGAGTTTGAAATTCCAATTGGAGTTACTGAGACTCCATATGTTGAGAGGCTGGTTCTTGTGTATCAAAATCTGGGAAATTGGTCTGTGGTGTATTATCCATTACCTGGTTACACGTATTTATCACCTGTTCTGGGTCTTCTTGCTTATGACGCATTTAACTTGTCGGCTACGAATTTGCCAGAGTTGGATATCAGGACAACTGCTAACGCCATATCGATTAATTTCACAGATGTGAAGTCTCCTCCACTGGGGTCTGTTGCCAAGTGTGTTTCATTTGATATAAATGGTTCTATCAATTTCAGCAATCTGATATCGAGCAATGTATGCTCTACAACAGAACAGGGACATTTTTCCATAGTGGTTGAATCTGTTGCTCCGTCCCCTTCTCCAATCTCTCCGCCTCCAACACCTGGTGGAGGAGGACCAAGTCCAGGAAAGGCAAGTCATGGAAAGTCCAACACCAAAGTCTGGATAATTGTCGGGTCTGTCGTGGGGGGATTAGCATTGATTTTGCTACTGAGTTTGTTAGCGTTATGGGCACAAAAGTTCAAGCAAAGAAAGAATATGCAACAGATGGAGAAGGCTGCAGAGGCCGGGGAAACACTGCATATGACTTCGGTTGGTGATACGAAAGCACCAGCAGCCATGGTCACCAGAACCCAGCCCATTCTCGAGAGTGAATATGTGCCCTAACTTCAAATATTCTGGCAAGCTTCCACGTTCATGGAGCTGCCGCTTCTATTCAAGTTCACTTCCTCTGCCCAGAGAAGGATTTTTTTCCCCTGACCGCACCTTCTTTTTGGTGGTGTCTCCCATCTAATCTCTTCATTCATGGTAAGTCCTTTGCTACTAGTGTGGGCAAACTAGGATTTTTGTGTAAATCTGTTTCTTCCGCTTGTGAGCGTCCATAATTTTGTGATTCGTTGTCGTGTGCATTTAGTGAAAAAGGTCGAATTCTAATCGTGTTGAATTTACTTGCCAATTGAGAAGGAATAAAAGGAAATTTCCGCGTCATTCAACTCTTCTGTCTGTCCTGTACCGCTCACTTTTGATTAACAGCATGATTAATCAGATTAGGACGTGCAACTGTTTTCCAAGGGCCTAGACCGCCTTAGAGTGTCTTCAACTAGGGCTAGTCTTAATGTGCTCTTACGAAATGTTGCAGTCGAGCATTATTGTGTCTGCTCGTCTCTTTTAAGTTTCACCCCGGACCCATGACCGCGGACTGTTACTCTTTAGGAGGTTGGGTTTTTGGGTCTGGCGTAAGAGATGTGCACACAGGTTCTACGCGAGTTTCCATACAAGAGCAAGCTTTCAGGTCGCCCCGCATAGCGAACCTTGACCTCCATGAAAGGGACTGGAGTACTTCAAGAACCCTATCAGTCCCACGCGTTTATGTGGTATTTGAAAATGATGATGAGCATTAGATGTGAAGTCGGAAAGTCAATTCCTTTTTTCCACCCTTCTGCCACGGCTAGGTTGCTTTCGCTTTCAACTTTGTCAAACATTTTATAAAAAGCAAAATGGTGTGATGGGGAATCCTCTTAATTAGCTAAGCCTTTGGCCACTATGTCCAAAACATGTTGCTCATTGCTCTTTTATTGAGTTGGACTGGCCTGCCTGTCTCCTGTCTCCATCCTCACCAACTTGGAATCAGAATGTCGAGCCGGGGCTCTTTCGTGCCATTATGATTGACCGGTAGATGATGGTAAATAGCCTTAAAGATAATCGCACGAATTTAGCTTCTTCTTATTGCTAAGAAGTTGGGTCAAACTCGATGATCTCGAGATCGAAAGTTCTATTCCAGGTGGAGACTGAGCTCACTGATATTTTTGATATATATGACATTATGGGCAATTACATAATAAAATGGCTTAAACATAGATAAAAACAGATTTGACGAACTAGTATTGTTTGAATAAAATGGAATGCGGGTACTTTTCCACAATTCCAGAAATCACGAGGAAAAACAAAAACCAAACGTGTGGGTATTTTATGAAAAAGAAATTAATATCCTGACAGAGGTCATAATGTCGAGATTTTCATGAGTGGGAGATCTCACATGGAGTAATCAAACTCGATCCGACAATTACCTTAAGCTTTCCAGCCGGACTAAAGCAACTTAAATAAGTTTACCCCACTCGATTCAACAATGCCGACGACAAATTCGATCCTACGTTTGTCTCAGATTCTCTTAAAGTAGCTGGTTGCTTCAGCATCACGAAATAGAGAGGCGTGCAAAGAAAAAAAGATCAGTAAACAACCGTTCAAATGAACGAATTGAGTTGCTTGCGATTAGCTGAAATCCAGCGAATTGCAATTATGATTCTCTCACTGACTTTTTAGCCCAAAAAGAGATAGAGAAGAGAAAACGATAGTACATGTAACATAATAATCTTGGAACAACGTGGTAAGCAATCGGATTAAAGGGTGGGAACTTCCATAGCTAAAAAGAAATGGTGCTAGATCAGATAGATCCACGACACCACACAGCAAAGCGGGACGAGGAGATCAGATTCGAAAGTGAATTTGGGTAATCACGGGAACATCTGTTCCGTCATGGGTTCACCTCCCTTTTGCAGAATAACTTGTTATTGCGTTGTCATTTATCGTTTATCACATTAATGAGAACAATATGAACAAAATTTCCTCTGCGAAACACGTTCCACTGTGACTTCACGTTCTCTCTTTCGGTATTAGTTCTATTATTGTCCTTATGCAGAGGAAAGAGCCCCTAGTAATTGTCCATTTTCGACGCGGATGGTAAATGGCAAATGAGCTCCGGCTTTCGAAGCCTATGTTGGGGTGACCTTGGCTCTTGGTTCGAGTTTTAGGCCAAAAAATGAAAGCTATTGCTTTGGTTTGGTTGCCTTTAAGTACCGTCCTTTATATGCTTTGCGACGTTCGACATTCACCTAGAGTTAATGGAAAAAAGCTAAAAATTTTAAAGGCAAAGCTTCGTACCGAGCATCCCGGCTTTTACGGTGCCTTTTTTCACTCGCGAATGAAAATGTTTATACATGATCATATGGCATATCCGAACTTGACGCAAATTTAATATGCACGCAATTGGTAAAAGTGCAGTATTTTCCAATGACACGATGACAAAACCCGATTATGGTACGGGAGCACGTGTTGACAACTCTTCCATCCAATGATTTGCCAGATTGTTTCCACCCAGAAAGAAAATGGGCTGTACCTAAAAAGCTGAGGAGGAAAAAAAGAATGAGAGCCATGGAAAGCCACGAGTCGGAGCAAGTGGGAGCCAGAAGCCCCAAAATCATGCCAGCAAGTGGAAAGTCAACTGTTATGAGAGTCAGATTAGGGTGCGAATAAGGCATAACTACAAGCTGCCCAAAAATTAGAGAGGAACAAGAGGATTCCCATCTTTTTGATAAAAAAATAAATAAAAAGAATCTGTTCAGAAAATGGAGGAAACTAATGGCTTTCACGTTTAAGACATCGAAATGGGATAAATACTGGTACCGAGGACCATGTGCCATCCCACCCAACCATTGGTTGGGTCGAAAATGAGTGAGTGGAGTCGGGTCGAAAATGGTCCAATCCATATTGACCCATATTCTATGCGATATAAATTTAATGATGTACCTAACCTAGCCCATAATATTAACAAAACACATTAATATTTAACACAATTTAAGAAAACCCATACCCACCTATTTAACACACTCCAAGCTCGTATATGTTATTAGGATTAAAGTTCCATATCAAATTAAACAATAAAAAAATTAGTAAATATAATAAAGAACATAAAAAAAAACCTATAAATTGAAATACTTACAAAGAACTTAGGGTTAGCAAAATGAGTTCCACACTCATTTTGAGATTTTTTTTTTTGGATTTAATGAGCCCAATTTTGTATGAGTAACTTGGAATGGTGGCCAATGAGCCCAATTTTGTATGAGTAACTCGTTTTTTTCTAAATGGGTCATAAATGACTTGAAAAAAATAAAGTTAAAAAAAGTCATAAGTAGGTCAAAAGCCCACACCTGCACCCGCACCTATTGAAGTAAGTTATCTGTGATTTAACAATTAATATTATAATTAAAAGTCAATTACTGGCCATAGGTCAAAGGACAACCTCAGATGCGCACTCATTGATATTGCCCCAACAGCTAGTGGGGGGTGTTTCTACGCCTCTTAAGTACTGTTCATCGTGCTTTCGCACTAATTCAGTTGAGCTCAATCTTCAATCTCTGATCATGCTCTTCACTTGGCACGACCCTCCTCCCCCTCTACCTCGCGTTCGGGAATCGTGCGGAGTCAATGACTAGAGGGAAATTCTTGGGTTGAAAGTCGGGGTTCAGGGTTGGGATTTGATTTGAGTTCCGAGGATTTGAAGGTTGTTCAGCCAATCATGCTATCGAATCACCTACAGAACAGCATTGAAACGGCCAGGCTAGTCTGGTCTCGGCTAAAAACTCAAAAGACAATGAGTTCTATGCGGTCGGCATCTTGAAGAAGAGTGACAAACCCAGCAATATAAGACTCGACTATGAAGTCGCCGAGAATTATGCCTACCAAGAACAGGCGAGTTTTCTTATTCAATATGTTCAGGAGGAATTTTCAGCTTGAGTAAATGTGAGTGTGGGCCCTGGAAAATTGGTTAAAATATGGATCACCGTCACCCATTAATGACCACTTTTTTTAGGTTTTATTTTTTCTCAACCTATTGATGACCCATTTAGAAGGAAAAAAAAGAACAAGTTATCAATGTGAAATTGGGTTCATTATACCGAGTCATAAAACCCATTTTGTCAGCCCCACATGAGAACCCAGAAGGATCTTTACTGTGATCGATCAACCATGGTTTCCATTAGGTTGCTCAACTACGTTAGAGAAAGCCCCGTCTGAAAAGAAACAGCCCAAAAGCAAGGATGTCTTCAAGAAAGGATGTCTGAGATTATTATAAACCAGGCCATTTCATATCTATAACAAGGTGATGCATATTTCTTATACCCAATTTGCATATTAATAGCTAGCTAAATATACCTCTCTTCAACCAAATCATGGTGTTTCTTCCTCAGACATGGGCAGTTACAAAAAATGGAACGTGTGATCGATTTCTTAGAAACTAAACATTAGTATTCTTCCAAATTCCAGGTCTCTATGCACCTCAAATTACTAGTTAATCCAACAGCATAACGATAATCTGACCCCAAAAAAAAAAAATAGTATTGCTATAAGACCAGAGCATAAGCAAGCGACTGTCTCAAGACTTTATGCATCTCTCCAAAAGTTCAAGCACATCAGTACCATGAAAACTACACCAAGGAGAACGGCACAGTGAAATGGTTAAAAAGCAATAGACAAGAAACAGGTGATGAGTCTTCTCTGTAAGACCCCATGAATCACCATTCAGACCAACTTTTTGATAGGTTTGCAACTGATGACTCAAATGAAACTTTACATGACCAGCTGACACAAAAAAATTAACAAGATCCTCGCATCCCTTAGATATTTTCGCCATACACTCCTCAACTTCTCTCCCCAGCTGTAAATCAAACTGATTTCTTCTATCTATAAATCGACACCTCAATTTGTACACTATACTCTGAGAACTCGAGTTTAAATGTGCAATTTCTTATAGTAATGACAGCAGTGAAACATAAACTGGATGAGGATCATCAAACCTCCACAAAAAAATTCATGGACAGTCATAAAAAGTACAATTAAGGTCAAATATCTTCAAATGTCCCCCAAATGGTCTATAAGGTCACCAAGATGCACATGCAAAAACGGGGAAAAAAAAAAAAGGATCCCACTAGATATTGCTTCCAGACTCCTTGCCACGGATGGAACATGGATCAGCATTTTATTAATTCACTGACTTGTTTGAGATTCCTGCATAATGCATTTTAATTTAGGAATTTGGATATCAAGCTGCATTCAGATGTAATGAGGGAAGTGCAGAAGAAAAAATGCCAAAAGTAGTTGCCATGTCTCTATGTATGTAATATGATACCACACTTGAGCCTCATCTGTCGCAACCCTTGTTCACATGCATAAACGATGGGGGCTAGCTGAAAGACCATCATTTTAAAGCTCCTTTGACAGTAAGTCGAGGCAGATGGGATAGAAAGGAAACAATAATGCAAATCATATGCATCTTTTTCAGTAATAGTGAAATAATGACATGGTCAATCACATTTCTATCCAAAGGCAATTATGGGAAACAATAAGCAGAAGCAAGATGATTCTCCTTTTCCCATCTTCTTTCATAAAAAATGCACAAAAACAAGAAAATTTGAAAGAATATTTGGGCAATCAAAAGGGCATATTATACTAAGGCTCCATTTATTTTGCAAAAAATGAATGATTGCTCAATCACATTTCTATCCAAGGGCAATTATGGGAAACAATAAGCAGAAGCAAGATGCTGCATCCTCAGCTTATTCTCCTTTTTTCATCTTCTTTCATAAAAAATGCACAAAAACGAGAAAATTTCAAAGAATATTCAGGCAATCAAAAGGGAATATCATACTAAGGCTCCATTTATTTTGTGAAAAATGAATGATTTTCCTAAAAATTATTACTTGTATTGCTTGAAATAACTATTTAAGGTAGAAATGTTTTCATTATCAATTATAGTTTATGTCTAAACATTTTTAGGAACGATAAAAATATTTTTCATTCGTTCATTTTGGTAAGCGATACACACTATTTTTAGGAAAATATTTTTCAAATCATTTTCTACGAAACAAACGGAGCCTGAATCATCTCAATAAGGCCCTCACTGTTCCACCCCCCCCCTCCGCCCCCCCCACCCCCAAAAAAAAAAAACCTGCAGTGCGCAGCACTGGAAATTCAATAAAAAAAAAAATCAGATCTAAATACTACTTCAAATTCTATCCCCAAGATAGTGGTCATAACAAGTCCCATAGCATGGTTTCTAACAGAACAGTATACCCATGGCAACTGTCAGTCTAAAGGAAGGACAGAACAAGACAGTTTGTTTGGGGAAACAAAACTACTATGACAGGCAAGTTCCTGAGAGTTTGCATGGTTAGCCACTCCGTGCAGAACTCCATCACTCTGACAAGAATTTGAGGTTGCACTACTCCAATTGCAGCTAAATGGTCTAAAAGCAATAGAAACTGATTAACAAATTGACCATCCTTAAAGGTAAGAATTTCTACCATGTTCCCATAGAAATATTATGAAGTAGCATGCTGCCACCTCCAACTTTAAAATCCAAGAGATGAAGACAGGAGTAATTTCTCTCACCAAAACAAGACTTTCAACAAATGAAGTTTTACTTAAAAAAAAAGAAGAAGAAGAAGTTTTACTTAAACCATCGTCCAAAATTATCTCAAGTTCATCAAGCCAGCCTCTGTTTTTAATAGGTAAAGCCACAACAGACCAGGAAGATAGATTTTTCAACTAACTGCACTCTCTAAAACCTTCTTAAATTTGACTTCTACTAGATTGAATATGATGGCATGCTATGACCAACGAAATCAAACCAAACCAGGGGTCATGGGAAACTATGAGTTCAGTTCAAAAAGACCTTAACCCTGGCTAGATTAGACTGGTGAAGCAAAATTGCATATGCAGATGTAGTAGTTCAAGGTGAAGTCTGCTTTGTTTAGAAGACAATGTGGCACCATGATCCATGAAAATTCTAGAATGATGCGGGATCAGGGGGTTATGATGGCATCTAGATGATCGTGGTGGTGGGATTTAGTAAGGAACAAGGAGATGCTGCCCAACAAAGTTTCATATTATCAGTAGTCCAACATGGAGGTAATGGCTTGAATTCTAACTAGTGGTGCCCAAAGGTTTCTAGCCAACTCTTGGAAAGATATTCCTGCATCTTTCATCCCTAGAGACTCAGCTCTTTTTTGGTCAATGAACGTAAAACAATGGGAATAAGAACCGTGGATCTGGAATAGGCAAACTAGAAACCAAATGGCAAACCAAATCACAACCTTTCCGACTCTAGAGTTTTCCCGGCTCTTAAATTCCCTCGCACACAAATAAAGACGATGGGCCTCCCAGTTCAATTTTCAAGAAATAAACACCTTCTCTTCAAAATAGCAGGTTGCAGCATTTTCTCCTACTGACCTCTAACTGTAAAGGAGAGAAAAACATCCTATTCCACTGCTATAACCCTTTACTGATTCTGCCAAGACTAAGTTTTTACCATCTGTACTCCACTAAATGAACATATCTCGTGGTGTTCTGCACCTTGAACCATCAACCAAAGCAATCCAAGCAATGAACATTAAGCTATCAACCATGAAAACATTCTGGTTGAGATCATCGACTCAACTTGCAGAAGTGAACAATGCCGCCATCTCAACGCTGCCCGAGCCACTCACAGCTTTCAGCCTAAAAATTCGTTCTGCAATTCTATTCCATTGGGTCGCAATTGCCACGGGAGTAACTGGCACCGTGACAGCACCACATGGGTAGACCAATTCAAAAAAGAAGCGAATTGAGACAAGCAGTCCAACCCAAACCCTAAAAACCAAATCCTCGCAAAACAGCACACGCGATGCGATTAAGCCCACACTCCCAAACTCCACAGGCAACTCGAAACCACATAGATTCCATAGAAAGATCGAATCGGGGCATACCGATACACACGAGATCGGGGCGGAACCCTAGGGAATCAGCCGGAATGAGCGGAGGAGACGTTGTCCACGAGCTTCTTGTCCCGCCGCTCCATGGCCACGTCCCACACGTCGTTTCCGATGTGCTTCGGCTGCCCAAAAACCCCCAAAAAAAAAAAAAGAATCAAAATCAGGCCGGAGACGGAGGCGGAGGCGGAGGCGGAGGCAATGGGGAGCCGATCTGAGAGGGAGGGAGGGAGGAAGGGGAGGAGAAAGCTTACGCGGCCATGAGCGGCCTTGTGGATGAAGTACTGGGCGTTGCCCATGACGCAGAGCATCCCGGCGATGATCCCGAGCGGGAGAGTGGCCTCCAGCCATACCCACGACATCTCTCTACCACCACTACCGCCGCCGCCGCAGCAAAGCTTGGATTTTGAGGAAGGAAAGGATTGATTTTCGCAGCGCGAGAGTCGATCGGGTGAATTTCAGCCCCAACTTATATGGTCGCCTCTGGCTCTTTCTTTTTTCTTTTTCTTTTCTTATCATTTTTGTTTTCTCCACCTAATTGGAGAGCTGCTTTTTTTTTTTTTTCTGTTGGGTCAGGATATATATATATATATATATATATATATATATATATATATATATATTCGTGCTCCTATAAGCTATAAGATTTCCCTTATTTTAAGAAAAAATAGTTTTATGAACACCAAACCATTTTTTTCATATTTTTACCATTATTATTTCCGTAATTTATATTAGAGATTTGAAAAATAATTGGATTGGATCAATTTGGCTATCGCCCAAAGTGAGGTTTGTTGATTCCAAATGTGGAACTACCCATCTAAATAACTAAGACCGGACCGATATGTATATTTTTAATTTGTATGATGTAGGATTAAGAGAGTGAGAGAGCCAACTCCTCACACGCGCTCTCTCAAAAGTCCTAATTCCTCTCATATTTTTCGCGACTGGTGCTCTCTCTGTCTGTCGATCCTCCATCTTTCTGATTTAGTATCTTTCATGGAGCAATATGGAAGAAAATCGAGAATGGAGTCAAAATAATGAAATGCTAGCATTAACACCCATAATTAAGTCAAAAATATATAGGGAAAAGATCACAAAAAAATGATCCTCCAGCATTAGTATCTTTCATGGAGCAATATGGAAGAAAATTGATAATGGAGTCAAAAAAATGAAATGTTAGCATTAACACCCATAATTAATCTAATTGACACATGCTTGCCACGAGTGTGAGACATATATAATAGGGAAAAGATCACAAAAAATCCCAAACTTTGTCCCCTCTCTCTCTCTCTCTCTCTCTCAATCCTCCATCTTTCTAATTTAGTATCTTTCGTGGAGCAATATGGAAGAAAATCGAGAATAACACCCATAATTAATCTAATTGACACATGCTTGCCACGAGAGTGAGACATATATAATAGGCAAAAGATCACAAAAAATCCCAAACTTTGTCCAAAGTGACAAATTTATCCCAATTTTTTTTTTTGTGACATGAAAAAATCTCGAAATTTGCCAAACATGACATATTTACCCCAAACTTTTTTTCGTGATAGGAAAAACTCTGAACTTATATCCGTGTAATACATTTACCATAAATTATAGGGCATTTTGGTATTTTACTTTTTAATTTTTTTCTTCTTCTTCATCTCTCTTCCCTCCGCCGACCATAGTGGAGCCAACGGAGGGAAGCCGGAGTCAGGAAAGGGCCGCCCTCAATGGCGTTAGGCGAGGATCGTCCTTGCCTAGGCTGACTAGGGTTCCCTCGTTGACTAGGAAAGAGAGAAGAAAAAGAAAAAAAGAAAAAACTAAATAAATAAGACGAAAATGCCCTTGGTAGGGTAAACGTGTCACGGTTTGAAAATTTTGAGGTTTTTCATGTCAAAAAAAAAAAATGGGGATAATTTTGTCACTTTGAACAAAGTTTAGGATTTTTTGTGTTCTTTTCCCTATATAGTATAACATTTGAGCAGAAATAAGTTATAGTCATATACATAACATATTGGCGGTGTTTGGTGTATGCTAAACCATCAATGGACATAGGAGTAGATGCCTCGGTGATTGACGATGAAATAAAGAAATGCTCTCCAAGAAATACAACAACAACGAACGGTTGGTAGCTGCTTGTATAAACCTTGGCGGCAACTTTTTCATTAGAGACGTTTTGAATATTACTCATAATGCCAAGATAATTAGCATCGAAAATGCATGTTCTAGTCATGGAATGGCCATCGACAACTCTCAAAACACGGCTAGGACGGTTATATGAAACATGTGGAAATGGGTCTATGGGTACAAAGGGACATGGACAAAAACAATGGCAATTACTCGAGAAGATACAACCACTCAACGATTGTCATACCTTCATTATAAATATCACAAATCATCTAGCAAGAACCCCGACAAATTAATCAAAAGGTTATTTTTTTAATCTTTACTTTTCTTGTACCGCATTTAATTTCCTTAGCTATAACTTTTAGATTCTCATCATTGATTAGATTTTGACATATTTCTTTATCCTAGTACACCGTTATCAATTAAATTTCGGCATTATATCTTACTATACTCTACATGTGTTGTCAATTAAATTCCGGCATAGCTCGAAACTAGCCTTGTAGGGTTTGGGCCTTTGTCGTTGATTAAATTTTGACTTAGGGCCTGTTTGTTAAAAACGATTTCTATTCCCTGGAAAAAAATCTCTATTATTTTGTTATAGGGAATAAAAAAAGAATAAAAAAATGTATTTGGTAAAAATTTTGTTCCCAATAACAATTTCTAGAACCAATTTTTCTCTCTTATTTTTTCTTCTTCTTCTTCTTCCTTTTGGCCGGCCTTGGCCATGGCCGGCGTCGCCAACAACCGGCGGATGAGGGTCGAGACCTTGTTGAAGCGCCGAGCCACGGCAGGCCGTCGGCCCAAGCCTCGCCAGTGGCTGGGCGAGCTTGGCCTCGCTAGATCTAAGCGAGGTCAACCTCACCCAGCCCTAGCGAGGCCAAGCCTCATGCGACCACAGCAAGGCCCAACCTCCCCAGCTGGCGCGAGGCTAAGGCTTGCTGGGGCCAGGCTGGCCTCTGGCAAGCTCACTAGACGTTGACCTGCCAAAGAGAAAAGAAAATGAAAAAAAAAAAATAATAAAAAATTAAAAGAAAAAAAATCTAAGAATTTTACCAAACGTATTTCTATCCGAGAATATAAATTTTGGTAAATTATCAAACGCGTTCTTTTGTTCATAAATTGTTCCCGATAATAAAAACATAAAAAATCATTTCTCAATAAAAATTATTTCCCAAAATAAAAGCGTTACCAAACACGCCATTAATCTACGATTTTATAATATTGTTTGGATCAAGGAAGTGCAATTGATGTTGGGAAAAAGAAAAGAATATTTGTGGAGAATGCCTAGATAATTTTCCCATTACTATTTCTGTGAAAATTAAATAGGATATTAAATTAAAGCAGTAGAGATGAATAGTAAATAACCTCATAATTTTTAAGGTGGAAAACCCGTGAAGGGAAAAACCACGGGACCGTAGTCCACTTCAAACTTCCACTATGATAAATAATGGGATACAACGTCACCCAAAGGTGGATCTCTCGCTGTTTTAATTGTTTCTTCTGCTACGCTCTATGATCTTCTTGCTTTTGTGTGTGTAACCTCTTCTCCGTTGAGGAGAACTCCTATTTATAGGAGCAAATACAATCCCAATTTTGGAATTGTACGATGTAAAAATCACAAAGATTTATCTCATTCTCGTGATTTTGTAGATATGAGAATATCACTTTCCTTCCTAATCTGATGTTGAAGATCACGTTGATATATCTCCCGATGTCTTTTGATATCTTCTTTTTCTTTTTTCTCCTTTTTTTTTTTCTTTTTACTTTTACACACTCACTACTATACATATTTTATTGCAGATATACATAATTGCATTGGATTCCTAAAAATTCACAATCCGACACTATTTCTTTTTTTTTTTCTTTTTTTTTTTTTTCAAATTTCGAACCGCATCTTCGGAATAATTGGGACATGGGCTTTTCGTAGCTGCAAAAATCGAGTAAATAAGACCTCATACGTAAAATTTATGCTCAATTAAAGTTTCAAACTTTGGAGCAATTACAGTCCAAGTATGATGAGAAGACTTGTGGCTGAGTAGGATGCTTGAAGAAAAAGACAAGCTTCACTCTGCTTTTGTCGAAGGTTCTCTCTCGTGCGCATGGCTTACGTTTTCTTGTATTTTATTGTTTTCTTCCGGAAACAAGGAGGATGCGACGCCTTCAACGTGACAAAATACTTTCGAACAAGATAAACTCAGCAATGAGTTGGAAAAGAAGAAAAGAAATATTGATTCTTGGAGCGAAGAATTGAACAAACGCGAAACCCTAACTGAGCGTGAGAGACAAAATCTGATGAGGACAAGAAAAAGGTTGCACAAGCTGCACATATTTTTTGTCAAGACTATTTACTTCTTACTTTCACCGTTTAGCTACCTGACTAAACCAATATATTTTTGGAGCCTTCGTAACTGTGCTTCACGTGCAATTCTTTTTAAGAGCGGTCTATGATCCATTGCTGCCTCGATCACCAATTTATAGAGATACGGGTGAATATAGTGCTTTCGTTGATTTATGCAAAGCGGTTACATGGAAACATCTTTACAGCATGCATCTTAGAGGATAGTACTTAATAAGGAAATTATCGATTGCACTTTATTGTTTGAACAATGAGAGCTTGATAGAAAAGGACAACACAATGTTTGAATAATAAGAATGCTTACTTTTGTGTACTTGCTAAGGCGAGACAAGTGCATTGAAAACTTAACCGTGGGGAGGTTTTAAGAGTCCCATAGGCATATGTTGTATTTAGTCAAGAGGGGATGACGAGATGTATGATGATTTCTTAATTTGTCCTTCTAGAAGGATGTCAAAAACAGTTCTCTCGAGTTAGCATCAATGGAGCGGAAAAGAGCTGATGAAAATGTCCTCAGGCTGGCGGACAGAAGTTGAATGCTAGTGACAAAAACTTACATTTGATCATCATAGTCTATTATGCTTTTACATGACTGACACTACTAGGATTTCTAGAGGGAGAAAGAGGAGGCCCTGAGTAAGATCCTTGAATTGGAAAGGCAGTTGACGCGAAGCAGAAATTGGAAATGGAGATTGAAGAGTTGAAAGGGAAAGTAGAAGTTATGAAGCACCTTGAAGATCAAGATGATGAAGCTCTTCAAAAAAAGAAGATGAGGGAGATGAATGAGGAATTGAAAGAGAAGAAGGACGAGTTGACCAATTTGCAAGATCTAAATAACACCCTTCTTATTAAAGAGCGCCAGAGCAATGATGAATTGCAAGAAGGGGAAGCTGCGGACAATCTCGGTTTGTTCATATCAAATGAGATTGATTTCGAATAGGATCTTTCCCAACCTTTCGTTCTTTTCTTTATGTTTTTTTTTTTTCTTTCTTTCTTTTCCTTTTCTTTTCTTTATTTTAGTAAGGGTCTCTAATAATGAAAATATCATGTCCACCCATTCAATTTGATTCACAATCCGACACTATTTCTTTTTCTTTTCTTTTTTCTTTTTTAATTGCAAACCGCATTGGGCTTTCCGTAGCTGCAAAAATCGAGTCAATAAGACCTCACACGTAAAATTTATGCTTGATTAAAGTTTAATTAAAATTTCACTAATATAATTTTTCAAAGTATATAATGATTTGAAATAGCAATTTTTCTCATTATACTTGGAGTGTAATTGCTCCAAAGTTTCATTCGTCAAATCAATCTTATTAGGTAGACGCGCGACAATTCTGTGTCTACCTTGAGCTGCGTCCTCAACAATGTCAGAGATTGTTCGCAACTTCCCCTTCTTGCGAAGGTAATCTCCCACTGGCTCATCCGCATCATAGTCGCGCACCAGTCATATGTACTTGATCTAGGCTCTGCCTTACGCAAATTCCGGCCCTTTTGTTCCGTGATTCTCAGTTTCGAGTTCTTCCTCCAATTATGTGGTATGCACACTTAGGATTATAATAATAGAGAAAACCAATAATCATCTTCTCACGTTTAGAAAATCTCTACATTTCCGCGTATGAGATTTCGCGCTACTTACTCTTATTGGGTGAAAATCGGCCACCTTCGCCCATTCCGCAATTAGCACCATCTTCTATTTCAAATCCAAATCAATATACTAAGAAATCCCTCATAAGATGTTCCGAATGCTCTTGAACCTTCAATCCTCCTTTGCTCTTTCCTTCCTCTCTAACGTAGGAAAACAAAAGCAAATTTTTTCAATGAGTTCACCATGATAAATCTTACTGTTTGAGTCCCTTATGTATGAGTTAGAGAGCTTTTTATTCTCCTTGGTTGGCATGGTCATCACTATTCTTTCGGTAATAATCTATGGTGATGATGTAGAAGTTAAGGAGCAAGAACTAAATTGAGAAAAGAGGAAAGGACAAAAAAGGGAATATGACTCATCCATATTACCCAATAAAATGTGGGAATCATACTTTTCAGTCACTTTATGGTGACACAAATTATCTTTCGGAATTTGTAAGGACAATCTCTGGATGTGTGGACAACTCTATAAATATCGCTTGCACTCAAAAGCATTAAAAATACAATAAAATATATAAACAAATGAAAATACAACAGTGGAGGGTAGCCGGATTACGAAAGACATGATAGAGAGAGGAGGAAATGTGGTGGTTTTGTTGACACTGAATTTTTGTTGACCTTTTAAGTATTACGTCATTTTACAAAATACAAAAAAATAATAAAAAAAAGATAAAAAAAAAAAAAAATAAAAAAAATTAAAAATGAAAAACAAAAGAATGAATGAAAATGAAAATTGGGCAGACCATTCATACCAAACCCATTGGTTCATTCTCCTCACCCAACTGGTTATTTTCATTTAGGCTCGATGATTCTCTTTAAAAAAAAAAAAATCAGCTTATTCCTTTTATTTGTTATTTCTCACCATCGACCCATTCGAGGCCGCAAAAGCCCAGTCCCTTTGCTGGCCCTTCTTCCTTCTTTGGCACACTCCCGTCTGAGGGAGAGGAGCACGGACAGAGACGACCAAACCAGCCATGTGAGCTGGCGAGGCATAACAGAAAATATTCGAGGGAGAGCATGCTCGACGACATGCTCGACCTTCCCAAAGGAGAAAAAGAAGAAGAATTAGGCAGGAAAAGGAAAAAAAAGTACTCGATATACAGGACTCCTTATCATAAATCATAGTTTTCATCACTAAATAAAGGGTTAATTATAATGAGGATGATACTTGGGCTCGTGTAATTTACAAAGATTGTCTACAGAGAGAAAGAAAAAGCTGTGTTTTCGTTAAAGAACTATGAGAATCAACAATGAGAAGGAAATTCAAGTAATCTTCATAAGTGGTTCGGGCTTTTTAAAATGCACCTTTACCAATAAAAATTTGGAACATTTTCCTCGGTATAAATATATTATGATTTGATTTTTTGGGGTGGGGACATGTTGATCATTGAAATGCGACTATTCCTTCCTTTTCCGTTGGTGGCGAAAGGATTTCCCATCTGGCTCCTGAAACACTTTTGTTTGTTTTTTTTCGTTTTTTGTTTTTTTTCGGTTTTTTTTTTTGTTAACTTTAAAAAAGAAACGTAAACGTTTAAGCGTTTTTGTTCCCAAATCTTTTTTGTTCTAAGGAAAAAAAGAATGTAAACAAAGCAAAAAAAAAAGTTGTTTTTGTTTTGAACAAAAACGGTAAAAACACTTTTTCTCTCTTCTCCTTCTCTTTTCTTTTTTTCTTCTTCTTTTCTTCTTCTTCTTGCTTTGGCCGGTGTAGGCCTCGGCCCATGGCCGGCGACCCGCCGACGAGGGCCTAAGCGGCCTCGCCGTGGTTGGGCGAGGCTCGGCCTCGCCGCCGCTCCGCCCCCATCGGCGGCTCGGCCTCGCGGTGGGCCGGGCGAGCTCGGCCTCGCCGGGGGCGGCGAGCCTCGTCGTGGCTGGGCGAGGCCGTCGGCGGGTCGCCGACGACCCGGCCAAAGCAAAAAAAAAAAAAAAGAAAAAGAAAAGAAAAAAAATAAACATTAAAAAATTAAAAGAAATAAAAAAGAACATAAATTAACCAAACACGTGTTTTTTTATTTCAACAATGTTTTTTGCAAACGCGCATTTTTTCAAAACCGGTTAGAACAGAAATAATTTTTTTTTATTTCTGCCCCTAACACAAAAAAAACACAAACACAAACAAACAAACGCAAATTTTTAGTCATGGACGCAATACACGTTCGCATGTTTAGCCATGATAGGAACTCCAGCCATGCGCGCGATGTTGTAAAAAGCAAAAACCCCAGGCCAAAAACAAAAAAAAAGAAAAAAGAAAAAGAAAACAGAAAAAGAGAAAAAGAGAGGAAAAAAAAAAGAGAAAAGAAATTAAAAAGAGGGAGAGATAAAAACCCAGAGGAGGTTCTTGCTTCGTTGTTCGCTCACGCACAATCGCAATCGCGCTCAATCGTCCTCTCATCTCCTTCCGTCTCCCCTCTTCTTCCTCCCTCCCTCCTTTGCTCTCTGCAATTCTCATCTCCTCCTCGTCGCTCTCCTCCTCGCATTCCGCTTCCCTCCGCCGCCGCCGCCGCCTCCCACTCTCGCACTCCCCTCTGCTCCCGCCGCGCTCTCTCTCCGTCTCCGTCTCCGTCTCCGTCTCGTCCATCGGCATTCGGGCTGCCGTTCCGCCAGGCGGCCGGCGGGGAGCCTGTCCGATCGACGGCGACGGCGTAGGCCGCGCGAGGGGAGGGGGACTCGCTGCCTGCCTTGTTTTTTTTTTTTTTTTTTTTTGGTGGTGGTTTTTGTGAGGTGTAGATGAGCCATGTCGATGCCGAAGGAGCCCGAGTTGGTGATGAAGTTGCGGGGAGGTTCGGTGCTGGGGAAGAAGACGATCCTCAAGAGCGACCACTTCCCCGGGTGCCAGAACAAGCGCCTCTCCCCGCAGATCGACGGTGCTCCCAACTATCGTCAGGTTTCTAAGGCCCTTTCTCCTTTCCCTCGCTATTTCTTTCTTTTTCTTTTTATTTGCATTTCGCGCATTTGCTCCCGTCGATGCGATAAGCGCCTGTGCGACTGCGCTTCATGCATGCGTGGATTACCGATCGGTCTTTGTCTCCTAAGTTGATAGCTTTCGTGTAGGCGGCGATGGGATTACTCTTCTGTTAGTTTGTTGTCGCGGAGAATTAGTTTCTCGTAGCTGATTGGAATGTTCTGTGAGGTGGTTGGTTTTCTGGTCTGGTAGGCTGGCTTATTTTTGGAGGGAGGAATGTGGTTCTTAAAATGCATTTATAAGTCGATTAACCACGGGTAACATTAATTACGTAAGATTTCATAGAGTTATGGGCCGATTGATTCTCTTTTGCGAGGCCCATTTGGAATGTCTATCTTGTCATTAGTTTTGTGATGCTGTGTGGTGGCTCATTTACAAGGAGATGATTAACTTATGTAGTGTAGGTAGGGGTTGACTTGATTTTATATGAGGTGGAGCACTACAATTAATCTGTCCCTCAGTGGTTTTGGCAATTCTCTGCGCACTGTAATTAATGTGACTAGTAGTGCCTAATTTGTATCGTGTTCTCATCTGCTGGGGACTTTCCACAGGCTGATTCGTTGCACGCCATGGGCATCGCAATTCCAACCATTGATGGGATAAGGAATGTTCTTAAGCATATCCGTGCCCAAATTAATGGGAAGGGAGTAAGAGTTCTCTGGATTAGTCTGCGCGAGGAACCAGTAAGTTCATCTAATGAGGCCAAAGCGTTCCAATTAATGTTTTGTTTTGTGTCTGGTAGCTATGTTTTCTTTGAGTTGCATCTCCCATGTATGAGTCGGGTATGCCTTTTTTATGAGTCGTATCTATCTCGAAATGGACCTTCAGTTTCTTTACCTGTCTTTTTCCCCTAAGCAGCACCAGTTTCTCTCTTCAATTAATAATAGCAATCTAAAGGGTTGAGCAAAATTTTGATTGATGATGTCGTGTAATTGCCACGCCTTGCACGTGACTGGTTGTTCCCCTGCCCCCACAAATTTTGGTTTTTAGAGATGGGATCTGAAAATATTGGAGGGACAAACGAACATTAATTTTGTCCATGGAGTTAGTATCCTCCTTGATTGCATCCCACCACCACGTGGCAGGTTGTTTCTAGCTCATGGCTTCTTTTGTTCATGTTCTTGTTTGTCCAAAAATCAGTGGAAAGAATGGATTCCGATGCTGTCACAAACCCTTGCACAATAACCGTTTGGTTGATACTTCTTAAATCTTTATTAGTTGGACCCCACAAGTGAGACAGTTATCCCTCGCATGTTGTTGCAAGTAGAAGAATGCAGTGTTTGTGAAGCTTATCGGTTCTCTTTACCTTTTGAACAGGTTATATACATTAACGGACGACCCTTTGTATTGCGTGATGAGGAAAAGCCACTTTCCAATCTTGAATTGAGGGTATGTTATGCTGTCAAGATACACCATTTTCAATTAGGTGCTCTACCATTACTGCATGATCAAATGATTGCCATGTATGCTGGTTTTGCTATTGTTCTGCTGGCTTTGTCATTGTTGTCATTGCTTCATATGCGAGAGATCTCCTTATATATGTGGAAAGATGAGGAAGCTGTGAATCCCAATTACTCTAGAGCTCATATTTAGGTAATCAAATTGTTGAATTGATTGCATGTTGTGTTTTCTAACCTGATTGATTTCAGCTTATATGTAATATATCATGCATCCTTGTTTATCTTTTAAAAATGTATTGATGTCGCAGATTTTGTAGCAACATTCTTATTCATGTTTTGCTTTTTATACCTGTCCATCTGAATCTTATTAGGGAATCAACAGGGATAGGGTTGAACAAATGGAGGATAGACTGAAAGAAGATATCATGATGGAAGCAGCAAGGTGCATACTTTCTCGTCACAGCACCATTGCTGATTTTAGTATTCCTGGGTTTTCTTGACAGTACAATCAGTTGATAATTTTCATAATAGCATATCCCTATTGCAAATTTTGACTTAGCAGATATGGAAATAAGATCCTTGTCAATGATGAACTGCCAGACTATCAGATTGTGGACCAGTGGGAACCCATGTCCCGTGATTCTGTGAAGACCTCACTGGAGGTATCATACGTATGTCAGACTTATTGCTAGAGGACAACAAGTGCTTCCATTTTCTTATTAATGGTCTCACTGTTATTTCTTTGACACAGGTGTACCAGGAATTGCACGATGAAGGGTACCTTGTGGACTATGAACGAGTTCCCTTAACTGATGAAAAGGCACCAGAGGAACAAGATATTGATGATTTGGTAAGTAAGATGTTTTAAATTTTATTTGCTTCTTTGGATGAAATACTTACTGTTTAATGAGTGCGAGTGGTTACTAATTATATTCACCCGATTCATGGAAGTTTTTCTGTTTTTCTGTATTTCAAGTGACCAGAAGGGAGGACATCTTTCAAAATATACCGGAATAACTGCATGTGGCTTACATGACTGAGCTTTGCCTAGAATAGGGAGACAGCTTATGTTTTAGTTGATGTAATATTGAATCTTCTTAGAGCCTCCTCATACTATTCGCTTGTTAGAATATTTAAATAATAAATCACGCTTTCATCTAACAGCTTAAATCTAACACCTTAAGCTAGCTTTTAGAAGAGTTTGCAGTTGGAAGAGAGCTAGGAGGTCCTTGAGTTCGAATCTTCCACCCCGCTATTTGCCTCCCCAATTAAATTTTCAGGCTTAGTACTAGGCAAAAGACCGACTAAGCATGAGAGGGAGTGTAAGAATATTTAAATAATAAATCACGCCTTCATATCTAATAGAATAGTTGGCACTCGTCCACAAAATCTCACAGCTTCCATACTATCTCTGAGTTGTAATTTAGTGCATGCATATGTTAGAGATCTTGTTATATTTACCAGTTCTTGTCTTTAGGTCTTTCCAAAGTTATATAGGGCTAGAAAGTGAGGGAATATGATACCTTTGTGCTAGAAGGATAATTGTTTGGGACATAGTTTCTTCACTCAGTGAAGCATATTGGTGTATATGACTGCAAAAACACTAATATGTGGTGCCTGTGCATGTTTTTAGTGAATATGCAGAGTCAAACCTAGTTTAGACAGTGTGAACTATCAGTCCAGAGTATGTTTCAAACAGCTGTGAAGTACTGACTGATAATTCGATTGCTTGTATTTCACCATGTGCCATGGTAATGGTGCTATAGATATGATCTCTATAAACGCTTTTTCTGCACTTGGATCGCTGATATTGACTTCCATCCCATTTTCCTTCATAATTTTAGGTTGAAAAAATTTCTCCAGTTGATGTAAACAGGGAGATAATATTCAACTGCCAAATGGGGCGTGGAAGGACAACCACTGGCATGGTGATTGCAACTTTGATCTACCTCAACCAGATTGGAGATTCTGGTAGTCCTTGTTAGTTTAATGCATAATACTTTGCCTTCATGGCATGAGGAAAACTGAACAATTATTAATCTTGATTCAATATTTAGTATTTGTCTAGATTCTTGATTATTGGGTGAGTAATGTTATTGGCAAAATATTGTTACATGCTTCCAGGAAGAAAAGTCACATGAAATGGGTTACTGTATCTTTTGTTTTTAAATTAAGCTTGCCACTTAAACTTAGGTTGATGTCTCTCTCATTATCCCTGTAAAACCATGGTTTCATTTTGTGTCCCAATTGCTGGATGGATGGTGAGGACAATGCGGTCTTTGACGATAAGCTGAAAACTTAAAGTCCATCGTTTTCCTTGGCTCTAAAATGATATAGTTTAATTTTAACTTTCTAAGCTCATGTCATGGGTTATAACTCTCCAAATGCACAAGGATCCCTCTGTATAGATGCCTTCTCTGCAATGTTACTCTCTCTCTCTCTCTCATACACCCTTTTAAGTGATTGTTCCTTTTTTATGGCATGAAGGTATTCCAAGGATCAACTCAATTGGAAGGGTTTTAGATTCTGGTTCTAATGTGACGGTCAATTTGCCAAATTCAGAGGAGGCAATTCGAAGAGGAGAATATGCAGTCATAAGAAGCTTGATTCGGGTTTTAGAGGTAACTGACGTTACCTCTTTTCTCATCCTGTGGCTGATTCATAGATTGGGTTAGGTTTTCAACTAATATTATATGTTTAGGGTGGTGTCGACGGTAAAAGACAGGTCGACAAGTGTGCATCCATGCAGGTATGTCCTCACAAAGTCACCTAATGCATTTCGCAGAGCCTGTATAGGTCCATTAGATTCCTGATTTGACTGATTTATACTTTGCATAAGATCTCCATGAGTTCAGTTAGTCTTTCAATTTTTTCTAAACTACTGTGAGAAATTTGTTCTCAGAATTTACGTGAGGCCATGCCACCAATCGCAATAATATTTTACGTCAACCTGATGAGATGAAGAGGGAGGCATCACTTTCAACTTTTGTAGAATACTTGGAGAGATACTACTATCTCATATGTTTTGCTGTGTACATCCATTCAGAAAGAGAGTTGCCCTCTAGTTCTTTGGGTCGTTGTACTTTTGCTGAGTGGATGAAAGCAAGACCAGAACTTTATAGCATAATTCGCAGGTAAAATATTGATTTTATGTCACATTTGGACATTCAGATTGAAGGTTCTGCTGGAGACAAATACAATGATGTGAAATTGAATGAAATCTTAAACCTTTTGGTCAGATGCATGCATGCCTATAAATTGAATTGTTAGAGAAAAGTTAAGTTTCACTGTTCATTTGTTAACCTTTTCTTGAGGTCAGGATAGTGTCAGTTTGACGTGGATCTCTCTTTTTGGATAGGAAAGTTTACTACATACCTTTCAGTTTATCAGTCATTTTACTGGGTCAGCTTTGAGTTTGACCTCAGGTGGAATATGATTGGTTCACTCGCTCATCCCAGCATCTGGGTAGGCTTTTTGATTGCATAACTGATTACCACAGTTTTTCTCATCATGCTCAATATTCCTCTGTATAATTTAGGGTATTTCATTTATTACTAGGCTGTTGAAGGTGAAACTGCACCAAGCAAATGAGGCATTAACTGTACAAATCGAGTTTCGATCTGGAACAAATATTATCATGGCGTCTTCCTGAAATAACTAATAGCTCTTATTCCAATTGTGATTATACGAGCATTATGGGCCTTTTTATGGGCAGTGTTTCTAATATCAACAAGTCTGATGGCGTCCACCTTCTGTAACATTGGTTTTTGTAGATTGCTCAGAAGGGACCCAATGGGTGCGCACTTGGATATGCAAGTTTGGAACCATCTCTTATGAAGATGGCCCAATCAGCTGATGGCCGACCTTCTGAGATGGGTGTGGTTGCTGCCAGGAGAATTGGGGAGGTTCTTGGCAGTCAAACTGTTTTGAAAAGTGATCACTGTCCTGGTTGTCAAAATCAAAGTTTACCAGAGCGAGTGGAGGGTGCCCCCAATTTCAGAGAAGTTCCTGGGTTTCCTGTTTATGGAGTTGCAAATCCTACTATTGATGGCATAAGATCAGTCATACAGAGGATTGGTAGTGACATATGTGGTCGCCCTGTCTTTTGGCATAATATGAGAGAAGAACCTGTGATTTACATCAATGGAAAGCCATTTGTTCTTCGTGAAGTAGAGAGACCATTCAAGAATATGCTGGAATACTCGGTATAAGTAACTTTCTGGCACATCATTTTGCATGCTGCATTACAACCAGTGAATATTGACAATCTCTTGATTAACATCTTCCTCTGATGGATGTGACCATTGTAATGGGTTGCATAGCAATGAAATGCCTCTTGTAATGAATTGCATATCAATAAAGATCCTTCCAGGATTAGTGTAATGCACAGATCAGCCACGTGTACACATATGCACACATGCAAGCACAACAAACTTGCATCATCACTGGAAAAAGAGTGTCTAGAACAAATATATATTGGTTTCTTAATAAAAAACTTGGTAGCTATGAGTTGGAGTTTTCTACTGAGTTGTGACAGGTGACTGCTACTGTCTCTTACATTTAATATCTAGGAGACTCTTATTAGCTATCTAATATTCATCTCTAGGGGAATTGTTGTGATATGTATTTATTTTCAAAAAATGTTACTTCACAGGTGGTAGTCAAGCCCATATTTTCTTTGGTGTTGAGTCTTCCTTCACTTTCTTGATTGTACTAAACTGATGTGCATTCAGGGAATCATCGAGAGAGAGTGGAGAAAATGGAAGCTGTGTTAAAAGAAGACATTCTTAGAGAAGCTGAAACATATGAGGGTGCTATCATGGTTATTCATGAAACAGAGGAAGGGCAGATATTTGATGCTTGGGAACATGTAGATTCTTCTTCTGTCCAGACACCTCTTGAAGTGTTTGAAAACTTGGAATCGGATGGCTTCCCCATTAAGTATGCACGGGTGCCCATAACTGATGGTAAAGCTCCGAAAAGTTCCGACTTTGACACATTGGCGATGAACATTTCTTCTGCCTCCAAGGACACAGCATTTGTTTTCAATTGCCAGGTTAGACTTCAAGCTGCTTCTTTGAGTTTTTGTAACTAGGAATTTAATCAAACGTAACGAGCTATTTTGCTGATTTTTCCTCATATTATCTTATTGTCTATGTGGCCTTCATAGATGGGCAGAGGAAGGACGACAACAGGAACTGTGATTGCTTGCCTTCTAAAACTCAGAATCGACTATGGTAGACCAATTAAAATCCTGTTTGATGATGCGAAGCAGGAAGAGGTGGATGATGGCACCTCAAATGGTGAGGAAATTAATGGAAATGGTGCCGCTTCTACTTCTCCAGTGTCTAAAGAGAAGCTTAGTGAGGAACAAGGTCGTGCTTTTGGCATAAATGATATTGTACTACTAGGGAAGATAACAAGACTGTTTGATAATGGTTTGGAGTGCCGTGAAGCCTTAGATGCTATCATTGACAGATGTTCTGCTCTGCAAAACATACGTCAAGCTGTTTTAGAGTACAGAAAGGTATTCAACCAACAACGTGTTGAACCTAGAGTTAGGCAAGTGGCACTGAATTGCGGTGCTGAGTATTTGGAGAGATACTTCCGCCTGATTGCCTTTGCAGCATATCTTGGGAGTGAAGCATTTGATGGTTTTTGTGGACAAGGAGAAATGAGAATGACATTTAAGACTTGGCAACATCAGAGACCAGAAGTTCAAGCAATGAAATGGAGTATCAGATTAAGGCCTGGACGATTTTTCTCTGTTCCTGTATGTTGTAACCTTCTTTCATTTAATGAATGAATTGCAAATTAAGATTTTGATAATCCTCTTGCATTTTTGTCTCATGGTGATCGAATTCTTTTGATTTTAATATTCAGGAGGAGCTGAGAGCCTCTCAAGAGTCTCAACATGGAGATGCAGTAATGGAGGCCGTTGTCAAATCTCGTAATGGTTCTGTCTTGGGCAAAGGCTCCATCCTCAAAAAGTACTTCTTCCCTGGTCAGAGAACTTCTAGCCACATACAAATTGATGGTGCACCACATGTTTACAAGGTATGTTCTAGAACCAGATTGTCAAAGTTGAACTTTTTATATACATTATGACAGATGGGGTCAGCATTACCAACAGTACCATATGCTTGTGGAATTATGCTGTCCATAGACTTTTCTTTAGTGGTGTGTCCAATGTGAAAGCGTGAACCCCTAAAGCATTGAGCCCAAACATGGATAGTTTAGCTCTCTTTGTATATGTCAAATTTGCTTGAACTCTAAAGGCTTTATTAATTAATTCAAGTTATTTCTTGTCTTGAAATTTTGCTTAAAGCATAACCAGAATAGTTAGTGCTTCCTGTGAGATTTGGTATTACAGTATGATTGTTTGAAAATGAAAAAAATTGTACATAGAGATGTAGTATGCTAGAGTTTGACTTTGACCTGAAGTAGTCTAGTCTATGGTGTGCCACTGAACATCTTTGTCTTGATGCTAGTCTGCATTCAATGTACCTTCACTATTTTTTCAAACGTTGAGGTCATCAACAAGTTCAAACTAAAGTAGTCATTACATTGCCTTCTCTTTGACATGGACGTATATGGTTTATTACGACATGAAGCACTTATTATAGGAAGCTTCAACTAACCTTTGTGGGCCCTGAGGGAAGCAACTTTAATATCTCTGACATTCACTGTATTTCCCCTCCATTTGTTAAACTCAGCATTTCTCTTGTCTCAGTGATTATTCATGGTGTGACCAACGTGGTCAACTGTGGGTCTCTGGACTGATTCATGAAAGATGGGCTAAAGGCTGGCTAAGCTCCAGTTCCTTTTCCAAGTCGAAAAGCCTAATCCTTTCTCTATGGGTATACTTAAGCAAAACTTGCATGAATGCTATTATGATTAGCTCATAATGTGAGAAACATGTCTTGAAATATAACTTGGCCATTATTTTCAAGCTAACATTCTATTTGCTTGAGGTGGATGGGTACCCTGTGTTTAGCATGGCAACTCCAACAATTGATGGTGCAAAGGAGATGTTAGCATATCTTGGTGCCAAACCCGCTGCAGGAGTAACATCTGGGAAAGTGATAATAATTGATCTTAGGGAAGAGGCAGTTGTTTACATCAATGGCATGCCATTTGTCCTCAGGGAATTGAATAAACCTGTGGATACACTTAAGCATGCCGGAATTACTGGCCCAGTGGTGTGTTATCTCAGTCACACATCCATTGTTCTATAAATTAGACATAAGTAAAGGTGACTCTTAAATTTAGCTGATTTCTGTGCAGGTGGAACACATGGAAGCACGGCTCAAAGAAGATATATTATTTGAGGTCAGGCAGTCCAGTGGGCAAATGCTTTTACATCATGAAGAATATAACGCCACATCACATCACATCAGTCGAGTGTCACAGGATACTGGAAGAACATCCTAACTGATGATATTAAGACACCAGCTGAAGTGTATGCTTCTCTGAAGGATGAAGGTTATAATATCACATACACGAGGATACCATTGACCAGAGAGAGAGAAGCTTTAGCTTCTGATGTGGATGCTGTCCAAAAGTGCGAAGATGAGTAAGTGCCGATTCTTGACTTACACCCTCTCTAAATCTGATCCAGGTCACAAGTTTGTTGCCCGCGCATTCTGTTGATGGATTTGCTTAAAATAGCAAAGTGTTAAAGGATGCCTAAAGGCACTGGGTAAGCTGCAATAAATGTTCCTCATAAATGGCAAAAAAAGAAGAAGGTAACTTTGTGTCCTTGATTTTGGGATAAATGCCTGGGAAGTAGAACTTTTTGGAAAGTCGGTTCAAGTAGTAAAAATTTGAGGAAACTTCAGTTTTCTTCTCTTTGATTAAATGTTGACTTAAGGCTTCATAATGTGGAACACAGTGGTGGTGGCAAATTGCCTTACATTACTAACTTTATCGTGATTAGCTAATGATTGCAAGGACACGGTACTATATTTTTCTCTTATAGTCCGTTTCACTTTATGTGGATCATGGAAAGGCTTCTTTAATATTGTTCCTGATATTGTTCCTTTTTATTTTCTTAATACATAAAAAAACTCGTGAAACTGAGACAATTTTTTTTTTTCCTGCAGCTCTGCAGGCTGTTACCTTTATGTTTCTCATACAGGCTTTGGAGGAGTGGCATATGCAATGGCGATTACTTGTATTAAACTTAAGGCAGAGACCAACTGTGATACAAAGACCCCACAACTGCCGGCTGATAAGAAGTTATACTCTGCAGCTGGAGAGAACTTATCTAGGACTTCTGATGATGAGGCACTCAAGATGGATGATTATGGAGACATACTGAACCTTACAAGAGTTCTCGAATATGGTCCGAAGAGCAAAGCAGATGTCGACACTATAATCAATAGGTATATTCTCATCTAGGACACAGATTCTTGTTTCTACTGACACTGAATATCTATTTAAGCATGAGCCAGGGCGAATGCTGTGAGGTTGTTTGCATGTTAGCACATATTCGTAAAGGAATGTGTTCTGTCCATTTTCTCAGGAATAACTGAAAATAGTTGGCTGTCTCTTAGGGAAACATACTTCTACAGTGTTTAAGTTCATTTTTGACTTATCTTTTTCATCATTTTCTTTCTTCATATTTTTAGTTCCTCATGATGCTAATTATATATGGTTTAAACAGATGTGCAGGTGCTGGGCATTTACAAGATGATATTCTTTACTATAGGAAGGAATTGGAGAAGTTGTCTGACTGTGAGGATGAAAAGCGATCATATCTCACGGACATGGGCACAAAGGCTTTAAGGTATCCTTTCAGAGGGCTTGAGGCATGTTTGATTTTGTTTGTTGGTTCTTGGCTTGCAAGCCATGGCCATGTTCATTACTGCTTCATTTGGTGTTCCTGTTCTTGTATCATATCAAACCTGTCCAGCATTGCTTTTGTTAACCCGCCTAGAAGATTTCACTCATGAATTATCTCCTAACACGATGGCCTCTTGGATTGTTGCCCCATGGGCCTGTAAAATCAAGAAGACGAGGGGGAAATATTTTCTTTTTTCATAGAGTAAACAAGTGTTTGATGCTTTTGTGATCGGTATTACTGTCCTCATGCTGCTGTCCGCTGTTTGGGAGTGGAATTTGGATTCTCTTGTGCCTAGTCGTGTGCATGAAGAATTGATGATGGGGCAATGTCTTGTTTTTGCAGGAGATATTTTTACCTCATCACGTTCCAGTCATATCTCTATTGCACTTCGGCACCTGCAACAACATTTGCATCTTGGATGGATGCAAGACCTGAACTTGGACATCTCTGTAATAACCTGAGAATAGATAGATAGATTTTGAAGGCTGAGTGGCCTTGCTAGAGGATATGTTGTATAGTAAATTAGTTGCTATATAGATATGTGTATCATTCTCTCTTCTCATTGTGGACCTGTAGAGATAGGGAAAAATGTCTAGGAAAATGCAATTTACAAGAAACATTCTTGCTCGGTATATCTTTCCCCTGTTAGATGTATATAAAATGTGGGTGCAGGTGCTTAATCATGTATTGTCGTCGTTGAACACTGACCTGTTTATTATGGGAGATTAGGAAAAATGAATGTTGACACCATTACTCAAAGCATTTCACTGTCGGGTTGTACTACTTGTTTTGTCCTTTGAGCTTTTGTGCGGATTATTTTAGGAGGGAACCGAAAGATCTCTTTCTTCTGCTGATGGCCCTTTACCATGTGTTACCTCTTCTACAAGTTGAACCTTATTTCTTTTCAGTGTAAAATCGTGTCAGACTCCTAAGAATGATTCTCGTTGGGCTTCGACCGAAGGTAATGTTTCCTCCCATGGCCGTCTTACTTTCAAATCGGTTCTCTGGATTTGTCATTGTGGAGTAGATAAGACTTGAGGTGCATTGTCTCGATGGTTAATGTAGCAGAAGAGTGACCCCGGTAACTAGGATGGAGTGAAAAGGGGGCGAGAGGAGAGCTAGGATAAAACCGTGGTTTTGCCTATGGAATGCGGAACACATGAAGATCTTGGCGAAGATCTTGGCACTTTACATTCTAGTTTTACTTCGAGATTATGAGCCAATGCATAGGCATCATGTCCGCTAGATAGTGTTATGTGCACGATTGACTGCATCGGGTCCCCTCTTATATTTAGGATCTCGATTGCGTGTTCTTGCTTAGGCATACCTTTAAATACCCTTGACACCCTCCTACCCCCCTAAAAAAATAAAAAAATGGAAGCATCAAGGACATTGCCGGTGACTTTGGATCATCATCATATTACAGAGAAAATTATCTATAAATTTCTAAAAATATTATATTTTTGTTAGTTAAGTTATAAACCTTTTAATTATGTCAATTTAATAATAAATCTTTTCATTGAGTCCATTCAGTCAATTTTGACTAAAACTTTTAGAACAATCCATAGTGATCTTACAAAAATCTCATGGTATCAAAGCAAGAAATCCCAAGTTCAAATTTTTTTAAGGTCCTATTTATCTTCTCAATTATATATTTCCAGGCTTGATTAAAGCCAAAATCTAGCTTACATGTGAATGAGAGTGTTAAAATAATTAAATATTAAACTATGCTTTTATTCGATAGTTTAAGTTTTTAGAACAATTGGTAATAATTCCATAAAATCTCTTTTTCTTAAGTAAAAGAGAGAAATTGTATATAATTTGATATATCATAATAAAGATTACATCGACCTATTTATAAGTTCTATGAAATAACTAAATAAGATAATATATCAATCAAGATGCACACAGTCAAATAGAGATAAACACACAATCTTGAAAAATAAAAAAAAATCATCAAATCATCCTAACACAATCTTGAAAAATACAAAAATACAAAAAATCATCAAATCATCCTAACTATCTCTAACAAGAATTGTTGACGTGGACGTTTATGGATGATTTTTAACAAACTTTAGTATTTTTCTAAGTTTTTATTAATTTTTTATTTTATTTTCTTTTCCTTCATTATTATTATATTTTGGTTTCCCACCGTGGCTGTGCAAGGGTCATTGGAGCTTGTTGGTCTCTAAAAGAGGCCGTCATGGCCGTGGGTGAGCCTTTGGCTATCGAGGCCATTGCCACCTTTGCCAATAGCTAGCTAGCCTCGCCCAGATTACACACGAGGCACGACCAAGGGGTGAGGCCAACCTTGCCAGGGCCTTGCCGGCTACGGGTGAAAGTGGCCATGGCCTCACCCACGGCCACCACGATGGCCTTGCCTAGTGATTGGCGAGCTCCAGCAATCCTCACCAGACTGTGGTAAACCAACAAAAAAAAAAAAAAAGAGGAAGAAAAATATAAGAAAAGAAAAACTAATAAAAAATTACAAACAAATTAATATTGATAAAAATTATCCACGTCGGCGTCGCGCTACGTCAATAATTTCTAGCTAAAATTATCCGAATTGACTCAATTAATGAAATATGAGCTTAGGACTTAACTGATACGATTAGAAGCGCAATAGGTTCAAGAGCTTTTGGATAATTTTTAATGTGAAATTCCGATGGATTCGTATTTAGTGAAAAGATTTACTCCCAATACAAACAACGAGAACCTCGTCACGTGATCCAAAGAGATAATTTCATTCAATTGTTGGCAGATCTAGCTGGAAAGCGATGACGAGGAGCTGCGTTTGCCTCCACCTCCTCCTCCTTTGCGTTTTGGGATGGGGGCGAAACTGAAACGAACATCACATGCGAAATGTAGAAGGCAGATGAAGTCGTTGATGGAAACAGAAACCCCGAGAAGAGGGAAGCGCCGTAGGACTCGGGATTACTACTATCATATTCATCGTCACGCAAACCCGAGGGAAGAGAGAATATCCGAGCACGCACCCAACAGACGTCGGCTTTCCCCAAAAGCTGCTTCGGAATCTCGAAAACTTGACGTGGTTTCATCTTTCATGCATTCCTTAGGGACAGAGACAGGGACAGAGACAGAGGGATTGTTGGGTTTCTCTTTAAATACTGAAAAAGTTGGTGGTTTTGTCGCGAGAGCCATTCCTTGCTCCATCTAGAGGCAACTCTGCTTCCTCTCTCTCTCTCTCTCTCTCTCTGCTCCGTTTATTAAATTAGAGGAGCAATGGTCTTGCTTCCACAATCACAAAACTCCCATTGATGTTCTACTTGTTCACTTCTTAGTACAGGAAGGAGTGTCATCATCACCATTGATCGTCTGGATGTTTCTTGCGGTCAGCGACGTTCTGTTTCTTCCTTTTCTGCTGTTCTTGTTTCTTTTGGGTTACCAAAATGAGGGGGGTGGGGGTGATTTTTCTTCTACGGTTTTGTCCATGGAAGAAGTGGCATTCTCCTTTTGTGATGCGGATGTAGCGGATGGTTTTTCTACTTGATGGAAAAAAAAAAGCTTCATTTTGACTTCGATTTGTTTCGTGCAGTCCATTTGAGGAGCAGAGGAGCACGCCCGGTGGGGAGGAGGAGACGGTCTTCTTCTTTGAACCATTCGAAGCTGCCTAAATATCTCCTCGTCGAGGGAAGAATATGGAAATGCTGGGCTCCTGCTGCAGCCAACACGCGAAGTTGCCATTGATGGGCCACAACAAGGTTCTATCTTCGTCGTTCTTCGGCGTGGCTCTGGATGATGTTGCTCCGGGCAAGAGAGCGATGGGTGTTCAGTTAGGCAAAAACAATCAAGTAACGAAGTTTTGCACCTTATCTGAAAGACCTCTGATGAACTCTACTCTGGCAGATGTTGCTAAAGAACTCAAGGTAAATCAATACATACCTCGTCCGATTTCATGTCACCGGGAGTTCTTTGGTCTTTACATACGTCACGCTAATTTGCTGCATCATCATGATCTTAGTTCTTGGGGCTTTACGTTTTCAACAAGTATTATGGGTAGGCATGATTCGGTAATAGCATGTGGTTCTTTGAGATGTTTGCTTTTTATCTCACTCAGAAGAAATGATCATTTCACTTTCTTGATGTGGCAAACTGCGAAATGATGACTACTTGGGATTTCTAATCCCATTTTAATAGGATTATAGGATGAGATGCGTTTCTCATCTCATCTTATAGGCACTTCGCTACGTGTTCCTGTACTATCTTAGTGGTTTCTTTGCTGACTGTGAAATCTGATGCAGACACAGGCCCCGATGTTTCCAGTGCCAGAAGCAGATCCAAAAACTGTCACCTCTATAATATTAAGTGGTGGAGCTGGGACTCGACTTTTTCCTTTGACGAAAACAAGAGCTAAGCCTGCTGTAAGCAAACTTCAGATTGCCTGAGATTGCGTTTGTTGTTAAAGGTGTAATATTTCTCATTCCCATTCACAATGTTGCAAATCTTTTTCCTTGGTTCAGGTGCCGATTGGCGGATGCTACAGGCTAATAGATGTCCCAATGAGTAACTGCATCAACAGTGGGCTTAACAAGATTTATATTCTTACTCAATTCAATTCTCAGTCCCTCAATCGCCATATAGTTCGTACTTATAATTTGGGAAGTGGAATGAACTTTGGTGATGGATTTGTAGAAGTATGTCGTGATGTACCTAAATATATATATAGATATATATATTCCCAGTTTTTTCTGATCTTTTATATGTTTGGTATGATCGGAGTACAACAACTGGCAATCAAATGATTAGTTTACTGGAGTGGGATGATCAGGTAAACTAACAATCAAATGTCTTAAGTATTTCCAATTGTGGTGGTAGGTACTGGCGGCCACTCAGACACCAGGTGAATCTGGAAATAAGTGGTTTCAAGGCACAGCAGATGCTGTAAGACAATTCGCCTGGCTGTTTGAGGTAGATGACTGTACTCCTCTGCTGCATTTAGGGCTCAAATTGATCCCCCGTCATTTCAACATCAAGTGATTTCTTTGTTAATTTTGAAGGATGCCAAGCATAAACACATAGAGAACATTCTGATATTATGCGGAGATCATCTCTACCGAATGGACTACATGGATTTTGTGCAGGTCAAGCCATGACTTCCCTATGCTGCATCCACCTTATATTAGTTTCAACATCTGTGATATTTATCGGCTTTTACTGAGATTATTGCAAATCATGGTTCTTCCATGCAGAAGCATATTAGTTCTGGTGCTGACATATCTGTTTCGTCTCTGCCCGTGGATGACAGGCAAGTTTAAAAGAAGCATCTTCCTAGGCCTCACGTGTGATGTTTATTAAACCAAAGTAACTGAGATTAACTCTTACCAGGGTATTTTACTCTTCAACTTTCGTGCAGTCGAGCTTCTGACTTTGGGTTGATAAAGATCGACGAATCAGGACGGATAAAGCATTTTCTTGAAAAACCGAAGGGTGCAGACCTGAGATCAATGGTTGCCTTATTTTCTTTAGTTTCAATTTTTTCCCCTGGTATCTGGTACTCTAATATTCATCTACTTCATTCTGTTTTTTCCCGGTCACAGAGAGTAGATACAGCAATTCTGGGATTATCAGCTCAAGATGTGAATAGATTCCCATACCTTGCGTCAATGGGTATATATACTTGTTCAAAACAGATGTCTTGCTGAAGCTTCTCAGGTGACTAAAACTTACCTGATAGATCTAATAAGCTTTCTCATGTCCGTTTACCATTTATCCATGAAAGGCGGGACTCTTACCTGCTGCCTGACAGTTCATAAAAGTGAAAGCGTTCAAACTTCAAAGATTATTTCTTTATCTTGTGACGAGATACATCGCTAAGCACTTGTTCAACATAAAGAGTCAATTTCATTTCTCTTCCTGCTATATCTGACACCGAGACTCGACTCGATTGACTCAAATGCACGC
The DNA here is from genome assembly GCA_014182715.1 of Eucalyptus cloeziana. Classification (NCBI taxonomy): domain Eukaryota; kingdom Viridiplantae; phylum Streptophyta; class Magnoliopsida; order Myrtales; family Myrtaceae; genus Eucalyptus; species Eucalyptus cloeziana. Next base: position 14,246,870 of record CM024644.1, on the reverse strand, counting down.
ATCACATAGTTATATAGGTAATGTGTATGGATGTTCAATGTTTGTCTTCTTCAGACAGGACTATCCGACAGCCAATGATTTTGGATCTGAAGTCATTCCGATGGCTGCAAGAGACTATCATGTCCAGGTACCCTCAGTGACGCAATTGCTTCCACAAACTTCTTTTCAACTATTCACAAGAACATCGTGCCGTTCTTCATGCTAAGTTAAGAGACATGATGATGGTGAACTCGTGCAATTAGATATCCTTCAGAATTTTCATTGTTCATTTGGAAGTAGGCTTATCTGTTCGACGGATACTGGGAAGACATCGGAACAATTAAGTCCTTCTTCGATGCAAACTTGGCGCTCACAGATCAGGTACTTTACATTCCAACTATGACACCCACAGATTTCCCCAACTAAACAGTGCAATAATATGAGGTCAACATTTGCTGACTCTGAAGACCCCCAAGTTTCACTTCTATGATCCGCAAAAACCAATCTTCACGTCTCCTCGATTTCTACCGCCAACGAAAATAGAGAAGTGCCAGGTACAGCTTTAGAGTGAACAGATAAAAGTAGATGAATAAGATTTAGTTCTTGAATCATATTCTGTCTTGGTCATGCAGGTCATTGATTCTATAATATCGCATGGCTGCTTTTTAAGGGAATGCAGTGTTCAACATTCTATCGTGGGAGTTCGTTCAAGATTGGAATATGGGGTCGAGATGAAGGCAAGTTTTCTTCCTACTTCTTTTAGGGATACTGGGGAAATTATGAGGAAAGCATTCATTCTCCGTTTGTGATGTTGAATCGCATAAACTTGAGTTGAAACAGAGTTGAATCTCACTTTGCAGGACACAATGATGATGGGTGCTGATTACTACCAAACAGAGGCTGAGAGAGCAGCCTTCCTAGCTGAGGACAAGTTCCAATTGGCGTCGGCAGAGACACAAAGATCAGGTGATTAAATGCTTCGGCACAACTAGAGTTTCTTTGAATTTCAGTTTTGATCCCTGTTGACCTTGTCCTGCAGAAACTGCATAATTGACAAGAATGCGAGGATCGGAAAGAATGTAGTGATAGTGAACAAGGGTGTAAGTAACTCTTACCTCATGCAGAATTGTCCTCTTTAAACGGGAAGCACTCCAAAATGTGAATCATCAGATCAAGCAATGACCCTCTTCTTTCCCAAAAATTGTATATCTGCAGAATGTAACAGAGGCTGATCGACCGTCTGATGGGTTCTACATTCGATCCGGAATCACTGTCATCCATAAAAATTCTATGATTCCTGATGGAACAACCATTTAGGAATGTTCTTTAACAAGTGAGGACAATAAGGAGCATTTAAGTGCGTGAAGGTGCATGCAACCTGTTTCACGTTGCGGCACGAAAGAAATATACAGCCACCTAACCCGATTCTGTACATTCCAATCAATTTTGGAATCAGATACTCCTGTAATTGAACATTGGAGAATTATTTTTTGTTGTGATTCGAGCAGATGATGCAATAAAACTCGTATAGAAATGTTCACGAGGACTTCTCCGCCGTGTCTGACAGATATATGTTCATGAGGAATCATCTCTCTTCTTTCTACATAACTATGTAGTATACTAGCTACTAGCCAGATGCCTAACCAAGACCGTATTTATCATTTTATACTAAATGTTGGAGTCGACCTAAATTTTCGTAAGAATAATGTAGTAAGATAAATATAACAAGATGAAAATTCAGATAAAAAAATGACTTATCTATTAGAATATACATTGAATTTTATTTAAAGAAGATCCAAACCCCTTTATGTAGATTTATCCTCTGATTAATTGCAATATTTGCTAGATAGTATGATATAAGTACATGCAATATTTCAAATACGTAAAATAATATGAATTAGCAAGAAACATGAAAGCATAAAGTACAAAATGAATTCCAATCTCTTGATATCTTTCCTCTTTTTAATGATAAAAAAATCTTCCCTCTTGTGCCATCAACATTGTGTTAAAAAAGGCAACCAAGCCGTTTATGTAAAATTTTCTTGAGAGTAAAATGATTTCATTTCTCTCCATCATTTGCTTATCTAAAAAGTGCAAAAAAATAAAAAATAAAAAAAATAAAAATAAATAAACCTATTACATTGATATCAATTTAGTCTAAACATTCACATCGGTACCAATTGAGTCCATTCGATACATTTATGTCGGAAATCATTGATATGGATGCAATTCACCCATGTGGCACAACTGTGCCAATATAGATATTTTTATATAATATTTAATTATTTTTCGATTTTATTTTTATTTTTTAATTAATTTTTCCTTTTTTTCTTTTTTTTTTTCCCTTTCTTCCTTCTTTTCCTCCACCAACCTCCATGATGGCCAGTGGAGGTCACTGGTTGCTGATGAGGGCAAGGGCCAACAAGGGATCTCGCCCAACTCTTTGCTAGAGGCCAACAAGAGGCCGACAAGCGTAAGGAAGCCCTCATCGGTCTTAGGGTGAGGCCACCCTTGCCACAAGGTCCCTTTGCCAAATCTAGCGAGGGGTGGCCTCGCTCGTTGGCGAGGGGTGGCCTCTCCCAACTCTCACCAGCCCTCACCAAGGTTGGCAAGGGCATCCCAGCCCTCGCCCCACCAATAGTTGATGACCTCTCGCCGACTAGCATGGGGGCTAGCAAAGTAAAATAAGGAAGAAAGAAAAAAAAAAGGAGAAAAGAAAAGAAGGAAAAGTTAATTAAAAATTTAAAAATTCGAATAAATAATTAAATATTATATAAAAATGTCAACGTTAATGCTAGTCATGTTACGTAAGATAACTAGCGTCCATATCAGTAATTCTAGGTATAAATTGGCTGAATGGACTTAATTAATATCAATATGAAAATGTTTAGAACTAAATTGTTCCGATTGAAAGATTTATAATTGAAATAATACAAATGCAATTGATTTAGGACTTCTTTGGTACTTTCCCCTATTTCTAGACAATTTGAAGTAATACAAATGCAATTGATTTTTAAAAAATTTGTCCATATCAGCATCAGTCATGCTAGTAGGATGGTGGCCTATATATTAGCAATTTTAGTAATTTCCCTGCCCAAATAGTATATGTTCACTTAGGAAATCAAATCAAATTTGTCTTACTATTAACAGAAAATATTTTTTAGTTCATTTTCAAGTCTTAACCAAACACCATAATAATTGTCATTTTCTAGGAAAATTATCTTTTGAAAGCATTTTTCAGAGACGTTATATTATCTGCGAAGCAAATAGAGCCTTAATATCACTTATTCTTCGATTAACATGTAAATTGTTGTCTTCACCGGTATCTTTGTAAAAATGACATGTAATAATTACTAATCCTCTATTATCATTTATTTGTGAAATTTTTTTTGTTATATTATGTATCTATATATTATTTGGCTCTTTTATAATTAGAAGGAATCATGTTATATAACTTTCAATTATCCATTGCCATCATAATTATAGAATGTACATTATCATGTTAACAGCTCTTTTAAATTAATTCTTTTCTTCATTAAAATGTATGCATTGAAGGATAATTCATCATCAATTTGATATTTGTACATAAACCACGTGTTGTCATCTTATTTAATATCAAGTTAAATTTTCGTTCATCAAATATTGGCTACCTTGTGATCTAATATTTAATTGATATTATCTCTCATGCATCGATTTGAGATATATTACCAAATATGCATAAAAAATAGAGATGCAGAATTTGATATCAAAATATGCATTTGCTTAGAGATTTATTACCAAAAACACACACACATATAATATAATTGGAGGTGCAGAATCTGATATCATGATATCCATAAGGCTTAAAGATTTGCTAAAATGATACTAAAAAACATATTACTAGCATGAGCTTTGCGCACACATATAAATTAATAAACACGTGCTACGATGACAAGTAAAGCATTAAAAGTCGGTATCAAATGCTATTGATATCGATAAAATAACTCTATATCCCTTCTATATTCTCCATAAAAAAAATTTCACCGCTTTTAAGCAGCAAATCAATATAAACTTCACACATTTAAATCACAAAATGGTGGAATTCATTATTTATTCTTATTTCCTCTATTGCCGTCGTCTTCTTATCTTGGGAGAGCCGACATCCTGCGAGACTGTCGCGCGACGATGCTGGCTGTGGAAGGGCTCTGCTTCAATATGACTTGGTACCCGTCGCCGAAGCTATCCATGCCTTGAGCAAACAGTTGCCAAAAGAGTCCACCGGCACCCGACCCTTGGTCGCTTGCACTTGCGTAGATTGCGTCGTACAGCCTCCCGAAATAGCCGTCCCTCTTTTCTACGCTGTAACCCGATGAATTCGATGACTTGCCGAATTCGCCGATTATGATCGGCTTCTTTAGGATGGTGTCGGAGTCTTGAATGTGGACTTGAACCCACTTGTCTGCAAATGCAACTTGCTCCCCCTCACTTGCACTAGGCAACCTGTCAAGACAAAGCTTTAATTAGCCAAGAAAGGCAAAAACAACATGACAGGTGCAAATTTGATCGCAGCGCCAGGATGTCGCGCGACTCGAGGGATTGGAGGGCATGCTCTGATTTTTACCATTGGTCGGGGTACAGGTGTATCGTGGCGAAGTCCACCTGGGGGACTTGGTTGTTGGAGATGAAGTCAGTCCCGACAAGCACACCGCCAGGATTGTTCTGCTGCTTCCCCGGAACCGATTGCCCATAGAACCCTTCGAGTCCAACTTCCAGCATATGATTACTGTCGATTGACTTTAGGTATGCCGCCATTTCGCTCACCCAGTCCTGAACGAGTCAGTGACGGGACTAACAAATCATTACGAAGTGACATAGCTCAATTCAATTGGATCGTCTGCATGAATTTGATACTGTAAATAAAGCCGTGAATGTGATGTTCTATTCAGGAAAACAGTTCCGAATTTTTTCGACATTGCGGTCATGTATGATTTGAAAATGAAGTGGACAAATATCACGAGGAAAAAAAAAGAAAAAAGCAGAAGGGGATGGTTACTAGCAATCGTTGAGTGCTAAAAATGATCGAAGCAGATCTTTTTGTTTTGCTTCTTTTGCATCACGTCAATAAGATATTCTAAAATTTCTCTCCTTTTAGGCAAAGAAATTGGTGACTTTACACTTCGAGTAAATTCGAGTAAAGAACAAAACGTGCCCAAACGGAAGAAAATCTCATTCCACACATGGCTATATGAATTTACGGTTTATTTTTTATGACCAGAAAGCGCGGACCTCATGTTAGTAGAGTTTCACTAAGATGAATTGTGGATGGTGATTCTATATGTTGCTTTGTTGCAGTAGTAATTGATGTAGAAGAGGTAAAAATGCCGCAAACTCATTATCGACATTACCTATTTTCTATTGTATGGTTAGCTCCATCTATTACGTCTATAAATTTATGCATATTAAACACAGAGATCGAGAGAGAGACCTGAAGAGATTTGCCAGAGGGATCAGACTCGCATTGAGGCTCGTTCATGAGTTCCCATGCAAAGATGGTAGAATCGTCCTTGTACGCCACTCCCGTTACAGTGTTCATTCTTGTCAGCACTGTCTGCAATTTCCATCACACCACCAGCGAGTCTTTCTCATTTTACTTTTATTAACCATAAAAAACGTCAACAGACAGCCTAGGATGTGTCAAAGGACTCCCTTCGCTAGGTGTCCAACATAAGCTTGGACATAAATCTTAGGTTTTACCATAAAGGTTGCATTCGGTAGGATAAAATTCAGCATAAAATAAAATATATCTTATTTTACATTTGACTTATGCTCAAAATAAGATAGAGTTGGATATAAGAAGAATATAAACCGGATAAAATTATATAACGATAGAAGTTGGATAAAGATGAATAGGATTTTAACGTCTTTAATAAGAAAATTATTTTCTCGAATAACAAATTTCTTAAATTAACAAAATTAATATTATATTTTAATAAAAATAATATTTGAATTCTAATATAAGCAATTCAAAATAACAATTTAGTTATTTTAATTTAATCTTATTTATATTTATATATTCGAATTTAATTATATTATATAAATATAATATTTTTATTAAATATTTAGGTATATTAGTACAGTTTACTATTTAATAGAATTTTATTTGAGAATGATGGAAAGGAAAGTAAGAAATAAATAAAATTAAAATTAATTAAAAAAAAGAGAGGAAAATAAAATAAAAAAGCAAATAAAAATAAAGTAGGCAAGAGGTTTTTATGATATCTTCATTTGTAAAATTTTTGTTCATTTATACTAATTTGTTGTTTATAACAATTAATGTATATGATGTGAATCTATCTGATTTTATGACTATAATCACCAAATAGTAGATATGATATAACGATATTCCTATATTTCATATCATATTTTATCCAATCTTATTTTGATTAGAAATCCAAACGAAATCATATTTATCTTGTTTTTGAATGAATTCCTACATATTAGGAAATACCAAAGTGGGCGAAAAACACCCAGCTTCTCATAAGTATCAGCAAAAAAATGAGCCTTTTGTTAAAATCTCAGACACGGAATGTTAGAGATCACAGTGTCGCTGGAATAGTGAATACATGCAGAAGAACAAAAAGGAGAGACACAAAAACCTTGATATGATTCTTGTAATATCCCCTGGTGACTGAGTTAGTGAAGAACTCATCATCATTGTTCAAGGACTGTCCACTGTCCCGAGCCCACCGCGCATACTGATTCTTTCCTCCAAACTCATTCCAGCTGTTCACTAAGCTCACTATCAGATACACTCCATTTCTCCGAGCTTCCGATATCACAAAGTCCAATCCCTAAACAAGAACATTAATCACACAAATCTCTGTGAGGTATGTAGTGTTTATTTTGGCATATGCCACAAGGGAAAATATGTACAGTTTCACCTTGAACATGTCCTCGTTGTAGATGCCTGGAGAGATCTGGAGGGCCCGGTTGACCCCGTCACTGAAGGCCCAAGTCCTTGCCATATTCATGCCGTTCTTGGCAGCCTCCTGGAACACGCTTGCAACCTTGTCCCGGGTGGACGGGTCCGACGCCATGTACATCATCCAGTACGCGTTGAACCCGTTCAAGTACAGCGGCCTCCCATTTGCCACGAAATGTATCCCGTTCGTCCCCACGAACCCATTTATCCCGACCCCGTCAACTACCGCCTCACAGTTCTCCCGGATGAGGAGCGCCGCTAGAGCCAGGACTACAAACTTTAGGCACATTTGTTTCGTTTTTATAATTTGGGAGATGATACTTTTGTGTATGTGGATTGAGTTTTTGGAATTGAAGAGAGAGAGGAAATGAACTTGTGAATGCGTGAACGTACTGGTGATGTTGTGGGGGGTTTATATCGCCATAGTCTTTCAAATCAACGAATTAAAGGACTTGCCTTATACAGCTCCCTAATTCCAGCCGCAAAATTTGATTAGTCAGATAGCAGTGGTATTACCATCTTGTTTAGCCTAGGAAATTTAATTATTGCTAAATGTTCATGGCATCATTAACGTGATTTCTTATTTTCAATTAGTACTGACAACTTGAAAAATCGACAAAATTATCAAAAAGTCTCAAACCTATTGCACTTTTCCCAATCAGTCATAAACTTTTAAATCATGCTAAATGAGTCCTAAAACTCTTAAAAATTTGCCAATATAGACTATCCAACCAATTTTGGCCAAAAATCGTTGATGTGGACGTCTATTGTTCTACGTGGCATAGCTATTGCTAACGTGGACAAACTTTATGATTTTTCTAAATATTTTTATGAATTTTTTATATTTTTAAAAAAATAAAAAAAAAATAAAAAAATTCAAAAAAAAGATTAAATATTGATAAAATCTATCCATGTTTGTGTCAACCATGCCACATAGGCCGGTTGACATTCACATTGGCGATTTTGGCCAGTTGGACTACATTGACAAATTTTAAAAAAAATTAGGATTTAATTAGCATAATTAAAAGGTTTAGAACTAAATCTACATAAGCACAATAGGTTTAGGACTTTGTTGGTAATTTTTCCAGCAAACCGTGTCCCTATATTTATTTATTTATTTAAGGGCAACAAATGATACAAATCAATCTCAAAATGTTCTCATATCAGCAAAAGATCTAATAATACTCTTTGGAGTTTTGCAATATCTCAAACACGCGTTTAGTGGTTTGTCTTATTAACTTGCACCACATTAAACTCCAACTATTATTTTCATTACAAGCAAGCACCGTCTTCATCTTCATTTGGTAAGGTCATTTGTTGGTTTCTTAGTATTTTGCATTCATAAATATATATAACGGGCACAAAAGAGGTAGGGTTGAAAAATTCATATTAGTACTTGAATAAATGAATTGTATTTCACATCTATATAAATCTATATTAAAATCAGCTTATAAGGATGTGTTTGGTAACTATTATGTTCTCAGGAATAATTTCCACTAAGAAATAATTTTTTGTTATTCTATTCTCGGAAAATATTTATGAGCATTTGAGAGCGTTTGGTAACTATCCAAAATTTTTATTTTGGAATAGAAATGCATTTGTAAAACTCTTAAATGTTTTCGTTTCTTTTAATTTTTAATACTTTTATTATATTTTTCTTTTTTTTCTTTTTTTCTTTTTCCTTTTCTCTTCCTCCTTCTTCACGGTCGGTCGTTAGCAACAGCAGTGGCTAGCGATCGGTTGGGCGAGGTCCATGTTTGTAAAATTCTAAACACAAGTGAACGCTTTGAACAAGTAATATAATAATAAGAAGGAGTATTGTCCCATGGAGGTTGATGACTAATAAACTGATTAAATACTTAAAATTGATTAATTCTAAAATTGATCTAACATATCAAAATAGAATTGAGAATAGTTTAAAACTAAAAGTCTTAAAAGCAAACTGTGGAGACTAAATGCAGTAAATCAATTAGATAAATGTGTTAGAGCATCCGATTTTATCATAACCACTATATATGAATATCAGATTGTTACATATACAAGAACGATATGAAACATGTGATAGCGAAATTTCCTAATCTATTTACTATTCTATTTCTAAGTATGGCAAACCTACTTAGTTTATTAATCTACTATATTTCTATGTGAATTTAAACAAACATTAGTGCATTAAAATCTATTAATATTCTCCACTTACAATGAGTCTTTTGGATTACCTTATCACCGAAAGCCACACAAATAACGCGATATATCTCTATCTACGTGTAATTCATGGTTATATTTTATAAGGAGTAATTGCATACTATCACTTCTTAGTTTCAAAATGCACAATAGATTATTCAAATAGTGGTCGGTCACTTAAAGCATTAAGTATAATAATATATAACTTACATGAATGAAATTACTTGCACACATAAAAATTATAACATTTATATCATCAATTTTTAGGCTATATCGTAGCCCTAACAAAAGAAAATTAGAATATAGTAGAAAAAGAAATTAAAATATAAATTAAACCCAACATTTTGAATCAAAGAACAAGAATTATGTCACTACTTTGTTTTCTTTCTAAAATGCTTGAAAAACTCTCAAAATAATGAAAAACGATCTAAAAAAAAAACCTAGCTTTCTATATATCATTTTTATAAAATCACTGGGGTCGCCCAAGTGGCCACCCTTATATCTTGGAAGGGGGAGGTTTGGGGTTCCAATCCCCACCTTCTCAAGGGGGATTGGGGGTGGGGACGATTTCATTTCAAGAGTGGGTTTCGACTCCCACGCCCTGCAAGAAGGCAAGACAAAAGTCTGAGAGTGAGTGTTAGAGTAGGATTAGCATAGGACCGACCAAATATATATATATCCTTTTTTATAGGATATATTCAAGAATCCTAACACGATGCAATTGCTTACTTTTTTTTCCGCATAAAATCAACAAATAAATCACAGAATCCTTAATTTGGTATCCATCTTCCAACACTTTTTTTATTTGAATTCCTGAATTACAGAATTTTCCTTTCCTTCTTTTTGCTCTTTTTTCCTTATTTTATCTACTACCGGCGGTGGCGGTAGTAGCCAATGATCGACTGAGGGAAGAAGAAGAGAGAAGGAGAAAAAGAAGAAAAGAAAAAAAAAAAAGAAAAATAGGTTTGGGTTTGATTTTGGAATTGTTTCGAGAACAAATAAACAACTTTTTCTATTTCTTAATTATGTTTCAAATCTATTTCCAAGAACTAAAAAACGGATTTTTGTTCCCAAGAATAAAAACTTTATCAAATGGATTTCTATTACAAATTTACTCCCAAGAATAAAAGAATAGAATCAATTACTTTTGGACAAGTTACAAAACGCATCCTAATTCAATTTCTTAATGGTAATCTTACCATTTACCGTTTTCTTTTGAAGATATATTCGACAAGCTGGTGAGATAGGCGCATGTATAATAAAATTTATGTTTCTCTATTTCTTTATTTTTTCTATTCCTTGGAACATGTTAAGAACAAAAATCCGTTTGTCAATGCAATTTTATTTTTCTATTTCTGAAATAGATTTCTATTCTAGAAATGGATTTAAAGCATAAATCAGAAGCTAAAATTTTTAGCTTTTTTATTTCTGGAACAAAAGTAAGAAATGAAAACTCTTTTCATCATTCACTCTTGTCACTGCCCACTGACCACTTGCCCTTGTTAGATGCCCGTCGACGCTGCTCGCCTTGACCACACGCACGCGTCGGCTGTGCCCCCTATAAAAAGAAATTTTATTCTATTATTAAACGAATTTCTATTCCAAAAATATAAATTTTGAGTTGTTATCAAACGCGTTTTTTGCTTAGAAACCCATTCATGATAGAAATTGAGAAATCAATTTTTGACCAAAAATTGACTTCTATTCCAGAAATTTTGTCATGCATGCCCTAGTAATCATACTAGTTAATGATGTATTTTTAACTTTGGAATTTGAAAATATTTAATGCATATGCTGTAGAGCAGTGACGAAAGTCTTCTAGCTTAGCGTCTGTCGGTGGTCGCCACACCATTTGAACTAATTCTAGAACTCTATCGTGAGTGGATTGGAAAAGGACAGAAGTAAAGCAAGAGATTTCATTTTTCTGTCAACGTGCTAGTTCACACTCTAGTTATGTCATCTGGAACGTGAGAACAGAGTTATTGTTGATCTCGTTAGGTGACTATGGTCAACTAGTGAACAGCTACACCATGAAAATTTCCATCAATTTCGACAAATGTATGTACGCGTGTATTTGCTTGAACTGTTGCATGGTATCATTATATGGGGTTGATACAACGAATTAGTTTTTGTTCGTGACTTTCATGTCATCAAGAGGCTGAAAACGCATGAACACAAGGTAGCCTTTGGCCTTGGCTTTTGAATCATTGTTTGTGGACGGTCCCTAGCCTAAATTGATGGTTTGGATTGATCGTGCCTCAAAGGTCTTGTTCTGGTAAGGAACGGAAGTGTGCGTATGGACGAGGCGTTTGACGCAAAGTCGAATTCTCGAGTCATCAGTTGAAAACGGCCAACCAATCGAATTTTGGCTCATGTTTGGTTCATGAATTTAGCTTCGTGTTTAATGAAAAATGATGATATCGATGTGCAGATTTGAATGGTTTCCATCCTTTGAGATGTTTCATTGTTCAAGAAACCCCTCCCACTAGCACAAAACTAAACACTCATTAAAAGAATTTAAACGGTCTCTTTTGCCCCTCCAAACCAAAAGATGCCAAACGTTTGGCAAGTTGTCATTTAGATCGACATACAATGTTGTGCTGAATGATCCTGTTCCTTTTCTCTTCTTCGAATATGCTTCAAGAAAAAGTAGGAGTCAAAAGAAACAACAGAAACGCAATCATAACTTGACACCCGTTCCTTTCCCATTCTCTTCTTCCTTGTTGATTCAACAATTCGGAAACAGCCGAAAAGGGAATGAAACTTGCATCCTAGGTCTTGCCACGTGGCTCCGATGGATTCGGACAATATATACTGATGGAACGAATATGGAATGCGATAAGCATGTTAGATATATTTAATTATTTATGATATTATGGATATTTTATTTAAATATTAAATCATACATTCATCTAATAACTCAAACTATAAGATGAGTTAGCAGTCATCTCTTAAAATTTCATATTCTATCAGAATATGAGGTCCTGAGTTCAAATCTTTCAAATATATCAGACAAAGCATGAAGGGGAGAGATTGAATATTTAAATATTAAAATCACACGTTCATATAACAACTTAAACTTTAAGGTTGGACTTGAGAAGGAATCCAAGTTGCATAAGAGAACTGGAAGAAAAGGCAAGGAAACTGCTTCCTGTTCAAGATGATCTTTGTTCTTTTTTGCATCAAATACCCATCTATGTTGATTTTGAAGGACTGGCTCTGGTGGAAGCCAATTTTGGGGTAAGTGAATTTTTTAGAGTTGTTAGTCTTCTTCTGTTGAAGGGTAGTTTAGTCTTCTTCATTGTTAATGAACCCTAATGCTCACTATATATATATATATATTGATGTGATGTCTACTTATAAAATTAACAATTTTGTTCTCTTTCGTTTACATGCTATCAAAGTCACAAAAATACACCTTTTACCCTAGTTGCCAATAGTCATCGTTACATCACTAAAGAAACCACTATTGTCGAACAGCAACATCCACGACGCTTTAGTCATTGTCGCCAAGGCTCGGTGACCAGATATGTCGTCGTCTGAATCATAGCCGTGGTCACCTATCTTTGCAACCAGATTTGGCGTTGCGAACGAGGTATGCTCATCCTTCCTCGCTCGAGGAGCATCCAGTGTGTTGGACTTTCAAAGCACTTTGAAGCGATAGGGCACGAAGTCCTTCTAGGTGATGTGCGCATATTTACCCATATATTCTTTTCTAGATGATGTGGTTGAGGATCGCAAGTGCAGCGAATGCAATCGTTTGAGAGTTTAATTGGTTGGTTTTCATATGATGATTAGTGGATTCACTTCTCAACGAAAAGTGACGTGGGTTTGTTTGCAGTTACGGAATTTTTGATAGGTTTTGTTGTTGATCTAGAATTTTGTGTTTGATGGTTTAGTGTCACTTCGGATATCTGAACAGTTTAATGCCTTTAAGGGATGACTTTATGTTTAGCACCGATTCAAGTTCTCTATTTATTGTTGAGTTATGGCTAGAAACTCCGAACCTGGTGATGGATACCAGTCTTACTAATCTGAAGTTGAATTCTGTCAAGCTAGATGTGACAGATTATTCTTTTTGGTCTATGGTGGTTGAGACGAATCTATTAGTCATGAAAGAGTTGAGTTATTTGACTTCACCTCCACCTTCGGATAAAACAGATAAAATGAGGGTGGACAATTGGCACTTTGGTGGTGCTGCCATTTGGATGTTGTTGTGGAATACCATGGATTCTAACATAGATTCCAAGATTAGTCCTCAATTTATGCAGTGTACATTAGCCAAAGTCATTTGGGACAAGTGTGCTCTTATGTTTTCAAGAAGAGATAACATGACCCATGTTTGAGTGTTTGGGATGAGCTCCTTGATACTTGATCTTTGTGTATGCTGTCTCTTCTAACATTCTTTGCAACTCCCAAATAAAAGATAGTAGAAAGCCCTATTTATCCATATGACTTATTATATGAGCTCAAGCCTTTGGGCTTGTCATTCATTGGGCTTCATTCATTGAGCTTTACTTGCTCTGATGAATTCGAGTAAAGAATGAAACGTGCCCAATCAGAAGAAAAATCTCATTGCACACATGGTGACATCTACTCATTAGTCCTTTCCTTGATTGAAATCTTCCTCATACATCTATTCTTGTCTTCTAATATCATTAGGCGGTGTAAAATTACAGTTTTAGTTCGCCAGGAGGAGGAGCTCCACTAGAGCCAGGACAACAAACTTTAGGCACATCTGTTTCGTTTTTATAATTTAGGAGATGGTACTTTCGTGTATGTGGATTGAGTTTTTGGAATTGAAGAGAGAGGAAATGAACTTGTGAATGTGCGGACGTACTGGTGATGTTGTGGGGGGTTTATACAGCCTGTCTTTCAAATCAGCGAATTAAGCTTGCCTTATACAGCTTTCTATTTCCAGCTGCAAAATTTAATAGGACAGTTAATTTACGAGATGAACTTTCATAGCATAACAATCTTTGGGCTGTTATGTGAGGATAACATTTTGTTGGGGAGAATTGTCCAAAAAGTCCTAAACTTATTGCACTTTTGTCAATTCAGTCATAAACCTTTAACTTTACCAATCAAGTCTTAAAAATTTTCACTTCTTGCCGATTCAATCCATCCGGCCAATTTTGGTCGGAAAATATTGACGTGGACGATGGCGGTGCCACGTAGGACTGCCGGCGCTAACGTGGACAATTTTTAATAATATTTTATTATTATTATTATTATTATTATTATTATTATTATTATTATTATTATTATTATTATTATTATTATTATTATTATTATTATTATTATTATTATTATTATTATTATTATTTGGCTTTCTTGGCCTTTTCCGATGGCCGGCCACAACCAGCCGGGTGGCCTCGCCCGCCACGGGGAGGCCCGGCCGGGCGAGGGGGAGCCCCGCCTAGGCCAAGGCGGCCTCGCCGGGCATCGACCGGGCGACAGCAACGCCGAGTGAGGCTGCCCTAGCCTAGGCGAGGGCCGACCTCACCAGATCTAGCAAGGGGAGCCCTTGCTGGGGCTCACCCTCGCCTAGGCGAGCATCGGCCTCACCCAGACCAGATCTAGCGAGGCCGGCCCTTGCCCTTGGCCGGGCGACGGTAATGCCGGGCGGCGAGCAAGAGGGGCAAGGGCCGACCTCGCTAGATCTGGTGCGGGCGAGGCCGACACTCGCCAGATCTAGCGAGGTCGGCCTCGCCCGACATCGCCGTTGCCCAGCAAGGCTGCCTAGCCCGGGCGAGGGTTGGCCTCGCCCAAGCAACCCTCGCCGGGGCTCCTCCTCGCCTGTGGCGGACAAGGTTACGAGCACGTTCCTCTTATCTCAAAAGCTCATTTTTTTTTGGTAAACCTTTTATTAATTTCATTAGTCTACAATATATAACAAGTCTCTTTATTTACTATATCAAAATATTTTCTTTTTTTCCTTATTATACTAGTGAGATGCTCTCATACAAAGCATGTGTGACGTTAGAGAAAATATAGAAATACACTAAAAATTTTATGCACAATGAGGTATCCTAATATATATATTGTAAATGGTTCATAAATGATATTTGTCAATCCAAAATAATGATTTCTCACTAGCATTTCCAAAAAAAAAAAAATCTTACTTTAAGCAATGTTTTGATTTAATTAAATTTCATCCACATAACAATTTATCCATAAGTATGATTAACGACATGGAGAAGAACTAGATTATTGGAAATTTCTCTTTTCGACAAAATAAATTTTTATGGAAGTAATTCTTACAATAAAAAAATATAGAGCCTTTAATATACATGGAAAATCAAGAATAAACAAAAACTGAACATATGAAATTCTTAATTATGATAAGTAAATCCCACATAGGTATAGAAAAACTAAAAAAGGAGAAAGTAAATAATCCAAATTGCAATTGAAGAATAGATGGCAATTTTGTCTTTTTATGAAAATTGAGTGGATTTAGTCATATAAGAGGTGGAAATAGCGATGTCCCATCTTATTTAGATCATGTTAAATTTTCGTTTGACAAATATCAAATATGATCTGATTTAATATTTAATCAATATTATCTTTCATACATCGATTTGAGATGTATTACCGAAATATTCATAAAGCTTAGAGATGCAAAAAATACCAAAATATGCATGAGGATTAGAAATGCAAAACCAGCGAGTTGCAAGAATTAAAGATTTGCTAAAACGATCATTAAAAACACGTTATTAGATAAGCTCTCAATCACATTGCGCAATTTCTCACATTTAAAACACAAATTCATATAATCTTATTTTCTTCTATCTTCATCGTCTTCTCATCATGTGAGAGCCAACATTCGGCGAGACTGATTAGCGATGACGCTGGCTATGGAAGGGCTCTGCTCTAATATGACTCCATACCCGTCGTTGTAGTTATCCATGCCTTGAGCAAGCACCTGCCAAAAAAGGCCGCCGGCACACGACCCTTGGTTGCTTGCACTCGCGTAGATCGCATCGTACAGCCCCCCAAAATAGCTGTCCCTCTTTTCTATGGTGTAACCCAATGAATTCGATGACTTGCCGAATTCGCCGAGTATGATCGGCTTATTAAGGATGGTGTTGGAGTCTTGAATGTGGACCTCAACCCACTTGTCCGCAAATGCATCTTGCTCCTTCTCACTTGGATTAGGCAACCTATCAAGAAACACTTCAATTAGCCAAGAAAGGTAAACAAAACACAACAGGTGCAAATTTGATCGGAACGCCAGGATGTAGCGCCACTCTGGGGATCGGAGGGCATGTTCTCATTTTTACCATTGGTCAGGGTACAGGTGCATTGTGGAGAAGTCCACTTGGGGGACTTGGGTGTTGGAGATGAAATCAGTCCCGATAAGCTGACCGCCAGGATTGTTCTGTTGCTTCGATTGCCCATAGAACCCTGCGAGTCCAACTTCCAGCATATGATTACTATCGATCGACTTCAGGTACGCCGCCATTTCGCTCACCCAGTCCTGAATGAGCCAAATGAACTAATCAATGGCGGGACTAACAAATCATTACGAAGTGACTTTGCTTAATTCAATTTGATTGTCTGCATGAATTTGATCTGTAAATAGAACACGATTAGATAATCACTTGCTTTGATACGGCCTATATAAAGCCACGAATGTGATGTGCTATTCAGGAAAACTGTTCAAATTTGTTCGACATTGCAGTCATGTGGGATTTGAAAATGACATAACTAATAGCACAAGGACAAAAATAAAAAAATAAAAAATGCATCGTTACTAGCAATCACTGATTGTTAAAAATGACCGAAGCAGATCTTTTTTTGTTTTTCTTCTTCTGCATTATATCAATGAGATATTCCAAAATCTCTCCTTTTAGGCAAAGAACGAAACGTGCCCAATCAGAAGAAAAATCTCATTCCACACATGGTGACATCTACTCCTTAGTCCTTTCCATGATTAAAGTCTTCCTCATACATCTATTCTTGTCTTCTAATATCAGTAGACTGTGTAAAATTACAGTTTTATTTTATGACAAGAAAGGGCAGATCCCATCTTAGCAGAGTTTCGCTGAGACGATCTGTGGATGGTGATTCTATATGTTGCTTAGTTCAAGAAGTATTTGATGCAAACAAGGTAAAAATGCCGCAAATTCATTATCGATTGATACTAACTATTTCCTATTGTATGATTGACTCCATCTGTTACATCCACAAATTTATGCATATTAAACAGAGGGATCGAGAGAGAGACCTGAAGAGATTTGCCAGAGGGATCGGACTGGCATTGAGGCTCGTTCATGAGTTCCCATGCAAAGATGGTAGGATCGTCCTTGTACGCCACTCCCGTTATAGTGTTCATTCTCGTCAGAACTGCCTGCAATTTTCATCAAACCACCACCCGAGTCTCTCTCATTTTTCTTTTATTGACCATAAAATAAGTAAATAGACAGAGATTCCTGATTAGTCCTAGGATGTCTTAAAAGGACTGCCTTCGCCGGGTGTCAAACAGAAGCTTGGACATGAATCTCAGGTTTTACCATGAAGGTTTTCCTAATTCAGGCAATCTGGATTTATTTCCCCTTTTGAAAGAAATCATCTTTATCTTGTTTTTGGGTGAATTCCTACATTTGCACCTCCATAATAGGAAATACCAAAAGGAAGAAAGGGAAAAAAAAAAGCACCCAGCTTCTCATTTGTATCAGCCAAAAAATGAACCTTCTATCAATCTCACAGACGAAATGTCAGAGATCATAGTGTTGCTGGAATACTGAATACATATAGAAGAACCGAAAGCACAGACACAAAAACCTTGATATAGTTCTTGTAATAACCCTTGGTGACTGAGTTTGTGAAGAAGTCATCATCATTGTCCAAGGACTGTCCGCTGTTCCGAGCCCACTGCACATACTGATGCTTTCCTCCGAAGTCATTCCAGTTGTTCACCAAGCTTAGTATTAGATACACTCCGTTTTCCCAGCTTCCGATATCACGAAGTCCAATCCCTAAAAAGAATATCAATCACGGATATCTCTGGGAGGTGCCTAGAATTTGTTTTGTGTATGCCACCAGTGAAAATATCTACCAATTTTACCTTGAACATGTCTTCGTTGTAGACGCCAGGAGAGATCTGGAGGGCCGGGTTGACGCCATCACTGAAGGCCAAGGTCCTGGCAATGTTCATGCCGTTCTTGACGGCTTCCTGGAACGTGCTCGTAACCTTGTCCCGGGTGGACAGGTCCGACGCCAATAACATCATCCAGTACGCGTTGAACCTATTCAGGTACAGCGGCTTCCCATTTGCCACAAAACGTATCCCATTCGTCCCCACGAACCCACTTCCCCCTACCCCGTCCACCGCCGCCTCGCAGTTCGCCCGGAGGAGGAGCGCCACTAGAGCCAGGACTACAAACTTTAGGCACATTTGTTTCGTTTTTATAATTTAGGAGATGATACTTCCGTGTATGTGGATTGAGTTTTTGGAATTGTAAGAGAGAGGAAATGAACTTATGAATGTGTGAACGTACTGGTGATGTTGTGGGGGGTTTATATAACCAGTCTTTCAAATCAGCTAACTAAACTTGCCTCTTATACAGATCTCTTACTAGATAATCTTTCCTAGTATAACAGTTTTTGAGTTACTGTAAGGATAACAGTTTATTGTGAGCCACAAATTTTTGGAGGAGTAATCCAAATTTATTTATATTCCTTTTTTTTTCTTTTTTTAGCTTTTCATATCCATTTAAAATATACTTGCCATGATTAAGAATTTCATATATTTATTTTTAATAAGTACTAACAACTTGGAAAATCATTTATGCTATCCATATCATTTACGCAGAGAAATTTATGCTTGGAAAAAATTCCAAAAGATAGCATTTATTTTGAATAATGAAGTGCAGATTATAATATCTTAGGTGCCTATTTATAGAGAGGTCGCCATCTAGAAAATAACCAAATAATTGAAATCGAATAACAAAATTAAGGAAAAGATATTGATAAAAGGGAAAGTTATTAAAACACAACTAGAAAATTTGCAAAACGCGTCTAAAATCTGTGACATCTCGGAAATCAAGAAAAACGCGTAAATCAAATATTATAAATTATTTGTAATCTCAAAGATCACGCAATTCTCTTTGATTTATGGGACCGCCTACTCTTATGACGCTAAAATATTTCCATAAAGGCATTTGCATGTTGTTCTATATCAGTAGCTCTCCATCAAGAGTCTTTGTGCTATTATATACAGTATATTATATAATATAATAACCCTTAAATATTGACAACCATATATTTTAACGTCTCTATGAGAATTAATTGATACTCAATCAAAACGACGTAAAAAATGCTAAGAAATTACAATAAAACGTCAATAAGATATATTTTAAAGTACGATGCAGACTATATTTGTACTGGTTGTTGCTGTAAAAATAATTTTTAGAATGTTAACCAAGAAAATATAATCAAAATCACCCGAACGCCGATAGTTGAAAAAAAAAAAGTAGTGTTTTGACAGACTATTAAATACGTTAAGGATTGATCGATATTGTCTCGATCATTTTACAAAGGTCAGGGAAATTGCATTACTTTTCCTTAAAAAAGTCTGAACATACACGTTTAACATCACTTATTTTTGGGTCGACATGTAAGTTGTTGTCTTAATAGGTATCTTTGTAAAAGTGACACGTAATAATACTATAATCCTCTATTTTCATTTACTTGTGAAAATATTTTGTTATATTATGTTTCTATATATTATTCGGCTGTTTTACAATTAGAAGGTATCATGTCATATAACTTTTTCAACTATCCTTTACCATCATATAGTTATGGGATATACATTATCATGTTATATAGCTTTTTTAAATTAATTGTTTTCTTCAATAAAACGTATGCATTGATGGATAATTCATTGTTAATTTGATCATTTTCATTCGAACGTAAAATAGTGCTATCATCTTATTTAGATCATGCTGAATTTTCGTTCGACAAGTATCAAATATCCCGTGTTTTAATATTTAATCGAGATTATCTTTTGTGCATCGATTTGAGATTAAATACCAAAATATGCCAAAAATTACAAGATGCAAGATATCCATTTGTTTACAAAATATATATAAAAATAGAGATGCAAAATTTGATACCAAAATTGCATGAGGATTAGAAATGCCAAATGAGAGGCCTCCGAGAATTAAAGTGTTGCTGATACGATCGTTAGAAACATGTTACTAGGTAAACCTCTCGACCATATAGCGTAATTTCGCATAAGCTTTGCCCATATATATATATACACGTACTACAATTAAGAGTAAAGTGTAAGAGTTTTCCTAATGTGAACTACATTAATTGATATTGTAATTTACCGTTTAACGTTTACCATTTTACAGGGATTGGTCTAAGGTGAGATAGAAGGTTTCTTAATTAGTCTAATATGGGCTGGCTAGTGTGGGCCGAGTTGAGCTTGGCCCGTAATGAGGGGACCTAGCTGGAAATTCTATAAATAGTGCTCAAGTCTCTCCTCTAACCCTAATTCTCACATGTATCATCACCTAAGGGGCGTTTACCTAACGCTAAACGTGAGGGGGCCGCCTCATTGAGCCAGTGATACGGAGGGCAATAGAGGAGAAGGACTTGATGCGTGGATCCCCTTCATATGTGGGAAATCCCTTTTCTGCTTCCGCTTTATGCTTTTATGCTTGATGGATCTCAAAACAGGTGCGTTAATCTTTCTACTCAATTATGCATGTTCTTGTTCTGGTTATGGAGATCTTGGGATTGCGTAATTTACATCCAACACGTGGTATCAGAGCCTCCATAACCCTAGAACTCGAATGTATAAAATTTTTTTGCCCTAATTTGTGATTTTCGAGATTTTTTGTTCAATAAAAATCAAATTAAATCACAAATTCGGATTGGGCTCGACGAGACGGGAAGATTTATGGGCGGCGCGTTGCCGGAGGAGGCCGCACGCGCCTCCACGCGTGGCCACGCGCCGTCGGGCGTCGTAGACGCGCGCCCACGCGCCCTCACGCGCCCTCATGCGCCCCCACGCGCGGGGCACTGGATGCGCGTGGGCGCACGCGGGCGCTGACGTCACGCTGACGTCAGCGACTTGGACCCGGACTCGGATTCGGATTCGGATTCGATCCGTGCGCCGACCCGATGACGTCAGCGATGCTGACGTCACGCTGGGACCCGACCCGCTGACGTCAGCGATGGCGACCGACCCGACCCGGATGGAGGCCGACCCGACCCGACCCAACCGTTGACCTTTGACCCGACCCAAAGTTGACCGTTGACTCGACCCGACCCGGTCAACGGTTGACCGGTCCGGTCAGCCGGTCGGACCGGACGGTCGAACCGGGAACCGGTCGGACCGGTCTCGTTCGGACCGGTTTTGACCGGTCAGATCGCCCGCGCGTGGACTCCACGTGCCGCGCACTCAGGAGGCGTGTGCGGGCGCGTGGAGGCCCCGATCTGCGCGTGGTCAGCGGCGTTGGACTCGTATCTTCATCCTCTATCTTGTGGTGTGTTTATTTTACATTTTTGATAATTTTATGGATGTGAAAATATATACAAAGTCCTAAATACGCGTATTTTTAGTGTATTTTCACGTATTTTTCTTGTATTTTTCTGTGATTTTTGAAATATAAGTGTTGGAGTTCGGCATGTTATCACATGAGCATTATAATGGTGTGATTCATTAATAAAAATTAATTTTTATTGTGAATTGAAGTTGGGTTAATGAGATAGAACCTTTGCATGATGGACATTTTTAAAAACCTGTGACCAAACTGATTATACTGATTAACACATCTGCTGAATGTGGGTAATGCATGTCAATTAAGTTACCGCATATTGTACATCAACTCATCTGGTCACTTATTAATGTCTATTATTAATGGTTCTCTGGATTTGACTCATTTATTAGGCCACTAATTGATAACAATGATAATTTTGTAAATTAAAAAAAATTGGCTAATATATTAGCTGTTGGCCTGTTTTGCCTTATGAAATTCATGAGCAATAGTGGATTAGTTATCAAGCTTGTCGATTTGGTGTATCCTGTATTACTATTGATGTTAATTTGTAAGAGATATTCTAGATTAGCATTCTTTAATATTGTTCTAGTAATCGATGTCGGGGTGCACAAGAGATGCTTGCTTCTATGTTATGAGAAGTTTCTTGTGTTGCTGTGAATGGGTGATCTCATTGGAATCTGTTTTTCAAGTTCGCTATATATATATATATATGATTAATTTTTATTAATGAGCAAAGCAATGTAATTAGCATAATATGTGATTTTGGTGATTTGCTGCCCCTATCACTAAAGTTAAAATCACATATATATGGTGTATGTGAGGAGTAAAGTTTATATCCATGGTATGAGAGAATTTCAAGGATTCAATTGAGTAGTGACCGCCAAAGTGGCACGCTTGATTGGGTTTGAGAAATATCTGTCTCATATAATGATTGGGATGTCTCCTGGTCTAATGTATGGTCATACTCCCGAAGGAGATGATTGTGTATTAGTTCATGGAGGGATACATGATAATGTGGTGGAGGAGTGACTGATTCTAGTGATTCATATGCCCAAAGGTGATGAATTTACGAAAAATTGGAATATATTCTCATAACCGCTATCATGTGGGGAGTGTACAACTGCATGTCATGTATTCTGCCCAAAGGTGATTATATGATTATGCATGTAACTCTCTGGATGTGTACTTGTTTGTCAAGTTACACAGTGCTCACATGATGCTAATTATATACATTGCTTGTTATTTTAGTCACTTTTTTTCTATAATTAATAACTCTACTTGTTATTGAGGTTTTTCTTGCTTCAAATTTTAAGTTGTGGACATATGATTTGTTGCTTGAAAATGCAATAAAATTTGCTTATCTTGTCCATGAAGCGTTCCATTCTGGAACACTTGAAAAAAGGATAATAATATTACTCTGAAAGAGGGGTGGATAGTTAGTGAAGAAATAATTATTTCTTTACTAATTCTTTCAGAGTGGATGTGGCATTGATAGTTTTATATGGAGTTACATCAAAGAGATATAAAATCTATATAAGTGCAACTAGAGAATTTTGCTGCAGATTCAAGTAAACTTGTGTGTAGACTGAAAAATCTTAATTCATGGTCTTAAGCAAGTTTCCAGACAATATTATTAAAGTTTTATAGTGTTGTTATTTTGTTCAATTAAGAACAAAGTAATTCAATATATTGCAAGGTCAGTGGGAGGAAATTTATTTTTCTCATACACTATGTACACTATGTACATGATATTTTGTTTACAAGTAATGACCTTGAGGCATCTTTTATCCTTTGTACTTAGGTTTGTAAGGATTGCTTTTGCCATATTATATTATATTTTCTCGGAGGACATTTGCTGATTGTATATTGGAAATATTCAATATACATTATTGCAAGCCAAGAATTGCTCCTGTTGTTAAGGGTGATGGATTGAATCTATCACATTGTCCTTATTTAGATATTGAGAAAATCTAATTAAATGGTGTACCTTGTATCAGTGCATTTAAAAGTATAATGTATGTTCGAATTTGCACTAGACTAAATATCGTCTTTGTGACGGGACTTCTAGGCAGACATCAATCAAATTCAGGACGCGATCATTGCGTTGCTGCCAAGAAGGTTTTAAGGTACTTAAAGAGGACAAGAGATTATATATTAATATGTGGATATGTTCAATTCTTGCAACTAGTAAGATATTTAGATGTAAACTTTGTTGGCTATTAGGATGATATAATATCAATAACAAAATACATATTTATGTTGGTAGGAAGTGCAGTAAATAAAGTTCTATATCATCTTCTACTATGTAAGTAGAGTTTGTAACATTATTTTAGACTGTTACCTGGGCTATTAGGCTCCGGAACCTCATGAAGGAGTTGACCGTTTTAAAATTTATGGATAGACCTATACGGTTGTATTGATATAACAAATTTGTAGTATTATTTATTTACTACAAATGTCTCAAGGGGTCTAAATATATGGTGGTCAAAACTTTTGACCAAAAGGAAACGGTACAGAAATGTGACATTTTAATATAACATATTTCCACAGATGATATGGTTGTAGATCCACTAACTAAAGGTCTACGCTCATGTGTATTTTAAGCGACATGTCATTAGCATGGGCTTAGGAGCATCTTGAGATGCTGTTGTTTAGTGGGAGCTATTTTGGCTTTACTCTGATAAAGGTTTCATCTGTGTTCGTTACATTTTGTAACGGTTTGATATGTATCAACTTTTGCATTCAATAAAGTTTTTTTTTAATGTGTTGTTATTACGTTGAATACATATTGATAAAGTCTCAAGGTATTGTATATATCTTGAGTGAAGGCTAGGGGCATCCGGTTATTAGCCTTGTCCATATGTCTTGTTATACATAAAGAATGGTTAACCGTAAGGACAAGACATATGTGGGTTCATGGAACCATAAAGACATTCTCTAGTGACACATTTTTTTTTTTTTTTTTGTGACGCTTAAGGTAAGAGAATGGACATTCTCTAGTGGCACAAGTTTTTGTGACGCTTAAGGTAAGAGAATGGTAAGCGACAAATGAGATCTCTCTATGAGAGATGTTATCCATTTGACACACTACCATATTGGATCCATATCAATAGAGTTGAGAACACTCGTGACCATGGAAGACTCGTGTGTATACATGCGATTACCGCCATGATTCGGTGTTTGAGACTTTATGGGATATGATTGACTATTAAAATTATATCTAGACCAATGTGCGCACATACAGTACGATTTCAATTAATATAGTCCAAGTGGGAGAATGTAAGAGTTTTCCTAATGTGAACTACATTAATTGATATTGTAATTTACTGTTTAACGTTTACCGTTTTATGGGGATTGGTCTAAGGTGAGATAGAATGTTTTTTAATTAATCTAATATGGACTGGCTAGTGTGGGCCGAGTTGAGCCTGGCCCGTAATGAGGGGGCCTAGCTGGAAACTCTATAAATAGTGCTCAAGTCTCTCATCTAACCCTAATTCTCACATGTATCCTCACCTAAGGGCGTTTACCTAACGCTAAACGTGAGGGGGCCGCCTCATTGAGCCGGTGATACGAGAGGGCAATAGAGGAAAATGACTTGATGCGTGGATCCCCTTCATATGTGGGAAATCCCTTTTCTGCTTCCCCTTTATGCTTTTATGCTTGATGGATCTCAAAACAGGTGCGTTAATTTTTCTACTCAATTATGCATATTCTTGTTCTGGTTATGGAGATCTTGGGATTGCGTAATTTGCATCCAACATAAAGCACCAAATATCGGTGTCGAATATGATTGATATTCAATAAAATAACTCTATATTCCTCTTGAATACCCCATAACGCAGATTCCACTGCTTATAAGCAGCAAATCAGTGTAAGTTTTACACATCTAAATCAAATAAAAAAATAAAAAAATAAATAGCGGAATTCATTTATTATTATCTCCTCTATCTTCGTTGTCTTCTCATCATGAGAGAGCCGACATCCTGCGAGACTGTTGAGCGATGATGCTGGCCACGGATGGGCTCTGATCCAATATGACTTCGTACCCGTCGCTCAAGCTATCCATTCCTTGAGCAAACACCCACCAAAAGAGGCCGCCGGCGCACGACCCTCTGTTGCTTGAGCTCGCGTAGATCGCGTCGTACAGCATCCCGAAGTAGCTGTCCCTCTTCGCTACGCTGTAACCCGCTGACTTCGAAAACTTGCTGAATTCGCCGAGGATGATCGGCATATTGAGGATGGTGTTGGAGTATTGGATGTGAGCTTGAACCCACTTGTCCACAAATGAAGTTTGGTCTGCCTCACTTGCCTTAAGCAACCTGCCAAGAATAAAACATTGATTAGCCGAGAAAAGTAAAAAACAACATACCAGGATGTAGCGCGATCCGAGGGATCGGAGGACATGTTCTAATTTTTACCAATATTCGGGGTCGACATGCATCTTGGCGAAGTCGACCGGGGGGACTTGGTTGTTGGAGATGAAATCAACCCCGAGAAGCACACCGCCCGGATTGCTCCGATGCTTCGATTGCCTATCCAACCCTTCGAGTCCGCTTTCCAGCATATGATTGCTATTGATCTACTTCACGTGTGCCGCCATTTCGGTCACCCAGTCCTGAACGCACTAAAAGAACTTGTTAATGGCACGAGTAACAATCATCACGAAGTGACGTCACTCGATTCAATTTGATTCTCAGCATGAATTTGATAATGTTAATTGAACACGATTAGATATCACTGAAGCAGATCTTTATGTTTTTGTTCAACTGCATTAGTTAATAAGACGACCAAAATCTCTATTCTTTTAGGCAAAGAAACTGGTGACTTTACACTACACCTGGATGAAATTCCGTAAAGAACGAAACGTGCCCAAACAAAAGAAATATCTAATTTCACACGTGATGATGTCTACTCATTAGTCCTTTCCATGATTAAACTCTTCCTCGTACGTCTATTCTTAATATCATTAAGTTGTAAGAATTTACACTTTTATTTTATGACGAGAATGCGAGGTCCCAATTTTCATGGATAGTGATGCCATGTTTTGCTTTCGTTGTGTAGCATTCAATGCAGATGAGGTCAAAATGTCGCAAACTCATTATCAATCGGCCTTAACTATTTTTTTATTGTATGATTGACTCGGCCTATTACGTCCACAAATTTATACGTATTAAAGAGAGAGATCGAGAGAGATCTGAAAAGTTTCGCCAGAGGGTTCAGACTCGCAACAACGCTCGTTCACGAGTTCCCATGTGAAGATGGTAGGATCGTCCTTGTACGCCACTCCCGTTTTGGTGTTCTTTCTCGTCAGCACTGCCTGCAATCACACCACCGCCGTGTCTCTTTCATTTTCCGCTTATTAACCATAAAGAACGTAAACAGACAGAGGTTCCTGATCTGATTAAGCCCTAGGATGTCTTCAAAGGACTTCCTTCCCCATGTGTCAAAAACTTAAGCTTAGACATAAATTTCCGGTTTTATAAAAAGTTTCTCCTAATTCCAGCAATCTTGATTCATTTCCTCTATTGAAAGAAATCCTATCCCTTGTATCAGCCAAAAATAAACAATTTATCAATTTCAGAGACAATATGCTAGGAATCGTACCTATGTCTGAACTAAACTCATATACATATGGAAGAACAAAAAGCACAGAAACACAAACCTTGACATGATCCTTGTAATAACCCTTGGTAACTGAGCTAGTGAAGAACTCATTATCATTATTTATGGACTGTCCGTTGCTCTGAGCCCACCGCACATTCTGCTTCTTAGCTCCATAGACATTCCAGTTGTTCACGAAGCTAGGGGTGCATGACAACTGCCTATTTCATTTTTCGAAACAACTTTTCTATTCAGGACTTGTTTGAAATAGAAATCCGTTTAATAAACTTATTCCGTTTTCTATTTCTGGAATAGATTTATATTCTAGAAATATGTTTGAAATAGAAATCAAAAGTATAAATTTTTTACTTTTCTATTTCTGGAATAGAAATGAGAAATAAA
Organism: Eucalyptus cloeziana; assembly: GCA_014182715.1. NCBI lineage: Eukaryota > Viridiplantae > Streptophyta > Magnoliopsida > Myrtales > Myrtaceae > Eucalyptus > Eucalyptus cloeziana. Next base: position 14,219,228 of record CM024644.1, on the reverse strand, counting down.
AAAATTTTCTTATCGTTCGTCTGGTCCTTCATTCGTTGCCACCGACCACCGTTCGTCGGTCGCCAACCGTCCGCCGCCCGCCACCCACCAGCTACCGCCGCTGGTCGCTAGCTGCCGCTGTCCGTCACTGCTATCGTCGATCCATTTTGCCGTCCGAAAGGAAGAAATTTTATGTCGTTATCAAACGAATTTCTATTTTTAGAGTAGAAATTTTGTGTCGTTATCAAACGGTTATTTTTGCTTAGAAACTCTTCTAGAAATAGAAATAAAAAAAATCTATTTCTCAGGTACACTCCATTTTTCCCAGCTTTCGATATCACAAAGTCCAATCCCTAAACAATAATATTAATCACACAAATATCTGTGAGGTGCGTAGAATTTATTTTGCGTATGCCACGAGTGAAAATATTTGCTATTTTTACCTTGAGCATGTCTTCGTTATAGATGCCTGGAGAGGTATGGAGGGCTCGGTCGGCGCTCATGCTGAAGGCCCAAGTCCTGGCGATGTTCATGCCGTTCTTGGTGGCCTCCTGGAAAGCGCTCACAACCTTGTCCTGGCTGGAGGACGGGTCCGATGCCATGTGCATCATCCAGACCGCGTCGAACCCAATCAGGTACAGCGGCTTCCCATCCCATCAGGTACAACGGCTTCCGGTCCGCCAGGAAACGTTTCCCGTCCGTCCCCACGACCCCACAGTTCACCAGGATGAGGAGCGCGGCTAGAGACAGGACTACAAACTTTAGGCTCATTTCTTTCATTTTTTCTAATATAGGAGATGATACTTCTGTGTATGTGGATTGTGTTGGTGATGCTCTAGGGTGGTTTATATAGGCATATTCTTGGTTCAAATATGCAAACAAATCGAGTCTGATTCTCTTCGTTGCATCAACGGCTTGTGAACATAGGGTCACGGTCAACACTCACGCAAAGCCCAAGTTTAGTGGACTTTGTTTCGCATTTCCAAAAAAAAATTATTCGATGGCAACGGAATACTGAACTTTTTTGACAGCGTAACCCATGATTGGATCCTATTACCAAGTACGAATCAGGTTTTCTTTCCATTTGACGATTTTGTTACTTAATTATGTTTCTAGAACATGATGTTGAAGGTTAAATATCTTTTAAATCCGCGAATTAAAGGACTTGCTTTATACAATATCTCTCTACTTCTGGCTGCAAAATTTGGTTACTCATAGCGGTGATACCACTGCCCTTTTTAGGGGAAAATTCTTTAAAAAAATTCTGAATATATTATATTTTTACCAATTAAATACTAAATCTTTTGACAATTTATCAACTAAGTCCATTTCTATTAATTTTAGCCAAATATTGCTGATGTGGGCCCCAATCGTCACACATAGTAGTTGTACAACCAGCACTGGTGTGGACAATTGTTAATGATATTTTTATATTTTTTTGAATTTTTTTATTTTTCCTTTATTTTTCTCTTTACCTTCCTTTTTTTCTTATCTCTTTTTCCCCTATTCTCTTCTTTCTTTTTCTTCTTTCTTTTTCCCTCTGCCACAAAACAATAAGAAAATATAAACAAAATAATGTCCATAGTTGAAAAAATTCTAGTGTTATGACATACTCTATTAAATACACTAAATATTAACCGATATTTTCTTGATCATTTTACAAGGTCGGTGAAATTGCATTACTTTTCCTTCAAATAGTCTGAGCATACACATATTTTATCACTTATTTTTGGTCAACATATAAGTTGTTGTCTTGATCAATATCTTTGTAAAAATAACACGTAATAATATAATAATCTATATTATCAATTATTTGTGATTTTTTTTTCTTTTATGTCTATATACTATTCGGCTGATTTACAATTAGAAGGTATAATCTTGTATAAATTTTTGGGAAAATTTCAAAAAAGGGTCCGAAGTACCCTTACTTTCTCAAATAAAAATCTGAAGTGAACTTTGTTTCAAATAAGGACCTGAAATGGCCTTAATTGTTTCATATAAAAGTCGAAGTGGCCTTGGTTGTTTCAAATAAGGACCTAAAGTGGCTTTGGTTATTTCAAATAATGGCCTAACCTCGTCGGTCGCTAGTCGGCTAAATTTTTTACCAATCAAGGGCATTTTCGTCCATTGTTTCCTCTTTTCTTCATTTTTCTTTTCTTGGCGTCAACTAGCGACCCCCAGCAAAGGCTAGCGAGAGCTTGATGACCCTTGTTGGCCGCTGGGAAGGGCCAACAAGGGCTTAGCAACCCAGCCGACAGTTGGGAAGGGCTGGTGAGGGCTTGCAAGCACTCGCTGGTAGCGACTGAGGGCCTACAAGCCCTCGTCAACCATAGTCGAAGCCCTCGCCTGGGGTTGGCGAGGGCCAACCTCGAAGATGACTATGAGGGGTGGCCTCCCTCTAGGCAAGGGTCGCCTCACCCAAGCAAGGTCGTCCCTTGCCTGTGGCTAACGGCCCTCTGTGGGCATTGGCGATGGCCAGCCGACCACCAGTGAAGAGGAAGAAGAATACTCAAAAAAAAAAAAAAAAAGGAAAGAAAAAAGGAAAAATGGCAAATGATGAAAATAACCTTGATCTCTGGAAAGTCATGCCCTTATTTGAAATGGACATAGCCATTTCAAGCCCTTGTTTGATATAGACATAATCACTTCAAGTCCTTATTTAAAACAATATCTACTTCATGCTCTTATTTAAAAAAGTGATGGCACTTCAGGTTCTTATTTAAAATAAGGTCTACTTTGCGCCCTTATATGAGAAAATGAGGACACTTTGAGTCCCTTTTTGGAATTTTTCCTAACTTTTTCATTTATCCTTTACCATCATATAATTATGGAATATATGTTATCATGTTATATAGCTTTTTTAAAATTAATTTTTTTCAATAAAATGTATGCATTGATGTTATCTCATTATTAATTTGTTAATTTTCATTTGTACGTAATATATGTGCTATCATCTTATGTGTGGTGCTATTTTCAACCCCTAAATGACTACATGCACCCCAATTTACACTACAAGACAAAATTGCCCTTAATCTTTCGAATGCGGTTTAAAGTAATGGCCCGACTCCTCATTTTTTATATTTATGATAGTTACCATAATTATGCATTTTGCATTATTTTTAGTGTATTAAAAAAAGTGCATTCTCATATTTTCCTATAACATTTTACATACTCAATGTAAAAATCATCTTGCTAGAAGTAAGGACAAAAGACTTCTTTGATATATTATAGGAAAAAAAGCCACCAAAAACCCCAAACTTTGCCCAAAGTGACAAATTTACTCCAAACTTTTTTTGTGACATGAAAAATATCAAACTTTGCAAACCGTGCACATTTACCCCAATAAGGGCATTTCGTCTTTTTATTGTTTTTATTTATTTTTATTTTTTATTTTTTTCTTCTCTTCCCTCCACCGGCCATGGCGGAGCCCTCGCTCGACACTGGCGAGGGCGGCCCTTGCCGGACGCCGGCGGAGGGAAGAAAAAACAAATAAAAAAAGTAAAAAAAAGTTTTAAAAAAAATACCAAAATGCCCCTATGATTTAGGGTAAATGTGTCACACAAATGAAAGTTCGGGGTTTTTGTGTCACAAATAAAATTTTGGGATAAATGTGTCACGGTTAGCAAACTTCAAGGTTTTTCATGTAAAAAAAAAGTTTGGGGTAAATTTGTCATTTTGGGTAAAGTTTGGGTTTTTGGTGGCTTTTTCCCTATATTATAAAATGAAAAGTCTATTTTTCATCACCGACCTTATAATAACTTATTTTTTTTTTTTTTTGTCCCTCTAATCTCAAAAGCTCATTTTTTTGGTAAACTTTATATTAGCTCCATTAGTCCACAATATATTTCAAGTCTCTTTATTTACTATATCAAAGAATTTATCTTTTTGTCCTTATTTTACTGGCGAGATACTTTTATACAAAGAATGTAAGACGCTAGAGGAATATATAGGAATACACTAAAAATATTATGCACAATAAGGTACCTTGATTTTTTATTTTTTATTTTTTATTTTTTTTGTAAACAGATCATGGATGATATTAATTTTTATCAATCCAAAATAATGATATTTCACTAGCATTTCCCAAAAAAAAAAAAAAAAAAATCTTACTTCATGCTATTTTTTTTATTTAATTAAATTTCATCACTTAAAAATTTGTCCATAAATATGAACAACAAAATGCAAAAGAACTAGCTTTTAAAAAATTTTCTTTTTGACAAAACAAATTTTTATGGAAGTAATTTTACAAAAAAAAAATATAGTGCCTTTAATATACATGGAAACTCAAACAAACATATGAAACTCTTAATTATGGTAAGTAAATCCTACATAGATATAAAACAAAAATTAAAAAAGTAAATAATCTAAATTGCAATTAAATAATAGAGGGCAATTTTGTCTTTTTGATGAAAATTGGTTGGATTTAATCATATAAGGGATGGAAATAGCGCCATCCCATCTTATTTAAATCAAAAATTTGGTTTGACAAATATCAACAATCATTTGATTTAATATTTAATCAATATTATCTTTTGTGCATCAATTTGAGATTTATTACCAAAATATGCATAAAAATTAGAGATGCAAAATTTAATACCAAAATATGCATGAGGATTAGAAATGCAAAATAAGAGAGTTGCAAGAATTAAGGATTTGCTAAAAACGATCATTAAAAACACATTATTAGGTAAGCTCTCGATCACATAGCGCAATTTTGCAAGATATATACCCATTTATATATTTATACACACATGCTACAATGACAATTAAAGTACGAACATCGAAGTCATATATGATTGATGTCTGATAAAATAACTCTATATTCCTCCTAAATTCTCCGTAACACAATTTTCACTGCTTATAAGTAGCAAATCAATGTAAGTTTCACACATCTAAATCACAGAACAGTGGAATTCATTTATTCTTATTTCCTTTTATCTTCGTCGCCTTCTTGTCATGTAAGAGATGACATCTTGCGAGACTGTCGAGCGATGATGCTAGCTGTGGAAGGGCTCTGCTCTAATATGACTTCGTACCCGTCGCTGAAGTTATCCATGCCTTGAGCAAACAGTTGCCAAAAGAGACCGCCGGCACACGACCCTTGGTTGCTTGCACTCGTGTAGATCGCATCATACAGCCTCCCGAAATAGCTGTCCCTCTTTTCTAAGCTGTAACCCGATGGGTCGATGACTTGCCGTCGCCGAGTATGATTGGCTTATTGAGGATGGTGTTGGAGTCTTGAATGTGGACTTGAACCCACTTGTCCACAAATGCAGCTTGCGCTCCCTCACTTGCACTAGGCAGCCTGTCAAGAAAAAACTTTAATTATCCAAGAAAGGTAAGAACAACATAACAGGTGCAAATTTGATCGAAGCACCAGGATGTAGAGCGATTCAAGGAATCAGAGGGCATGTTCTGATTCTTACCATTGTTCGGGGTACAGGTGCATTGTGGCGAAGTCGACCTGGGGAGTTGGTTGTTGGAGATGAAATCAGTCCCAATAAGCAAACTGCCGGGATTGATCTGCTGCTTCCCCGGAACCGATTGCCCATAGAACCCTTCGAGTCCAACTTCCAACATATGATTACTATCGATCGACTTCACGTACGCCGCCATTTCGCTCACCCAGTCCTGAACAAGCTAAATGAACTGATTAATGGCGGGACTAACAATTCATCATGAAGCGACATCACTCGATTCAATTTCATTCTTTGCATGAATTTGATATTGTAAATAGTATACAATTAGGGAGTCACTTGCTTTGATACAGCCTATAGTTTCTGTCACTAATAGAGCCATGAATGTGATGTTCTGTTCAGGTTAACTGCTTCGCGTCGGTCCAAGGTCATGTGTGATTTAAAAATGACATGGACTGATATCATGAGGATAAAAAAGCAAAAAGGCATTGTTACTAACAATCGCCGATTGTTAAAGATGACAGAAGCAGATCTTTTTGTTTTTCTTCTTCCGCATTACGCTAATAAGATATTTCAAAATCTCTCTCTTTTTAGCCAAAGAAATTGGTTACTTTGTACTTAAAGTGGATGAATTCGAGTAAAGAACGAGAACATGCCCAAACAGAAGAAAAGATTCATTTCACACAAGGTGACATCTACTCATTTGTCCTTTCCATGACTAAAGACTTTCCCATACGTCTATTATTATCTTTTAATGTCATTAGGCTGTATGAATTTACAGTTTTATTTTATGACGAGAAAGCGGATACCCCATCTTAGCAGAGTTTCGCTGAGACAATTCGTGGATGTGATGCTATGTGTTGCTTTCGTCGTGTAGTATTTGTCGTAGTCAAGGAAAAAAATGCCGCAAACTCAGTATCGATCGACACTACCTATTTCCAATTGTATGATTGCCTTTGTCTATTACTTCCACATATATATGCATATTAAACAGAAAGATCGAGAGAGAGAGAGAGACCTGAAGAGATTTGCCAGAGGGGTCGGACGGGCAACGAGGCTCGTTCATGAGTTCCCATGCAAAGATGGTAGGATCGTCCTTGTACGCCACTCCCGTTACAGTGTTCATTCTCGTCAGGACTGCCTGCAATTTCCATCACACCACCACCGAGTCTTTTTCATGTTTCTTTCATAGCGTTGCTGGAATTTATGTCTGAACTGAATCCATATACGTATAGAAGAACAAAAAGCACAGACACACAAACCTTGATATGATTCTTGTAATAAGCCTTGGTGACTGAGTTAGTGAAGAACTCATCATCATTGTTCAAGGACTGTCCACTGTTCCGAGCCCACTGCACATACTGATTCCTTCCTCCGAAGTCATTCCAGTTGTTCGCCAAGCTTAGTATCAGATACACTCCGTTTTTCCCAGCTTCCGATATCACAAAGTCCAATCCCTAAGCAAGAATATTAATCACGGATATCTCTGGGAGGTGTCTAGAATTTGTTTTGCGTATGCCAAGAGCGAAAATATTTACCTTGAACATGTCTTGGTTGTAGACGCCGGGAGACGTCTGGAGGGCCCGGTAGACGCCGTCGCTGAAGGCCCAAGTCCTGGCGATGTTCATGCCATTCTTGGCGGCCTCCTGGAGCGCGCTCGTGACCTTGTCCCGGGCGGACGGGTCCGACGCCATGTACATCATCCAGTATGCGTTGAACCCGTTCAGGTACAGCGGCTTCCCGTTCGCCACGAAATGTATCCCGTTCGTCCTCACGAACCCACTTCCCCTGACCCCGTCGACCGCGGCCTCGCAGTTTGCCTGGACGAGGAGCACTGCTAGAGCCAGGACCGCAAACTTGAGGTGCATCTTTTGCTTTTTTCTAAGATAGGAGACGATACTTTTCTGTTTGTGAATTGAGTTTTTGAAGTTGAAGAGAGAGAGAGAGAGAGAGAGAGGAAATGGAACTTGAGAATGGGGTGGACGTCCTGGTGATGTCGTGGGGGGTTATATAGCCGTAGCCTTGGCTCCCCTATGCAACCAAAACGAGTCGTCTCGTTCTCTTTATTTGCGTCAACTGCTTCCTACCATAACCCATTTGAGACTCCTCCCCACATTATTTCTCGTACATCACGTCATTCTTTTTCACTGCAGAGTCACGGTCACCACGCGCAAACCCCAAGTTTAGTCGAAGTTGTTTCGCATTTCTAAATTATTTACCCCCGACAGCGACGGCACAATGAAACTTTTTTGACAGTGTCGCCCGTGATTGGACCCTGCTATAGCCAGTACGAATCAGTCATCTTTCTCAAATGTAATGATTTTGTTACCCGCAATGTAATAAGAGGTAGCAGCAGTTAATTATGTTCCTAAAAAAATGAAGGTTAGAGTTCTTTGATTTCAGCGAATTAAAGGACTCGCCTTCTACAGTCGCTCTCTAATTCCGGCTGCAAAATTTGGTTAGTCATGAAATCTACTAGATGGCGGTGGTGCTACAACCTTGTTTAGCCTAGGGAATTGAATTATTACTAAATGATAGTTGGCATCATTTATGTGACTTGTTCTTTTCAATCCGGATAGACAGCTTGGCAAATCTGTGTCCATGCATATATATTAGACTTTTTAGTCATTATAATGAAATCTGAAGACAAAGCGCATGGCAACTGTAATAATTGCTAGCAACTAATCTGGAAAAGTTCTTAATCCGGCAAAAGACCTACTAAAAAGTCATTTGATTTTTGCAATATCTCAAACGCGTGTTTAGTGGCCTCCCGTTGAATCTTACCACATTAAAGTCCAAGCCATCATCTTCATTCGATAAGGTCATTTTATAGCATTGGTTTCTTAGTCTTTTCCAATCATGCACATATATAAATACAAAGGAGCTAGCGTGGCAAATTTTACATCAGTACTTCTATTCTATATGAATCTATATTAACATCAGCTCATAAATGGATGTCGTAATGGTAAATCTTATCATCCACTATTCTCTCTTGAAAGACGTAATCTATAAGTTGGTGAAATAAGTAGGTGTACTAGTTAAAGATATTTTTGACTTTGGAATCTGAAAATATTTAATGCATATGTCGTAGGGCCAGTGACTAAAGTCTTCCAACTTAAAGAGGGGGTTCGTCTTTTCAGCTCAAGTTTTGCTGAGCAGCTGTCGGTGGTCGCCACCCCATTTCAACTAATTCTAGAACTCTATCGTGAATGGAATGGAGAAGGACGGAAGTAAAGCAAGGACACTTCATTCATTCATCTGTCAATGCGCGGGTTCACACCCTAGTTGAGGTTTGTCTGCAACGTGAGAACAAAATAATTATTCATTTCGGTTGGTAAATATGGTCGACAAGTGAACAGCTGCAGCACGGCAATTTCCATTGATTTCGAGAAATGCGTACGTATGTATTTGCTTGAACTGCTGCATGTTGTTGTTATAGGTGGTCGATACGACGAATTTGTTTTCATTCGTGACGTTCATGTCTAGGGTCTGTTTCGTTTTTCGATCTCACAATCTTAGGATGAGATAAGTGTTACCTTGCCCATGCTCTCCCCATTTAGTTTTTGATAATTTCCCCATCCACTCTCAAAACTCATGCGTTTCCTTTTCAAGTATCTGAGGCGGGACCATTTGCAGTCCATTCACACGTTGGCTCGATTTCTTCTCATCAAGAGGCTGGAAACGCGTAAGCACAGATGGCCTTTCGCCTTGCCTTGTGAATCATTACTTGTGGACAGTCCCTAACTCGAATTGCTGTTTTGGATTGATCGGGACGTGTGTGTATGTGCATGGATGAGGCGATCGACGCGAAGTCGGTTCGATGCAAAGTTGGATTCCCGAGTCATCAGGTGAGAACGGCCTATCGTTTGAGCCAGCCGAATTTTGGCTTTTGTTTGGCTCGTGAATTCAGCGCCGTGTTTAATGAAAGGTGATAACATCCGTGCGCAATTTTGCACGGTTCCCATCCTTTGCGATGTTCTATTGGTTCAAGAAACCCCTCCTACTAGCACAAAACGAAACACTACCCGAAAGAATTTCAGCGGTCTCTTCTGCGCCTCCAAACCGAAAGATGCCAAACGTCTCGCAAATTGTCATTTGGAATGGCATGCAATATTGTATGAAGGATCTTGTGCCTTCTCTCTTCCTCGGATATGCTTCACAAAAAAGTGAGTCGAAAGAGCAGAGACGTAATGAACACCTGACACCCATTCCATGCCCATTCTCTTCTTCCTCGTTTAGTCAACATTAGCAAACAGCCAAAAAGAGGATGAAACTTGCAAGCAGGATACATCCCATGAGACTGCAATTAATTCAGGCAAAGATACTGATAGAACAAGTTCAATGAACATTCATGAATCTATGATACTATGAACTTGCAACACTTCCCACTCCTGTTTAGGCGGGCAAAGAATTTTATTGAAGTTATGAAAGGGGTATGCAGAGAAATCGTGCTCACTATTCAAGATGATCCACCACTTGAGAAGGAACCCAAGCTGCACAAGGAGTGACCCAGAAGAAAAGGCAAAGAAACTGCTTCCAATTTAAGATGATCTCTGCTCTGTTTTGTAAACCTGAAACCCATGCTTCAGCCGGCTAACAGCATTTTGAGCGCATGAAAAGTCGTGCTCAATCTCATTATACTGCGAGCTCTTTCAACTTGACACCATAGCAACCAACAAGATTTAGAGGTCCTAGTCACGAAATTTTTTCTTCTTTTTCATCCTCAGCACTGGCTTACCATTTGCAGATCAATTTCCACACATTAGACCAGAGCAAATACACTGGTCCAAGCTGGTGTGGTAGTACTAGTAGCGGTCATATACAAAACCCTTGCATTATATCTTCCTTCTCAATCAGTTGAAGGAAAAATTCAAGAAAGTAAGACTTGTCCATGCAACCTTTTTTCAACTTCTTCTCAATGGTACTTAATCAAATACCATGGAACATGGAGATATTCACAGCATAATCTGGATACTTGCTCCTTCTCTCTCATGATCTACATGAGCCCATCAATGTGGAACTCACTAATGTGCGAACAAAAGCTATATTTTCTGAGCATGCCATTATATGCATAGAGCATGTGGGTAATTGAAATATAAATAATAAGAATTAAGAAACAGAGTAATATGGAATATGTGAGTCGTGAAGTAGATGAGTGGAATCAAAGAACAAGTGGAAGCTATATCAGAAACTTCGATGAAAATTTAAGGACAAACTTAGAGCTTTGTAAAATATACATTGCATGCTCAGGATGTCAGGTGATATCTCACAATTTTAAGCTCAATATTATACCAGCAGCAGATCTATTACCAGAGTGTAGTTGCAGCATTTTTCATAATAGACTGATGAAAAATATTCGCAAATGGAAGGAGGGTATTAAGTAGATTCATTGAATTAGAAAGAGTTTATATTACATGCGGACAGATTAAAGTTAGCTTTACAGATTCAACCTGGATCTATGTGCTTTCATATTTGGGAGGACTTTTCAGAGCTTAAGACAAAATTGAATTGCCTGAACTTCTCAAATATTGTGGATAAAACAACAACTGCAAGACTTTGGCATTGAAGACTCTTGTACAGAAATTAGATGTGACAACACCAGTGCAATCAATCTTACAAAGAATCCTATCCTACATTCAAGAGCAAAACATATTGAGATTCGACATCACTTTATAAGAGATCATGTTCAGAACAAAGAAGTCTTGATACAATTCATAGACTCAAAGAATCAACCGGCGAGACATCTTCACAAAGCCACTTGATAAAAGCTTGTTTGAGTCTATTCGCTCAAGACTCAATATTTTATCTCTTGAAGAATGCTGAAGTTCAGACTCGTAACTAAAGACCGACGTGAGTATCGACTCAAGGTTAAAAGACTGAGAATACGAATCGACACGACTGTAAGTTCGTTTACTTAAACAGTCTTATTGATAAGGTAAGATTATCTGTCTATTTTAAGTCGGTTATTATTAAAAGAAGTGGTTATCATTTTATTAAGGCAGTTATTTTTCAAAAGGAAAATTCAAGATTCTCAAAATATACGACGCTTGGTTTTCCCCCGTACTGTCATACTTATACATCTCTTCTCCTTCGTTTTCACTTTACTCAAAAACCCTAGATCATAAGTTTTCACTACTCTGCAATTTTTCTCTCCAAAACTTCTCCGTTTCAAAGTTCCCAACTTTCTTGCGACACAAGTGAAAAAGTCTCTCCAAAGAAAAGCACAATGTCGTATCAGAGGAAGTCTTCCAGAATAGCAAACAGGGGACCACAAGGATCTGGTGAGGGTCCTACGCATTTTGATCTCACCGAGGAAAGCGACATTCCTACCGAGCAAACTCCTCTTCAACCGGGCCCTCAAGATGAAACGATTTATGAAGATATCGAACCAGTAAGAACTCTTAAACCTGCCTTTGTTTACAAACTGTACTCTACGTTAAAGGAAGGTGGTTCTGCTATGTCTTTTGTGGATGAGTTTCTGAAAGAGAAGGGTTATAGAAACGAGACGCACTTTCTTACTGTTATGGAAAGATCTGGAATTGTGCCTGAAGGAACGGCTGCAAGAGCATTTGCAAATTTCCCTAGTGACCCTAGGTTTAGTAGTATGAATCGCCTTGAAGGGAAGGATGATGATGAAAAGATGTTCATACACTTTAAACCATGGATGGGTGTGGCTGCGAGCCTTAGAGGGAAGAAGGATGAATTGTTCCGCTCGGACGGACACGAAAGAGATATGAAAAATTGCTGAAGCGTGGGGTGATGAACCCACGAACCGTGGATTTCGACTTTCGGACTTGTTGAGTATAAATCTGCGAGAGAAATTTGAAAAGCTCCAACTCTATCAATTCCCGCACGGAGCGTGACACGGCACATTCGAATTGACTCGCTTATTTCTACTCAAATATCAGTTTCATTGATGCAAACAACTTTACTTTCAGCGTGAGGGACAAAGAGTATGTCATTGATAAGGACATAATGGCTGATGTGCTTGGTGTGGAAAGAGGGGTTTTCCAACCAATCGGTGTGTCTGTCAGCCATGCTACTCTTGATCTAGCAAAGGACAGAATTGCAGAAGGAAGACTCTCTTACTCGTAATGAATGCAACAAATACTTTGCTGCATAAGATTGTAATCAACTGTCTAAGACCCAAATCGACATCCAAGACAGATGTATCAATTTCTGAAGCCAAGTTGATGTTTGCCATCAAGACTGGTGTGAACTTCTCTTTACCACATACCATCATCTTTCACATGTATAGATGCATGGTTAAGGACAAAGGAAAGCTTCCTTATGCTGCTCTCATTACTCGTCTCTTCAGACATCTACACATTCAATCTCCTAACATTCTCACAGTGAAGACCATTGATAAAATGGTCATCGGGCTGGGGATGATTACCAAGATGCGTTTGAAGGAGCTTAGCAAGAAGCTGGAAAAATTCAAGGAAAAGACTCTTGTCAAGTTCAGACCAGACTCATCAGCAGCCAAAAGGAAAGGGAAAGAAGCTGTGGCTAGTTCTACCAAGAAGCGAAGGGCAATCATCTTGGAAGATGAAGATGATGAGGATGCAATTCCTATCTCTACTCTAATTTCTCATTTTGCTGCATCCATACCAACTGTTTCAGAACATCAAGTTGCAGAGAAAGAGAAAGAAAAGGAGAAAAAGGAAGAAAGAGAGAAAGAGGAAGAGAAGGAAGAGGAAAAGGAGAAAGAGGAAGAAAGAGAGAAAGAGGAAGAGAAGGAAGAGGAAAAGGAGAAAGAGGAAGAAAGAGAGGAAGAAGAAGAAAGAAAAGAAGAGAAAGCAGATGAACCCGAAAGAACAGATTCTCCAGAAAAAGGAGGATTTACAACACCCCGTCACCGAGGAAACGCCTCGTAAAGAAGAATTCTTTTCTCCACCGAAGACATGGACACGGGGGAGATAAAGAAAGAGAAAACACACCTCTTCGGTGACTTTCAGAGAAGAGGATGCTCAAACAGGTGTTAGTCGATCACCTCCCGATGCCGAGGATATTCATGCTGCACGTTTCGAAGGAGAGGCATCGTCTCCACACACCGAACCTCCCGCCGACATTCATACCGGCTTGACTCCACCATCGACCGAGTTGAAACAAGCACTCGGACTGAAAACTCGAAATTTTCAAAGGCTGCTTGAGCTCATCTTGGAACTTAAAGGTCAAATTTATGCCATGGGATATGAATTTCAGACCTTGCGAGAATGAAAATCATGCAATGTTCATCACTTTGCATGATCGGATTAAAGATGTTCAATGTCGATTCAAGAAACCGCAAAGGGCACTACTCATCCATCCAAGTACGGGAAGATTTGAGGAAGTTGGAAGACACCGTGAAGTCTATGGAAGACTTTCAACTTGTTCGCATTCCTCGAGCTCCTTGATTTTTTTTTGCTGACAAAAAGGGGGAGAAGACCTTGCAGATGTTGATTTTTGATTTTCTCAAAACCCAAACCCAATCTTTTTTCTTTTATTGCTTGCTATCTTGACTTTGACTTGAGTTCTTTAACGTTTGCAGTTTTTGGAATGTATGCTCTCTATGGCAATACTTTAAGCTTCGTAAATTTGATAGTACTGTCTGTTTATGACTAATGAGGTTTCGGTGAATGCAGATCTATGTACGGGGAAAGTCTAGGTACGGGATATCCGTGTACGGGATAACTTCTACTATCTTATTTAAATCTTTTATGATGCTTGCTTAAAAGTTGTATTGGGGGCGATAATATTCAAATCTGCAGGAAAATTTTGTCACCATCAAAAAGGGGGAGATTGTTGGATGAAATCCCTTAAAGTATTTTGAAGTTGACAAAACAAGTTTATCAGTCTAGTCTGAAGACTTACAGATTCTGTTGACAAAGTCTGAAGGACAAAGTCTGAAGATCAAAGTCTGAAGATCAAAGTCTGAAGATTAAAGTCTGAAGCTAGCAAGACTCAAGACTTATATTTCAAAGTCTACTCACATGGACAGTTTCCAGGACGACGTTTATTCTGATCTAATACGATCTTTATTCTAACAACTAGTGGATATCTTTCTACTGGATTTAGTACTAAACGATCTAAGCTTTATATGGAATAAGTTTAGATTCCTTGACGACTTTGCAACTTATATTTGGAAGGATCTACTTATGGAAACCGAGATCCTGATTGTATGGGCGAAAGCGGGATTGATGGGCTATCAACACTTACCTTAAAGAGCTCGAGATCTCTCTAATTGATTCTGTCCAACGGGTTGATTGGAAGAACTTCTTTGGAAGGTGCCAACGGTATTGAAGGCATGAAGAAGTATATAAGAGAGATGCTCTAGTTGTTGAAGAGTGCGGATAGAAGAATTCCAAAGTCTGAATCTCCTTTTCTATTTTGCGATATCATTCTTTGAGCGTTACTTGCAATCAAGAGAGAGATCATATTGTAGACCTTGAGGAAGTGTAGTAGAGTAATCTACACTGTGGACTCAAGAGTGTGAGATTGTAATCACTCTTATTGATTCTTAGTAAAATCTAGCCAAGAAGGGCTGTCCGTGCGGGAGAGTGGACGTAGGCTTGATCTAAGCCGAACCACTATAAATCTGGAGTCTTGATTCTCTATCCCTAATCCTTCTATTGTTAACTGTTTTCATTTGCTGCAATCGTTGATTTTAAATTATCTATATCTCATTCGTTTAGATTGTTAAAATCGCTTTAAACACCTATTCACCCCCCTCTAGGTGCTAATTCTAGTCCTAACAATCTTATCTTTTCTTGTCTCCCCTCCTCGTCCTGGGACACGCCCCCCACGTTCGTTCGTGCGTTCGTTCGTTCGAGATGACGATGCTTCGAATGATTCGGATTCCGTCTGCGACCGACTCCGATTTTTCTCCTTGGGATTTGCCTAGAGTGCGGTACTTGCTTGCGCAGATGCTTGCGCTCCTAACTCGATCGACATGGGCCGCGATCCCCTCCGTTCGGTTCGATCCGATCTGCTAAAGCAATTCATTAAGAAATCCAGATTACTCCCTTGTTATGTGCACTAGAAAAATGAATTATTGTTAACAAATACTCTAAGGGCACGTGGTAATAACTAGGGCTATGCAAAAGAATCGACAACCACTTGAACCACCCAGAACTAGACCACACCAGACTGGGACGAGCGATTCCTAAGAGAACAAGTAGGTACCGGTCCGATTTCTAATTCTAAAGTTGGAATCACCCACCCGCCCACTAAGATTGGATTGGTAATATATAAATATATATATGCTTAATTTTTAAGAAAAATTTCCGATAAAAAAAATTTAAGAAAAATGAAAACCTTAAAATCTCTAATTTAAAGCTCAGCACCCATTAACTAAGTGCTCGTTTGTTTTACTCTCACCTCGTCCGAGTCATCTCTCTCTCTCCCTCACTTATGGCCTTGACTCTCAAGCTCAACATCCATCGACTCACGATCTCAACTCTCAAACTCAACGTCCATCTACTCATAGCCTCAACTCTCAATTTTTAATGAGTCCAATTTTTTTTTACCAATCTTATAATTAAGAATAGGAAAGTTCTTTGTTTTTTGTATTACTTTGGCTTGCTGGAAAATGTAACACTCAATGCATCAATTTTGGTGGAATCGATTCCATGGACCCACTCAAAATCGGACCAAACCGACGGTCCGATTCCCGAATGGATCCATGGAACCCATGGGCGGTTCGTGATTCTAATTTTTCGGAACTGGTCATTAGTAAGCAGTTTCTGGTTTCAGGGTGAGAATCATCCACTCGAACTATACACATCCTATTAATAACACCTTCAAATATTAACTCGCATGTGTGCGCTCAAAACCTATATGATATAATAATAAGGAAAATTGTCCAAAAAATCCTAAAAATAAGGCAATTTTGTTAATTCAGTCAGAAACATTTTAATTATACCAATTTTTTTTTTTTTAGCATAATTATACCAGTTGAAATATAATTTTTTTTATGTTTTTCCAATTGATCTCATTTAATGAATTTTGACTGGAAATCGCTAACATAGACGTTGGTCATCCTATGCGGCATAGCCAATGTTAATATGTACAATTTTTAATAATATTTTTGGAATTTTTTTATTTTTAAATTTTTACTTTTCCTTCTTTACTAAAGGTAAATAAAATAAAATAAAAATAAAAAATGTAAAGAAGGAAAAGTGAAAAGAAAAAATTAATAAAAATTCAAAAATTACTAAAATATTACCTAAAATTTTCCTCGCCAATAGGACAGTCAACGTCCATGTGACGGCCCGAGCGGCGGTGCACGGGGAGGAGGGTTGGCGGTGCGTCCGCACCTCGGTCCCCGAATGTGCGCAAGGAATTGGTCCTCTCCCTCTTGTCTCACATCGCTTGGGGGGGAGTCCTGGGCCAATTTATAATAGCTTGGACCCCTTTAACTATATAACGCGTTTCAAAGCCATGAGGACTTAGTATCCAAAGCGGACAATATTATACAGTGGGGCACGAGTCGTTACAAGTGGTATCAAAGTCGACTCCCGATCGCGTGTGGGGCCACAGCGAGGACTCTATGCTCCCAAGGGGGGAGAGTGTGACGGCCCGAGTGGCGGTGCGCGGGGAGGAGGGTCGGCGGTGCGTCCACGCCTCGGTCCCCGGACGTGCGCGCGCAAGGAATGGGTCCTCTCCCTCTTGTCCCACATCACTTATGGTGGAGTTCTGGGCTAGTTTATAATGGCTTGAGCCCCTTTAACTGTATAACACGTTTTAAAGCCATAAAGACTCAGTGTTCAAAGCGAACAATATTATACAGTGGGGCCCGGGTCATTACAGTCCATATGAGCAATTTCTAATCAAAATTGACCAAATGGACACGATTAGTAATACGTGAAAAAATTTAGAATTTTTTTGGTCTAAAAAAAGGTTTAGAATTCAATTGGTACAAATAAAAGATTTACGACTAAATTATCAAACATATAATGAGTTTAAGACTTTTGGAACTGTCGCAACCAAATTTTCGGGTGTACCACCTATGGTTTGGCTAATGGATTACTAAGCCTAAACTTAGCTCGGGCTCTCCCAAGCCCATACCAACTCGCAACTTAGGTTCAATTTCTTAACATGCAAATGATTTTTCAATTAGGAGTCACCACTTATTTTTTGTGGGTCGATTAGAAACCCAAGTAAAGTAACGGGAGATTTACTTTACTTATTTGTGAGTTCATGGACTTGATTACGTTAGATTTCTCTAATACCCTTTCGGTACCTTTCTCTTTTATTTTGAAAAATGTTTTGTAGGCAGCTTCAATTAATTTTTAATTCACTTCCCTAACATATGAGATGATTATGCAGGTACGCAAACCATCAATTTAACATCCAAATAAAGCAGTGAATAAATTGATAGACTTAGCTCATAGCAACGAAAGCATCTGCAGTGTTAGATAAGAATTTACATCGACAATCCTAAATATGATTTCTAATTAACATGCAATCACTCAATCTTTTTTCATGATTTTCTCTTGTTTAATGAAAAAAATGTTTTATGCAATGCATGCTACTAATCTAACATGAAATGGTATGACATAGTAGTATAGCCTAAACTAAATGAATGAGTAAAGTAATTTTTTGTGTTTTCTTAATGAACATGCAATAATTAAATATGCAAATCTAAATTAACCAAAATGATCTAATTTTAATGACGGGCAATTTCTAATTAAATGAACCTAGCAACAATCACTAAATGACGTGCATTTCATAAACCTAATTCTACATGACATGCGCATGATTTTTTGTATTTGTTTTATGAAAATTCGTAATTAAAATTGCTAGAAAATAAAAAATCTAACTAAAGTGAGATATTATCTAATTTAAGTTAGGAATAGACTAATTTGAATCCTATCTTAACTGAGAAAATTATCTCATCATGCAATTTAATTCAAAAATATTATCTAACCTAGATACCATCTAAACATGCATTTAATATAATTAGAAAAAAATCTAACTATTCTTGCAATTCTATCTAGGAAATCAATTTTAATCTACATGATATGCAAATGCAATTTTTTGTTTTTTTGGGATAAATAAAGCAATTAAAACATAAGCACCAAATCATTCACGATCATCAAAGATGTTATCCATCGTTCGAATTTGGAAACGATATCTAATGAAACTTGATTATTTCGCTAATAAAATCGATAAATTGATCTTAAGCCTTAAAGATCATAATATCAATTTCATTCTCACATGATTAATTATAGATGGATTGGCGAGTTTTTATCGACGATTTGTGAGAAATTTCAACACCATCGCCGCACCTTTAACTGAGGTTATCAAGAAGCATGTGGGTTTCACGTGGGGAGAAGAGCAAGAGAAAGCATTTAATCTTTTAAAAGATAAGTTGACTAATACTCCTTTGTTATCTTTGCCGAATTTCGGTGCTACTTTTGAGATAGAGTGCGATGCTTCTGGTACATTGGAGTCGTATTGATGCAAGGAGGGCGTCCCATAGCTTATTTCAGCGAGAAATTGAGTGGAGCAACATTGAATTATCCTACCTACGATAAGGAGATGTATGCTTTAGTGCGAGCTTTGGAAACTTGGCAACATTATCTATGGCCGAAGGAGTTTGTGATCCACACCGATCACGAGACCTTGAAGTACTTGAAAGGGTAGCAAAAGTTGAATAAAAGACATGCCAAATGGATGGAGTTCATTGAGACTTTTCCATATATGATCAAGTACAAGAAAGGTAAGGAGAATGTGGTAGCCGATGCACTTTCTTGAAGGTATGCGATTCTAATTATTTTAGAAGCAAAGTGTTTAGGTTTTGAGCATATCAAGGACTTATATACTAATGATGATGACTTTGGGAGAGTATTTGAAGCATGTGAACATACTGCATTTGATAAATTCTATAGGCATGAAGGTTATCTTTTCCGTGGAAACAAATCATGTTTGCCTAAGTGTTCTTTGCGTGAATTGTTGGAGCGAGAAGCACATACTGGTGGTTTAATGGGACATTTTGGCATTAATAAGACTTATGAAGTGCTGCATGAACATTTTTATTGGCCACATATGAAGAGAGATGTCACACGTGTTTGTGAGAGATGCATTGCTTGTAAGCAATCGAAGTCTACAACTAAACCGCATGGCTTGTATACACAATTACCTATTCCAACGCATCCTTGGACTGATATTTCTATGGATTTTGTGTTAGGATTGCCTAGATCTAAATATGGTAGAGATTCTATTTATGTGGTTGTTGATCGATTTTCAAAGATGGCTCATTTTATACCTTGTCATAAAACTAATGATGCATCTCATGTTGCTGATTTGTTCTTTAGGGAGGTTGTACGTTTGCATGTCATGCTTAGATCGATTGTTTCAAATCGAGATTCTAAATTTCTTAGCTATTTTTGGAAAACATTGTGGAAAAAACTAGGAACACGGTTGTTATTTTCTACTACTTGTCATCCATAGACCGATGGTCAAACTAAGGTAGTTAATAGAACTTTAGGGGTATTGTTGCATGCTATTATTAAAAAGAAGATAAAATCTTGGGAAGATTGTCTGCCACATATTGAATTTGCATATAATAGGAGCATGCATTCTGCTACTAAATTTACACCATTTGAGGTTGTCTATGGTTTTAATCCGTTAACTCCGTTAGATTTAACCCCTTTACCTGTTGATGAGCGTGTGGTTTTAGATGGAGCAAAGAAAGCTGAATTTGTTAAGGCGTTGCATGAGAAGATGCGCGCAAATATTGAGTGCAAGACTAAGCAATATGCAAGGCAAGCCAACAAAGGGCACAAGGAAGTGGTGTTTGAACCTGGCGATTGGGTTTGGGTTCATATTCGCAAAGAGAGATTTCTTGAGCAGCGACATTCTAAGTTATTACCGCGAGGGATGGACCATTCATGGTTTTGGAAAGAGTTCACATGACTTTCTAGATCTTTTTGGTAGCCTAAACCTACTCTTTTATGATTCCTAGGGGCTTTAATGGGCTTGGCAATACCTTGTGCATACACTCCTAATCCTAGTCCGGGAATATGACCATACTCCAGTAGCACTCTACTTGACATGATAGACGGGCCAGACATTTCTGGACTCTTAACAGTGGTCCCAATGGGAACATGGACCATTAAGACTAGCTCGAAAGTATGGTAGCTAGATTCCTCATTCTCCTCAGGCTCCACATACGGGATGACTGTGTCTTGAAAGATCTTAAAATCAGTTTCCGCACGAACAGTTATGATTTTCCCCTCGAAATGAACTTAACCATCCGATGTAGAGAGGAAGGTATAGCTTCAGCGGCATGGATCCAGGGTCGACCCAACAGGAAATTAAAAGCGCTAGGGATATCCAACACTTGAAATTTTGTCAGGAATGAGGTAGGGCCAATCAAAAGGTTGAGCTCAACTTCCCCTATTGTCTCCTTCTTTATACCGTCAAAAGCTCGGACGGTATAGTTGGATGGTTTAATTTGCTCTTTACCAACCCCGAGATGACGAAGGGTGGCTAATGGACAAATATTCAGAGCAAACCCGTTATCAATTAAGACCCGAGCTACCATCATATCACAACACTTGACCGATATGAGTAAGGCCTTGTTATGATCGTGTCCCTCCTCCTGAAGATCCTCGTCTGAAAACGAGATTTGGTCCTTCAAGAGAATGGACCCAATGAACTCCTCCAACTGCTCCGGTACATGTATCTCATTTAAAACCTTCAATAGTGCATTTTTGTGTTTCTCGGAGGTCTTGAACAACTCCAAGAGCGAAATCTGGGCGGGCATCTTCCTTTTTTGCTCTACTACGTCAAACTCACTAGATTTGATCATTGCCAAAAATTGCTTCGCTTCCTCATCAGTGACAGCTTTCTTTTCCATAGCTTCTGCGAGTGCATAACAGCAACCTGATCGGGTAACAGCATCGACTTCATTTGTCCCATAATCCCATGGGACTGCCTTAGGATCAAAACTAGCGACAAGGCTTTTTGAGATCTCATCTTGATCGTATGGCGGCAACTCAATTACCATCCGTTTGGGCTCATCCTCTCCCAGCTCTATGTTCGCGAACTCCTCGGTTGCCAAATCAATAACCACGTGTTTAAGCTCGTACTCATTAGAGTCCCATTGCTCTTCTTCAACAGATAAATCGATGATTACTAGTGTCATCATGGCGACGGTTTCTTCCTTGAGCTCGGCTAAGTCGTCCATGCCTCCCCACCCATCAGGGATGGTTTCTTTAGGATCCATGAAAAAACTTGGAGGAGGTGAGTATTTGACGAGATAGTCATACTTCCCACTTGGTTGGCCTAATGTATCTACCACTTCGCCCTTTTCTAGTGCCATCTTCAAAAATTCACGATCTCCGCAAACTCTTTTAGCTTTTAGCTTGGATTCGACATCTAAGGCTTCTTCTTCATTTATGATTAACGGTTCGGTTTCCTTGGCTACGTTGACATCATTCGGTATTTTGACAGCGCTTACCTCCTCGACTGGCATCTCCACGACCGTCTCAGATTCACAACAAGATTTCTTGGGAGAGAAATCAATTACAGCTGTCATCGTCTCATTTGCTTGGCCTCCTCCTCCATTTTGGATTATGCCCATGTTGATCATCTTGGTGACACGCTCTAATTTCTTCTCAGCTGGGACACCTTCATCACTCCTTTTGTAATAGCCACTTAAAATCAAA
This sequence comes from Eucalyptus cloeziana, assembly GCA_014182715.1. NCBI lineage: Eukaryota > Viridiplantae > Streptophyta > Magnoliopsida > Myrtales > Myrtaceae > Eucalyptus > Eucalyptus cloeziana. Next base: position 14,197,174 of record CM024644.1, on the reverse strand, counting down.
TCTTCATACAGTTTGTGGACATCAACCCTGACCATTTGCATGTTCCTATCCTCTCCTTCAGCAATCATATTAACATCCCCGACATGAACGGGTAAAGGGTTTTGCTTGACGTTGGGCTGCGTCTCCTTAAATGACAAGATATCTTTGTCCAATAGGCTCTGGACCTTGTTCTGGAGTGTTCGGCAATTATCCACATCATGGCCTTTCTCACCCATATGGTACTCACAAGACTTTGTAAGGTCGAACCCTGGGAATTTAGGAGGGTTGTCACGAGGAATCTCCTTAGCTACCAACCCTTTTTGCAGCAACATGGGTAACAGTTTGGACAATGGCCTACGCAAAGGTGTGAATTGCCTTGAAGTCCACTTCCTGGGCTCATAATTCTAGTATCTCCCTTGTGATGCAGAAGGATTTTGAGGATTTGAAAATTGTTTTGATTCAGCTGGGGCTTGCACGTAAGCTACTTCCACTTCTTTCTCCTTCTTACTAGTAAATTTCTTGTTTGTGCCATCGGTTATCCGACCTTCATGCATGGCTTCTTCAATTCTCTCTCCAATGGCAACCAAACGGGTAAAGTTTCCATAGTCGAAGCTAATCATTTTGTTGTAAAAGTCTGGAGGAAGGGTATTAAGGAACAACTCCACCATTTCAGCGTCGTCCAGTGGTGGTCGAACTTGAGCAGCCAAGGCGCGCCACCTTTGCGCGAAGGACCTGAAGGACTCATTTCTCCTTTTCTCCGTGCGCGTTAACACTTTACGTGTTGGGGCAATCTCGGTATTATATTTATATTGTAGCACAAATGCCTCCGCCAATTCCTCCCATTTTTCCATCTTTTCTGGTTCCAGCAGGATGTACCATTGCAAGGCCGGGCCGGATAGACTCTCCTGAAAAGTTTGAATTAATAATTGGGTGTTCTGTGCATAGCGCCCCATCCTGTTCAAATAGTACTTCAAATGGACTTTTGGATCGCCGGTACCATCATACTTAGCGAAATCGGGGACTTTAAACTTCTCGGGGAAAGTCCATTTTGGCGTATCAAGACAGATCCTCGATCATGTTAGTTTCATATCCCTATATGGCTTTAAGCTTCTCCTCAAGCTTAGCAAATCTTTTGTTGTTCTCCTCCTCCATTCGAGCTGAGATGGCTTCTGAGATGGGGTCCAGTTCCGCCACTATGGGTGCTTGATGGGGAATCTCTTCAGCAATGTTCTCCTAACGTTGGCATTGCTAGCCTCAGGAGTAGGCACGAGCGTGTCTCTATTGGGGGTTGCAGCCACTAGACTAGCTCGAATCTCATTCGCGAATTGAGCAAATTGGGTTGCCAAGTCGGTGATTCTATTATCCAAGGCGTTAAAACGGACGTTTTGTTCTTCTGTATTCATCCTTGCAGCTACAGAACGGGTCCTGATGGGCGATCGTCTTAGAGCCATGTTGTTAGTACCTTGTTTAGTACAAAAGAACAAACAAATCAGCATACAAAAGATGAGAAAGAAAATGAAATACAATAAAAAAAAAAACTTAAAACCCTTCAATTTTATATTTTCTTATAACAAAATAGAAATAAGAAACCCCTTGCATAAGTCGAATCTCACATAAGTGGCTTCTTATCAATATTTTGTCATAGGAAGTTATACAATTAAAGGGATAACACGTGATGATTGATCAAAATGCCCATCTCATATTCCATTACAATCAAAGTAATTATAAGAGAGGGAAAAACATCACTAATTACATCAAAAATTGTGAAGGAAAATCCCTATACATCCGCTAAAGTAAAGGAACTCCTAAACATTGCTACTAATATTTCATATAAGGAAACCTTATACAACTTTTCTAAAAACACAACTCTAATGGAATATGGCTTATCCTTTAATTTTCCCCTCAAAGCAACTTGCGGATGCGTTTGTTTGTTTCGGTCAAACGCTCCACCTTAGCTAAGGCTTCATCCCTTTCCCTTATAATCCGCCCCATTTGGATTTCCTTCGGAGTTGGTTTCGTAGGAAACTTTGGAATGACGACGGCAACATCAGGTTCAATACGGCGATCAATATATCCTCTTGATGCGTGGTGCTCCCTCATTTCTCCTTTCAACTCAGTAATCCACTCAATATCCATTGGTGGGCAATGATGTAGGATGTTGACGATGTTCTCCACTTCTTTTTTCATGTCTTCGATTTGGTTCCCCTTGACAACCTTATCGCGAAAGTCAAAACAAAACAACCCTAATTTTAGAGGAGGAGGGATTTCTTGAAGTACTCGATATTGACGAACTACTCTTAAAGGGTAATAAGACGTAGATCCTGTCAAACCTAAGAGTGGAATCGGGTCATCGTGACCGCTCATAAGTCGTGCTTTAGGGAAACGAATCCAAGGGGCTTGCCACAAAATTTGGTTTGGGGTGATATTTTCAAAAAGTTCTACCCAACCACGGAATGTCCAAGCATGGAGGAATTTTTCTACATCCTTAAGCTTGGTGAGAGGGTTTGTATCTTTATCGATGTTGGTAATAGCCAAATTCCCTCCAAATACTTTTAAGTGAGAGAGAATCCAAACTTGAAGGATGCCTATAGGTGCTCTAAGGATCAAACATTTGTCCTTTTGAAATGGTTGAGAGAGAGGAACATTTCGGCAAGAAGCATATGTGTAAATCCCTAAGGTGAATGACTCTATAGACAACATGAGCAAGGCTAGGATCCATTGTCTTTTGGGTGAACGGGAAAAGAACGAATCCGAAGAATGCTAGAAGGAAAATTTTAGCATTTTGAGGATTGGGGCTTGGGAGAAGACTATGGAATCTTTGTTCGATGAAAGACAAAGGGAGGCCTTTTGAATTCCTATTAAGAAGTTCTTTAATTTCAAGAGGAGGAACTCCTAGGAGTTGACTCAATAGTGGGATAGGATCTAATCCTAAAGGAGGGTCGACAAGACCGAATGCGGGACATTGCCAACAATGATTTCTAACTCCTCTAAAGTTGGGGTCAATTCATGATGACCAAACACGAACGTTGAAATCTTGGGGTTCCAAAAATGAGCCATGGCCTTCACCAATGGCACGTGGGACTCTCGGTATAAGAGAAAAATAAGATAGCCAAGTTTCTTCTCTACAAAAGTCTTCTTGCTCGCATCAAGTGCATCCCACATGTCTAACAACGCCTTCCTTGGGATTGGGATGATACGAAGCTCAGGGAAACCCATAGTATCTAAACCTAAATAAGCATTTTGATCAATCACCATATGTCACAAAACAAGCTAAACTTAATGATAAAACATTATATGCGCAAAAAACATTATTTACATCGGGGAATAAAATACCAGTACCTTCGATAGAGAGAGAGAAAAAAAAAGAAAATGCGGCAACCACAAAGACACATCGCATGTCGACTCGTGAGGCTCACTAAGAGGTATGATTCTAAAGGCTAAAGGCTCCCATTTCAATTAGATCAAAAGAGTTTTCCCCACTCCGCACTTACGTCGGGCAGTTCTCTTTATCATTAATCAAAATGAGCGGGACCAAAAGTGGATAACCATGGGTCATTCCCCGCACGGGTTCCATCTTTTGCCACCTCCTATGGGCTTCCTAGTGCGATCGGGGTTTTAGATCGCGGGTTGTGTGTGTAAATGTGTAGTGCTAAGGTAAGTATAAAGGCACACACAACAATTGATATCCAAACAACACTTCAATTTCATCCATAGTGACATACATTCCTACACCTTCCTACAAAAGAAATGGGTTAACATACACTCCACCCCTTATTACTCCAAACCTACAAAAACAATTAACACATTGTTAGTGGACTAACCTTGTCTTCCACGTGGCTTTGACACGCGCTATCAAATGAAGACCATGTTAGTGAACAACCAACCAAATTATTACGGCCTAAGTCTTCTAAGGTTTGTAACCAAGTCCCCAGCAGAGTCACTAAGCTGTCACGACCTCTTTTTTTCCGTCCGAAGGAAAATGAAGAAGGTTTAGAGGTATTTGCCTAAAGAGGCGGACCAATGGCCCTAAATTAGGCGTGGGCTCTCCCAAGCCCATACCTTGCGCGATGTTGGATTTTGTTTTTTTAGTTCTTAACAACCTAAATATTTCTAGGAGTCGCCACTAGCTTATTGGGGTCGGCTAGAAACCAATCAAGGCACGGGAGTGTTATCTCGATTCCTACGCAACTAGAGATTTCTAAGAACATGGACTTGTTTACGCTAATGTTTCTATTAGCGCCCTTACGGTACCACTAACTAGAAAGATTGTTCATCCAAATGGCCACACAATCTTAATTACCAATTATAATCCTTATAAAACCGCTAAGCGTCCATGCAAATGTTTTTGTAGTTTTTTTTTTTTTTTATCTAGACTAATCCTAACATAATCTAGAAAAGAAATTTACACTCAAATTAATGAAAAGCGGTGCATATGTAAACATCCAAGAAATTGAAATAACTTGAAAATAAATACGGAAAATGAAAACCCGATACAAGTCGGGCAAATAATATTACATGGCCTTGTTATCATGCCCCGGGACAAGACCCCCGTGAGCGAAATGAGAATTTAAATATGCATGAAATTACCCTAGATGCATGAAATTATTCCAAATAATTTTAATCTAAGCAAAAATAGATTATTTACAAAAATGGTTATAAAATACCAAAATATCATTAAATTAAGAAAATGACCTTTAAAAATTAGGAAAATTTCATAGATGTCATTTCTATCCTAACTTGATACTATCCATCATTTTTACAATTTTTTTTTTGAAATTTTCATTTTTTTTTTTAATTTTTATTAAAAAAAAAATTCCCTAAACCGATATACACCAATTTACACTAATATGAGATTGCCTAGTACATGAATATAGCAAGAACCAAGCTCAAATCGACCGTTTCAAGATCGAAACTTGATTTGAACATTTCATCGAACATTTGGCTTGTATCAACACCTCAAAACGGCTTCTTCGGGCCATGTTCGTGGCCTTCAATCTCGACCCATAAGCAATCTCATGTGGAACTAAAGCATCACGATTATACTAGCACATGCAATGAGCAATATTAGATAGAAATCATAGCCTACAACAGACAAGAACCAAGCTAAAATCGGCTTCAAATATGTGGGTTGAGCTGATTTTGAAATCTGGGTTTGAACCCAAGTCAAGCAAACAGGTTGCATGCCCATATTCAAGCCCCAACACTCATTACATACGAGATCTAAAGGAAACATTACTTGATCCGAGTGAAAGTAGGTAACATGAGTTTTCAAATGCAACAAACATCACAGAGAATAACTAACCAAACACATCGAAACAACCTCTCCAAGAAGCCCACATGCAAAGTCTACACTGACCAGTCAAGAACTAATGTGGATAGGCTTGGTTTTTTGACGATCTCATAGTTCACACGGGGATTTAAAGACCAAACCAAGCGGACCTATGCATCATTTGTACTCCCATATAACATTAATCAAGCTCGTGAAGATAGAAAACACATGCAAAGGGGAGTAGCAAGTCAAACATGTATGGCTCTTGAAGATGTTTCAAACACTTAGAAAAATTTCAGCCTAAAAAATCAGTCCTCCGGACTAGTTTTCATCTTGATTTTCGTCATCAAAATATGTTCAAAATTAAACCAAAATGCATCTAGGGTGCTTACCTTGCTTCTTAGTTTCCCTTTCAAGTGACTCTTGGCCAAGGAAACCAAGAAATTGTCCTTTGAGAGCACATGGAAGTTGGTTCCTTCAAACTGAAAGTGAGATCTGCAGAAGAAAAAGTAGCAACGAAGGTTTTCGTTGACTTCCAAAATTAGACTTCCAAATCTCCTTTGTTGGCCAAGTTAAAATCAACCCAAACTATATGTATACTAGTTTGGGATGTAATTCATGGTTTTCCTCATTTGTCTCTCACTTTTCTCAAAAACACTCGCTTTTCTTCACTCGTGACCAACCGGGCTCAACACTTAAGAAAAATTTTCGGAATTTCTTGGCCCGCCAGGAGGGTGATTTTCGGGGGGCTTTAGGAGACCTTCCCGAACTCCATTTGGGACGTGCGACCTATGAATGGAAAGCTCTTTGAGTGAAGTTTCACTCTCTAGTTGAAGGTTTTGGCTAATTTTGGCCGCGGGTGTGTGCAAATTTCGTTTTTCTCTCTCAAGGTCGGTCTGGCATTTCTGGATTTGGCTTTTTTTGAGTTGCTTCTGAGGGTGTTTTTTGGGTACGATTGTGAGCCATTTGTCGTGTTTCTTGTCTTCTCCCTCTTATCCCTCAAACGAGCCTGCTTCATAGATCTTATCCACTGCATTAGGCAATCAATTGATCGACTTTTTGCCCTCCTGCCAAGCCCACCAACTGAGCAGTCTACCCACTTTCTGACTTAGCCAAAATTTTGAAATTTTGCAACTGTTGAGTGTGCGGATGTTGTTGCGACTTTCCTGTGCATTCAGCAGCTTATCCTTAGCCTATTTCCGACCACTGGCACTACTCATTATGGTCTTCAATCACGTGCAAAGATCAGGCTAGATGGGCAGCTAAGGAGGATATGGTGGGGCCACCAAGTTGCTTACTCAGCAACTCCGAAATGAGACCAATTCGTTGGCTGGGTTTTGGTAGCTCGTTTGAGTGCTTTAATCCATCAATTTGGCTGCGTTTTTTGATCAATTAGCAAGCTCATGTATAGTATTTTAAGATCTCGACCAGATTTTGCAATTATACCCACCCAATTTTGCAAGAAAGTCCCTCAAAGTTAGTCATTTTCTTATCCAAAAATACCAATTTCAATGCAAATTTGGTCCTTTTCGCCCGATTTGATTGATTCGAGTTGGCCCAAGTTCAATTTCAACTTAATTGGTGACCAAGATGATGATTTAAGGATTCGGGCAAAATTTTGCAAAATTTGCGAATTGGTCCCTCAACTTTTGGAAATTGCATTTTGGCCCCAATTTGCCATTTTAATTCCAATCTGACCTCCCGGGCTTGGCTAGTCACATTTAGATCATTGGCCCCAAATTTTTTTCTTTTTTTTTTTTTAATCTTTTTTTATATATTTAATATATATATTTTTTTTTTTTTTGAAGAAAAACATATTCCATTTGAAACACTATATTAAATGCCTAGATAATTTATATGCAAGAATTTAACTTGAAATATTTTTGTGGAAAAACAAGTTCCCATTTTTTTGAAAATGATTTTTAGGCAAAAATTTAGGTGTCAACAATGCGACTAGTTATAAGAAAATAAGATCTAAGAGAATTGTGCAGGGTAATATCTACTCTCTCTCTCTCTCTTCTCAAGGTATCTATTTTCCTATAAATTTATTGATGTACACTTTTGATATATGATCTCGTATACTTATAACATATATATTTATATATAGGAAAGAGGGTTTTGTTCACTAAATGAGGTTCGTTAATTAGTTAGTTTCTATAGCTGTCTTATGGGTGCAATTTTTATGTTTAATTTGCTTTTCTTTGGACTAAGGCTCCGTTCGTTTCGCAGAAAATGTTTTCCTGGAAAATGTTTTCCGGATTTTCCGGCGTTCGTTTCACGAAAAATAAATTCTTAAGGGAAAATGTTTTCCATAAAAGGGAAAAAGTCTTCTAAATTTGGGAAAAATGTTTTCCACTTTTGAAAAGTGGAAAACATTTTCCTGACTTGATCTCTCTTATCTCACACATCTACAAATCCTCACTTCCTCCTCCCATTTCTTCTTCTTCTTTTCTTTTTTTATTCGAATTATTTTTAAATTGTATTTTTCTTTTTTTTTATTCAAATTATTTTTAATTTTCTATTTCTTTTTCTTTTTCTTTTTCTTTTCTTTTCTTTGTTTCCCATCTTCTTCTTCTTGACTAGTTGTCGGCCATCACCAGGTAAACTGTTGTAGATCACTCGTCGATTTGGCGAACCTCGAGCTTGACGCTTGCACTCGCCAATCTAGTGAGCGGAAAATATTTTCCTTACCGAACACCGGAAAATATTTTCCGAAACATTTTCAGGTTTTAGCCAAACACTGAGAAAATATTGTCATTTTCCCGGAAAATGACTTGGGAAAATATTTTCCGGAAATGGCCTATTTTCCGCGAAACGAATGGACCCTAAGAATTGAGAGGTCAAATGAGTTATGAGAATTACTCATCACGCGTTGTGGTCATGATGACTATTAGTCTACATTGCTAAATAGTTACAGTGCGATTCCTCAAACTGTTTTGAGGAGATATCTTCCATTTATCTGTATTTGGTTTTTATACTCCATTTCATTCGGATGCTAACAGTGTTTTGCATGATCCGAGGAATATCTGCACCTTTTGCACGTGCTTAGTAGTTTGCAACTCCGCATACCAGAGAACATCATCGATGTACCGTCGGCACGAATTCTATCGAGCATTCTCATAATTACTTAATTTGGTTTTAAGTCGTTACGTCATAAAAACAAATGAAACACAAAAATTCTAAAGATAACACAATAAAATACTAGGCACGGAAGCGAACAAGTTTGTTGCAAAAGAAAATAACCTGATAAATTATATGTAGAGAATAATTCGAAAACAGAAAGAAATTTCTTAGCATATTGTCTAAAGTCTAACTGGATAACTAATAAAATCAAACAAAACTATCTAAGATTCTGATTTAATCTAATTTAATCCTAAAATCAAGTTAACGCAAAGAAAGATTACATTATATAATTAATTTCTAAATTTATCAAATAGCACATGACAACCAAATCTTGATATTCCCTATATCAGGGATCAACCCCGTGGCCGAATGTTTTTCGGTACACCGATTTCAGCAATGTGGAATGTCGAAAGCCTAGTCTACCGAAGAAATACCATTCAAACGGGAATAGGCAAGACCGATATCGGAGAAAATGTCATTGGATTCAATGAAATGAGAGCTGGCTCAGCTAGCTATGTGTTTCAAGTGATTCTTGGTGCCTGTGGCTCAAACTCTGTATGTGCAAGTTAGGTGTGTACGAGCCCAAATTGGTGATATCTCTATTCAATACGAGCCCAGGAAGACCAATATGGCAGCGGATTGGGTCGCACGTGCACATTGATCAAACACCCTTCCTAGTAATTGGGTTAATTATCCTCATATGCCTTTGCTTTCAATATTATGTCTAGATGTACCAGCTTATGGTGCCCATTTTACGGGCTAGTAATGAATATCAACCATCTTCTGACAAAAAAAAAAAAAAAAGAAGTTAGGTGTGTACTTTGTGCAGCTACAGCGTCTCTTTGTTTATAGAAAGAAGCATTAGGACGGGAATGTTTGGCTACTGATCGAGACATAACGTCCAAAAACATCTAAACCATGGAATTCAAGGAATCTCGATGCAATTGGAAGCATCCGGAGCGCACAAAACAGATGCAGCCCTGCAATCGTCGAGTGGTAAAGCTTCCATCCAAAAGTTAAACTTTTGCTAGACTGGGCAGCATCCTGTCTAAACGAGTCCACTATTTATTCAGTTACTGAAACTCGACTATTGGCATAAAAATTAGCTGCTTTATTAATTCCTATTACATTAGAAAACAAATACTTTTTCTCTATGAGCTTAAGGGCGTACGAAATGACGTCAACACTTGACGTCTCCTAGCTTTATAGCCCGAACGTAAGTACAATAAAAAAAAATATGTAAATGATATCACAGCATTACGACATGCCCTGGTCAAGAATTATCATCCATGTTACTTTCGAGTGAGCCTTTTCATTATTACCCGAGGCAATCCACACCCGCACCTGCCCATGGGTTGGGTAATTGGGGAAATGCTAGTCTATCACTCGGATAATATGAGTTCTGAACTTCTGCCCAAGATGGGAATTTAACACTTGGTTTCCTAGTGCGATAATAGATTCTTGCTCCGACCGTGTTGCTTAAATGACAGAGATCACATTAAGGAAACCCAATCTGACTATCATTAACTCATATCTAATTATAATTGACTTGACTCATGACGACAACAAAGGCGAAAAAAGGTGAATAACACCTTCATCACCTTTTTTACTAGATAGAGCCAATTGATGCCAACGGTCCAATGGGCTTTCCACGGTGATATCCAATTGGACCTTTTGGCCTAATTCTAGCCTGTTAAACCTAATTTCTCGGCCCATAGAGATAATCAAGAGAAAGGAAGAAGGCAAATGCAAGCTCGGCTTCGCACTCGAGCCCGGCACCCTCGCCACCCGGCCGCCTACTATCTTGTCTCTTTTCCAACCGTCAATTTCTTATTTTGTTTTCCTTCATTTTTATCTGGAAAATGATTAACGGTGCTGTCATTTTATGGAGATCGACGGTCTGACTCTCGACCACAAAAGCATTTCCTGGGAATAGGATGACTTTTTCATCCGATTTCCACTGAAGTGGCGTTCTTTAAAATAACGTTTTAAGGATTATTTACCCAATATTAGGCACAATTAAACGAAAAGAAATTTTTTTTTTACTAGATTATAGCCAATCATCTTGTGAGTCAAAAAATATATTATTTTGCTTAATAATTGTTAGATTATAATTCTTGAGGTTTATCTCATTATTCTTAAATCATTATAATGGGGAAAATTGTCAAAATTTTTCTCAATCTATACTTTTGCTAATTTAGATTTTTCAGTTTTGCCAACTAAGTTTTGAACACTTTAATATTTTGTCAATTGAATCTATCCAATCAATTTTAATTAAGAATCACTAATGCGGATGCCTTTCGTTATACGTGACAAGACCAACTCTGACGTGGATAATTTTCAATGATATTTTAATATTATTTTCACAATTTTTATTACTTTTTTCCCCTTCATTCTTCTTCCTTTTATGGATGATTGACCACAGATGATGGCTAGGTGGGCTGGCCTCGCTTGGTCAAACGGTCGCCGTCACTCACGAGTAGCTAAGGCGGCTTCACCAGGTGTCACCTTGCCTAGGTGATGCCTAGTGAGGGCCGGCCCTACTTAGGCTAGATTTGGTAAAGCCACCTTGGCCTAAGTGAGGGCCAACTTTGCCAGTAGTGGGCGTACAGTGACCCTTGCCCAAGGGAGGTCACCTCACCTGGCCATGGATGGTGGACAAAAGTATGAAAATATAATATTAAATGAATTTCTTGTTCTTTTTATTTTATACATCCGCCGCTTGTTTTTTTTTTTTTTCAGCAACGGAAACATATTATTTTCACTGCTCATTGAACCCACGAGGCGATTATTTAATTCATAGTCGCTAGGGGGCCTTAAAAAAATTCAGAAGCCAGTAATTGCCTGCAAGAGACCACGTTCTTCTGGTTCTACCAAAAAAAAAAAAAAGGGACGATTTAGTCTTGAGTCGCGCGCAACCCATTCAGTGTCATCAAATATTCATTTCACACGAATTTCACTTGCATTTGCTTCGGTCCAACTTATTAGTTTTCTGTGTCTGGGTTGAAAACGTCTTTAGGCTAAAAGGTTTTAATGGAATGCAAAAAGCATTTGGGAAACACTATGAAGTTGTATTGCCCTTTTTTGGCCGTCGAATAGTTCCGTTCTCTGCCGCTATGTCTATTTTCCCTTATCTCCATGATTGTCCATATTATTCTTTGATGGATGAACAGAAATCTGAGATGCGTTGCTTTTGCGGAACGCAGTGATGATGCAAATGGCAAGTTGAAGGATAATGGACCGATTCCTTCGTATCAAACACATCATGACTACTTTAACTGAGGAATTTATACCACCAATCCTGGCTGGAGCAGAGAATTTGTACAACGATACAGAAGTCAGAGACCTGTATTGAATTGCATCGCCTTGAGCAATCTTTCTTCGAGCACTAATGAACAGACCGCTCCTTTAAGCTTTTTCTTTTTGTGAGTTTTATGAGGGAATCGGTTGTTTGGATGAACGAACACTGGTCTTTTTACTTTTTTCTTAATTGTTGCTTTGCAATTTGATTTTTATTGCTGAATTTGATTCTAAGGACACACCAGGGCATTTTACTCGAAGTCAGAGGGCATAGTCACCCACGGAGAGATGGCTGAGCGTCTGCACCAGGAGATGTGGAGGCAGAGGAGGCAGAGACTGGAAGCATTATTAATCAGGGCGGACCTGATCCAGCAACAGCACGATCCTCCACAACCCGACAATATTTTGGCTCCCCAGCTATTCTCGGCCGCAAAGGAAGGGGCCGTGGACAAGTTCATCGAAGCGCTGGAGGATCATTGTGTCAAGGAAAGTGTGTCCTTGCTTGTCCTTCTCGGGCAACGCAGCCCCTTAGGGAATACACTGCTTCACGCTGCGGCAGGTATATTAAAAATGGTGGGACCGTGCATTTTTTAAAATTACCGATCTTTCACGCTCAAATTAACCTGACATGAATGGAATACAGAGACTGATGATAATGTCAAAGCAATCATCGAATTTGTCCCTGAGCACTTGATCTACTGTAAGAACTCCAGAGGAGAGACACCGCTTCACATTGCAGCAAGAGCTGGGAAAGCTGGTGCAGTGGAGCTTCTCCTTCCCCAAGGGGCGCCAGCATGCCTTGACCACTGCGGCAACTCTGCTCTGCATGAGGCTGTGAGGAATCACCATTGCGAGGTGATCGATCATCTTGTGAGTAAAGACAGCAGGCTGCTATATTGTCGGAATAATGAAAGCAAGTCTCCATTGTGCGTAGCAGTCGAAACAGGGGACTCGAAGGTTCTTCAGCTCTTGTTGGATGCACTAAATGATGGTGAAGACTGGAGGAGATTAGAGAGTCAATCAGAGAGTCAAAGGATCTTCGGTATGTCACCCGTTCATGTCGCCCTTATACACTCGAAAATGGGTAAGCCCTGCTTTTGTGCTCTTGCTTATTCTTTGATCTTCTTGGTCACTCTTGTGTTCTTCATTTTGATTTCACTGGCCATTGGTGGTGGACATATGGTATGATAGCTTGCTATCCTATGGGACAAAATTGTGATTCAACTCTTGATAATTCGGATCTTCTTGAATAAGATAAACTACTGTTTAAGAATTACAGACATCATATTCATCCCAATAGATAACTTCTCACGTTATATTTAGATATGCTGATTGAGATGTGGGAAAAGAAGCCATGGCTATTTCAATTGAGAGATGAGGGACACGGTACTCCACTCCACTTGGCAGCGTATGACAATTATCTCGATGGAGTCAAGTTCTTGATGGAGAAGTGCCCAACAAGCGCCTTGGAGCAAGACAGCATGGGCTATCTCCCTGTCCATGTCGCCTGCATGATAAATAGAGTCGAGATTGTCGAGGCGTTGCTTAGTCAATGGCAAGACCCTGCAGAGTTCTTAACTAGACTGGGACAAAATATTCTTCACGTGTCAGCGAGGCACGGATGCACTGCAACTGTCAAATACATACCGGAAAATCCCAAATTCGGTCACCTCATAAATGCAAGAGATTTCGATGGGAATACATCTCTGCATCTAGCTGCATTGCATTGCCAACCTTCGGTCTTGCTTCTTGCACGAGACGGAAGAGTTAATCTTAAGTTGGTCAATAAGAATAACATGACGGCTCGTGATGTGGTACAACAGGATATTAAAACACTTTGGCCTCCATTTGGGAAGGTACGACCTTTTACACTTTTCTCACAGGTAATCATTTGTTATACCCATCAGGGGCGGAACTAGAACATAAATTAGGAGGCATGTCATTTAGTGTGCTCTCACCCACATATGCAATTTAGTTGCCAAAATCATAATATGTTCGTTTCTTTGTTTATTCTTCGACTCACTACTTGCAGAGGTTCACGTGGATAACTGTGGCACGTGCCGGAACACCGGCAAGTAAAGAATTATTTATCTGCAAGCCAACCGGTCGAAATCCACCGAAACGATTGGAACCGCCGGAATTTGAAAGATTTAGGGACCAAGTGAATACTTGCTCAGTCATAATGGCGCTTGTGGCCTCTGTCACTTTCACTTCTGGTTTATCCGTTCCCGGAGAATATAATGGTTCTGCCGGAGCCGCATTGCTGCACAAAGCCATGTACAAAGTCTTTGTGACTTGCAACGCCATCGCCCTGTATAGCTCAGTCATGGCACTCGTCCTCCTCTTCTGGTCAAATGTTAATGATCCTTATTGGAGGCCACTTGCCATTCGCCTATCATATCTCCCGTTGATGATAACTATTATCACAATGCCTCTCGCATTCATGGCGGGCGTCTACGTGACCGTATCCAAAGTTGCTTGGTTCTCTATTTTTCTCCTGGTCTTGGGATCCGTCGCTCTCTTCGGTATCTGGAGTCTCCTCATTTTGTTTTATTTTCCAGTTGGGTGCACATATCCTCTCTTTCGTCTCTTCGCCGATCAAATACTTTTTACGGGTCTTGTGATAACGAAGAAAAATACTGAAGGGAGTGAGATTGCAGGCAGCGAGGCTGCATCCGTCCCGGCCACTCGGGGCGATACCCTCCCGCCCCAACATGAATAGATAATTTAGCGCCAAGATTCTAGAAAGATGGCGCCTGATCTAGCCTTGAATCTATTAATCTCTTGCTAATTGTGTAACGATGTCCGTACCTTTAGCGCCCTTTTAGTTACATTAGCTGCTGCTGTTTCAATTTGGCTTGCCCACCTGTCTGCAGTCAGAATTAGCGTTGTCTGCAATTTTAGTGTGATCCAAAAATACTGTGTAATCAGCTACTCAATTATAGCTATAAATAATAGCAAAGTTTGGCAGAATGGAGTTTTGTAGTTAAATTGCATCATCATAAAGTTCCATTTCCTTTCACTTTCCTTAACATTAGTTAGGCACGTACCTTTACATTAATTAGAGAAGAAAATTGAATCATCTCATTCAATTTAATATAGTGTTCCTGAGAGAATATATCATTATCGGTTTGCCTTACTTGTTAATTCGGATGTAATAATGATGTATTGGTCAATAAATCTAAACTCACCGATTAATGATTTTATCCGTTTCTCTCTTTATCGATGTATGTTGCTTCTAGTTATAAAAAAAAAATACGGTTTAAGAGAATTGTGTAAGGCAATATCTACTCTCTCTCTCTTTTTCTTTTCTCAAGCAATCAATTCACCTATAAATTTATTGATGTACACCTATGATATATGATGTCATATAAATATAACATATGTATTTATATATATTTACATGTAGGAAAGAGCGTTTTGTTCACTAAATGAGGATCATTAATTAGTTCATTTCTATAGCTGTCTTATAGGTGCTATTTTTACTTTTAATTTGCTTTTGTGGACTGAAAATTGAGGGGTCAAATCAGTTACGAGAACTATTCATAACGTGCTGTGGTCCTGTTATCACGATGACTATGGTCAACATTACAATATAGTTTCACCGAGATTTCTCAAACTGTTTTGAGGAGATATCTTGCATTTTTTCGTGTTTGGTTTTTTTACTCCTTTTTCATTCTGATGCTGATAGTATTTTCCATAATTCAAGGAATGATTGCATTTTTTGCACGTGCTTAGTAGTTTACAACTCCATGCATCCAAGGCCGTCATTGAGAGCAGCAGATGTGCGACCGGCATGTATTCTTTCTACCATTTTCATGTTCAGACTTCTATTACTGAATCATATAAATATAGACAACGGACTCTTCAGCTCTAAAAGATTAGTTCGCCTATGCCACTTTAGTAGTTGGAACAGAAGGAGAAATTTCGATGACATGGTATAAACAGTGACACTAAGAAACCCTTCATTAGCCCCAATCATCGATCGTTACTTGCATTGTATTCAATGAAGAGAGAGCCGCTTCAGTTAGCTATGCGTTTCAAGAAATTCTTGTTGCCCATGGTGTGGCTCAACCCTTGTGCGTGCAAAGGAAGTTGTGTACTGTATAACATGTAAACCATTGGATTCAAGGGATCTCAATGCAATTGGGAAGTGTCCGGCGTGCCCAAAACAGATGCAGGCTTGCAAACATCTTTTATTTAGACTCTGAGACTCACAATTAACATAGAAATTAGCCTACTGCATTAGAAATCAAATTTATTTCTCCATGGACATTTAAGGCATACAAATAAGTCATTGACAATCGGTGTCTCTTAGCTTTACAGTTCAGACGCAAGCACAATCAAATTTTTTTTTTTTTTTGGTCAGTCCTACTCTATTCCTATTCTACACTCACTCTCAGACTTTTGCCCTGCCTCTTGCAGGGCGTGGGAGTCGAAACCCACTCTTGAAACTTACGCGTCCCCACCCCATCCCTCTGACCAAATATCAATCTATTCCTTTGTTTTGTACTTGTTATATTATAGTCAATTGAATACGTTGAATTCTTGTTCATATTGAAATGAATCCAAATTAATAAGGAGCAGGTCAATGATACTCGAACATGTACTTGTTTTGAGTGCCTATTTATTTTCTATTGGTATCTATGGATTGATCACGAGTCGAAATATGGTTAGGGCCCTTATGTGTCTTGAACTTATCCTCAATGCGGTTAATATAAATTTTGTAACATTTTCAGATTTTTTTGATAGTCGACAATTAAAAGGAGATATTTTCTCCATTTTTGTTATAGCTATTGCAGCCGCCGAAGCAGCTATTGGGTTAGCTATTGTTTCGTCAATTTATCGTAACAGAAAATCAATTCGTATCAATCAATCGAATTTGTTGAATAAATGAATAAATAAGTAGTATTAACTATAGGTTGACGCCACAAATTCCATCCCCAAAAACCATATTTGGACTGGGCCTCAACTATATCAACTGTACTTGAACTGTTAGATAATCATAGTCGATGATAACATCACTGTTCCCATCGCTATTTCAGAACCGTACGTGAGATTTTCACCTCATATGGCTCCTCGAGGGCCATCAATAAATCTAAGGACCGAATTAATATTATTTATATTGATATGTTTGTAGTATAATACTATATATCGATATCGATTGGAAATTAAATATATATTCTATGGACAAATTCCTTTTCTTTTCTTAGGAACACATACAATATTTGTCACTACAAAAAGGATAATGGTAACCCCCCCTTAACTACTTCATTTATGAATTTCATAGTAATAGAAATACATGTCCTACCAAAACAGAATTTGTAACTTGCTATCCTCTTGCGTAGCAGGCAAAGATTTACCTCCGCGGAAAGGATGATTCATTCGTATCAACACGAGAGTCCAACTCATTGCCAGAATCCATCTTGTATATTTCTATTTGAAAGAAAGAGGTTGATCTCCTTGCTTCTCTCATGATACAATCCTCTTCCCACTGAGCCCCCTTTCTCCTCGGTCCACAGAAACAAAATGTAGGACTAGTGCCAAAAGTGAATCACGGAAGAAAGGACTCACTAAGATGTTTCAGTTCGCCAGGTTGTCTCTTGCCTGCCCATGGATTCAACAGCAGTTCGAAAGGTTGACCTATTCGGGAATCTCCGGATCTACGCTTATTTTCAACTCCCCAAAGCATTTCGTCGCTTACTATGCCCTTCCTCGTCTCTGGGTGCCTAGGTATCCACCGTAAGCCTTTCCTCGTTTGAACCTCGCCCTTCACTTTAAGGCTATGCCATCATAAGGTGCTGCTAAATGGAAGGATCTTATCAACGTCCATGAATGAGAAATCATAGAACATCCGCCCCACTATTACTAGTATTTTTTTTCTTTTTAATCCATTTAAAAAAAGAATATTCCATTTTTAATGAAATCAAAAAAAGAAATTCATAATGGAAAATATTTCATTTCGATTGTTAATTTTTAACATTTTTCTATCTTAATTATGAGATAGAAGAAGCAGAAAATTCTAACCTTTCTATTTTATTTGAAAAAAAAAAACTAGAAGATAATAATCTCACAAAGCCTTACAAAGGGTTGAAAAGAATGTATATAAATTCATATCTAAGGAAAAAAGTATGATAAGCAATCATAAAGCAATCCCTAAGACTAGAATACTTTTTCTTATGTTGAAGTAATAGAATAGAGTACTATATATTTACCGGGAACCCATGCACAAATAGATGTATGATACAAAATGAATTTCACATAATTACTTTGATAGAATACTTTGAACTTTTATTTTCATATATGCGTCCCGTTTCGTTTTTAATCCAAAGAAGGTGGGGATTTGACTATCATCAACTTACACCTGATTATGAATGACTCAACTCATGAGGACAATAAATATGAATGACACCTTTATAAACTTTTCTTAATAGAACCCAACCACGGGCAGTGCAGTTGGTATGCTTTCTCTCCCTCATTGCCGAGGTTGAGAGTTCGAACTCTCTCGTTGCTAGAGTGTCTTAAGTGGGGGGTTCCTGGGCTAGTCTCTCGAGGTACTGACGTCTAAATAGTGCTCGGCACGACATCCTCTATGCCATCCGCAGTTGGAGGGCAGTGTGACCCCAATTAGCGTAAGCGAAAGGGGGCTTTGGCGGATCCTCGGTTACCAAAAAAAAATATATTCTTAATAGATACCGTCTTTATCCAGTGTCATGAATTATGATGATATTTACCACACAAGCATGGTGATATTATATGAAATTAATACTTGAAATAGACCTTGCCAAATTTGACCCCATTTTTCTGAAGTGCCACATCAATAGACTTGCATACAACATGTCAAAGTTAGAAAACACGGACGCACCCAAACAAATTAAAAAAAGAGGAAATAAATACATAAATAAAAACAAGAAAAGGATGGTTGTTTGAAGATACCCAAAAATTGTCCCATGCAGTAGAGCGCAATCAGACTCGGGTGCACACTGCCTGCAAAAGGCATAAACTGTACCAGCAATTCTTTTGTACTTGCGCTCAAACCATATTCTCTCAGCTTCATATTCCACATTGCATCTTGAACCTTGGTGTAAATCTAATCACATGAATCGACCAAACCCATATGATCATCTGGCTATGGGATCAGTTACTTTCAGTAATGGAGATTTAACCCATGGACAAGAGTAGGCATGTAGGCATGCCATTCAAGTCACGGCAGTTGAAGCCGTAAAGCTCACCCGGCATGTCTGATATACAGGATATCAACTCCAGTGAGAAGATGGTTGAGGGGGCTTGGGAAAGAAGAGGAAAGTTATGATCCTTAAGGTGAAAGTTGAAAAGGGTTTCTCAATTGCCCTGCTTCGGTAGACCTGCAAAGACCGTGACGTCAAGATCAAATTAGACATAAAGCCTAGAAGATGTAGTAACATCGACAAACAAAAGATGCACTGAGAAGAGTCGTATACAAAAAATTTATGAGACATAATACATACGCATACAGCTAGATTTCTGTTGCCAATCAGCAGATTCTGTAAGAAGTGCGAATACCAAATTCAACTGCTTTTGAAACCTCAGTCACCATACTGTAGTTTAATTTGGAATAGCAAGTGCGTGTGCTGTCCAGTGATAATTCATGACATTGATAACCACTCCAAAGAAACAAGGACAAGATTCTTGCCAACAGCCAACATATACACCACTTAGAGATTCAGCTCAGGCGCTTGAATTACACGCTACTGCATTGAAAGTTGAAAGATCATATAAAAGGAAAAAAGAATACAACAATTGCACAGGATCATACCAGCCAAAGGTGTGTACACTATACAAGGGCAGCGCTCCTAGTGCTCCAAAATTTTAATCTTTTCTTGGCAGTTGTGCATCTGCTGAACCACCTCAGGTGAGAGACAAGACCCGGAGACAAGCTTGTACTGCTCAAACTTCAACTCATCACACTTCAAGGCAGCTTTTTACAGGCCTTGATGCTTCCTGGCACCAATAGAAATCTCATTCAATTAGCTTCCAGGAAAAGATATCACTCTTTCCACCAAATAATTTTGCACACCATGGTCAGACGAAAAGAAATATGCGCTAATAACCTCATGAAATTTTTCCCAATCTGCTAGAAAATCATGCTAGTATCACAATAACAGCACTGCAAATTCGGCACCCATTATGCTTTCAAAGTTCAAGCTTCAGTTAATGCGACTTGTGTAAAAAAAGAAAAAAAGAAAAAAAAAGAAGAAAACACAGTTCAAGAATCCAGGTGGTATTGTTCTTTTGTTAAGAAGGATCGAGATACAAAAAGCCGATCCCACTAAGCTAACCTACTTCCATACAGTTCCATAATCTTTTCTTCAGAACAAAAAGAAGCAACTGTCCTGATGCTTCCAACTGCATCGGCAGCTTTTTGACTGGCTTCCTTGTACATCATCTGTGAACAGAGGGACTTTGATTAACATCGTTAATATATCTTAAAATCAATTCAATTCACCCAATAATTAGGACAGTTTTCAGTTGTTGGCTTCGTGAACACTCACATGGACAATGACTAGACATGCATTAATTTTGCAGGACCATAAATGGCGAATATGGAATGTGTACCTCGGCATCTGCGCTGAACCCTTTCATGAATTTTACCTGGACATATCCGTTAACAAATATCAGAGGGAGCAACACAAGGACGATGAGCGCCAATTGCCAGCTAGCTGCAAAAGCAATGACTAAACCAGCAACTGCAGACGCGCTGTTTTGAATGAGCTGGGATAATGAATCCCCAACTAGGGCCCGCACTGTCGCTGCATTTGCTTATAGTCTTGCACCAATGACGCCACTGGAGTGCTCTGGCTCATCGAACCAACCCACCTCCATGTGCACCACCTTCTCAAAGCACACTGATCTTATCCGCTGGATTAATCTGCAACCTGCTATCGAGAAGAAGTACGTCCTCACTGGATATGCTACTAATGATAACAGGCCAAGAGTCATGAACATCAACGCCCAAAACTTTGAATCTTTCCTTAGTTTATGAGGTGCTTCATAAAATGTCTTGATCACATTAGACAATAGTACGCCAAAAATGGGGAATATCACACCAGCAATGATTGCAAATATAGATCCTATTAGTAGCATAGGAACTTCTGGCTTATTAAGATATGCGAGCCGATGGATAGAAACTTCTGCAGCTGTTTCTGTTTTCCCTAAGGAAGAGAACTCTGGATTTGCGGGTGCACCATCGGGGACATCTAATCCTGTGGGCAGACTGAAGTGGCTGCTACTATTTCCCACAGCTGATGATCCCCGACTTATGGACCTCAAGGACATTCTTTGACTCGATTGACTACTGTCAAGGAGATTTTCTTGTTTGTTTTGGTAATTTGTTTCTCGGTGTTGCTCCATGCTTACTTGCTGGAGGCGTATTAGCTGACCATATGCTCCATTGGGATCTTCTAGCAGTTCCAAGTGTGTACCTGATTAAATTTGCAAAAATATTAGCTGCTCCACAGTAATTTGAGCTTTAAACAGGATATTCACATCAGATCAACTAGGTAGGTTTGGCTTTTATTTGCAAAATGTTATGGCTAAAATTTCATGCTTTAGTACCTCTCTCCACTATCTTTCCTTGATGAATGACACCGATCATATTAGCGTTCCTGACGGTGCTCAAACGGTATGCTACAATGATGGTGGTTCGATTAGCCATTATCCTGTCCAAAGCCTCTTGTACTATCTTCTCCGATTCTGCATCGAGTGCGCTCGTGGCCTCATCTAAAAGCAAAATCCTAGGATCTTTTAGAATTGCTCTTGCAATGGCGACTCTTTGCTTCTGTCCTCCAGAGAGCTGAGTACCATGTTCACCGACCATTGTGTCCAGTCCCTTGATGCAAAGATGAAAAAAAGTTTAGACTCACAAATTGATTAATCTCACTTAGCTTCGAGGTAAAATGATCAATCTAAACACTTCTAAACCTTGGGCAATTTATCAATGAATTTAGCAGCATTGGCTAGTTCAGTAGCAGCTCTTATTTCTTCGATGGTTGCATTCTCTTTGCCATACAAAATATTATCCTTGATGCTCGATGCAAATAACACGGGTTCCTGGCTCACAAGGCCGATCTTACTCCGTATCCATTTGAGCTGAAACTCCTTCAGATTTACGCCGTCGATGAGCACTTCACCTGCTTGTGGATCGTAGAACCTCTCTATCAGACTGATCACGGTGGACTTTCCACTTCCACTTTGTCCAACCAAGGCTGCAGTCATCCCGCTTGGTATGTGAAGGGAGAATCTGTTGAATATCAGCTCATCAGGTCTG
Organism: Eucalyptus cloeziana; assembly: GCA_014182715.1. NCBI lineage: Eukaryota > Viridiplantae > Streptophyta > Magnoliopsida > Myrtales > Myrtaceae > Eucalyptus > Eucalyptus cloeziana. The sequence continues at coordinate 14,175,197 of CM024644.1, read as the reverse complement.
GCCGGGTAGCTGAAGTAAACATCCTTAAGTGTTATGTCTCCACAATTTCCATCCAACGTCTTGCCACGGGTGTCACAAGAATCAATCTCAGGCTTCCTGTTGATGGTCTCAATCATCTTAAATGCTGTGGCTTGACCAGTGGCAAATGCACTCAAGCATGGAGAAGCCTGTCCTAAGGACCTGAGAAGTAAGCCAAATCAATTCATTTATTATGAGTCTGCTGCTCTATTCAATTGAGTACTCCTGCATAGTTTGCAAAATAATCAATAATTAGAATTTCCTTCCAAAGAAATAAAATGTATCTTCATGGAAAGTTGAATGAAGTCGAAAGTGCAACTAACATTGAACCAGCTAATAAGACAGCCATGATGACATTAAGTACTTCGCCCCCAGTATATCCTTTTTTCCAGAATCATCTTTCCTCCAAACCATATTGCCAATGCGTAACTGAAGAAGAGAATCGACATGGCTGCACCAAGACCTAATCCAGTGGCCATGCCTATGTGAATTCCCGACTTGTATACATCCTCAAGGAACTCATTGTAGTTTGCTATCGCCAGCTTTTCCCCGGTAAATGATGCTGCCTAATTACACCAAGCGACAGCCATCATCCTAGAGTCAAAATTGTAAATCAAAAGGTTTTTTTGTATTTTATCGACATACAGTTCTAATTGACCCAATTGTCTGTTCAACAACATTTGCCGCGTTCGCATAAGCGCTTTGTCCCCGTGATGCCATCTTGCCTATGATCAGGGACATGAAGCCGCCAGAAACCACGATGGGAGGAATGGACGATAACATGACCAAAGTAAGTAGCCACCCTTTACTAATGCGATAACGAATCCTCCAAAGAACCTTGACATGAGCTATATAAATTTTCCAACCTGCATAAATCAAAGAGATGTAATAAAATAAAACACAATCACTTCCTGGGTAGCAGGAAAATTTTTACGGGCTTCCTTCTCCATTAGTGTCTGGCTTTCAAGCTGAAACGTTACCTTCTCACCCATGGCATCTTGTATAGGAACGGTATCACCAGACATTCTTCCCACAACCTCTCCTTTGTTTGTTTCCTTATCAAAAAGACAATGTCCTGTCTCAGTATTGCCCGCAGATACAATCCCCTTATCCGAGCAGCCCGTCTCTCTCCTGTGACCATCCAAAAAGTAACCCCTGACAAAACATGCAATTCAATGGATCATTTCCGTTTTTCAGCGAAACTCTCGTAGAAATGCCGTCACACTAGTAAATGCTGCCAGGTAGATAAACTTTAGAGATAAATGAATTTACAGTCTGTAACATATGAGTAAGGAGGAAAGACCTGTTCCTTATTATTGACACATAAATTTTGCCATTTTACTTAAGATTTAATAGCATTAAAATTTAGGAATTAGTTACAAAAAAAGAAACCAAAAAAAAAAAAACAGCAAAACAACAAAAAAAAAAAAAAAAAAAGGAAAAGAAAAGAAATGAAAATTAAAAAAAAATAGAGCGAACCGGGCTAGGCCCGGTCCTTTTCTGTTCTACTTTCCTCTAGATCATTTTTTCACCTGGGCCAAGTCCAACCTCACTTTTCTCCCCAAGCCCGGCCTCTCTCTTTCCTCTCTTCCTCACGCCCTCATGCCGGTCTGGCTTTGACAGAAAAGAAACCTACAAACCAGAGGGGCAGAGGATCGTGAGTAGGATGGCAGCATGATTTGCGGGTCGGGGCTAGGCCAACCAGCAAGCTGGCGATGGCAGAAGCCATGTGCGCTGGCCGGTGGCCCTCAAAAGAGGGAGAAGATGAGTGAGAAAAGAGGGAGAGCTCTTCGGTGAGAATCAAGGAGACAGACGAGAGGGCTGAAATTTAGCCCCGGGTGGGCGTCGTCCAGCGGTCCTCGACGCAAACCGGTGCAACGGAGCTCGCAGTTCCCCCTTCTTCCACGTCCTCCGACATTGGTTTTGGCCGAGAAGGACCAACAAGAGCGTGAGTCCAAGGGAGAGAGAGACAGAGAGTAAACTGAGAGAGCTGGAGCGTGAGGGAGTAGTGATCCACCATCGTCGGTAGACCCTTCATCAGCCACCATCTGTCGCAGCATCCCCATCAAACCAAACCAGGTAGGTCTTTTCTGCTCATGTACACTCTATTTTTGTAGGGCGCCGGATCGGAACTCGCGGTTGACTAGTTCACGCGAGCTTCGGTCCCGTGGAGCCTCCATTGATGTTTCTGTGCATGCTGCTATGCTCATGTAGAAGCCTAAGCTCAAGTTGAGTTTCGATCGAGGCAAAACCTTCTCGTTTCATTCGTGCTTACCATCCGTTCGACAAAACGCCTTAAAGAAAACCGAAGAATAGCCTGTGTTTTAACGTGAGACCGACTCATTTTTACCCCGTGCTTGCTGAATCCTTGTTGCTTTGCCTGTATTCGTTGTATTTTCGTTTGGTTTATGTGAAATATTTGCATGTATTCGAATCGACGAAGTCTTTCGCCGCACTGGATAATGAGTTAGTGGTCGTCGGAATATGCGGCCGGCGGTAGCCAACGTCGGTCTAGGGGGATGACCGGTGGACAGTGTTGGTCCGGCGATCAACGCCGGTTAATCTGGCCGGCCTTGTGCATGGTGCAGAATGAGGAAGCTCTGAGCAGAGAGGGGACATCGTGAAGAAGACCAGGAAGAAGACGACCTAAAAAAAAAAAGGGGCTCAAAAGAAAAACAAGAAATAGAAAGAAATAAAAGGAGTAATGAAAAGAAATGAAAAAAAAAAAAACAACAAAAATAGAAAGGTGGAAAAGACGTGGAGGCAGACGTTCGGTGAAGGCGGGCGTGGATGAGAGGATAGTGCAGGGAAAAAGACAAAACATAGAAGAAGCCAAAAAAAAAAAAGAAAAAAAACAGAAAAAATTTCAAAACTAAAAATAATTAAAAAAATTTAATTAAAAATCTTATTTTCTTTTTCAACCCGATAGGGTCGAATCTGGTTTTGGGTCGGGTCAATGGCATGATCGGATCTACCCGGTCTCAACCCTTTATCCGAATATAATAATATTAAATATTAAAAATGTATTAAAAATTTCAAGAATTCAAAAAATTTCACAAAAAAAATAAAAAATTTCGAAAAATAATAGAAATTCAAAAACTCTGAAAACATTAAAAAAAATTCGACCTTTAAAAAACAATTAATTAAAAAAATTAATTAAAAAATTTTAAAAATTGCAAAAATCCATTTTTTTTGGAAAATTAGAAAATTCCTTTTTAAAAAATAGAAAAATCTTAAAAATTTAGATTTCCTCGAAAAGGTTGAAATTAATCTTTGGAGTAATTTTCTCCTAAAAATAGGAAACCCTTCAATTTAGAATCATGCTTAAATTTGGTTAAGCCTTTAGGGTTTTATTTTAGGGTTTCAATTGTCCTTAGGGATAAATGCCCTTTGATCATGCAATTTTGGTATGTTGATTTTGGCTTCCCTTTAATCTAGTTAGGATTAGTATTTATCTTTTCTTTGATGTTAAATTTTTGCTCTTCCATGCAATTTATTTAATCGCTTTCCTTGCTAATTGTTATTTTAATGATTATGCACTAAGGTATGATCACCTCACATGTGAGTGGATATGTATAAAATCAATTCAAACTGCTTGACAAAAACCTTTCTATTTAAAATGAATAAGATTAGATATCGAAAGTGCATTAATTAGTCAATTAGTGTAATTAAATTAGTGTAATCAAGTCACCGACTCTAGATTTTCTTGTTGTATAGGAAGCGAGGTATACTCTCATGTCTCGCTTGGTTTCTAGCCAACCTTATAGTGGCGATTCCTTTTTGCAAAATTCCTAAAAAATATTCCAATATCACGCGGGGTATGGGCTTGGGAGAGCTCGTGCCTAATCATGGGCCTTAGGTTTGTCCTTTAGCTAATACTCCTAAACTTGTTTCCTCCCCCGAGAGGTAGGTCGCAACACTTATGAGTGATAATACCTGGAGTAGATATGGAGTAGATATGCGATGCCTATTTTTCATGTGAAGTACTCTTATGACTAGAACTTTAGCCTTAGAAAATGAGCATTTTGTTTCAAAGTTGTTTCCTTAAGAAACAGATGCACCACATCTTTGTTGTGCTGGTTAGTTCCGAATGAATCGATCAGTTGCCCGAAAAGTACCGTCATTAGGGGCATACATAAGCCATTGCCAACAGCACCCATTGTACCAACAAGCATCAAGACCATGTCGGTGAAATCTGCAAACTAGAACAGCTTGTGGAATCAGACTATTAGTTTTCTCATCTTCTTTGCTCTTTTTAGCTCTGTCCTTCGCCTCTGTATTAGTAGGCACATGCATTTCTATATCCATGTCAGCCTCTCCGCAGACATCATACCGAATAGAAGATCACCTTGTATTGCTTGTCAACTAGTTCAATGAGTATGTCCATAATTGCATCTTCAAGACAAAGTCAACGACAGGAATCTGTACTTTACAAGACAAACCAATAAAGTAGAACGTTCAAATGCATGAAAAGATATACAAAAGTCATGTATCTGAATTAAAGCCGGACGATATCACGGCTACCAAAGGGCCGTTTGTTTTCGTTTTTTTTTTGTGTTTTTGAACAATTTTTCTGTTTTTGTTCAGGGAACAAAAAAAAAGCAAACGCGTTTGGGTGCGTTTTGTTCCAAAATTGTTTTTGTTCCGAAACACATCGAAGGCGAAACAAAAAAAAAAAAATTGTTTCTCGTTTACGGAACAAAAATGAAACACTTCTTTTTCTTCTTCTTTTCTTCTTCATTTTCTTTCTTTTTCTTTGGTCGGTCGCGGCCTCGGCCATGGCGGCCACGCCAGCCGTCGAGGGTCGCGACGCCGTCGAGGGCCGGCGAGTCGCCGGAGCGTCGTCGGCCCCGGCGGCCGAGCGTCGCCGGCCCCTGGCGCGGCTCGGCCTCGCCCGGCCCACCCGGTGATGCTCGGCCTCGCCGGGCCACCTCCAGCCGGCGTCGCTGGCGGTGGTCCGGCGAGGCCGAGCCTCGCCGTGGTTTGGCGGGCGAGCTCAGGCTCGCGCCGGATCTCAGGGCGAGCTCGAGCTCGGCCTCGCGGGGGCCGGCGAGCCTCGCCGTGGGGGCGAGCCGCCGGCCCTCGTCGCCGATCGTCGGCCCATGGCCGACCAAAAGAAGAAAAAGAAAAAAAGAAAAAGGAAAAATAAAGAAAATAAAAATAAAAATATTAAATAATTAAAAGAAATAAAAAAATACAAATTTACCAAACTTGTTTCGTTCATTTTTATTCCGGGAACAAGTTTACCAAACCCTTTTTTGTTCAAAAATTGTTCCGGAATGTAAACACTTTTTTCTATTTCGTTCCTGGAACAATTTTAAAGTAAATGTTATCAAACGCACCCCAAGACACCAAACTCATATACCAGATGGCCCAAATTACACGAACTCCACTAGACTATAGTTCAAATGCATGTCAACTTGAATGGTATAGTCAGTCAACAATCAAAAACGAGGATCTTTTAGTAACGCAGCCATGTCCAAGTCAAGAAGGATTAAAGAAAGCTGGAGACGCCAAACTTGCTTAGCAGACGATCTACTGATCTACTTCTGCTTATGCAAAAATGTTGACCATGAACCAGGCCACAAGGAACGAATTAAACAAAGGTTGACAAAAATGAGGAAGATAATAATGGTAACTTCTTCTTTTATCCGAAGCTAATAGAGGAACACTTACTCACGTCACCAACTAATTGAGTGGTTTCTTTATCTTCCTCCTTAAACCAAAACTCTTCCTTTACCCATATAAAAGCCTGTAACCAAACTCTAAATTCAAGAAATGCTACTTCAAGAGACATATCGAGACTCGTAACTCTCTAGTCTTACACATGTCATGTAATCCCAACAATATCCTCAATGGCCAATCACAAAAGGGTCTGATCTGATTGACCCTCATCAACACCAACGTAGTTTAACACCATAATCAACATCACCTGACGGGAATAAACCAAACCCAAGATGCCATTTTCTTTCCACAACATAGAGACAAAACCAAAAAAGAAAGTGATAAAAAAATAAAAATCTTGTGAGATAGATGTACTAACCAGAGAGCTCAAAAGAGTAGCTTTCAATACAAGTAGTAGCTTAGAAATCATTCCTTACGTCGACATTGAATCTTTGAGACGAGTTGGTTAGCTTGCTTCGAGTAGCTTAGAAATCATCCCTTACGTCGTCATTGAATTTTTTAGACGAGTTGGTTAGCTTGTTTCGAGTTGGTGAGGTACAAGAAATCTCATAATTATTTTGTATAGTTTCTCTAGATTATTCTACTGCCATTATATTTTTCTCCCTAATAATTATTAATTATTTTATTTTTATTTGATGAATTTATTTTGATTAATAACTATGCAAATTATTTTGAATTAATTTTTTTGGGTAAATTTAAAGAGACTAAACATATCCATGCGCCCGGAGCCCAATGTTCTAAGTAGAGCACTTTGGGATTTCCTTTCCTTGATAAAACTCAAATTTTTTTCTAAGTAGATAGATTTATTTTGATTAAAAGTAAACTAAATTCTCTTAATAATAATTATTAATTATTTTATTTTTATTTGATAAATGTAAATTATTTTAAATTAATTTTTTTGAATAAATTTAAGTAGACTAAACTTGTACTTGTCCATGCCGTGCCTAAGTATGCCGTGCCCAAAGTTCAATGTTCAATGTTTTAAGTAGAGCATTGAGATTTTCTTTAGTTTTTTTTATTTAAGAGATTTATTTTGATTAAAAGTAATCTAAATAGGTCATTCTTTGTTTTAAGCTTCCATCATTTGCATTATTCAAAATTTGTATAATTTTTTTTTTTTTTTGAGGAACTTGTGATGAAAGGACATTATTTAAAATTTATATCATTAACTCTTTTTTTTTTTTTTTTTTTTTGAGGAAGTTACGATGAAATATTAGATATGTGGGCTTGCTTATGTGGGGCTTCACGAATGCGTTGGTGAAGATAAGTTACTTGAGTCTAGAGTAGATAAGTTATTTGAGTCTAGAGTAGTACAAAAAATGCTTAGAATGTGCTAGCGAAAAGAGAAAAATGTGGAAGTAATTGTACACATACATGTTATGTTATGTGTGGGCATGATTAGTAGCAATTGCCACATATTGCCACATATTTGACTCATTGGGGAGCCCAACAAAATGATAAGAAATTTTCTTAATTTAAGCAACATTTTCGATAATGTAGTGGATTACTTACGCATTAAAAAAAAAGAAGCTAAAAAGCTGATTAAATCAAAAACTAGTTAGTCATTGAGTAATTTACTTGGGGAGTGAATTCAACTCTCTCTCATCGGGTCTCTGATCAGGGTAAGTAAGTCAGGGTAAGTCAGATTTCTCTCATCGAGTTCTCTATATAGAGAGCCCCATGAGAGAGAGCTGGATTCACTTGAATCCCCCAACCGTTAAATGCAAATTACTCTCAACGCAAATTGCTCTCAACGGCTAACTCCTAACTGGTTTTTGCTTTAATTAACTTTTTTTTAATGCGTAAGTAATCCACTTCATCATCGAAAATGTTGCTTGAACTAAGAAAATTTCTTATCAGCTCTCAACAACCGAGTTGGATATGTGGCAACTGAGTCGGATATGTGGCAATTGCAACTCGTCGTGCCCACTCATAACATAACATGAATGTGTACAATTGCTTTCACATTTTTCTCTTTTAGCTAGCATATTCTAATCATTTTTTTTTTTTGTGCTGCTCTAAATTCAAGTAACTTACCTTGAAACGCCTCAACATAAGCAAGCCCACATACCTAACATTTCATCATAAATTCCAAAAAAAAAAAGAAGAAGAGAAAGTTAATGATACAAATTTTGAATAATATCTTTTCATCACAATCACAAGTTCCTAAAAAAATAAAAATTAATGATACAAATTTTGAATAATGATGAAAGCTTAAACAAATGATGACTTATTTAGTTTACTTTTTAATAAAAATAAATTTCTGTTTACTTAGAAAAAAAAATTTGAGTTTTATCCAAAGAAAGGAAATCCGAGTATTCTACTTAGAACATTGGGCACGGCATACTTGGCATGGCATGACAAGTACAAGTTTAGTTTATTAAATTTATCCAAAAAAATTAATTCAAAATAATTTACATTCATCAAATAAAAAAAATAAAATAATTAATAATTAGTAGGAGATAATTTAGTTTACTTTTAATCAAAATAAATCTGTTTACTAAGGAAAAAAAAAAAACTTGAGTTTTATCAAAAGAAAGAAGAATCAGTAAGAACATTGGGCACAGGGCACCGCATAGACATGTTTAGTCTCTTTAAATTTACCCAAAATAATTAATTCAAAATAATTTGTATAGTTATTAATTAAAATAAATTAATCAAATAAAAAATAAAATAATTAATAATTATTAGGGAGAGAAATATAATGGTAGTAGATTAATATAGAGAAACTATACAAAATAATTTTGAGATTTCTTGTACCTAACCAAGTCGAAGCAAGCTAACCAACTTGGCTAACCAACCCCTAAAAAAAATAAAAATTAAAGATCATTAATAATCCAAGAAGATAATGATGATCCATGAAAAACTTAAGTTTAGGTTGTTTTTGCCTCTTGTTTAATCAAATAAATCTATCCCATGGCATGTTTCTTGTTAAATTTACCCAAAAAATTAAAACAAAATAGTTTACTCTTGTGGTTTACTTTTGTCCACTTATTAATCAAAATAAATTTATCAAATATAAAATATAAAATAATTAATTAAGAGAAGTAAAATAAATTCATCAAATACAAAAAATAAAATAACTACATAACCTCGTGTAACCCATAACCATAAGAGTAGGCATTAGTCTTCTTTACTTACAAAAAATGAACTATGAAAATCATTTTTACTGCCCTAGAACTTACTTTCACCAACGCCCAAGCAAGCCCCCACATAATGATGCTTCAATTGAATCTACAATTATTACAATTGTTTTGCCTAGCTTAGCTCTAAGTATTCGGCCTAAGTTCATCACCACTTTATGAAGAATTGATCGATTACTATTTACCACATGCTTTGCATATTGCAAATGATCAATAAAATATGTGAAAATGAATTATATGGGTGTAGTATGATGTGTGTAATAACAAATTATCTTAATTCAAGCAACCAAGTATTTACTAAACATAGTGTGATTAGTTATGCATTAAAACAAGTTTTGACAGTAAAAGATGTGAAAAGGAATAATATGCGCGAACTATGGACTCCTTCAGTTGAGGCAAAATAATATAATAACAAATTATCTTAATTAATTAAACAAAAAGATGTGAAAAGGAATTATATGCGCGAAACACCATGGACTCCTTGGTTGGACTCCTCGGTAGGTTGGGAGCTACGCCAAATAATAATAAATTATCTTAATTAATTAAGCAAATAATATAATAACAAATTATCTTTAATTAATTAAGAAAAAGACGTGAAAAGGAATCATATGCGCGACTAGAGTCCTCCGTTGGGAGGGAGGCAAAATAATAACAAATTATTGTAATTAATTAAGTAAAAAGATGTGAAAATGAATTATATCCGTGAATCGGGAACCACCAGCATGGACTACTCCTCGGTTGGACTCCCAACCCGGGTTGGGAGCGATGCAAAATAATAACAAATTATCTTAATTAATTAATTAATTAAGTAAAAGGTGGACGTTGGCACATGTTTCCACGCCTCACTCCTGCCTCACTCCTCCGTACCGCTGCCCTCCCGGCCGGCCACCTTTAGTGCTCCCACATGGTCACAAGCCCCCATTGCACACTTTTTGGCTGGCGATGTGGGATTGCTCTCTTCTTCCTGCTATGATGGTGCTTTGATTGGAGAGGAGAGAGAGAGGCGAGAGGGGTGAGAATGGCGGCGGTCCCGGTTCACCAGTTCGCTCCATACGTCACTTGCCATGCCTGGAGTCCCGACCACTCTGGTAATCCTGCTTTTCCCTCGATTTTGCATTTTGTTTCGGGTTGCTTGATTGTTTTGGGAAATGCGCTATGAAATTAGATGAGTTCTTTGTTGCTTTTTTCTGCGATTGCAACTCGATATCTGCGAAAGAACGCCTCACGCCTCAGTGAGTTGATAGGCTGCTTTGAGGGAGAGTGTTTTGATTTTTTGTGTACTTTTGGGACCTTTAACGAAAGCCTTTGCCTAGGGTAATGATGGATGAAACGGAGGGCAATGTATGACGAAGTGCGCATTTTGGAGGGTGCAAATCTCTATATCTTTCCCCTGAATGCTGCAAATGTTCGCTTGATGTGTTTCCTGGTGGTCCTGTCTTTCCTATCATTCATGTCTATCTTGGTATTGTAGTCCTTGTATTCATCAACTGTTATGGGCCAAGAAGGGATTCCAAATTCTGGTTTTTGAAGGCACTTCTAACAAGTAACAAAGTAATAGATTGCAGTGTGAGAAGTTAAGCTAAGCATTCTAACGACTACAAATAGATGAAATGCATTTTGAATGGCAGGTCTAACTTATAATAGCTCATGAGGATCTCCACCTTAGATAGATAAATACTGGGCCATGAAATGTCCCACTTGACCAGGTAGGACACGTATTGAAATCTGAATGGGTGACCAAAGGCAATGGTGTTTGTGCCAGGTGCTGAGTTATGAGGGAGTAAATTTGAAGAAAAATAGGTACAACAGAAGGATGACGTTTAATTTTATATTTCATCTTGGGATCCACCACAACTTCCTGTTCTTAATCTGCTCTATGAAATATGAACATCAGCTTTTCGTGATTCTACTAAGATGTGTAATCACTTTGTAGTTAGTAAAAGTTATCAGTACTTTTTAATGCTAATTATTGCCCTTTTATGGTTATTGCTACTTTGTTGTCAATCAGGTGTTTCATGCGTGTTAGTAATATTTAACACTATTGCCTTGCATATACTATTACTTGCTTGTTCTTTAAAAACTTAAATGTTCTGGCTAAATCTAAATAAAGTTAACCTAGCAAGTATATGCCTTGATTGTTGTTGTCAATGGTTGACAAGCTTCTTGACTGTAGACAAATCTCGCATTAGTTTTTCTCCTCATCAGTACCTTGACTTAGTGACTCTATTCTTTCTAGTTGATGATCTTTTCGAATTAGAATGCTTTTCAACCAATCTTTATGGATTTTTTTACATCGAATCCTACTCATCTGTCTTCTACACCTTGACCTTTTCAGTTTGAGAACAAGCCCATACCTTTCACAGTCTCATTTTAAATCAGGAATGTCAACAGATGTTGTTCGTTGCCTAATCATGTCATCAAGTATGCAAAACTAGGCATTGAGATTCTTCTGATTTTGGATTTTCTGTCTGTCTTGTTCTATTGTAATTTCTTTGAACTGTAGAATCTCTTTGTATGCTTTTGCCTTTATAGTCTCTGCATATCTGTAGATTGTATTAATGATAACTATAACATCTGATTTCTTGTAGTGGTTGCATTATGTCTGAACAATAGTGAAGTTCGCATTTACAGACTTTCAGAAGACAAGTGGGAGCAAGCGCATATTCTCCAAAAGGTCATTATTGCAGTACTGTATCCTTAAAGAGTGACTTTGAATTCAAATGACTGAAACGGAGGGACGACAATATACTAAACAAAATTGCATTTGTGTTGAGTTATCTGATTTCTTGTCTTCAGCGTGGTAATTCTCCTGCCATGTTTGTTTTTCTCCAAAACTAAAGAAATAGGACCAGAAGACACTCTATTTTAGTTTTCCCACTTTCCTATTGCTTGTCTCTTCTATTGTTCTTTTCTCTCTCCAGTTTATCGTATTGATGACTTCTTTCTCCACAATGTCAAATGTATTTCCAAACAGTGATTTGATGACCACATATGACCAGAAAGTCAGAGTTCTAACTTAAGCTCCACATTGTCTTCTTTCCCCTTGGATGTCAAGAAAATGAACTGGTGAATGATGATGCACCTATGAAATTTGATGTTGCTTGTTTTATCTTGCTAACAAAGCTTATCTCATCAACTAACAGATATCCGGCATTTAATGAAAGATTCTAGCATGCACCTCACTGATGTTTTGTTGCCTTGAACATATAATAAGTACATGATGATGGTTCATTTTGTCCTTATCTTTGCTTGAGAATTTAATTTTGCATTCTACATAACAAGATTAAATGACTGAAGTTTATGTTATGCTAATTAATAGTTTAAATGAAGAATTTTGTTCTTGCTGCTCACAATGGGGAATGCAATGTCACAACATGACCAAATATTTCTGAAATAGACCGGAGTACTGGGTCAAACAGAATAGTAACAGTGTCCCATGATCGAAATTTGTGAGTAAAATTACCTAATTGGAACCACCTTGTGTTCTGCCTCCTTCTGCATATTTTCAAGTATCAGATGCATTTTTTTGTTCTTAAGTAGATATGGATGAAATCATGAAGGATCAGAGTGGGTACCTACCTTAGTTATGCTCAGGCTAAACCGAGCTGTGGTTTGCCTTCAATGGAGCCCAAAAGGTATGCAGAATCATTGAGTTTGAATACAGGACGATGTTGAATGTTGCCTGTCAAAAGACTTCTTAGAGTATTTACATTGTATTGAAGAAGAATAAACTTCTGTTGCAATTGCTAGAAGAATTTGGTTCAGTCAATTGTTCTTAAAATGGCACTTGAGCTGTTAGACTCCAGGGAGCCATTTATAAATGTGAAGTACCAATAAGTTTCTGCATGAATTATAATTCCTCTAGTGGGTTTATTCTTCATCTTTCATAATATAGTTAAAAAAATTGTATATAGTTTTATCTTGTTTTGACCTCGTAGTTTAGCTGGCTGTGGTTCTTTTTTTTATCTATAAGTAAAGAGAAATTCACAATGAGGCTTCAAGGGTGGCAACCTATATAGAAAAAGAGCTGAAAGCCAAAAGAAAGCTCATTTACCAGATGAGTGAGTTAGTTATGATCTCTGAATGTACTTCAAATTTAATCTCTTCCTATGTTTCCAACTCCGTAAATGTCCTTTTAATCTTCTCTCCCCTCTTCCTTTCCTCCTCCTTCGCATGTTAGAGATATTTTCACTATGGACTGCTAATTTATTCTGCTTGATTTCCTCTTGTCAAATGGACTGGGTATGATGAGTTAATAAATACTCATCGTTTTCTTCCTTTTCCTGCAGAGAACAAATTTGCTGTTGGAACAAGATGGTATTAGCTTCTATTTCCGGGAATTAATTCCTTGGACTATTTTCCGTTGTACAATTCATGAATTTTCCAGTAGTTCCTAGTTATTGATAGAGTTGACTATCTAGTATCATGATGAGTACCCATCCCATTTGGTTAAATCTTTCGGAATTAGGGTGAAGATACTTAATTAGAAATTTTTTGCAATTTCAATGACCACATGAGAAAAACAATACATTCAATTACCCATTATCATAATAAAATTCATATCATTTATAAAAGCTCAGATATTGTAAACACTGATTTTGGCAACATTAAATGTGATCACGCGGAGAGATTTTTTTTTTCTTCTTTGTTGAAAATGAAAAGGAAAGCAAAACCAGAAAGTGCCTAGGCTCTTTGGGTTCTTGTCTAAAACTCTCGCATTTCAAGTTCATCCACCACATTAGAAAAAAAAAAACCTTTTCTAAGAACTCTCGCTCTATTATAGTAACATTCATATTATTTATATTTATAATTCCTGGGATATTGCGGGCACTAATGTTGGAAATAAAAAATGCAAAGTGTTTTTTTTTCCTTTATTGAAAATGAAAAGAACCTGTACCATTTGGGTCCGCATCCGAATCCATCATCACTTATGTTAATTCCAAATTAAATTCGAATCTTGTATTTTGATCGATTACATAAATTTCAAGATCATGGACCCCAATAGTAAATGAACACCTTTCTAAGAACCAACACGGCATTATCGCAGTAAATTTAATATCTTTCATATAAAATGGAAAGAAAAGCAAAACTAAAATGTGTATGTGCCATTTGAGTTCTAATGGGAAGGCATTATAGCTATACTTGGTCAACTAATTAGTTCTATGAACCCATATTAAAGTTCCGATAGATAAGCTGATTAGATAAGTAAGAGTTCATGAAACACGTTAGGCTTAAAATTCATATTATTTATGATTGCTCCGGTCTTGCATATTATGCAAGAAGTTTTTTTTTTTTCTCTTTATTGAAAATGAAAAGAAAAGCAAAATGAAAAAGTGACTATGCCATTTGGGTTTCGGTCATAGCCGGAATTTTTGTATTTTCAATTGGTTACACAAATTACAATTTTCAAGGTCACCTTTCTGAAAACCGACTCCCGCATCAATATTTGATTGGGCCGGACGTGGCGGGAGCCGGCCCACCTTATATTTTCTCCGAGATCGATCCTGCCGCTCCGTAATCTAACCGAAAAAGGAAAGCTTGCGCCCCACGTCAAATCGTATCACAGGGGATTCTCTCTCTGTAACGAATCGAATCCGTTAGGATTCTGTGTCCGCTGATATCGGAGCTCTCCTCCTTCCTTCCTCTCTCTGCATAAGAATCTGCTCTCATCCTCTTCACGAGTCGTCGTCGGCGTCCTCGCTTTGCTAATTCATCATCGCAATGTTGCAATCGACAGTGATTCGCGCGCCTGCACCTCGCCTTAATCCGGTTCGTGAATGGGCCGGCTCGGCCAGTCGCCACACCCCACGCAGCTCGCTCTCTCCTCTCCCCCCTCTCTTCTTCGGCTGCCACAATCTTCCGCCCACATTTCCTCATCTCTCTACCAGCTCCTTCGTGACCCGGCTTCCCTCCACCGTCGCGTACTACTCTCCTGCGCCTGAGCCCAACCCTGATTCCGCGGAGGACCAGCTCGACGAGCCGAACCCCAACGTGCAGAGCCTCAGAGAGAGCAATGGCGGCGGCGAGAGATCCGATAGGTCTCAGGTGAGTGTTATGAAGGTTCTGAGATCTAAAAATTGGATTTGGAATGAATTCTGAGGATTGTTTGGGAGAGGAAAATGAAGGGAACTGAGACTCGGAAAATTAAGTTCTTGGACGTGGGCTTGAGGATCTGTCTCGTTGCCCACAAAATGTGGCAGTGAAAGAGAATCAGATTTATCGAACCCTAATTTGTCAGGGTATAATCTGTTCTCGTTAAATGTTTGTGTTGTGCGTGCTGTGCGGTATAATACGGCTTAAGCCAGTTACTTTTTCTATTCATGCTAATTGAGGATGGATTGGGGTTTCGCTTGCATTGTTTTATGCCTTAGAACAACCTCGTGTCCCTTACATCAAGTTTAAGAAAGTTTGGGTATTTTTGCGGTTATGCCCTGGTGATGTGTGTACGCTTAAATTGCTTAGATTCCGAAGGTGTGTCTTTTATGAATGTTTATCGTAGTCCTTGGGCTTGTTTCTTTGCAAATTTATTCTCACAGACCTGGATGGAAGGCTTTGTTGGCTTAGTGTTCCCTCCCCCAAGCAAGAAGTTTGGTGAAAGTCACGAGCATTGACGAATTAGTGGATGATGATAGTTTTTAATAGGTTGGGTGATACTAGTTTTGTTTGGACTCTAGAACTGCCTGCACAATTCTAGCTTAATGTTGTAATTCTAATTTGCATCTCGTCTGAATATCTGCTATTATACTCGAGGAGAAGAGTATTCGACATATATTTTGTGGCAGATTCTTGTAATGGAAGTGAATGTCTTCAATGTACATTAAATGCTCTTTTGATTAGTATCATTTAATACAAATCTAAAGGATCAATTTGTTGATTACATCTCCATCTGTGGGTGGTTTTTAATGGTCCATCCAATGGGTATCCTTTACGTCATGTGCAGGCAGGCATGTTTTTCTGCAATCTGTTTCTAGTTTTGATCGCTATAACTTATGAGGTGTCTGGTTTAGACCAAATCTTATGTCGGCATTAATCTGTTTGCTACATCCTTTTGCATCTCTTTTAACTGGACTCAACATATATCCTTATGGATCTCTAAGTTGTTTATTAGGATGCTAATATACCTGAGGACTCTCCCCAACAAGAGTATTTTCATGGTTTCCTAATCCCAATAAAGGTATTGTTTTCTTTTCCCTTCCTTTCTCTAAGGTGTTCATCAATGTAAGCAAATGCAGAACAATGTCCTTTTAGACCA
Source organism: Eucalyptus cloeziana (assembly GCA_014182715.1). Taxonomy (NCBI): domain Eukaryota; kingdom Viridiplantae; phylum Streptophyta; class Magnoliopsida; order Myrtales; family Myrtaceae; genus Eucalyptus; species Eucalyptus cloeziana. The sequence continues at coordinate 14,159,099 of CM024644.1, read as the reverse complement.
GATACATCATTTTGCATCTCTTTTAACTGGAGTCAACACATATCGTTATGGATCTCACTTGAGTTGTTTATTGGGATGCTAATATGCCTCAGGACTCTCCCCAGCAAGAGTATTTTCATGGTATCCCAATAGAGGTATTGCCTTCTTTTCCCTTCCTTTCTCTAAGGCGTTCACTTGTTGTTCTAAGTGATGGCTGTAGCGAGGATGCTTTTTAGTTTATCGGCTTCAACGAAAATCAATGTGAGGTGCTTAGTATGTAATAATTAGGGGGTGTAATTCATCCTCCATGCATTTATTGCCAAGGAAATGCAGAAGAATATACTTTTGAGCAGCAGAGACCACTTCATCAACTCACTTTATGTTGTTGCATTTTTAGGAGTATTTTTAGGAGTTGATCGACTTTGATGGAGTTGCCCTTAGTCACGATCTTGAATTGCAGTTTTTGGATGGTCTAGATATACAAAGCATTATTTCTCTGCTTTACTTTAGTTTGCGCTCTTTAAATTCCATTACTTCTCTCTTCTCTAGAATTTTCCCCTGCTAGAGTATTGGAAAAGCTATTCACCTGAGGAAATTAAAGAGATATTCTGTCCACAGGTAAGATTTATTGTGTTGGTTCTCATTGAAAATATTGCGAGTGCTTCTTGCATGTGGTATAGTGGACCATCAGAGAGAAGTCATTACGCCAAAATTTCTGGTTTTCTGCATTAGCAGAAGAAATATCGTAAAGAGGCATTGGACCATTTTTACCAAGAAATGAGCAAGGAAGTGGAGACAATTCTGCACGAGCAAGACCTGTGAGTATTCTCTCTATTTTTCAAGGTTGCGTGGAATTGATCTGTCCTTTGTGGAGGATGACACCAGAGTCAAGACTGTGTTGCTTTCAATTTTTCATTCTGCAGTTTTGATTACTTTACATTCGGTTGTAGGAGGCTACCCAAGGAACTCTCCGGGAGGGTTGTGGTCACATGCGTGTCCGAGGACTGCAAGGACAATGACTCCATCTACGTGTATGTGCTCCGGAGGTGGAAAGGGAGGAAACATAGGTCTCAAGTGAGGGCTGCAAAGGTTCGAGTTCTAAAATTTGGATTTGGAGCAAATTCCGAAGATTGTTTGGGAGAAGGAAAATGAAGGGAAAATGAAATGAGACTTGGAAAATTGAGTTACTTGCATTTGGGCTTGATGATTTGTTTGGTTGCCCACAAAATGTGGCAGTGAAAGAGAATCAACCATAGTTTATTGTCAAATTATGTTTAATGTTTGTGCCGTAAATGTAATAAGATGGCTTTGGTTGCAGGAATCATGCAGAGAAGTAGAAGTAGAGTTTACTATGACTTACCTTGTGGATCATCAGGTGTTTCTCTCTTCATGCTAATTTAAGATGGATCGTGTTGTGGGGGTTTCGCTTGCACTGTGCATTGTTCTATGCTTCAGAACGACCTTGATTGGGGTTCCTGTTTGAGTGCAGGCGGTAGCTTTTCATTGGCCTAATGATGAGTTTCCGTTTGAAGCAAGCATGATACCGAATGAATTGAAGGTGTGTCTTATATGAATGTTGGGCTTGTTTCTTTACAAAAATTTATCTCACAAGAAAAAAGTTTGGTGATCACAAGCATTGAGTGGACAATGATGGTTTTCAATAGGTCATGTGGTACTTGTGTGGTACTTGTTTTGTTTCGACTTGCCTTCACAATATCTTCTTTTTAATCCCATAGATTTTCTAGCTTAACACTGTAATTCTAATTCACATATTGTGGGTTTTCCTTCTGAAGAAGCACCAGAATATCGAGTATACTCGGGGGGAAGAGTATTTTGACATATTTTGTGGCAAATTTTTTCATGGGAGAGGATGTCTTCAGTGTACATCACATGCTCTTTTGATCAGTATCATTTGATACAAATCTAAAGGATCAATTTGATTTCATCTCCATCTGTGGGTGGTTTCTAATGGTCTATCCAACCGGTATCCTTTACGACCAGTCACGTGCCAAGGCATGTTGTTCTGCAATCTGTTTCCAACTTTGATCGCTATAACCCATGAGGCGTCTTGTTTAAGACCAAATTTTAAGTCAGCATTAGCTAGTCTGCTACATCCTTTTGTATCTCTTTTAACTGAACTCAACATATATCATTTTGGATCTCAGTTCTGTTATTTATTAGGTTGTTAATAAGTTTGAGTTCTCTGGCAAAGATGTATATGGTGTAGCGGAGGAAGAAGCAAGGAAGTACGCTGGCTGGTTGATTGCCCAGAACAAGTATTGCTTTCTTTTCCCTTCCTCCTTTAAGGTGTTCTGTTGCTGTTTTAAGTGATAGCTGTAGAGACTGTCTATGATACATTCTGGTTTATCAGCATCAATGATTGATACTCATAAATCAATGTGAGAGATGCTTATTATGTAATAGTTAGGGGTAATTCGTTCTCCATGCATTCATTTCCAAGGAAATGTAGAACAATGCCCTTTTGAGCAGCACAGCATGAGCCTTCATTCTGGAGGCCAACTATGTCGATTTCCTACACTAGAGGAAGGCCAAGAATCCGAAAGTCAATTTAACTCACACATATCTTTCTCGATCTCGCTTCTGTTATTTATTGTAAAAAGGTTGAGGTCTACCCTGGATGTGAGTTTCGTGTGGCATATGAGGAAGCAATTAAGTATGGCAGCAAAGTTAATACTGTTTTTCTTTTTTTCTTTTTTTTTTGGGTACTAGCTGCAAGTGTTGCCTTCTTTTCCCTTCCTTCCCTAAGGTGTTCTTATCTTCTAAGTGATGGCTGTAGAATGCGTCTAAGAAATCAATGTGAGAGGTGCTTATTATGTAATAGTTAGGGGTGTAATTCATTCTCCATGCATTTATTTCTGAGGAAATGCAGCACAATATCCTTTTGAGTAGTGGAGACAACTTCATTCTGAAGGCGAACGATGTTGATTTCCTACGCTAGAGGAGCTAGAGGATGGCTGAGAATCCAAAAGTCAATTCAACTCACTTATGTTGTTGATCGACTTCTATGGACATTGTGAATCTTCATAGATGATTACCATATTTGACTTCGATCCAGATTACCCTTAAGTGGCGATCTTGAATTGCGGTTTCTTAGATGCTCTGTATACACAAAGCATTATTTATCGGTTTACTTTAGTTGGTGCTTTTTAAATTCCATTGCTTCCCTCTTCTGTAGCATGACTTCGCTCTTCGACTGCCATAGGTTAGCTTGCAAGGACATGGGCAAGGACATGGGCAAGGACATGGGCAATGCGGGAAAAGTCTAAGTTAATTGTTGCATCACTTTTGCATGCAAAGGTAAGAATTATTGTGTTAGATCTCATTAAAAAATATTGCGAGTGCTTCTTGCATGTGGTATAGTGGACCCTATTACGTGGCACCTGTCCGTTAGTTTGAATTATTGATGGTTTATAAATGCTTAATCGTGTCATTATCTTTTCTTTTTCCGCATCTGATGTTTAAGTTATAACTTGTTTTGTTGCTTTTGTTAGGGAGTGGTAGTCTGGAAGTTCCTTTGAAAAAAATGGCCGTTTCTATTGTTAGAGCGCTTTCGTCTTTGTCTTTGGGTGTCGCGGTTGCTGGGGTGGCCATCCCATCCGGTTTCTACTTTGGATGGAAGAAATGAAATGCGAAACAATTTTGTTGGATAATCTTTGTGATGACGTAATTTACATGGATGCAGCACCATGGAAATTTCATACAATCAATCTTATTTAGTGACTTTTATCCATGGCATGTAATTTTCGTAACAAGTTGTAAAGCTTCTGGTATTCAAGGTAGATTGTTACATGTCACACCCGAGCAGGACAAGTGTGGATATATTCTTATAAGTTGGTTCGCAGTACTTGTTTTCTGATCTGGAATTGGGAGGTTGTGTTCCTGGATTTGATGCTTGTGCTGCTGCGGAACTGATTGAAGGAGATGGGAAAAGATTAGGAAGGTAGAAATTATGGGAGAATTCTCGTCGAAGTTTAAAATTAGAACAAGTGGTATTCAAAGGAGGATTGCCAAGATTAGGGACAGTGACTAGACTTGCTTAATGGATGGGCAAGGTAGGCATAATGAGGAATGCAAGACGGTGTGTAGTGGTGGGTGCCAGTTGCGGCATGGTGGATCAATACTAGTGGATCGATTGTGGCCTGTCGGCTTGTTAGGACCGCTTGAGCTCACCGGGTCTGAAGCTAAGCAAGCAATTTCATTCTGGGGTCGCTCATCCTTAGAGCTCATCCTTAAACCTATATTCTGAGAAAAGTACTCTCTTTCATTGAGGGGCAGGCCTGTAAAATGGTTTATTGGACTGCACAGCTTGTTCGTCAATTGCATCTCTCATGAAATCCAACTTCTAGTTAGGTTTGCTTCTAATTTAGAACAGTCCACTTCAAATGCGTGACTTTTTTTAAGAAATGCGAATCAAAACACCCTAACATCAAATCCAAAATTTAAATTAAGTTTGATGAACATCAAGACACCATGTCAATCTGATTTAGTACCCATAGTATTTCTTGTATTAATTGCCATTCCTATTTTAAACTTGTAATGTGATCTATCCTCATCCGCTTAAAACATGCCATGGTAATCTACCTATATAATTTGCCTAGATGAGATTGAGTCATTTTTCGCGAAATAAATCGTATGCTTTAGTTCTCTCATAAATAAATGCGGCTATAATGTCCAAGGATTACAACTTCTTAGTCCTCATATACAATTAAATTGCACATGAAACCTCCTCTCGGTCATAAGGCATAGACGAGCACTTTGGCTAGAGTTTTCTCAAGCCCTTTCAGTACATTTCACCATTTTTTTAAGGCAAAAAAAAGAAGAAGAAAAGCTTGCGACTTCGATTGTGCCATCTCAAGTGATCAATGACTTTCTTTTTATAAAATTGCTTCAACTATGGCTTCTCTCAAATGAGAACTTCTGCTTGTAATCGTAGCTTGTCACCATCTTTGGGGCAGTATAATAGAACCACTTTGTTCCAAATCATGGCAAATTACTCAACAAGGAGCAAGACTCAAAACCAAATAAAACAAAAACTATAGATACTTGAAACAAGATTTGTGAGCAAACTACTCCAACCTACACTTCGCAGCAAGAATGTCTTCTTGGCCTTTCAGGATCAAGAGCATGGGAAAAGACAATAAGATTTTCTTTTCTCTTTCTTTTTTCAATCAAAGAAAGGTAAATGCAATTGAACGATCTGTAATTTAAATTCCACAAGAGTGGCAAAATTCTACAATGCTGGATCTTCTTCTTCTTCTTCACCAGAAGCAAAATCACAACAAAAAACTACTTATGCCAAAATTACTCAATTGGAATGGCCTAAGTTGACAAGAGGAACAGAGTATTTAAGAACATTTTCTTCTTCTTCTTCTTCTTCTTCTTCTTCTTCTTCTTCTTCTTTTTTTCGGTGTTTTGAACGATAAAGGAGGTTAAATGCTCCCTCCTAACTCAACAATTCATTAGTATCATCTTCCGTTCATATTAACCTCCATGTCAAAACATCCGAAAAGAAAAGAAAATTCTCCTCAAATCCTTGACAACCTGATAGTAATCATCAAAACAAATTTTCTAATCGTAACAATTTGATTGTAAGCAGTTATTAAAGCTATGAAACACATAAGAAAAGGAGCAGCATAGAAATATGTATTTTTGTATGTATGTAACGTTATGGTCTTTCAGAAGAAGACGATGAATAAAAAGGGGATTAGAGGAAGACGAACTCCACTAAAAACAGAAAAAGAAAAGACAATCATATCAGTATGGAAAGCGAAACCACCGAAAGTCATCAAAAGGTACCCTCATGGCCCTCAATAGAATCAATGGAGACGATCATGTTAATATGAAAAGCAAAAACTTTCGAAAAATTGACAGCCAATGGCACGCCTTCACCTCGCCTTAACCCGGTTCGTGAATCGTCTGGCTTGGCCTGGCCACTCGTCCAACTCCACGCGGCTCACTCTCTTCTCTCTCCTACCCACGACTTCACCCATGTTAAGAATCCGAACCCCAATGTGGAGAGCCCGAGAGAGAGCTCTGTTGTAGTCGATGACGGGAGCGAGGACGAGGGCGAGGGATCCGGTTGCAGGAGGACACTAGCCGGGATGAGACATGGGTCTCGGTTGTGAACATGCGGTTGTATTTTCAAATGCTGTTAAGGGGTTTATTTGATTTGGCTTTTAGGGAAAAACTTTGGAAACGTGCGAAAGTAAGTGGAGTTTTTGAAATTGATAAATTATAATTTAAAAATTCATTGGAAACAATTTTGATTTAAATAGTGTTTAGAAAAATCACAATGTAACAAACCTTTACTAATTTTCTTTTTAAAAAAAAAAAATCTCAAAACTAGCGAAGGGCTTAGTAGTTGGCAACCTTGCAAACAAGACTGGCCAGTGCTAGACTACCTCGCTCTTAGTTAGATTTGGCTTTGTAGGCCAGCCTCATGCAACTATTGAGGAAGGTTCACTAATGAAGAGGTCAAACTAGAAAAACAAAAAAAATTGATGACCATGGTTTTGGGTGAAAAAATCAATTGAAGGGGCTTTGGCCCAAAGCCCTGAAGAGAAGTGATTTCAAAGAAGTTTAAACTCGCTCATAGCTAGATTTGGCTTCATCGACCGGCCTCATGCAATTGTCGAGGAAGGTTCACTAGTGAAGATGAATAGTTCCTCCTATGAGGCCAAAATTGGAAAACAAAAAAAATTGACGAGGATGATTTTGGGTGAAAAATTTAGTTGAAGGGGCTTTGGCCCAAAGTCCCATAAAGAAGTGATTTCAAAGTAAGTTCAAACTCGATTGTAGTTAGATTTGGCTTTGTTGACTAGCCTCATGTAATTGTTGAGAAAGGTTCACTAGTGAAAATAAATAGTTCCTCCTATGAGGCCAAAATAGGAAAAAAAAATGATGAGGATGGTTTTGGGTGAAAAAAATTTAATTGAGGTGGCTTTGGCCCAAAGCCCCATAGAGAAGTGATTCCAAATAAAGTTCAAAGGCTCAACAAGGTTGAGCATTTTCGGAATGTTAATACCTTTTTTCTTCTTTCAATTTTCTGTCTATTTTGCCAGAAGCCAGATTTGGCTAGATTTGGCGTCAATGACCCTCACCTAGGGGTTGCTATTTGTTGGTGTTAAATCTCGCTTGTTGATAGCCCAATTTGTTGTTTTGAGTTTATTTATATTTATAAAAAGCAAAATTCCTTTAAAAAGTGTGATTTTTCCAAACACCATTTAAATCGAAGTTACATTTTACTACACTTTTTAATTACAATTTACTAAAAACTTTTTGTATTTCAACAAACTTCTTTATCCTAAAATCCCTTACCTTTTCCTAAGGACTTTTCTCGAGGCCCAACTCAACACGGGCACTTAGCCTTTGATATCGTATTGGCAAACATCTCATCTTTGGCACGACACCAAAGTCTTTTTATAAATAGCGAGCCAAATGCATTCCGTTAAGAGGTGGAGAGTGTGACGGCTCCCTCTCTTGTCCCACATCGCCTAGGGAGGGAGTCCTAGGCTAGCTTATAATGCTTGAGTTCTTCTAATTGTACATACGCGTTTTCTTGGGGTGGTATGGGATGCCCCGAGAGGAACAAAACCGTGAGGACTTTGTGTCCAAAGCGGACGATATGTGTATAGTGGAGACCCAAGATGTTACAAGTGGTATCAGAGCCGACTCTCGACCGCGTGTGGGACCACAACGAATGCTGTTCTGACTCCCGACCTCATGTTGGGCCATAGTGAGGACGCTCTTCTCTTAAGAGGTGGAGAGTGTGACAGCTCCCTCTCTTGTCCCACATCGCCTAGGGAGGAAGTCTTGGGCTAGCTTATAATGCTTGGGTTCTTCTAACTGTACATACGTGTTTTCTTGGGGTGGTATGGGCTGCCCCGAGAGGAACAAAATCGTGAGGACTTTGTGTCCAAAGCGGACAATATATGTACCCAGAATGTTACAAGTAGTATCAAAGTCGACTCTCAACCGTGTGTGGAGCCATAGAAAGAATGCTGTTCTAACTCCCGACCTCATGTTGGGCCATAGCGAGGACGCTATTCTATTAAGAGGTGGAGAGTGTGACAGCTCCCTCTCTTGTCCCACATCGCCTAGGGAGGGAGTCCTGAGCTAGCTTATAATGTTTGGGTTAGAAGACTCCCGACCGCGTGTGGGGTCATAGCAAGAATGCTGTTCTGACTCCCGACCTCATGTTGGGCCACAGCGATAATGTTTGGGTTAGAAGACTCCCGACCGCGTGTGGGGTCATAGCAAGAATGCTGTTCTGACTCCCGACCTCATGTTGGGCCACAGCGAGGACGCTCTTCTATTAAGAGGTGGAGAGTGTGACGGCTCTCTCTCTTGTTCCACATCGCCTAGGGAGGGAGTCCTGAGCTAGCTTATAATGCTTGGGTTCTTCTAACTGTACATACGCGTTTTCTTGGGGTGGTATGGGCTGCCCCGAGAGGAACAAAACCGTGAGAACTTTGTGTCCAAAGCGGATAATATGTGTACAGTAGAGACCCGGGATGTTACAAGATTTGAGCTATAACCGTGCTCTGCCGCGGAGACCTGGGATGTTACAAGATTTGAGCTATAACCGTGCTCTGTCACGGCTGTCTATGAAACACGCTCGAATTCCGTAGACAGCCGCGGTTGTCTATGAAACACGCTCGAATTCCAGAGACAGTGGACGGTGTGTACTCCGTCGCTTTCTCCGAGCTCCGTCCATCGGGGTTCTCATCGCTTGATCAGGCCAAAGGATCGGTGCGTACTCTGTCGCTTTCTCCGAGCTCCGTCCATCGGGGTTCTCGTCGCTCGATCAAGCCAAAGGATCACCGGAATTTCCTTGCCTTCGCGTTCATTGGTTCGTGAGAGTATAGCATACATACCGGTGGAGATAACGTCTTCGCGAGGATGAGCATCGTGTCGAAGGAATTGATCAAGGTGAAGGCGCAGAGCATCGGCATCAGCAACCTGTCGCCGAACACTGCGCTCGCCCTCACGCCCAATGTCAAGTACCGCCTGCGCGAGGTCATGTAGGTACGGTTTCGGACTGACCGGTTGGGCTGTTGCGCTTCTGTGCATTGTAGTTCGGGCGGATGAGGTTGGGGGGTTGTTGAGTTCTTCGTGTGTGTGTAATCTTTGATTGAATATCCATGCCCATTTTTTTATCCTTGTTTACGCGTCGTCGAGAAATCACAATGTTTCTTCGTGTAGAAATCTCGATGAGGCATTTCCTTCGAATGATTTGTGTGGAATCCGTGTGCAGTTGCCCTAACCATATGCGCCTTCTCTTAATTAATTATGATGTGGTGTTTGAATAACTTGTGTGACATTCAAATTTTCGGGTTCTGATTTCGATTAGATAAATTGGGCATTTCATCGACGTGACTACAGTGCTTTTCTTTGAGTTGGCCACTTATAAGATAACTAGACTAGCTGGGTAAGCTATTAAGGGCTTTAAGGCAAATAAACTTAAGAATTCGACTAGGAATCGACTTCTCGACCGTGCTCATCTTTAGAGGTCATTGCGACACAGTATAAAATCGATTTGAAATCAAAGATAGGTTGGTTCGACAGAGATGTGTGGCCAATCGTGGGTGACACCACTATTGGGAAATTCTCGTCGACCAGCACTAGACTGATTTTCTTATTGTTTTTGTACCCTGTGTCCGTATTTGAATCTTCGAGATTTTCACGACGACCGAGAGTCGCCAATGTGTCAAGTGGATTCATCATGGCTCGAAGAAAATCGACCACGGGTCATTTGTCCGAAAAAGTTCTAAAAACTACCCGATAGCCTAGGTCACGCTCAAAACGCGTCTAAGTGAAATTAACCGCCAATCTAAGTTCGATTTCATAAATTGAGGATTCTATCTTGTCACAATAAATTTTAGGAATGTCAACTCAATCTCAGAAGATTTTTCTAACAACCGGGACTTTTTGTGAAAAAGTTGAGTTAGGGCCGTTTTTTATTGGAATTTGCAGATGATCGTTTTTATTGTAAAATTGGTATACAAGTGGGTTATATTAGAGAGGAAGAAATCTAGTTCGACCAAAAACTCGACGGTTGAATTTTCAAAAGGCCGGATTAAATTGTTTGAAGAAGGATTGAGGTCCATTTTGTGCCATTTTGCTTACAAATTGATATGCCAAAAGCTAGCAACCGAAGACGTCAGCAGATCGGAATAACAGCACTGCCTCTACTCACTGATAGGCAATTTGTTTCTTGCTTTCTCTTATTTGTTTTGCTGCATTCAATTCAGGATCATATTGTGATGCATATTTGTGTTGAATGCTTTCATTATCGATGTTGGCTATCTTTGGCCTTTTATTGATCTTTTTTGTGTATTGCAGTGCTCTAAGAGATGTGAACATTCCTCCAGGACCGAGGCTGCTCATTCTCGATCACATTCAGAGGTCTGAATCAACATAAATGCATAATATGATTAACTCTTTTATTTATCAACCAATTGATTTGGATCTATTTTGTGGTACAGAGATCCTCAGCTGAAAGGTGCAAGGAAGCTATAGACCACATTTGCCACCAAACTGATTGGCATTTTGAAAGATTCTAAAGTAAGAGGAACTTAATTCATTTTATTTTGCACCGTCTACTTTCTCCAGGGGTGTCGTATAAGCAAAGTCATGGTTGAGGGCTATGAACTTTGATGGTCTACCTCTAGTGGGGAAGGAACCTTTATCTGGGTGATCTGAATGGGGTCTAGTACTTCTCGGATACTTTTCCTGCTTCTTTTGATATTTTAGGTAGACAGTACTTCAGCAAGAGTACAAGGTATAAACTAGGGAACATTGAGAAAGGGAAGCCCATGCTGTCATCGGAGGCTTCTTGGTTTAAAGGTGCATCTCATTAGATGTTGAAGAGTGATTCCTAGAGCTAGTTCTCTTGAGATTACATTTTGCTTCATTAGGTTGTTAGACATCGGAGTGTCAAGCATTTGGCTTCTATCTAATTGCAAGCTGCTTCGGTAGAGGCAGCTTTTCTTTGTACTGTTTACACTCGAAATGGCTGGAGGATGGTTTCTTTTCAGATATCTCGAGTGACCTCTTTTTTTTTTTTTTGTGTCGGCCAGCACATTGGAAACTTTTTGTCAGCTCATTTCTACTTAAACTTTACGACTATGGTAGAAAGAAATCATGTAGGCTATCTGCTTCCATAGGCTTTTGAATAATCTTTCATTTGAAGTTATCTTTCATTTATTATAAAAAATGCGATGTTTTTGCCCACTGTAATGCCAAAAACCATGTTTTAGACTGTTTGCTTTGCGATGGTTACCATGAAAGCTTCGTAGTTTGGCCCAAGCCAACGGGGAAAAGAAAATTCCAATCATCTTTGTCAATAACCAGCGTGGAAATGTCTTACCTTTTCTGCGTGAGAGGCATCGAAATGGCTTACTTAGGTACTGCATGGTAAAATTTCAATTTCTCAGTTTCTCAATTTCTCTGTTCCCCGGAACAGAGAAATTGGAGAAACCCGTTTGATAACACAAACTGATTTCTCAATTTCTGAAACTGATTTCTGTTTTAGAAATTGTTTTGGAGGAGAAATGAGAAGCTAGAAATTGTAGCTTCTCTATTTCTGAAGTAGAAATAGAAAACTATTTCTCCACTTCTTCCTTCCAGACTCCTCTCCTCTCCTCTCCTCACTATCGTGCTTTCCCTATTCCTTCTCCTCACGACGCCGTTTTATTTTTAAAAAATTAAAAATTTTAAAAAAAAAATTAAAAAAAAAATTTTAAAAAAAACCTAGAACCTAGTTTAAAACCTCCTTGTTTTATTGAGAAAATAAAATTTGGCGTCCAAACCCGACACTGCATTTATTTTCTATTTTATTGCCTAACCACCATTTTTGGAAATAATCTCGCGCAACTTTTTTTTTTTTTCTCTAAAGTTTTCGGAAATAAATTCGTACGTGCTCCCGTACTCAAAATTAATCGATCAAACTTTGCACGCACCTAGTTTAAAACATCCTTGTTTTATTGAGAAAATAAAATTTGGCGTTCAAACCCGACACCCCATTTATTTTCTATTTTCTTGCCTAACCACCCTTTTTGGAAATAATCTTGCGCAACTTTTTTTTTTTTTTTCTAAAGTTTTCGGAAATAAATTCGTACGTGCTCCCGTATTCAAAATTAATTGATCAAACTTTGCACACACCTAGTTTAAAACCTCCTTGTTTTATTGAGAAAATAAAATTTGGCGTCCAAACCCGACACCGCATTTATTTTCTATTTTCTTGCCTAACCACCCTTTTTGGAAATAATCTCGCGCAACTTTTTTTTCTCTAAAGCTTTCGGAAATAAATTCGTACGTGCTCCCGTACTCAAAATTAATCGATCAAACTTTGCACGCACCTAGTTTAAAACATCCTTGTTTTATTGAGAAAATAAAATTTTGCGTTCAAACCCAACACCCCATTTATTTTCTATTTTCTTGCCTAACCACCCTTTTGGAAATAATCTTGCGCAACTTTTTTTTTTTTTTTCCTAAAGCTTTCGGAAATAAATTCGTACGTGCTCCCGTACGAAATAAATCCGAAAGCTTTAGAGAAAAAAAAAAGTTGCGCGAGATTATTTCCAAAAAGGGTGGTTAGGCAAGAAAATAGAAAATAAATGCGGTGTCGGGTTTGGATGCCAAATTTTATTTTCTCAATAAAACAAGGAGGTTTTAAACTAGGTTCTAGGTTTTTTTTTTAAAATTTTTAATTTTTTTTAAATTTAAAAAAAAAAAAATTAATAAAACGGCGTCGTTTTGTTTTCAGGCATCCATGTCGGTATTTGGTCCATCCACGTAGGACGGCCGGCGCTAGCTTTGTATCCACGTAGGCATTTTCCGAGCTAAATTTGCCGGAAGAACTAAATCGGCACCAAATAGAAAGGTTTAGGACTAAATCGGCACCAAAAAAAAGTTTAGGACTAAATCCGCACAAAGACAAAAGGTTTAGGACTTTTTTGGCACTTCTCCCTAAATTAAAGTGATTTACCAACTTTTATCAAATTAAATTACCATCACAAGCACCAAGAAGAGTGAAGTAAAAGGATGGGAACACCATGATTCATAGAAATAGAAATTTTTTTCTGTTATCAAACGGATTTATGTTTCAGAAATAGAAATTTTGAGTCGTTATCAAACAGGTTTCTTTACTCAAAAACTTGGCTGGGGAATAGAAATTGAGAAATTGATTTCTAGCCAGAAATCAATTTCCAGAAATCAATTTCTGTTTCAGAAATTTTGTCATGCGCTACCTTAGAGAGACGTGTTTCCTTAAAGCTTTGGAAAATTCCTTGTCTCTATTGAAAATTCTAACACGATGCTATAGCAATCTCATAAATTTGTGTCATAAAGGGGGAAAAACGTTTTTGGGATGCCAATATACTCAAATGTTGAATTAAGAAAATTTGCAATCTTGAAATTTCGCTGTGATTGATGGTTCATACTATATCATTTGATTTCGTTGCACGATTAGACCCTGTTCTACTGTGATGTGCTTTGAAGGGCTTTAAGCCACATTCCAGTTTTCCTTTAAAAAAACTAAACATAGTTTAGTTCAACAAAATTACGGAAAAATCTAGTTTAATTTGAGTGTTGATATATATATGGAATTTTTCACACGTTTAACATAAAAATAAAACTCAAAATCCAAAAGTCAAAGCAGATACCTATACCTTTTCTCTCTAGAAGACAATGTCATAAGTTCAGGATATAGCTCGTACTAATCTGCGTTAAATTAGCCAATGAATTCAACGTGCTTGCCGGCTTACTATTTTGTCTCAGAAGACCAAAGTATTCAACGCGGTGATTAATTTCAAAGTTTCAAGAGCTATCTTTCTTTTGGGTTGACATTTGCTCACCAAGGAGTTATATGAGGCGATCGACTTGACCAGTCTTTCATAACAGTTGTTCAACACTACCTGTGGTCGGCGCTCCAAAGATTCGAGATTGGCAAAACTTGTAATGTCGTCTCGGCATGGTGATGAGTTGCGCTTTTATAGTTTCAAGCATTGTGATGATAGGCTTGTCCCTTGCATCAATGATGCTTTTGTTGAAACTTTCACACCAGTTGTTCAAGGAAATGCCACATTTTGAACTTGTCCTAAAGTAGGACTTGCTCCATTGCACTTGAGGCCTCTGGGATAACCAATGATAAGCTTTCTCATCAATTGCCTTAGTTGTGCCATTGCCAAGTCAAAATCACATACTCTAGTTGCCATGGCAGCCTTCCAAATAAGTTTTTTAAGTTCTACTCCTTTGTGATGTAGTTTAAAGTTTTCATAAAGATGCCTTAAGCAAAATCTATGTTCTTCTTCGGGCATTAGATGTGCTAGTGCTTGCACTAATCCCTTTTGTTTGTCACACAAAAAAGTCCAGTACTTTGAATTTTCAGGGTTTGTAATTCCCAAGTCTTCTGCAATTAAACTAATAAACTAGTGCCATGTCTTGTATGTTTCTTGTCCAACAATTGCCCATGCGAAGGGATACATTTGATTGTTGCTATCTCCGCCCACTGCTGCTAGAAGTATCCCCTTATAGCTTGATGACACCATCGAATCCCACAAAGCGCCTACATCCTTCTACAAAGCCTCTCCTTAATGCATCCAAACAAATTGTTCATTATTGACTTAAAATGTTTTTTGTGCTAATGATTTGGTAATTCACATTAGGACTCATGTCGGCACGAAAGTGCTATTGCTATGGTGAGGATAAAAAACCTGCACCTTTTATTAGTGATTTATCCTTGGTATGGTCAATGTATTATAGCTCAAAAATCATCAAAAACTAACATTTAAATTTTAGGACATGCCATGAGCTCTAGCTATTAACGATAAAGTATACACCAAAAAAATAGAAACAACGGAAAAGCATTAAAAATTGCAAAAAAGAGACCAACGCCACTGGCACATGGGATCACAACACAGCATATCAAATTAAAAAAAATCATAGTGGACGCAACTCATATGCATTGATTTGGACAAAATGAGACATTCACTAAAAAATCCATCAAAACAGGTAAAAACAATACTATAAAACAGAACTCTCTTGTACCATCATTGTCGTCGCTGCCATCCGTGTGATATTCCATCACATGCCCACACCTTGTCACCATATTGCTTCAATGAGCCACAAACACTTTCTATTCAACGAACGAATGATTGGGTACACCAATTTGAACGAAACTAACCACGGTTGAACGTGAGTGCAAATTGAAATAAATGGAAAACCTGGAAAAAGATGATGCAGAATTGGGCTTTATACACAAGCTTTGTCTACATTTTGCCGGTTTAACATGAGTGAATTCTGAGATGGAAAAACTAACCTTGATTGATGGGGAGGTGGGCCTACTCGAGCTTTGTGCTTTGTGCAAGGGAAAAATGGAGGATTTGCAGCGTACTGCGAAGGCCTACTTCGATGCGGCTGCCGAGAACGTTAAACAGTTGGCACAGGACTTTGTCACCAAGATGGACCACGACCGCGACGGCGTCATGTGCCTCTCGGAGTTTCTTTCCTTCACGAAGGTCAAGGGCTATGTGAGGATGAGCAACCCTTACTTGTTCAAGGAGCTGAACGCGAGTGGCACGGGAAAGCTCAGCTTCGACGAGGCCATCACGTTTTTCTACATCGCCACGAGCGCTAGGCCTCTATGTGATGGGTGCGGGTGCCTCGCACTAGGGATGTTCTTCACGTGTGTGAAGTGCTTCAAGGATGCCGGTGAGGCCGAGACGTTCAATCTATGTAGCGATTGCTTCTCCCATGGCAACTACACGCACCCGCACCGCAAACAAAGAAAGAAGAATCTGATTTTCTTCTTGTTTAGAATTCGTGCCTCAAGCGGCGGAAAATTTAGGTCTTCGACTTTGCGGAGGATGGGTACAAGGATGGGGATACCGTAGAAAACCTAGGGTTTTTTTGTTTCCATTTTAGGATTTGTTAATTTTTCCCTAGATTTTTTTTGGACAAAATTGCCCAAACTCCGGTCGCCGGAAATGTCACGTGCTTGATAGCCGGTGAATATTTGGTTGACCAGCAAGCTCGGGGCCTTATTTGGAATTGATTCAACTATTTTGGGTCCTTATTTGAGACAATGGATCCACTTTAAGTCATTATCTGACACAAACTTCATTTCGGGTTTTTATTTGAGAAAATTGATCCACTTTCGGTCCTTATTTGGAATTTTCCCAAAGTAAAATTAATTTTTTTGGATAAATTTAAGGAGAGGCTATGCCCGTGCCAAATGTTCTACCAATGTAACCTTCTAAGTAAACTACCGACCAAAAAAAAAAAAAAAAAAACCTTCTAAGTAAACTAAACTAAATAGACCATAGGTGTTTCAAGGATTATCATTATCTTCTTTGCATTAAATTTTTTTAATTTTTATTTTTTCTATTTTGAGGAACTTATGATGAATCAACAACTTATGATGTATCATTAACTTTTTAAATTTTTCTATTAGCGCAGCTATGTGGGGCTTGCGTAAGTAGTTACTTAGTGTAGAGCATTGGGATTATGAAATTGTTTTGTTTTCTTTCAAAATAGTTCTTGTAAGTAAAGAAGAGTAATGCCTTGTACTTTCTCTTTATTTTGATTGCTTCTCCCCTTAATTAGTTTTTTTTTTTTTTATTTGATGAATTTATTACTTTTCTCCTAATTAATTATTTTATTTTTTTATTTGATGAATTTATTTTGATTAATAAGTGAACAAAAGTAAACCAAAAGTAAACCAAGAGTAAACCAAAAGTAAACCTGGGACTAAAGAAATAACTTTTTGGGTAAATTTAACAAGGGGACTAAACATGGCATGGCATGGCATGCCCATTCCCATGCCCGTGCCTTGCCCAATGTTTAAACTCAAGTTTTTTCTAATAGACTTATTTTGATTAAACAAGAGGGAAAAACAAACTGAGACTAGACTAAATAGAGCATAGGTTTTCAAGTAGCTTTTTTTTTTTTTTTTTTATTATTTTTAAGTCATCCACTTATTTTTCCTACTTCGGTTGGGGTTGGTTTAGCTATACGGAGCTTGGTATTGGTTGAAGTTTGCTTGGAGTTGGTTAAGGGAATGTAGAAATCTAGGGTTGATTATTTTGATTAATCTAGTGTTGTAATTGATTAATCTAGTCTTGATTAATCTAAGTATGCCATTATACTTCTCTCCTAATTAATTATTTTATTTTTTTATTTGAAGAATTTATTTTGATTAATAAGATTTTTTTGGGTAAATTTAAGGAGACTAAACATGCCCATGCCCACCCAATGTTTTTTGGGATTTCCTTTGAATAAAACTCAAAAGTAAACAATTTATTTAGGGAAAAGAAGAGACTAAACTACATAGTTTTCCAGGCCAAAAATCGCCACAAAACTACAATAGCGCGCGCACAAGTGAACTAGCAACAATTTCCGCAAGTTGCAATGGCTAAAGCACAACAACGGAAACTATGAGATGATAACCCAGCAAACACCTAAGTGCCAGTGCTGAACACACACATACACAGAGACGCGGACTTTATGCACAGGGACACAAAACACTGGCGTTTTAGCGATCCAATCAGCTACAAGTACAGTGAAAACAATCAGCCATACGGAATTTCTCACAACAGAGATTGTATCGAAAGAAAAGCAGATACCTTGGAACCATCTCGACTCTGACCCAGAGTAAACGAGTACCGGCGAACCCTGAGCAAGAACCAGGAGTGAGACCGCAACAAAGGAGAGAGAGGAGGGACAGACGGCCCCAAGGGAGCGTTCTGTGCGATGCAGATTCCCATGGCCATCGCCTCCGTGACTCTGCCGAGCTTACCAGCGCAGGGAGCCGTCTTGACAAAATTTACAAGAGGCTGCCGATAGAAAGAAGAGACGATGGTGAACAATAGACCGATGCTTGTAAGGGGCAGGTGAGAAGCGACGAGAATCGAGTAGGGCAAGGAACGACGAGAATCGAGTTGCAATGATGATCGGGCAGCGATTTGGTTGAGGAGTGGCGAGGGAGAAGAAAGAAGAAAACATCAACATCAACATGAATAACCTAGACTTAATTAATTTAGAACTTTCCCTTCTTTCCAATCATAAATTTATGACAAAATTACCCCTATTTTAATCGCCGGAAAATGTTTGCCAGCGAGCTAAGGTCTTCAATAGAGATTAAGTTGATTATTTCGGGTCTTTATTTGACACAAAATTTACTTCAGGTCCTTATTCAAGACAATGAGTTTACTTCGGATCCTTATCTGACACAAAATTCATTTCGAGTCTTTATTTCAGAAAATTGATCCACTTCAGGTCATTATTTGAAATTTTCCCTTTTACTTTTGATCTACTTATTAATGAAATAAAAAAAATTAATTAGGAAGAGAACTACACTAGATTAATCAAAATAATCAAGAAACTATGAAACAAAACAAAATATATAATTATGAGATTTCCATAATCCCTACCTCACCAACTCCAAGCAAGCCTGCATAGCTAACCAACCATAGCTAGCTAACCAACCGAATTCATGATAAGTTCCTAAGAAAAAGAAAAAAGGTAATGATCTTGAATAAGCTTGAAACAAGATGAAAAACTTATTTAAGATGAAATGGTCTAGTTTAGTTTGTTTTTCCCTCTTCTTTAATCAAAATAAATCTATTGTTTACTAAAGTTAAATCTGTTTACTTAGTTTACTTAGAAAAACTTGAAAAACTTGAGTTTAAGTCCACTTATTAATCAAAATAAATTCTTCAAATAAAAATAATTATTAATTAGGAGAGAATAAAATAAATTCATCAAATAAAAAAATAACTAATAACTAATTAGGGAGAGAAGTAATCAGAAATAAAGAGAAAGTATGAAGGCTAGGCATTACTCTTCTTTACTAACAAAAAAAAAACTTAGTTTTTTTTTTTTTTTGAAACAAAAAAAAAAAAAAACTTAGTTCAAAAGAAAACAAAATAATTATGGGAAAATCCCAATGCTCCAATGCTCTACACTTAAGTAACTAAGCCAAGCAAGCCTGCAAAGCAAGCCCCTAACCGTCCGCTCGTGTGATTCACCATAAGTTCCTCAAAATAAAAAATAAAAAAGTTAAAGATACATAAATAAGAAGATAATGATGATCGAGGATGAGGACGAAAAACCTATGGTGTATTTAGTGTAGTCTCATCTCTCGTCTCTTGTTTAATCAAAATCAAAATCAAAATAAATCTTACTTAGAAAAAGTTTGAGTTTTATTCAAAAGACATCATGGGCATGTTTAGTCTCCTTAAATTTACCCCAAAAAATTAATTACAATAGTGTTAACACCTAAATTTTTGCATAAAAAATGGGTTAATTTTTACCCCAAAAAGTTTAATCAATTGAATTAAAATTGCATACATTTGCTTGAGCATTAATTTTCGATATTCAAGGATATGACAGGAGATCTTCATATATATATATATGCGATATACACCGGGGAATGTATTTTTGACAAAAAAGGAAAATTTTGGGTGAAATATTTGAAAAAAAATACAAAATGGAATATTAGGTAGGGTGCAACGATATATTCAGGGAAATTATGTACAAGCAAAATTGGAAGTGAAATATTTCACCAAAATTTAATTTCCTACCCTATATAAGGTGTGGTGTGTCTAGATGAGGGGGTCCCCTTTCTTGGATTTTTTAGGAGAAAATTCGAAAATTTGGAGTAAAAGGAAGGGCCCACTTCGGTTTTAGGGAAAAAAAAGAGAGAAAAAGAGCAAAAAAAAAAAAAAAAAAAAGAAACCCTAGCTGTTCATCTTCCTCGCGGGGGGTGCCCCTGCTCGCACCGACGCCACGTGCCCACGTCGGCGCCGTGTGCCCGCGCCGTCGACAACGCCGGCACCACCTCCACTAGCCCGGTCGCTGATACTCGTAGCCAAGTCTCCACCACGCCTCCGCCCTCCATCCTCGCGTTGGTTGCCACTGCTCTGGTCCCATCCAACGCAGGCGGCCGAGCTTCAAAACCTGCGTCGGCCATCACACCAGCAACGCCTCTGCCTACACACCGCTCGAAGCCCGATCTCGCCACGCCGAAACGCCGATCTTGCCCTCGACTCACTTGCAACTCGCGACCCAGCAGATCCTAAGCCGACTCACCGCCCCTGCTTTCTCACTCACTGCTTGCAGCCCCCGGCAACAGCAAGTCCATATTTGACCTGCCGGCCCATGACCCAGCACCTTCGCCCCTGCGTGTCTTCCTGAGCACTAGATTCGGAGTCCCTGTGAGGCCTCTTCTACTCTGCCCTCAGCTCGAAGTTCCATCGCCGGTCTACTGCCATGCCGGACACCGCGCCAAGCCCTTGCTCCGCCTCCGTCATTCTTTGCTCACCCGTCCTCGCCGCGAGCACTCCGAGCAGCACAGATGTCATCCGCAGCCAGCCCCAGTACTGCACATGATGTGGACATCGAGTCATATCGAGGAGGAGGTGCTAAGGACCCATTGTCTATTCCTACTAGTTCAATCACTCGATCGCGGGCCAAGCATTTTAGTCAAGCTGTTGGCATCATGGTTCTGGAGATGACCTTGGATCAAATCTTGAAGAATCTTGGAAATCTTGTCGCAATTTGATTATCTAGTCACCAAATATTTGACCAAGTCAATATATATATATATATATATATATATATATATATATATATATCTTCTTGTTTAGGAATATTCTAGAATAGGAATATTTTAGACTATGACGCATTAGATTTTTAGGGTTGGTTTTAGGGTTTGTGTGGCGGCTAGAAAGCCTATATAAAGGATTTGCCAAATTTCTTTGGGGACAGATATATTCTATTTTTTGAGGAAAAAAGTTGAGACATTATCTTCAACTGTTATTTTGAGGACTTGACCTAATCAAGGTTCCCTTATGACGGTCGATTCGACTTATCAAGCGAGATAGCGAATTCTTTCGCTCGTGGCGTCTATAATGTTGGTTGGTTGACACGTGTTCGTCAACAGGTCACGTTCGTACTGAGGTTGCTAATCACAAGTTCGATTGGAGGTCGAGGTTTGCAATTCGCACCATCTGGGCCTTCGTAGAACGATCTTTTCGCAGCGATTCACATCAGTTGGTATCAGAGCTTGCTTCTACAAGGTCTATTTATCTTTAATTTTCTGTTGATATTTAGCAATTTGAAATTTATTAAGCTAGGGTTTCTGTTTTAGTTGATTTAGGGATCTGATTGCTTTTGCTCTTCCATACGTAGTTTTTTTTTTTTCTGGTAAAATTCCATATGTAGTTGTTTACTGTTAGTTTTAATTTTTTTCTAACATCTTAAATTGTATCTGAGTTCGTCAAAAAAAAAAAGTTCGTCAAAAAAAAAAAAAGAAGAGAAAGAAAAACGCACAAAAAAAAAGCGCGCAAGAAAAAAAAAGATTCGGCAAAAAAAAAAATAGCCGAACAAAAAAAAATATCAAGAAGGCGACTTGTTTGTTGGTAGGCTGAATTGAAACAAAATTAGTAGTGATTTGCGTTTCAATTGGAATTTCGAAAGCTGTACTTGTTGGTTTGAAATTGTTACTTGCTGAAACAAAATCAATAGTGATCTAATCTTGTTTAATTAGTTTGATTGATTGTCTTGAGGGGGTTGAGAGATAGGTTTTGAGTCCAATAAAGAGTTTGTGAAAAGAGAATACGAGAGGAAAAATGCAAGAGTGTGTAAGCTTAATTAAGGGTGGAAAAAGTCTAGAACTGAGTTAAACACAAGGGAAGTGACAAACACCTTGAGAGAAACACGTGAGGGAGGGATTGGTGAGGATTTTTGTGACTAACATTTACTTGCAGATCTAAATTATGTCGCGCGATGAAAGCGTGAATCAAATGGAGGTTGACTCCATACGAAGGGATGAAGCGCTCGTGGAAAGTATCCAGCAATTGAGGGCCATAGTGAAGGAGCTTAGTGGCCAAATGATGGAGAATGGCATGAGGGCTGATGCTGACCGAGAGCTACCCGGGGAAGGCCACAACATCAGCGAGACGCCTCTAGAACACGACATAGAAGGCAATGGCATTATGATGATGATGAGGCCGACATGGAGGATGATCGAGATGCTCGATTTGGAAGGTGGAATGGAGCCCGAGGGTTTAGACACCGAGAAGATAATGAACTTGGCAATATCAAGATAAAGATTCCTTCTTTCCAAGGGAAGAATGATCCTTATGCATATCTAGAATGGGAGAAATGTATGGAGTTGGTATTTGATTGCCAACGATACTCCGAGCTCAAAAAGGTAAAAATTGCAATTGTTAAATTTACCAATTATGCTATAATTTGGTGGGATCAACTTGTGACTAGTAGGAAATGCAATGGTGAAAGATCGATAGAGACGTGGGATGAGATGAAAGCGGTGATGAGGAGGCGTTTTGTACCAAATCATTACCATCGAGATTTGTTTCAAAAGTTACAAAATCTCACACAAGGCAATAAGAGCGTGGAAGAGTATTACAAGGAGATGGAGATTGCCATGATCCGTGCTAATGTGGTGGAGGATCGTGAGGCCACAATGTCAAGATTTTTGAGTGGTTTGAGTCGAGACATAGCAAGAGTGGTGGAGCTACAACACTATGTTGAATTGGAGGAATTGATGGACAAAGCCATCAAAGTTGAGCGGCAATTGAAATTGGACCGAAATCACAAGAGTGGAGGAGATTCAAATCAGAATTGGGGATCCAATTGGAAGAGAGATGAGAAGCCAAATCAGAGAGGAAACAACACCAAAACCGAAACCTCAAAAGAGAAGGAGAGGGACGGTAAAGTTGAAACGAATCCGGCTTCAGGTAAAACCAAAAACCCTAACACTAGAACTCGTGAGATTAAATGTTTTAAGTGTTTGGGCATAGGTCATATGGCGAATCAATGCCCTAATAGGAGGGTGATGATAATGACTGGACATGGTGTTATTGAGTCCGAAAGTGAAAGGGAAGAAGAGGATGATGAGATGCCACTATTGGAGGATTGTAGTGATGGAAAAGTGGCTATAAAAGGAGACTTATTGGTGGTTAGGCGTTCTCTGAGTGTGCAAGTAAAGAAGGAGGAGCATCACCAACAAAGAGATAACTTGTTTCATACAAGATGTGTGGTGAATGATAAGATCTGTAGTATGATAATTGATGGAGGTAGTTGTGCGAATGTGGCAAGTTGTATTATGGTGGATAAGTTCGGTTTGAAAACGACAAAGCACCCTAGGCCTTATAGACTTAAATGGTTAAATGATAGTGGTGAGGTGAAAGTGTCGAAGCAAGTTCGAATTCCATTTGAGATAGGGAGATACAAGGACAAGGTAGAGTGTGATGTTGTACCTATGCAAGCAGGTCATATCTTGCTTGGAAGACCATGGCAATATGATCGAAAGGTGCATCATGATGGGTATATTAATCGTTATTCATTGGTGATGAATCAAAAGACTTATACCTTGATAGCAATGACACCTAGTGAGGTGTATCAAGATCAGTTAAAGTTACAACGAGAAGCCGAGAGAGAGAGAGAGAAAATGTGAGAAATCTGAGGGGCTTGCGTGGTGTGTCTGAGACGCAAGGAAAAGGAGAGGCCGAGAGAAGAATTGTGGTAAAAATTGAGGGAAAAGAAGAGAGGAAAGAAAATAGACAAAAGAATTTTTATGCAAAATCGAGTGAGGTGAGGAGAGCTTTAGTTCTAAACCGACTGATGCTTGTACTTTTGTACAATGAGGTTTTGCTTTCTACTAATGATCTTGACCCAAGTTTGCCTAGTCCTATTGTGTCTTTATTGCAGGAATTTGAAGATGTCTTTCCTAATGAACTTCCTGGAGGGATACCACTGATTCGAGGCATAGAACATCAAATTGACTTGATTCCTGGTGCGCCATTACCTAACTGACCCGCATATCGAAGCAATCCCAAGGAGACAAAGGAACTTCAGCGGCAAGTTAGCGAACTATTGGAATAGGGGTATGTGAGAGAGAGTCTTAGCCTGTGCGCTGTCCCTGTTTTGTTGGTGCCAAAAAAGGATGGAACTTGGCGAATGTGTGTCGATTGCCAAGCAATCAATAATATTACAGTAAAGTATCGACATCCTATTCCTAGGTTAGATGACATGTTGGATGAGTTGCATGGTTTTTGCATTTTCACTAAGATCGATTTCAAAAGTGGCTATCATCAAATTAGGATGAAAGAATGTGATGAATGGAAAACTGCATTTAAGACCAAGTATGGATTATATGAGTGATTAGTCATGCCATTTGAATTAACTAATGCACCAAGCACGTTTATGCGACTTATGAATCATGTTTTGCATGCTTTTATTGGTCGATTTGTGGTTGCCTATTTCGATGACATCTTGATATATAGCCGAAGTCTTGATGACCATATTGAGCATGTGCGAGCTGTCTTGCAGGTTTTAAGGGCTAAGCAATTATACGCTAATCTAAAGAAGTGCTTTTGTTACTAACAAATTAGTATTTCTAGGATTTGTTAGTGCTGATGGTATACAGGTTGATGAAGAAAAGGTCAAAGTAATCCGTGAATGGCCAACGCCTAAGACCATAGGAGAGGTGCGTAGCTTTCATGGATTGGCGAGTTTTTATTGACGATTTGTGAGAAATTTCAACACCATCGCCGCACCTTTAACTGAGGTTATCAAGAAGCACGTGGGTTTCACGTGGGGAGAAGAGCAAGAGAAAGCATTTAATCTTTTAAAAGATAAGTTGACTAATACTCCTTTGTTATCTTTGCCGAATTTCGGTGCTACTTTTGAGATAGAGTGCGATGCTTCTGGTACAGGAATTGGAGCCGTGTTGATGCAAGGAGGGTGCCCCATAGCTTATTTCAGCGAGAAATTGAGTGGAGCAACATTGAATTATCCTACCTACGATAAGGAGATGTATGCTTTAGTGCGAGCTTTGGAAACTTAGCAACATTATCTATGGCCAAAGGAGTTTGTGATCCACACCGATCATGAGACCTTGAAGTACTTGAAAGGGTAGCAAAAGTTGAATAAAAGACATGCTAAATGGATGGAGTTCATCGAGACTTTTCCATATATGATCAAGTACAAGAAAGGTAAGGAGAATGTGGTAGCCGATGCACTTTCTCGAAGGTATGTGATTCTAATTACTTTAGAAGCAAAGTGTTTAGGTTTTGAGCATATCAAGGACTTATATACTAATGATGATGACTTTGGGAGAGTATTTGAAGCATGTGAACAAACTGCATTTGATAAATTCTATAGGCATGAAGGTTATCTTTTCCGCGGAAACAAATTATGTTTGCCTAAGTGTTCTTTGCGTGAATTGTTGGTGCGAGAAGCACATAGTGGTGGTTTAATGGGACATTTTGGCATTAATAAGACTTATGAAGTGCTGCATGAACATTTTTATTGGCCACATATGAAGAGAGATGTCACACATGTTTGTGAGAGATGCATTGCTTGTAAGCAATCGAAGTCTACAACTAAACCGCATGGCTTGTATACACCATTACCTATTCCAACGCATCCTTGGACTGATATTTCTATGGATTTTGTGTTAGGATTGCCTAGGTCTAAATATGGTAGAGATTCTATTTATGTGGTTGTTGATCGATTTTCAAAGATGGCTCATTTTATACCTTGTCATAAAACTAATGATGCATCTCATGTTGCTGATTTGTTCTTTAGGGAGGTTGTACGTTTGCATGGCATGCCTAGATCGATTGTTTCAGATCGAGATTCTAAATTTCTTAGATATTTTTGGAAAACATTGTGGAAAAAACTAGGAACACGGTTGTTATTTTTTACTACTTGTCATCCATAGACTGATGGTCAAACTAAGGTAGTTAATAGAACTTTAGGGGTATTGTTGCATGCTATTATTAAAAAGAACATAAAATCTTGGGAAGATTGTCTGCCACATATTGAATTTGCATATAATAAGAGCATGCATTCTGCTACTAAATTTACACCATTTGAGGTTGTCTATGGTTTTAATCCGTTAACTCCGTTAGATTTAACCCCTTTACCTGTTGATGAGCGTATGGATTTAGATGGAGCAAAGAAAGCTGAATTTGTTAAGGCGTTGCACGAGAAGACGCGCGCAAATATTGAGCGCAAGACTGAGCAATATGCAAGGCAAGCCAACAAAGGGCGCAAGGAAGTGGTGTTTGAACCTGGCGATTAGGTTTGGGTTCATATGCGCAAAGAGAGATTTCCTGAGCAGCGACATTCTAAGTTATTACCGCGAGGGGATGGACCATTCATGGTTTTGGAAAGAGTTAACAATAATGCCTACAAGCTTGATCTTCTAGGTAAGTATGACGTTAGTGCCACATTTAATGTTTTTGACTTAACTCTTTTCGATGCCAGTGATGATTTGAGGGCAAATCCTTTGCACGGGGGAGGGAATGATGTGGACATCGAGCCATATCGAGGAAGAGGTGTTAAGGACCCATTGTCTATTCCTATTGGTTCGATCACTCGATCGCGGGCCAAGTAATTTAGGCAAGCTGTTGGCGTCATGGTTCGTGATCTTCAGCGTGGAGGTGATTTTGGATCAAATCTTGAAGAATCTTGGAAATCTTGTCGCAATTTGATTATCTGGTCACCAAATATTTGACAAAGTCAATATATATATATATATATATATATATATATATATATATATCTCTTCTTGTTTAGGAATATTCTAGAATAGGAATATTTTAGAATATGATGCATTAGATTTTTAGGGTTGGTTTTAGGGTTTGTGTGGCGGCTAGAAAGCCTATATAAAGGATTTGCCAAATTTCTTTGGGGACATATATATTTTATTTTTAAGGAAAAAGTTGAGAGATTATCTTCTACCGTTCTTTTGAAGACTTGACCTAATCAAGGTTCCCTTGTGACGATCGATTCGACTTATCGAGTGAGATAGTGAATTCTTTCGCTCGTGACGTCTATAACGTTGGTTGGTTGACACGCGTTCATCAACAGGTCACGTTCATATCAAGGTTGCCAATCATAGGTTTGATTGGAGGTTGAGGTTTGCAATTCGCACCATCTAGGCCTTCGTAAAACGATCTTTCCGCATTGATTCACATCAGCACACGCCCGAGCGACGCCCGGCCACCTCCCTCCCGAGCCCATTCGCCACCGGTGTGCCTGCTACACCCTCGCCGGAATCCCTCGCCGGAGCTCCAAACTAGCCAAGATTTTTTTAAAAAAAAAAAGAAAGAAAAGAAATTAACTTAGGTATATTTATTTTATTTTATTAGCCGAGTTTATTTCATTTTATTGTTTTATTTTATTTCTTGTTTTTCTTATTTGAGATATTTCCCTATGCATAATTGGTTCATCTATAAGTCTTTAGATGAAATAATTAATCAAGCGGGAATGAAATTGATATTTTGATCTTTAAGGCTTAATATCAATTTATCGATTTTATCAGCGAAATATTACCCCCTTGATCTGAACGATGTGTGATATTTTTGATGATTTTGAATTATCTGTCTTGTCTTGATTGCTTTATTTATCTTGAAATGTGTTTGAGTTAGAATATTGCATGCTTTAGGGTTATTTGCATATTTAGATTAAGCATTTTATTTATCATGAATTATCAAAATAAAATAAGAAAAACATAAATTTAGGATGTTAGATTTTTATTTCGTTAGCTTAAATTGCATGTTTAATTATTCGACATTTTTTTTTTAATTTCGAAATTAATTTAAAAAAAAAAACAAAAATCATCATGCATATGTCATGTAGATTTAGGACACTCTTTGTATGTCATTGCACATTAGGATAAAATTGTATATTTCATTTTAAATTTAGATTGATTTAGATAGACTCTATCTTAGGTTAGAGATTGTTAAGTTAAGATAATATATTAGTTTAAATTAGGGTTTAGCCTAACCTAATCCTTAATATAAATTGGATAGAATTTTAATTTAGTTCGATAATTTTCATATTTTTCTATTTCGAATTTCATAAAAAAATATAAAAGTGTCTTAGGATAAATTAATTCCAATGGATAGATTGCATTTTTTTTTAAAGAAAAATAAAATATAAAAAAACACCATTGCATGTCTTTTAGGATTAGATTCATGAAATGCATCTCATTTAGAGGTTGTTGCTAGGTCCATTTAATTAGAAGTTGCATGTCATTAGAATTAGTTCATTTAGTAATATTGCATTGCATATTGCATGATTTTCATTAATCAAACGAAAAAAAAAAATTACGTGTTAATTAGAAAATTATATCTAGGTTGTTGATGTGAATTCTAATTTAACATTGCAGATGTTTTTGTTGCTTTGAGGTAAGTTTTTGCAATTTATTCATTGTTTATCTGGGTGTTAAATTGGTGGTTTACGCACCCGCATGATCACCTCACATGTTAGGAAAATAGATTTAAAATCAATCCAAGCTGCATTCAAAAACATTTTTTTGAAAATAAAAAGAAATGGTACCGAAAGGGCATTAGAAAAGTCTAGTGTAACCAAGTCTCCATACCCAAAGTCTCTGGTTCGTAGGAATAAAGTGATTCTCCCATTATTTTACTTAGGTGTCTAATTGACCTAACATAAACTGCTTAATGGCGACTCCTAGATAAAATCCATTTGCATGTTAAAAAATTTGAACATAAGTCGCGAATTGGTATGGGCTTGGGAGAGCCCGAGCTAAGTCTAAACATAACAATCCATTAGCCAAATCCTAGGTGGTTCACCCGAAAATTTGGTCGCGACAAAGAGAAGTAAAATAAATTTATTAAATAAAAAAAATAACTAATAGACTATGCCCAAGCATTACTCTTTTTTACTAAGAAAAACTTAGTAAGAAAAACTATGGATATAGTTGAATCAAAATGAATCCTGAAAGAAAACAAAATAATTATGGGATAATCCAATGCTCCAAACTTAAGTAACTTGATCAAGCAAGTCCACAAACATAATTCATCATAAGCTCCTCAGAACAAAAATAAAAAAAAGTTAATGATACAGAGATTTTGAATAATGGAAAGAAGATAATGATGATCCTTGATGAAAAATCTATTTAGTCTAGTCTCTTAGTTTAGTTTAGTCTCTTGTTTAATCAAAATAAATAAACAAACTTGAGTTTTATTCAAAGAAATGCCAATACTCTGGGCACGGCTCTACTTAGAACATTTGGGCATGTTTTAGTCTCCTTAAATTTACTCCAAAAAAATAATTCAAATATTAATCAAAATAAATTCATTAAATAAAAAATAAAATAATTAATTAGGGAGAGAAATATAGAAAAATTATCTGAAATAAAACAAAAGATTTCGCCGTACTTGACCAACTCCAATCCCCAAGTGGGAGAAATAAGTGGATTAAGTTCCTATAAAAAAGTTAATGATCTTTAATAATCCAAGATAATGATGATAGCTTGAAACAAAAAACCTCTGGCCTATCTATTTGAGATGAAATGGTCAGTCTCTTAGTTTAGTTTGTTTTTCCTATTGTTTAATCAAAATAATCAAAAACTTGAGTTTAAACATTGGGCACGGGCATGGCATGTTACGTTTAGTCTCCTTGTTAAATTTACCAAAAAATTAATTGAAAATAGTTTTTACATTTTGTCCACTTTTTAATCAAAATAAATTCATCAAATTAAAAAATAAAATAATTAATTAGGAGAGAAGTAATGAAAATAAAGAGAAACTATTCATTAATATTCTTTACTAGCAAAAACTCTGTATAATAATGAAACAAAAGAAAATAATCATGGGAAAATCCAAATGCTCCAAACTTAAGTTACTTACCTTGAGAACCCCACGCAAGCCCCACAAGCATAATTCATCATAAGTTCCTCAAAATAAAAAAGTTAATCATACATGCAAAGAAGATAATGATGATAATGAAAAATATTTAGTTTAGTCTCTTAGTTTAGCTTAGTCTCTTGTTTAATCAAAATAAATTTGTTTATTTAGAAAACTTGAGTTTTATTGAAAGTAAATCCCATTTGGGCACGGGCTCTACTTAGAACACGGGCATGGGGTGGGCATGTTTTAGTCTCCTTAAATTTACCCAAAAAAATTAATTCAAAATCACTTATTAATCAAAATAAATTCATCAAATAAAATAATAAAATAATTGATTAGGGAGAGAAGTATAATGGTGAAAATAAAGACAGAGTATCAATTGAAACAAAACATTCCGTACCTTGACCAACTCCCTAACCAACTCCAAGCAAGCCCCAAGCGACCAAGCGACCAAAAATAAGTTGATTAAGTTTCAAAAAAAAAAAAAAAGTTAATGATCTTCAATCATCTAAAATAGATGAAATGGGTTTGTTTTTCCCTTTTGTTTACTTAGCACAGCACGGGCATGGCATGTTATGTTTAGTCTCCTTGTTAAATTTACCCAAAATATTAATTCAAAATAGTTTAATTTTGTCCACTTATTAATCAAAATAAATTCATCAAATTAAAAAAATAAAATAACTAATTAGGAGAGAAGTAATCAAAGAGAAAGTATTTATTAATCTTCTTTACTAACAAAAACTCTGCATATTAATGAAACAAAAGAAAATAATTATGGGTAAAAGCAAATGCTCCAAACTTAAACTTAAGTAACGTTGACCATAGCCAAGCAAGCCCCACAAGCATAATTATTTTCCAAATAAAAATAAAAAGTTGATAATGAAAAACTCCTAAACTGATTCATTTTCCATGAAATGAATATTGAAAAATCTAAAAACATTTTCCTCGAAGTTATTTTCCGTGAAATGAACGAAACTTAATTTTCCTTAAATATTCTTAAGTTACTATCTTTTCAAAATAATTAACGATTGAATTCTTTTTTTTCCTTTTGATTCGACTGTCCAATTATATATAAGATCGATTCCATAAGTTGTTGGACTAGACCATAGAATTCCTCATTAATTAATGAAGCTGGAAAGAGATTAATGGAGAAAATTTAACAAATTCTCACATTTGTAGACACATGCTAAACATTCACAAAAATTCCGTGAGTTCTCCCCCTTTTTTTTCTCTTTGGCTGAAACAAAATAATAATAATAATAATAATAATAATATTATTATGGTAGTTGAGTTAGAGATGAAGGAGAGAGGTCTGGATTCGTTTTCTTGTCTGTATATGCTATAAATTGGACTGAACAAGAGTTTTGAGCACGAGCAAACGAAAGAGTTGCTAGCTGGCTAGCAAGGACAAAACATGGGCGATCAATTGACAGCTCATATCCTACTGGGTAAATAGCGATTGGTAAAACTACATGGTAAATGTCAAAGTTCCCTAAATGAAGAGACTGATCCCCGACCTTTTGCAATGATTCGGTGAAAGGTTGCAGTCACTCTTGATGATGGACAAGAAAACATGTCGAGTAAAAATATGTCATCTACTTCATTTTTTTCCCACGGCATACGCGCTTCGTTCGACTATGTATTAATGGTTGCAAAGGCTCAGATGGGATTCGAAGAAGAAAATATTTTGGTCGCTATCAAGCATATCTGAAATTTTGGTCACTATCAAGCATATCCTCTCGAATCATCTGTTTCATGAAGTTAAATGCATATTGAGCGTATCGAGTAACGAACCGAATATCCGACATGCCAACTTCCCTTTCAAAATCGAGCGCAAATCATTTCAACCCTAGTACCAATGATAGCTTCTTAGCTGATCTGAGAGCCTTGAAATTTCCAAAATGACCATGCATAAAAGCAAGGAATTTCTGTTGCATCCACGTTAAGAGAACAAAAGTCATTGTGATGATGCAATAGGTAGAGATATATCATCCCCATGTAATTCGTGTAAAATATGGGTTTTGACCTAGTCAAAGAAAAAAAGAAAAAGGTAGAAGCTACAGTAGAGAGAGGGATCGAGAGTTTTCGGGAGAGAGGGAAAAGAGAAGAGAGAGAGAGAGAGAGGAAGAAAATAAAGAAAGAAAACAGAAAACAGAAAAAGGGGAAGAGATAAAAAGGACAGCAAGCTCACGTTCAGGCAGCAGAAAGAAAAGAAGAAGAAGAAGAAAGAAGAATAAGAAGAGAAAGGAAAGAAAGGAAAGGGGTTTTGGCACATGCACGCCATGGATGCCTCGCCAAGCCGACTCTACTCTATAACACAGCACCCGGTAAGAGATTAGGCCCATCATTTGTCCAATTGAAGTAATTTTTGGGTTTAGGGCTCAAATTCGGAATTGTTGAAAAATCAAGTGGTGAAGTCCGAATTTGGAGTCGTTGAGCAGTGTATTTTCATAGGAATGATAATTTAGAGTGTTGTGAAGCCATGGGATTTTACGGATCGTGATTTGAGCTTGTGGTTTGTCCGAAACAAAATTTCAAAGTTTCCCGCGCACAGTGAACAGTACGCGTCCAGCAACTTCGGGCCTGTATTTTGTCACCTTTCGGCTTGATTTTGGGACGGTGAAGTTGGGATTCTTGTAATATGTGTCAAGGGCTCTCTATTGACTATAAATTCGTTTGGATCGAGGTTCGGAGGAGGAAGTTAAGGCGTGATCAAGTTTTGCGTTTAAACTCCGTGTTGTGATTTGTTAGAGCGTAGAAGTCCTTTTGTTAGAGTTAAGGCATAAGTTAGTAATTTCGTAGTTAAGATAAGAGTTTTATTAGATTTTAACATTATTCCTCAGTTATTTGATAGGGTGAGTTCGACGATACGGGTATCGTTCGTCGTTTGGTTGTAGACGACGAGGTGAGTGGTACTATATCTTCTTTGGTTTTATAAAATCATGTCTTGAAATATATATATATATATATATATATATATATATATATATATATATAATCGAGAAGAGCATTTTTATTGCATAAAAGGCGGATCGAGCATTTACTACCCTTTGGTTGATTATGAGTGTTTGAAAAGCGTATTATATAAAGTTTGTGGAGAAATATATATGAAATTGCTTTGCGACCGATTGATGGAAAAGTTTATGATGATTTGAGAAATAGATATGAAATGGATGATGGGCTATGCTGCAAATATTATTTGTTTGATTTAAGATATTGATTTACGGATTGGATTTTGGTATTAGAGAATGATCATTTATGCTCAATATGACTGTGAACCCAATGAGGGGTTTTGGGGTATGCATACCAGGTTTAGGATATCCTTTTGGGCCCAACCATTGGCTTTGTAGGTGGAGACCTTGCCAAGGGGAAAAGCTTGGTCGCCTTGTCACAAGGCGTCATGTCGTGACCACGGTGGGATATTCAGCAATAGATTAATCAATGAATGGACCATTGATATGTGATATTTGATGGAGAGATTATTCAATGGACTTGACCATTGATACTTGACTTTTGCTGATGATTTAAATGAGTTTTCTATATTAGTATAAAGTTTTGATGATATCAAATAACTTTTTTATGATTTGATATATATTTTATATATTAAGTTGGCATTATGAAGTTTGGTATTGCTTTGTATACATGCATAGTGGTTGTTCGATCTGCTTAGAAGATATGTATTACTCACTGAGCTGTTGTTGCTCATTCCACTTCTCCTTTAATTTTTTCAGGTTCCTCAGTTAGCGGCGAATAGAGCGAGTGCGCCGTCGGTGGGAAACTTTTTGGGGAGTTCTATTTTGGGTATGGCCAAAGGAATTGGTGCACTTTCCTTGCTAGTGGTTGGATTGTCTGAGTTCTATTTGTATTTTTCTTTTTGGTGAATTATAGAAACTCTGATGTTGCAACCAATCTGTTGATTTATCTGATATGTATATATATGGTTTGAGATATATATATATAAGTTGATATCAGGTTGTTGGTTGTGTTTGAGGCTGCGTCCTTTGTGTGGAAGGACGGCCGTATCATCCCTATTCTTTGTAGTATTGGGGTGTGACAATTCGAAACCGGCATATGCGGCTCTATTCATTTTTTTTAGTTTTTATTGCCATCTCAGAGAAAACTAATATCAATTTTACAAGCTACTTCATTGGCCAAGTCTTGGTCGTTTTATAATTCATATTTATTTGCATTTTGCTGAAACAGAACCTTGAATGCGTCAAATCAGAGTATCCTAATTCACCATAGATGGAACAAGAGAAACTGCCGTCTAATGATGTCATTAGTTTAACTGCCGGACAGGGACGTTGTCCGATCACAACGTCTCCCCAGCATCGAGTGGAGGAATATCGCATTCTTTTCGGGGATGAATGGACCGTAAGCTTTGTTGGATGAATTCTCTTAAAGTATTTTGAAGTTAACAAAACATTTTTATCAGTCTTGTCTGAAGACTTACAGACTCTATTGACAAAGTCGAAGATCAAAGTCGAAGATCAAAGTCCGAAGCTAGCAAGACTCAAGACTTATATTTCAAAGTCTACTCACATGGACAGTTTCAGCATGACGTTTATTCGATCTTATATGATCTTTATTCTAACGACTAGTGGATATCTTTCTACTGGATTCAGCACTAAACGATCTTACTTTCATATGGAATATGTTTAGATTCTCTAAAGATTTCGCAACTTATATTTGGAAGGATCTACTTATGGAAACCGAGATCCTGATTGTATGGGCGAGCAAGATTGATGGGCTATCAACACTTACCTTAAAGAGCTCGAGATCTCTCTAATTGATTCTGTCCAACGGGTTGATTGGAAGAACTTCTTTGGAATGTGCCAACGGTATTGAAGGCATGAAGAAGTATATAAGAGAGATGCTCTAGTTGTTGAAGGGTGCGGATAGAAGAATTCCAAAGTCTGAATCCCCTTTTCTATTTTGCGATATCATTCTTCGAGCGTTACATGTAATCAAAAGAAAGATCATATTGTAGTGAGACATTGAGGAAGTGTAGTAGAGTAATCTACACTGTGGACTCAAGAGCGTGAGACCGTAATCACTCTTATTGATTCTTAGTGAAATCCAGCCAGAAGGGCTGTCCGTGCGGGAGAGTGGACGTAGGCTTGGTCTAAGCCGAACCACTATAAATCTGGAGTCTTGATTCTCTATCCCTAATCCTTTATATCTTAAACTGCTTTCATTTGCTGCATTTGTTGGTTTTAAGTTATTTATATCTCATTCGGTTTAATTTATTAAAATCACTTTAAACACCTATTCACCCCCCTCTAGGTGATAATTCTAGTCCTAACAAGCTTGATCCCCGAGAACCCAACTTTACTTAAAATCAACCCAACGATGGAATTCATGTTGGCGTACGGTTGCAACTATCACAGTGAGAGAACTGCTAAATATTTTCTCGCTGAAATAGAGAGAGAAGGGGATGAGAAAAGCTGAGGGAAATGGGTTTCCTACTCCTTAGATCACCAAGTTACTGGTTTGAGCAGAACAAATAATCACAGACCAGGATAGATATGAGATTAGATGAGGAATTAGTCAGAGAAGTGACAAATGCTGAGCAAAACGAGTCCCTATGCAGTAAATGTGAACAGCTTTAACAAGAGCTTAAACCCAAGATACTTCTAGGTTGGTGAATCCCCGAGTAATGGAAAAAACATGTTCGTCGTGCATCTAAGGATATCGCAAGATGGACAGACTCTAGCAAGCTAGTTAGGCATCTTGTGAGATGTTTCCTAAATGGACATGCACGATGTTTTGAGGAAAATATACGCCCCAAAGAATCTCCACGAGCAATGCAGAACTTTCTGGCATTTGTTGATTCGGTATAGTTTTTTCTAAATCAGCACCTTTGGTGTATACGAAGTATTCTTAAACCAGAATGCGATTAATCTAGGGTAATAAGACTAAGAATTGCTTGCTCAGACAATGTCTGTTTCTGTATGTTTTGTCTGTGGCAGCAGGCTCATAAACATCAACGAAAATGCTGAGAAGGAAAAGACTACCCCGCTATTATTTTTCCCGAAGCTCAAAGGATATGCTCCATATATTCCTCGCACAGCATAGTATTCATAAATTATATATAATCTTCAAGAGACTGCGTCCTTTCTCAACACATCACTCAGTCCTCTCCGCATGTGAAAAAATAAAAATGGTGCAGACGTCTACCCAGCCGGAACAGTCCATGCAGGTGGAGATGAAGGAAACAGAAGTACTGGAGGACGTGAAGAAGAAGAGTGACCCGACAGGCTTGCCATTTTATAAGCTTTTGAAGTATGCAGACGCGCTCGATTGGATTTTAATGGCTCTAGGGACCATAGGATCTGTCGTCCATGGGATGGCTCAACCAGTTGGATATTTGTTGCTCGGCGAAGCACTCAATGCTTTCGAAAGTCATATCGACAACAAAGACGCATGGTTCATGCTCTGAAAAAGGTAGATTACTGCACTTCGCTTGAATTCCTAGCTTACTGTCAACTGGTGGCTATATTTATTCATAGCGCGCCTTGAGTACCAACTTACTAATTATGGATGATTCACACACAGTGTCATTGGAGCTTTTCATTCGTGTTTTTCTTCGTACCTCTTTCAGGTTGTTCCATATGTGTGGTACATGGCCTTTGCAACCTTCCCTGCTGGAATCCTAGGTTGGCTTCTTTTGGTTTACTAAGATGATGGAGATGCATATGTTTTTACTAAATCGCAGAACAGTTTTTTGTTGACATGCACACTTGTTTCGCACCTAATCGCCGTTCAAAAGTCACTGTTTCCTAGGCTCCAGTAGAGATTGCTTATTTTTGTGTGCCACTCCCAAACATTGCATCAAGTTTTATGGGATCGGAAGTATTGTATAATCATTTATCATATTGGACTACTAGCAATAAAGTTAGCAAGAACCACTGGATTAACTACAGGAGAGAAAACTAATAGTATAGAAAGTACGCAGTAACAAAGCATTCGCATGGCTTCCAATTTTCTACAGAGATTGGATGCTGGATGTATGCGAGCGAAAGACAAACAGCACGGATCAGATTAGACTTCATGAGATCGGTCCTCAGACAGGAGATTGGAGCTTTTGATACTGAATTGTCTAGTGGAAAAGTCATTGCAGGAATAAGTACTCACATGAGCAATCCAGGATGCTATCGGAGAGAAGGTAGCAATCTTTCCCTCAAGTTGACTGCTCTTTAGATTTCCCCACCAAAGTTTGCCGATCATGCTAACATTACTTTTGGCTAGCAGTTGGGGCATTTCCTTTCGTGCTTCGCCACATTCTTTTCTGGAGTCTTGATTGCCTTCATTTGCAGTTGGGAAGTTTCACTGGTCACCTTGTTTGTAGTTCCCTTGATTCTACTGATTGGAGCCACCTACACCAAGAAAATGAATGCCATCTCAGCTGCCAAATGATTTACCTATCCGAAGCTACTACTGTTGTGGAACAGGTGAAAAAACTTCACGTTTTTTAAGTTATAAAATATCTAAGAAAAGGGGAATCATCTGGAAATTCATGGGTTAATGTTTGACAACGTACAGACCGTATCTCATATAAAAACGGTCTTTGCATTTGTCGGAGAGGATGGCGCAATCAAGTCATTCTCAGACTGCATGGACAAGCAGTCTATCATTAGCAGAGGAGAGGCACTGATTAAGGGAGTTGGAACAGGAATGTTTCAAGCAGTGACCAACTCTTCTTAGGCACTAATCATATGGATCGAGCAATCGTGGTCACCTTTTAGGAAGATCTAGTGGAGGGAACGTCGGAGCGCTAGTCATGAGCATCCTCTTTAGAGCTATGTAAGAAAAGTTTACCTTTATTGTAAAAGTTTTTGGATGAGATTGTTTTGTCTTACAGCGACTAGATAAGCAATCCAATGATGATCATCAAGCTAGTTAATCTACACATAACATGAGAAATAACATCGTCCTACTTGGGTTCTCTAAAGTTTTGTTTGAATGCGTGTGTGATGCATTTCATTTTGAGCCTCTTAAGAAGATATCAGATGCCTTTAAGAATCTTCATATAATGAAGTGAAGAAGATATAACCTTAATTATGGACCGTGGCTTCTTTTGCATTCCAGCTCAATCACTTATGCTGCCCCAGACATGCAAGTATTTAACCAAGCAAAAGCAGCAGGAAATGAAGTTTTTAAGGTGATCCGGAGACAACCAACTATTAGCAACGCTTCTGGGGGGATCGTATTGAAGGAAATCGAGGGAAACATTGACATAAGGAACATTCACTTTGCTTACCCATCCCGAGAAGATAAGGTGATTCTTCAAGGTTTTACACTGTCAATTCCAGCAGTAAAGACGGTGGCGTTAGTTGGTAGCAGCCGGCGTGGGAAAAGCACGATCATATCCCTGGTTGCAAGATTCTACGATCCTTCGAAAGGTCTAAAACCTTTATCCTCCATGTTCTTGAGCTGAAATTTGTTATCCTCTCCTTATTATTCCCACGGTTTCATGCTTCTATTGCTCATACATTTTTTGCGCAAAAAGATTGCTGACGATTGAATAATATTGCATAGGTTGCTGATGATTGGGTAATATTGCATGTTTTCGGGGTCATTCTCATAGATAACCATAACATCAAGGATCTTGATTTGAAGTGCCTCCGCCAAAATATTGGAGCAAGTTTCCCAAGAACCATCACTGTTTGCTGGCACTATCAAGGACAACCTTAAAGTAGGAAATTTGGATGAAAATGACCAACAAATAGAGAATGCAGCAATGATGGCAAATGCACATAATTTCATTTCACAGCTTCCAGATAAGTACTCGACAGAGGTAATATGCAATCTCCTAGTAACAGATGTAAATTAACGACGTCTCTCCTGAAAGTTCTCAAGCTCTCATTAGACAAAAAACAAGGATCCTAAGTTAAATTTTGGCGCCATGATGATGGACTAGGTGGGGCGAGAGGGGCTTCCAGTGTCGGGAGGACAAAAACAAAGAATTGCAATAGCCGAGCCGTTCTCAAGAATCCTCCAATACTACTTTTGCTCGATGAGGCTACAAGTGCTCTTGATTCACAATCGAGAAGCTGGTTCAAGAGGCATTGGAGAAGGCCATGCAGGGAAGAACGGTGATCTTGATTGCGCACAGATTGTCAACCATCGTTAATGCAGATGAAATTGCAGTCGTAGAGAATGGACAGGTTAGGGAGACAGGAACGCACAGCACCCTATTGGATACAAGAAAATTATACAACAGCTTATTCAACATGCAGAACATCAGTGTTGTTCTTGATGAAAGGTTGGCTGCCTCATAATAATTATTTCCCACCGTTTGTGCATGACAGTTATTTTGATAAAAAAAAAAGAAACAGGTTCTCACTGGCCCATGATGTTGATTGAATGACAGAACTGATATATCTTCGCAAGATTATGAAATTGACCAACCGCACGGCTCACCTAAAAGCAGAGTATTAAGTGAAAAAGGCGCAAAGATAGAAGAACGCCTCAGAGAAGATCCTGAGCAAGAGGAGCACAAGAAAAGATTAGAAGCAGTCCACTTCTTTAGAATCTGGTTTGGGTTGAGGAGGACGGAACTTGTCAAGATAGCCATTGGCTCCATTGCAGCCGGTTTCTCTGGAATCTCAAAGCCTGTTTTTGGGTTCTTCATCATAACAATAGGCGTAGCATATTACCATAAACATGCAAAGCGGGAAGTTGGATGGTACTCGATCGCATTCTCCCTAATAGGGTTGCTATCATTAGTCTCTCACATCTTGCAGCATTACTACTTTGGTGTGGTCGGTGAGAAGGCCATGACAAACCTTAGAAAAGCTCTCTTTTCAGGTAGCTGTCACTCTTTTTTGCTAGCAGAGTCCTTTACAGTTTAATGCAGAATCTACTAGCTCTGAATTTGAGATTCTGCCCAAGTTGTGAATCATTTATGGAGTACAATTTGCATTGATTGTTCTAAAATCTTGCAGGTGTCATGCGCAATGAATTCACTTGGTTTGAGAAACCCGAGAACAGCATTGGGATGGTTACTTCGCGAATCATCAATGATACATCCACGTCCGTCATTGTCCAATGCATGGCTTTTATAATGATTGCTACAGTAGTTAGCATGATTGTAAACTGGAGAATGGGTCTAGTGGCTTGGGCTGTGATGCCTTGCCACTTCATTAGTGGGGTCATTCAAGCCAAGTCAGCCAAAGGATTTGCCGGCGACTCTTCTGCAGCACATGGCAAAGTCGTTTCCCTAACTTCTGAGTCGGCAACAAACATAAGAACTGTAGCATCTTTTAGCTATGAAGAGCAAATCCTGAGGAAAGCCAAGTTAGCGTTGGAAGTCCCAATGAAAGAGAGTAGAAGAACCAGTATCAAGTATGGAATAATCCAAGGATTCTCTCTTTGCTTATGGAACATTGCACATGCAATCGCCTTGTGCTACATCGCGGTCTTGGTCGATAGAGGCCAAGCCACATTTGCAAACGGCATAAGATCGTACCAGATTCTCTCTCACGGTACCTTCTATTACAGAGATGTGGACGCTGATCCCCACCGTATTATCGGCCATAAGCATACTCGATCCTGCGTTCCAGACCCTCGACGGAAAAACTGAAATCGAACCAGATGTACTGGAAAATACACATCATGGGAGGATCGAAGGAACTGCTGAGTTCCAGAACGTCAAATTCAAGTACCCATCACGACCAGAAGTTACCGTTCTCAAGAACTTCACGTTGAAAATTGAAGCTGGGATGAAGGTGGCTCTTGTCGGGCCAAGTGATGCTGGAAAGTCCTCTATTCTGGCCCTTCTGCTGAGGTTCTACGATCCGATGGAAGGAAAGGTGCTCATTGATGGGAAGGACATAAAGGAATACAACCTGAGATGGTTGAGGACGCAAATAGGATTTGTGCAGCAAGAGCCCATCCTCTTTAGCTCCTCCATCAGAGAGAACATCTGTTACGGATATTGCGGGGCTTCGGAAGCTGAAATAATGGAGGCGACGAGGCAAGCCAACATACACGAATTCATCAGCAGTTTGCCGGATGGCTAACGACACTCTAGTCGGGGAGAAGGGCTGCCAACTTTCTGGGGGACAAAAGCAAGAATAGCCGTAGCAAGAACACTGCTGAAGAAGCCGGCAATGCTGCTCCTGGACGAAGCCACAAGCGCCCTCGATGCTGAATCCGAAAGGAGTATCATGAGTGCTCTGGAGGCGGCAAACGAGTCCAATAACGGTGGCCTCTTCTCCCGGACCACCGTAATTACGGTAGCACATCGGCTCTCCACCATAGTCAAATCAGACAGCATCATTGTCATGGACAAAGGCGAGATCGTGGAGATCAGTCCCCATTCGACCCTGATCAGATCAGGCAGTGGAGTGTATACTCGACTGTATAGGCTCCAGAGCTTGAAAGAATGATCGGGTACCTAGCTATTAGCTCTATCGTGAGAATCGAATCAAGAAGTTCAGACGGAAAGATGGAAAAGCAGTAGAACTAGGAATGGTCGAATAACATCCGGAAGGTGCACACTGGACTCCGAATGCGTTTCGTCGAGTCCCACGTCCAGAATTTTATCATTCACAGCAAATGAAATGGACGTTTGCTATCTATTCCTGACATTTTCTTGATAAGTTAAGATTGAGAACTGTCATCACCAGTCGATTGTATTCGTATCGTCATCCAAGTTAATGCGAAATGCAATCCAAACGTTACATCGAAGCTTTCCCGCTAATTCATGAAACTTCCTTCGAACAGGACTGAGCGTTAGCGCCTCATAACAGCAGAATGCAGTTCCGAATTTCGTACAAGGTGATGATAGAGAGCTCTCAAATCACGAAATCGCATTGAAAGATCCAGTGAGTCATAAAACCATCCATAGACTTCGCTCCGGAAACTCCTTGAATCATCGTTTTAGCTGATGCAAGACTTTCTAAACTCGATCGTTTGTACAAACCGGACCAGATTCAATTTAGTCTAAAAAGCGGAGTAACCAACACTAATCCAATAACTGGGTACGGGGTCATGAGATACTGCCGCCGAGTCGATATAACCCGAACCGAGCCGGCTGAACCAGATCGATCCCAAGCAATCATAGCTCAGTCAAAGGTTTGCATAAGAGAAGGCAAATCACGATGATCGCTCCTGCCTAGAGAGACCGTAGCAGAACAAATCGAGGAGAGATAGAGAGAGAAGTAAAGCGGAGAAATGAGTGGTGGAGGGGATGGAGACAGAAGCAGGGCAGTAGGACCAATCCGAAACCAAACCCCCATTCCAGTAAGTGGCTATGTATCAATAATCTGTACTTCATTTATAACTATGGCTGTAGCGGAAATCATTGAAAAAAAACTAGTGATGAAACTATGATCAAAGTGCCAGGAAAAGTAAAGTTCATTGGAATAGAAATTTGTATTCCAAGGAAATGACAAAATACATTACACGGATATGAAAAGTACATAGAAAGAAATATAAACAATGCTACTAATAAAATTTCAGAATTTAGGGTTACAACGATTGTACCAATTCAAGTGTACTTATCATCAAGCAAACAAGTATTAAGTAGCGTCATTTTTGTCACAACGGGCAATCTTATTCTGTCATGCGAACTGAGGGCAAGGCAAATGGCACCAAAATGGAGATGCGTGTCGGTGTTGTATCCATAGATGAGGAAATTCATGAGTCATCAAGAGGGTAACAAACGGTTATATCCGGGTACTGGGGGTTGGGAGCCAAAACTGCACGACTGGGCATATTTCTTAACCTTTTTTGAGGTTATGTTGCATGAATCATTTCTGGAGTTTACGGACGAGAAAGAGGTGGGTTTAGCAAAGGTGGAGTATTCGAAATTTAAAAAAATACTTATGCTCCGACAAATCCACCCTTTTTTCCCCACGAATTTCACTCGCATTTCATTTCTATCTACTTTTGTACTCATCTATTGTCTTTCGGCCAGAATATTAAGTGATTTGTGAGTCCCATGAAACTGGTTGACGTGGTACACATTAATATGAGTTGGTGCAGTTAAAACTTGACACATGTCCTAATTAGAAAAATTGAAATTACAAATTTTCTCTCTCCTCATCCCCGTCACAGCCACCATCTCTCTGGCCGGTTGAGAATTTGCTGCCTAACTGCGGCCACGTCAACCATAACCTCCATCTTCAACGCCCACTTCCCCACCATGGCTGCCGCAGCAAGTCCCTTCCTCCGCCTCAAACAGTCATGGAGTCTCTCTCTCTCTCTGTTGTCCCCTTCTGTCGTCCTCCCTTCGAGTTCCTCTAGGGAGCTCCCTTCCACGAAGTGCGGCCATGATAGATTTGGAACCATGGCCGCTAAAGCTCTACCCTGGCCATGAACTCGAGAAGCCATGGCCTCGTCTAGATCTGGGAGGGCAACATTGGAGCTAAATGTGAGCGATGACGGAAGTGTAGCTTGGGCCGACAGCAGGCGACCCCGAAAGCAGTGGAGATGGAGATGGTGGCCAAAGAGGTGGTGCTCTATGATGGAGGAAGAAGAAGATAAAAATCAAATTTTTATTTATTTTTATTACACTCAACTAACATGTATCAATCTATCATTGGACATTGATAAAAAAAAAAAAAAAAACCCACCAATTTAGGCAGTGCTTCCAACTACTAAAGCTGCGTTCGGTCCTTTGGACTTTTAAACATGATAAGATAGGATTTATCCATGGATCTCTTCATATCCTATCCATTAGTTGATAAACTACGAATTTATAGTCAAATATATTTACATCATATTACTTACAATATTTGGTATAATAGTACATTAGTGTGGATGAACATAAAAGTTCACAAACTGATATAATAAAAATCTCTCACTGCACTTGTTCCTATTTTATTTTTATTTGTCTTGTTTTCCTCTCTTTCTTTAATTATTTTCCTTTTTATTTATGTTTTCCCCTTCTATCATTTTTAATAAAACTTCACTAAATAGTAAATTGTGCTAATATACCTAAAATATGTAGTAAATATGATTATATTTATATTAATTAAATTCG
This sequence comes from Eucalyptus cloeziana, assembly GCA_014182715.1. Lineage (NCBI taxonomy): Eukaryota > Viridiplantae > Streptophyta > Magnoliopsida > Myrtales > Myrtaceae > Eucalyptus > Eucalyptus cloeziana. The sequence goes on along the minus strand of CM024644.1, from coordinate 14,115,404 downwards.
AATATATAAAACATAAGATTAAATTAAAAAAAAATTATATTTTTTGTTATTTTGAATTTCTTATATAAGAATTCAAATATTATTTATATTGAAATATAATTTTAATATTATTAATTTAAGAAATTTATTATTTGAGAAAAATTACTTTCCTATTACGGATGGTAGAAATCCTATTTACCTTTATTCTACCTCCCCTCGAATAATTTTATTCAATTTTTTGTCTTTTTTATATTCAACTTTATCCTATCTTGAGTAAACACCAAATATAGGATATAATGAATTTTATCCTATCTCGAATTTAATGCAATCTAAATATTTTCTCCCTCACCCCACCCCACCCCACCCCCCTCTTTCTCACATCTTCATCAATGTCAACGAGAAGAGAATGACAAGCCGTGGGCCCTCTCCTCATCTATAACTCTCTCTCTTCTTGGTCAATGTCAACGAGAAGAGAGAGAAGGACGTGGGCCCTCTCCTTGTCTATAATTCTCTCTCTCTCTCTCTCCCTTCTTCCACAACATCAACGAGAAGAGAGAAGGACAAGCCTGTGGGCCCTTCCTCGTTTGTGATTCTCGAGAAAATTGCAAAAAAAGTCATGAACATATTGTATTAGTATCAATTCCCTAAACCTTTTAATTTGATCAATTTAGTTTTAAATATTTTTACATCGTACCAATTTAATCTATCTTGCCAATTTTGGTTGGCCATTATTGACATGCACATCAGCCATTTGGCCAACGCTAAAATGACAATTCTTTAATAATTTTAAATTTTTAAATTTTCTTTTATTTTCTTCCTCTTTGGGGTTCTTCTCCTTATAGTGGACAACAAGGATGGCGATCTTCACCCAACCTCACTTAGGGCCACAAGTAAGGCAACTTCGCCCAGATCTAGGCGAGACTAGCCTTGCCATGGCCTTGCCATGGGCGAAGGCAACCTCGCCCGTAGCTAGCAAGGCCATGGTGATGTTCGCCAAGGCTTGAGCGAGGGCCGCCATGGTGTTACCAATCATGGGCGAGGTCGCCTTCGCCCATAGTAAGGCCATGGAGAGGCTAGCCTTGCCTAAATCTGTGCAAAGCCGCCTCGCGGTGGCCTTCGCCACTTGGCCGACGAGCCACTACAGGAAAAGAAGCCAAAGGAGGAAGAAGATGAAAAAAAAAAGGAAAAAATTAATAAAAAATTCAAAAAATAAAAAAAAAAAAATTATTTAAAATTATCATTTCATTAGTTAAACGACCAGCATTGCCCAACGTCCATATCATTGTCGCCTAGTCAAAAGTGTCGCCTAGTCAAAATTGGCCGGATGCATTGAATTGATACAAACGTGAAAAAGTTTAGGGACTGAACTAGTCAAAATTATAGGTGTACGACTAAATTGATACCAATACTGATAAATTTATGACTTTTTAGTACTTTCCCCATAATTCTCTCTCTCTCTCTCACTTCTTCATCAACGTCAATAAGAAGAGAAAAAGGACAAGCCCGTGGGCCCTCCCCTTGTCTATAATCACTCCACTGACTCCGCTCTCCTCTGGACTTAAGTTTCAAGAGGGGGGGAGGGAGAAGAGGATCAGTGTGGAGAGAGAAGAAGGCACTGTGTTGGTTCCAAAGAGGGTGGTAAGTGGCTTTGTTTTCATTTGATCAGGTTTTTTTTTTTTTTTTTTTTTTTTTTGGATTCTTTTTCTGGTCATGGCTATGTAGTTCAACTATAGAAATTTGTTTTTTCTAGTCTTGTTGGTGCGAAGAAGGTCTTACATTTTTGTCATGTATTATTTGTGGGTGCGATACTCTTTAGGCATCATTTTGCCGTGGGATGATTCTGTTATCTCAATTGTATGCTTGTGTGACAAAAGTAGTCAAATTGAATGGTATATAACTAAATTAGTACCAATGTAATAAATTTAGGACTTTTGATACTTTCCCTATAACTCTCTCTCTCTCTCTCTCTCTCTCTCTCTCTCTCTCTCTCTCTCTCTCTCTCTCTCTCTCTCTCTATACTTTCCCTTTGTCAACATCAACAAGAAGAGAGAGAAGGACAAGCCCATGGGCCCTCTCCTCATCTATAATCACTCCACTCATTCCAGCTCTCCTCTGGACTTTAGTTTCTAGGGGGAGACTTTAGTTTCTATTGTGGGGGGGTTGTTGAGTGTGGAGAGAGGGAGAGGAAGGCATTGTGTTGCTTCCGAAGAGGGTGGTATGTGGCTTTATTTTGGTTTGATCAGCCTTTTCATGTGATTTATGTTCTTTTTCTATTCATGGCTATATAGTTCAGCTATAGAAATTTGTTTTTTCTAGTCCCATTGGTGCAAAGAAGGTCTTACATTTTTGTCGTGTATTATTTCTGGGTGCAATACTCTTTGGGCATCATTTTTTTGTGGGATGATTCTCTTCTCTCAGTTGCATGCTCGTGTGACTAAACTAGTCAAATTGAAAGGTGTTTGACTAAATTAGTACAAAAGCAATAAATTTAGGACTTTTTTTATACTTTCCCCATAATTCTCTCTCTCTCTCTCTTCCTAAACGTCAACAAGAAGAGAGAGAAGGATGAGTCCATTGGCCCTCTCTTCATCTATAATCACTCCACTCACTCCGCTCTCCTCTGGACTTCGGTTTCCAGAGAGAGAGAGAGAGAGTGTGTGTGTGTGTGTTGGTTCCGAAGAGGGTGGTAAGTGGCTTTGTTTTGGTTTGATTAGCTTTTTTCATATGATTTATGGGTTCTTTTTCTAGTCAAGGTGATGTAGTTCACATATAGAAATTTGTTGGTTATGGTGCTGTTCGTGTGAAGGTCTTACATTTTTGTCGTGTATTGGTAGTGGGGGCGATACTCTTTGGGCATCATTTTGCTGTGGGATGATTCTATTCTGTATGCTGGTGTGACTAAACTAGACAAATTGAAAGGTGTAGGATTAAATTAGTATCAACGCAATAAATTTAAAACTTTTTTTATACTTTCCCCATAATTATATCTCTCTCTCACTTCTTCATCAACCTCAACAAGAAGAGAGAGAAGGACAAGCCTGTGGGCCCTCTCCTCGTCTATAATCACTCCACTCACTTCGCTCTCCTCTGGACTTCGGTTTCGAGAGAGAGAGAGGGAGAGTGAGAGTGAGATAGAGAGAAAGGGGGCGGGGGTGGGGGTTTCAGTGTGGAGAAAGGGAGAGGAAGGCACTGTGTTGGTTCCGAAAAGGGTGGTAAGTCGCTTTGTTTTGGTTTGATCAGCTTTTTTCATGTGACTTATGTGTTCTTTTTCTGGTCATGGCGATTGAGTTCACTTGTAGAAATTTGTTGGTTCTGGTGCTATTGGTGCGAGTGGGTGTGATACTCCTTGGGATCATTTTACCTTGGGATGATTCTATTCTCTCAGTTGGATGCAAGAGAAGGTGGACAGCTAACTTCGTTCAAAATAAAATAGATTTACCCCCAATATCGACGTGGTAAAAAAAAATTCATTGCATCTAACGTGTTTGTTCATTCCAGGTCTCTTTTACTATTGGATTACTGAGGGAAAAAAATTAATTCGGTGTAAACTCCGCATGGGCAAAGTGTATATTGCCATTTCTTTTTTTTCTTTTTTTTTCGGCTTTCTTATAAAGAAGAAAAAAGAGATGAGTATGCGCATTGGAGACCAATTTAACCCAACAGTATAATGTGGGTTGGGGAGGTTCATTAAGGCCAATCTCTTTGAACTCGACTTGGTCGGTATAACCCTGCTGAATTTGATTCTTAGGACGCCAGGGCATTTCACTCAAAGTCACCGGGCACAATCACCCACGGAGAGATGGCTGACCGTCTGCACCAGGAGATGTGGAGGCAAAGAAGGCAGAGACTGGAAGCATTATTAATCAGGGCCGACCAGAACCAGCAACAGCACGATCCTCCACAACCCGACAATATTGTGGATCCCCAACTATTCTCGGCCGCGAAGGGAGGGGACGTGGACAAGTTCATCAAAGCGCTGGAGGATCATTGCGTCAAGGAAAGAGTGTCCTTGCCTGTCCTTCTCCGGCGATGCAGCCCTGCCAAGAATACACTGCTTCACGCTGCGGCAGGTATATTAAAAAGGGTGGGACCATGCTTTTTTTAAATTACCGATCTTTTGTGCTCAAATTAACCTGACATGAATGGAATACAGAGAGTGATGATAATGTCAGAGCGGTTATCGAATTCGTCCCTGAGCACTTGATCAACTGTGAGAACTCCAGAGGAGAGACACCGCTTCACATTGCAGCTAGAGCTGGAAAAGCTGGTGCGGTGGAGCTTCTCCTTCCCCAAGGGGTGCCAACATACCCTGACCGTTTCGGCAACTCTGCTCTACATGAGGCCGTGAGGAATCGCCATCACGAGGTGATCAATCATCTGGTGAATAAAGACCCCAGCCTGCTGTATTGTCAAAATAAGGAAAGCAAGTCTCCATTGTGCATAGCAGTCGAAACAGGGGACTTGAAGGTTCTCGAAATCTTGTTGGAAGCGCTAAACGATAGCGAAGACTGGAGGAGATCAAAGTGTCAAAAGATCTTCGGCATGTCACCCGTTCATGTCGCCATTATACGCAAGGAAAAGGGTAATCCCTACTTTTGTGCTCTCGCTTATTCTTTGATCTTCTTGGTCATCAGTCTCGTGTTCTTCATTTTGGTTTCCGCTGGTGGTGGAAAAATCAAGTCTCACAAGCAAAGTCTAGGTTAATGAGGCACACGTTAACATATGGTATGATAGCTTGCTATCTTATGGGGCAAAACTCCTGACAAACTTTGGATCGTGATCAACTTCTCTTGAAAATTATAGGCATCGTCTTCATCCCAATGGTTAACTGCTTGCGTTATATTCAGATATGTTGATCAAGATGTGGGAAAAGAAGCCGTGGCTATTTCAATTGAGAGATGGCGGAGGCGGCACTCCACTCCACTTGGCAGCATTCACGAATTATCTCGATGGAGTCAAGTTCTTGATGGAGAAGTGCCCAACAAGTGCCCTGGAGCAAGATGGCACGGACGGGTATCTTCCTATTCATGTTGCTTTCATGATGAATCATATCAAGATTGTAAATGAGCTACTTTAACAATGGCCACACCCCGAGGAGTTTCTAACTAGGCTAGGAGAAAATATTCTTCACGTGTCAGCGAAGTACGGACTTATTGGAACTGTCAAATCCATACTGGAAAATCCTAAATCCGATCAACTCATTAATGCGAGAGATTTCAATGGGAATACACCTCTGCATCTGGCCGCGTTGCACTGCCAACCTTCAGTCATGCTTCTTGCTCGACATAGAAGAGTTGATCGTGACTCGGTAAACATGAATAACATGACGGCTCTTGATGTGGTAGAGCAGGACATCGAAGTATTTAATGCTCCACTTCGGAAGGTATGACCTTTTATATTTTTCTCACGGGTAATTATACATGGCCAAACGTATACCAATCAGAGAAAGAACTAAAACATAAAATTAGTGAGGCATGTCAATTAGTGTACTCTCAACCCATATCTATAATTTAGTTGCCAAAACCATAATGTCTTGATTTCATTGTTTATTCTTTGACTCACTACTTGCAGAGGCTAACGAGCATAGTTTTGCGATCTCTTTGGAACATCGAAAAGTGGAGAATTAGCTATCCGCAAGCCAACCGATCGAAGCCCACGAAAACGATTGAAACCGCAGCAACCGGATGTAATTAAGGACAAAGTGAATACTCGCATGGTTGTGGCGGCGCTTATGGCTTCTGTTACTTTCACTTCGGTTATTCGGTTCCGGAGGATATAATGGTTCTAACCCAGATGCGGGAATCCCCATATTGCTCCACAAATCCATGTACAATGTCTTTGTGATTAGCAACTCCGTGGCCATGTATAGCTCCACCATGGCACTCGTGATCCTCTTGTGGACACATATTAATGATCCTTACTTGAGGTTAGCTGCCATTCGCCAATCAAATGGCGCATTGTTGGTAGCTCTTGCCGCAATGCCTCTAGCATTCATGGCAGGTGTCTACGTGACCGTAACCAGACTCTCTTGGCTATCGATTTTTACCTTGGCCTTGGGAGCCGCCGCCCTCTTCGTTACCTTGAGTATCTTCATTTTGATGTATACACCGCTTGGGTGCGGACCTCCTCTCATCCGTGCCTTCACCGACAGATTTATTTCTATGGGCCTTATGATAGCGAGGAGAGAGGCTGCAGGGAGTGGGACTGCGGGACGTGATGGGCCTTATGATAGCGTGGACAGAGGCTGCAGGGAGTGGGACTGCGGGCCGTGAAGCTACATCCATCCAGGACACTCGTGACTATAACCTCCGGCCCCGCTAGGAAGAATGATTTAAGCCTACATGTTCCAGAAAGATGCCGTCTGTTCCAGCCTTGAATTTATTATCTGATCGTCAATTATGTATCGATGTCCGTACCTTTGGCTACTTCTTAGTCACATTAGCTGTTGCTGTTTCGATTCAATGATCCACAATACTTTGTACTTGGCTACTCAATAATATCTATAAATGACAGCTAAGGAGTTTAGTAATCGAGTCACATCATCTCAGTGTTGCATTCCGTTTCCCTTTCCTTAACATTAGTAGTTAGACACATAAGTTTACATAACATAGAAAAGAAAATGAACCATCTCATCCAATCTAATATAATGTTTCTAGGAGAATAAATCAGCATCAGTTTGCCTTGCTTATTAATTTGGGTGTAATAAATAAATCTAAAATAACCAATAAAAATGTTTACCTGTTTTTCTCTCTTATATTATTGACGTATAATGTCTATGGTCATAATAAAATAAGGGTTAAAAGAATTGAATAGGGCAATATCTACTTATTTGTGAAATTATCAAATTACCTATAAATTTATTGATGTCCACCTGTGATATTTGATAGACCTATCTATCTATCTATATTCACAAATGGGAGAGAGGGGTTTTTTTTGCTAAATAAGGTTCATAAATTAGTTTATTTCTATAGCTGTCTTATGGGTGCTATTTTCACTTTTAATTTGTTTTTGTGTACAGAATATCGAGAGGTCAAATGAGTTATGAGAAATATCCACTACGTGTTGTTGTCCAGTTATCAGGATGACTACAAGTCTACATTACCAAATAGTTTCAGTGAGATTTCTCAACCTATTTTGAGGATATATCTTTCCATTTTCTGTAATTGGTTTGCATATTCCTTTTCATTCTGATGCTGATAGTATTTTCCATAATTTAAGGAACAACTGCATTTTGGTATGTGCTTAGTAGTTTACAACTCTGTGTATCAAAGACCATTGAGAGTAGCAAATGTACGATCGGCGCAAATTCTTTATAGCATTTTCATGTTCTCTTGATTTGGTTCATCACAAAAACCTATGAAACAAATAGAGAATTCATTACAACATCCCATGATGACTTCTATCACTAAATTAAATTGATACAGGTAACAGACTATTCATTGGTTCGTCTATGCCGGTTTAGTAACTTGAACATAAAGCGAATATAGATGACATGGTATAAACAGTGACACTAAGAAACCCTTCATCAGTCTCAATCATGGGTCGCTACTTTCATTGAATTCAATGAAATGAGAGCTGCTTCAGCTAGCTATGTGTTTCAAGAGATTCTTGGCGCCTGTGGTGTGGCTTAAACTTTGCGTGTGCAAGTTTTGTACTTGTACAGCCTCTCTCAGTTTATATAAGGGGCCATTGAGACAGGAATATTCGGCTACTAGCAGACATGACGTCCAAAAACATCTAAACCATCGAATTCGAGGGTTCTTGATGCAATTTGGAAGCATCCGGAGTGCACAAAACAGATGCCGGCTTGCAATCATCAGTTAATTAGCATCTGAGACACGACAATTAGCATAAAACTAGCTGTTTTATTAATTCATATTGTATTAGAAATCAAATGCATTTCTTCATGAGGGGCGTACAAAGATGACATTGACACTCGGTGTCTCTTAGTTTTATAGTTCGGAATGTAAGCACAGTCAAAAAACATCTAAAGGACACTAGCATTCTCGCTCCAAAGATCCATTAAGCAAACCTGATCCAACTATCATCAACTTACATCTGATTATTAATGACTTGACTCACGGAGACAATAAAGATGAACGACAATCTTACAACCTTTCTTTTATGGATACGATCTTTATCGGGTGTCATGAATTATGATGATATTTATTACACAAGCATGGCGATATTATATGAAATTGATACTTGAAATAGACCTTGCCAAATTTGATTCCGTTTTACTGGAGTGCCCAATCAATAGACTCGCATACAACATGTCAAAGTTAGAGAACACGAACACGCCCAAACAGATAAAAAAAAGAGGAAATAAATACATAAATAAAAACAAGAAAAAGATGGTTGTTTGAAGATACCCCAATATTGTCCCATGAAGTAGAGGGCAATCAGACTTTAGTCAAGACAGGTGCACACTGCCTGCTAAAAGCATAACCAATATCAGCAATTCTTTTGTACCTGCGCTCAAACAATATTCTTTCGGCTTCATATTCCACATCACATCTTGAACCTTGGTGTAGATCTGATCACATGAATTGGCCAAAACCCATATGATAATCTGGCCAAGGATCAGCTACTTTCCGTAATTAAAATTTAACCCATGGACGAGATGAGGACTAGGCATGTATTTCAAGTCACAGAAGTAGAAGCCATAAAGCTTGCCCGGTGTGTCTGATATGCAAGATATCAACTCCAGTGAGAAGAGGGCGGAGGGGGCTTGGCAATCAGACCTGCAAAGACAGTGATGTCAAGATCAAATTACACATAAAGCCTAGAAAATACAGTAAGATCAACAAACAAATGATGCACTGAGAAGAGTCATATATAAAACAATTTATGAGACATTATACATATGCATACAGATAGATTTCTGTTGCCAATCAGCAGATTCTGAAAGAAGCGGAAATACCAACTTTGACTGCTTTTGAAACCTCAGGCACCATAGTTTAATTTGGAATATCAAATGCACGTGCTGTCCAGTAATAATCCATGACATTTATAACCACTCCAAAGAAACAAGGACAAGATTCTTGCCAACAGCCAACATATTCACCATTTAGAGATTCAGCTCAGGGACTTGAATTACATGCTGCTGCATTGAAACTTGAAAGATCATATAAAAGGAAAAAAGAAGAAAACAAAAATTGCACATCATACCAGCCAGAGGTGTCTACACTGTACAAGTGCAGAGCTCCTAGTGCTCCAAAATTTTAATCTTTTCTTGGCAGTTGTGCATCTGCTGAATCACCTCAGGTGAGAGACGAGACCCAGAGACAAGCTTGTACTGCTCAAATTTCAACTCATCACACTTCAAGGCAGCTTTTTTACAGGCCTTGATGCTTCCTGGCACCAATAGAAACCTCACTCAATCAGCTTCCAGAAAAAGATCTCACTTTTTCCACCAAATAATTATGCATGATGCCATTGCCAGTCAAAAAGAAATGCGAGCTAATAACCTCACATGAAATTTTCCCAATCTGCAAGAAAATCATGCCAGTTTCACAATAACGGCACTGCAAATTCAGCACCCATTATGCTTTCAGAGTTTAAGCTTCAGTTAATGCGACTCGTTTAAAAAAACACAGTTTGATAAACCAGGTGCTATTGTTCTCTTGTCATGACGAATTGAGACAAGATATATTTACAAAAGCCAATCACAGTAAGCCAACCTACTTACAATCACTAGTAGCAGAATACAGCGTTAATTGGAGGATTCAATTCGACAAAAAGGATGAATTTTTGTGCTATTCAGCATCTCGCTCGACACTCGTTCGACTCACCACTCAAGTCGAGTAAATTAAACGGCACCGGGCAATTTCCGACGCTCGTGACCAAGGTGATCGCAGCCCAGACCTTCTGGTGCTCCTCCCTAGAAGCTCTGATGATGCAAAGCTTCGTGATGGGATTTACATACTTCACTGCACGAAGGATCGCAATCACAGGGTTGACCATGACCGAATCACAGAACTTGGTAGCGAAATAACAAGAGAATTTAACCTCCAAACACCTACTGATTCCAGGATAGGACGAATCCCATAAAGAAGGAAGAGTATCCGAGAGACGAAGCGAGGCCGCACTCCCCGAAGTTCACGAGGATGCTGTCTCGTATCGCTTTGGAAACGTTGAATTGAGTGAGTATGATGGGGTCATCCACCCCGAGCTCTCGATTCGGATCCAGGAAAACCTCCATCACCATGTACCGGTTCTTGAATCCCACCATGATCTTCGGCCCCACCGCGACGGCCGCCTCCGCCGTTTCAAAACCCTAGCTATGCAGAGTCTTTGCAGATGGAGGAGGGGCGCTTGACGGTTCTGTGAACAAGAAGAACCGGACCGAACCCGGTTCCAGGTGTGGAGCCATCCACAGGACCGGACCGATAGCTTCTTGTTTTCTTTTTTTTTTTAAATAATTTTCATTATTACAAAAATGAAAACCCAAATTAGTTAATTTTATCCTGGGTCAAAGAAAAAAATTATCCTAAAAATCCTAATTAGTCGATACGACAAAGAAAAGAGCCTATTTTTCGACAAAGCAGAAGACGGCCGTGTTGCGAATCGAAGCGAGGACGCAGTGGATTTAGCCCCGAGAAAAAGAAGACAGGAGAAAAATGGAGGTTGAAGGAGACCAGAGTCTTGGAGAAAAGCCCAAATCGGCAGGGCAGGCGACGACAGGTTGCCTTCCAGCCGTTGCTTCCATCTCGCTCTTCCTCTCGGCTGCTGAGCTTCACCGCCTTACTTCCTGCTCACTCTCATCGCTCGTTCACCTCTGTCACTGCCATCCCCATCTCGGCCCCTCGCCATTAGCTCGAGTCGCTGCTCTCGCCACCCCCTCCTCACCACAGCTCACTCCGACTCCACCATCTCCGCCGCTGCTCACTTTCTTTAGCTTACCCTCAAGCAACCACAGTCTCTTGGTCTTATCATCTCCATCATTCGCCATCTCCATCTTCTCACCATACCCTCTCGGTCACTTACTCTCCAAATCCGTCGTTCCCTCGTCTGTCTTTGCTCTCGGTTCCTCAGTTTCTCTCGGTCTCTGCTGCACATCATCGCTCTCGGCAATCTTCTTCCCTAAAGGTATCTCCTTTTCATTTTATTTTTGTTGGATGTAGGAAAATAAACGGCTCTCGCTTTCGCCAGTTCCGATCTGGTCGTGTTTGAGGCCGGACATTCGGATGACCTCGGCATATCTTTATCGTGTTCCATCTTATCTTGCTATTGCTGTTATTGCTATCATTATTGTTGGTGTTTATTTCCTTTTTTGATCCCTCTTAAGCATTTGAAAAAACCTCTAGTCTCATTTCTTTGCATCTAGCGGATTTTTTGCTTATTTTTATGCCTCTAAACGTATCTGTAGTCATCCTTTTGCTCGCTGGTTTACTTTGTATTCCTTGCGGGTCACGCCTTGTTGAGTTTGAACTAGGAAGATCTTGACCTGATTAGAGTGTTGATTCCCATCGGTTTCTCGCCATTTTAACGCGTTTTATGTCGTTCCGAACTACTGTGGACGAGAAAATATTGGGTGTGTTTAACCCTCCACGTAGGCCAAGGTAAGACCATTCAGAATCCGACACGTGGCTCACGTTGGCGACGGCGTCAGAGGTTCAAAATTTGGGCGCGCCGCTCCTGGGCCCACCACTCTGACGCTCTCTCTCCTCTGCTCTCCTCTGCGACGCCTGCGACCTGTCGACTCCTCTCTCTCTCCCCGTTCTCCGTTCCGTTCCGTTGCGGGGGAGAACAAAAACGAACCTTCGCCTTCCATTTTCTCTTCCCCTCCTCTGCTCTCTCTCCCCGTTCTCGCCGACGCTCCTCCGCACGACGCCAACGCCCCTCCACCTCCGCCTCCACAGGTTGCCCGCGACGCCAACGCCCTTTCCAGTGAACCGCGACGCCGACGCCGACGCCGACGCCGACGCCGACGCCGACGCAGCCTCCGCCCCTGAACCCGAGTCGGACGCCGACGCCCCTCCGCCGGTTGCCTCCGTCGCCCCCAACTCCGACGCCCCTCAAGCCGGTTGCCTCCGTCGCCCCCGACTCCGACGCCGACGCCTCCACCTCCGCCTCCGCGAGGGACATCGACGACCTGCCGAAGAACGCGGCCAACTATCCTGTCAGTCCTTTCGGCATGAAGGTTAGTCTCATAGAGTGGATTGCGAATCCGAGATGTGCATTTTATCTCTTCGACACGTGTTCTTACAATGAGATGTGATAGTTTGTGTCTATAGACTGATCTGTTTACACTTGGAGTGCATTATTGGTCTCATGCTGGTTTTGATAGTTGTATTTTACTTATTATCTAATCATTGTTCGTTTGATGCGCTACAGTAACGTCTCGCGTTTGATGTTTATATATGGATCTTCGCGCTGATGAGTTCCTTTCCATATTGTCGAGACATTCAAGTCAGAAGACTGCGGTTATAGGCACTTCTAAATGTTTGAATGGGAGAGTTTTTTGGTTTTTCTGACAATGTTGGATTAGTTAATCGCTATATGTTCAAATGGTGCGGATGTTTTGTCTTTTCTGTTTCTGAACGAGCGCTTGCTGTGAACTCATGCTGTCACTTTGCATTCAATTTTGTCGATCCAAAGTGATAAATACAATCGACTATTTTTTTTTCCCTATTTGCTAAGTGCTTATCACAAAATGAAATCATTGGCTCAACAGGACCAGTAAAGCTACATTGACCAATAATTTTGATCAGAACAGTATAGAATTTTTGGTCAATTATGCATTGTGAAAGTGCAATTTGGAGGCTTTACATGCATTGTTATGATATTGGTCAGTAAACAGAAAATGCAACTCAGTACTGGGAGTTTACAAAGTTGTAGAGGCATGTCGCTTGGTGGCTGATTTTTCATTTGCGAGTCCAAGTTTGACAACCAACGAAAGCTGTTTATCATTGATTATCGAGTTAAGGTAGGAGCCTGGATTTCCTAGAGAAAATGGTTCCTCAATTACTACAGACATCAGCATAAATCCTTGCTAAGCATTTGCTCCATCATGCAAGAAACCGGCCCTATACTTGCCCTGGACCTGATCTTCGTGCTGCTGTGTCTGAATAATCGGACAAGAACAGGGACGGGTTTGAGTTTCGCCAAGAACATTTCCTTCTTGCTTATTCGTCAGTTGTAATACGGAGAGAGGGAGAGAGGCAGGAAGAATGGGGAAAGAGAAAGCGGGTTTGGTCACGTTGCTGATAATTGTGTTGAGCTGGTGTGTATCGTTGTCCTCCTACTCCTCTTCTTCTTCTTTCAGAGGTGATCTAAGCAAAGGCAAAAGGCGCCTTTGACTTTTGGGTCGGCGTCGTTGTCGCTGGTTCTCAATCGGGTCGGGTCATTGGTTGTCTTTCCACTCCATGGCAATGTTTTCCCAACTGGGTACCCTTCTGACCTGTCTTCAGTTCAGTCCGGCATTTCATTTATTAGTCAGAGAGAGAGAGAGAGAGAGAGAGAGAGGTGATGCACCTGCATTTTTGCTCCTTCAATGAATTCTTGAATGCCTGGGCGACTCTCTGCTGTGCCGTTCACATTTAGAAAGTATGGGTCATCTCTCACATTTAACTATCTTTGGTGATATGAAAAGGTATTTTTTCCTCCAAAAGTTCAAAAAGTTCCTACAGTTTGGCTAGTTACTACGTTGGATTGCTGTTTGATGACCTGAAGATTCATCCAATCCAATGTCATAGTGACTTATGTCTCCCTAAGTGGTAACCATAGATACTATTATCACCCCACTTAGGAATTCCTGAAGTTTCAGTATGTTGATCATCAGATTAAATCTTTCATGCCAAGGGAAAATTGCTTGGAAGATTCTATATGGTTTTCATCACATTAAAGCGTCTCTTTCTCGAGGGAAGTTGTGTTTTATCAGTTTCCATACATTTTTATTCTATATGTCATAAGGATGTCGTTCATCCCAAGGATATAAACTCCTTTCTCTTTTGCAGGTCCAGAAGGTTCTAAAATTCCACCAATGGAAAAGTCTCAAAATGCTTTAACTGTTGGTCCATCATTACGACTTCAAGGATTGTTAGTACCCTTCTTCTCTTTCAAACAACCATCCCTTGGTCAAGAGAATCAAGTTACCTCCATACCTTCACTGAGATATCTCACACATTTTATGCTTTTTAAATTGCTTATCAAAAAAGAAAACATTCAGATTTTTGGCCACTGTATGTGGTATTACTGATTTCAGGTTTTTTTTTTTTTTCAAGGTGTTGCAGCTCTTTTAATTTTGTAGTTTTCTTTGTGGATTTTATTTAAATTTGTTTGTAAAGCTTTTTCAGTATAATGTTGCTCATGTTCATTTATCTTCCTCAGAAACGATGTTGGTCTACATGGAAAAGGCACTGCTATTGTCTCTGCTTCTGGATCATCAGACAGGTAAATATGTTGTATTGCATTCTATTTTAGTGTCTATTGGAGTGTCTATTTGCTTCTTCTTTTTTCCCTTTAAGGCGATTGGTCGCATAATTTGACTTTTCTTCAATAGGAAAGACCTTAAATCTAAAAGATCATTTTTTATATTTATATTTTTTGGTTTAAACACAGTAAACCTTGAATAGAAGAGGTTAAGGTCTACATGTGTTGGCAATTCTTCCTTTTGGTAGTTAAGAGATCACATTTGTGTAATTTAGCAAGTTTTTGATTTTTAAATTGTTTGATTCTATGAATTACCATCTGTCGAGCCTAAAGAAATTTACTCTTCATGAGTTGCTGGTCATTGTAATCGTGCTCTGAAACTAATCTGCATCTAGACTAGTTGTTCTACATCACCTATCGTTGGACCCATAGCCGGTGTAGTGTCTGTTACATGCATCAGTTGCTTATGCTTTGTAATTATTCAGAGGCATTGACAAACTAGGGCAAATACCTATGTATCCTATATTTTTGGTCAAATTAGGACTTTTATATTACTGTTACTTTTTTAATACGTTGACATGCATCTATTTGCACAATCCACTGAAGTAACATCAGAACATTTCTTAATGGTTTCTGAAAAGCTGTTTCATGGATTCTCATGATTCAACTCATGCATTCAAGGATCACTGAGTCATCTTAAGTTCTGCTCTAAGGTACTTAATCTGCTTTGGCCTCATGCTCTCACTCTGTTTTTAGGAATTTGTCTACCTCAGCCATTATGGAAAGAATTCCAAGCAGGTGGCCACGTCCTGTGTGGCATCCTCCATGGAAGAACTACAGGGTGAGAATTGTGGCCTAATTTTTCTGGCAGCAAGAAGAAAGTTCTTGTTTTGTTTCAGTAATAGTTATGGTGTCATGTGATAATTATACATTTGAATTTATCATAAGCTGTGTCTTGTCCATGTTATCGATCTGCAGTTATTTGCTCGCTTACTTGGATTGTTATGTGTTTTGTTTTCTCCTTTTTGTATGTGCAAGGTCATAAGTGGGCATTTCGGATGGGTGAGATCTATCGCATTTGATCCTAGCAATCAATGATTCTGCACTGGCTCTGCAGATCGGACAATTAAGGTATTAAAGCTTTTACAATTGTGCTTTTTGATGATTCCTGGTCTTCTTTTGTTTGTAAAATTTGCTGATCATAGATGCTCACTTTTTAGTTCTTTGGTTGCTACCATTTGCTAATTTAAATTTCTATGTATAGTTCTTTTGGTTAGTTGAACGAGATGATTTGGTTAGTTGAATGAGATGATTGTTAGAATCTTTGAGTCGCCAAAAAGTTGATCACTCTTTTCTATGGCAGCATTTTGTTCTAAAACTTTTTTGAAGTGGTATCCTTAATTCTAATGTTATTTCGAATTGCATGATCTCTGTGATTTAATTGTATAAAGTACTATTTGAGATGGAAATTGCTATTAAAATTTTTGAAATAGATGAGCGTTGACATTGCAGAGATGAATTCTAAATGCCCCCAACTGCAATGCATGAGCTTAAAGCTTTGAGTCATAATTATTAAGCATTTTGTTATAGGTCAAAGTTCTCAACAAACTTGCTTCAGCTCGAGCGGGGAGCGGGTAGCGGCAGCACAGTCTTGACAGATTTGGTAGAGGGTCTAGAAGAAGCAGCTGTTGCTGTAGAATTGAGGTTGAAGATCAACCAGAGTCATCCGGACTTAAAGGGAGGGTACGTGGTTTCTTGGTTTCTAGCAATGTTGCTTTCTTTTTCCTTCTCTAAGATCTTGATAGTGTAGAGGTTACAGATCTTTCCGAGACTATGGAGAGGCAGTGTTGAAGCACTTGGAGAACTCTATTGACTTAGACCCAAAGCTTCGTAAAGCTCCGAAGAAATTATGAAGGAGTAAGTTTTGAATCGATGAAGTCATTCTTAATAGATTGGACCTCATCATTTCAGCAGCTATTTATTTTGTGTATTATCGTGTTCATATGCTGAGGAGACAAGTTAATGCTCTAATTCTCAATTAAAGTACATACGTTCGAATGCTCTGGGGATGGGAGCAAGAAGGAGGGTTAAACGTTGCAATGGAGTCCATGTTGGTTCTTGATTTGTATCTATAAGAGGAGTCAAAATTATAGTCCACAATGAGTTGAGCAAAATGCTGTGTGCTTACCAAAATAATATCTGAACTAGTGACCTTAGAGGAGTATTTTACTATAAAGTAAATGCAAGTCCATCATGCTATCTAGTTAATTCCTCTCTTCTTTTCTCCCGAATAGCGCAAGACACGGGTGAGCTTTGCATTTTGCATGTGATGCCGATCTAGTCGATTCCGCTTAAACAGTCCACGTGTCCTGGGTTTGGAGGATGGTTCCTTCCGAGGCTCTCGCTTCATGATCCTGTTCTTACACAAGCTACCATAAAAATGATTTTATTGGATTAAAAATTCAATTCAAAATTTACCTGCTGTAGGCACCAACTCACGATGACGCTGTAAAACTTGGACTTGCCGTGCTTGGGGCTGTTAAGGAGTTTGCAGCTTTGGATACATCCGCTTTAGACAAGTTTGTTCAAGTATCATGAGCCGATGATGCGGAGCGCTTTATCTTTCAGCACATTATCTTGGCGGTTAAAGTCGGCTTTGGTGTCTACCTCGTACAAAGCACGTATAATCGTGCCTAAGTCTTTGATTCCGAGGAGGTTCATTTTTCGAGATGGTTTTGGTCACAGACACTTGAAATACTAGTTGATGGCTATGTTTACTTCGGTTCTTACTTATGTTCCATGTATGCGAGAGATGTTCGATAAATAAGAAACGTTCTTCGACTACAGAATTTGTCGGAGGGATGTTTGAAGTTGTGATGCAACTAGTTTTTCTCGTTTTTATAATGTTCGATCAATTTTGATTGCGCGTATCTCCTGATCATTGTTCTTTACATGGAATGCGCAATTTCTGTGCTTAAATGTTGTGATGTTTCCCAAAGACATCCCATGCGTCTAATGTTTGTAATGATGAAGACTCGTATTGGACGTTCTGATGAACTGACCTAAATCTCTTACGGGCTGAGATTTTCCTGGACAGATGTCCGGCGGTTGGGCATCATTAGCATGACCAAGTGGGGACGAAATGACAAATTTGACACCATGCGTCTAATGTTTGTAATGATGAAGACTCGTATTGGACGTTCTGATGAACTGACCTAAATCTCTTACGGGCTGAGATTTTCCTGGACAGATGTCCGGCGGTTCGGCGTCATTAGCATGACCAAGTGGGGACGAAATGACAAATTTGACACCATCAAGAACTTATGTATAGCATTCTCCATGCAACCAATCAAAATCACAACAAGGCATGGGGGATGGGGGACGTTCGGCCAGGAATGAAACAAAAGCATGAACTTGAATGACAAAATTGGAAGCAAACGTAGTTCCTACCCAGGAAGCAATGACCCACTTGCCATCACTCCAGTCCTGGTGAAGCCTCGGATTAGACTCATTGAAAATTAGTTCTTCATTGGATGTCTCAAGTAGACAACATACCGAGAGCCTTCTAGAACTTTGGAAATTACACCGACCCACCATCTGTCATTGTACGAAGCATCAACTTTGTCGAGCCGCTTGAAACGCCGGGCTGGAAGATGAGGAGGGTAGGGCTCGATATACCGTGAATATGCTTCTTCCCTCAAAGGTTGGTTTCGTCATCTGTTTTCAAGGTTAGGTATTCGACCGAGATACTTGTCACTTCCTATATAGTCGATGACAATTGCGGAAAACCAAGAACCCTCATAACCTTTTTCATCACCGCCGACCTCCACGGTTTTACCCTTTCCAAGCTCGGGGTGGCAATGATGTCCCTTTATCGAGTCTTACCTTGAATTTTATCTTGTGAGGCTTTAACTCCATCGTAGATGACTTCTCCTGCAAGTCAATTTTCAAGAACTACAAATGCATTAGAAGAAAGATGGCAAAAATATAAAATATACTCAATGCTAGGTCTAACTGAGCATATGGAGTCATTCAGCCACCAAAGATACATAACAACTTGCCAGCATGTGCCGGCTAATGCCAATGGAGGCCGAGGTAACGACACTTGAGAAACATTACCTAACCGAAAGTCAAGAAAATGATATCAGATCGACATGTATCAAAAAGATTACTTCAAATTTATCTACGCCGAAGCCAGGGAACACCTACGAACTAACTTTGTCGCCACCAAAAATTTTGCCCTCCTTTTCGCAGGCTTCCAGGTACTCCTTGATCTTGCAAACTCACACTCATCTAAATTGCATATGCAAGATAAAAGTCCAACCTGGGCATCCACTATCTACTACTCACAGAGAAGCTCGATAGACTATTGTCAAGGGTATAACAATCACAAGCCCTGCAAAAACATGAATGCCCTACACCCAAAAGAGTTTGACCTACCCACAGAAAGAATAAAAATTTGATTTAGTAATTCTCATACGCTCTTGAACACCTATGAAAATCATTAGATCTACCGCATGCTTCTTAGTATTCAGATTTCCCATTGGGCATGGACGAGAGGACAAGACACGAGTATAGTTCTTTGATGGCGAGAGATATAATTGCTGAATTCGGACAGAAATCATCCAAATTCAAGCATCAAGTGGAAGGTCTGCTATTCTTACCGATAAGCGGGAAGGGCTTCATACTCAGACCAATCTTACGTAGTAAAGATCTCTCATCACTTATGGTTTCCGAGATCAAGTATTTGGAAGGTTTGCTGGTCTAAGATTCTCCTGCACTTTTGCTAGAGCTTTCTCAGCCCTTTTGACCTTCCCTTTAGCCTGGAAAGAAGAGGAAAAAATAAATGGAAAATGTGATAAGTAATTAAGGAAATGGAGCAGAATTTTATAGCATAAGTTTGTTCAATCTCATAACTTACAAGAGCAAGTTTCTTCTCTAGATATTTCAAGAGTACAGTGTGCTTATTGAGCGATTCATCTCTATGCATTTGCTCAACATCTTTGCTACTTATTTCATTCCCCCACCGAGAGGTGGCAGCCAGAGTTTCAGTAAGAGTACCAGCAACAAGTGGGCTTTTAGAAGCTTTTAATTTTGATTCAATTGCAGGCGAGGCCCTCGACGTGCTTGGTCTTCCTCATTTGCCTGCACATCTATTAGTTTTCTCTCTTTCGGTGCTTCTACCACCACAGAGGCAAGAAGTCATTGCCTGTAAAACACAATATAATCTTTGTTCCTAGAAAGTAGTGTTCCCCCAGTTAAATTCTGCATTCAAAATGACACAAATCAATAACAAGAGCACCAAATTTTCCCGACCTAAAGAAAAAGGATGGAATATGCAACACTAAACAGAAGTTGATATTATCATAATGCCTAAACATTAAGATTGGAACAAAATGCTCGGAGAGATAAGAAGTTGGCCCAAAAGACCATTTTTAGCAACTTACAATCGACAACATGCTCACTCCCTTCATGCGCAGACCATTCCACAAGACAAATCAATTAAAAAGCCATTCCATGACTAGATACATGATCTAGTAATTCGAAAAGGAAACATGCAAACAAAGAAGCCAACTACTACCTTGCAATACTCAAATTGCACATCAAGGTATCCAAGACCACTGCCCAATGTCTCCTATTCAAACAATCAGCTTCCATAGATTTCATCTACCCTCCATAAAGCACAAATTCTCATCCTTTAAAACACGACAAAGCAATTCAAGCACATCCAAACAGCCCCATGTTCTAAGGTGCTTGCTCGGACCAGATTATACACTCAAGACATGCTCCAACGAGGAAAACAGATCCCGGCCGCTCGTTGAAGTGAAACGGAATCACCCAAATTAAGCTAAAACGATCTCAATGTCACATCACATCACCGAAGTCAATCCAAATGATGAGGGAAAAGACCAAAAAAAAAAAATCACCTCTTGGAGAAGTTGGAGTCGGAGGTGACGGTGACGGTGATCTTGGACTTGTCGCGGGCGACGGAGACGACGTCGCCGAGGGCGCTGGCCTTGCCGTCGACCTTGATGCGCTCTGGAGGAACTCGAGGGAGGCGATGTCCATGATCTTGTCCTCCACCGGCTTCGCGCGATCGATCACGGCTCGCCCCCTTCTTCTTCCCGCCCTTCGCGCCTCCCGCCGCCGCCGCCGCCGCGCGCTCTCCCTTCTTTCCTCATCGCTCCCGGCCGATGGTTCAAATCCGCCGACGGAAATCAAGAAACCGGCATTAGCCATGCGAGACCAACTAGAGAGAGAAAAGAGAGAGAGAGAGAGAGAGAGGAACTGGTGATTCTAGGGTTCTTGGGTGCGCCGAAACGGGAGAGATGAGGAGGAGGGGGTGAATTAGGGTTTTTGCGCAACCGGCGGAGGGCGTCGGCGTCCGACTCGGGTTCGGGCGGAGGCGGAGGCTGCGTCGGCGTCGGCGTCGGCGTCGGCGTCGGCGTCGCGGGCAACCTGTGGAGGCGGAGGCGGAGGTGGAGGGGCGTCGGCGTCGTGCGGAGGAGCGTCGGCGAGAACGGGGGGAGAGCGAGAGGAGGGGAAGAGAAAATGGACGGCGAAGGTTCGTTTTTGTTCTCCCCGCAACGGAACGGAACGGAACGGAGAACGGAGAGAGAGAGAGAGGAGTCGACGGGTCGCGGGCGTAGCGAGAGGAAAGCGAGAGGAGAGAGCGTCGAGTGGTGGGCCCAGGAGCGCGCCCAAATTTTGAACCTCGACCGTCGCGGAGCCACGTGTCGGATTACGAATGGTCTTACCTTAGCCTACGTGGAGAGTTAAACACACCCAATATTTTCTCGTGGCATCATCTTCTTCATTCGAGAGGACTTTGACAGCGCACTTAGATTGGTTGGCAATGGCCTCCTCAATGCTCCTTCTTCTGTTGATAAACTCCTCAGGCTTCTTGATTTGCTGAGCCGTAAAGCTTTACTTCCATTGGGATTTCTTATTTGTGTTTCATTGGGATAAATTTGAATGGTTGAGGACCAATGAATCGGGTTATACAAATTCTCCCTTGCCAATTCTAGTTCGCTAATGACCCGAAACTTGTTTGTCTTAAGGTTAAGGCAGTTTGGGCCAAGCTACAACAAGACTTTTGCTCCTTCTAACCGTGTAGTCTAGAAACCATAGCCAGTATACTCGGGCGTCCGAGCAGTATGGCCACTATGGGCAATATGGTCCGCTAAGAAAAAGAGGATTTCTATCTTCTTCTTTTTTTGGGTCTTTTAAAGCAAATTATCTTATGAAATTCTTTTCGCCTAATCTAATATGCTCACGCATCGTTTGGATTCTAGTTCAAGAGTTTAACTTTTTCTAATCTTTTTGGTCTTTAGAAAATTATTTTTGGTATTATTACATTCTCATGCAAGCCCATTCCCAATCCATGCCTTATTTGGATTATCATTAATCACCGATCAATCTTACTAAATAGTAGGAGATGAGTGAATAGGGGTATGCCCGTGAGGCCGGTTCATTCTTTTCTGAATTCTTGATTTTGTTTTCTTACCTCAAATGAATACTAAATTTTCAATTGACCAAAATCTACTAAAGTCATTGATAGTATGGACCATAATATTTGGAGTTGGACGGATTTGGTCTCTGGATATATGGAGTTGGATATACTCTAATACTTTCTAATACTTCCTAATATTGCACCCTAGGCACTCTATTTTAAACTTTTGATTTTATGAAACTTTTTTATCAAATTTCTTGTGAATTCGATTTAATCCAATTCTAGACTACCCAAAATTCCTTTTTAATTGGTAAATAAATATTTTCTTTGTAATTAAGTAGCAATAATTCTCCTATACATTTAACCTTTTCTCTTTATGACATTTAGGATCCACCATGTGCTCTAGAGAGAGTTTTCTTTTCTTTATAATAGGAATTCCCCTTTACTTTATATTTGTATGATGTATGAATGAGCAAGGAAAAATACAAAAAAAAAAATCCTAATGCAAATAGGATTAGGAAATTCTTTTGTTATAGATTGGATGAATTGAATCGCAAACATGAGAACAGTTCTAGAACCGTTCCTTTCCAGATCCATGGGGAGAACATTTTTATTGAGTTTTTTTCTTTTTATTTTTTTCATTTCCCTTTACTTGCCCTTTCGTCGTCATCCACCGCCGGCATGTTAGTTAGTCATGCCTTCCTATATGAAAACTCCAAGGCCCGCCTCATGGCATCTGAGGAAGAGGAAAAATAACTTCTTGTTGTGATGTAATAGAAGTAAAAAAATAATAATAATGAAATAATGAATAGGTAGTTTTTAGCAGGTAGTTCATTATCATATCATTAAGTACTCATCATCATGAAAATGAATTATATGCCAATAATTTGTTTAAACTTGTATATAGCTTCTACAAATTACCAAAATCTGGATTGAGGCAACAAGTATTTGTTGGCAAACCAGTATTTATTTGTTGCCAAATCAGTATTTGTTTGTATATAGCTTATACGATCTAGATTCAGGCAATGAGTATTTGTTTGTTGGCAAACCGGTAGTTGTTTGTATATAGCTTCTACGATTTAGGTAACAAGTATTTGTCGGCAAACCAATATTTGTTTGTATATAGCTTCTACAAATTACCAAAATCTGGAAACCAGTATTTGTTGGCAAACCGGGCAAACCAAGGGCAAATGGGTACTTGGGTACTCTGACTTTTTACTTTTTTTTAAATTGGAAACATATGCACACAAACACAAATATTGTGCTAGATACAAATATTGTGATATTGTTGACACCTAAAATTTTGAGATTTGATTTTGTTAAATAAAAAATAATAAATAAAAAATAAAAAACAATCACATGGCATGTAGTTTAGGAAAACTTAATTTTTTGTTATATTTTGTTAAGATTTTTCATAGATTTAGGTAATATACATTGAAATATGCATTTTTTGTGCAAAAGGGAATTTTTCTATCAAATATGCAAAAATATTATACGGAATGAAACGATATATTCAATGGAATTTTACGTGAGCAAAATTGACAATGAAATATACCATAAGGATACATTTTTTTTTTGTGTATAAAAGGGTCACGTACGGTAAAGAAAAGGGGGCTTCTTTATTCGGATTTTTGGGGGCACTTTAGTTTTCTTTGAGGAATCAAAAGAGAAAAGAACAAAAGTCAAAGAAGGAAGAGAGGAGTTGGATTTCGTCCGTGCGTGGAAGAAAGAGCAAAAGAGCAGAGGAGAGAGAAACACAAAAAGGGGGGTGATTGGACCCCTACTGTTCATCTTCTTCCCCAAAGAGGAAGAAAGCTTCCTGCCTCACGCCAAGCTCCATCCTGCGTCCGGTGCTCCTCAGCCTCGCTCCGTCCGCCTTGCCGAGCTGTCCCTGAGCCCGAGCCGCGTCACCACGCCTCTGCCGACGCCCCGAGGTCCGTCCCGACGCACAGCCCGCGACCCGCGCCGATCGCTCGCCTGCAAGTCATCCCCGAACGAGCCCCTGCTCCGCGCCGACGCTGCCCAGCTCCGCCTCGCACCGCTCCGCCTGCTGCCCACCAGACCGCGAGCCGCGCCCACGTCGCTCGCCCGCCGCGCGAGCTCTTCCGTCCGAGCGCCTCTCACCCGCGTCAGCCCTCGTGCCGGATTCGCCCGCCAGCAGCGCCGTCCCGCCGTCCTGCCTGGACCCATTGACCCGCGACTCCGCCTCCACGCTGCTCGACCCCGAGCCGCTCACCGTGCGAGCCCGATCCAATCGCGCCGGAGCTCCGCACCGGCAACGCCCTCGCCGGACCGACGAATTTGGCCGCCCTCCTTTTTTTCCTTAGGTAGTTTTCCTTTGATTTTGATTTTTTTGATTTTCTATTTTATGTTATTTTACTTTACTGTTGTTTAATTTTATTATTCGTGTTTAAGTTTAGATATTGTGAGGTGACCTTTAGGTATTGGTTATTATAGGCATTTATCCATAGGAATTTGTCCCTGAGGTTATTGTAATTATTTAATTTAACCCGTAGGACGTCGGGTCATTTTTTTTAATTATGATAATTTTTGGGGTTTGTTTATGATATATTAATTGTTGAATTAATTTAATTATTAATTTGATCCGTAAGATTTCGAATTAGATTTTTAATTATTTTGATTTCTCGTGATGTTCGGGGTTAAAAATAGTCGTTAATTTGACCCGTATAACGGGTTATTTTTTCGTCTATTTTAATCCTTTATTTGTTGAATATCTTGCTTGTTTAGATTTAAGATTTAGTTGATAATTGCTTGCTTTAGAAAATCACTAAGAAAAAATCAAAAAGATATTCGAATTAGGTTTCAATTTGGTTTTAGAATATTTCTTGTTAGTTTGCATATCTAGTTAGTAGATTTTATTTTAGATTCTAAAAAAAATAAAAACAAAAAAAGATGCATTTCGTTAGTTTTTTTTATGGTTAGTTACGTGGCAATTTTAAATTTCGAACTTTGTTAAAAATAAAAAATATCATGCATATGTCATGTAGAATTAGGGCATGCTCCGCACGTCATTGCATGTTAAATAGATTGCATGTTAGGTTAAGATGATGTCTTAGTTTAAATTAGGATTTAATATGCCTTAATCCTTAGTTTAAATTAGATAGAATTTTAATCTAACTAGATCATTTTTGCATTTGAATTTCATGAAAGAAAATACAAAATTTGTCAAGTTAATTTCAATTTTTAGGATAGATTGCATTCTTAAAAATAGAAACATCAAATGCACGTCATTTAGTTTTTATTAAGTTCATTTAATTAGAAACTTCATGTCATTAGACTAAGTCATTTAATAAATGTCACGTGACATATAGCTCGCATATTAAATTGCATTTTGCATGTCATTTTAGTTGAGATGATTTTGTATGTCATTGCATCGCATTGCATATCATTATAATTAGATCATTTAGATTGTATTTAATTATTGCATTTCTTTATGTCATGTAGTTTAAGTCATGTCGTCATGTCATATTAGATTATTAGCATGCATCACATGATTTTCATTGAATAAAGTGAAACAAAAAAAACTGAAATTGCTTGTTAATTAGGAATCATATCTAGGATTGTTGATGTGAATTCGATTTAACGTGTAGATCTTTCGTTCTTTTAAGGTATGTTTCTGCATTATTTAATTGCTTTCTTGATGTGTTAAATTGGTGGTATGCGCATGTATGATCACCTCACACGTTAGGAAGCTCAATTAAAATCAAAACAAGCCGCCCGCAAAACTTTTTTTTTAAATTAAAAAGAAATGGTACCGAAAGGGCATTAGGATAGTCTAGTGTAACCAGAAGTCCCGTCACTAAAATCTCTAGTTGGTAGAAGTAAGATAATCCTCCCGTTATTTTACTTAGGTGTCTAATCGACCTACCCTAAACCGATTAGTGGCGACTCCTAGATAATAAGCTTTTGCATGTCAAAATCCCTAAGTCGCGATTTGGTATGGGCTTGGAGAGGCGAGCTAAGCTTAAAGGCAGTAGTCCATCAACCAGTTTTAGGTGTGAAACCCGAAAAATTTGGTCGCGACAGCTATGTTTCGTCATCAAACAAGATTTTCATATTCTAATGGGAAAGGTCTATCTGCTATTACCTTTCTAAATAACTTGACTTATTTTTCTCCTTCCTCCACGGCCTCGGCGAAGACAGCAAAACATGTTGATGTTCATGGGCACCCTAAGATGGGTAAGATTGACTAAGGGGGTGCATGACAACCACCAATTTTTATTCCGTAAAACATTTTTCTATTCCCACTTAACAAAAATCCGTTTGATAAACTTATTAGTTTTTTATTTCAGAATAGATTTCTATTCCAAAAATAGGTTTAGAATAGAAATCGAAGTTGAAATTTTCTACTTCGATTTTTGGAAAGAAATGAGAAATAAAAAATTTTCTCATCGTTCGTCAACCTAGGTTCTTCATCCGTTGCCACCGACCACCGTCTCGTCGGGTCGCCGACGCCCGCCGGCCCACGCGTCGCCGCCACCGCCGGTCACCAAATAAATTATTTTTATAAATATCATTTTAAAATGAAATTTATTCGAATAAATAAAATGAGATTTATTTTTATTTTTACGAATAAATATTTATTTTACGAATAAATTTAAAAAATCCTTAAAAATAAATAAATATCATTTTAAAAATAAAAATTATTATAAAAATATTATTTATTCATTTTTATTTTTAATTTTAATTTTTATTATAAATGTTATTTTTATTTTTAATAAATAAATTTAATCGAAATAAATTTATTTATTAAAAATAAATTTAATTAAATATCATTTTATTAAAAATAAAAATAAAAATATTCATTTTATTCATTTAAAAATAAAAATAAATTTAAAATAAATATTTTTTTATTTATCATTTTATTTTTAGTTTATTAAAAATAATTTATTTATGATAAATAAAAATAAATTATTTTTATTAAAATAAATTTATTTTATTTGTCTTGAGTGTTTTGCCAAATAATTTTTTTATTCATTTTAAAATAAATTTATTCATAAAATAAAATAAAATAGAATAAATAAAATAAATTTATTTTTAAGGATATTTTTATTTTAAAATAAAATGATATTCTTATTTTATTTTTTATGATTTATTTTTATTTATTTATTTATTTTTGTTAATAAATTATTTTTATTTTTATTTTTATATTAAAGGTCGCCGGTCGTCGCCGCCGCCGTCCGAAAGGAAAAAATTTTGTGTCGTTATCAAATGAATTTCTATTTTTAGATTAGAAATTTTGTGTCGTTATCAAACGGTTATTTTTGTTTAGAAACTCTTCAGAAATAGAAATAGAAAAATCCATTTCTATTAAAACTATTTACGGAATAGAAATTTTGTCATGCATCCCCAAGCGAATGTTGGAAAACGATGAGCATGGTGGTTGGGAGCTGAGAGCTGAAAGGAGATCGCTTTTGGCCGGTGCCATAAGTCAAAAAAATTCCTCCATTAATTAATCCATAATCCCATCCCAGCCGAGAGGAGGGTTGCCAAGGACTAAGATATCGGACGGAGATCGGACGGCTGGGATGAGCCTGACATTCCTCGGATGGCTTGACGTTCCAATAATAAAATAAAATATAAATTATTAAAAAAGCTGATCCTTTGTAATGATTGCGTTGCTGAATGCCGAGGACAAAATTTGTATCTCTCTGCCACACTGCAACACACTGCAACACTGCACGTGTAACAAAGTGAGAAACAGAGAGAAACTATAGGAACTGAAGGGAAGAATTTATGTATTATCTTACATTCAATGTAGCACAGTGGCCACCCTTCCATCTTGGAAGGGGGAGGTTGGGGATTCAAATCCCCACCTTCTCAAGGGGGATTGGGGTGGAGACGATTTCATTTCAGGAGTGGGTTTCGACTCCCACGCCCTGCAAGGAGACAGGGCAAAAGTCTGAGAATGAGTATTATAATAGGATTAGCATAGGACTGACCACAAAAAAAAAAAAAAAAAAATGTAGCACAGTTCGTGTATTTAATTACAAGGATGAATCAATAAAAGGAAATTATATATATTCTCCTATTCTTCTAATCCTAAAATAGACAAGATTTACAATCAATTACAATTCGATATGATTTAGTGAATCATATCTTCCAACACTCCCCCTCAAGCTGGTGGTATGTATATGTCCAAGACGCCAAGCTTGCTTAGAAGATATGTATGTTGTCTTTGACACAACAGTTTAGTGAATATGTCCGCGGGTTGCTCCAAGGTTTTGATTCCTCTTGTCTCGACAATTCCTTCTTGAATTTTTTCTCGAGTAAAGTGGCAATCAACCTCTATGTGCTTTGTCCTTTCATGTAATACATGATTTGCTGCAAGCTTGAGTGTTGAATCATTGTCACAAAAGAGTGTAGTCGGTCCTTTAACTTTTGTCCCGAGATCTGAAAGTAGACCCCTCAACCAAACTATTTCACAAACCGTCTTGGCCATGGATCGATACTCGGCTTCAGCTGAAGATAAGGACACAATAGATTGTTTCTTTGTCTTCCATGAAAGCAAAGACTCCCCAAACTTGATACAAAAGCCAGTGATAGATCTCCTGCTCATAGGACATGTAGCATAATCCGCATCGCAATAGGCTGTCATTTCCATGTTGCATCTTCGAGAAAGGAGAATCCCTAATCCTGGACATGTCTTTAAATATTTCACAATCTTCAAAGCTGCATGCATATGAGATTGCTTTGGCTTGTGCATAAACTGACTAAGAGTCTATACTGCATAGCATATATCTAGTATAGTCATGGTAAGATATATAAGCTTTCCCACAAGTCTATGATATCCTAGCGGATCCTCTAGTAATGGATCATCAGAGGAAGATGATATACCAGCATCATAGTCAAAATAAGTCAGTTTGGCATTCTGTTCAATAGGAATAATAGCTGGTCTACAGCCTGACAACCCTGCTTCTGATATAATTTCCATCACGAATTTCTGCTGACTAAGGGAGATTCCCTGATCTGAACGAGCTATCTCAATTCCTAAGAAAAACTTAGGTGGTCCTAAATCTTTAATATGGAAGGTGGAATGTAAATACTCTTTAAGTCTCTTTACAGCAGAATCATCATTTCACATGATAAGTATGTCATCAACATAAATCATCAAGTAAATAGATGACATACCTTTTGTCTATGTGAATAATGCATAGTCATATTTGGACTGTTTGAATCTAGCAGCCATGAGTGCATTAGTAAATTTGGCATACCATTGTCGAGAAGCCTGCTTTAATCCATAGAGAGATTTGCGAAGACGACACACCTTAGACTCCCCCTATCTTCGTAATCCTGGTGGAAGATCCATGTAGATTTCTTCATCCAGGTCACCATGCATAAAAGCATTATGAACATCCATCTGATGTAACGGCCAGTCACGGAAAGCAGCAACTGAGAGAAAGGAACGAACTGTGACATCCTTCGCCCCACTGGGGAAAAGGTTTCATGGTAGTCAAAACCTTCTGTAAAACCTTTGGCCACCAATCAGGCCTTGTATCGTTCTGCTTTGTATTTAATCTTGTACACCCATTTACACCCAATGGGTTTTCTTTCAGTAGGTAAAGATACTACATCACAGTGTGATTTTCAATCAATGCATGTAATTCAGTTGCCATGGCTTTTTGCCAACGAGGATCATCTTGTGCTTCATTATAGCTAGATGGTTCTCGTTCTTCAGAAATACGGCTTATATAGCATAAATGTTATGGTGATAGCCTATTAAATGAAACATAGGACGAGATAGGGTAACGAGTACCTAATGACCTCTGTCGCAACCAATTTTTCGGGTGTGAACCACCTATGATTTGGCTAATGGATTACTAAGCCTAGACTTAGCTCGGGCTCTCCCAAGCCCATACCAATTCATGACTTAGGTTCAAGTTCTTAACATGCAAATGATTTTCAATTAGGAGTCGCCACTAATCTATTTTTGGTGGGTCGATTAAAAACCCAAGTAAAGTAACGGGAGGTTTACTTTACTCCTACGAACCAGAAACTATGGGTACGGGGACTTGGTTACACTAGATTTCTCTAATGCCCTTTTGGTACCATCCTTTTATTTTCAAAATGTTTTTTTGCAGGCAGCTTAGGTTGATTTTAAATCTATTTCCCTAACATGTGAGGTGACCATGCGGGTGCACAATCCATCAATTTAATACCCAGATAAACAATAAATAAATTGCAAAAACTTACCTCAAAGCAACGAAAGCATCTGCAATGTTAAATTAAAATCCACATCAATAACCCTAGATATGGTTTCTAATTAACACGCAATTTCATTATTTTTTTTCACTTAATTGATGAAAATCATGCAATATGCAATGCAATATTAACTAAATGACCTAATTCTAATGACACGTAATTTTTAGTTAAATAGGCCTAGCAAAAATACTAAATGACATGCATCTCAATGAATCTAACCCTAATGACGTGCATATGATATTTTTTCTTTTTCCTAAAAGAATGCATTCTATCCTAAATAATAAAACTAATTTTTTCTAAGATAATTTTTGGTATTTTCCATGAAATTTCGAAATTAGAAAAATGCCAAAATTACCTAGCTAGATTAAGATTCTATCCAACTTATATTAAGAATTGGGTTAGGCCAAATCCTAATTTAAACTAAGATATTATCTTAACTTAGCAGTCTCTAACCTAAGGTGCAATCTATCTAAAAAATCAATCTAAACTCAAAATGAAACATGCAATTTTATTCTAATATGCAATGACGTACAAAGAATGCCATAATTCTACATGACATATGCATGATGATTTTTTTATTTTTTTTTATAAAATTCGAAATTAAAATTGACGCATAATTAAACGTGCAATTTAAATTAATGAAAATCTAACATCCTAAATTTATATTTTTGGTGTTTTTATTTAAGAAATTCGAAATAAATAAATTTCCTATTCTAGACATGCAAAATAGCCCTAAAACAAGTAATATCCTATCATGCATCTAATCTAACTCGAATATTTTTTTTATTTTTCTTTTATGGGAGCAAACAAATAAAAGCATCAAGACCAGCAGAGCAACAAATCCAACAAAAATATCATCCATGTCCATTTAATTCTGGAAATAAATTGACGAATCGTATCTCGCGCGTGAGATCGGATTGGCCAATTTTAAACAAAATCACGAATCATATCTCAAGCGTGAGATTGGATTGGTGAAGCCCACATGTAGAAAATTATTCTCATGAACAACTAATCAATTAAGAACAAACGGATCCATATATGATTGTAAAACACCGATATCAATAAACACAGCGGAATTAAAGCATACCTGTTTAAGCCATTACTTTACTTGAAGAAAAATAGATCAATATGATAAACGGTGATCTATCGGAATGCCAGATCTTCCTCTCTATGACCTATTTCAGTATAGCAGCTTTCAATGGGATTAAAGCAACTGATAGGTATAACCTATCCTTTTATAGGCTAGAGAGGGGACCTAGCAAACCTTAATCAACAGCGTGTCAACTGGGCTCTTCCCATTACGGGCTTCAGTTAAACACAATTCCCTACACTTTGCTGCTCAACTAGGCCTGTTATCAATAGATGCCGATAACCAATTCAATAAGATCACTGTAGGGTTCATCAAATATTGGAATATCCATTAACCCGATTATTTAAAATAGAAAATCAATTAATTAATGTAAGCCCATATTATAGGAAATTTCCAACATTCTCCCACTTGGGCTACATTAATTAACTTATTTTATTTTGTAAGAGATTTTATATTGAAAACGACACTATCGGGTTAATAACTGAAAATTTTGTTTTATGTGGCCACAACTTTAAAAAATAATATTCCAATAACGGCATCTCAATACCAATCCAATCCTATATAACCTCAGTATAGGACTATGGAGATCAATGTGTTAAGAAAATACCACAACACATGACCTTCCATAATCACATATAATAAGTATTATATTTTCATGGATCATGGGCCGAGTAGTGTAGTAAGAAATAGTGCCAACATGTGATCAAAATATTCACTATTTCTTATCGGTCCTTAATGCAATTTCTCAACGACATGAAACTGCATTAACGCAATTTCTAAACAACATGAAATTGCACAACTATGTCACAATCCAACATGAGATCTCATAATCAGTGACATCCAGTCATCTTTAAACTAAAATTTGTTTAAAGATACTGTTTTATACTTCCATTTCTCAGTCAATAGGAGAAAGGATAACAATAGAATCAATAACAATAGTTATTAAAATAAATGCTTTAATAAACATTACAAAAGCATTATCAGTCTGCATATAACTATAATATCCAAAAATACAATTTGTATAACTCCCACTAACAAAATAAATCAAAAGAATTTAAGACACCCATATTCTTTACATGTTCTTTAAACAAAATGGGTCGTAAGCCCTTTTGTTAGAGGATCAACCAACATGTATTCTCAATTACAATGTCTCCCTTTTTGATCAAGTCCTTAATAGTATAATATTTGATCAAATTAACATTTCAACCGTGGCATTGTTGTTATTTCTAGCAAAAATAACTGTTTGTCACACATAATGCAATAAGATCAATTATGGGCAATAAGCAATTCAACGAAAATAATTAGTACATTATAAACTCCCCTTTGGGCAGAGTGTATAATGCACAATTATTTTCCACAGCATGAAGTTTATAAAGCAACAATAAGGAGAATTACATATAATTGTCATGATCCATCCTCTTTGGGCAGACAAATCATTTAAATTATACATCTCCATGATATCAATATATAGAGACGATAAAAGAGAATTACATATAATCTTCAAGGATCAATCCCCTTTAGGCAGACAAATCCTTTAAATTATATATATCTCCATTATCTCAACATAGAGGGGAATTACACATAACTCTAAAAAATTTATCCCCTTTAGGCAGATAAACCTTTTGAGTCACACATCCCCATCATTCATCTCTAATATATTAATATAGAGGGGAATTACATATAACTTTAAAAAATTTATCCCCTTTGGGTAGATAAATCTTTTTAAGTCATACATCCCCATCTTTTAATTTTGGAATTTATCTTCACGCAATTTTCAATTTAATATACACAATAACTCCCTTTGGGCGAGTAATTATATATACTAATTGTTATCAATAGGAAACTCCAAAAAAATATATGCCCAAAATTCATCTAACAATATGAAGCACTTTACAACATGTGCTTCCCAAGATCATATTGCATATATCAAATTACAATTTTTGCCACAATTTCATTTATTTATTTATTTATAAAGTTTAAAGGCATGTGTCCCAACTTAGTTATACACTTGAGAATTGCAGAAGCTGATTGCAGTCTCTAATCTCTACAACACTCAGCCCTCACCTCTTTATGGCTGCCCCTCTACATCAGACATTTAGTCCATGAAAGAACCACTAAAATCACTAGTCGTAACATCAACACATTACCCTGGTAAATCATAAAGACGGAATTAAAGGACAACCCAAGAATCGGCCTCGCTCATGCTACCCAGAAAGACCACCTGAAGAAATAAAATCCCTAGTCCTAGCAGCATTAAAGCGCCAAAGAAGAACAATACTCAAAAGTAAATCCACATCCGCACGCCACATTGCAAACGAAGAACCACCTCAACGAATCACATTCCAATCGAATCCGAACTAAAAAAAAAAAATTTGCGAGTCGTATTTCGAGCGTGAAATCGGACTGTCAATCATATGCACGTTACGAAATTAGAAAGATTTCCCTAATTCATGAGAGATCAAGAGATCTCTTGGATATGGCAATATCGATCAAATATTCAAAGAAATATTGCGATATTACGAATTAGGCAGCGACATATATGAAAATTAGATTAATCGAGAGTCTTACCTAATTCACGAAGTCACGCGAGTGATGCTTCCAAATTCGGACGGATGATGGTGGCATCGGCGATGGCTTATTGCTCCATGGTCTCGATGGAAACGGGTTAGAACGTCAATGGCGGTGGAACTCACAGGGATGCCGAGGAGCAATGGTGGTTGAGGACGAAGAACCGGACTAGTGTGGAAAATCTGCAGAAAATAATGAAATCACAGGGACAAGGCGCACGACATGACAAGTGCCAATGAAGGGGGGGAAGCGGTGTTGTCCCTGGACGTGTGAGCAAAAACCGGCGGGGAGTGAAAATTTTCCTCACTGTACATTGCCGCCTCCCTCTCTCTCTCTAGCCTTGTCTGTTTTGACTCGTGGCTTTCAAGAATTTTTGCTTCTGTTGCATTTGACCGTGAGTGGATGATTGACTAAATTGTCTAATTTCTCTGACGAACAACACCACTGGATCACCAGCTTCAATCTTCGAGGGCACTACAATATTTATTTTTTTATGGCTCGCACCCACAATTTCTCTTTGTTTCTTCTCATGTCACTCACGAATCGCACCTGCAACAACCAAGACAACGTGGAGTAATTTTTTTGCCACAGAACAACAGGATCGCGGGACAAAGATCAACGGAACAGCAACTCGTCACGGTGTCGGGTCAAGGGACAGTGTCGCTCGTTGGCACAGTGACGAGGAGCAGCTCTATCAGCATTGGGCTCACGTCAAGAACAGGGGTATCTAGTCATGGGAGTACGATGTCGCGGCAGTAAAAGATGGCGAGCCTCGACGTCGTGCGGAGATCCGTGGCTCAATGGATTGGCGACAAGCTCACGACCAAGAGGGCTCTTTTCCTCTTCTCTCTACTCCTCCATTGTGGCTCTCTGTACTGTAGCTGTAGATTCTCAATTGTTTCGCACTCTGCTTTACTTTGCACGCGATGTATTTTTATAGGTCCAAAAAATATATTCTCGCGACATATATTTTTTCCTTTTTTGGTCCGCACAATATTCCCTTTGATTATGTAATATTTCTTATTTTGAGTTAAAGAATATATTACTCAATATATGCCCTACGTGCAATATTCTTTTTTGTATTTTCCAAATATTTCATCTGAAAATTTCATTTCCACCCAAAATATGTCACCCCAGTGTATATTAGTCGAATATGTGAAAATCCCACTTGAATCAATGCTCGCCGTCGGTTCAATGCTAAATGCAAAATAAATGCGCCTAAAATCTATATGCTATGCAATTAACTATTTTTTTTTTCAGGGATAAAATTAACCCCTAGTTTTTTAATGCAATAAATGACTAAATGGGTCACCAAAATTTAGGTGTCAACAACCTCGAAGAACCACATATGTAGTCTTTGGTCCAAGTTGGTGGACGAGTGATGCGACTAGGACGTCATGATGGCTCATGTTGCATTGGCAGCTCATGTTGTATTGGAGGCGATTCCTCATTAGGATTGGCTTCTGAGATGTCCAGTGACTGAACTGGTTCTGCCATAGTATCCCTTGTGAATTGTGTTGGCTCTTCAGGAGGTTCTTCAATAGTATGACCCATAGGAATCTCAATGGGTGTTGAAGGAGATACTCCAGTTGATCTTGGGGGAGAAGCAATAATAAGTGTTCCTAGGAAGGCAAGTCCTCTTCTAAGAATCCCTTAGAAGTTGTGGTAGTATCTTCAGAAGAAGCAAATAGGCTATGCAAAGGAAAATTATCCTCATGAAAGACAACGTCCCTACTAACAAGAAATTCTCCTGTGGATGGCACATAAACACGATATCCCTTCTTTAAGGCTGGATAACCCATAAAAACACATTGATGAGCACGGGGGGCCATCTTATCCTTACGTCCCATTGTAGTCACATAACATAGGCATCCAAAAATTCTGAGATGACTCAGATCTAGTTTCTTTCCATACAATAGCTCAAAATGTGTCTTTCCTTTCAGAATGCGAGATGGCATGCGATTGATCATATATGATGCCGTGACCACACAATCCCCCCAAAAGTTTTCAGGAACGGATGCTTGAAACTTAAGGGCACGTGCAACTTCTAAAAGGTGACGATGTTTTCTTTCTACCACACCGTTTTGTTGTGGTGTATAAGTACAGGAACTCTCATGCAAAATTCCATTCAAGGAAAAAAGGGAGGCACACTCATTATTGAAGAATTCTCTACCATTATCAGTTCTAACCCGACGGATTATTTTTCCCAATTGAGTTTTTGACAGAGATAGAAAAGTTCTCAGATGTGAAAGAACCTGATTTTTTAGACTGCATGAGAAATATCCATGTAGCACGAGAGAAGTCATCCACGATTGTGAGGAAAAACCGGGACCCATCATGATTCAAAGTATGGTAGGGCCCCCATACATCAACATGTATCAAAGAAAAAATTGCATCTGCTCGAGAAGTGCTATTAGGGAAAGGAGCACGAGTTTGTTTTGCCATGGGGCAGATGGGACATTGGGGACAAGGAAAAGATGCACTGTGACCCAATCTTTTATGATTAAGAAAATTTATGTCATTGGTAGCAGCATTACACAATGACTTATTGAGTGCAACAGAAGATAAATATTGTGGGAAATTTTCCCAAAAATAAAGCCCTTGATTGACTTTACCCAAGCCCATCAGTTTGCCAGTTGAAAGGGCTTGAAAGAAACAATTATCAGGATGAAATAGAATGCGGCATGAATTTTCTTCACAAACTCGGGAAACTGATATCATGTTGAAATGGAAATTAGGGACATATAGCACATTTTGAAGAGTAATGAATGAACTAAGATTCACAGTGCCAAATATGATTACTTGAGTAGTGTTTCCATTTGGAAGTTGTACTGATATGGGATGAGACAACTTTTTAACCTCAGAAAAGAAAGATTTATTGTAGACTATGTGGTCACTAGCACCTGAATCAATAATCCATGCATTCTGTGAAATTGCATTCATCAGACAATATGATGTACCTGTAAAGCTCCCAGTTTTATCAGAAGCATCTAATTTCTTCAATGCCTCCATAAGTTCCTATATTGATCATGGGTAATTGATTTTCCCATTTGTTGACCCGATACCTAAAAAGCTGTCGAAAATTTTCCTTTTTCTATTTCTCCTGGTTTTCCATGTAATTTCCAGCAGTTTTCTATGGTATGGTGTAGCCGCTTACAATAATCACAATATAATTTACCTTTTCCTCGTGGCCCACCATTTTTTACAACTGAGGAAGACCTGTTCATGGGCTGGAACACTTGCGCTGAGGTTGGGCCGAATGAATTGGGCCTATTCGGATTATTGTCCAATCCACCGAGAAAGGAACCGCGCGGGCCGTCTGGCCCATTGAAGTTCAACCCATGTGCACCACGCGGGCCGTCTGGCCCATTCGCGCCCAGCATCAGACGTGAGTTGTCCGATTGATTGACAGAACCTGGGCCGTCAAAGACCCTTCTGTTTTGTCTAGGGTTCTCTTCGAAGAACCCTAGATCTGCCCCCGCCTCTCTTCCTCTCGCCGTGCTTCTCTGTGAGGAACGAGGATGGCCTCTTGTGGCCAAAACGATTCCTTCTCCTCCCCTTCCATGATCCGTCGTTCGTTGCTGACTTTCCTCCTGAACAGCGAGTTGGTAAATCCGACCGAGGCTCGGCATATTCTCCATGGTAAGGATTTGGGAGCGAAACATCTGGTAAGCCTCGTTGAGAATGAGGAGGAACCTCATCGCCTTCTCCCTCTCTCTCTCATGCTTCTGTTGTTGTATCTATTCGGGCTAGTCAAATTTCTCTTCGACGGCTTCTAATTCATTCCACAGTGCCGAGAATTTATTGTAAACCCCTGCAACTGTTGAGTTCCCTTGTTTCAGATCTGATATCTGTTGTGTGAGATAGAAAATTTTCACTTGATCGAGCTTTCCGTACATCTCCCTTATGCTTTCCCACAATTTTTGTGGATCTTCTGTCGACGGGAGTTCGGCCGCGATTTCGGTCGAGATGTAGTTTCCAATCCAAGTTCTTACTAATTGGCTGCATCTCTTCTAAAGCCGCGCCGATCTTTCGTGGACGGAATAGGAAAAGTCTCGTCTATGAAAACTTCTTTTCCCTTCGTGATCAGTGCTCGCCGGAATTCGCGCGACCAACTTGAGTAGTTATCGATGCCGATTAACTGTTAGCTGATGATTTTCAGTTCAGATCCGTCGGCATTTGTTGTATAAAGTGGGTCGCCGGGTTCCGGCCGACTGCTGACAGGAGGGAATTGATACGGAAAGAAACCCGGGTAGGGATTCTGATTATGACCCGACCCTATCGACCCGACTGCATGCCCCGCATTGTGAAAACTCGGGTAGGGATTCGTTCCCATACCCGGTCCAGTCGATCCGCCCGTCTGCTCCGCACCGATGGTTGAGCTTGCCCCGTCATTGGTCGGTGGGCCTCCATCGGTTCGCACGTTGTAGCCCGACAATGATGCACTAGAGCTTGGTCCCTGATACCATGGATAGGGTATCCACTGGTAAGGAGGCCCTAAGAAGGGCAACCCCAAATTGGTCTGAGCCTGAAATTGCTGCCATTGCACGTGTTACGGATGCTGCGCGATTTGACCCTACTGCTGCCCTGATTCGGAAACCACAACAGAAGATTCTTGGCTGCCCAGATTTTGTGGCGTGGTGTCTCGCAGATTGGTCGATTTGGATTTGCGGTAAGGTCTTCGGCTTTGTCATGATAAATAGAAATTGATTCCTTTGGCAACTCTTTTGCAGGTTGAGTTCTTCTGGAAACAATTGAAACTTCGATTCCTACGGCAACTCCTTTGAAGATTGGAGTTCCTTTATGAGGCAATCTGAGCAGAAGCAGAAAGAAGTCAGAACCCAAAGGCTTTGATACCATGTAACAAAGCGAGAAACAGAGAGAAACTATAGGAATTGAAGGGAAGAATTTCTGTACTATCTTACATTCAATGTAGCACATTTCGTGTATTTAATTACAAGGATGAATCAATAAAAGGAAATTATATATTCTTCTATTCTTCTAATCCTAAAATAGACAAGATTTACAATCAATTACAATTTGATATGATTTAGTGAATCATATCTTCCAACAGCATGAACCAACCTTTTCTCTCTCTCCGCTACGCTACCCTACACTCACTTCTACTTCTAGCTTGTTGGAATTAATTGCTATGACAAAGACCTCCTATAATGTTGCCTATAATGTTTTACGTGTAAAATTATCTCGGCTGGTTTTGAAATAAAATAAATAAAAAGAAGAAGAAGATAAATTGTTGTAAGATCGAAAAAAAATTATTTTTCCTTTATACTATATAAAAATGTCTTTTTTCATTAGTAAATAATTCTACACGAAATATGTAAAATATTATAGGAAATTATAGGGAATATTATTATAGGGAATTATAGGAAATATTTGAGAATGTACTTTTCTTTAATATGCTATAAAAAAAATGTGTGAAATAGTAACTATTCTAAATAGAAAAAAGGAGTGGCCATCATTTTATCATTTTAAACTGGCAATTTTGTTCTAAATAAGGCCCCAAGGCACAAGTAGGAAATGGAGTCAAATAAGGCCTCTTCATAATTTCGTCTTTTAATTTTTTTTTTTTTTTCTTTATTTTTTTCTATTTTTTAGTGAAAACAAACTAAATAAAAATATTAAAAAAAAAAAAGGGAAACCGATAGAGAAAACACCTTCATAAAAAAAAAAAAAAAAGTGACCAAAGAAATTCAGCTAAGCCTTGAGCTTGCTAACTCACGTGTTGTGTTGCGTTGGCTGGTAATCTGGTCATGGCTGGTCATGGCTAGCGGACGAAAGAAATGAGGAGAGGGAGAAGGAGGAAGTAAAAGAAACAAAGAAAAAAATAAAAAATAAATCGATTTTTTAAAATTAAAAGTAAGAAATTCATATGAGCTACCGAGTCTAGTTTATTTTCATAATATTGCCGAAGAAGATATTGTGTCGGAATATTTATAAAGTCCAAAATGAGGTGCTACGAACATGGGAAAGACCCATGAATTCAGCAAAGCTCATTAGTCATCGCCGCCCATCTCCTCAAAAAATTATGGTTATTGAGACTGCGACACCCTCTACTTGTATTCCTCTTTTCTTTTCTTTTGGGCTTTTGTTCTTTTCTTCTTCTTTTTTTAAAATTCTCCCTTGATTGTTCTCAAGTCCAAAAATGAGGGTATTTACTTATCATTTCTTTGCTTGGTTATGGTGGAAAAATGGAAATCTGAAATGATTTTTATGTAAATATCAAGCGCCCAATGCAAAGGACTGTTTTTACCCCACCTACATTTCCTTGAACACAGAAATATCTTAGGAAAAAAAATAAGCAATCTCGGCTATACATTTATTTCTCCAACTACCCTTCACACAATTTTTAAGCCAAATCCCACCTTAAAGATCTCAAATTGCCCCTCCTTGAATAATCATTTCATCATCGTCTGTCTTGCTTAGAGTGGGGTGAGTGAAAAATTGAAGAATAAAGTCGTAAATAAAAAGACACAAATATAATTGATGGCAAGCTATAAAGTGTTTGATATTTTCAAAAATCCATAATATGTGTTTGGTATTCTCAAAATACAGCAACCTCCTAATGGGTGCCTAGCCAGCCATAATCCTATCATTGTCAACACACGTGGCATATTTATATTACTCGGATTACTCTGATGCTCTTTTCACACAGCTAATTGATTCGAATTGGGAGCACATTCACAAAGCTCTGGATGGAGAATAAGTTCCATGAAAACTAAGTTGGTAAATGAATAAATTTGTGGGAGGAAGTCTAGATATTGGTTTTGTTGGGAATGTGAAAAAACATTTTCCCTACTCTTTCTTTGGTCTCACGTTTGAATTACTTTTATTTTTATTTTCATTTTTTTGTAATTTGAATTATTATTATTTTTTTCCTTCTTCCTTTTTCTTCTTCTTCTTGGCTAGTGACCTGCCAAAGCAAAGGCGAGCAACAGCGAGGCTTCGAGTGAGTGTTCCAGAGTGTGCACCCTTGAACATCAAGGGTGGCGAGGAGGCTTGCCCATGAGTGACTAGCCGAGGAAAAGAAAATAATTATAAATTACAATTTTTCTAAAAATAATAATAATAATAATTTGAGCTGGAGATTATCATTTTCCTAAAAAAAAGATTTATTGGAAAATGGAGCCTAATAAGAGAAATGATTTATTTTTGGAGTCAAGATCAATCCTTCATCATCCATCCTTATCAAGATCTTTATTGAAATTACAATAAGGACCTCATAGTACAGAAACTTGCGCATCACCTTGGTGGACCCACCACAGCTATCCATCCATTTTGACTTAGGATAGGTCGAATCACGCCACTGGACCAAAAGAACAAAAATGTGTGGAGACCAGGATGGAATCATGGGATAGAACAAAACCGTGCAGGTGTTTGTTATGTCCCGGGCTCATGGCAAAGGAATGGCCAAAAGCGTAAAAGATGTGCTGAGAACTGTGATTTTTCTTTTGTGGAAAGGAAAAACAAAAACCCTGGTAAATTATAAAAAACATAGCTATATTCAACTTATATTCCATCTTTTTTATATTAAAGATGAAATAGAACTTAGTTCTCCAAGGAAACTTTACTTTTAGCTTTATCTTCTACATATAATCTTCTTCGTTTTTTTTTTTTTTTCAAAATTAAGAAAATAGTAAAGAATTGAAAATTGAAAAAATTAATATATGAGTGGAAAATGTTACTTATAGCCTTATAAAAGTATTAAAAAACATCTTTGGGCAAAAGTTCTTGCTTTTTTTTTTTTTTATATATATATCTATTGTTTTATTAATATTGATTTGACATTTCTATAAATCGATGGAGTTAAAAAATATCTCCTCCTCCTTCTTCTCTTTTTCATGACCCCAAAAAGACCCAAAAATCTGGGAATGGATTAAATAAATGAAAAGAAATGAAAAAGGAAACTTGGGGCCGGTTTGTTTTCGTTTTTTTTTCTGTTTTTAAACAACTTTTTTTTTTTTTTAAAGGAACAAAAAGGAGCAAAACGCGTTTGTGTGCGTTTTGTACTCGTTTTTGTTCCAAATTTATTTTTTTGTTCCTAGAAACACATCTAGAACAAAAACAAGAAACAATTTTTTTTTGTTTCTTGTTTCTGGAACAAAATTTAGAAACACTTCTTTTTTCTTTCTTTTTTTCTTTGGCCGGTCGCCGGCCTCGGCCATGGCCGGCAACCGGCCGCCGTCGGCCGGCGACCTCATTGAAGCGTCGCCGGCCCCCGGCGAGGCCGGCGTCACCGGCCCCCGGCGAGGCTTGGCGTCGCCTAGCGGTGGCTGGTGAGTGGGCGAGGCCGCCGCCCTCGTCGGCCGGTCGCCGGCCATGGCCGAGGCCGGCGACCGGCAAAAAAAGAAGAAAAAAAGAAAAAAGGAAAAAATAAAAAAAGGAAAAATAAATAAGAAAATAAGAAAGAAAATAGAAAAAATAAAATAAAAATATTTAAAAATATTTAAAAATTAAAAGAAATAAAAAAAATTATACAAATTTACCAAGCGTGTTTCGTTCATTTTTATTCCCGAACAAGTTTACCAAACGCGTCTTTTTGTTCAAAAATTGTTAGAACAGAAACACTTTTTTTCTATTTCATTCTGGAACAATTTTTAAACGAAAATGTTCCAAACCCACCACGCTAGCTGGCATTTATCTCTTTCCTCATATCTATTTTAATAATAAAATAAAATATAAATTATTTTAAAAAACTGAGCCTACCGTATCATACAGCTTTGTAATGATTGCAGCTTTCGGTTTCTTGCTATAAATCGACAATAACGGGGGAGAGAGAAGGAGAGA
This sequence comes from Eucalyptus cloeziana, assembly GCA_014182715.1. Classification (NCBI taxonomy): domain Eukaryota; kingdom Viridiplantae; phylum Streptophyta; class Magnoliopsida; order Myrtales; family Myrtaceae; genus Eucalyptus; species Eucalyptus cloeziana. Next base: position 14,072,910 of record CM024644.1, on the reverse strand, counting down.
AGGAGAGAAGGAGAGACAGAGATTATTTATTGCTCTCTCTCTCTCTCTGCTAGGGATTTCCTGTATGTCCTAGCAGGATAGCACTCCCTCTTCTTCAGGATAGAACTCTTCTTCTTCATGACAATTAATTGCTAGCTATTCCTATGATAATTAATTAATTGATGAATGCCACGACAAACCTGTCAAAGCCTCACTCGGAATGATATTCAGAATAATAAAAAAGATAATAAGAAAAATGAAGAAAATCTTGTTTCAACTCTACTTAAAAAAAAAAAAAAACAAAAAATAGAAAATAGAGGGAAGAAAGCTTTTCGAGCTTTTAGAGCTTTTAGGAGGTAAACGAAGATATTAGTAAAATATTTCTAACTATTTAACTATTTCCTGTGCGTTCTTTTATTTATGCTGCATGTTCTTTTATGCTGCATCCCGGGCAATTGTCTTGAATTTTGAAAAGAAATCATTTTAAGGAATCAAGACATTCTATATGAAAATATTGTATTATTCCTATTTAGGTTATTGATGTCAAGAAGATTATGGGTGTATTTACACCCTTATACTAATTATATAAGAAAATATATATTTAGAATTTTATGCTTAAACAATTTATTATAATTTAATTCGATAACTATATGTGTATATATGTCAACAACCATATATTTATTATGAGTTTGCAACTCATGTGTGATGGTTTATTTCAATATTTGGTTTATTTCAATATTTGCTTGAAGATTAAAAAGGGTATCCAAACAAAAGAAGGAGGATGATTTTTATGGATTAAAGAATAGTTAAAAGGTTATGAGTATTCATGAAGAAAATTCTAATCGGATGGAAAAAAAAAAAAAAAAGAGTGGATATTAGGAGAAAACTCAAAGGATGCACTCGTGTGGGACAAATTGGTTTAATGTCTTTCCCAATAAGAACATAACAATTTGAAAGAAGATTTATGGATACCACCTTGGAGGCAATATGTTAATGTCATGTATTCCACTTCTTTTTGGCTTGCTCTTTTTTATATGTTATGTATACTAGTCAAGTTGAAAAACTATTGGCATGAAATGATATTTACCATAAATATTGGTACGAGTTGGATAGATTTGGCTCTATCAAATTTAGAATTTCAATAATAATTCCAAAGATTTGGCATCTTCTTGGCTTTACCCAAATGAGCTTGAGATGTCTAAAATACTTCATAACTTAACAAAAAGCCCCATAATAAAGAAATGCCTAAATACTTACCATAGGGATTTGGATTTCTACTAGATGTACCCCGCCAAATTTGAATCCTCTTGTAACTCAATTTTTTCAATATGTTTTAATTCCTAAGTTTCATTTTTTGGGGGACATTCTAAAATTTTGATTCTAAAATTTTGAAGCAAAAATATGTAAATTGTACTTTGTTGGTGGTAATACCCATGATTTCCATATGTTGGTAGTGTAGCCCAAAATTAAAACCTATTATGTGTGGCCTTTCATATGGGAAAAAAAAAACTTTAACTACATAGGACACACTACACACATAACAGATAATACTAGTAGTAATGCATGTAAATATTCCAACTCGAGTTTTGAATTTTAAAAAGAAAATTGCAATTAAGCATTTATAATCTTAGGACCTAGCATAATCGCAATTAATTTTTTTACTTTTTTTTATGATTCTAGTGCTGTTGTGCTACTATTTTGCAATTTTTATATTGATACCTAAAAATTTTACACCTAGCATTAGCTTCTGGACTTGGTAGTTCCCTGATTATAAAATATAGGAAATATAGGAAGGAAAATTTTTATGTCCATTAAAGCTAAGGCTGGGGATGAGTGACCTTGGGGATGAGTGACCTTGTTTGTTTTCTCCGGAAACCAATATCAATTTCTCAATTTATCCTTCCCGAAAAAATCATAAATCCCATTTGAAGAGCGTGGGATTCTTCTAATTAATATATATATATATATATATATATATATATATATATATATTTGTGTGTGACGAAAATATAACCGAAAAAATAAATAAATAGAAAATATATCTCATAAAAGTATGTAAATATTTGGGCTAATCCATCGACGATTTTTTTAAATACAATAAGAAAAAAAGAAGAAGAAAGGATCGAGATTAGCGGGCTCCATCTTCTTCTTCCTATATATATATTTTAATTTTTTAGTTCTCTATCGCGTGCCTTTATTATTTTTACTTTTTTTTGTTAGGTGGTCTTTATTATGCGACGCCTTCTTTCTTTCTTCCTGCAATTTTAAACTTTTTTTCCCTTTCCAGTCTCCCATGCACATCCGTATCCACATTGTCTTTTTCACCATCAATGCCGGTTTCATTGCTCGAGTGGGTTGATGATATTAATTGTAAAAACTCTTTCTCTTGCTCGGTTTCATTGCTCCAGTGGCTCCTTCTAGTGGGACGTTGATCATAAAAACTCTTCCTCTTTTTTAACTCCCACCGGTCTCACTTCCTCTCCTATCTTTTCCTCTCACTTCATCCAAGTTCATCCAATCGTCTCTCCTTTCCTCTCCGTTCATCAACATGCCTCCAAAGAGTGAAAAAAATGCAAGTTTTAAGGCGAAAGATAGAAAGTCCCTGTAGAATCGTTATCAGATCCTTCGGAAGGATGCATGCGATAGGATGATGCAAGAATTTTTCAAAGATAATCACTTTCCTGACGAGAAATCTTTCTCGGAGGATTTTGCCAAGAACCGGCTTTCAGAAGAAGAGACATTAAGGTAATAAATCTTTTCATTATCTCACTAATCAAGGTATCACTTCTCCAAATTTTCACCTTATCTACATATAGGGTAAGGGCTAGCTGAATGGAGGAGCTTGAAGATAAAAGATGGAGGAGAACCGAGCTTGAAGAAGAAAGATCCAACAGTTTTATGGGAACTAAATTACAAAAATTATTCCAGGATAATGATTTCAAAAACGAGGAAAGTTTCCTCAAAGCATTTCTGCCTCCTCCTCCTGTCGCAAACGAATCATCAACCCAACAGAAGCCATAATTATCACCAAGCCACTTATCACCAAGCCGCTTAGCGAAGCTCTTATCACCAACCTCTTATCACCAAGCAATCTCATGTTCATTTATGTTAATTATTATGCTTGTTGAACTTAAATGTTTGTATTTATGCTTGGGTAAAAGTAATGTTCTTATGTTGGGCCTTAGTACTTGGACAATGTCCCACATGCTTACGTGCTTACTCCACTCATATCCCCACTATGGACAAGGGTTAGAAATATTTTGGTTTTCTCGATTCGATACTTATCATGCCACCAATAAGCCCTGCATCCACATCAGGTTATCTGAGAAAACCAAGTCGAGAGAAAATTGGTGACGTGAAGCCAAAAACTGCATCACCTTCTTCCATGGCTCCCATGGCTTTGATTGCCTTCATTTCAAAATTATCTCCCATTATCTCCCGATGGAACTTGCTTTGAGGCCATTGCTTCTTGCATCTAGTACCTCAATTCTTTTCCTAGATGCACAACCTTACTTAGTTTGCGCTAAGCAATCTGGAGGGAGAAAATGAATTATCTAATGCAGCCCTCTACTCTTCGAGTCCTCTTTAGGGTCAACGGCCCCTTCAGTCAGTTTCATCACGATGCAGCCATCCGTTGCAGAGAAAATGATCTAGCTCCATCATCTCTCCATTAGATAAGGGTTCTGGGTACATTGATGCTTCATCTAAATATCAAAACCATGGGAACTCTGAACTGAACTGAACTCAAAGGCCAAACGAGATTTCTATAGGAAAGATGAGGCACACCTTCTTCTTGTACAGGACCGATAGTTTCTGGATTTTGAACGACCTTCACAGGCTCCTCGACGTTGAAGATGCTTGCACAACATTTTCGCATGAAAATCTTTCAAAAAGCCTATGTTTACCAAATATATATTCTCCACTGTGAAAGAATATAATTACTTTTGCCTTGTATATGTGGATATGTTAACCCCCAAAACTCCATGACCTTAGCTTGATCTTAGCTTGCCAATATGCGATCCATGACCTTCAGTTTCATCACCGACGTATGAAATTCATATGTAAAAATGATTTTTAAATAACCAAGGCATATATTACTTTTGGGCGAAGAACGACACAACTAATTTTAGACAGGGAATTAGGGAAATTCATATGAATTTCAGTTGATTGAAGTCTCCCATTAGTCATAATGATGTGCACTTGCTACCTAAAGCCTTATTGTTTTAGGACATCTTTAAGTTCGAATATAATAGACTTCATGTATTTCCTATTTTACAATGTGCGTGATTGTTTGTTTTGTTAGATTTTTTTGGTTGAAGCTTGATCGTTGGTTTGAATTGTTCCAGCAAAAAGTGTAAAAAAAAATAGTCATAAATCAATTTAGTTATAAATCTTTTGATTTGGAACCAATTTAATTTTAAACTTTTGATGGTGTCAATTTAGTCAAAAACCTTTTGTCAATTTAGTCTTTTAGTTTGGTTTAGGGTAATTTTATCAAAGAAAATATTTTTCTTAATCAATAAGTCTAATCTATTGACTAGGTTTTTTGTTATTATTTTATTTTATGAATACGTGTCTTTGGAGGGAATAAATAGATGCACAAGCTCCTTTGCAAAATTAATGAAAATCTTGTGCAAGTTAGATGAATTAAATTTTGTTGAGGTTTTTCTCTAAGGCTAATGAATTATGATACATTATTTATTTATTATTTGAATCTCAAGATACTTTCCGCTGCTTTTTTTTTTTTTCAGTGTAATTAATATTTCAGAAAAGATAAATTGAAGCCGTGAGTTTATCATTGGCCAAAGACACGGCAGGAAAGTGTAAAAATAAAAAAATCATAAGTATCTCCGTATAAGTATCTCCGTATGTGACCTCTCATGCTGAAATGAAGCCCACCAAAACTGGGGCTACGACCGCATAGAAACAAGAAAGAAGAAAGCATCCTCTTCTTGGGAGAGAGGAACCAGAATGGAATTAGAAGGAATCGGGATGGAAGATGCGCGAGCTCCATGGTCATCATTTTACAGAGGAAGAGATTGAGGCATTGGGTGCAGTATTGATGATTTGATTTCCCTTGTTTTGGTTTGTAAAATTGATGATTATCAGCCTTTTCTTTCTTGAAGTGATTCTAGTTAAGCTCTAAGATAATAGTTTTATGAGAAGTAGAAAAATCATGACCCCATTCCCATTCTATTCATTTCCCTCTTTATATCACCCTAGAAACTAGAAAGTAGAAAGGGCATGCTGTTGCCTTTCCCGCGTGAGCCTTAAATTCTTGGCCATTTTAAAATAGGGAGAAACATAATTTTGATCTATTTTTGAGGAATTGTTTTTCACTCCGTGGAAAAGAAGAATATGTTTCAGATGGTTAATATTGCAAGGCATTTTTGTCTTAATATTTCTGTTTTTCTTTTTTCTTTTTCTTTTTTATTTTTCTTCTTCTTCTCTCTTCCCTCCGCTGGTGCTGTGGTCCCGCCAACAAAGGAAGCCAACGTCCACCTCCTCGCTTGGGCTGGCTAGGGCCGCCCTTGCCCGCGTCGAGTGAGGGCCTCCCGCCGGCTTCCCTCCCCCGGGCTCCGCATCGCGGGTGGAGGGAAGAGAGAAGAAGAAGAAAAAAAGAAAAAGAAAAAAATAAGTAAAAAGATCAAAATACCCTATAGTAAACTTGAGGTTTTTTTATGTGATGAAAACAAGCTTGGGGTAAATATGCCATGGTTTGGCGGCAAAGTTCGGCATTTTTTTTTTAATGTTTTTGGGGTAAATTTGTTGGGCAAAGTTTAGGGTTTCTGGTGCTCTTTTCCCTTTTATAATCCGTGATTGTGCTAAATTTATTTAGCTAATGGGCTAAATTATTTGGGTAGAGAGACAGATTCTTCAACTTTAGCATCATAATTTGACGAAGAATAGATGCTGATTACTTATCTTGGTGGTTAATTTAATGAAATTAGTGTTTCCAGCAGCAAAAATGCATTTGTCACCGGATAATAATGGAGAAGGGATCCAAATAAAGTGGATAAATATGCATGCAACAAATTCAGGGGTAGACTATTTGAAGCCTTTTCGGCCCCAAAAAGTTATTTTACTTATGTTCCTCCACTACGATTCAACTTAACTGTTTTAGTTTAACATCATACCTCTAAACTCTGTTTAGATTGACTATTGCATCCTGAAATTCCTTTTGCATTTGCCTAGTACTAGGGGTAAACATCGGTCGAGGGACCGACCCTAGACCTCGTCATTGGACCAACACTGTGTGGGTTGGTCCTCGGTCCTCACAGTTCTGAGTCGAACCCGGACCGACCCAGACTATATATATATAATATTACTTATAATTATTTTATATAGAGAAAATCTTAATATAATAGCTATTTAGCGAGAAGTTTAAGTAATTTTATATTGTTCTTTAATAACTTAGATTTTTAATGTCTTTTACGGCGTCGATAATTTACGAATGAGGAGAATATTTTTGTGAGGAGTCCTCACGGCCTCTAAAAAGGCATAAACAACTTTTTATGGTATCATCCTCTAGTATTGGTTTTCTTCTGTCATATTTGTCATCTTAGTATTCAATTTACCAAAATCCAAAGAAATAACTTCTCTACTCACCACTTGAGCCTTGCTTGCTTTGGGTCACTCGTGCTGCTCACCACTCCATGCTTGCTTGGCTTGTTGCCTCTCGCTCGATATTCGATGCTCATTTTGTTCAATGCTCACCCTACTTGACTCTCACCGCTTGCCTTTCTTAGCTAACCTCACTCATCATCGAACCCTAGGTCGGTATAGTTCTCGGTTGCGCTTTTAAGGAGTAAAAAAAATGAAATAAAAAATTATTGGTTGATCTTGGATTGACCTGAAATCGAACCGAACCCATTGGTCAATTCGATCAGAAATTGCTTTTTTAAGGAGTATAAAAAATGAAATAAAAATTATTAGTTGATCCTGAGTTGACTTTGAAATCGGACCGAACCCATTGGGTTAGTTTGGTCATCAATCTCTTTTTTAAGGAGTACAAAAAATGAAATAAAAAATTATGAATTGATCCTAGGTTGACCCTGGAATCGGACCGAATCCATTGGGTCGATCCGGTCCTCGGTCCCAAGCTCAATAGGGTCAGTCTTCCATCCAAAAACAACACTGTGCGGGTTGGTCCTAGGGCTAGGGGCGGACCGGCCCAATCCAGACCATGCTCACCCCTACCTAGTACTAGGTTAGGGCCGAGGCACTTGGGTTTCTCATGGAAAACACTTTTGACCAAAGACACAAATGGGAGACCATCATGTATGTCTTTTGGGCTACCCAAAAAAAAAAAAAACGAAAAGATAATTATCAACTTTCCTGCGAATAGGGGAAATGCTTAGGTTAAATTTGAACAAAAACTTGCAAAACTTGACTTTATATATTGATTTATATATATATATATATATATATATATATATATATATATATAGGTTTTTAAGAATAGGTAGTGCTTTATGAATGAATAAATACCAAATCCCAAATGCTAGAAAGCAAAATGTCTTAACCTTGCTAGTTTTTATTGCTCATTATTCAAGTAGAGGTAGAGATAATGAAGAAGAGAAGGGAAGAAAGGCTCAGCATCAAGACAAAATGGTATGTTCCCTTCAGTCACCAAAGCAAGATTTTTCTTGTTGAATTGGCGATGGGCGTGAAATATCCTGCTTTGTACTGGTTAGTCTTACGAAGGCATCATTTTGACAATTGTTTTTCTCAATATGGTGAGTCTTTCCCATTTCAATTTGATCAAAGCAAAGTCAGGTCAGAGATGAGATTGCATTGCATGAAGGTGCGGAAGCAATTGATATTCTATCTAAGCACCTCAATGGTTCATATGATCTGAATATTGACTCGAATATTAAATTTTTTATACCATCCTCGTGGCTGACCTGGAAATGTCGGGGGATGGATTCTCCTTTAAGGATAATCCAGCATACTCTTTGTCATCCATGATCTTTCAACATGTAGTGTCCGACAGTCCATGTTATTCCGATGTACCTTTTCCTCTTATAGTAACCGAATATATTTTATATGGTTTTATTTCCTATCATCGTCTAAAGTTTCTTCATTAGCATCTAATGGCAGCATCTCTTTTATATGGAAGATTGGATGAATAGATTTTTCACTTTGCTGGAAGATCGTGTTTAGTTTTACTTGCATTTGAATTGAGAAGAGCTTGTTTGGGCTGCCTTTGACTTGGCTGCTGCTACTTTCTAAATTGAATTTTAGTCTTAAGCCTATTTCCCATCCTCCTCTTTTCCCTCACTGACTTTCATTGGATTGAGGAATTAGGAGCTGAAACTTTTGAGATTGTTGCATTTCCTAAGACACGACAAAAAGGAAGATATAATAAAAAAAAAACATATCTTGTAATTTGGCATCCGCTTGGAAGTTAAGTCTCTCATCACAAGCTTGGGAATAGGGGGATGCTTCTGGCCCTAGCTTCTCTTTATGTGGCTTTGGTGCTAGACAACTTGTTGGGTTGAAAGTCCTAAGCCACAAAAGAAGTGTGGATAAAAGTTCCTCAAATAACCTCCAAATATTTTATTTTATTTCAATCAGACAATTAAGCTGCTTTGGAGTGCATCTTTTTCACTTTGGGATTTGATTCAGCAGTTTGTTACTCGACTTCAGTGGTCGATAGGAGGTGGCATAAACTGTTGACCATACAGACTGTGCTTTAATTGGCCATGAAGTGCATTTGTTGTTAAAACTATGGTGTATAAATATCCCTGTAGTTATCTCCAAAGAAATGTATATAATGGGAAGTGTTCAACATAATTTTTTGATAAGTTAAATTTAGAGAGGCTTATTATTATGGTAGCTTAGCTGTCTAGGCCACTGCATTTGATTCAGGGCTTAACAGCGAAAGAAATGGAAGAGCTTCATGGTGACATCAAAATGCATCTCTATTTGGACACAGAGACACTGACATATGTTGAGTACTGGAAGCTAATATGCTTTTTTTTTTATATTTTATATTTTCATGCGAATGGTCTAGAGATCTTTCATTTAGTCTCTAATCGTCATTATATGGCTCACTTCTCAGCATCCTTGATTTTGGTATCTATGCTAGTCATGGAATTGCTACATGAGCTCTAAGAGATCATTGACGCTTAACATGGTCTTTTGGCCTTTGAGCAGTGCGAGGATGTTACCTGAAAGTAGTGTCTAAAAGGGTGAATTATTCAGAGTAGCATAGGAAAAGTTGACCTTTTGGGTCTGCAGATTCTTATCTCTTTATCTTACCGAGCACGCACTTTGGGAGCTGGCAGAAGCCAGGAAAAAGGATGCACTTTATCGAGCCAGGGTGTGGGGAGGAGCCTCCTGCTGAGTTGCTTGCAGAAGAAGGGGATACGTACTCTAGCATCCAAGCAGATGTGGGGATTATCCGTAGAAAATTATTCACATGAATAATTAATTAATCAAGAAGAATCGGATCTATATATGATTGTAAAACACCGTGAATAATAAATACATCGGAATTAAAGCGTACCTGTTGAAGAAAATAGATCAATGTGATAACCAGTGATCTATCGGAACGCCAGATCTTCCTCTCTATGACCTATTTCAGTATAGCAGCTTTCAATGGGATTAAAACAACCAATAGGTATAACCTATCCTTTTATAGGCTAGAGAGGCGACCTAACAAACCCTAATCAATAGCGTATCAACTGGGTCATTCCCATTACGGACTTCAGTTAAACACAATTGCCTACACTTTGCTGCTCAACTAGGCCCGTTATCAATAGATGCCAATACCCAATTCAATCAGATCACTTTTGGGTTCAACAAATATTGGAATATCCATTAACCCGATTATTTAAAATAGAAAATCAATTAATTAATGTAAGCCCATATTATAGGAAATTTCCAACATTCTCCCACTTGGGCTACATTAATTAACTTATTAAAAAATAATATTCCAATAACGGCATATTAATACCAATCCAATCCTATATAACCTCAGTATAGGACTATGGAGATCAATGTGTTAAGAAAATGCCACAACACAAGACCTTCCATAATCACATATAATAAGTATTATATTTTCATGGATCATGGGCCTAGTAGTGTAGTAAGAAATAGTTCCAACATGTGATCAAAATATACACTATTTCTTATCGGTCCTTAATGCAATTTCTCAACGACATGAAACTGCATTAACGCAATTTCTAAACAACATGAAATTGCACGACTATGTCACAATCCAACATGAGATCTCATAATCAGTGACATCAAGTCATCTTTAAACTAAAATTTGTTTAAAGATACTGTTTTATACTTCATTTCTCAGTCAACAGGAGAAATGATAACAATAGAATCAACAATAATAATCATTGAAAATAAATGCTTTAATAAACATCACAAAAGCATTATCAGTCTGCATATAATTATAATATCCAAAAATACAATTTGTATAACTCCCACTAACAAAATAAATCAAAAGAATCTAAGACACCCATATTCTTTACATGTTCTTTAAACAAAATGGGTCGTAAGCCTTTTGTTAGAGGATCAACCAACATGGACTCAATTATGACTTTCTCGATCACATTATCTCCCTTTTTGACCAAGTCCTTAATGGTATAATATTTGATCCATCTAACATTCCAACCTATAGCAAATGTAATTGTTTGTCATATATAATGCAATAAGATCAATTATGGGCAATAAGTATTTCAATAAAAATAATTAGTACATTATAAACTCCCCTTTGGGCAGAGTGTATGATGCACCATTATTTTTCACAGCATGAAGTTTATAAAGCAACAACAAGGAGAATTACATATAATTGTTAATGATCCATCCCCTTTGAGCAGACAAATCATTTAAATTATACATCTCCATGATATCAATATATAGAGACAATAAAAGAGAATTACATATAATCTTCAAGGATCAATCCCCTTTGGGCAAACAAATCCTTTAAATTATATATTTCCATTATCTCAACATAGAGGGAATTACACATAACTCTAAAAAATTTATCCCATTTAGGCAGATAAACCTTTTGAGTCACACATCCCCATCATTCATCTCTAATATATTAATATAGAGGGGAATTACATATAACTTTAAAAAATTTATCCCCTTTGGGCAGATAAATCTGGGATAAATCTTTTTGAGTCACACATCCCCATCTTTTAATTTTGGAATTTATCTTCATGCAATTTTCAAATTAATATACAGAATAACCTCCTTTGGGCAGGTAATTGTATATACTAACTTTTATCAATAAGGAACTTCAACAATTTACAAACTTTAACAATTTGTAAATAATGTTCCATTTAATCAATGCCCAAAAAATTCATCAAACAATATGAAGCACTTTACGACATGTGCTTCCCAAGATCATATTGCATTTATCAAGCAACAATTTTTGCCACAATTCTTTTTTTTTTTTTAAATTGGGGTGAGAAAAACGGTTTTAGTCCAAATCACTGAATTAACCCAACAAAAGAAAAGATAGGTGCATCTAGCACTTCAGTCATGTTTCGTATTTAAGTTTAAATTACTCGTGCACCAAATATCAAACAAAGACACCCAAGCAGGAACTACAATCTTTACAAGAAAAAGAATGGCACCCAAGCTGCATACTTGACCTCAACTAAAACAGAATGAAGAATACTCTAAGCAAGCACTGTAACCAATTACATCAAACAGGAAAACAACCCACCATTTTGTCACCTTTAATCAATAGGTTCTCATGTTTAAATTAATAAATAAAAGTCCCACTAACAATCTTAAGCACTCATGTCAAATCCCAAGTACATATGAGCAAGAAACCAAGACAAAACAGCAAATAGAAAAGTGAACGGTGATTCTGCACCAAGAATTGCAATATGTTATGAAAGAAAGCATCACTTCCGCAATTCAATCTATGATAATGAGGTACATTATCTTCTGTCACAATGTCAATTTATGCGAGAGAGTGTGAATAAAGTAAGATCCCGCGCATGGCACAAGCAATACTGTTTGTTACTAGCAAACATCAATATTGATATGGAAGATCTCTAATCCAATTGCCCTCTTAAGCTTACTTTCCCTTTTCTTCTACGCAGTGGTCATTCACATAAAACACTATCATAGACCATTGCTTATAGAGATATAATCGAATGAGAAGTTCACCATCCATCAAAGAAAGCCAAGTTCATCAATCCATAAGCAGTACCCACGATTACCATCAATGGAATTCGTCTAAATTTCAGCCAAAGCAAAAGCTACTGCACAATGAGGCTCAATCCCATGAATCTAGCCCAAATCACACCAACACCATCTATGTTTCGCAGATCTAGTCCAGCAGAAGCAAAATAGAGGGCCACGATTCGCCAACGGAAACCCATGACAGGTCCCACATCAAGCACTCTTTCGTCCGTCAGATCTAAATGTAAACTTTCCAAAAATATTTAAGGTCCAGATGATTGTTTCCTCAAGCTGGACCACTTTTGCTAGGTTAATAGCACCAGCCCATGATGGGAGAAAGCTTCTCCCACAAGCTAAAACATAAGCACTTAACTGAGTACCTCCACATGTTAATTGGAACGGCAGCACCCTTTGTTTTATTGTATCTCATCAATCAGTCCTCCACCAGTCAATCTAGTCCATTAACCCTTTCTCGAATTTGTGCAGGAAAGATGAAGCATCCATGTACGCAAATACATTATCTGTCCCAGCAAACAAAATCGACTAATTTAACTAGGAGTAGACGTCCTAGACTAGCCATGGTGGAGCACTCATGTCTGCTAGGACATTTGCATGCTCGAGTTCACAATTTTCCATGCAAATAAGTGGAATAACAAACTTTTCATGTACAAGGATTCCTAGAAAACAATGGGAACTCTCTTCCTTGCACTTGCTTTTCTAATTACAAAAGCTATAAACGCTCTATCTTTACCGGTTAGTTTATAAGTACTTACCACACTTTGGAGCTGAACATAACCGACGAATCATCTGTCTCTTGCTTGTGAGAATTAACAATAATTTTATACTCGACCAACAAACAGATTAATCACAACTTTCTCAAACAAGCATGTTGCAAGACCCCAATCGTTATTTCAATTAAAACACTCAAAACTTGATCAGCTGGATAACTTTACATAAAGATCAGCATCAACCCAGTAACATTGAATGTGAGCCCCACACCTTCAACGTGGAATACATGATAAACTTCCAAAAAAGGAGGCCCACTAAATAATCTACATTGAAACAAAGGGGGCACACTTTCATGCCATAGTTTCTTCACAGGAGAGCTACGCAGATTAGTATCTTTAGATTAGCCGAAGAGAAGCACCCATAAACGAGGATTGCAAAAGAAACACAAAAGCACAGGCACAGAATGAATTCGAGCAACCCAATGATGGGTGTGTAGAATATTATTCACATAAACTAAATAATTAATTGTTCGGCTTAAAAAGGAAGAAGCTCGAGGATGAGTGGGTTAAAATAGAGAGGGAGAATGGACCAAACTCGTCAGTTGAGCTTCACTTTGAGGAGCAAATCAACAACGCACAGAGGGAGAGAGAGATGCGAATGCGTGTGTTTTTCCTCTTTTTTCATGAATAAACCCTAGAATCTCAAATTTAAAATTCTCACTCAATTCTCAACGAAATTATGCAAATTATATATGTGGTTGGAAAGATCTCAGAACAAAAGCCTTATGGTTTTAGGATTAATCAAGCAAAAAATAATGCCCATATTCGGCTCAAAGAGGAAAATTTCGAATTTTTACATGAAAAACAAATTTGGGTTCTACAATCATATATGACCTTGCTATGATATTCACATGAATAATTAATTAATCAAGAAGAATCGGATCCATATATGATTGTAAAACGCCATGAATAATAAATACAACGGAATTAAAGCGTACTTGTTTGAGCCATTGCTTTACTTGAAGAAAATAGATCAATTTGATAACCAGTGATCTATCGGAATGCCAGATCTACCTATTTCAATATAGCAGCTTTCAATGGGATTAAAGCAACCGATAGGTATAACCTATCCTTTTATAGGCTAGAAAGGAGACCTAGCAAATCCTAATCAATAGCGTGTCAACTGGGCCATTCCCATTACGGGCTTCAGTTAAACACAATTGCCTACACTTTGCTGCTCAACTAGGCCGGTTATCAATAGATGCCAATACCCAATTCAATCATATCACTTTTGGGTAATATCCATTAACCCGATTATTTAAAATAGAAAATCAATTAATTAATGTAAGCTCATATTATAGGAAATTTCCAACATTATCCGCATAAGAAGACCAACCGAGAATACATGCTGGTATGCTGGTGTTGAGACTCAATTGCATACCGGCACAGCTATAAGGTCATGGAGTTTTGGGAAGTTATCTTCAATTGCATCCACATAGACAAGGCAAAGGTAATTATACTTTGATATTCTTTCACTGTTAAGAATGTATATTTTGAGAATGTATATTTGGTACGTCAAAATTGACTGAATGAAACATAGGCTTTCAAGAAAGAATTTCATGAGAAAATGTTGCGCAAGCATCTTCAACATCTGTGGATGTCGTTGATAATCCAGAAACTGCTAGTGTCCTCAGTCCTATATACAAGAAGGTGTGCCTGACTCTGTCGACTAATAACTTTTCTATAGAAATCTTGTTTCGGCTTCGCTTTTAGTTGAGTGGGTACTAAGTTACAATTCCTATGGTTTTGATGTTTAGATGAAGGATCCATGTATCCGGAACCATTGAGATGATGGAGTCAGAAGAGGGGGCTGGATCATTTTCCCGGGGCAACTTCTATATGGTGATGAAACTAAAGGGAACGTTGACCCTGAAGAGGAGAGGGCTGCATTGGAAAATTCCTTTCTCCTTGCAGACCAGACTGTTGCTTAGTGCAAACATAGTGCAAACTGAGTAAGGTTGTGCATCTAACCAGAGCTCTCCGGTATATAATTTTAGGAACGGAAAAGAATTGAGGTACTAGAAGAACAACAGAGACGGATGCAAGAAGCAATAGTGTCAAAGCCAGCTCCATCGGAAGATAATTTTGAAATGAAGGCCACCAAAGCCATGGGAGCCATGGAGGAAGGTGATGCAGTTTTTAGCAATGTTGCAGAGGTGGAATCTGGACTCGTGCTTCATGTCATCAATTTTCTCGACTTTGGTTTTGACTTATTTGATTTATATTTTTTGCTCAGACAACCTCATACTTGAATTTATCCATGTGGATTGGGGCTTATTGGTGGCATGATAAGCATCGACCAAGAAAACCAAAATCTTCCAACCGTGTGAGTCCCCAACACACACAATTGAAAAGGATGGGAATAGCACAGAGACGGAAACGCTCGCCCCATATGAGGACATTGTTGGGTCTACTTGATCAGAAAATCACTTTTACGCATATGTAAAACCTTTTGGCTACCATATGATTCACATGGTTTGGTTTAGGATTGTGTGTAAAGAATGGGAATATTCACACAAAGAAGGGCTTCAGATACACTTTTGAAAGAGGGATTTTGCATGTTTATTTCAACTTCAAATCTTACTAGCCTTCAAGTTTTAAATCTTCTTTGACAACTAGGAACGGATGTGTGGATTCTGACTTCTAAGCTTAAATCAGTAGCGTGATCACCATTTTGGAAGCTAGGAGACCGAATTTTGTATCATGGCATATTCATTCAGCAGTCTGTTAATACTAGTTGAACAGCTATTTTACTTGCTTGTAGTAGTTGTATTTTTTAATTCATTTTCTTGGCCAAGCTATTTTAGGATTATGGGTTGGACAATGTTATTGATATTTTGCTTACTAGGAATATTGGGAGGGCAATTATCCATTAGTTATCCTTCATCCATAGTAGTCAAATCGATTTGACTATAAAGCAACTACTATGCTACTATGTAGACCATGATACCTTATTTCTTTAAGAGCTAGTCCCAAGATCTTCTATATTAATCTTTCAAGATGATTAAAGTGAGCTTGTTCCGGGTGATTTGCCTTTTGCTTGGCTTGGGCGCGACTCTGGTCTTTTATGCTTTGGGTTTATTATGAATTTGTCTATATAGATGAGGATATTAAGGCGTGTTCCGGAATATTTTTTTAGAAATAGTCTTTTCATTTCCCAAAAAATTTCACGAAATTTTGGTAATCTCTGCGAATGAGAATAGGAAAAAAAAAATAGGCTAACTTAAAGTTTCTTATAATTTTTAATTAATTTTAGATTTTTCTTTTTTCCCTCTCTTCTTGCTCCTTCTCTAGAGAGAAGCCCACTGCGACCCATGGCCCGCAGTCGGCTGGCGGTGGCAGGCAGGCTGGCGATGGGCAGGGGGACAACGGGGAGGATACGATAGGATGCAAGAGGGGCGGTGAGGTGAGGAAAAAGAAAGAGAAAAAAAAAGAAGGGGAATAAGAAACTATCCAAATCTATTTCTCCCTCCTTTAATTAGTTGAACCATTTTTTTCTTTCTTTAGGGAACAAAAGAAATTGTAGTGGTGAGCGTTACCATGGGCACCTAACTTACCGCTACCGCCAGAAACAAGGCTTTGGGCAACTCTAGAGCAAGGCTTGTCCTTTAAGCCCAGAAACGAGGCTTTTTCTTAAAAAAAGAACAACTCTGAAACAAGGCATCCTTCACTCTTGCATTGGCGAGCTTTGGGGACACATAAGACGTATAGTTCATATTTGCTCCATGGTCAATAGATCTGCAGATGATGGATATTCAATTGAATGGTTTAATCAATTTGACAAAAGTCGTGGTGTCGGTGAAATCTCAAAATTTAAAATTTAAGAAACAACACTAAAAACAATGGACAAGTAAAGGGAAAATGTGTGTATCATATTTTACTATTGATGGTAATGGAATTTGCATTTACTCCTTTTCCAAGTTTCATATTCTAGAATCATCATATCTATATGTCTTTTTAGCATGCCATATATGTATACATGGTATAACAAAAGGAAAAAAATCAGTATCGAATAACATAAGCACAAAAACATATAATAATTGTTAAAACATGGTGGTCTTAAATGGGAAAACTTGGGGTTTGCAAAAGAGATTGTTAATTTAGAGTTAATATCATGTCAAAAGCATTAATTTTTCTTTTCCAGTAAAAAATTAAATTTTGTTCGAATTTTAAATAAATATGATGAAAAATATTTATGAATTTACATGTCAATATTTCTAATACTGACGACTGCTTTGACTTGCTTCGCTTCTCCATAAAGATACGACGAGGTGCACGCTCTCGTCCTCAAGCTTGAGAAAAATCCCAGTTTGGGCAATGCTCTCATCGTGGCCTGCCTCAAACTTGGCTGCACCTCGCACGCTTACGGCGTCTTCCATGGGCTGTCGCATCCCAATGTGGTTTCTTATACGGCCGTCGTCTCTGGTCTCGCTAAGGCGGACTGAGGACTCGAAGCAGCGGAGGCTTTCTTGGGATTGATGAGTTCAGGTACTCAGCAAAATGAGTATCGTGGACACGGCTGACTGAACTGGAGCTGGTTTGCAAGTCCATGCTTTGGTCGCTGCCCCGGGTTATTTAGAAAGCCTCTTTGTTTCTAATGCACTTAAATGCGAGTGTCTGGATTCTGTTCTTTGAATTGCTTGACCAATTGCCTAAGAGACACATTGCTTCGAGGAATACTGTAGTTTCGGGATTGGTGAAGGCCCAATACGAAAGAGCATTTGAATCTCTTCAGCCAATGGACCAAATTGATAATGTGCTGAGACTAATAGTTTAATTAGAGTAAAGGAAATTCATGGTCATGCCATCAGAATTGGAATGGAGACTGCACTTATCAGATTTTACATAAAATGCGGAACCATAGACGATGTGGAGGCCTTGTTTGAGAAGATGGCCACGAGGGATGTTATCACTTGGACACAGATGATTAGAGCTTATGCAGAGTTTGGGTTGATTGATATAATGCCAGAGAAGAATTGTGTTTCTTGCAACGCCCTTCTGGCGGGAGTTTGTGATCATGGCAAAGCTTTTGAAGTGCTAGATTTATTTATTAGTATGGTGGAGGAGAGGGCTTAGAGTCGACTGACTACCCCTTGACTACTGTTACTAAGCCGTGCGGGTTGCTTGGGGTCAGGGAAACTTGGTGAACAGGTGCAAGGGTTTATTACCAAGTGTGGCCTCCTGGCAGATGCTTATGTGGAAGCAGCTTTGCTTGATACGTGAACTCGCTGTGGGAGGATGGTGGATGCTGGAAAGATGTTCAAACGGTGGGCTTTTGAGTGAGATAGCTCTATCATTAACGCTTCCATGATATGTGTGGGTATCAATGTAATGGGCTGCCGGATGAGGCAATATCGCTATTTTGCCGTTGTAAAGTAGAAGGAGGGAGCGGGAGCGTGATGAAGTTGCATCAATTTCAATTCTCTGTGTTTGTGGAACTTTAGGGTCTGATAAGATGGATGAGCAGATTCACATGCTCTTAAATCTGGATTATTTTCAGATTTAGAGTAGCAAATGCATTGATTGGAATATTAATGCTGCTAAAAATGTCTTTAACAATATGCCTGCACAGGATGTAGTTTCATCGAATGGCTTGATTGCGTGCGAGGTTCAGTATACATTGGGGAGATGATGCCCTCACTGTCTGTTCAAACTTACAGGATGCAGGGATAAAGCCTGGCAGAATCTTTTTAGTTATATCAGCTTATAAATATACTAAAATGCGTTTAGTTGATGAAGGTTGTGGATTCTTTTCATCCATGCGAACAGAATTTAATATAGAACCTTCACAGGAGCATTATGCAGCAGCCTTTGTTGGTATTTTAGGATTCTGGGGACTTCTTGAGCTTGCAGAGAAAATATTCAGCAATATGCCATTTGAACCAGAGGCTTTAGTCTAGCAAGCTTTGCTTGACGGACGTAGAGTCCAATCCAGTGCAATTGTCGTTAAAAGAGTTATAAAGCATTTACTTTTGATGGAACCGCAAGATCCTTCCACCTATGTGCTTGTTGCAACTCTGTACTCTGCATCTGGAAGATGGCGAACAGTGATGAAAAAAATGAGGGTGAAAGGGTTTCAGAAACAGCCTTCACAGAGTTGGGTCATGCATCAGAATGAGACTATATCATTTACAAGCCAAGAACATCTATAGTGGGTTGGATATTCTAATTTCAGAATGCTAGAGAGCTTTCAAGTTTCGTTCTTCATGAAGTCGGAGAACATCAGAAAAGGGATTTCTTGTTCTATCACAGTGCAAAACTTGCTGCAGCATTCGGGCTTCTGATGAATAGACGAGGAAAACTCATCAAGATTGTAAAGAACATCGGATCAGCTTTTAAGAAGAAAAAGTCTTGGACAATTTTTTTCAGTGTTATGCGGCGATAAGTTAATTGGATTACTGGAGTTGAAATTATGAGAAAACTTCATGGTATTTGCAAAAAAGCTACTTCTTTAGGGAGGTAATGTTTCAGTTGGTTTAGTTCGAAGAGGTAAAACTTCTTCATCCCAATGTTCTTGCATCCGCTAAAATTACCTACAACAAATGAAAAAGAACCCCTATTGTTTTTAAATTGTGCTACTTTGGTTAGTTTTAAGGTGATATATGTTCTGACTATATAACTTACGGCTGAATCATTAAGCAATAAATTACAAAAAAAATAATATATAATTAGCACTTAGACACGCAACCATTATGTATCAATGACAATGATGTTCAACAAACCTTACTATTTGGCATAAGCAAACATCGTTTTTGATTGAGAAACCTTTAATAAATTTA
Organism: Eucalyptus cloeziana; assembly: GCA_014182715.1. Taxonomy (NCBI): domain Eukaryota; kingdom Viridiplantae; phylum Streptophyta; class Magnoliopsida; order Myrtales; family Myrtaceae; genus Eucalyptus; species Eucalyptus cloeziana. The sequence goes on along the minus strand of CM024644.1, from coordinate 14,053,199 downwards.
AAAAAAAAAAAGTTAAAAGTTTTTATGATTCATAAAAGAAAAAATTAAATTAAATACACCATATAAGTGAAGTAAGTGTAATAATATTGTTGGACATATAGAGAGCGATCTATGTTTTTTTTTTAAATATATTATTATGGTCGAGCCTTACCTAAAATGGCAAAAGTACACCCCAACTGGCATTTTTTTTTTAATATATAATTATGGTCGAGCCTTACCTAAAATGGCAAAAGTACACCCAAGTGGCTGACTTAGTAAAAAATTAATATAGAAATTAATTAAATTAAATTTATTTAAAACATTTAAATTAAAATATAAATATTAAAAATTAAAAATAAATAAATAAATAAATAATTATTAAGAATTGCCTTGGCTGAATGGATTAAATTGATACCAATGTGAAAATTTTTATGATTGAATTAATCAAATTCAAATGTTTAGGATTTAATTGGTACTAATGCCATAGTTTTAAGACTTTTTTCGCACTTTTCCCTTACATTTACATAATCATTTACAAGTCATACTTAGGACATGCATACATTTTCTAGTAAAATCTTGTAGAATATTTTATGCATTGCAATTAATGGGCTTTTGCTTACTTAAGGTATTTATGTCCTTGCCCTGTATCTAGCAATTTATTTCTTGCTTTGGTTATTGAGTGTTAAATTCGCTTGATCACCCCGTGCAAGTTGGTGGCTTAAATTTAAAATCTCTAAAATTGCTTGCAAAAAATATTTTTTGAAAATCAATAGACAAGCTACTAAAAGGGCATTAGATTAAGTCTTTTATTATCCCATACTTTATATGAGTTTGTAATCGACCCTAATTGATTGGTGAGGATTTCAAATGGTAAAAAAGTTTTATGTTTTAATTGAGTACCAAATTGCGATTGGTAATCCATTACCTTTCTCATTGGTAGCTCAACTCTGAGAAAGTCAGGACACTCCTATAGGCAAACTTACTCATATGCTAGTTGTTTATACCGTGTGCTTTGCTTATTCTCTCGTGTGTTTTTTCTCAAAATCTTAGTCCAGAAAAGGTAGCTGTTATTCATATATTGATCCATGTTATGCGTATATCAAGGATAGAGAATTGAAAACTTTGAACAAGGCGTTTTTCACATACAATCTTGGTAAGAATGCCTGTTTCCGAATACATGTGTTTTATCATATAAAATTGTATGTGCAACTGAACCGACAATTAGAGTAATAGACTGATGACAGTTTTAGCAAAACAAACTTTAATCTTGGCTATAAATTTTGTAAGTCGATAAAATAATAAATTTTTTATTAGCCTAATAATGTTATGCATGTCCGTGGATTCTTGGTACATTTGAAGAACTCTTAACGATACACGTGTCGGTTATGCATTTCACAATGTTCTTGGGCTTGGCTTCCTTAGACGCCAACCAACCAATTTATGCATCTAAAGTTTAATAAATGAATTCCAACACTACATTTCCAAAATAGCAGATTCACGCACTTTGATTTTTTTAAATGCAGAACTCTAGCAACTTTCATAATACTTAATAATTGACTCCTAATCTACATATAAATTTATCACATTTTCTGGAACTTTACTACTTTAAATTTTTGAGAAAAAGTATATTTTTTTTTTTTGCTTATTTTTAACTATTAACAAAGAAGCCCTTCAGTTGATTAACATCTACTATATCTTCATGAAATCATTCATTTGATTAATTAATGGATTGTTTATTATACTCAACAACGAAACTTCATGGCCAGTACCATCAGTATCATTCTTTTAGAAAATTAACCATTGCATCCCTTTATCAGCGGAAAAATTATGGGAGGAGGCGGCTTCTTCTTCTTCTTTAATTTTTTTAATCTTTTAAATGTTTTAAATAACTTTAATTTTAAATTTAATTTTATTAATTTTTATATTAATTTTTTACCAAGTTTTGGTTTTGCACTTATCACTCCAATGTATAAATTTCAAATTCTATAAATTCTTTATTATAAAAACCTTCTGAAAAAAATGGTCTTCTCTTTCTATACATGTGTACAATTTCAAATTTGGGTTATTTTAAGTTGCTTCCTACCTAAACCTATTAGTTTCATCGTAACAGTTCTTTACTTAGGGGTCGGAATATCTATATTCCTTACATATTTGTCCTTAGCTATTTGAAATAAATAAAGTAGATAGAGTTAATTGGTATTTTTATTAAATTAGCTAAAACTCATCTATTCTTGTTTATTTTTATCACAACAAGATGGACTTTACCTAGACTAAGAATAGACCATTTATTAAATCTTGGATGGAAATTTCTTTTATCCATTTCTCTGGGTAATCTATTGTTGACACCTTCTTTCCAACTCCTTTAATTGTAAAAGAAAAAAAAAGGACTAGAATATTCTCGTGCTTCTCTGAAATATCAAATAAGAGAAAGAAACAAATATTCTATGATATGTTCCCTATAGTACCTGGGGGCATGAATTACGGTAGGAGCTCCAAGGTACATTGGTCAAGGTTCATGATTACCTTACCTACACTAAATATCCTTATGAAAAATTAATTACATTGGCCAAATCCATTTTGAATATTTTGAATTTGATAAAGGCATTGCTTGTGAAGTATGTTTTTGTGTATCCTATTCATCTCCCTATTGTTGATGGGAAATTGGAAACCGGTATACAAAAGAAACGCTTGCGAAATTTGTATTTTTTGTGGCAAATGTATTGAGTATTGTCTAACAAATTGTTTATCAATGACCGAAGAGTATGAACTTTCTACATATGTGACGAATTGAATTATAATCAAATCACTTTTGGCCGTTTACCAATGTAAGTAATTAACAATTATATAATAAGAACAATTTCGAATTCGCCTCAAATAATAATAAAATAAAAAAATTAAAACCCTTTGATCTTTGATTTAATAGGAATCTACACCAAGTAGTAGGGTTCAATTTGATCTAATGCACAGGAATGAGTTCTTCATTTTCTTTTTTGTTGGTCAATAACTGTAAATTCCAATTAACTATTCATTGGTTGGTAAAAAGTGTGATCGGAGTTAGATTGAAAATTGAATCTACTAATTTGAGTTTTGAGCTAAATTACCCTTTTCTTTGGTGTAAATCTTTTGGGTTAAGAGAAAACCATATTATATTGGTCCTCTAATTGGACCTAGACCCATTTTAAATCCATTCATTTGAATTAAATGCAATTAGGAGCATATTGTAAAAACATTTCTTGTCTAGTCAATAAAATCATGGAAAACATTTCAATTAATTTCTCTTTTATGTATAATAATGAAGTTGCCTAGACCAATACATGATTTTCTTTTAGTTTTTCTCGACGAGGTCTTACATTAGGAAGTCTAGGAGTGGTATTACTTACCAATCCAATTTATTCTGCCTTTTCCTTGGGATTGGTTCTTGTTTCTATATCCTTATTTAATATTCTATCAAACTATCATTTTGTAAGGGCTTGGCAGCTCCTTATTTATGTAGGAGCTATAAACGATATTAATTCTATTTGAATCTTTTACTTTGTTGGTTTGTACGAGCATTTTGGTTTCAATAATGACTACCTTTTTAGATGGGTCTTGGTATGGGATTGTCTTGGTACAGGATTATCTTAAAAACAAAGTCAAACCGAATATTTGACAGGTAATAGTCAACAAATTGGAGTTCATTTATCAACAAATCTTTATCTTCTATTTGAAATCATTTCCATAATTCTTTTAGTTGCTCGTCAATGATAAATCTTTTTAACTATTAATAGCAATCAAAATTCAACTTTGTTTTCTATTATCAAATCCATTTATCTTCAAAAATATTTGAAAACTATTCATGTGTATAATATAAATTCTTTATTCTGATTACCAAATATCAATCTATTCGTTTGCTTTATCCTTGTTATATAATTGAATACGCTTGAATTCTTGTTCATATTGAAATTAATCAAAATTAATAAGGAGATGGTCAATCATTCTTGAACATGTACTTATTTTGAGTACCTATTTATTTTCTATTGGTATCTATGGATTGATCACTTATGGTTAGGGACCTTATGGGTCTTGAACTCATCCTCTATGCGGCTAATATAAATTTCGTAATATTTTAAGATTTTTTTATAGTTGACAATTAAAATGAGATATTTTCTCCATTTTTGTTATAGCTATTAGTAGCTATTGGGTTAGCTATTGTTCTCGATTATCATAATAGAAAATCAACTTTGTATCAATCAATTGAATTTGCTAATAAATGAATAAATTAGTAGTATTAATTAATTATATATTATTAATTATCGAAATTAGAATATTGATCAATTCAAATTAGTATGTTTAATAAGTAGGGATGAGAAAAAACGTAAATATCTTGGGCCAATCTCATGACTCGCTCCGGAATTAGATTGATTAGAAAAATTATTGTAATTTAGTGTCTAATTATATGATCCACTTACAAGTTTACTGGATCAAAAATTGATGACATTCAAAAACTTATAGATCCAATGTCACATTCATGTATTATTAGATGTACTCAATATATGCAAGCCTACCAAATAGATGTATGATGTAAAGCTAAGCAAATTGCTTCTGCTCCAATTTGAGCCTTCAAGTTTATGGGTCTAGCATATTAATACATTCCAGAATTTTTTTTTGTCCAAGTGTATCTTGACTTTACCACGAATTATTTTCCTTGGTTAACAAAAATAATAATTATTTTTTTAATTTTCTTTCTACCTCATCGAGGAAATAACTATATGCATATGTACTTTAATTTTCTTTCTACCTGATCAAGTTCTTTCATTGTCTTTTGTTACATTTGTTGGAAAATGTATTAGAATACATAAAATAATAATAATTATTGGAAATACATTACAAAAGATTAGAAAATAAAAGGAAATGTCTGAGGCATGCAAGCACTGTCATTAAGGATAATTCCGCCCCTCGGAGTACGAAACTCGGTGCGAAAGGTTTCGGCGGCTATCCTCCCAAGATACAACAGACATTCTTCTATACTCCGCACTGAATATTAAAAGGAAACATAACAACTTTTGTGTATAACCCAGCAAAAAGAAAAGGAAAGATGTGAGAACACATTGTATCTTCTCCTGGTTTGAAGTTTAACTTATATTTAAACAAGGAAAAGAGAGAGCCGTTAGAGATCATCATAAATCAATTGGTAATTAAAAAGATGACCGTTATAAAATAATGAAGAGTTTATGAAGTAATAAATCAAAAGTTATAAAGTTGTTAGAAGACCGTTACACAACCATTAGAAAGCCGTTATATGACCGTTAAAAAGCCGTGATAACTTTCATGACAATCATAATTTCTAATAAATATTTCAAAACTACTGAAATATCCAACAATCCCCCACATATTTCAGAAAGTTTTGACAAGAAAAATAGAATAATGCTGGGTTATTGGAAAGTAATGCATCGGAATTGGTGCTTGTTAGGCTATGAACCAACCCTAGAAAGAATGAAATATAATTCACAAAATCATTAGTGAAGTTTGAAACTTCTATGAACCAAGAATTTCTTTTTGTGAATTATAATTTTCACCAATCACATTACACTCCCACAAACTTTGTTGTTCAACGCGGTTTTGCGCTAATAGGCCATGCGCGTGCTTGGTTTATTCATTAGTGCTTTAGAGATTTTCGCCAAAAATTCTCATAGGAGCGGCCTCACTCCACACTTATATAGGTGATTCTATCAAGTGTATTATGCAGTTTAATACACCACCAATAATGGCTATGAAATTTCATTAAGAGCTTAGCTCAACCTTTTTTTCCTTGCAATTTTGCATTATTTTCACCTTAGGATGGACAATAATTTTTAATAGTGCACTAGATCAACAAATGACTTGTTATTACCCATATGAACCTAATTCATGGGATCGCCAATCACATAGGTTGGGTTACCATCATTGTTGATTTTCTTCAATTGGCTTGTCCATTCCCCTCGATGTATAGTCAAAGGATTGGCCAAAATCCATTTCTGACTTCATATAATTAATGGACATAATTCCATCATTGAGCATGCTTTATCACATCATCCTTCAATTATGTGTCCATTTTTACCATTGAAAATCTTTCACTGCAATGGTTATTGCCATTTGGCAATCATGATACTTAGACACATAAGGTGTCAATTTATTCCTAAAGGAATATGTGCTAAGAGTTTCTCAACTACTTAGCCTCATTTTCATATATGAATGAGAAGAATTTTCTCTTTTTCTCAAGAACTTGAATAGTTCTCAATTTACCAAAAAATGGTAAATATTTTCTTCTCCTTCACCCATTAGAGCTTAGGAGGATAAGGCATTTTGTTTACACATATATATGCATGGTAGCACCTGAGTCTACCACCCATAATTTTGATTAGCCACAATATTGGTATGGGAATGACTCCATCAATTACTTCATCAAATCATCTACTTCAACCAAGTCGACTTTGGTTTAGTAGGATTGCCATTTCCCCCACAATTTCATTCGATTGCTTTTATGTCAAGCACTTCCACTGGGTGAACACATATTTGTCAGTGAATTTTATCTCATATGAATCCAAGATCCAGTTAACATCACTGTATCCTTTAATACAGTAGAAAATCCATTATAATAAACTTGACAATAGTCACCCTTTAACAAAATATTTCACAAAAGGCATCAATCTTATTCAATATAGATCTATGATGGCTATGGATGCAAAGAAATAAAAATAAATTTCATCTCCACAACAATCACTAAAGGAGATTCTCTTTCCCAATGCAATAGCCAATCAAGTCTCTAATGATCATCATGCATGAATGGACATTCAACATAAATTGGCAAAGTAAATATTCTTACAAAGAACATTTTTTTTTTATATCATTACTGCTGTCAATAGTACATGTTGCTCCAAAAAATATTAACCAAAACTCAGAGGTTAGCATAAATCCAAAATGAATTAATAATTTCACAAAATAACTATAAGACTTCCTCTGAGGTTATATATGAATTACCAAAAATATCTCAACAATGCGTACTCAATACAAAACATGTAATCAATTTAATTATGCAATAAAATACTATTTAATAATTCTATCAAAAGTTATGCGTGGATGAGAGAGAATTAGCATATCTTCATGTATTTATCAAATATACACATTGTCATGCAGCAAATACCAACACATGTATGAGCATATATATAGATAGAGGCCCAAGCTGCACTCCCAAGCAAGCATGAATAAAGACATGCCACCGAATACCAACACATGTTTATGTCTACACTTACTTGAGCATATTGGCATGGACATCATCGACCGACTAATGATTGTTTGCACTCTAGCATATTCCCAAGAAAGATGGGACAACACTGTGAAGAATACTGAAGAATTTTGTTCCAAAGTCAAATGACACATATTTTCAAAATCTATAAGCACAATAATATAAGGTAAAAAGAGCGTAATTTTAGTGGTAAAACACAGAAATCCCACATGACAGCATTCATTGTTTCGTTGAAAACAATTATATATAACCTGGTCCAACATGGGCAAGCTTGATAAGATTCTGTAGAGATGGAGCTAAAGACAAATTAAATAGCAGATAAAAACAATTATAAATTGACTTCATGAATGTACATTAAACAAATTTTAGTAGGAGAATAGGAAGAATTAGGGATAAATGGAAACTATTTCGAGTAATAGAGAAACGCTCCAATTTCCAATCTTAAAATGATGATTATTAAAATCATGAACTTGAGAGAGAAAACACCTACACACGTCCGACTTTCTATTGGAAAAACAAGTATAGGTATTGAAGCCCCAAAATAAAAATAAATATATAAAAGAAATATTAGCCCGATTTCTTTCCATTTCTTTTATGGTTTTCCTTTTCTATTTCTTTTTAGTAGCCACATAGAATCACTATGCCATTTTTAAAGATTTTCTACATAGGTAATTTTGAAAATCTATAAGCATCTTCCGTAAATATATAAGAGCACACATTCATGGAATATGTCTAACAAGATCAAATCAAATCAAATCTAAAGAGAACACATAAGCTCGTGATACCAAATTTCAAATACTAGAATGAAAGTATCTCGACCTGTGTGATGATGATTCCTCAAAATGTGGAAACAGCGTGCCAAAATGGCGATTACACCATTCAAGCATTAATTTCGAGTTTCCAAAAAATGACTTTACTTGAAACTCAATAATCTTACCAAAACGACCGAAAGCTATTTTGTGAGAATATGTGATACTTGTCCTTCACCATCTCCAAATCCTTGTTCAATTCCAAGGTCGGTGGAAGCACCAGCAATTTCAATTTCGAAAGCTAAAAGGCAATTATCCTTAAGATTGTTGGAAAAAGTATTAGAATACATAAAATAATAATAATTATTGGAAATACATTACAAAAGATTAGAAAATAAAAGGAAATGTCTGAGGCGTGCAAGCACTGTCCTTAAGGATAATTCCGCCCCTCGGAGTACGAAACTCGATGCGAAAGGCTTCGGCGGCTATCCTCCCAAGATACAACAAACCTTCTTCTATACTCCGCACTGAATATTAGAAGGAAACAGAACAACTTTTTGTGTATAACCTAGCAAAAAGAAAAGGAAAGATGTGAGAACACATTGTATCTTCTCCGATTGTGGTTTGAAGTTTAACTTATATTTAAACAAGGAAAAGAGAGAGCCGTTAGAGATCATCATAAATCAATTGGTAATTAAAAAGATGACCGTTATAAAATAATGAAGAGTTTATGAAGTAATAAATCAAAAGTTATAAAGCTGTTAGAAGACCGTTACAATCATTAGAAAGTCGTTATATGACCGTTAAAAAGCTGTTACAAAAATAATGACTTTCATGACGATCATAATTTCTAATAAATATTTCAAAACTACTGAAATATCCAACAACATTCACGAACGCTCATGGCCATGTCCTGAGAAAGTTTTCTCCACGTGGTTTTTCTTTTGTGGAGGGAAAAACAAACACCTCAAAATTATAAAAAAAAAATAATAATAATAATGGCTATACTCAACTTGTATTTCATCATTTTTGAGACCGTTGAGTTCTTAGGTGTGTGTGGGGCAACTTTATTTTTGGTTTTATCTTCTACTTATAATCTTCTTCTTTTTTTTTTAATACTTTTTTTGAAATTAAAAAAATGTAAAAATTTATGATCTTTTTTTTTTTTTTTGGTAAAAAAAAAAAATTTATGATCTTTCATGTTTTTGAAAATCGAGAAAATTAGTATATGAATCGAAAATGTCACTTATAACCTTATAAAACTATTAAAAAAATAATGTACTCACTACATGCATAACATAAAAGTGCTTTTCTTTTTTTAATTAGTATCTTCTTCTTCTTCTTTCACTAAGAGTTATTGCCCATGACCCCTCAAAACTCAAAAGACCCACAGCCTCATGTACGGAATGGACTAAAGAAATGGAAAGAGGAATTAATCTAATGCACATGAAGTTCAACTCGATATTAGAGGAGTCGAGGACCATGCGGAAGATCACGAGCTCTTCTCCATTAACATGAAGACCAAATTACATGCCATTGATGAGCGGTTGGTGAGCCACCGCCACCTTCACCCTAAGGTCGGGCAACTTTAGTGGAGGCTAGCTAATGGCTGATTTAGCTAGCCAGCCGCAGTTGATTTCCTTGGACAAACCTCAAAAGCCGTCAGCTCCTTCATTTTGCAAAGCTTCCTCTTGTCTCGCCTAGATCATAAAGCCCAGCCCCACCCCGCTCGTTGTTTCCCCCGTCAGAGTCCATCATGGCATTCATTACTGGGTCATCTTCAAAACAAGAAAAATGATAATAAGGAAAATGAATCTTGTTCTTACTTTTGTCTCAACTCTTTCAGGATGAGTATGTTGGATAAATTCTCTTCAGGTATTTTGAAGTTAACAAAACATTTTCCTCAATCTAGTCTGAAGACTTACAGACTCTACTGGCAAAGTCTGAAGATCAAAGTCTGAAGCTAGCAAGACTCATGTTTCAAAGTCTACTCTCATGGACGGTCTCCGGATCGAACTTCTATTATGATCTTATATGGTTTTTACTCTAACGGCTAGAGAATATCTTTCTACCGGATTCAGCACTAGAAGATCTTACTTTCGTATTCTAATATGTATAGATTCTCTAAAGATTTCGCAACTTATAATTGGAATGATCTACTTATGGAAACCAAGATCCTGATTGTATGGGCGAGCAGAATTGATGGGCTATCAACACTTACCTCAAAGAGCTCGAGATCTCTCTAATTGATTCTGTTCAACGGGTTGATTGGAAGAACTTCTTTGGAATGTGCCAACGGTATTGAAGGCATGAAGAAGTATATAAGAGAGATGCTCCAGTTGTTTAAGAGTGCCGGATAGAAGAATTCCAAAGTCTGAATCTCCTTTTCTATTTTGCGATCTTATTCTTCGAGCGTTATATGTAATCAAAAGAGAGATCATATTGTGGTGAGACCTTGAGGAAGTGTAGTAGAGCTTCTACACTGTGGACTCAAGAGCGTGAGACTGTAATCACTCTTTTTGATTCTTAGTGAAATCCGGCCCGGAATGGCTGTCCGTGCGGGGAGAGTGGACGTAGGCTTGGTCTAAGCCGAACCACTATAAATCTGGAGTCTTGATTCTCTATCCCTAATCCTTTTATCTTTCATTACTTTCATTTGCAGCAATTGTTGTTTTAATTCATTAATCTCTCATTCGGATTAAATTGTTAAAATTGCTTTAATCACCTATTCACCCCCCTCTAGGTGCTAATTCTAGTCCTAACAATTGGTATCAGAGCATGTGTACTTGTTCATAAGAAGTGTCTTTACTTCTGAGTAAAAGATCTATGGCTAGTGTGTTGCCTACAGGGTTGGTTGAAGGTCAAAGCAATACCAGACCTCCATACTTTGATGGAAAAGACTACAGCATATGGAAAAATAAGATGAAGGCATTCCTAAGATCGAAAGATCCTTTGGAATGGGAAGTGGTTGATAAAGGAATCATTCATGCTGCTGCATCAGAATCAGAGAGAGGAAAAGAAACTGCTGATCCCACTCTACTGACTCAAGAAGAAATCACCAAGAGACAGACTCTTGACGCCAAAGCTATTTACTCATTATATTGTGCTTTATTCCCTACTGAGTATAACAGAATATCTTCTTGTGATACAGCAAAAGAAGTCTGGGATAGGCTTCACATTACCTATGAAGGAACTGATCGTGTAAAAGTAACGAGGATCAATATTCTTTTGGGACAATATGAAGTCTTTAAGATGAGATCAGGAGAATCAATAAGCGACATGTTTAGTCTTTTACTGAAATTGTGAATGGTCTTGAATATCGGGACATCCAATCTCGGGACATATGAAGGTCAACAAACTCCTACGATGACTCTCTAAAGGCGGAATTACATAAAAACCTCAATAAGAGAGACGCAGAGGATTGCTCCACTCTATGTAGACGAACCGGTTGGGACTCTTCAATCTTATGAAGTGGAACAGGACCAACGAAGAGGAAGATTCAAAAGGTAAGAAATCTATTGCCTTAAAGTCTAATGACTATTCCGATGCTACGGACTACGAAGAAGATCTAGATGATGAAGAACCGGCACTCATGATAAAGAGATTCAGAAAGTTGAACAGAAAAGGAAGGAAATTCAATTGGAAGAAACAAAGCTCTCAAAGGTTTCAAAACAAATCAACAGAGGAAGATGATTCTAATAAAGAAATGACTTGCTTTGAATGCAAGAAAAAGGGACACATCAGACTCAACTGTCCTTTGTTAAAGAAGAGAAAAGGAAAGACTGAGAAATACGGGAAGGCACTCAAAGCAAGAGACTTGGAGTGATACTGAATGTGAAGAAAGTAATGACGATTATGCCAATATCTGTTTAATGGCAAAATCGATTCGGACTCGAGACCTTGATTCAAACACGACTCGGACAAAGTGAACTCGAGGTTAGTAACCTGAAAATTCCTGTCAAGGTTTCTAAATATATTGATGAACTTTGTCTTAGTATGAAAACCTCTCTCAAGAGGATCTCCGAATTAAAAAGGGAAAATTCTACATTGAAGCAACAGGATAAACTTATGAAAGAAAAGTTTGAAAAGTTGGAAAAGGACTTTGTTGTTGTGAAAGAAAACTCAGACGTTATTTCAAATGAAAATAATCTTTTGAAAAATGATATTACTAACATATCAAAAAGATTTTCAAATGGTTCTGAAAAGTTGGATAAGATTCTTTCGATACAAAGACCATACTTTGATAAGTTAGGTCTTGGTATGACTTCTGAAACTATTCCACTAATTGATTTCCCAAAGGTAAAAGAAAGAATCAAACAGAGACCAGCAGTAATTGTTTATAAGAATCATTTCCAGAAAGTTTTTGTAAAACCCGTTGGCGAAATGCTTTGAAATGTTCAAAGTGTAAAAGCTTAGAACATTTTGAGAAAGAATGTCCTTTGGTTTGGAGACCTGTTAAAAAGAGCTGGGCTAAGACTGTCTATTGTTCTAACACTTCTGGACCCAAGATAATATGAGTACCAAAGAGAGCTTGAATTCATGTTAATTGCAGGTTACTATCAAAAAGAAGATTAAATGGTATCTTGATAGTGGCTGCTCAAGACATATGACGGGGAGACTTAAGTTGCTTCATAAAACTTGGCCGATAGACGGAGGAAAAGTTTCCTTTGGTGGTAACAACAAAGGAAGAATTACTGGTCGAGGAACAGTAAAGATTGGAAGTTTGTCAATCAATAATGTTTCCTTAGTTGAAGGATTAAATTACAACTTGCTTAGCATAAGTCAGTTGTGTGATACTGGTTTCAAGATCAACTTCCAGGAAGAAACGTGCTCTGGAATCAGTAAAGACTTTACTTAATCTTTTACTAGACGAAGACATGGAAATATCTATCTTCTAGATGTGAATCAAGAAAAATCACAGTGTTTAATATCAGTACAAGATGAAGCTAATCTATGGCACAAAAAGCTAGGCCATACCAATATGAAGCAAATCAACAAAATCTCTACCAAGAAACTTGTTCGAGGATTGCATATTCTCAATTACTCAAAGTCTGATCTATGTACACCATGCGTACTGGGTAAACAGGTTAGAAACTCTTACAAATCAATAAATAAAGTTTCCACTAATCATGTACTGCAGCTTTGCATATGGATTTGTTTGGACTTACCAGAACACAAAGCATTGGTGGAAAAAGGTTCTGTCTAGTAATTGTGGATGATTACTCATGATTTACTTGGGTCTACTTTCTTTCAAGTAAGTCAGAGACTTTCTCTCTCTTTTCAAAGTTTGCTAAGAAAGTGCAGAATGAGAAAGGTCACACTATCTCGAGCATTCGTACAGACCATGGAGGTGAGTTTGAAAATCAAGACTTTACTAAATTTTGTGATGAATTTGGCTTTCGGAACAAATTCTCCTCTACATATACACCAGAACAGAATGGGGTTGTGGAAAGGAAGAATAGGTCTTTACAAGAAATGGCAAGAACTCTTTTAATTGGAAATCAAATTTCTTCAAGGTTTTGGGCTGAAGCTGTCTCAATTGCTTGCTATATTATAAACCGAGTGTTTTTAAGGCCAATTCTTGATAAAACCCCTTATGAAATTTTTAAATGAAAGAAACCAATAGTTTCTTATTTTCAAGTATTTTGTTGCAAATGTTTTATTCTAAAAAATGCAAATGATCGTGTTGATAAGTTTGAAGAGAAATCAGATGAATGATTCTTTCTTGGTTACTCAACTACAAGCAAAGCATTTAGAGTATTCAACAAGAAGACTCGACTGTGGAAGAATCAATGAATGTCAAATTTCAAGACTCTCCACAAATTCAGCAAATTCGGGCGAAGATTCGAGAATCTGTTCGACACCGATAGATCTACCTCCATTGAAGCGGTTACTAATTCGAATCGTACAACAAGCTACCGATGAAGAATCTACTCAAGAAAAGATCAACAATCTATCATACTTGACTAGTAACTGGAAGCACAAGTCTAGTCATCTGAAGAACTCATTATTGGAAACATTAATGAGGGAATTCAAACAAAATCCAAAAGGCGAGAAGAGTCTAGTGCTGTTGCTCTTATTTCTGAAATAGAACCCAAAAATATTGAAGAAGCTTTAGCTGATGAAAGCTGGATTGAAGCAATGCAAGAAGAGCTCAGACAATTCAGTATTAACGACGTATGGGAATTGACTCATAAACCAAAAGGTAAATCAGTTGTTGGAGCTAAATGGGTTTTCGGAAACAAAGTTGATGAAAAAGGCAAAGTAACAAGAAACAAAGCAAGACTCGTGGCTAAAGGATACACGCAAGAAGAAGGATAGACTATGATGAGACCTATGCTCCAGTAGCAAGGTTAGAAGCAATCAGATTACTACTTGCTTTTGCTTGTTATAAGAATTTCAGGTTATTTCAAATGGATGTCAAAAGCGCATTCCTGAATGGATTTATTCAAGAAGAAGTCTACGTGGAACAGCCTCCTGGATTTGAAGACTCAAAGAAACCAGACTCGAGTGTTCGGGCGAAGAAAGCTTTATATGGATTGAAACAAGCTCCTCGAGCTTGGTATGAAAGGCTAAGTAATTTCTTAATTCATAATGGCTTTTTTAAAGGAAAGGTAGACACTACTTTGTTTATTAAAAAGGAAGGTAAAAGTTCTCTACTTGTTCAGATTTATGTTGATGACATTATATTCGGATAATCTAATGAGACTTTGTGCAAGAAATTTTCTAAGTCTATGCAGGATGAATTCGAGATGAGCATGATGGGTGAACTATCCTTTTTCCTTGGTCTACAAGTGAAACAACTAAAGGAAGGAATATTAATTCATCAAGAGAAATATGCAAAAGAACTTGTTAAAAAGTTCGGTTTGGAAAATTGCAAAAAGACTAACATACCAATGTCAAGTTCCTTGAAGATAGACAAAGATGAAGCAGGGAAGAAAATCGACCAAAAGTTATACAAGAGTATCATTGGTTCACTTCTTTATCTTACTGCATCCCGACCTGACATATTATTTAGTGTTTGCATATGCGCTAGGTTTCAATCTGATCCTAAGGAATCTCATCTAAGTGCTGCTAAACGTATTATTAAATATGTTGCTACTACTGCTAAGATTGGTCTATGGTATCCCAAAGAATGAGACTTTACACTTCTTCGTTATTCAGACGCAGATCTTATAGGTTGTAGAGTTGAAAGAAAAAGCACTTCAGATACTTGTCAATTGCTTGGAAACAGGGCAGTATCTTGGTTTTCAAGAAAACAAAGTATTGTGGCTCTTTCAACAGCTGAAGCAGAATACGTAGACCTTGGAAGTTGCTGTTCTCAAATACTGTGGATAAAACAACAACTACAAGACTTTAGCATTGAAGATTCTTGCACAGAGATAAAATGTGACAATACCAGCGCAATCAATCTTACAAAGAATTCTATCCTACATTCAAAAGCAAAACATATTGAGATTCGACATCATTTTATAAGAGATCACGTTCAGAACAAAGAAGTCTTGATACAATTCATAGACTCAAAGAATCAACTGGCAGACATCTTCACAAAGCCACTTGAGAAAAGCTTGTTTGAGTCTATTCGCTCAAGACTCAATATTTTATCTCTTGAAGAATGTTGAAGCTCAGACTCAGAATCTAAAGTCTGACAGAGTATCAGACTCAAAAGGTTGTAGACTGAAAATACCAATCGACACGACGGTAAGTGCATTTACTTAAACTGTTATCTCGAAAAGGTAAGATTGTCTGTTTATCTCTAATTAAGCTTATTAAGGCAGTTAAATTTAAAAAATGGTGGTTATCGATTTATTAAGGCAGTTATTTTTTTTTTAAAAGGGAATTCTTAATATTTCCAAATTGCGACGCTTGAGTTACCCCGTATCAGTTATCTTTTACATACTCATTCTCCTTCGTTTTCACTTTACCCAGAAACCCCAGTTCAAAAGCTTTTCACTCCTTTGTATTTTTCTCTCCTAAATTTCTACGTCTCAAAGCTTTTAACTTTCTTGCGACACAAGTGTGAAAGTTTCTTCAAGAAAGCGGCAATGTCTTACCAAAGGAAATTCTCAAGGATAGCAAACAGGGGACCACAGGGCTCTGGTGAGGGGCTTACGCACTTCGATCTCACAGAAGAAAGTGACTTTCCAACAGAACAGACTCCTCAACGATCTCAACAGCGTACTTCCTCAACTAGACCTCATGTTCGTCGCCCTCAAGATGCAAAAGAAGTTCTTGAAGATATTGAACCTGTAAGAACACTCAAGCTTGCTTTTGTTTATAAGTTTTACTCTGCATTGAAGGAAAGAGGTTCTGCAATGACCTTCATTGATGAATTTCTGAAAGAAAAAGGTTACTCAAATGAGACACATTTTCTCACTGTAATGGAGAGATCAGGCATTGTTCCTGCTGGAACGACAGCAAAAGTCTTTGCAAACTTTCCCAGTGACCTTAGGTTTAGTAGTGTAAATCAACCAGAGGGAAATGATGATGATGAGAAAATGTTTATACATTTTAAACCTTGAATGGGTGTGGCTGCAAACCTTCGAGGAAAGAAGGATGAACTGTTTCGATCAGACGGACACAGGAAGGTGTATGAGAAACTGCTGAAGCGTGGGGTGATGAATCCACGGACGGTGGATTTTGATTTTCTGGATTTATTAAGTATCAATCTGAGAGAGAAGTTTGAGAAATTTCAACTTTATAAGTTCTGTACTGAATGTGATGTGGCTTATTCTGAATTAACAGCATATTTTTATTCCAATCTCAGTTTCCTTGATGCGAATAGCTTTTCATTCAGTGTGAGAGATAGAGAATGTGTTGTTCATACAGACACTTTGGCAGATGTAATTGGTGTGGAAAGATGTGTTTTCCAATCAATTTCTGTGTCTGTAAGTCATGCAACACTAAAACTTGCGAGAGACCGAATTGCTGAAGGTCGTCTCTCCTACTCTAGGATGAATGCAACAAACACTCTGCTTCACAAGATAGTGATCAACTAGGTAGCACCAACACGCGACACGTGACACGCGACACGCGACACGACACGACACGACACGCGACACGCCATTTCTCAAAAAGTAGAGAATTCCGACACGTTCCGACACGTTAAATATTAAATAAATATTTTTATATATAAATGTATAAATAACTAAATAATAATAATAAAAAGAGCATAGAATTAATCTATATTAAAAATATTAATCCTACATTTGTTAATATCATTCATTTTTTTAATTTGACAAATTCAACTACATTTCAGCCTTAGATGAACGGGCTTTCTTGTCGAGGGTCAATTCGCTTTGCAGTCTTCTCCAGAAAGATGATACAACCGCAGGATATGTGCAAACCACAAAAAAAGATGACGACATGTATGTGCAAAATGACAGCACTGCTCCTGCACTTGAGGTTGCAATTACTGAGGAACAATGTGGATCGGGTGCGGAGCAGACGAACGAGTCAACACGTCCAAAGAGACATGACTCTGTTGGTGACCTGCTGCTTAATCTTCCAAGAATAGCCTCTCTACCTCATATACTGTGGGAGGATTCTAAAAATCAAAGAAGGTAAGAGTTGGCAGGCATGATCTCGAGTTCCAGGATTCCGAGATTCAGAATTGATGAAGAATCCGCACCTTAATCTTCAGAAATAGGGAGCCTAGACTTTAGTTTTCTTTTTCAATGGGGTCCTACCTTTCGGCCTCTGAATGGGATTGCTTGTTTGTGTTGAATTTATTTTGCGTTTGACGTGAAGTGCCAGCTTTCTGGGGGCAATTCTGTGCCTGAAAGTTTTCCATTTTGAAGTTGATTGCAGTTTCACTCAAATGGAGTCGTTGTAGTGTTTGCCGGAGTTTGGAACAAATCTTTACATTTCGGATGGCGTATATTCAAAGGTTTTAGGGCCACAGGTGGCTTCGTGAAAAGGCGCACGCTCTGCATTTCCCGTTCTGAGATTACTTACATGCTTTTTATCTTAGACGATTGTTGATTGTGACAAGTTGCCTTGCCCATATACAACCCTGTGCGACCCTGTTCGACAGGGGAGGGGATGTGCTTTGCGGATTTTATGCATGAGAGTCGCTAGACGCGAGACTTTGGACACCTGTGATTTTCCAAGGATTTGTACTTCCAAACACGATGTCTTGGGTTCTGTCCTTTAAGCCAATTAAGATGGTTAATAACTCTCTTTTGTCAACACATGCAGCGATCAATTGCGGGTGGCAACTAAGAGATTGGCCGATCGGGCTATCAAGAGTAGCTGGATTAGTCTCTCTCGTCTCGCAGTCGTTAGAGGTCAGTTGGTTGATATAAACGCTTGCAAAGGATATCCATATGCTTAAATCGTTGCATCATCGTTGGCCCTCGTTTGGGCTCGCTTCACTTTCTTTGTCCCCAAGTCAAAAAGTGAACTTCTTCTTCACTTTTCCATCGAAATATATAAACATTACAGAAATTCAAGAAAATTGCAAAAATTTTAAAGGAAATCTAAGGAAAATTTACAACCATGGGTTCCGACATTTTGACATTTGTATGATGTGATGGTTTACAAGAGATTACCGGTAAAAAGAGAAGCCAAATCATTACCCCGCAAGATTTGAGAGAAAGGCTAAAAGTCAAAAAGCGAAAATTAGTCCAGATGAGACCGCGGCGGAGATGATACGGTGAAAATCAAAGTGTTCCCGATCGGCGAGCTCATCTGAGCCGCCTGACATGATTGACCAGCTACACGGTTGATGGAACGATGCGCGAGCATATTCTGATCATTATCCACGAGAGGAACAGATGGAAGAACTTACAGCAAAAAGGAAGGACAATAGAGTTTATATCAACAGACTTTTTGTATTACAGACCGGCTATGTTCAATTTCAGTTACAAATAGGAACCCGCACTTACATGGTATTACCTAACTTCCAAACTTTTTTTTTTTCTTTCCCTTTACCAGATAGATAATGACACTCACAGCTACCTCGATAACAAGGAGTCTCCAACCCTCTAAAAAGAAATTTTCGGAGGAAAGTAACATATCAAAGAACATGCATATTATTAGGTCCAGCTATGCCTTCTGTTTTCGTACGTTCATCTATATAGACTCTTTCAAAATGAAATAGGAAACGAAAGAACAGTTTTTTACCAACATGCGACGTCTAAGGCTCGTCGGGGACGTCTTCCATCGATTCATTTTCGTCCAACATGTTCATCAACATCGATATTTGGTCCTGCAGCATCTTATTCTCTCTCTCCACCTCAGAGCGCTTGCTCTTTTCATCGAGTAGCTGCACTTGCAGATGCTCGAGAACCCGCGCATCCTCCTCCAACTGCTCATTCAGGCCATCAATTTCCCTGTCCTGCACGCATCATGTTTGGGTTCTAAGATTTTACTATAGAGCGAATAACAGGTGGGATTAGATTAGTATTTGTTGAGGATAGGTGGTTTTGCTCGTAAGCACCTTTCTGTTCATCTCCTGAACAGCAATCCTTCGCATGCTTTCAACCACATCGACATTCACAAGCTTCCGCCTTTTCCCAATCAGCCAGCCTCGTGGATAGCTCGCAGAATCGAAGTCGGGTGGTGGCAACAAAGATTCATTCGATGGCTGTCGGCTGTTAGCGCTACCCACAGGCTCCAATGGCTCAAACAGAGCCTTCCGACGCTCGGATAGTGGAGGCGTCTGCGTTGAGTCTTGCTTATTCTCATCTGTCGGTGCATCTTCCTGCTTGTCGGTAAGTTTATCCGTAGCATCTGCTACCTCGTTCAATAACTTTCCACCAACTATCGGAAATTTGGAAAAGAAATGATTCTAGTACCAAGTATTCTAGAATCGGAGCTGCAAACAAGTGAAAAGCATACCTTCTTTTTCTTTCTTTTGACTTCTAAATGAGAAAGAAGTGAACTATGAATCGAGAACAATTCAATCAAAAGTATGAGCGCTAGACTCAAAGAGTTCAAGAGTCCAGAAGAAGGAAAGGAACCCTGCGTAAGTTTTACCTTTTTTTATTTTTTATTTTTTATTTTTTTATTTTTTTCATATATTTATATTTATACCCCAAAAGTTTTGAAAATTTATAAAAATAACCCCGTGCGTGTCGGAGTCACGTGTCGGAATTTTCGACTCGCGTGTCAGAGCGTGTCGGAGGAAGTTGACCACGTGTCGGTTTTTCCGACTCGCGTTGACCGCGTGTCGGAGCGTGTCGAGCGTGTCGGAGCGTGTCGGACACGTGTCGGAGTGTCGGACACGACACGAAGGGTCTCGGAGAGTGTCCGTGCTACCTAGGTGATCAACTGTCTTAGACCGAAATCAACATCAAAGACAGATGTATCCATTTCAGAGGCTAAGTTGATGTATGCAATCAAGATTGGTCTTAATTTCTCTCTGCCACACACTATCATGTTTCACATGTACAGGTCCATGGCAAAGGACAGGGGAAAACTCCCTTATGCTGCTCTCATCACTCGTATTTTCAGACACCTGAATATTCAGCCTCCTCACATTCTCTCTGTGAAGACTATTGATAAAATGGTCATCGGACTGAGGATGATAACAAAGATGCGTCTGAAAGAACTCAGCAAGAAGCTGGAGCAGTTCAAGGAGAAAACTCCTATTAAGTTCAAACCAGACTCTTCTGCGGCCAAAAGAAAAGGAAAGGAACCGGTGACTAATCCTATCAAGAAGAGAAGGGCAATCATCTTGGAAGATGAAGATGATGAGGATTCTTTACCCATCTCTGCTCTTGTTTCTCAATTTTCTGCACCTGTTTCAGCTATTCCAGAACAACATTTTGCAGAAAAAGAAGAAGAAAAAGAAGAAGAGAAAGAAGAAGAGAAAGAGGAAGAGAAAGAAGAAGAAAAAGAGGAAGAGGAAAAAGCAGAACAATGGGACGAACCGGCAAAAACAGATTCTCCAGCAGAAAAAGAAGATCAACAACAACCGTGTCGAGGAAACTCCTCGAAAGAAGAGTACTTTTCTCCTCCGAAGACATTGAAACGAGGGGGAGATACCCAAATAGAATGTACTCCTCTTCTACTGACTTTTACAGAGGGAGATATCCAAATAGGTGTTAGTCGATCACCTCCTGATGCAGAAGATGTTTGTGCTGCTCAGTTTCCTAAGGGAGAGGCATCATCTCCAAATCTCCAAATCTTTTGCTCTCCCGCGATATTCATACGGCTTGACTCCACCATCGGACCGAGTTGACGCAAGCACACGGGCCCGACAATTCAGGAGATTTTGGAAGGTTGCTTGACATCATCTTGGAGCTCAAAGGCCAAATCTATGCTATGGGGTATGAATTTCAGACTTTACTGAGAATGAAAATCATGCAATGTTCATCACCATGCATGATCGGCTTAAAGAGGTTCGGCGTCGGATTCGGGATCTTTGCAAAAGGCCTTTGCTCTTACCCAACTACGGGAAGATTTGAGGAAGCTAGAAGGAACTGTCAAGTCTATGGAGGACTTTCAATTTGTTCGCATTCCTCGTGCTCCTTAATTTTTTTTTAATGCTGACAAAAAGGGGGAGAAGACTTTGCAGATTTCAAGCACATTTCAGTTTCAAGACTCTATCTTCAAAACCAAACCAAATCTTTTTAAACAGAACATTTTTGATTTGTTATGATTGTGATTGATATTTTGACTTTATCTTGATTTTTTTGAATGTGTGCTCATTATTGCATTACTTTAAGCTATTAAATAAAGATAGTAATGTCTGCACATGACTAATGAGGTTTATGTGGATGCAGATCTATGTACATGGTAAGTTTGTGTACAGGACATCTGTGTATAGGATAACTTCTACTATTTTTTATTCTAATCTTTTATGAGATATCAATGCTTGCTTAAAAGTTGTATTGCATGGCAATAATATTCAAATCTGCAGGAAAGTTTTGTCACCATCAAAAAGGGGGAGATTGTTGGATAAATTCTCTTCAGGTATTTTGAAGTTGACAAAACATTTTCCTCAATCTAGTTTGAAGACTTACAGACTCTACTGGCAAAGCCTGAAGATCAAAGTCTGAAGCTAGCAAGACTCATGTTTCAAAGTCTACTCTCATGGACAGTCTCCAGACCGAACTTCTATTATGATCTTATATGGTTTTTACTCTAACGGCTAGAGAATATCTTTTCTTTGGATTCAGTACTAGAAGATCTTACTTTCGTATTCTAATATGTATAGATTCTCCAAAGATTTCGCAACTTATAATTGGAATGATCTATTTATGGAAACCAAGATCCTGATTGTATGGGCGAGCAGGATTGATGGGCTATCAACACTTACCTTAAAGAGCTCGAGATCTCTCTAATTGATTATGTCCAACGGGTTGATTGGAAGAACTTCTTTGGAATGTGCCAACGGTATTGAAGGCATGAAGAAGTATATAAGAGAGATGCTCCAGTTGTTTAAGAGTGCCGGATAGAAGAATTCCAAAGTCTGAATCTCCTTTTCTATTTTGCGATCTTATTCTTCGAGCGTTATATGTAATCAAAAGAGAGATCATATTGTGGTGAGACCTTGAGGAAGTGTAGTAGAGCTTCTACACTGTGGACTCAAGAGCGTGAGACTGTAATCACTCTTTTTGATTCTTAGTGAAATCAGCCAGAAGGGTTGTCCGTGCGGGAGAGTGGACGTAGGCTTGGTCTAAGCCGAATCACTATAAATCTGGAGTCTTGATTCTCTATCCCTAATCCTTTTATCTTTCATTACTTTCATTTGCAGCAATTGTTGTTTTAATTCATTAATCTCTCATTCGGATTAAATTGTTAAAATTGCTTTAATCACCTATTCACCCCCCTCTAGGTGCTAATTCTAGTCCTAACAGAGTATCTGGACCCAACAAAAAATCAAAAAGAAGAGACGGAATGAATTCTCGACCAACTGCCAACTTGTAAAGCACGATGTGATGACAACAGGGCTTGTGGGGCATTTGTTGATAGGATAGGATCTATCCTAGATTATGAAAATAATCTATTAGATTTTGGAGCTTTCCTTTTCCAAGTAGAAGGCATCTTGACAAATGACAGGCATATGGAATCTAAACTTAAAAATTACTGCCTATGGAATCTAAACTTACTGCATTATTTAAAAATTAAGAGGAACAGAGAAGAAGTTGGGGGATGCCTCAAGTAGGAAAGGAAAGAAGGCATCTTGACAAATGACACGCATAAGGAATCTAAACTTACTGCATTATTTAATAATTAAGAGGAACATAAGAGAAGAAGTTGGGGGATGCCTCTAGTTATGGTGGACTTATCTTTTTGTTTCTAGTTTCTTATAACAATTTGTAGTTAAGACTACTTATCGTCGTGTGCCGGTCTTTGTGCATGAATCAGCCTAAATCTTTTTATTAGAGATAATCATTTGACCTCAAAATATTTCCAACTACTCCCTTTGAAAATATCAAAATGTTTGGGCAATCGTGTCCAATCCAGAAAAAAATATTCTTATTTTCATGGCAACTTTTTAAGTTGGAAATAAAAAGATTGTTACTTATGGAACTATGAAAAGATTGTATTATTCCTATTAATGAAATCTATGGTATGCATGGGACTTTGAAAAGATTGTATTATTCCTATTATCGAATTCTATGATATACAACTTTCTCACGACTTAATAGTTAATCCTCTGCATCAAAATGAGCAATTCTCTAGCTCCTAATGAGTGCGGTCCCAAGCATATTAGCAGACACGGGGAATTAGTTCAAACAACAAAAAGTATAAGAGAAACTCAAAACTGTAAAGCTTTAAAGGTAAAAGTCACTCTCCGTCCAAAACAATTGACAAATTCGAAAATTATTTTGAACCCATTGAAATAAAATTACTAGTGAGCAATACTAATGTCAAGAAAATTTCAATTCAGTAAATTTAAAACTTGAGAATCACCAATTATATATTTCAGAACATATCAGTTCCCTACCACCGGCTCAGGTGGCTCCGCTGGGTAGGCTCCAGTCCTCCTCGGGGAGGTCAGGAGTTCAAAGCCCCTGCAACGCAAGTTGCAGGGAGGCTGGTGGATCATTAAGCGATTTAAGCGTGGCGTCGGGGTGGTGGTTTCCCTGCTAGCGTCACCAGGGGGTTTACGACGCACTGTCGGTGCAAGCTCTGCCACCAAAAAAAAAAAGAAAAAACATATCAATTCCCTTCTGCAACTAATATGGTGGTGAATATATTACCATCATTCTATTTCATCGTTTACTGGCCAACACTTGTCAACCGGCAATTATGGTTGCGGAATAACATTATATCTTAAATATTATCTACAAAAAAATAGAGAATTTTGGATGTCACAATTGGGCAGTAATGATGTGAAAAAATGTTCTTTGTGGGAATATTTACTTTTGCCAATTTATGTTGAATATGTTAGGAAATCCGTTTTGAATACAATTGAGTAGACTATGCAAGATATTATCAAAGAAAGAGTCAAGAGAGAGGAGACTAAATGAATATATTGAGACTTACTTAGAGATTGTAAAGTCTCTTCCATCCGAGGAGATGGAACACACTTAGAGGAGACTACTGCGCATTTGTAACCATTTGGGTAACCATTCTCCTCCCAGGAATCATTTCTCATCTTTATTTTATCCAGTAACTATCTAAAATTTTTATTTCCAGAATAGAATAGAATTATGTTTGATAGTGTCTTGAAAATTTCTAATCCAAATCTTTTTCTTTTAATTTTTTAATAATTTTATTACTTTTCTTCTTTTCTTTCTCTTCTTCTTCGAGGTTTGTCGGTCGCGGGCCTTGAGATGACCGGCCAGGCCGACCTCATCCGAGCATTGTCGACCCTTAGCGAGGCCACACCTCGACGAGGCTGGGCCAAGCCTTGGCTAGGTGAGCTGCCAAGCCACCAATAGGGCTCAACCTCGCTAGATCTAGCCTAGGTCTAGGCCCAGCCATGCCTCACCCAACCATGGCTACGTCAAGGCTTACCAAGCTCAGTGAGCCTATGGTGGGCTCGTCGAATCTTGCCCAACCGATTGTCGGCGAGTAAGAGTGGTGGCGGTGGCGTTGAAGAAGAAGAACAAGAAGAAAGAAGAGAAAAAATAAAGATAAGTTGGCTTGATTCTGAAATTGTTTTAGAAACAGATTATGTTCCAAATCTACTTCCAAAACAAAAAAATAGAAATTTGTTTACAAAAACAAAAATTTTACCAAAGGGATTTCTCTCCCAAGTTTAATCCGGAAACAAAAGAATATAAATTTTCACTAATTTAACGTGGCCTAAATGAATATATTATACACCGTATAGAACTAGACACACGTGGATGGATGTGTGATGGTACAGAATGTCGACATGTAGATACAAGCCCAAAATGTATATGACTAGTAAGATTTGATTTATTCTAATTGATGTGAACTTTCTAAATGAAGAAACTCTAGTTATGGAAATTTGTATGGGGATCAAAATATCAACAGCTACTAACTTGTCTTGATATAGATGCTCAGAATTTAGAATTCCAAAAATTTCGATCATACACTTTAAGCTTAAACATTTATAATTGTGGGAGAAATACCTGATCTATCAACTATCTATCAACGAGTATTTGCACTCAAAAACCACTATAAAATCTACTTACAATTCTCTTATCTCTTCTCTCTTTACTTAAGTCTATTGCACTATTATAGTTATCTAAGAAGTCTCTTGCATAACAGATCACTAGTTTTAAATATTTTATTTTTGAAAATCATTTATCACCAATTCCGGCTTCTCCTCTAGGTGATCTTAGAATATGCATGGTGATAATTAGAGACTTTGATTGGCTATTACATTGGTAAGGAGAATTCCTATAGTGATTGTTGTGGAGATGAATTTACATATGATTCTTTGCATTCGTAAGTAAATTTAAATTAAAGAAGTTTGATGTTTTTTGTTAAATGCTTTTTTTTAGGGTGACTTCAGACTAGTCTATGGTATTTTATATAGTGGATTTCTTGCTCAAGGATAAAGCGATGCTAGTTCAATCCAGAAAATTCCTTAATTAATATGTAGGAATTCGAATTTTATGCCATCAATTATTATGACTGTTATGTTTGAGTAATGGGTTAGAAATTTACTAAGTTAATTATTTATACATGTTTAGAAAATTTTGCCAAATTGATGGGTTCAAAGGTTAATTATCAACTTAAGTTCTTTGCTAAACAATGCTCAAAATACTTTTACAATTTATGGATATTTAGAACGGACTGGTTTTCTTGTTTATGTATTAAATGCCTTGATTCTTTAGTATTTCAAACCCAAAAGCCTATTTTGGAAAGTTGTTCTTTTCCCTCTCTTCCATCCACAAGTAGGCTCTAAACTTTTTATCTTCAGCTTTTCTTCCGTGGGTAAGTCTCACTTTGAACTTTACTATGCATTTCTAGCTTCCTTCCATCGGCACACATTGAATTTAGCCCTCTTGATATCGTGCCTATTTCGTCTATATTAACCTCTACCTTCATTAATGCAAGGGGTGACTTATATACTTACTTAGCCAAGAGAGGCCACATGAACTCTTTCAATTGGAACGACAAGTCACTCTACTTTTACACCTCATGATTTCACGGATAAGCATTAAATTCACTAACCATGGCTAACCCATCTCCTCTTTCATTCTTTGCTGTGTATAAATTGGAGAGAGATTCACTAATCATGGTTAACCCATCTCTTCTTTCATTCTTTCTATTGAAATCCTGTCATTTATTTATTCAATACAAAATTAGAGATTAATGGGACAAGCCCATGGAATTAATGGTTTTGAGCTTTAGTGGAGTTGGACAAAGCCCACTGTGAAGAAAATTCTTGGCCAAGTCCATTAACATTATAAGAGCTGAAATTTTCATTGGAAAATGCCCATTCTGAAAATATTCTAGATATTATCATGATTTCAACTAAACAAATTGAATTGACATTATCACATATTATAAGAGGTATTGAGGAAAATAACAGCAGGGGTGCCAAAATTTTGGTGCCTCCTTTTTTTTTTTCTCACTCAACTTCCACAAATTCGAAAAATCAAGTCCCTCCGGCTCACGTGGATAATTAATAAAAATTCAAAAATTTAAAAAATCAACGTTTGTATGAGAACTCCTTAGGATGATTTGCATGAAGTGGCAATCATTTATAGTAAAAAAAAAGAAAATTGGGAATCCACATTAAATTTTTATTAAGTGAGGTTGATATAAATGTTATGGCAGTCCTACTTTCCTTATTCCTTTGCATTTTTATTTATAAGTAAAAAAATTGGGAATCTAAAGCTAAAGCTAGAGCTAAACTAAGTTATTCTTTGTTGCATTGCTTGCTTGCTTGCGGTGAAGTCAGGGGTTCATTGTTGGATTGCTTGCGGTAAACTAGGTTAACTGGTAACCGTGTTTGGTGCTTCCTCCTTCCAAAACCCTAGGCCTTCTCTCCCTTCTCTCTCTCTACGTCGATATCAATTAAAATCTCACAAAATAATGAAATGGAATGCTTACGGCCAAAAAGAAAAATGCTATATGTCTAAATTTAAATAGAGGACAACGAGTAGATGGTTGCTTAACAAAATAATATGGGGAGTATGGAAATGTGGGGCATGACAAGCTCTTGTCCTCTCGCCCACTCCGGGCAGACCTCAATCGATAACACACCATCTCCTCATCGTTTAATTCACTAACATTTTATTGACATTTTCAACAAAATCCTTCCTTTTTTTCTCCTTCTAATAAACCTTACTTGCTCCTTAGTCCTAAACCTTTTAAACATTTTATAACTTGGTGCCAATTTAGTTTAGGTGCGAATTTACTCTTTTTATTTTTATTGATGGCAATTTAGTCTAAAACTTTTGATTTAGTGTCAATTTAGTGTTAAACTTTTTATAATTTTAATTAGGTACGAATTGAGTCCACTTTGGACCTCGCATAATATTTTAATATTTTTTTGAATTTTTATTCTCATCGATCATGGGCAAGGCCTGACCTCACCAAATTCAGTGAGAGGGGTCGAGCCTCGCCAAGCACTGCATTGCTGGAGCGACGTACGACGGCAAGGCGGCAAGGTCGGGCGGCAAGGTCAGGCCACAAGGTCAGGCCTTGCGAGGTTCATGTCCGCCCATGTCCACCCTACACGCCTCGCCATTTCGGGGAAGAAGAAGGGGAAAAATAAAATAAATAAATTAATAATACATTGAAAAAATATTAAAATATTATTACCGGAAGAGAGAGAGAGAGAGTCCGTCGGTGCACTTAGAGATGTAAGTTAAAGATGTAAGATGTTGGTGGTAGAGTAGTTAGGAGATACGGATAGGGTAGTCTCTACCATTGAGCTCTACGGATATGGTGTATGTCCTCAATCTTGTATATATGTAGGGTCTACTCCCCCGTTGTATCAGCTCATTGACACTCTGAAGATGTTCATGTTCATGTTCTCTCATATAGTCATTCGATTCCACTCCAAGGGGCAAACAACCAGAAAGAAAGCCAAGCCAAGACACGCACTTACAAAGTAGACCGGTCAACATCGCAAGTCGCTTTCTTCTTGTGGCCATTTAATATCAGATACGATAACTTTAAACTTGAGAAAATCCTTTAGCATTGCCTTACTAAGTCGTAATTGTCATGCATGATAGTAGCTATAATTAATAGCCCACAGACATTAACATATATAAATACATTGAATTGAACTTACTGGTAGAAGGGTAACAAAGAAAGCTGCTAATTGATGTAAGCTATTTGCACCAATCTACCCACCCACGCCCACTGGGGCATTTTAGTATTAGTAACTATTATAATCAAATGTATATCATAATCTATAGCACAAAAAATTAATGCAATGACAATAATAAAATGACCACAATCTTGCTTAGCACACGAAGAGCAGAAAGAAGAGGAAGAAGTCATCCCCTATATCCTTGGATAAATGCAGCAACCATTCTACATTCCACAATAGTGGAAGTACGTTTCTAAGGCCTAGCCTCAGAAGACCCTTAAGAATTTTTCACAACAACAATAATGGTGTACCTCAATTTTATAAATTTATTCCTAAACTTTTTGTTGATTTATGCCGAAGTGAACAATTTTGCAATTTTTAATATTTATTATTTTATATCACATATTTTTGTGGAAAATTTTAATTGAAATTAGTTCCAAGGACATGATTGTAAGATAATTGGCACGCTAGCTAATAAATTAAAAATCAAACTAAATATTCATGATCAATGTAATTTGCCCAATTTCTTTTATGTATTTTTCTTTTTTGTGCCTTCCCTTAAAATATATTAATACAAAGAAAAACATTTTAAATTGAAACAGTGCTCCAAAGTTTGTAAATAACTCTACATGAGTTAAAAGGCTTGAAGCCTTTGAAATCCAATTCGAGAATCTGCAAAAAAAGCCTCGGCATGTTGAGTGATTATATGTATGAGAGCTTGTGACATTACTGATGAGAAAATCTTTTTAATTTGAATGTAAAACGACTTTGCAACCAAAAAAGCCACAAAAAGAAAGTCTTGAAGGTGTATTAATGATGGTTAATGTGTGCTCTATTCATGTGATAAATATAAGGTGGATGAGGAGAATGTTAAACAACAAAAGGAGACTAATCCATAATTATCTATGTAAGAGTGAATTTTGGGCATTATTGAGAGTTGAATTTTCTAGTCATTGTATCCATATATAATTGAGCTTTGCGTTCTTAAGAATAGTTATAAAGTTGTTTGGGAGGAATTAGACAGTTAATGTAAGAAAGAAATTTGTGCTCAATGGCCTAATCATGTCTAGCTAATATATAAGATAAAAGTAGGATAAAATTATGCTTATTCTTCGATTCTAGTAACTCCCATTCATAATCTCTTTCTTTTCTTTTCTTTTTGTAAATGAAATGAAAGTTAGGCCTAGGAAAGAAAGAACAAATTCGGTTTTCAGTTTCCAAGTGGTCGGGATAGATAATCTAATATAAGATGGATAATCTAAGATGAATAATGAAAGTTTTACCATGCACAGTCATTAAAAATGGGGCATAAGTACGTAAGATGAGAATTATTTTTGTTTAGTTAAATTATTTTTGTTTATTTATTTAGAGAGGTCGAGCATACACGCGCGCGAAGGCACTCTTCAAATACCAGCCTATTCTTTCTCCTGCTAAATTGAATGCCAAATTAACAGGGGTTACCATACAATTTAATTGCACCGCGTGTTAATTGGTGATTTTTCTTTATTTTGCATGGTTAATGTTAAAATGTGGATCTAATATATCTCATAAGCACACGAAACATACATGCTTGCTTAGCTGTTGGAACCGAAGAAAAGAATCACCAAGAGAAGCTCCTCCGGGTTTATCTTGCATAATCATGACATAAACATAACAGAATAAACATAACAGAATAAACAAAATGATCATACATCGGCAGAAGAGAGCAAGAGGGAGAGTGCCTATACTAAAGCTATCCCTCAATATATCCTATACAAACTTAGTCTTCAAGTTCCAGCTCTTACTCATTGTCTTAGCCCCAGAGCAGGTTTTTTTACCTACTGACACTTGAAAAAGCAGAGCCAGGATACATTTTCCGGTGCCATGGAGCTAGCTAGACCAGTGAGCTATTATGCTTCCAAGCCCACCTCCTGGTTGTCATCGCTCCATCACTTCTTTTTTGCAAAGTTTTGGACACTCACTTGTTGCGCAAAGTTTTGGACATTCACTTGTTGCACAGTGAGAAACGGTATAAGTAATGGAAGGACATGCTCTGCAGCAAATTCTACTCCCTACTGAAAGCAGAATAGTAATAGTCATTATGATAAAGAACTTTCTACTTTATCGTTGAAACAACAATGGTACCAAGAAACACAAGTACTTGTAAACAAGTATTTGTAAACCGGCATTTTGAACAGAGCTGCAAATGCAAAATCTTACCTGCTTAAGCATTGAGTTAGCAACTCCAAGAGCACACATGAGCATAGGACAGAACACGTCAACATCAACAGCAGTGCAACAGCACACATCCTTGAATCGTTTGTAAAATTTCAAGGGTAGCTTGCTTGTCAAGCTTAGGAATTAAATCCCCTAAACATAGCAAAACATTGACTCTCACCTTCCAAAAGAAACAAACCAAGCATCAAACTAAACACGAAAGATGAGAATCAACAGACTTCATGCACATAAGATAACTCTCCAGCATATAAAATATATTGGAAGAATATATAAGCAAATGTATGATTAAACAAGATTGATGGATTATTTATCATCAGACATGGCAGAAGCATACACGCATTGATGTAGAAGCAATCAGAATCTAAATGAAGAAGATGAGGACCAGAAGAGAAAGAGCCACCAAAGCAAAGAGAGCAACTAAAACTTTACCACCCAACTGAATGGGAAAGACCTCATACTAAAGGCAGGCAGCCACTATACAAATGTCGAACCTAGCTAGCTTTTGTCAAAAAATTAAGATAACCTAGATAAAGACAAAGAAATAGTGATCAAGGTGAAAAAAATTAGGAAAAAGTGAGTTTCCCATTCACATGAAAACTGCTGAGTCATGGAAAAGTCACTGAGTTAGCCCCTTGGTACCCTTCCAATGAATTTTTACTTTAATACTCCAAAGAAAATAAAATTCCGTGAAAGAGTCAATATAATGGGTCCCCACAACAAAACAATTTCAGTGTGCGGCCATCTTAATTATTGTTTCATGCAAATAAATCTAGTTTCATTAGAGCAACAGATTAAGTCAAGTTGTCCCTTACATTTTTTTTTTTTTTTTTTTGGTTCATAAAACTCCACTTTGAAGGAAAAGAGATACTTTTATCCTCATTTCTGCTTTTCTTTTACAATGTATGCAAGAAAGATTTACAGAAAAAAAGCAGCCAATCTGTCTACATGTAGACATCCTTGATGTCCAACATTTGTTCCTGAAGTTAAAGACTTAAGACCAAGTACCTGAGACTCTCCTATTCGCCAGTGGGAGCACCTGCATGGAAATAATCGAAAAACTTTATTCAGTAAAGAAAAAGGAAAAGGATGTACAAATCTAGAGTCAAATTACTAAAAATACTAGAGTTGAAAACCAAAGGGCTAGATAAACTTGGAATTCTTTATGGTGCTCACCGGAATATTGTATATTTGACAAAACAGAGTCAGTACTTGTCCCCAGCCAACCTTTGTCCCCTCTTTGTTTGCTATCAAACCAAAAAGAAGTTTGTCCAGGAATATGACCCACCTTAGTTTTACTTCTGTTTCTCTTGAATGTAATGTACATTTTCTGTGATTTCATGCTCGTCCAAGCAAGATGTCTAGGCAAAAAAACCTGCTGTCGACATACATTGAATTTCAAAAGCTACGGGTAATTAAGTAATAGTTACAGTACTGCACCTCCTCAGAATTACTGAATTTTAAATAAGACAGATTCCTCTTCTAATTTTCTGCATCTTCTCTGCCACATTTTAGAAATCTGCCCCATGTTTGTTTCCATTGCAAACTTCAGATCGCTACATTATTGCTTAGAGGATGAACAAATCCACATCAGAAAAGGTTTTCCCCCCTCAAATTCACATTGAAAGACACATGGTTGTAGGAATGTAGGCTAAAAGGCCCATCACACCAGTTTCAATAGGCTAGGCATCACAGAATCATGTTTTACAGGAGACCATATTTTAACTTTGATTGAAATGCAAGAATTGATAGATCCAATCATCAAACCAATTATAAATTTATCATTAATTGCTCATTCAGTGGTGATTCTAATGCGCGCTGCAGGTTCCTAGCACAAAAATCCTTACCAACATCAAATGCTATAACAGTCTTCAGCTTTATCTCTTCTTTCTGCAATGTAAGCCAACCAAAGATATCGTTAAGAAAGACAAAACATAGATATGAATTAGGATGGCACTTAACTACTTAACAAAAGAAATTGAAAAATTATGGAAAATTCGTTTTCATCTGAGCATGTGGACAAAGCTAAAAGGATAATGAGAATAATGTCAAGAGTGCTGGGGACAAGCTTGATCTTGTTTTAGCATGGGGACAGAGATAGAACTCGAAATGGGGGAGTTAGGAATGGAGAAACAGGAATATAGGAATATGCGAGCTTGTCTTTAGGCCTCATATGCATACCAAAAAAGGATCATTAAGAGCAAACTCCTCAGGGGAACAAGTCCAGCTGTCAACCACAAATAAGGGCCCGCCCACCAACCACCACGCGCACTTATGACATAAAGATCACCTCCCCATAGTTGTCACTATCAATCTTCTGAGCTCGCCCGAAAAATTCGGCAGATTTAGTGAAGTTCTTAAGACCCTGGAGGAAAAATGTAGAGCATAGATCAGGAAATGCACCATACATACACCCTTGACGCATAAGGTAATTAATGACAAGCAAACACACCAAGCAATTGCACATCTAAAATGTTTGTGCTCCAATCTATGTGCCTCTTTGCAGCATGGTACAAGCTGGAAACATGGCAACAAAACTTCTCTCAAATTCTTGCCCATTATATGCCATATATTGATCAAGAGTCCTGACTAGCATAAGCTTGGTAGGATCCACTTTTCCCAGTCTTTCTATGTAAACTGATCTTCCCTCTTTATCTACACCATCATATCCATGAGGGTAATACTTAAGAACTTCATCTAACTCTGTATATTCTAAAATCCTGAAAACAGGCACCATTTGGTGTTTGGTAAAATCAACAAACCGATTTACCAAGGCACTCCAATAATCATATCTATAAAAATAACCTCCATAACAGTGTCAAAACCAAAATCCTTTCTCCACTGATTCTGTTTTGATTTAATCAAGTAGCTTGATGACGTACTTATTGAATGAAACCAGCCAAGATTAGAGTCACTAGTCATCCCTTTTGGGGAAGCAATATCTTCAGCTTCAGGTCCCGATTCACCAGTCAACTGTATCGCTCCCTTTGACCTTTGACCCAGGGCATGTGACTTGCTGGTCTTCTGATCTTATCAGAAGCCCCATCCAGACCGTTCCTCAAAATGCTTCGCCTAACATGGTCATTGATCTGGTCTTGCCTGCACCCAGCATAGTGTGCATTACTGACCATCATCCTTCTTACCTTTCCTCTTAGCTAATTTACTAGCCGGAAAGTGCAGCCTGGCCACCAACGGACGGGGTGCCCGTGTTTTCCTGTCAAATCCCCTCACGCAAACAAATCCTGCGAATTGCAACTCCCTTGTCAGCACAGTCCGTAATTGCTGCTCTTTAAGCATTTTCTTCCAGTGCACATGATTGCATGGAAGATGCTAATAGAACAAGATGTCTATACCTAGGAAGTATTTTGTCAGTAAGCACTATTTCCCTTGGGATAAATTACAAAGAAATAATTCGCTGGTCTAGACAGTTCCAACCCCTTAGGATATATTATTTCGTTTGGAGTGGAGGGACTTAGTTCTCTAGTCAATTTGTTTGAGGACATGAGAGCTCATGTCATTCTTGATATATCCAATTTTAAAGATGTATTTAATGCGTCCAGAGTTGATTGAGCATCTTCTAGACTTTTTCCACTTAAATAGAGGTCATCACTATGTCAGCCGGATCTGGGAATTATCATGACTTGGTATTGCATCATGTCTCAATGTTGACTTTCTTCTTGTATGTCCTTTATCCGTGGCCTAATAAGTATAATAAGCATTTAGTAGATACGAAACCTATGTAGATATAAAGATCTTAGAAAAATTTTGAGAAAGTGAATGCTACGCGAGTCCTTCACTAGGCTTCACTTCACTAGGCTTCAGGAATCGGCTGGTGAAGATACTGCTAATCTCAAATGGGCCAGTTGATCCCGTACATGACTCCAATTCATAGGCAATACAATTTTTTCTTAGAGTTTCCATGAGTTGTTTATTGGATGTCTTGAGCATCTAAAATATTGAAGCTGGGAATAAGTTCCAAAAGTGAAGGTATACTATAATGGAGGCCCAAGTAGATACACTACAATACACGACTGCAAAAATGGAGATGGAGGGCGAGTGCCAAATTGGAGGTTTGATGGATGGCATCAGGTCTTCAAATCAACAGAAGGCATCATAATTTTTATAATTAGAGACTAAGAGATGTGATGCAAATTGTCCGCGTTCACCTGTTATAGTAGAAATAGAAAATATAGTGAGCTAGTCAAGAGGCCATTCAGAGTCTTGTGGGCCCTACACATTAAAATGACTTCTTTTGTCTACTGATTCCAGATGCCTTTAAAATTGAAGCAAAGATAGGCATACGTTTTTCTCGCTAGTTTGAGAGTTCTGCATATTCATTGACAATTGAGAAAGCAGCTAATCGTGAAGAAATGGAAAAATTCTCAAATTTTATTCTTAGCACAATAATTGTAAAAAAGAGAAGTGGTCATTTACATACCTCCCCAGAAGCAGCCATGAATGTCTTTTGTGGACATACCTATAACACAAATATTAGCTTTCAGAGGCCATTAAGACATCCAGGTACTCAGCAATTGTTTTTCATTGTTTACCCTTGAATATCGACGGGGTAGAGGTTCCAAAGTACACGGTCCTCCTTTTAAGTTTCCACAACAATTTCCTAGGAACATCTATAGGATCTAGACTGCTCTCGTGGTCAGCAAATACCTGCATTATAGCAGTCAAGGTTCGCATGATCATGATCTTAAGGGAGGGTATTCAAGTTATGTAGACAATCAGAGCATAATCAACCTCGTTAACTTGAAAATATGTGCCATTTAGCGGAAAACTCCCCCTCATTGCTGTGCGGCATGGAATCTGCTTAATTGTGTGTACTCCAATCAGATGGATTTTATTACTTGAGATACTGCTATGTAGAGGATAAATACTGAGATTACTGATATTCTCACCAGAAATGTTCCCCGAACAGTCTGCGAATTTGCTTCTCTTATACTGTTAAGAGTGCCAAATTCTTGGGAATTGCACCTATGTTCAGGTGGTTGAACAGAAGAAGCCGTTTCACCTGATTGTGAAACCATTTCAAATACCCAAAGAAATACATGGAGTCAACTTGGCCCAAAATTTTCCATTTTTTATTGTTGATATCTCTGCAAACAGCCATCAATGTAATGAACTTGGACTCTTTAACCTCCTTTATGTTCTTTACTCACCTGGTGTCCATATTGCGAGGAGGTATTTGGACGGATCATCTGCTTCTAGCTTGTCCAGCTACAAATGGGAAAATGGCATTAACACAAAGTGAACTGTACATTGTCATAGTTCCAAGAAGATGCAATGTTGACTGACCCCATTCATAAGAGAGTGTCCCTCTGGTATTTCATACCTGCAAAATAGTAAACAAAAACTATAAGATTGCAGAGAACCATTTAACTCCTATGTACATTTTACTAGATATCATGACAAAACGAGACATTTCTTTCATTTGGATCTAAGGCTAGCCTCATCAAACTCTTATTTTCTCTTATTGTTTGGTGTCCTTGGCTCTCTCATGGAGTATATGTCAGACAATTATTTGAAATAAGTTCAATTAATTGGAAAGATTATAGGGCAGAAATAGAAAATGCAAGAATCATTGTCTGCTAAAATGTCTTACCACGAGGAAAAGTATTATTACATTCCAAAGAATGATTATCATATGTGACTAACTCGAGTGGTCAAGAAGGTTAAGACTTACACTAGGTGCTCCGTCCGTAGCCGCGTCACAGTTTTAAGCTTAGGCACAGGAATCGAGGCAGCTTCTGGGTTTAAAGCAACTAAAGCTTTTGACATGTCATTTTCTTGAAGGTCCATGTTGTGCCGCATCATCTCCTGAGTGAACCCCTCCTTAAGTTTGATCGTAGGAATTTCGTTATCATCTAAAAACATATCCTCCATGTCAATTTCTCGTATCAGAGTGCAGTTTGGTTCTGGGGTCCCAGGTTCCTCTATAATAGGTTGACAGTTACTTGCTCCTGGTCTTGCTTCCTGTTGCTGTTCTTCTAAGTTCTCCTTCCCCCGTGGTAAAGACAGAGGCCATGTCTCACCAATGTTTTGGCTGGCTATGTTTCTTCTCATTGCATTCACTATGCTCTTCTCCTCTATGCTCTTCTCCTCTGGCCTGGGTAGCGAAGGCCTTGCACTGCCCAAAACAAAATATGAGTGCTGAATTTACGGAAAAACATGTGTTCTTCTGGTGATATTTCCATAATGATATTCACACTACCTATTGCTATTGAAGTATCACTATCACAATTAAAAGAAAACAATAATTGATCATCAACTAGTTAGAATTGGATGTAGAAAGTGGAAGTTGCATTTTGGAGATTTAGTATCTGCCTTACAGACGAACTAAGCAGGTGCAGCAGGTGCATATCAATTACTGATACTGTTTGCCTAGGCCATACTTTTGAGCTTTAATTTTTATGCATCCAAAACTCAGTTGTTTTGGAAGTAGTGGTCCTGCTTGGGTGGAACTCCAATGTGGTTGTGTTCACACGGTACACACGAACATAATTGCAGGAGACCACAATTGCAGGAGACCACCATACCTTGCCGAAG
Organism: Eucalyptus cloeziana; assembly: GCA_014182715.1. Lineage (NCBI taxonomy): Eukaryota > Viridiplantae > Streptophyta > Magnoliopsida > Myrtales > Myrtaceae > Eucalyptus > Eucalyptus cloeziana. Next base: position 14,015,791 of record CM024644.1, on the reverse strand, counting down.
CACTTGCAAAGTGTCTGCATTCTCCTCTCATAGGACACGCATTGCAATTTGGCTTGTCCTTTGTACAGAAGACCTGCATTAATCTCACAATGTTGATCACTGTCAAGTGCCATGAGTACTGTAAGTGAATACTTGCAAGTGAATACTTCATCTGTAGTGGCCAAAATGGTGGGAAAAGGAACATCTGGAACTGAATAATATCACACCTTTCCAAATGTTATCATGTGGTAATGCAGCTCATACCTGCATGCAAAGATTTCGTTAAGCAACTGATTGTCATAAATTCAATCTAGTGTAGGTACTGGGTACCAAATTAGAAGATAGCATCCTTACAATGTTCTCTGATCGAGCTTGCACAATCTCGGCCATAGATATCGTTGTAGAGTATCTATGTCAGGATAGCTGTACAATCGCAAAGATTAGTTTGTCAAATGAGTTAATAAGTGGCTGGATGATACTTCCAGTTCCAAAAGATGGAACTTGGAGAGTCTTGGCCATAGATATTGTTGAATAGAATCTAAGACAGAATAGCTGCACAAACCCAAAGATTAGTTTGTTGAATCAGTCAATAAGTGGTGGCTGGATGACACTTACAGTTTCAAAAGATGAAACTTAAGTGACTGGGGCAATGGTTGTAGTGGTACCCATCCAAGCCTTACAGCTATGCGGCCAACATTAGTATCAATCTGTTCACAATGGCAAGCTAGCTGACATTATCTGTCAAAACAATGACAATGTATCTGGTTATGCCTTCAACTTACTGGAAAAGCAAGTTGATGGAGTGTCAGAAGCTGCACACACGCCACGCTCTTCTGCCCCAAGCCTCTAATGCTTAGCAAATATTCTCTACAAAACCCAAGCCAGAAGGACAGTTCCATCTATATACTGACCCGAGAACTCACATTGCCTTACCTCAGAATACTCTATAATAGCAATTATTGGGCATAACGCATGAAACTTACTTTTGAGTGAAAAAAAAAATATATATATATATATATAAGTATTTGAGTTCTATAGAATGACACTTGTCAACAATGCATTTTGCCATAATGTGCAAATGAAATCACGACGGTACTGTACTTTGCTTTGTGAGGTGGGACATCCCTCAGCCATTCTAGATCAACGCTTCCATGTTCTCCCGCACACCCATTGAGGAAATCCTACACATTGCAAGGCTCCTGATATTATATAAGCCACTTCATGGCACTAATGGTAATTTCACTAATGGGTTGTGTATTACCTTGATCCTTTCTGCAAGTACATTTTTCATTCCACGTATCTTGATGGCATCAGCCATTTCATTGACATCTGCACATCTGACAGCTTCCCAGTCCACACAGTCCCTTGTGTTTGACATCCCTAATCTTTTCCTTCCATTGGATTCTGCCAGTCTTCTTAAGCTATTCCAGTCAAAATCTTCTTTTTTCTCCTTACCAGCACCTCTACTCTTTCCTTTCGAATTTGTTATATTCATCTTATTTGAGTCATCAGCTGGTGAAAGACCATGCTTAGTAGGGTGTGTATCTGAGAATTCTTGATCAGGGCCTTTTGAAATGTCCCTTGTGCCTGTGCTTTCCTTTTCCCGTGAAAGTTCTGAAAGTTCTGGTTCATGGATAATTACTGCAGTTCCTTTGTGGGAGCACACTTCGGGGATTGGATTTTGGGGAAATCGGGATGCCACTGACATGAATGCCCAACTGCAAAAGCAAGAAAATGGGAAGAGAGGAGATAGGAAGATCTCTAGAATACTGTATCAGAAACGCCAATTTACCTAGACAGATGGTCTGCTGTATTTTGAGTTAGAAAAGCTCCCACAGCTGAATCAACCACTGATCCTTTCCACAGAGAAAAGCGTCTGTCACCTGCAGAAATTCAAGGGAGTTATCTTCTTAAGCTTAAGCAGTTCGCGAAGTCAATAAGAAATGGCTGAGACCTGTCACATAAGTGCACTGAATTTTGTCTGGATTTGGTGAATTATTTTTTACAATTGGAAACTTTTTACCATGGGTACAGCCCTGCTTCTGTTCCTTGACAGGTACCTGTGATTATCCTGTTTGAACAATGAGAGCTTGATAGAAAAGGACAACACAATGTTTGAATAATAAGAGTGCTTACTTTTGTGTACTTGCTAAGGCGAGACAAGTGCATTGAAAACTTAACCGTGGGGAGGTTTTAAGAGTCCGATAGGCATATGTCGTATTTAGTCAAGAGGGGATGACGAGATGTATGATGATTTCTTAATTTGTCCTTCTAGAACGATGTCAAAAACAGTTCTCTCGAGTTGGCATCAACGGAGCGGAAAAAAGCTGATGAAAATGTCCTCAGGCTGGCGGACAGAAGGTGAATGCTAGTGACAAAAACTTACATTTGATCATCATAGTCTATTCTGCTTTTACATGACTGACACTACTAGGATTTCTAGAGGGAGAAAGAGGAGGCCCTGAGTAAGATCCTTGAATTGGAAAGGCAGTTGACGCGAAGCAGAAATTGGAAATGGAGATTGAAGAGTTGAAAGGGAAAGTAGAAGTTATGAAGCACCTTGAAGATCAAGATGATGAAGCTCTTCATAATAAGATGAAGGAGATGAATGAGGAATTGAAAGAGAAGAATGACGAGTTGACCAATTTGCAGGATCTAAATAACACCCTTTTTATTAAAGAGCGTCAGAGCAATGATGAATTGCAAGAAGGGGAAGCTGCGGACAATCTCGGTTTGTTCATATCAAATGAGATTGATTTCGAATAGGATCTTTCCCAACCTTTCCTTCTTTTCTTTATGTTTTTTTTTTCTTTCTTTCTTTCTTTTCCTTTTCTTTTCTTTATTTTAGTAAGGGTCTCTAATAATGAAAATATTATGTCCACCCATTCAATTTGATTCCTGAAAATTCACAATCCGACACTATTTCTTTTTCTTTTCTTTTTTCTTTTTTAATTACAAACCGCATCTTCGGAATGATCGAGACATGGGCTTTCCGTAGCTGCAAAAATCGAGTCAATAAGACCTCACACATAAAATTTATGCTCGATTAAAGTTTAATTAAAATTTCACTAATATCATTTTCAAAGTATATAATGATTTGAAATAGCAATTTTTCTCATTATACTTGGAGTGTAATTGCTCCAAAGTTTCATTCGTCAAATCAATCTTATTAGGTAGACGCGCGACAATTCTGTGTCTACTTTGAGCCGCGTCCTCAACAATGTCAGAGATTGTCCGCAACTTCCCCTTCTTGCGAAGGTAATCTCCCACTGGCTCATCCACATCATAGTCGCGCACCAGTCATATGTACTTGATCCAGGCTCTGCCTTCCGCAAATTCCGGCCCTTTTATTCCGTGATTCTCAGTTTCGAGTTCTTCCTCCAATTATGTGGTATGCACACTTAGGATTATAATAATAGAGAAAACCAGCGTCATCTTCTCACGTTTAGAAAATCTCTACATTTCCGTTTATGAGATTTCGCGCTACTTACTCTTATTGGGTGAAAATCGGCCACCTTCGCCCATTCCGCAATTAGCACCATCTTCTATTTCAAATCCAAATCAATATACTGAGAAATCCATCATAAGATGTTCCGAACCTTCAATCCTCCTTTGCTCTTTCCTCTCTCAATTTCTTGGTCTCTCGGTCGGTTCATATCGAATGAGATTGATTTTGAATCGGACCCTTCCCAACCTCTTTCCCAACCTTTCGTTCTTTTCTTTATGTTTTTTTCTTTCTTTTCCTTTTCTTTTCTTTATTTTAGTAAGGGCCTCTAATAATGAAAATATCATGTCCGCCCATTCCCAATTGATAGTGACCTACTCAACACATGAGATATCATTTGTTCAGAGTTCGCAAGGAACCCTTGTCCCCTTTGATAAAATCAAGAAAAAACTTTTGATGAAAGATAGTTTGTAGCGGGAGTAATTCTAGCGAAACAACTAGTGAAACACTTCCCCTGTTGCCATTTTGCAGGGACTTGGGTGGTTTTATGATAGCCTCCAATTTCACGTCCTCTTGCATGGTAAGTATCACTTTCCTTTGCACACTTCGATTCCCAGTCTTAGAGGATAGTGGACATTGCCAGTTCCATTAATCCACTAGAAACTGGACTGGACTGGTGATCCCATTTATGAGTGAATCTAGGAACCAACGGACAATTCCCAATTTCAAAGTTTGTGAAACTAGTCTTGCATGGATGGTTGCTGATTCGGTCTACCCTAAAATCGATCATCTCTAGTATATATTTGAACTATTTCAAAATAGAGATAGATTTAGAATGCTTTGTCGTATCCATTTTTTCTTAATTCCTTAACTTTGGGCCTTTTTTTTTGTCAGAACTCTGGGTCTTAAATAGTGAGAAAACTCATGCTGAATTGTTATGATCAGAAATATACGTGAACAAAATGATATTGATATTCACAACCAAGTTAGCAATTTAGAAGCAAAAGAGGCAAGATAGTAGGGTATTAGGTATTCTTTTTCATTGAGTTAATACCATTAAAATTTTCAAACTTATAACCCGTGACACATTTATCTCAATTTAATTTTCACCTCACAAAAAAAATATCAAATCGATACCCCATAAGACATTGGGAAAATTTCAAATAAAGGCATGAACTATTATCAATTTCTCAAATAAGAGTCTTAAATGAACATTGTCTCAAATAGGGCCTAAAATACTAAAAACTTGAAGCAGATTTTATTTTGAATAAGAGTGTAAAGTAACTATATCAATCTCAAAGAAGAACTTAACCTCGATAAGGGCATTTCCATCCTTTTGCATTTTCTTAAGGGCTTTTTTTGATTTTATTTATCCTTTTTCTTTTTTTTCTTAAAAAACTAAAAAAAGAAAAATTAGCCTCATCTTAAAAAAAAAAAAAAAAATTATACCTTTAATATTTTATTTTTATTTGAAAAAAGAAAACTATTTATTTGAAAAAAATGATGGCTATATTCACTTCATGTTATTATTTGAGAAATTAAGAACATTTTTTGCCTTTATTCAGAATTTTTTTCATAATGCATTTGAACTAAACTAACTTCTGTTATTCAAAAAATTGCAATCCGGTATCTTCAATTGAAATTTACCCTCCATATTAGATCGTGAGGAATAAATATTGGGTTAGGAGTACCACCGCCAGATATTTTATGGGGGGTATCGGCATTAAATATTTTTACAAGAAAAAATTAGTTTTTTTTTTTGTCAAAAGAAAAAAGAACAATTCTTGTTTTTTCTGTAAAAGTTTTTATTGTTAAACTAGTCTAGGGTTTGTCTTCTCGAGACCGGTTCATGTGCGAGGCCATTGGAGGGCGGGGAGTATTTATGCGAGAAGCTTATGTCATCTTCTCCCTGCAACACCACTTTCTCTCTCTTCCTCCCTTTCCTCTCTCTCTCCCCTCCCCTCTGCGCTCGCTTTTCCTCTGACCATTCCCATTTCGCGCACGCGCGCCCGCCCCATGTTGAGGCCTTCCTCGATCCGCCGCCGCTGAAGACCGGATTGACTCCGTCCAACCCCGTAGGCACCCATTCGTCGACACCGCAGTCACTTCTGGCCGGTCACGTTGATCTGCTCCTTCCCGGCGGCGTCTCTGCTTCTTCTCGAATACCCACTTCAGGTACTCGTTTTTTCCGCCGAATGTGTCGATGTGGAGCCGTTCGTGGCGTGTAAAGTTGCTTTCTTTTTTTACCTGAGGCTTTAGTTTGGTGGTTGGCTTTGAGTTTCTCTGTCGGATTGACCATCGTCCTAGACCACTGATTCGTTTTGGATCTTTTGCGTGATCTAGATTTGTTGAGATTTGCTGGGTTTTTTTTTCTTTGTTGATTGGCTTGCATGATAGTTGGTGTGTGTATATATGTTTGTATGTTTTTTTGTTAAATTGATCTTGGGATTGGATGTGCAGGCGTGGGTGGTGGGTAGGTGAGGTTGGTGACCGAGCTTTTTTTTGTTCTAGAGATTTAAGGACCGAAAAATGGCTACTCTGTCTCAACTGCGTCACAGACTGCGTCACAACCCACTTGCCGGGCACCACAGCTTCGGCGGTAATCGCCACCGGATCAACAGTAACCCGTCTGTGGTTGCCTTCCCACCTTCCTCATCCTCTCTCAATCTTCAAAACCAGTCTTTTCTCCTGTCAGAGATAAAGCCTTTCCCAGCCAAATTGCATGCGAAGTTTGATTTTTCGTGTGGTGCGGGAGGTGGCAACGGTGGGGTTGGCCATGGAAGCGGTGGCGGCGGTGGCAACAGTGGCGGGTGGAGTGGGGATGGCAGTTCTGATGAGTCCTCGTCACCATTCGCGGGTCTGGGGATTTTGGGCCTTTTCCTCAATGGGTGGAGGTCCAGAGTTGCTGCAGATCCCCAATTTCCATTCAAGGTCTTGATGGAGGAATTAGTGGGGGTCAGTGCATGTGTTCTTGGAGACATGGCTTCTCGCCCCAATTTCGGGCTAGATGAGCTCGACTTCGTGTTCTCGACACTTGTTGTTGGATGCATACTGAATTTCACTCTTATGTACCTTTTAGCGCCCACTGCATCTGCAGCATCGTCCAGTCTCCCTGCCATTTTTGCTAGTTGCCCGAAGAGTCACATGTTTGAACCTGGTGCTTATGGCATAATTGAAAGATTTGGAACTTTTGTGTACAAAGGGACGGTTTTTGCTGCAGTTGGGTTTGCTGCTGGCCTTGTAGGGACCGCTCTCTCTAATGGCTTGATGAAGATGAGGAAGAAGATGGATCCTAATTTCGAGACACCAAATAAGCCTCCCCCGACCATTCTGAATGCAGCCACTTGGGCAATTCACATGGGTTTGAGCAGCAATTTAAGATACCAAACTCTGAATGGTATCGAGTTCTTGCTGGAGAAGTGGCTTCCCTCACTGGCCTTCAAGACATCTGTGGTGGCTCTGAGGTGCGCGAACAATGTGCTCGGCGGGATGACGTTTGTTATATTAGCAAGGTTGACAGGATCACAGAGTGTTCAGGAAGCGAAGCCTGGCAAAGTCGAAGACGGGTTGGTTTCAGAGAAGGAGAAGTTGGTTGATGGGGAAGCTGAGGGTGTCCAGGGCAATGAGAACAGTTGCAAGTGATGTATGTTTAATTATATCCGTGTTGCTCTTTCAAAGTTCTCTATAACCATAGGCCTTTTCTGTTCATAGCTTTGATCAAAGGCTGCAATAAAGTTTGAAGAGGTGGGTGTTACTGGTGGTCTTGATTATGGCTTGGACCTGATGTGCCATGTATTTGTTCCTACAAATTCATTTTTTTGGCTTTGATGGAGAAATCTTAAAACAAAAAAACCAAATAATTTGGGCTGTGAACTGACCATTTACTAGCATGAGTCTGACTAACCAACGCGGCCAGCCGTTGACAAACGTGTTTTTTATTCTGTTGATGTAATGTCGGTGTTTTATCCCAAAATGTTTTGTTCAATTTCTCTTGTTCTTTTCTACGGCGGTTGTGATGCTACCGATGCCGGCTTCTTTGTCTGCTCTTGAAGACTTGAGCTCTGAGTCCTCTTGTATGGTGGAGCCTTTGTTCTATGTCCTCTTCTGAAACTAATCATGCGAAAATGCCTCCCTCACTAGAATATGTTTGTTTGTGTGTGTGTGTGTGTGAGAGAGAGAGACAGAGAGAGACAGAGAGAGAGATGTTTTTGTGCGTGTGCGTGTGTGTGTGTGAGAGAGAGAGAGAGAGAGAGAGAGGGGCTGAAAAATCTCTAAAATGATTAGTCTGTCTCCTAACCATGGGGCTTCATTTAGAACATGAAATTGACATCTAAAATTCATTTGTATCTTTAGTCTCAGTTTGGGTCCCAAGTGTATTCAAGGACGATGGCTGCTTCAAATGGCTATAAGAACTTAGAAATGTCAATTTTCCGCATACGCCATTGAATAAGTCTTCAGCAGCCTAAGTACGTACAAACAGCAATCGGGAAAACCAACTAGCGGACATCAGTCCTTACACTTCAGAGGGCAGAACGATGACTTGACTGAAAAATCTGATTGTTCTAAGTTAAAATATCTACAGCCCATCATCCTGCCCATTCAAAATCCAATAACCAGTCAATAAACCGGTCATTTCTGGACGCACGTCATGAATTAGAATGGCTTTCTCTAGTACAAGGGGCAACAGCCACCAAAAATTGGCACTTTCTTTGCATAATCTACATCAGGTGAAAAATCTGAGTTCAATAACTTTCATGCATCAAATCTTTACATGTTGTGTCCCCCGGGTACTTCTTGATGGCGTTAGCTTGTTCTATGAGTTCAATCCAGTAGAGTCCCCAAACAGATGAGCCAAAAGTAGTGATTCCTGTTCGCTCCTGACAAGTCCACAGCAAGATATGGAGCATCATCAAATTATCTGACAGCCTCCGGGGCCGAATTGCAGTAAGGTGTGTGCAAGCACACCAGCTTGGTGCATGTTAAGCAAATGGTGGCAAAACTGACTCCCATTAACAAACCACAACTGCTTTTCCTTGCATCCAATCTCGCTGCTCTTTTCACCATTTGAGCAAAGCTCGGGAGTAATGCCCCGCAAGCAAATACCATCACGTGGTCAAGACCACTGTAGTCAATTCCTGCAAGTATGGCTCCAATGGCAGAAGTTGGGCCCATAAACCCGATAACCGCAGCGGCAGCAAGGGAGCCGTGCCAGCTGTTCAGTAGCTCCAAAGATACAGCTAGCGACAGCTGCACCCCTTGGAAGCCCGTGCAGAGAGACTGGAAGGACCATATGCCGGCCCAGCCCGTATGCTTTAGGTGCTGCAACTCCTAGTGCAAGTCCTTCAGCTAAAGCATGCAAAGCAACTGCTCCACATGATAAAAAAGACTGGAGGGTAATCATGCTCAATGGAAAGCCAGTAACTGATGGCAAGCTGTTTGCTGAAGTTTTCTTGCGTCCTGCAATGTTTAAGATGCTAGATGATACGGCATGGAAGAATGCTGATCCAGCAGCAATAAGTGAAATCAGAGGAATGAATCCCATCTTCGAGGAGAGTAGCAGTTGCAATGGTCGCCAAGCACCAAGGACAAATGCAATTCCAGAGGCGGCACTTATGAGGAGGGCATGCTGCAGACGGAATGCAAGGGCAAATGCTACAAGAACAATGCCACCCAGCAGTGGCCCAAGACCAAATAGTAAAGAGACAAAGAAGCCAGAAGCATCCTCTGAGCTGGATGATATCTCACAGTCAGTTTCATAAGCATACAAGATGAGACATTGAAAAGAGAGGAAAAGAAAACCAAAAAGAGGTAAATTCAATGCAGCAAAAAAATCGTGACTAATTGGTACATCTGGTGCAGTTAAAGAAGATTAACATGGTTAAAAGATAAAAATTATCATCCCAATCCTTATTCTGTCAGTTTATAAACCCCAAGTGATTGTCCAAAGCATACTAAAGTAGAAACTAATCATTAACCAGATAAGACAATTGAATTCAAATACTTTGGCTATGGTGACGAAAACCAAATTAGGGACTGGGTGAAAAAAGGATGAGAAAAATGAGAGCGACTGATAAAGAAATGCCAAAGGAGGACAGTTGGCAGGCCAGCTAACTCTTGATCCAAACTCAGCAAGAGCATTGGTTACAGACTGGAACAGTAACAAGACACATACTCACAGCTTGATGGCTGCTAAATTGACGATGCCTATGCATGACCAACAGAGGACACTATGGAAAAGAAAATGTCTTGAAAATGTCTTGAAAAGGATAGCGAAAATCATACATCCACGATCAATGTAAGAAAATCCAAGCAGTTCGCTAATCAAAGGAAAAATTCCAAGTAATTCTAGTATGGATGGGTTCTTTACCCTTGACGTATTCAGGCCTTCCTTTGTGTGCTAGGATATGTAAATTTGGGAGCCTATTACTGAGAAATTGAGAAGACATTGCTGGGTTGGAAAAGATCTTTCCTTTTGAAAGGAGGAATATTGATGCACTCAACAAAACACACTCTGCCATTTCCTATCTACTGATGTCTCCTTTCCTATCCCTTGTTTGATTGCCGGAGGCTATTCAGAAAAGACTTCTGTGGGAAGGAGTATAATGAGTCATGTAAATTTCATCTGGTTAATTGGAAAGCAGCTAATCAACCTTTTTCTGACAGCGGTCTTGGCATCAACATCTCTTTTCTTGCTTAACAAGACTCTTGTAGGCAAATGGTTATGGACGTTCAATGTTGAAAATGACTGTCTTTGGAGGAAAGTGGTCCTAAATTTGGCCTTAAAAGAACCGGTTGGATTTTCAAAAGTGAAAGAATAGCTCATGAGTAGAGTGAAATTGTTACTCATATGAATCCTATTGTGGGAAATGGTAAGCAGATACAATTTTGGCTTTACGCTTGGCATGGGATATTCTTTCAAAGATTGTGTCCCTAACCTCTTTGTCATGGTAGGAACAAAGAGGCTCTTTTGTCAGATTGTTATAATTTCTCCAAAGAAATTATCACCTGGGAAATTGACTTTACAAGACAAGCCCAAGATTAAGAACTTGAATCTTTTGGCAGTTTTTCTGATTGCTGTATAACTCAAAGATTTCTGAGCTACTGTGGATACTGTCTTTGAGTAATAGTAGAGATGGAACCTTTTCTGCGAAATCTTATTATAATATACTCTGAAAGAAGATTTTCGGTGGCAAGGAAGTTTTTGCTTGCTATTCGGAAAGGAAGAGTACAAATAACAGTTTCATAATACATAGCATCTTGAGAACGTCATCTCACATTAGACAATTAGCAGAAAGAGGGAATGTGCTTATTAATAGGCGCTTTTTTATGCAAGAGAGAGGCAGAGACAATGAGTCATCTCCTCCATCAATGTCCATGGACAAGAATGATCTGAGTGGCCACTTAAGGGTGCACTGGGCTATCTTGGGTTATAAAAGGATCTAATGAACGAGAATTACTGGCATGGAAAGGTCAACTCTTGCATTGAGGACGATTTCTTCAATCCCTCTTGCTGTTTTATGGTTGATTTAAAAACAGCGAAAAACGAGAGCTTTCATTGGAGAAGAAACACCCCTTTTTTTTATAATTTTTGAAAGCTGATTGAAAATCTTAAACTTCTGGTATAGTGAACAGTAATGTGTTTATATTAATCCTTTAATCCATATCATAGATTATTTGTTTTGTACTTGAGCTCTTTGCATATATGGGTTTGTACCCCCTTGGTGCCCTTCAGTATTATTTTTGCTTTTTCATAAAACAATAAGATAAACATTTCTCTGTGCTCATGTTCAGGATCAAGGTTTGAACAGACAGACCCACCTGTAGTCATGGCTGAAATTCTCGAAAAGGGTGCTGAGAGCTTCCATGAATGCCACAGAAAGCGTTGCTGCTGATGCAACCTCAGATGGAGAAGCTTCCTACAAGTGAAAAGCCCAATGAACCTTAAATCTCTAGATGCACTAAAACAAATCTCAGGGCCTGATGGTTAGCCAGCCCTTTTTCAGACGCAAGGTACTGGGTTAAAGGATCACAGAACCAATCCAATAAAAGTTTAGCAAATAACTAAGGGTGGGTAGATCATTACCTTAAACGCATCAGGAAGGACTTCTGCAACAACCATCCAAATCATACATCCAGCAGCAAAGCCCGTACAAAAGGGCAGAAACTTGCTAAACGCATCAGCACAGATGAAAGAAGGGACTGCTACAATTGGCTGCAAAAACAAATAATAATGCCAGTTATTGACAGAAAAATAAGGACATGAGCAGGTTGCAGGAATTCATTGGTATCAAACAGTCACCACTCAAGCAAACTGAGTAGTGAGCGCCCAATATTAACTGACTAAGGTTTGGTCAGGTCAATGCAATAGTTTGTAAATTTCACAAGAGACACTATATGTTTGGGCTTCTTCAAATTTTCAGTTTTAAAATTTTCAACAGCAGGAGTAAAATAAAAACAAAAGATAACATAATGAACTTGATTTAGTCCAAGGAATCCACGTGCTAGGCCTGCATCATATATTCCATAAACTAGAGAATGTGATATATAGTTTGCATGTTCTCCTCATACTTCATTATGAAACTTCCACACTTATTTCTTTTCTTTGGATGAAAACAACTAAAAGGGTAGTGTAAGCAACAATTAGGAGCAGAAGAGCCAACTCAATGGCATTTGATAGCCCAATAATAAAGTTGCAGCAGCAATTAAACTAAATAAATTAGACAAACAGCACCAGAAAAAGAAAATAACAATCTGACAAAGAATTGTAATTGGTAATATTCATGCTTCACTATTAAAAAGCATCTGTCTGCTAGTTTGAGCAGCCTGGCATGGACAATCCTAAACAACTATGAGTACCATGGACAACGGATATAAGAACACATCATATCCAATGTAGTTCTAAATCAGTCAGGTAAATCTGGCTTAGGAAAAGGCTTTGAATTTCCCATGATGAAATATATTTGAAAGGTAACAGGAAAGAAAAGGCTTGCCAAGGAGAAACCCCTACAACATTTCACTCCATACCTGAGGTAGGGAGGTAATTACACTCCATAACATAGCATTCTGTGGAGAAACACCCCTTGATGCCAGTACCATGCTGACAGCTAATCCCTCCGGTATATTATGAACTGCTATGGCCAAAGTCACTAGTAGACCTTGGGAGAATCCTTTAGAACCAGCAAAAGAAACTCCAACTCCAGAGCCTTCCCCGAATGAATGAAGAGTCATAATCCCAATAACGAGAACTACTTTAGTAGCATCTGCGCCCTTTATGTCTAACATACTGACTTCTCCATATTGTTCCAAAAACTGAAACCATCAAAATAGAATGCAAATTGTGACCGAAACTAACATGTGTTTGCTTTTCTCCAAAAAAAAAAAAAAAAAAAAAACAGAAAAGGTAAGATCAAGATACATTCATACACTATATCAAGCAAACACAAGATACTCTCTAACCAAGTATGAACAAACACCTTTTCATAAGGATGACAATTATAAAGTCCACTAAATGAATTTTTTCCATAAACACTGTCCCAGCAATGAGTCTGGTAATATTCATCCTCAAGTAAAATCTAAAGTCATGCCATTTACAGACAATGAGCCAGGGGCGCAGCATTGGACATGCAGATATGAACAAATATCTAGGCAGAAAATCTCAGAGACAAAAATTGCAGAAGCATCAGTAAACTTTACACAAAGGTGAAATGGCAATTAAAAGACAATCTATTACCTTCTTACAGAGCCAGATAAAAATGCCCCCTGATAAAATCCCAAAAACAACCCAACTTCCAGCACCATGTTCCTGCCCTTCCTGTACAAGATCAAAACTTGCAGCCAGCATTACACCAGCCGCCATTCCATTGCATAGTCCTGCCCATTGTGGACCAAGCTCCACAAAGAAGAATGGAACAGCACCAAGACCAGTTGCAGCAGCCATTGCCAGGGTAAATAAAGCAACAGTAGAGATTGAGACCTTACTGTCGGCATTCTTCCTCCCACCCAGTATGTTACTTGCACCATCAAAACTTAGGACCTTCTCCTCACCAGTACCATCTATGACATTACTCACCACATCCTTGTGTGGGGCAGCTCTCAGACGTGTGATTTCATTTTCAGATTGTGCCGCAATGCAATCTAATACCACCAAGGAAAAGAAGAATAACAAGAGGCACTTGTTTTGTCCCATCTTCTTCTATGCACACACGAAGAAGATATGGGGCCTTCAATATATCAAGAGATGCCCCCGACAGATCCTCTTGCAGACAATTTGGTCTTTCTACAACTGACTGGCAACAAATAATTCGTTTTGCAGAGAGTTCAGAAGAGAGGAACTCTCATATGCTCGGTGCTACAATTACGAAAACGACCCTTCTGCATGCAGGTAAGAATTACACCGACAGAAGCAAATGCAGGTGCAGGGACCAAGGATTGAGAACCCACTGCTGCAAAATTTTCCGATAATGACCCAGCTGCTGCGGTGGAAAAAAATTAGCATACCATGAGCAAAAAGGTCCCAATATCAATTCGATTGGTAGCAGAGATCATGGAATTATTCCATGCAAGGGAAAATTCCATTCTAAGCAGGCCAAGGTACAAACTTGAAAGACCAGATAAAACAAAAAGTCACCAAAAACAAGCCTGGAATTGACAAAATCCACCAACAATCAGTCCCTCCAACCAAATTAAGCAGCTCATTAGTCCCACCTTTAATCAAATTTTCAATCGCGGGCAACGAAAAAAAGAAAAATGTTGCACGAGAAACACTTGATCATCGGACGATTCAAAGGCAAATTGACTCCGTTTGACAGAGAAACGAAATCCGCCGAAAGAACACGCACCCATGAAGCATATTGACTCCGTTTGACAAAAAAAAAAAGAGGAACCCAGAAAGTCCGCCACATCCATTCACGAACCAACGACGCGCATCAAGATCAGACAACTTATCGAGGACGAACCACCTGCCCGCAAAACAAAGAACCCAGAATCCCAAATGCTTTGATCTCACCATCAAAGTTTTTCGGGGGGACGAAAACAACCCTAGGCCGATCAATGAGGCACACCAGGAATCCACGAAAACCAGAAAAAAAACGAAACTTTCATCCAAAAAACGAAGGAATTTACCGAGAGGACGGAAGCAAGAGTCGTCCAAAACGCCAGAGACACCTAGAGAGAGAGGAAAGGGAGTCTCTGGCGATGGAGAAAGAGAAAGAAAGAAGGCAGGGCAAAGTAGCTTCCACGGAATAATTCCCCCCCCTTCCCCCCTTCCAATACGGATATCGCTAATAAATTAATAATCCATATTGCTATTTTGGTTAATTGGGATCTGAAAATTTTTGCAAAGGGAATATAGATTCGAGCTGAGTCAGGTACGACGATGTATTTATGACGCGAGCACGCTGTTTTGCTCCCACCGCCAACGCCAAATCTGTGGTCCGCCCACGACAGTCAAAATTGGCCAAATCGCCGTTGACGTCACGCGCACTCTTCCGGTGGAGGGACCCACCCCACCCCACACCCATTTTTATGCTTTTTGGATTTTACTATATTAATAATTGTGGGGATGAGTCGTCCGTTTTTTTATATTTTTGTCTTTCCTTTTAAATAGCCCGGCAAAGCATTTGAAAATGTTTAAGTAATCCGACGCAGCTCGAATCTCTCGAAAGTGCACCGAACCATTGCCGTGAAAAGGTCATTCGATGGACGAAGTGATTGAATAATTGTTTAGGCGCATTCGGGCGGGTAGAGAAATCGAATCCGGACCGGTCGGATCCGGTTATTTATGCCGAACCCCACATGAGTACTACGATGATGTTAACTTGATCGAGTATACATGTCCATTAATTAATTACTGCGATTCATCTCGGGTTGGTAGGACGTTTCCTGGAAGTAACCCACTGATGGAGATTTCATACCACCGTGATAACTCTTGTGCTAACCAAGAGCAGAGAGGTGACCATGAAATTGGGTAAAAATATACCAAATTCGATCGAGGTCAAGTCTCATTTCGGCAAGATCCCAGTTGAATCCCGAATTGGTAGGAATCAGACCAGATGAATAATCCTGGTCCGTTACCAAATGCAGTAGACGATGCATAATCTGCAAAATGAATTGTTAGATTAATAGACTGCTACTGAAATGTACAATCTTGTTTCTTTTCGAGGCATCGCCAGACGGAAAATCGAGTCTCAATCTCAGTGCGACACGACCCGGCCGTGAAGAATGGAAAGCCTCGCGATGAGTAAATGAAGTACGGAGAAAGTACAGATGCTTGACCACTAGTGGCGAGACCATTCTTTGCGTTATAATGAAGGCTCGTGAGAGTGAAATCAGCGGCCAAGTGTCTGAACTTTTGCCCACCAGAATCTAGAAACCACCCCGTCCGTACTGAACAAATTGCTACTCTGAAGAAAGACTAACACCGCTATCGTCTTTATGAATCTTTGAAAAATCTGGATCACGCTTAATGGCTACAATTGAGAGACGAGACCCAGCGAAGAATTAATTTTTGTACTCGGTCTTACAGGATCGACCTTTACAATGTACATTTCTCAAGTAAACAACATGCCACAGCTTTCATCTTACTGGTCTTCCATCATCAATGTCAACGGCTCCTCCCATGGCTCTGCAGCAGCAAAATCATGCTTGTGGTAAAGAACCAGCCGCTAATACTTCGGGTACCAAAACATTCCTTTGATTCCCTCTGGGTCGGCTTCAAAACCCAAGTTCCGGTAAAAATCTACAACTGCAATGAAAGAGATGAAGCAAAGTGAAAAATGCATATTTACTTGAAATCAAAATGAAAGCCAATTGAGGAACTCTAAAATTAGTCAAAGCTTCCAAGCACTCATAACAGCTGGAATCGGAGGGTAACAGATGATCAAAGAACAATATCCTCAGACTGATATATGCATTTCATTTATTAATTTATTCTCAGAACGTGGAAGATGTCATCATGCACTACTCATACTGTAAGGCACATGCTGGTACATAGGAAGGAGGAGATTGATGCTCGTAGAGAAAAAGGAAAAATGAGAAGCAAATCAATTTGCTGAGAATAGTAGATGGGTGTTATCAGTAATTTCTGCAGCATTGGAAATCAAAAGTAGGTTTATTCTGCAAAATATATATACAGCCCCAAAAGATATGTGAAAGTGGCATGATCAAGAAATTTGCCTCAACCCTCAACAGCTTTTATGATATTACAGTCTGAAAATTTTCAAAAAACAGAGGAAACAAAGAAGAAAGAGAGAGAAAAAAATGAAGAGGGGTCATGATAAGCTAATAATATAACAGTAGTAATAACAAGAAACATAACAATAAGAACCAAATTTCAGCAATTTTGAAAGAGTATAGCATCGTGTCTTAAGAGCCAACCTCCAGTCCACAATCAAGGCATGATAATAGCAGGGACAGAAAACAGATGGGAAAATTTTGGACATGATTTCTCTCATTTTTTCTGGGTCGCATGGCCTACATATTCTACTACTTCTAGTCCACTGTCCTTATTTCCTCCAAATATTAGAAGGTAAAGCATTTCACCTTAGAACAATCAACTTTCAGACTCCAAATTTTCCATCTCCCACAAAGACGCATAGATTAAATGACTAGATAAGCAGACGCACAAGTTTCATAACTTGGGTATACACTGAAGCCATTCAAACTCCAACAAGATTGACTATGCTCAAAGGTAATAATAGGCTTTAAACTGAGATCTGCCATACAAACTTTTTTCTTTTTTTCCTTTTTCAAGAAGAGAACTTAGGTGTGACCTTAATCAGTTGCCAGACAATATATATCATATAGGAAGGATCAAACAACATCACTGCTCACAGACCTTTACTATCCGCAAAGAGTGATATATTGCCTATATCCCTTTGCAGAAGAGTCCTGATAAGATTTTCCACGAGAGTCTTCCCAAGGCCTTGACCCTGGATGAAAGGAACATCATCAACACTACTGCTGCAGTATATAAATCAGGACACAAACAATTTCCAGTTATACTCAAGCAGTGAATAACCCATGGTACCCTATGTCATTATCAGGTAATAACTATCCCACTAAATCTCCCGGAATGTTGGCATTAATGCTTTGTTCGGATGGTGGTTGTGGAAAATGGGGTAAAATTCTCCATCTTTGCAAACAAAGCACCAGGGTCCCTAGATCTGTATTATAAAATCAAAATTCATCTACCATGATGAAAAGGTTCAATTAGAAGTTGGGATATTAAGTAATAGTAGCATGTGCAATTAGTTGCAAGAAACAGTGTTGCATAACAGATATCCACTACATAATAGGAATATTTTAATAAATAATTATTCTGAGGTAACCTATGGATTGGCTGTCTCAATTATACAATGATGCCATAATTCAGCTTGGTCATGTGCAAATATTATAGTGCAGAAGCAGTACATATGAAGGCCGATGACAAATATAGCACAAAATTCCATATTTAAAGACTAAAACTCATGATTTAAAGATTGTGGACTAAACCGTTAAAATGGTAAAACTTTAGGAACAGAAGATGCTGTTTTTCCACTTTGCAAGTCATCACTTATCAGTCAAGCCAGAAACCTTATGGCTCAACTAAATCTCATCCGGATTCTTATGGTTTTCATACACAAATATTTCTCTGAAACATGAATTTAGTCTGTGACATAAAATTACCTGATAAGAAGGATCAACAAGGACATCCCAAATGGTGGCATTAAAGGCATGATCAGACGTAGCACGTGCCATCCCGATGAGCTTCGTTTGGGCACTCTCATCTGTAGGTAACTTTTGCAAGCACAATAAGACTAGCATCAAATAGTCTTTGACTGAAAGGAAAAAGCGTATACAACAGGGGTAAATGGATCTACCGCAACACACTAATTTCTTGTTTTAAAGTACCTGATTCAGGGGAATGCCTTATAGAATGCAATGTGGCCACAATGTAGCTATTTTTCAAAGCTGCAGCCAGTTTGGACAATGGCCTCCGAGGCCATCCCACCTATGAAACATGTGAAACTGATTTATTTCTAATTACCACTAGAGGCACAAAAGTTCTTGTTTAACACATAAATAGAAAAACAGGGATGCAATAAAGAAGAGATGACATGAATGATCTCGATTGAGGAAATCAACTCCACTTCTACACTATGCAGCTCAAAGAAACCTAAAGACATACCTAACTGCATTACAAATACAAATTTAACCACCAAAAGGAATTAAGTATTAGCTAGCTCTTGCAGATGAAGATTAAGGGGACACCGCAATAAACTTAAAATCACCTTATCACATAGTGCTTGAAGATCATACACATCAACATCACCACCAGATGAGAACATTATCTGTTCAAGTGAGCCATCTGGTAGAGTCTTCTCAAATAGTAAAAACTCCTGAGGTAAGATCTCTTCCTCCTCTTCAGGACTGGTTGGTGGATCAACGATTTGTGTTGCACTGTCCTTTAAAAAACTGCCAAAAGAGAATATTGGTATTAACTAAAAACAGGCGGCTACATTCCACCAGAGAGTATTGGCAAAAGGTTCTGCTAATGAATGCACATCACAGAAAAAGGCATGCCAATGTGTGTCGCACAAAGCTTAGAATGCGGAATAAGAAATGGCTGAAATCTAGCATAAGAAATAAAATGGCATCCTAAATAAACCTGTAATATATGATAATCATCAAGAGCAACAAATGAACTTGAATATTAAACTACAAGAGCCTTTTATACTTCCGGAACCCACATTTTATAAGTGAGAAAACTTAGCTTCATCCCATCTAGAACTGGTTGGGACTTAATAATTGTGATAAAACTAAAAGCTTCTTGCAGCACACCATATAGGTTTCAGGATCAGCTCCATATAGTTAAATTTGAGGTTCCAGTTTGATTGTGCTCATACAATCACAATGACTAGTAAATTGAGATGCTTTGGAGATAGAGTTCTCACCATGTCCACCGTAGCTCTATAAACACTGGCCTTTTATCAATTTTTAACTAACCTATTTTACATCCTTATACAATAATTGTTATTATGTCAAAATTGAGATGCTTTGGAGATAGAGTTCTCACCATGTCCACTATAGCTCTAATAAACACTGGCCTTTTATCAATTTTTAACTAACCTATTTTACATCCTTATACAATAATTGTTATTATGTCAAAATGGACTATTTTCTTGATTGAAATAAGCTGTGGCCATGAACTAAACTACTTGGCGAAAATACATGATGCCCAACTTTAAATCTATTGCTCTCACGAGGAAAGTGTTCGAAACTATGAGATTTCGATAAATATATAGGTGACAAATGTACTGATAGTGACATCCATTTTCTTCACCTCATAAGGCTGACAAGCAATTCAGTAAAGAAAATAGATTTATAAAATATAAATAAACAGAGCTTTTGTTTGAAATGTTTCGTGCTACTACAAGCTTTGAGAAAACAAAGTAACTCAAATAAAAAGTTTCTTCCAGTGAAGCAACCATGCTGATGTAACTACCACAAGTAAGGATAGTATTTAACTCTTCAAATAAAGATGAATGATCAGAAAACGAAAAGAATTTGATATTTGCAATTCGGGCGCATGTGCATCATATGCTTGACAGCATAATCAAGGCTTTTATGATTTGTCATTTACCCTGATCTTATGGTTTCCCAAAAGCTAGACTTGAGCGGAAAAACTTTAATCCTTCGACTTGCTGCAAAAAGAATGTCAGATATCAATCAAATGCCAACTAAGAGACTAATAGAAAGAAAGTGGTCATGATTTAAAGGTAGAAGCCAAGAGAACAATGGAAAGATCAGCACAAGAGAACTGGACCTTTAGCTATTAGAAAACGCAACTAAAGTTTTCCAGTTTCTCCTTTCTTACCCATGTGGTTCAGATGTTCAAACAAGGAGTATTACAGTGATGATCCATCAGACAAAGTGTATCTTAAAGACCGAGTGAAATGCAAATACTTCAGCTTGGAACTCAAAATGCAGGCACAATTGCCAAACAATAAATAATATTTTGACATAGCCAACATGTGAAAGTTATTTGCAAATTCGAATAGATTTTTCTACCAGATGAAGAAACTTCATTCTCTAGCTGAAGATATGGCTTATTTAATCTGCATCCTTGTGTATCCCCTTCCTATTCAAACATTTGACTTTTGTTTCACAACTTTCAGTTTCACCCAATGACAGGACTTGGGGATGTACAAATACAAGTACCTTTAAATTCAATTCACGATAAGAAAAACTCCCCTTCATTAGGTACCGTTATTTACATTGATCAAGCTGGTTTGCCATACTTTTATCTTCATAAGCAACAGATACAAGAACGCGGCACAAATCCAATAACAAGTGCTTGTTTCTCATGATGTACATTCTATGCATCTCAAAGAATTAAATCTCCAAGTAACATGGAAAGAAGCTCGAACTATCGCATCAAGATCAAGTGCTTTATTCTACTGCAATGACTCCATGAATTTTGATGTCTCCAAATTTCAAAAGTTCTTGATCCCAATCCTCTTCCACTTTGAAATGGATAGTGAAAGCAAACGTTCCATCTCTTTAAAGCACCAAAACCCAACCAATCCTCACACGAGAAAGGCTTTATAAGAAACTACACAATATACAAGAAGTACTTCTAGGGGAGAGGTATGCATAAGATAAAATCCCAATGATGCACTAATGGTGTCAATGAGGTTCAGGTAAAAGAATGATCAGGGCATGGGGAGTTCATTCTAAAAGAGACGTGAGTTGTCGGGCGTGGTGTTTAACAGTAAGAAATTGAGTAAAGGAGTGATCTTAGTACTCAATCCCACAAAATTAGACTTGCATTTACTGATACTTGCATTCTGATAAGCTGAATCTCTCTTTTTTTTTGGGGGGTAGAAACTCTCCCACTTAACTTCAACCTAACCTCTCAACTCTTCTCTAGAATTTGACTTCGCAAATTCAACTCGATTCCTTCTTTCACTCGGTTCGAATTGCCCGACCACACGTCGTTCCCACACAACCGAACCTCCGCCAGCAAAAATTTCATCCACTTAACGCGACACTACGCCGCGCGGACCGAAGTCAAACCCAATTTGCGTCTCGCTCGAGGGAAGCCGAGAAGCAGGCGGATCGACGCGATTCTATCCTAGCATTCCCAGAGTCGCGTAGTCATCTCAAACGACGAAATCAATCGACGAATTCATCAAAAGAAAAAATGGCGTCGAAAAAAGTCAAGCGGCGGCGGCGGCAGCGGCGGCGGCGCTTACCTCCGGCGAGTCGAGCAGGGGAGGAGGCGGCGGCGGCGTCGGAGAAGAGGGGGTGGTGCCGGGGTAGGCGGCGGCGGTGGCGGTCGAAGGCGAAAGGGGAAGGAGAGGAGGAGGACGGCGACGGGAGGACGAGGTTGTGGGCGAGCATTTTTCTTCGCTCTCGCTCGCTGGCGGTCCCTGTGGCTCAGAAGAAACTGCCTACCGTTTCGAGGAGGATGAGCCCCGCGCCAACGTCACCTTCCCCATTCGCGTGCCTACGATCCTGTCGTGACTCGATTTGGAATGAATTAGAATCTTTGGATTGGCCGCGGGATGCGCTCAATTAGGTGTCTCCACATATCTCGAATGTTAATATTCGAAATTGACTGCGGTTGAGATTAGTTGAAATTTCGGGAGGGAAAAAACACTACACGAAATAGTGAATTCCTACCCTCGAACTAAATCCGTTAAAATGAGTCATGACCCTTTTCCTAACTCGTATTTGATTTTTGGATTCAAAAACCCCCCATTTAATAGCTCAATTATTATATACAGATGGGTTGAAAATGATAAAACCTAAATAGCGTAGGCGTTAAATGGTTCATAGCCTACTTAAATCCACATTTATTACTCTTTCTCACTCTCGTTGGATCTTGTGCACATTTGTTCTCTATTCTAACCTTGGTTTTGGTATGTTAAATATAGAAATGTTAGATTTAATATTGTATGAAAATTTGTTAAATGGGTTAATTTGAGTTAGATCATTTTCGACCTTACTCATTCGTTTGACCAATTTAATCGGCAGACCTAATCCTCCTCACTTATAGATCGCCATGATTGGATCTAAACCATTACACCAAGCAAAAGGGAGTTTCTAACTCTCATGAGTTCGCATGGCATTCGAGAAATTATACGTGAATGGAGGATTTAGGTTGATCGCTAGACATACATATAGGCGTATGTGGAAAATGAGAAATGGAATAAAACGAGTTGTTTAGTGGATCGCACATCCGTCCACTCTTTGGGAATGTCCTCGGCATTGGGGAACGTGTGCTAAAGTGTATGTACAACTCGTTTAGATCATAACGAATGGCAAAAAAGGGAAATAAATTCTCTAGTCTCAAGGATCAATACTATTGCATAGCTTAAAAAGGAAAGAAAGACGATGCTCGCTACCAAATTGAACCAAGAAAAAACACATGTTTGATTCTTCTACTATATATGAAATCTGTGATTTCCGTTAGTTCAAATGTAGCGAATTCAAATTTGAATTCGATATGCAAAAAAATCTGTCCTTATCCTTGGCAACAAACAGTTATTCATTCAATAAGGAAATCTTCTCAACTAAAAGTTGAAATCTTATGATCATGATAAGAAAGAGGGTCATCAAGTCAAAGGTATGGATTTGGTGGCGGGATGTACCTAATGAAGTTTTTTTATTTTTATAAAACACATTAAGGGAAAATTTGAGAACGAGTACCACCGACCCTTTTTTCTACCGAAAAGAATTTAGATAAATTAGTCTTTTTAGAAAAAAATTAGACTTCATTTGTTTTGCGAAAAATGAATAATTTGAATTTTTTTTTCCTAAAAATGATCGTTCCCATTGAAATAATTAGCAAATTTAGA
The DNA here is from genome assembly GCA_014182715.1 of Eucalyptus cloeziana. NCBI lineage: Eukaryota > Viridiplantae > Streptophyta > Magnoliopsida > Myrtales > Myrtaceae > Eucalyptus > Eucalyptus cloeziana. The sequence goes on along the minus strand of CM024644.1, from coordinate 13,992,523 downwards.
CTCGATTGTAACAAGCAAAAACATTGGTTAACAATATCCAGAGAGATGGCATGGATGTCATTGCTATAATCACTCTCTATTATTCACCATCGAGACAAGCGGTCTTCGGAGGGATTGGGCCTAGTTACAAAATTAAGCCCACTCTCGAAGGTCGTGGGCTGTAATTTTGATCTTTTTGGAGGCAGCAGAAATTAGTTTAGAAGAAAAGGGATCTCATGCGAGGGTCGCGCCATGCCCATGACGATGCGTGGTTCGACAAAGCCCATCAAAACTCGGTAATTCCAAAATTCAAGTGCCATGTAGGATCGGATGTTTATTATGCAAACGATGCGATCGGTTTGTCATAAGTAAATGTACCCTCGATAAAAATTCTTTTATCATTCAGAAAAATATTTAGATATGAACTGTTTTGATTGGCTTCGCAAAATAAACAAAGTGAATAGGAAAATAGATTTGGGATGGTCAATCTTCTCAAACAGGAAAGTGATTAGCCTTGCACACGTGTCTCAATCCTGACTCGATTTATTAAATAAAGCCCCAGATCATATGCTTAAGCTCACCAAAACAATTGACACTCGGGGCCTATCGTCTTATCATATCACTATTGTCCTAAACATCATCTGATTTTTTTTTCTCAAACAGATAAAGAGCGCATCAGTGAACTTAGTCTGTTCTGTCCAGAGTGAAATGAGTACTAGAGAAATTCATCTACCCGAAGTCACGAATTGCGTGCCCGTAAAATTTAATCCGAGATGCGTTCGAAGCCTCTAGGGCTCCCAGTTTGGATCTTGAATTCGGCATAGAACGTACATAGGTCCGTTCGCGATTTGACCAGGCCAAGAAATCCAATTCTGTCGAAACCAGAATTCATTTTCGTATGGGGGTCCGAGCAGATACGCAGCAGGGGAGCAACTCCCCATCCGAGCATTTCCTCAGAGGCATCCTCAGCTTCGAGTTATCAAAGGATCGCCTATCTCGGGAGATTAATCGAGGGTTCGAAGGGTCCCGAGCGCTTATAGAAAAATAAGAAAGAAAGAAAAAGGAGACGAGGAGTGGAGAATTATGGGGTCGTAGGTCCCTGTCTTGGCGCGGCTCTCTCGCTGTCGGATTCCTCGCGCGTTCCCGAACGTTATTTCCGCGCTGAGGATTTGGCGAGAATCACATGGGGGGGCAATTCATCCATCTTTTTCCAGGATCCCACATAGCCGGTGGCACATGGCTATTATGCTGGCGGAGACGAATCTTTTTCCTCGTTCGGTCCAGCGACTTCTTCATCTCATTTGAAGGCCTGATCCGATCCGATCCCGGCTGAGACTACGTAGGATTTTAATTGGTGGGGTTTTTTCCATGCCGCGGGACCCGCTCGCATTAGCAAAACCCTTTTTTATTTTCATGTGTATCTGGATGTTATGGCTTGGTGGTCCATCCATATCTGTTATGAATATCCTTCGATCCCAATTCCAACCGCACACGCCTTCCTCTTTTAACTTTCGAGGCTCGGATTTTCCAAATTTGTTAGCATCGTGGGAGATTAAATGAACGAGTGTCCCTCAGACACTCTTTTAAGTTAACAATATCCATTAATTTCTACTTACTCATGATTCGATGTGTGTATACATGTGATCGCTTCACCTATATATAACTTATGGTACCTATCTCCTGCACCCATATCACTAGCTCGCAAGACTGGTTTCTTGGTGGTCGAGCCTAAGTTCGAAAAAGCTTGGCCAAGGTCCTTCTAGGCTAGACCCAAAACCTCGGTAACAGTGCTTGTGTACCCACCTTCGGGTCCAAGTCATCAGCATCCAAGCTTGAGTCCATCAAGGCAGAACTAGGTCCCACTCTCCGATGCTCTAGTTCTTAGCAGTTGGGAAATCTCGACTCTTACAATCAACACCCAATAACTGGATATTCCTTATATCACATGAATAATACATGTCTTTTTAGGAAAATAAAATCAACTTTTTTTTTTCCAAAAGCCAAAAAATAATTTCTTTAAAAATATTGTTCTTTTTTTTTTTTGGTCGGTTTTAAAAATATTGTTCGAAATATCAAAATTTTATTATGAATTAAATGAAGCCACGTAAGAAATCTACATCTAAAGTGAGGGATAAGACCCTCCTTGCTCGCACCACGCTGTATCCCACAAATCCATCCACGTGGCTAGCAGCTGGCGCGCAGCTCGTGCACATGCACGTTGCACTGCACATCTATCTTTTTAAAGGGCATATTCGAGCACACTCTTGAGCGCTACTGAATCTAGCAGTCGGTTTATGAAGATGTAGAGATCACATCATCTCGTTGCGTGCATTTTGCCCCTAGTGGTGTTATGATCACCACCTATCCGAAATATAATAACCATGTCGATCCTATTCACAATGCATTTAAAGTGACTTTCTTAATTGATTCGCGCATTGATTAGACGCTTGGACCTCTCGCCTAAAAAAAGCAAGACCAAATTCAACGGCGAGTCACTAGTCACGCACTTTTAGAGTTACCTCACGAGTTAAGTGTCCGTCCGATTCTAGAATTGTTCGGTGCGATTCAGTCGGTTCTTAGTTGATGTTAAGCATCTAACGATGCCGAAAGAAGAAGCCTCTCGAAACTCCGAGGTAAATGAGGCCCACGAGAGAATCGCACGATGTAAAGGCGGCCTCAACCCAAGTCATCAACACTCGAATCGACCCAAATAGACAGGCATTCTAAGTCTCGTACACGGATCAACATAGCGGAACACAAACATGGGAGCCTGCGGAAAAAAAAAAAAAAAAAAGCAATTGGTGATGGGGACTTTAGGGGAAGTCGCTAGACGATGATGCATTCATTTCACATCCACCTGCCCCCTTCGCGTCACTGTTATCTTTCCTCTTCGGAAAACCCAACTTTCCATCTTCCCTTCTTTCTTTTCTTCTCTCCCCTTGCCTCAAAACACGTTCAGCTCATGCCGAGGTGTGACGTGACGACGCTTGCAGGGTGTCAGATGGGTCGGGAACTCGACTGGTCGACAGTTGTCCGGAAACGACCTTAGATTTCGAGGGATTGATGGTACGGACGGGGATCGTGCGACGTCGATGGTGGTCCCGGACGATCCCCGAGACCGACCACCACCGATGCCAAATCCCCATGTGCACGAACCCTTCCTTCCTATTCGTTTTCCGAGTTACACGAGTGAAAAGAGGCGAAAAGGCCACTGTCCATCGCGTGATCCGATCTTTCGTGCGATTTGATTTTGTGCGATTGCCCGGAATTCTCGGTGTCGAGGGTAAAAAGGGAATCCGATTGGAGGTACGTGCGGATTTTGCTTAACATGTGAGCTCACATAGCCCCCGATGGACACGTGGGTCGAATAACGATGTGTCCGTGTGGGTTGAGCACGCGGCAAAGGTCGAAATCAACGCCCCCGAATGCGAACGATCTCAGTAGGTGGGATTGGAGTGAGTGTTCTCTCCTCAATTTCATTTTAGAGATGGAACCAAAAATCAGATTGGCTCGAGCAGTTTGAGGTTCCGTTCTACCCATAACTTACTCGGTTTCTCATTTTCAGAGACCTGACATTTACCTTGTCACAAGTTTCATAGTCGGTTTCAGGGTTTTCCCAAATCCGTTTATATAATTAATTAAACAATTTCAGTGAATCATCACTTTTAATGACCTCCATTGCAATTCATTGATCACAACTTATATTTAGACACGTGAAAACTATGAAAATTAATAAAATAAAAGTCTTAATCATAAAATAAAAGTTTAAACAACTGATTTCATATTATACAATCATTATCGGACGTTATGGAATATCGCACTATCACGCGAGGATATAAACCAAGAAAAACATAAAAATTTATTCAAAATTTCACCTACATAAAACTAAAAACCGATTGTTGAAACAGGTTCCAATTTTTAGAACTCGAAACCTAACTTATATATCTTAGAACTTGGAACCGGATAGGTTCCCATCAGTTCCATTCTTCGGCTCCAAGTTCTACTTTAAAACCATGCTCATATCTTCGTCTGCAACCCCTTGAAGAGCAAGGACTCATCGTGGAATATTTTTTCATGACACAATGATTCAAGTAATATTTAGGATAAATATCACGAAAACCCAAAACTGGTAGATTTATGATAAATTTACACTTTGTTGATTTCCGTAAATTATACAGTCAAATTGTCAAGTTTAATGATACATAATAGTTGATGGGTGTATCAATTTGGAGTTTTACCTTTCTTTTATTGTAGGTGTACCAATTTATGATTTTTCAGTGCATTAGTCCAATTTGACGAAAACCAACGGATGGTGAATTTATTACAAATGTATCATTTTGGGATTTTTTGTTATAAAAAACAAGTTTCAAGTAAATTTGTTATTAGTGTACCAATTTTGGGGGTCTTTGATGATATTAACCTTGATATTTATAGGATATCTTTAAGGATTAGAACTTCCAGTGAATCATTCCCAATAAGATTATGTGGGGGATGATTATCCAAAAGACCATATAGCTAATTTAATTCTAAAATTTTCATTTTGGTCAATTTAGTCTCTAAATCTTTTGACCATTTGTCAATATAGTTATTCAGCCAATTTTAATCAGAAATTGCTAACGTGGACATTGACGCTATATCCCAACATTGATATAGATAGCCTTTGTAATTTTTTCAATTGCATGATTCAATATTCACGTGATTTTACGCAATTGGCCAAATTCTCAATTTCAGGGCTATGTGGTTCGGCTAGTGCGTGACTTCACATAGAGCCTCCAATAGCCACGCGGATAGAGTCTAAAGGTAAATATAAAAAGGCTATCAAGCCATCGTAAAGCAGCCTAAACAGAACAAAAACCCAAATAAGGGAAGAAATGATTGGACCAAGACATGAAAGGCCTCGTACATTTGAGTGTGACCGGTTGGTACATTTCAACTCGCCATACATACATACATACATACATACATACATACATACATATATACATGTTAGCATTGATTATGTCATGTTACATGATTAACATATACATTAGTAATTTTTAGTCAAAATAGGCCAACAAATGGGTTGAAAAATATTGTACTAGTATAGGTCGACTTAGTAGGAACCCTTCCAAGTTTCACCTTGTCACCCTAGGCATAGAATGCTATTATACCTACCTGCTCGACAGTAGCTACATCTGAAAAGACATGACATAGTGTCTACCTTCACCACCCAATGCCCCACTTGTTCTTAGGTATCTTTATCTTCTCCACCTATGAGAAAATGTGTCTTAATTTTACGTCCCATAATTCCGACGAATTAGTTTAAGGACTTACTTAGGTTCAATAGTGGGTAATCTTGTATTTACTATGTTTGCCTACCAATGAAGGAAACACATCAACATCAATCATGCTATGATTAATGATTGATATTGATGTCGGCAATTTTTAGGCAAAATTAGTGGAAAGAATATATTGACCATTCGTAAAAAATGTCATGATTCAATTGGGCAAATTAAAAATTTAGGATTGAATTACCCGCCGCATAACGGGTTTATGACTTTTAGAATAATTCCCCTAATCATATGCCTTGTCCAAAAAGAACTGGTCCTATAAATGATACCATTAAATTATAGCAAAATAGTTGCACTTAAAAAAGTAAGAATGCATCCCGCGTACATCCTTGACTTTATAGTGGATCAGATTCTACTCGATGCATCTCATTATTCTCCCTGCCTAGTCAAAAAGTTTTAGGACAAAAATCATGGAAATTCATGATACTTTTTTTCTTTTCTAGCGATAATTTATGATTCTCGATATGAAATGTTCGCTTGGATTGGGCCGATAGGGACGTCGTCTAATTAGGGAACACTTCTTTGCGGAGGTGTACTTATTTCTCCTTATGGCTCTAGTAGAAAGTGGAACTATATGAACTGTATATATATATTTATATATATACACTTTCACGGTTTAATAAATTGCAGGAGGATGAGTTTCTTATATTTCTAATATAATCATGAGTAAAATAATGCAACGGCCGAAACCAAGTCCGCGTAAATTGTTAGCAAAAATAGCTAAAGATGGACACGTAAAGCAACAAGAATGGCAACAGTATCGACTTTCACGCTAAGAAAAGAGAAATCTTGAACTCAAGAACATGCTTCCTAGAATGGATTGATTGGCCTTTGTTGGTGCAATACAAGCAAAATAATAGTAATAATACAATAAAAAAATAAAATAAAAATCTAAAACCGGTATGTCCCCTCCAAACTAATCATCGTATAGCTAGAAATCTTAATTCGACACACTATGACAAATTTACTAAAATCTCATAACAGAATCGTGTAGATTTAGAGATTTTAGCATATTTTCAAATATGAGGGAGCTCTAAAAGAAAAATTAGCAGAATTTAAATTTTCCAATCTCAATTCATTTTCTTTATACATGGATTCCCCCAAATAATGTCGTTTAAAAGGCTCATTTATGTTGTATTTTCACATTGCATGCTGATCATTTGAGTTGTTTGCCATGCGTGTTTTCTTGTTAGCAATTTTAAAGGCATAGTGAATTGAAGCTAACTCGAGGCAAATTTCTGGTATATTAATTTGAGATTTTTAGTGACTCGAAAATTAGCTCTGGAAATAACTATTAAATTGATGGCGAGTTGAAACTAACCCAACTCAAATTGATCAATTTAATCTATTATTTGATTTCAATGTAATATAAATTTAATTATTCATACTCGACCCGACTCGTATACTTAAAACACTTATATTTTAAACCCAATGAATGAAATCTCATGCCCAAACTAAGTTGAGAATTGGAGCAAAGGAGTATGAGATCAAATAAGGGCAAGAGAGAGCGAAAATAAAATCCTAAAGACGAGTTGGGTCTAAAATAAGCTGCGAATTCATATGAAACCATATAACCAATAGATATATAATCCATTTAATATGGGTTGATAAATGGGTATATATCCCATTTCAATGGGTCTAGCTTTGATTAGATATGGTACGGATATTATGGTTCTGAATTTTTTTTGTGATAAAAAAAAATAGAGTTTTAATGAAGGACGCATGATTATTTAATGTGGAAGTTGGGAAGTTCTCGGCGATGGAGATTAAATGCCAACGGTAGTTGCTGCGTCGTTTGGACGTACCATAATGATGTTTTGTTTAAGGAAAAAAAACCATATAATAAAAACGGAGGGGGGCTTTTATGCCTTCTTCTCCTATTTTTTTTTCTTGCAATCGTCCCCACTAACGTAATAATCAAAGCTCGTAATTTGTCAACGGCACAGAAACTTTTGCTTGGGCTTTTCACCATGACCTTTTCTCGATCAACCACCCCACCTTCTTTCCATCTTTCTTTATTTTTTTCGGTTAATTTTTTTGGTACTTAATTAATGGCGGAAATTATGTCGCTACTAATTGAGCCGATTCACCCTTTTAGTTAGGTGGGTCCAAATTTGGCTTGGAAGATGGCATGATTTGGACGTTTAGCCACGTACCCTATAGATATAATCTGTGGCTGTTATTAAATTTCGGCGGAACGGGTTTAGTTTCGAGGGTTTTGTTAATGAACTCGCCTTGGTAAATCGTATTAGATGAGGAAATATTTTTCTTGAATTTTAATTAACTTACTACACAAAACACAAGATAGACACTACGTTTTTTTACGATGAAAATTTATTTGTTGATGTGTTTAAGAAGTGTCCCGATCGCTTATTTATGAAATCCCATTACTACAACATCACTTTTGAAAAAATAAAAAGTTTGAAACATATATATTTTTAAATGATTGTTCATCGTGCTTCTAAAAATGAATGAATGAAAATATATTTATCACCCATGTAAATATTCGAACATAAATTGTTATTGACGATGAAAATATTTTTTATTAGTTAATTATTTCAAATGTTATAATTGCTCATTTTAAAGAAAATATTTTTTAAATAATTCATTTTCAGCGAAATCGGGAGAATCTCATTGAATTTACTTTCTTCAAGTAAATAAAAAAAAATCAAACCAAATAAATATATTTTTTGTTTACGTACGGATAATGTCTTCTCCATTTATAGTGATTAGGAAAAGAGAATATCCGCACACGTGTAATTGTTGCGAAATTAAAGAAATTGATTTAGGAAAGATTTAAATGATTGCGAAATGAGGCAGACTTGCATTCCATTTGAGAAAAAGTAGGGCATTCAATGCGATAAGTTGACGATTATCTCAATTGTTGAAAAATTACGAATTTGTCTATTTGGGTAATACTATATTGTTGTGATTTTTCTTAACAAAATATATGGGCATTTAATAGCTTTTTTTGGGGGGGATAGAAGATTCGAGATTGAAATTCTCCACTTGGTTTTCTTTTATAAATGACAATTATGATAACGTGTTATTATTTTTCTGACTAAACGACCTGCTGATCTTTTAATCCCTTTGGTCGGATTCATTACAGTGATGGTTTTGTAAGTACTAAGACAATGGGCACACGTGCGAGTGTTAATTGACATTCGCAAGATCAAGCTTGTTAGGAAATATGGAAATGGTTAAATAATAAAAAAGAATTGATAAAAAGTATGCAATATAAATAAATCGTATATATGAAAATAGAAAGTTATTGCGACATTTGAAATCTCTTTAAGAAAATCGTGGTGGATTAGGAAAACTTTGTATGACCAAAAAATAAATAACTACAAATATTTGAGAGAAATCTCTTAAAAGTACGAAAGGCGACACCCTGTCCAATGTCGAAAGGATAAGAAAGCTAGTGACTTGATCACAGAAGAGAGCCGACGACTGATGATCCGATGAAAGGTGGTTGTAGCTATAACAACCTTAAGGTAGCAAAATTTCTTATGACAGGTGAGCTCCGAGGTAATGATTTGGGTAATGACTCGGAGAAGAGGCTCGATGAAATAAAAAAGACATGTTTTCAAAGAGGTAGACTACTTGCGCTCGGACCCTATGAAACTTTTTATCATTCCCTGAGGTCGGCTTCGAGACTTTCTTGCATAAAGCTTATAAATTCCGTCTGCTCTATAAGAAAAATCTCAAATCACGGACAAAAGTACGTCTCAATTCATCTCATCCGATTGGTACAGCATTATATCGATAGCAGATGTACGCAAATCAATCTATATTTACGGAGCGTCAAACATGACAAACTTATTTTCGGCGACAGCTCGGAAATTTCATTTCCGCTTAATGTTATTATTATATATTTATTTATTTATTTTCCAAGAAAACTGTTACAGCCTAGATTTATGCTGTCATAAATACGAGGAGCAGTCGAGATTCCGAGGTGGGGAGGGAGGGAGACGAGGGAGGAGAAGACCACCGTATATCTTGCCAGGGAAGTGCTGCTGCTGCTGCTGCTGCTGCTGCTGCGGCTGCGGCTTTCCTTCGTCCTCACCTCACCCCTCATTTACTGCGCACGGATCTTGAAGCTGCAGCATTCGCCACCTTCCCCACAGATCTAATCAATCCCAACCCTCTCTCTCTCTCTCTCTCTCTCAATCATATGACGTAAAGCTCAATCAATCTCGAGAGAAAAAAAGGAAAACGCCCAATCCGTGGCCACTTTACTGTCCTCTCCCTTCGCATCTACTGCACTCACCTTCCCATCCCCTCTCTCTCTCTCTCTCTCTCTCTAGATCTCTCCTCGTTTCTCTCTCCCTCCATTCCTCCCTCCCCCCGCGCTCGCGCGTCGCCCATGAGTCGCATTTGCCATTTGCGATTCTGGGTCGCGGCGGGCTCGCCCTGAGGGGACGCCGGAGGAGCGGGGATGAGCAGGAGCGGCAGGGAGTACCTGTTCGGGGGGAGGAACGGGCCCGCGGGGCCGCCGAGCCACCACCGGCGGGGCCACAGCCTGGCCGGCGTGACCTCCTCCCGCAACGCCGCCGCCGACGAGAACCTGGATCTCTTCTCCAAGAACCGCCGGAGCGTCTCCGTCGCGTCCTCCGACGAATCCTCCGACGGTAAATGGCCCCGCCCCACACTCCCCTCTCAGATCGTCGTCGGCGATCTCCTCTCCCGCGTCTGCGATCGCCGATTGGCTGTTGCTTTCGTCTGATTGGGCAGGGCAGCCCGGATCCTTTTGGCCAGATCGCCATTAAATTTTTTATCTTTTCCGGGGAGAAATTGGATTTGTCTGCTTTCAGCCGGTTGGTTCCGTCTTCTCGGAGGAGAAGATATGGGGATCGAAAACGATGTTTTTCTTGGACTACACATTAAATGGAAGCGACCCTTTCGGACAATATACGAAACGATCACGTTTTCGGAAAAGTTAAAAATCGGTTCTTTTTCTCCTTTTTACTTCCTGCACGGGAAAGTAGGAATTGCTGTTGCTTGTAATGATGATCCATGGCCTCTCGGCAATGATCCTCTCCCCACTTCTTCGACCCAGAAAAAAATTTACTCCATTTCCATTGCTCGTTTCGCGATGCGACGATCCCAAGATTTGGAGTTTAGCGTGCATCTGACGAATTGCATCTCCATGGTTTTTTTTTTTTGGCCTTTTCTTGAATGGATATGTTGGTGGGATAAGATTCTTGAGTTTTTCTGATTCAGTTTTTGATCCACAACAGCTTCTTCGATAAAGCTAGGAAGGCTTTCTGTCGGATCAGTGGCGAAAGTGGCGCGCAGCGGGATTGATGATCTGCTTACATCTACGGATGGAGGGAAGCACGATTACGACTGGTAAATTTTCTGCGATGATCCCGCATCAATGCAGTGCTCCTTTGCAACTGTACTCCTTCTTGGTCGTTTCTTTCCCTTTTCCCTTCATTTTTAGATTCGCTTTTCACTGTTAAACTTTGGCTGTGCTGACATTCTGCTGAAGTAGACTTGCCTATATTACGGTTATGTACTCAAGTTTGGTCCCCTGCTAGAGATGTTTTAGCGTGGTTGTTCAACTACTAGATTTGTTCATGTCTATTCAAATCCGTGATAATACAGCTGGGATAGGTTTCCGTGTGGGAAGGGATCTAGCGGTGTCTTTTCTTATGTCGACTAGGTGAGTGGCGTGATGTGGTTCGAGCATGATAAGGACTCTTTATCTTTTGAATTCTTGAACAGGAATGTTCATGTGCTCATCAAGCATAGAATTTGGAACCAAGGAAATTGAATTTGTGTGATCTGTGATCTATAGATATAAGTTTCTAACTGCTATGAATTGAGACCTCGCCATCCATTTGAAAGCATTTTGAGGTACTCTCTGAACATTGGCTTAGGACTTTGACTTTGTCTGTCAACAAGATGAGGTGTCCTTTCTCCCTTTGATAGAGACTAGACAATTAGGTTATGGAATACCAGCTCAAACAAGGAAAAAGAGCAAAAAGAGGCCTAGTCATCTTTGATCAATTATAGAATGGTGCATCTGAGATTCATGATACTATGGCTAAGCTAACTAAACAGTGTTTTAGCAACTATTCAAAGGCTTCCTGCCAGATCTAGGTTCTCGAGTGCCTATTTTATTTTTGCAGTAGCTTCTAGTGCAAGACTTTAGATTGTCTTCATTCTTCTTTTTTCTGAAATTTCTGATATGGAAAAATGTTATCAGGCTTCTCACTCCTCCTGGGACTCCTCTATTTCCTTCATCGGATGGAAATGAGTCTCAATCAAACACGGCGGTGCCGAGAAGCAGTTCCAATGTCCGATCAACCTCTACAACCAAGGCCTCCAGGGTATGTGTGTCTTCTCTAATTTTTAGTAAATATTATTCCCCATCCAGAATCTAAACCTTTTACACTTCATAGTGTGTTTGCTTCTCTTAATCTGGTTCATGCAGTAATTAGAAGAAATTAGGCACAGGTTCCGTCATGTCGATTTACTTCTGCTGCCAAGTCTTAAAAAGAGTTAATTATCGCCTGTTTTGGGTGTTATGGTTTTCCATGGAGTCTGAGCTTGAATAATATTGCTAGCAGTAATCAGTCTGCATTGTTTGTATCTCTTGCAGTTATCTGTTTCACAGTCAGAGACCACTCATTCCTCCAGACCTACCAGAAGCAGTTCGGTGACTCGCCCTTCTATCTCTACTTCTCAATATAGCACCTATTCTTCTAATAGATCATCATCAATTCTGAACACCAGCTCAGCCTCAGTCTCATCCTACACCAGACCATCTTCCCCACTTACCCGCTCTTCCTCTGTGGCCAGACCTTCCACCCCATCTGCCCGTGCAACTGCATCACGATCCTCAACTCCTTCAAGAATTCGTCCAGTCTCCACAAGCTCCTCTATTGAAAAACCTCGACCATCACAAAACTCAAGGCCTTCCACTCCAAGTTCAAGGCCACAGATTGCGGCAAATATAAGTTCCACCACTGCTCGATCTAATTCTCGTCCATCTACCCCCACTCGTAGGAACTCTGCACCTTCCCCATCCCCGTCAGCAGGCACGTCAATCTCTAGTGGACGAGTGCTTTCAAATGGTCGCAGTGGAGCCCCTGGATCAAGACCAAGTTCTCCAAGCCCACGACTTCGATCTCCCCAACAACCTATTGTTCCCCCTGATTTTTCTCTGGAAACGCCACCTAACCTTAGAACTACCTTACCAGACCGGCCCCTTTCTGCTGGTAGGTCGCGTCCTGGTGCTTCTGTCACTGTTAAAGGGAACTTAGACATCTTGGGGCCAGTAAACGCAACAAGACGGCAACCATCACCCATTACTACCAGGGGAAGAGTCGCAACTGCAGAGTCCACCGGAAGAGGTCGAGTCCATGCTAACGCGACTGATATAGTCGAGCCCCGTAGATCCCCTAATTCACCAGAGTTGGGAATGAGAAAGCCCGTGAAAAGTGTGACATCTCTTAGTGAGAGCACTGGATTTGGAAGGACTATCTCCAAGAAATCATTAGATATGGCTATCAGGCATATGGTACGTCCGTCCATCCTTCATCATATCAAGATATGGTAATTTTAGCGAATTTGATGCACCGTAACATTACTTCTGACATGTCAGTTTGCAAGCTTCACAAATAAATTTTAATTTCTACTGTGAAAATATATTTTAAGTATATCAAGTTTCTTCATTCCTTCCACGATTGTTTGGAATTGTGACATAGCTAGAGCTCTTCTCCAATCGTAATTTGATTTCTCTTGAATTAAACAAGAGGCCCTTCACTCTTTAGTAGCACTGATGGAATCAGTTATTGCCAACAGGGTATCTAGCTAATTACGATGCAGCTGTAGATCTATAGCTACAGTCTCGTTTGTCCTCTTCATTGAGGTCTCATATATTATTTTTAATGTGACCTGTCCCATATCATAAAGTTTCTTCCAACTACCACAGTTTCAACCAAGTACTCCTACATTAGCGATATGACTTTTACGCCGTCAGAATGGATAAAAATAATTAGTCTTGGCTTGTGATCTTTGGTGCAATAAGGTATAAGTGCATTTGAAGTTGAAGCTCAAGTCGCAGGCGTAGAATTAGCTTTCCTTAAAAGATTGCTGGTCTGCTTCTTCTGTAACTTACACTTGAAGCAATTTGCAATTCATAAGGAATCTTTCTGTTGCCTTAGCAAGAACAGAGGGCTGGCCTCTCAATAGTCTCCAGAAAGTGGACTTTCTAACTTTCTGATTCCATATATACAAACAGGATATAAGAAATGGAGCAGGAGGCAACCGGGCACTTTCAGGCACCACCCTTTTCCTCAGAGTATCCGGCCTTCTGCTTCGAAGAACCAATCAGCTCGCATTTTCAGCGCACCGCCATCCGTCAACGGCAATGGCAACCAGCACAACATGAACGACGTAGTCTTTATGGAGAATGGCAGCAGAATGAGAACTCCACCAGTTGGTAGCGAGGCGGGCAATGGAAGGTACTCCGCCAAATTGACCGAAGTCGATATCTACGAGAGCTCCCGATACGATGCGATGCTGCTCAAAGAGGATTTGAAGAACACAAACTGGCTCCACAGCTTCGATGAGAAATCTGATCAGGGACTGATCTTCGATAATGGGTTCGAGTCTCTGCCCGAACCATTCGCCCCCTTATAGCGACCGAGAGACTGCACCCTTCCTTACCACCTGGTTATTTATTGGTCGGAGTATTATTTATATCTCAGTCCTAAAGCAAGCAGCTCTCGGACAGAGAAACATGAAAAGTGCTCAAGTGTCCTCAAGGAGAAATCAGCTTTGATGTGGTCTTTTGTTTTGTGGCCATTTCTCATGGAGAAATCGATGTTTTCTTTTTCTTTTCTTTTCTTGTCCTTTCTATAGCATCCTACAGTTTTCTTGGCTTGGGCAGTGTAGGATCAGCAACGCATTATTGATGGGTGTGATACAGGGGGAAGTGAAGAACTTGGTTTGATGGATGTGTTCATGAAAAATCGTAGTTTAATAATTTAAGCATTTCGGGCATCTTTCGAATAAAATGGAGCCGCCGTGTGCACTGGCCAAAACCAAATTAAGGAGAGAGAGTCTTTTTTCTTTTTTTCTTTTTAAATAATGCTATACGATGTAGAGAGTGTATATATGGATTTTTTAGACCAGAGCAACTAAATGCAAATCGAACTATTAAAACCAGAGGCCAGATCAAATCAGTAACTTTGATTAACTTTCAGCATGGTTCGATTTCAGAATGTTAACAGCGCACTGACACAAGAATGAAGAGTCTCAACACTTAAATTACATTCTGTGAGAGCTAATTAACTTGAGATTTTTTTAATAGAATGAAGTATATAACTGAGCTAAACTTAGGAATGTGATGGAGCATGGAAAACCCTATCATGGATATTATTAAGTCTAAGATTCAGAGTTTTCATCAAGAATGGCCTTTGGGAAATAGAACCTCCATTCTAATCGCAGAGGGATGAATAAAAGAGTGGCTACTTTGGCTAGGTTAAGTTGCCAATTTTATCTAGCCAAGAAGAACAATTATTTATCAAGCTCATAAATTTGGTTGAATTTTATTGTTGATGAATCGAAATCAAATCGAAAACAATAAGCCCAACAAAACCAAACCTATAAATCGGACTTTCTATGAACAGTCTTGACAATGTTAATTTGATTTTCTCTATTTTTAACCGTACATGATATTCATCGTAGATCCATGTATTCGTATTTTGGCTCTTACCATATTTAACTCGTGAATCAAATGAAACATATTTCAATTTCCTTTTTTGGTCAAGAAAATATTTTTTCAGTTTTTAAACCGGCAAGGTTGACGGTTTCGAGAGGCTACTCAATCCTAGGCAACAAACGTCGGTGGGGCCGTGTCTGGATTATCTTATGGGGAAGTGTCGAGCTCGGCAAACCAAACTCGGCACCTACCCTTTCTCGGGTTCCCATCTGAATTCGTCAACCTGGGTCGCGTTGCTTCTGCAAAAGGCAAAAGCGAAAATCCCCACTTCCTTAGTTTCCATCGCGAACCCACAAAGGGAATCGAACCGAGCACGCTCCATTTCGTTGAGTCCGTCCGTCCGGGTTGTCTTGTCCAAGATTTGCAGGCTCGAGCGTCGCCCGAGTTCGCGGCTGCGGCAGTACCCGTCTCGCGATCCGACACTTCGGCGACTCCACTGCTGCTCCGCGGGTAGACCGGCTCGTAAGAGAACGAACCGCCCCGCGGTTTCTGGGTTTGTTTTTCTGCCGAGCGAGCAAAGGGTGTGTCGGTTATCGTCAGGTGGGTCAGTCGTCCGTGCTCGCTAATGCTGAATCTTGAATTCCTTCGTTTTCGTTTCGAGTTCGTGTGGCGTGTCGAGTGACTCGTGGGGATTTGGAGTCTCGCGAGTGTGAAATTTTCATCGATTGTTGTGACTGCTGGAACTAGCCAAAGCGGGAGGTGATTGTTTTTGTATTCGTGTTCTTGATTGATATAGATAGCGAGCTCGTTTATCGCGTTGTTAATCTGCGCTTTCCTTTTCTAGAGATTTTTATGGGGTTCGTGTCTTACTTTCTTGGGTGAAATCAGAGAGAGAAGTTTGTGAGATTCTGAAAAAGAATATTCTTTGACTTGTGTGGAAAGCATTCAAGAATAGAAAGGATTCAAGAGTGAACTTACTATCCAAAAAAGATGAGATTTTTAATGCTCGACAGCATTTATACTCCCCAACAACAACTTTTTGCTAAAATAACGAGTGGGGGGGCGGGATTTGGAATGATACATGATAGAACTCTGAAAAATCAGGACTTGACTTGAGCGGCCCCTCCAATTAGCAGGTTTTGCAAGTGTCAGAATGGTTTCATCATTTGTAAAGCCGAGTATACAGTTTCCATTTCAAGCATAATTGCCTTGTGAAGTTTCCAGGACCTTGAAGATGTGAGCTCAGATTAGAAACTATGAAATTTTCAATGTTTCAGCCTTGGAGGTTTCTCTAGGCAATGATTGTGCTAACTCTTTTCTTCGAATTGTTTTTGTTAAACTTGGTTTCCATGTTTGTTCGACGAGAACCACCCAAGTAGCTTAATGGATGCTTAAGAATCTTTACTCTGGCAAATGCTATACTTTTTGGGTGCCACAAGGAATTCGTTTCCTCTCACTTCCTCTCAGCTTAATCCAACTTCTTGGCTTGCGCTTAAATGGTCTAGAATGCTCTAGTTTGTCTACCAATTTATTGAGGTGTCTAATTCATTTCCTTTGTATCTTATTGGTTTAATATGTAGCCTTGGATTCGATAAATATTTTTCTTTTTTACATGTACTGATAGGTTTTCTGCTGCTTTGTTTGTCAGGGTCCTTTTGTGTCTTAAGTATTGCAACTCCATTCCAGATACATCATCATGGGACAGTGTTACCCTAAGGTAAATTTTTCATGGGATTAGCTAAATGATTGATGGAATGGAATCTAATTCAGTCACAAGTTTGGCTCTTCAGTCTGGGAAAGTTTTAGCCTATATTTAAACCTGTCATCACATTTTTCATGTGATATAAAATAGCATTTAAGTGAGAAGAAACCTTTTCTTTGTAGTTATCTTATTCTATAACATCATGCATGTAATCATATTGAATAGCAGTCAAATTTATCTATCGTTGCTAACTAAAAACAAATCAAGGTTATATGCATTTGCCTGCATAATCTGCGGGGTATGCACTCAGTTCAAAGTCCATGTTCATTAGGTGCTTTCTTGGTGCACCTATGGAAGGCTGCCTGTTAAGCATCTGCTGATCAGCCGCGTGTAGCAAATTTTGTCCAAAAAAGTGCATATTGAAAATACATGTCCCGGTTTCGCTACATGTGTGCTCGCATTGTGTTTACATGTTTTTTTTCCCTTGATGAACCTTGTATCAGCACACTGGGTGAGATGGGGGAAGGCAGGGTTGTGAGAAGTCGAACTCCTAGCCTGTGTAAAATTTGTGGGAATTTACTGACCTGATGAAACTAACATCGAAAAACTTCCCCACGGCAACGTTAGTTGTGGTTTCAATGTGCCATTCAATCCATCAATTTCAACTATTTTATCCATCACCTTGCTTTTGAATGCATGGATGTGATTCTTCCAATGGAAATAATGGATACATAGTCCTTCTGAAGGACTTGAATTGCCTGCAAAAGACAGCTGATAACTGTTGCTTTCAAACTGAGCATATGTCAAAAGCCTGAGGTGAAGAGAATGTACTATGGACAATTTCAGCAGATACCAGATGTCATGACACATGACCATTGGAAAATTTACTTTGTGAATTGAAAGACTTTTTGGAATGATCACTATGGCCTTTCAATTTCATGGAAAAATTTTTGCCCTAAGCCAATGGCTGAATTAGGTAATTCATAAAAAATCTCACTACGATCGAGATACTAGTAATGCAATGCAGACTTTAGCTCTTTGAACCACATAAAGAGGGAATGGTGGTCTGTGGGTTATGGTGAACGGTTGACAACAGGATATTTACTGATCATCAACAGCCCTGGGTAATACTGGTTTTTCCGTAGCCACACACCTAAAGGTGCATTCATGATGTCATAACCTAATCTAGACTTGTGTCTTGCTTATTTCTAAAGCCCTTATCACATGTCCAATTCCTGTAGAACCAAATGCATGGAGATGATTCTGATGAGCATGTTGAATTTGCTGGTGGGAATGTACACATCATTACTACCAAAGAAAGCTGGGATCAGAAGCTGTCAGAAGCAAATAAAGATGGCAAGATTGTAAGTACTCTGCAGCTGCTTTTAGAAGTGTTTCATGAGCAAAATTAGCACAATGCTAATTAGTTTGATTTTTATGAGGTATGTTGGGAAAATATTTTGTATGAGCAATTGTCAAGCATCACATCAGCAGATCATTTTTTTTAGGTCGCAAATTTAACTTATAATTATTTGTATTAGGTAGCATGC
Organism: Eucalyptus cloeziana; assembly: GCA_014182715.1. Taxonomy (NCBI): domain Eukaryota; kingdom Viridiplantae; phylum Streptophyta; class Magnoliopsida; order Myrtales; family Myrtaceae; genus Eucalyptus; species Eucalyptus cloeziana. The sequence goes on along the minus strand of CM024644.1, from coordinate 13,974,283 downwards.
CTAATTATGTCTTTCAGCATTTTCTCTTTTGGTTGAATATGCTCAAATAAGATGTTCTTTACTGCATCAGTTAGGCTGCAATTTTATGAACAGTCTCAGAGCTGTGCTTCTTGCATAAGAATACCATGGGAGACTAAATTGTATTTATCCGAATATTCTTGAATTTGCATTGGTTTCTAATTTAATTGGATTTCTGTGCAGGTTCTTGCAAATTTCAGTGCAACCTGGTGTGGTCCTTGTAAGATGATGGCACCATTCTATTCGGAACTGTCTGAGAAACATACTTCTATCATGTTTCTGGTGGTTGATGTGGATGAGCTGACTGTAAGCAATGAAACTTACTTATTTGCCTTAATCCTTAATTCCAACCGCTTAGCCTAAACAACAAACACATGCTCATGCAGTCGTCTTCAAAGTTTTTTCCATTTTAGCCCTTAAACTGAATGCAGCAAGTGCACTAGTGTTCACAATACATGAAAAGTAAAACACAAATAAGGATAAGAAAGGCAAAGTACATTCCATTAGGGGTTATTGAAATTTACTGGAATTTGCAGACAGGTCACTGATTTTGATTTCAGTCAGCCAATATACTAACTTTTCACTTTTTTGCAAGTGATACGCTATGGCTGGAATGAAATCTATTTTCTGTCAAACGCTATCGTCAATGCCCACATGGCAATTACATGGCATCTAGAAAATTGTCACATATCTGCCATGTCAGTACTTTGCCAAAAAATTGTTGGATTCCAGTCAGAGTACATATGTTGTCAAAACTCGAAAGGCTAGTGCATTTGGTGATCAAAGTTAAAAGTTCAATGATTTGATTGCCAGTTCCACCAAATGATCTGTGATCTATTTATGCAGAAAAACAGGAGTCCATAGCATCGTGATCATCATATAGAACAATCGACAATGTTTGTTGTTCTTCTCCACTTTCCCGTGTAAAATGCATTGATGATTTTGAACTTATGCAGGAGATGAGCACATCTTGGGATATTAAAGCCACTCCCACTTTCTTCTTCCTCAGAGATGGCCAGCAAATCGACAAGCTAGTGGGTGCCAACAAGCCTGAGCTTCAGAAGAAGATCACTGCAATCCTTGATTCCGCCAACCCACGTTAGACACGAATTTGTAAATCGGTTGTCAGTGTGTGTGTATTTGGATCCTGTGTGTATGTGTGTATTTGGGATCCTTTCTCCAGCAGGTGCAAGGGGACCCTTTTCGTTTGCTTTCTTTTGTTGTGATTATTCTGATTCCTACTCATGAAATTCTCTGTTCCTAAATCTTTTGGCTTGGGATGTGTATTTGTATATATGAGTATGACCGCGTGATATTCTGGAAAAAAATGTTTGCATTGTGTTCGAAACGTTGGTCCTGGTGTAGAAGATGTCTAGTTCTCCGGTTGCCTCTATTCTTCTCCCATTTCTTCTTTCCCAAATACCGTCCATGATTGTTTTGTCCATAGTTTCGCAAAGTTTTCATTAATGCTCTGTTTGGGAAACAACTATGAAAAGGGAAGGAATGGAAAATAGAAAAGAGAATCATCTTTCCTCTGTTGCAATTGACAAGAAATATTCCAACATTTTTCGAATTTTCACCTGAGACTTTCTTTTCCTTCCATTCGATCGATGAAAAGAATAACATAATTATCTTGAAATTTACTATCGGGTCATTTTAGCCTCGAGTCTTTGAGTTATATAAGTAGTGCTGAGTAGTTATAATTCAAATCGAGCAGTATATTTTGAAATCTCTTTTACGGGGTGATGAATTCTGTAGCAGATTTCGCTGAGCCCGGTTCTTGGTAACCAAGCATTCCTTACTCTCACTGGATAAACCGAACATTGCTGACGCGGCAAAAATGCAACCTCTGCTGACTCTTCTCAGTTTTCCCGAAACAAACGATCGAACAAACGAAGAAAGCTCCCTCCTTTTCCTTTGCTTACGTCGAAGCAACAATCCCCATGGCTTCCTTGCTCTTCCCAGCACCGCCAGCTTCAACCCAGCAAAACCCGAAATGCGCTCATCTCTCGCTCTCTCCTTCCTCTCCGAGACCCACTTCAGCTTTCCCTCTGTGCTTCTTCTCGAACAGAGCCAAGTCCACGAACACCCTCAAATGCGACGCCTTTACGAGCGACATTGCCCAGCTGGTCGACCAGTCGCTGTCCCAAGTCCCTCTCTTCCAATCTGGGTACGATCGAATTCTGGGCGCGGCCGAGGAACTGACGGAGATGCAGAGATGGGGGGTCGTGATATTCGGTGGGCTTACTTGGGTTTACCTGACGGCGAGGCCCGGGGTGTTGATCGGCGCCATCGATGCCTACGTTCTGGCTCCGCTGCAGGTGGGTCTGGACAGCTTGAGCGGGAGGAGGAGGTTCAAGAGGAGTGACTTTCTGATTGGGGACAAATTGGGGGAGGGGTCTTTTGGGGTTGTGTACTTTGGGGTTGTCGTCCCCAGGAATGTGAACGTTGAGGAGAGAGTGCAAAAGAGAGGGCGTGGCAGGAGAGCTTTGGATTCGGACAGGAGGTTCAAGGAGAAGGTCATCTTGAAACAGGTAAGCGACAGACACCCAGAAACATAAATCATCAAATCATGCATTTCGTGCCTCTAGTTTACGCTTGATGTGTCGAATGAAAGACAGAGATGTTGTAGCTCAAAAAAGGACTAAGCTTGGTGTCTTGCGTATGTTTTTGCAATTTGAAGCAGAGGGTGAATTTTTAATGGGTTTGTGTTGGTTTTATGTGAAGATGTTTGGTAATGTCGAGAAAGAAAGATAATCTTTTCGTTGGTTGCGTTGATGAGAATGTTCAGGTTAAGGTTGGAGTACAAGGCGCGGAAGAATGTGGGGAATTTGAGGAGTGGTTCAATTACAGGCTGTCCCGGGCAGCGCCTGAGACCTGTGCTGAGTTTTTAGGGAGTTTTGTTGCTGATCAGACTAATTCGCGATACACCAAGGGCGAGAAATGGCTGGTTTGGAAATTTGAGGTAATTATTTCTCAGGATAAGCGCTAACTTTAATTAAACATTATGTCAAGATCCTCTGCTATATCTTCATTGGATCACTCAGGATTTGGCTGGAAGAGTTGTCTCTCTTTCAATAATGCTCGCCTTTCAAGTGCACAAAGAGATTGTAATCTACTATAACTGCGACTTACTGACGAAGGTCAGATACTTGCCATTGTATTTGTGTCCTCATGCTGACCAGGTAATTGTGTTTCTTGCAATAGGGAGATCGAGACCTTGCCGATTACATGAAGGATCGCAGCTTCCCTTTGAATTTAGAGTCCATCATGTTTGGCAAAGTCTTGCAAGGGGTAGACTCCGTTAAGCGGAATGCATTGATCATTAAGCAAGTGATGCGGCAGATTATAACTTCGCTGAAGAAGATTCATGATACTGGCATTGTCCATCGGGATGTAAAGCCAGCCAACTTGGTTGTGACAAAGAAAGGGCAGATTAAGCTCATCGATTTTGGGGCAGCCACAGACCTTCGTATTGGCAAGAACTTTGTGCCAAATCGTGGGTTGCTTGATCCTGATTATTGTCCCCCCGAACTTTATGTACTTCCGGAGGAAACTCCAAGTCCACCTCCAGAGCCAGTTGCTGCCTTTCTTTCCCCCATCCTGTGGCAGGTAACTGCTGTTCTGCTGAGTAGGTTATAACTTGTCGTGTATCAAATGAAAGAGAAAGGTGTTTGTTATGCCTTTCTAGTTCATCAACTATGCTTTCAGCTTTCTGGACAAGGCTTCCATCAGTTAATTTGAAATATTTTACATTGAATAATCCTAATGAATTAGAATGAGAATTGTTTTGGTCTAAAAGGAAATTCCTACAATAAAGGAAACATTGAGAGCATAAATCTTATTTTTACATCAATTTTTTTTGTCATAGCTAGTTTTCTTTGTTTGTTAACTAGATGGGGAGTACCAATTCGCTCCTCTGGAGCTTCGATGGGGCAAGGAGATATTGAGTATTTTATGCTTGGATATGTTCTGATTGCGAGCTCAGATGAGCCCGAAATATTGACCATTTGCCATTTGAAATGCTAAATTACGGTTTGTACTGTATTTGCAGCTGAACAGTCCTGATCTGTTTGACATGTACTCTGCTGGAATCGTTCTCCTGCAAATGGCGATCCCAACCTTGAGGACCTCCTCAGGCCTGAAAAATTTCAATTCTGAAATCAAGACAGTTAAATACGACTTGAATAAATGGAAAGACTACACGAGATTGAGGCCCGACTTGACAATTCTCGAGCTCGACTCGGGAAGAGGGTGGGACCTGGCCACGAAGCTCATCTCAGAGAGGGGTTTCCTGAGAAGAGGAAGATTATCGGCCGCAGCCACCCTCAGGCATCCTTATTTTTTATTAGGAGGCGACCAAGCGGCTGCGGTTCTTTCAAAACTGAGCTTGAGAAAATAGGAAGTTGGCAAATGATGTAAGTGCAAGCATCGCCGCTCATTCATTGGCCATTGTTTTGCGTTCAATTCTACATTAAATTCTCTTTCCTGCTTATCATGTACAGATTTTGTAAAGCCAGGAGCTTTCTCATTTACGAGCAGGTCCTAAGATATAATTCATGGTGCATAAAAGGAATACTGGTCTAGTCTTCTTCTACTCGCTGCCTGTACCTGTTGGCTCTCTGCATGTCTCTGATATCGGCTCGGCTCTCCGGTCTTGTGATCGCAAATCTTAAGAAATCAAGTTCAATGTTCAGGTAAGGCAGCATTGCAGGAATCATCCCGATGACATGGGCAAAACTCACTGTCCTCCGTACGATAAGGTCGTGGGTCGGATGTTTTTCCTCTGGTGTGTGGCGGTCGAGCTACTTGGTAGTCTTTTCTGTTTGCTTGAAAAGGCGTTCGGATAGTGTCGCCACGAATTGTAGACGAACCCTCTTTCAAGACCACCGTGCCGAATGCCGATAGCATGTTCCCCTCGGACTGAGACTGAGACTGCTGCAGATCTCCGTTAGACAGTGAATCTTGTCACCACGCCGTGCTTGAAAACGGATCTGGACAGACCGGTTCCAGGTCGAATTCGGTGAACTATATAAAACAGAAATGCATCTCCGGTGCAGATTCTTTACACCACAGAATCAATGTTTGCAAAGGATGTCTTTTTACTCTCTATCCGTCACTGGAAACTTGGTGGCTCTCAGGCCATCCTATCATGTACAATAGCAAGCGTAATATCATCATAAACATTAATTACGCTCGTACAATATAATATCTCTTCAAGGAAATGACTTTTCTGTCGTTCTCTTTAATTTATTCTCCTCATCAGAAAAATTTTCCCGGAAAACTAAAACTGCAAAAGCGTCGAAGATGAGAAAATTACTGGTCATTCATTCTTCAAAATGAAGGAAATCGTTCATCGCCTAGAAAATATTACTTCGATTCTTTTCTCTGTGAAGCGCCGACACAGTGACACGTGGATATTATCTTCTCGGCTTCTCTCTCTCTCTCTCCCTATTGCAGCGGTACACGCTGACCAGTGACGATGATGTCCCGCCACAGTCGTTGAGGTTCGAGCGCCCGGCGTTCCACCATGTGCGACTGCGTCCCGTCACCTCCTCCTCCTCCGCCGTCGCTCCTCCCCAGGAGCCGCAAGCCAGCCTCGACCGCCTCCTACCCGACGGCGAGGCCCGGCCGGTTCGCGACCCGCCGTTCTCTTACCTTCAGAAACCCGCGGTGCGCCGGGCATCCGGCGGCCAAGTCGGCCGGCGGCGCCCCCGGGGGGGGCGCGGACTTCGGTTCCCGGGACCGCGAGTTTTACGGCCGGCTAGGGCTCAAGGACGACGGGCAGGAGCGGTTCGAGCTGGAGACGGACCGAGGCGGCGGCGCGGGATCGAGGGAGGGAAGTGGGAGCGGCGGGAGTGATGCGGCGGAAGGCGGAAACTTGGGCGCCGAAGAGCCGGCGCGGTCCGGGGTGGAAGAGGAGGAGGTGCTCCGAAGCGACGGCGGCGACGCCGGCGTCGCGTTGAGGAGGGAAGAGGAATCGGAGAGTAGATTGAGGGTGAGGGGTGGGCGACAGGTGATGAGGCGATCGAGTATGGTGGCGAAGCAAGTGATCAGCATCGAATCTGCTCTTGGCTTGGGGTTCGTCTCTCAGCTCTGGGTGGATACCGCCTCGGTAAGTGACGGAGTTCTTCTTCTTGGTGGTTGCAGTTTTTCTGTTGTCTGTTGCGGGAAGCAAAACCTCTCGTGCCTGCAGAAGATTATCCATTGAAAAATCTAGGTGGGTTGTGCTTTAGCAGGTGACTATGAATGTTAAGGGAGGCTTAAAAGTGTTGTCTTTATATACCAACTCCTGGAGTTTACTAGTATTCATCTTGGTTCTTGTAGTTTTTCTGTTATCTGTTGTGGGAAGCAAAATCTCTCGTGCCTGCGGGAGATTATTCATTGAAAAATCTAGGTGGGTTGTGCTTTAGCAGGTGACTATGAATTGTAAGGAAGGCTTAAAAGTGTTGTCTTTATATACCAACTACTGGAGTTTACTGGTATTCAATTCGAGTCAATCAGAGCGAACCGCTTCAACAAAAAGCTAACAAGACAGATAATAGTAAATGTCATGTTGGTCTGTGCATTTATTTATTTTTTGCATTTGGTATCTTATTTGTAGTTATCTAAATTTATTCGATAGTTGGAGGAAGATAGAGATGTGCATAAGTGAGCGCATTTGCTTTCGCACTTGATTGTACTACTTAATAATGGAGTATCCATTGGAAAACCAGTGATTAAGGGAAGAATCAGGTTCATTTGCAGTCTTGAAGTCTTGATTATTCTTATATGCTATAAGGGACACATTGCATCGCTTATGGGAATTATAGATTGTCATCTTTAATATGAGATTTTTTTTTGGACTAGTGGAACGTCGTGATTGTGGAAGTGAGGCCGAATTTGCTTTCTGGTGATTCAGAGAGATTTCTTCTTGAAGATGTCTGCCAGGTGCTTTTTTGTTTTTCACTTTTTCTTTACTGAGTAACCTTGCATTTCCCTTTTGTCTGCAAATCATTACGGTGGATGCATTCCCTGTGGAATAGTAAGATGTTCGTTGTTGTGACATATATCATTCACAAATTTAAGGTTCCACCCCTTTGCTTAGCAATTATCCAGAGTCGTTGCTTGGTAGTTATTTGGAGTAAATTTGACTATGAACATACTTGATATATTTGTCAGTGAGTCTGAGGCATTCGATATATTATGGCCCTCAAGTTCTTGCTTGAGTAGTTTTTTTGATTGTTTAAATCGCCCAAAGTTTTGTGGCAGGTAGGTGATGTTGTGCTTGTTGAGAATGAGAGGGTAATGGAGAATGAGCTGAAAATGGTGGGGCTGGAGACATTGGTATGTTTCTGTACACTAGAGTTTCTTTTTCTCTTGATTTTGAAATTATTTATCTGCATAAGTAGTGCTCAACTTGTTATGGAACTTGTTTAAGGAAGGTCTGAATGAGGTTTGATGACGTGTTGGGTTAAATTCTCCTTGTAAAATCGACATGTCTGGAGAAAGGTGCACAAAACATAGTCAATCAACTCATCATATGCACATATAAAAAGGATGGTGGAGTTTTGGTTGGCTATCGACAAGCGTGCAATATTAAGGGAACATGAATTCTGTACCTGAAAACTGTAATTTTTCTGCAACAGTTGCTTGCTTGTTTCAGGAGCTTATGTATAAGTTTGCTATTAAGAGCTTTCTATTTCTGTTAGGTAGGGTATGAAGTTGTAACTCCTGGCAGAAGAAGTATTGGCAAGGTATAATGATAATTTGCAGTAGTTATATCTTTTTTATAGCTGTGTTTGCAGGAGCTATAGCGTGTTATTATAAGTGTTATCTTCCTTAACTTCCTTTTGGTATTTGCTAGGTCAGAGGTTACACATTTAATGTTAATTCAGGGGCTCTCGAGTCCCTTGAGCTTGATTCATTCGGTATCTCAATCATTCCATCAAGTTTGGTATGTGAAGCATTCCTTTTGATCTTGCAAACCGAGTGTTCTACGTGTGCCCGGGCCCCTGTGGGTGCATGCGTGCGTGTGGGGTCTTGATGGGTATTTTTATGGAATATGTGTCGACTTCAAAATTCATGTTTGTATATGCTTGCTGTTGTTTCAGGTGAGTACTTATGCTTTGTTTGTTGAGGATGTGCTAGAAGTTGCATCGGATAAAGTGTTCGTGCATGAAGCTGCAGCAGCACGCTTACAGAGGCTAACAAAGGTACGTCAGAGTGACACAAACCAATCTTCATGTCCTCTAGAACATTTAGCGATCAACAGCTGTTTCATTGCTACATGCCCCAATGATGGTCTCTAGAGCATCTCTGACATCAACCATTAGTATTTCCTAGTCGATACGATCACCTTTTAACCTGCTTTTTGGTCCATTTCCCCTTTGTTTCAATCTTATGCACATTCCCCCTACTCAGCAACTTTCATCTCGTGTGCCAGGGTTGGTGGGGTGCCCAGAACGTTGGGAAATCCTTCAACGAAGTGGAAGAATATTATGATCTTGAAGAAGATAGATTAGCTAATGATCGCCGCACGAGAAGAGAATTCCGGCGCAGGAGATCCCGTCCTAAATCGAGGGAAAATCAGGACGACTTGGACCTTCCGATGGACTTTTTATGATCCCTGAGCGTACGCACCATCCCCATCCCGGCATTTAGCGTACAACCATTACTCTGCGGAGGGCCTTTGCATGCGTCTTGTGCACCACATCGACCTTCCAGCGTGAGGACGTCTTTCCCATTCCCTTGTGCTCTTTCCCTTCTCTATACGATGAGAGTCGAAGTCCATAAAAGGGCTCTTTGCTGATGCTCGAAAGAGCCCACAAGAGCCTTTTCCGTCAAGTACTATAGTGATCGCGACGGAGCATTCGACAGATCTCTCGAAGAACGACAGCTGCAATTCGATGCAGGTTTGGATCAGCCAAAGGAGGCCAAAAGAGTAGGCGATTAAAGATTTGACTTGGTAGCTTTTTCCAATCTTTGCTCCAATGCATTAAGGATTCTTAATGATTTGAGCCATGTATACAGCCTTGTATTGCGCCTGAAACCATGAGGTCTGATGGGCCCTGCACCATGGCATTCCTCGGAGAACTGTGAATAATTCCATATTGTTGCTAACTGTCTGTAGTCGCAACAGCCACTTTGCGCATCTCGTGAAGCAACTCAAGGCGGCGTATGTTTCAGGGAAAATTGATGACTAATGAAAATGATTTTTTCGAAATAATTTTTCGAGAAAATGTCCATTTTCAAGTTGGAAAATTTATTTTTTTAACTTTGGGTATGCATGTTTCTTTGACCATAATCATTTTTAGTCAACTAAACAAAAGAAATTTCAGAAAACTAGTTCGTGGAGAATATTTTTACTTGAATAAACGCACGAAAGAGCAATTATTCGGTTGGATGCGTTGCCCAGACCAAAAAAGGGCAATTAGATATTGAGCTTAAGGAGTATCTAAGGTTATCCGTAGAACTTTTCCATTATTCTGTCTATACTTTTTTGGTTATGAGATTTTTTTTCTTTTCAAATCTCGTGATTAATATTATTGGACGAAAATCAGCTAAACCCTTTTCACTTTTTTATATATACTGATATGATGACACATAAGGCGGCTCTTAATTTGTCTCTCCGAATAAACTCAAGTAAGACATAGACTTTCATTTCTTAACATTTTATTATTATTATTTCTTTTTCAAAGTGTAAGGTGCTCGAATAAATTTATTTAGCGCATCTCTCTCTCTCTATCTCTACCATTCAAATTCTCCGGCCACCGAACCGCGAGACCGGACCTCGAGCGACCGATCGGCAAGCAGACCGGTCCTTCAACCTCTCGGCGGTTCGCACGAGCCCCTCGCCGGCCGTCCGCCGTCGCGAGCCGACCGCGCGGTGTCTTCTCGTCGTCGTCGTCGGCGGCGGCTCCCTGTCTTGGGTAAGCAGCCTTTGCCTTTTTTCAGCGGTGATCGGTAGCTATACTCTCAAATTCCACGCATTTCCCACTCGCAAAAGCCCTAGCGCGCCCTTGAGCTCGAGCCCACCTCTCGGTCTCCGATTTCCCAGGCGGTCGGGCGGTGGTGCGGCTGATGCTTTCTTCGCTTTGGCCGATTCCCGTTCTCGCGCGTGTGCTTCGTCTAGCGCGTGTTCGAGGACTTTCTTGAAGTACCCTCTTCTGATTCTTTCTGCCACGTCTAAATGCGGTTCTTGGGAGTTGACTGGGGAGCGGGAAAGGAATTGACTTGATCAATTTCGGGGGAGCTGAGTTTAATCGGGCTGTTGAAGAGGGATTGCGGAAGTCTTGCTTCGCGCGGGCGTTGCGATTGGGGAAGGATTACTGTTAGTTAGCTAGCGTGTGTGGGGGATTTGAATGAGAAAAGATGGTAACGTGGCCCGCCGTGATGGGTGGCGTCAATTTACACGCCATGTTCGCTTTGCTGCACCGTAAAGCAGGGAGCGGGAGTGGCGTTTGCTGGCAGTGAAGTTTCAGGATTGTTTGTTTGAGAATGTGAAAAGGTTGATAGGTGTCTGCTCTTACTTTTACTGGATGAGACCTTTGCCGGTTGAGTAAGATGGGTTTACATCCGCTTGATTGTGGATACAGGTTTATCACGAATTGGCGATACTTCAGTATAAGATTCAAATCACATAACCATGAAATCGGCACTAAAGGTGCAGTTCGTATCGAGAATCTCGTGTAGTTATGATCACTAGGCCAGAGTATTTTTCCTTTGTAGAATGAGGAACTCAGCGACCCGGTGCTGCTTTGAGGTGTCAATAGTTCTCTGCAAGCGTTTTCTGAGAGCTAGTTTTCTTGTATTGTGCTAAGAAAAGGCACTGCTTTCCTTATGTGTCACGGTTGGACTTTGCTTGCTTAAACATGTTGATTATTTTGACTGATTTGGGGGGCAACCTTTAACAGATTGTTTCTGATGACGTTCCTGCTTTTCCTTTTCAATCGGTAGGCATAAATGGCATCGGCAGAAACTGCAGGTACTGAAAGAGGGCTGTTACCAACCAATGGTGCTCCAAGGAAGCCGCGGATATTGCTGGCCGCTAGTGGAAGCGTGGCTGCAATCAAGTTTGCGAACCTGTGTCATTGTTTCTCTGAGTGGGCCGAAGTGAAAGCAGTTGCCACTAAGGCTTCTTTACATTTCATTGATAGAGCATCACTGCCCAGGGATGTAGTCCTTTACACTGATGAGGATGAATGGTCAAGTTGGAGTAAAATAGGGGACAGCGTCCTTCACATTGAGCTGCGCCGATGGGCTGATATCATGATCATCGCTCCACTATCAGCGAATACGCTGGGCAAGGTAAAGCATACGAGCAATCAGGATATTCTTCTTGTTGTTTGTACTGGATACTTGGGTCATTGAGTCCTTCGCATTGAGTCATTTCTTGGTTATTGTCTGAAGTTATATACTTCATTGTACCTTTATGTCATCTGGAGACAGCAGAAATCTCTTTCCTATAAAAAGATTTTGACGTGTGCTCGTCACAGACTTGCATGGAAGTCATTTAGTTTCTCTTTGTTCATTTAATTGTCTTTCCTTTGGTTATGGAGAAAGAGTTTGATTTGTTAGTTCTTTGTGCCGTCTCATTGTAGATTGCAGGAGGCTTGTGTGACAATCTGTTAACATGCGTCATTCGAGCATGGGACTACACCAAGCCCCTCTTTGTCGCACCAGCTATGAACACTTTCATGTGGAACAACCCCTTCACAGAGCGGCACCTTATGACAGTTGATGAGCTTGGAATTTCTCTGATTCCTCCTGTATCAAAGAGGCTGGCTTGTGGTGACTATGGAAATGGGGCAATGGCTGAACCTTCGCACATCTACTCAACCGTGAGACTTTTCTATGAGTCTCGAGTTCAAGCAGGCGGCAGTAACTTTTAGAAAGCATGTGTATGTTTTAAGAAGTGACGGGGACCCTCACCTAATCCGGCAGGCATTATCACACTTTCTTTTTGACATATGTTCAACTAGCAGGATAACGCTGATTCAAGACTGAGGTTTATCTGATCACTGGGCCAAATTTTCGGTTTGGTTATCTAATTTTACTAATCACCTATGTAACTCAAGCATCTGTTGTATAAACTCTGAGTTGGTTCGGCATCATTGGCTGCTGCTCTTGGTAATCCGAGTGAAGTTCAACTTCCCAAACTTTTGCTGATCTCTCCATCTATATATGCACTGTGCACACAATAGGTTTAGCTCCATGCTTTTCAGCTTTCCTTCACTGTTTTGCGATCTCTATCTTTGACTCAAATAAGAAAAGAGTATTCATTGTCATGACTGCTCGATAGATTAACATGTCTTTGAGAACAACTCTGGTTACAACAGTATGAAACTTCTGACTCCGGCGCCCCGCTACATCTGTTGTGGAAATTTCTTTTAGATTCACCAGCTTGTAAGTTGCCTACGTTCTAATTTACTTGCTGTTCTGATAAGCTCCTTGGTTTCTTTTGTCCACTTCAGCATTCCTCTACTTTAAGTTAATTTACCAAAGGTCTGACCACTTTCTCAAAAAACACGTCTATAAATGTATGGCTGAAAATGTCGGACTGGGTCGGTCATCCTAAACAGGACAGGTCGTCCAATCTTTCTTATGTTGTCTGCCCCTGCAACCATGTTAAGGGCTTGGCATCCTACGAACGTGATCAATCTCACTTTGTAAAGTTATGCAACCATGCATTACTTATTTTCTTCACTCGTATTTTTGTGATCAAATGTAAGTTTGGTCACCTTTGCGTTGGTAACTTTCCTTTTTAGGTTGGTAAAGTTTTTAAAGCAAATCCGATTTGTTCATGATTTTTCCTTTTTATCAGATGCAAGTTTGATCACGTTCGCATCGGTATTTTCCCTTTCGATGTCAGCAGGTCACGAGAGAAAATCGATTTGCTTTTTTGGTCTTTCCATTTTGGCCAACAGGCCACATTGATGGCGAGACTGGTCTTGCAAGAAGCACTTAAGTACAGCAACAGTATCTATTAATTATAGGTATCGTGGTGAGGGATATATATGTGCTGGAAGTCCTCTTCAAGTATCTTATTTTAATTTGAGCGGCCTCGAATTATCAAATATTGATGAGCCTGTGCCCCACAGCACGATGAGACTAGTATTATACACAATTATTTTGTCCATTATTTTTCTAAGACTAAGAGTTGTGCTCTGAACGATCTCTTAATAAACATTTGGAAAAGCGGATATAATAAATATGCAATTTGTTTGTATTTTTATAGTTTGTCTGCTGTTGTTTGATATTTTGCAACGATCTACCATTAACACATGTTTCATAAATGTATTAGCTAGATGAGTGAATAATAATATACATCGAGCGCAATATTTTTTTATAAAAGAAAGATATTGAACAGAATTTTATACTTGTTGTGATATAAAAAGTTCTAGATACTACTTTTCACCCAAAAAAAAAAAGTTCTAGAGACTACTTATATAAATCAATAACTTCCATATCGGATGAAACTAGACAAGAATTTGGGAAATTTTCAAATAAGGGCCCGAAGTGCTATATTTTTTTTCAAATAAAGGTCCGAAGTGGATATTGTTTCAAATAAATGTTTGAAGTGGCCAAATCATCTCAAATAAGGGCCTAGCCGGCCGATGACTATTCTACCATCGAAGAAAGGGTATTTTGGTCAAAAAAATTATTTGTGTTTTTTTTCCTTTTTGCTTTCTCTTTCCCTTTTCTTTTCTTTTTTTCATTTTTTCTCTTCCCTCCCTTGGCCATCGCCATCCATGGCCGGCGGAGGTCACCCACCTCAGGAGAGGGTGAGGGTTGCCCTCATCGGATTTGGTGAGTGTCACCAAGTCGGGGCAACGTAGGTGAGGTGACCCTTGCCTAACGTTGGCAAGGGCGGCCTTGTTTTACACAGGCAAAGGCAACCCTCACTCAACGCCCTAGCGAGGAACACCCTTGCTTGACGCTTGGGGGTGGGGGGAGGGAAGGGCTGTCCTCGCCAGCTTAAGCCTAGGCGACCCTCGCTTGACATCGATGGGGGTTGCCCTTGCTCAACACTAGCGAGGGCTGCTCTCACTAGATCTAGCGAGGAACGCCTCGCCAGACAACAGTAGGGGCTACCTACACCTAAGTCCAACGACCTCCGCCATGGCAAGCGAAAGGAAGGGGAAAAAGGAAAAAAGGAAGAAAAAGAAATAAGTAGAAAACATTAAGTTAAAAGATGAAAACGTCCTTCAATTTGAGAGGTTAGATCCCTTTTGGAAATTGATATGATTACTTCATCCTATTATTTGAAACAAGTTCCACTTTAGACCTTTATTTGAGACCATTTGGCCACTTCAAGCCATTTTTTGAAATAAGATCAATTTCAAGTCATTATTTGAGAAAATGAAAGCACTTCATGCCCTTATTTGGAATTTTCCCCTAAGAATTGGAAAAAAAAGAGAGTAAGTTTGGAAATATCTAGATGACTTTAAAGATATTGACATTGGATCAATCTAGACGATTTTATGTTTTGGTCAAAAACCCAGACGATTTTGAAACCAATGCAATTGCTATGGAAATGCTTTGCCAATTTCACATCAAGAGTTAATAATAAATTACCCGGTGGATGAAAATTACATCAAGCATAAAATATATATTATGTTCTTATACGAAGTCTATTAAAGGGAATCAAGTACGTAGAATTTGTGCCCGATTCTCACATGGGATGTTATAACACGTAGTGTTTGTCATGTCAATCATTTCTTGTCAAGTATATTTTAAAAAAAGAATTTACTTTTAGGCAATTGCATTGAAATAAGAAAAAACTCCAATAGATTAGCTTGGAAGAAGGCTAATCTCCCTCGTGTGCGGTACTTTGCCAATTTCACATCTAGAGTTAATAATAAATCACACAGTTGATGAAAACTACATCCAACTTATACGGAGTCTATTAAAGGAAATCTATTAAAGGAAATCAAGTACGTGGATTTTGTGCCCGATTCTCTTATGGTATGTTATAACACATAGTATTTGTCATGTCGATCATTTCTTGCCAAGTATATTAAAAAAAAAAGGATTTACTTTTAGGTAATTCCATCGAAATAAGAAAAAACTCTAATAGATTGGCTTGGAAGGAAGCTTACTCTGCCAATTTCATGTCAAGAGTTAATAATAAATCTCACGGTGGATGAAAATTACATCAAGCACAAAAAATATATTATGTACTTATACGAAATCTATTAAAGGGAATCAGGTACATAGATTTTGTGCCCGATTCTCATATGGCACGTTTTAACGCGTAGTGTTTGTCATATAAATTGTTTTTTGTCAAGTGTATTTTTAAAAAAGAATTTAATTTTAGGCGATTGCGTTGAAATAAGAGAAAACTCCAATAGATTATTAGCTTGGAAGGAAGCTAATGTACCTCGCGTGCGGTCGACCGGCTGTCCATTTACCCATCTTGATGTACATAGATGAGCGGACGTGTACAGTCTTCATTGCACCTTTTTCAGAAGGCGCATTATTCAATCAACCGGCACTATTAGTTTTTTTTTTTTTTTGTCGATTGGCACTATTATTTTTTTTTTTTTTTTTTTTTATCGGTCCTACTTTATTCCTAATTTAACGCTCACTCTCAAACTTTTGCTCTGCCTTCTTGCAGGGCGTGGGAGTCGAAACTCACTTATGAAATTACAACGTCCCCATCCCAACCCCCGAAAAGGTGGGGATTCGAACCCCCCACCTTCCCCTTCTAAGTTGGAAGGGTGGTCACTGGAGCAAACCCCAGTGGTTTGTCGGCATTATTACTTCAATTGCACACGTTTTGTCAATTGAATTTATTCGATTACTTTTTGCTAAAATTCGCTAAAATCCGTTGATATGAATGCTGATTATCTTACATGATAGGTTTAGCATTGATGTGAATGATTTTAATAATTTCCAAAAATTTTATTCTTTTGCTTTTTTTCTCCTTTCTTCTTCTCTTTGTCAATGGCTGGCTAGCCTCGCCTTTGCCATAGGCGAGGCCCGATTGGGTGAGAACTTCCCTCGCCAGATTTAGCCTAAGCGAGGCCGACCTTCCTAGGGCTCACCCTCACTTGGGCGGGGCTGATGGCCGGCAATCACCTATGGCTAGTGGCCCACCAATGACAAAATTGACACGTAGGACGGTTGATGTTTATATCAATAAATTCTTATTAAAATAGGCCGGATGGGCTTAATTAGTAAAATACAAAAAAAGATTTAAGATTCAATTGACAAAATTGAAATATTCACAATTGAATTTATAAAAGTGCAATAGTCTTTGAGATTTTTCGAATAATTTTTCTCTTTACCGGGATGCCTCGAAGGGTTTTATTGGTTTTTTCGTAAGTTGAAAATGGAAAGATTCACGTTTGCATTGAATTTTGGGTCATTCCGAATTCAATGAGACGAGATCCGCTCGATCTTGCGAGTTTGGAAGCTTAATCATGAGATGAAGAGAACGGGGAAAAGTGGCAGAGGATTCCGGAAATGTCAAGTTTCTTAATAGCGACGGCGACGTTCCGAGGCCCCGTCGGGTCCCTTTCCCACGCCTTAAGCGACGTCGCCATCATTATTCTCTTTATCTAATAATTAAAACTGTAAAAATAAATAAATAAAAACATCTATTTCATTCAGATCTGGTTAGGTGGGACGTCGGGCATTTCCTGATTAATCTCACTTTTCCTGTATTTTTGGATCGCAATCTTCAATTTGCAAACCCAGTTAGTGACATTGCCACGCCACCGATCATCGCCCGTTGCTAAACTTTAATCTATTTGATCTGACCTCTTAACCTTTAATTTAATTTTAAATAATTTAATAACTCTATTGAACATTTATCAATAATTTATAAACTGCATCGAATAAATTAAAGACTTATAGATAATATTGTTGTCCGGCCAAAGTTCATAAACCCGTGTTTTATGTGATTTAAATGATAATCATATGTTGTTTAAATAACGGATAAAATGAGGGTTCAAAATGGCGATAAGTTAGTCGCAATCAAATCATCAATCTCTTATGGACTCTTGGTTCACAATCGAGCCTTCGTCTTCATATCAAGAAAAGATGGGGCTACATAAATTCCTTTTGCATCATTTTGCTCGGTTTAGTATCAATAAAAAACTTATATAACACCGTATCCTTTTCGATTTATATGGAAATATAAATTAAACGCAATCGTGACATTTGATCAAAATTGAAGCTACAATAGTCAAAGCTCGAGCCTGTTCAAACGAACTTTGCAAAATAAATTGAGGAAGCAAACAAAGCGCGTGTATATTCACGTCACGATTCGCATGAAAGATGATGAACTTAATGAACTTTGACCTGAATAAAAATTAACATTTCTGCAAATTCTTCTTATAGTTTACCATCGTTATGTAGATCTATCTAGATAAAGTACAGGAGGAGACTGATGCGAAGATAATTTAATTTATTCTTGTATAGTATGACCAATAGTATCGAATCGTATGCAAATTGAGATTTTTATACATTTGATTTCTTACTAACTTTGGTTTCCAACGGATTAGTACCGATAGATTTTGACCCAAAATTAGGCGATGTAAGTAGATCGTGACCATCATGACCATTTTTTTTTTTTTAAATATGGTACTTGTCGGGTTGTCTCCATATATCCAAAATATAGAGAGGCAGGAGGACGAAATAAATAACTTATGAAAAATACTAAATGAATTTTTAGTACCCTCATGACCATTTTTTATTATTAGATATTATCTTTTAAATAATGGACACACCAACAATCTGCTAGAAATCCAAAATTAACCGATTTAGTCATGAAATACCCACATTTATCGAGATAAATTTGTTTTATTGGCACTTTCTAATATTAAATTCAACGCAATCACGTTTAATGTTCGACCACCCAACTGCATAATGGACGATACTAAATAATTCCTTTCAAAGATGGCGAGCAATTTTTGTATTTCGATTATTCAACTTGAACAAAAATATAGTAGGTGAAATTGGAGGTTTCAATCGCTAGCCTACGCCTAACACAGACACTTTTATTCAATATTTTTTCAAATCAAGCGACATGTGGAGTCAATAGCTAACCACATATAATTGACGTGGAGCATTATACATGTACAATGAATTATATCTGCACACCGAAATTCCATTTCTTTAATTATTATTATCATTATTGTTGTTGTTCTTCAATTTTTTTTTTTTTGGGGGTCGGTGTATTATGGTCTCTCGAAATTATGTAAGTATGCACAACGTTATTTTGGTTGTCGTTGGAATATAAAAGGGAGGGAATAATTCGGAGTTGTGCGGGCGAAGAAGAAGAGCCAAAATCGATGGTACACCGCTCGTCCTCCTCTCTGTCTTCCTCCGTCGGTCACGCCTTTCGCGACACCCATCCGCACAGACGCCCACCACCTCTCTTTCTCTCTCCTCTCTCTCCTCTCTCTCTCTTCTTTCTCTCTCTTCTGCGTCTGCGTCTGCGTCTCTGCCTGGAGCCCTAAGCCCTAGCCCTCCCTCCACCTTCTCCCACGCTCCATTCCCCCGGTCGCATCGTCGAGCGCGCGCAGATTGGATTGGATTGGATTGGATTGGATTGGGAGGCTGATCTGGTGTTCCCTAATGATTCAGGTGCACTAATCGCCCCCCCCTGCTCTGCCCCGTCGGAAAGGAAAGGAAGGAGAGATCTGTGCGCGGAAGTACCTACAGATCTGCGGGATCTGCGATCTGCTCCTCCTGGTGTCTCTCTGCTGCTGCTGCCTGCGCCTTTCTGACGTTTCCGCCATGATTTCGCATTCAGCGCATTGATTGAATCGGGGGTTGCGATTCGCCGACCGAGGCACGAGGCTCTCCGTCGCCAGCTGCTGGTGGCCCCCGCCCCCCGTCCGTCCGTTTCGCGGTTCCCCCGAGGTGATGAGCTTTCCTCGATCCCGCTGAGGTTCGTGTTTCGTAATCGCGTTTCCCTTTGCCGAATCATCATTAGCTCCCGGATTTTCAGAACTCCTTTAGCTTTGGTTGGATCGCGGGCTTTAGTTTTTTTTTTTTTTGTTTTTTTTGGCCGTCGGTTTTGGCTTGCGGTTTGCTGCCTTCGTATCCGTGTGAATTTTGTCGACATTCGATTGAATTGGGTGGCTTTTCTTTTTGGGATTTCTGGGTAATGGATTCTGCATTTGCAGGCCCCTGCCTGTCAATGATGAAACTCGGGAAGAGGCTCTTTTTGTCTGCGACCGAGCTTGTGATTTATCTCGTTTAAAACGGAAAAGTTGAGGACTTTATCTGCTAGAAGCGTGCGGGAGCCTTCTTCCGGGTGTGCAATTTGGGCGATAATTGCCTTTGTCCTCAGCATCTGCTTGTCATCGGTTTTTGGCATTGCTGCCCCCCCACTTTTTTTTTTCTTTTTTGTAGTTTGAATGGTGTGGGTGTGATGAATTATCAGATGTTGGGATGATCCTGATTGATTTGAGGAGAATGAGAGCGAGTTTAAATGATCGATCTTCATGTTTGTGAGCTGTGAATCCTGGATGTGTCGGTCTGACTTTGGTTTCTCTGCGGATGGAAATGCTCTGCAATGTGGTGCTTGACCCTTCTTTTTCCTGAATTTTTAGGAATCCAGCCGTCCATGCTTCCGGTTCTCCAATGTGGTCGTTGGAGGATTGTTATTTATGACTTCTGGCCTGCCGTTGCTGTCATCTTCAGATCCGCCATCGTTGAAGCTTAATAAGAGCTCGGGCTCTTTTGGATGTCTCTGCCGGGATGCTTCGTTCACGTCGTCTACTGTCGATGACAAACAGAGCAATTTGACAAGCGAAGAAGGAGACTCATCTCCTTCGGACATCTTTCCCGATAAACCACTTGCACAAACCTATCGACCTGCACTGAAGAAGCAGTTCTATTCAGCTGACTTGCGCTATCACCAGCGGTTTCCATTGGAATGCCCCACGCCGGGGAGGAAACGGCAGGTAGCGTGGGGTTCAATGGAGCTGCCCAGATCTAACAACAACAGCTTCGCCCCTTTTGAAATTTCCGGGGCCTCCTCGGTGGGTCAGAACGGGAAGTCCGAAAGAGTACGGCACAAAAGTTCGCAGTTTGAAGAGAACCTGTTTCATGAAGAGAATCCCAGATCGATATATATCGATGATCCAAGGAAGACAAATGAAAACTATGAGTTCTCTGACAATGAAATCCGAACTAGCAGATATACCATTATCACTTTTTTGCCTAAGAATCTCTTCATTCAATTCCATCGCGTTGCTTACCTATATTTCCTTGCCATTGCTGCTCTCAATCAACTCCCTCCACTTGCAGTCTTCGGGAGAACGGTGTCTCTTTTCCCCCTTCTCTTTGTGCTTTCTGTCACGGCTGTTAAGGATGGCTATGAGGACTGGCGAAGGCACAGGTCAGACCGGAAAGAGAATAATCGGGAAGCACTGGTGCGTCAAGGAGGTCAGTTTCATTTGAAGAGATGGAAAAATATACAAGCTGGCGAGGTGCTGAAAATTTGTTCGGATGAAACAATTCCATGTGACATGGTTTTGCTGCGAACAAGTGACCCTAGTGGCCTTGCGTATATTCAGACAATGAATTTGGATGGCGAGTCCAACCTGAAGACGAGATATGCAAGGCAGGAAACTGCTTCAACTGTGTTTGAAGGTTGCGCGATCTCTGGAGTGATCACTTGCGAGCAACCAAACAGAAACATCTATGAATTCACAGCTAACATGGACTTTAATGGGCATAGATTTTCTCTCAGCCAGTCTAACATTGTTTTGCGAGGTTGTCAGTTGAAGAACACAGAGTGGGTGATTGGTGTTGTCGTGTACACTGGACAGGAAACAAAGGCGATGCTGAACAGTGCAGCATCCCCTTCCAAGAGGAGTAAACTAGAAAGTTATATGAACAGGGAAACCTTGTGGCTGTCGATTTTTCTTTTCATCATGTGTGTGGTTGTGGCACTTGGAATGGGGTTATGGCTAGTACGTCACAAGAATCGGCTTGATACTTTGCCGTTCTACAGAAAGAGATATTTCACGGTGGGAAGAAATGAGGGGAAGACATACAAGTATTATGGAATTCCCATGGAGGCTTTCTTCTCATTCCTCAGTTCTATCATAGTTTTTCAGATAATGATTCCAATATCTCTTTATATTACGATGGAATTGGTTCGAATAGGACAGTCCTATTTCATGATTGGAGACAATCATATGTATGACAGTAGTTCTGGATCAAGGTTCCAGTGTAGATCATTGAACATAAATGAAGATTTGGGCCAGATACGCTATATCTTCTCTGACAAAACTGGCACCTTAACTGAAAACAAGATGGAATTCCGCAAAGCAAGTGTCTGTGGTAAGAGCTATGGGAGTTCTTTGCCATCGCTGGAGACCAGCATTACAGGTATAGATTCTGCTTCTTCTACTTTGCAGATGATGATTGCGGTGTTTCTTTTTCGATTGCATTTTGAACTTAATTGTTTATGTATTTGTGCTTCTATTTTATCCTCTATGTCAAGTTATCAAATCTGCTGCTTCTAGGTTCATGTATACATTTGGAACCGAAATGTATAGGATAAACGCTTTCATACATCTAAGAGGAAAAACTCCTACTTGTTGACTATGTGATGCAAATTCACTACAGGACAAGGGTTGAAATTTCTACTATGGGCTTGATTATAACTTGAGGACAAAGAGTCATAATTTTGTACTCACTAATAAAGATAATATCTGTCGTGGCACTATTTGATGTTGTCTTAATGGATTGTTATGTTGGAACTCTAATTATCTGCAATTCCTTTTCTTTATATTGCTCCAAACACTACAGTAAGAGACCAGATGATTAGTCTCATCAACCTTCCTTTTTTGGCTCAAAGAATCAAAGACATCTATATGTGCATTTGTTTTAAAGTTTCAATGGTGTTTCTTTCTGGTATATTTGCAGGTACTTTAATCTTTTGATCCATTGCGATATGTTAGTATTTTAATTGCACAACATAGTGTTTACTCTTGTCTGAACATGTGCTTTGTATTTCACCATATTCTTGTTACAATGTTTTTTCACATATATTTATCTAAGATTATGTTATGGTCTTCTCCAATATATTATCAATTTGGCATGACTTTCTGTAGAGAGAAGCACTGGGACACAAAGGTGGAAGCTCAAGTCGGAAATTGCTGTTGATCCTGAACTTATGAAGTTATTGCACAAAGAAGTAATTGAAGGAGAAAGGCTTTGTGCACATGAGTTTTTCCTTACACTAGCTGCATGCAACACTGTGATCCCAATTCTACAAGATGACATGGTATCGATTGATTATCAGGGTGAATCTCCAGATGAGCAGGCATTAGTTGCTGCTGCATCTGCTTATGGATACACTCTTTTTGAGCGGACATCCGGCCATATTGTTATTGATGTGAATGGTGAGACACTAAGGTAGAGAACCCCGCTCTCTCTCTCTCTCTCTCACGGGTACACAGACACATGCTCACTGAGTGCTTAACCGGTCGGTAGGCTCTTTATGTGATTAGTAGTAGAATGGAAATTTTTGGGTTTTGTTTGCTAGTATTTTTTTGCCATGAATTGAGATCTACCATACAATTGTTCTTACTTTGGCACTTTCTTGTACACCTGTCAAATAGGTTGGATGTTTTGGGACTGCATGAGTTTGATAGCGTGCGCAAAAGGATGTCTGTTGTTATAAGGTTTCCCAATAATGCTGTGAAAGTTCTTGTGAAAGGAGCTGACACCTCTATGTTCAGTGTTATTTCGGAAGATACTGAAAGAGGTGATCATATATGGCAAGAAACTCAAAAACATCTGGTTGAGTATTCATCAGAAGGTCTACGTACACTTGTCGTTGCAGCAAGAGATCTTACTGTTGCAGAACTTGAGCTGTGGCAAATAAGGTATGAAGATGCCAGCACTTCCTTGACAGAAAGAGCTGCAAAACTTCGTCAAACAGCTGCTCTCATTGAGTGTAATCTAAATCTTCTTGGTGCAACTGCAATTGAAGACAAGTTACAAGATGGAGTTCCTGAAACCATTGAGTCTCTCCGGCAAGCGGGAATCAAGGTCTGGGTTTTGACTGGAGATAAGCAGGAAACAGCGATTTCTATTGGGCTCTCTTGCAAGCTACTGACGATGGACATGCAACAAATCGTCATTAATGGCAACTCAGAGATTGAGTGCAGAAATCTTTTAGTTGGTGCCAAAAACAAGTATGGAGTGAAATCATTGAATAGAAGAAATGAAGATTTTGGAAGGGGAAATAATTCTGAAAATGGCTATCATGAGGTCTCTCTTCATACAAAGTCTTCCCAGATGCCACAGTGGACTGTTTTTAAAGAAGAAGCCAAACCGAATATGCCACTGGCACTCATTATTGATGGCAACAGTTTAGTTTACATCTTGGAGAAAGATTTGGAGTCAGAGGCATGTGTTTGCTTTTTATTTAGTATATGCTGCAATTCAATTTCTATGAAGGATCACTGTTAGTCCTACAGATTTTTTCCTTACTTTTGAGTGTTTCGGATGTATTTGAGAATCACTTGCAGAAGTATCACTAATATTTTGTTTTTTCTACAGCTTTTTGAGCTGGCAACTTCTTGTAGTGTCGTCCTGTGCTGTCGTGTTGCACCCTTGCAAAAAGCTGGGATAGTTGACTTGATTAAGAGCAGGACTGACGATATGACGCTGGCTATAGGTGATGGTAAGCTATCTTCTCCAAACTTCAGCTGGTAGCATGTGCATGCTGTTTGTGTCGATTGCTGTACTTCCTTAGTTCTCGATTCTCAGTCACGTTAGGCCATTTGAGAAGCTAGTTGATGATTACAGTCAGACATGTGAAGTACAAAAGTTGGCGTTAGCAAGCTCATATATCTATCCTTGGTTTTGTCTAACTAATTGAGTTTTGATAGGGGCAAATGATGTATCCATGATCCAAATGGCTGATGTTGGTGTTGGAATATGCGGTCAGGAAGGGCGTCAAGCGGTCATGGCATCAGATTTTGCTATGGGGCAATTTCGGTTTCTAAAAAGATTACTTCTAGTGCATGGTCACTGGAATTACCAGCGAATTGGTTATCTCGTTCTGTACAACTTCTACCGAAATGCTGTTTTTGTCTTGATGCTTTTCTGGTACGCCTTTTCGTTTCATTTTGGTTGTCCAACTTTATTTACTTGATGATAGCTCTGACATATGTTTCAACTAGGACCTAAACAAATGCACGTGTCATAGGGGACCTAAAGTGGCACACACCGTGTTCTGCCTCCCATGTCCCCTATTTTAACCATGAAACTTGTATATTTTGTAGACAGAATTCCTGGCAAATGCTTGTCTTTTTCTTTTTGAAATTTATTTTCTGCTGAAAAACATCTCTTCGGAGTGTTATACAATGATTTTTTTTAGATAGTTGCTTTTTCATATTTTTGGCTACATGCAATGCTTGGTTGTAAAACTGGAGAATAGGTGGAAGTTTCATTTTATGCTAGCCATTAATTTGTTTTACCATATGAGCTGTAAATCTGGCCAGGGGTCTTTTGAAAGCTTTTCTGCTGTTAAATTTTGAAAACTTAGTCAGCTCCTGTGTATGGCTGTGGTCCTAGCTTCCTCTTTTGTTCATTTCTTGCTGTGTTTGCAGGTATATTTTGTGTACAGCCTTTTCAACTACTTCTGCCCTAACAGACTGGAGCAGTGTGTTCTATTCGGTTATATACACTTCAGTTCCAACGGTCATAGTTGGCATTTGGGACAAGGACTTGAGCGATAAGACACTTTTGCGGTATCCGAAACTTTACGGTGCTGGCCATAGACATGAGGCTTACAATTTGTATCTTTTCTGGATCACGATGATTGATACACTATGGCAGAGTCTTGTTTTGTTTTACATACCACTGTTCATATACAGTGAGAGCTCAATTGACATATGGAGCATGGGCAGCCTATGGACCATATCAGTCGTTGTTCTCGTCAACATTCACTTAGCAATGGACATTCAGAGATGGGTGTCGATCACACATATTGCCGTATGGGGATCGATCGTCATTACATATGCCTGTATGGTGGTCTTAGATTCCATTCCAGTCTTTCCGAATTACTGGTCAGTCTCATGTATTTGTGATTTAATATGGTTTATTTATTAATATCTTTTAGCTGATTTTCTTAATGCTTATTTTCAGGACCATCTATCATCTGGGAAAATCACCTTCATATTGGCTCACCATTTTGCTAATAATTGTAGTAGCATTACTCCCTCGTTTTCTTTTCAAAGTAGTGCGGCAAGCTTTTTGGCCTTCTGATATCCAAGTGGCTAGAGAGGCTGAGATCCTAAAGAAATGGCCTGATCATATGATTTCTAAAGAAAATCAAACTTCCACGTGACATGCACTACTTTTGAGAGACAGCCAATTCAAGAGCTTCCCTTGTGCTGGTCTGTTGTACAGCTCTCTTGAAACACATTGAATAAAGCTACAGTAAGTATGCATGACATTTTAAGCACTTATGTTTTTCTTCTTTTTCTTTGGTTGAGATGCTTAAGGATTTTTTAGAGATTGCCTGAGACTTCAAATGAAATTGTGTTCATCTGTCTTTATGTTGAAAAGTTCAATCATTTGCCATGCTTTGTTAACAGTTCTTTGGCCATTTGCACTTCTCAGCTTCATCGAATTGGCTCATGGTATACAGAAAACGAAGACCTGCTTTTATAGCATAGAAGTGTGAAGTGCAGCACTGTTCTTGGCCAAATAGGGAAGATATTCAGACATTCGCTGGGAGAGCTGTTTGGCAGCGTGGAAAATGATTCAGGTCGGGGCTCTGGGGGGGTTTTGGGGGAGGTTGACAGAGTGGCTCAGGGATACCGATCAATGTAACTTAAGATGTTGGTTGGGGTTGTAGGAGCGAAATTTTAGGCTGAGTGTATTATGATGGTACTTGTTTAGGGCATTGAATACAAAGGAAGGAATACGAGAAAAGAGAGTACATAATAGTTTGTAAAGTAACCTGTCCAGTAACCAAAGAAGGAAAAAGGTTTGAATCTGAGACTTCGAGAAATGTGGAAGCGTTCAGAGATGTTCTATTTATCTCCTTCCTCTCGCCAATTTCACTATATTGCCTGAGGCCAGAGCCTATCCTACCTTATGAACAGGTAGTGCTACTTCCCACATTGCCTGTTGGGAGTAGATATGCAAAAGCGGGTTCTCGTCTGATATATGCACGAAGCTGTAGGGTTTCTGATCTTAGGTTGCCTGATGAAGGCGGAGACTTTGAAACAGGTTCTCTGGGTACGTTAGTTTCTTTATCGTTCTCTTTGTTGGTTTGAAGGATAGATTTCGAAAGTCGAATGTGGTTTCTGTCAATTATCAAAATCGTGATGACATCTCACAAGGACGAATGACCAATCTAGGCATAGGTATAATGGCAACATATGTGCCGACTATCTAGTCTAGCGAGACGTACAAATGAAAAGCTCAATTGTGAGTAAATTTGCGAGTGTTCACTCGATATTCTATTACGGTAAAAGAGGATGGAGGTGTGTAACTAATTGCTGCCTCATTGGCCGCAATTGGATTGTATAGTAGAGCGTCCGTCTTCCCAAAATAGCGCGAGGCATGCTTTTAGTATCAATCCGTTGCCAACTTTTGTTTATCTATCTTAATTATCAAGATCTTGCTAAATTTGCTGATCGATCAGCAGGTGCTCAATCCGGTAACAACAGGAAAACTGTCCCTCAGACAATAGGGAACAGTTTATGAACTAAATTTGATTCTGACATCCCTTCACACCATACAAATATGTATCAGGAAGAGTATGAGCTCTTGTAATTCTTCGTGGACAACTTCATTTGGTAAGCAATTCCCACAACGAAGAGTGTCTACTTCACCAGAGAGCTAATTCACTGTAAAATTAACTAAAAAAAAGCTTTCTGAACCGAATAAAAAAAAAAAATAGTGACATGTGGGAAACATACCCTCCTAAAATTGCAAATACAATGTGGTCCGAGACTTGAAGGAGTCTTTAGGTGAGAAGGACCATAAACTTGGAAAGATCGATGTGTTGACTACTCTTTTTCCGGTGGCAGCTAGGAAACTATAGTACTTCTGATGAAATCTTGGACTTATGCGAGGCTGTATTCATAGACTCTCTCTCTCTCTCTCTCTCTCTCTCTCTCTCTCTCATCACATGATGTACCAAAGTCATTTAGGATTGCCTTGGGATGGATACTGGACAATAAAAAAGACAAATTTTTTGAAACTTAGTACGAGCCTAGAACTTAGAGCTGATGTTGTACTTATTAGCACTTGGTTTTCTCATCTCCTCTCTACAATTCACATATATTTTCTCTGGAACCATTTCCCTTTTCATCCAACTTGTTCCCAACATCAACTTTCCTCATTCACATAACAGTATATGATACATGATAAAAGTTGACAAACCCGATTTGCATAAACCTCCTCATTTTCGACCAAACTCCTCCCACTTGAGGATACGGATTTTTCTCAATTTAAGATGGACAAATCAATCACGCCCACTTTCTAAATAACCCCAAGTCCCAGCGTAAAATAGAACTCTATAAATTCAATGAATTACGAGGAACCATACGTTACCTAACCCGCCATTAAAATTGTAGACAAACCCTACTCCAACGGAGATTATTTTTGTGGGATCAATGTGTTTCTCGTGAGGCCGCGTTCGAGCAACACGGTCCATCGAATCATAAACAAAGTCTAGGGTCTTTGACTATTCACTCTTTCGAACATGGTGATGGGTCAATGGTCAGCCGCAGGTCCTGGGGCAGGTAACGCCCCCTCCATAATACCCACGTGGTCAAACGAACGTACACGTCCGAGGAGGAGTCCCCTTACGTTAAATTTTTTCCGAGAAGGGTCCTGCGCAATTTAAGGTATGGTGCAGTGATTAACGTGGAATTGGCAACCCCAGTGTGAACGGTGCGGTCGTTCGTCTAACGAACGCACGAAAGGGATTCGATAAGGACGACTGTTTTTCAAGAGGTTTGAACTGGGAATTTGCACTGTAGCTTTCCACGTAACGACAGTGGGTTCGGATATGAATTGGAGAATTCGTTTTCCCATTATCTGGTGATGCCCGTCCGTGGAGTCAAAGCAGGACGTACCCAACCACCATTTTAAATTGATTGGCTCTTTGACCAAATGGTGCGAGCCCTCGCTGTCACCGAGCTACACGAGGGCCCGTCTACTGGTCGTTCGCTTCTGTCCGCGGGGGAAATAGCTCTCGACGGATATTGCTAAGTGAAGGTGGCTCTGGATCTCATGGAAACGAACTTGACCGTGCGTGTCCTGTGTATATGTGAGGCTAAAATTTGTGCTGATACCCAAATGAAGTTTGGATTTTTCTTGTGCGATTGTATGGGTGTTTTGTGTAGTTAGATAGGCACGTTGGTAAGATTGTTCGGAAATCTTAAGTTTATTGCGCTTTGTTAATTTAATCATAAACATTTTTATATTCTCTCAATTAAGTCGATCCGGTTAATTTTAGCTGGAAATTGCTAATGTGGACGTCAACCGTTCTACATGGTATAGTCAATACCAATGGATAACCCATGCTGATGTGAAAAATTAATATGATTTTTAATTTTTAAATTTGGAATTTTTACTTTCTCCTTTCTCTTTTCATTTTTTCTTTCTTTCCATTTTTTTTTTTTTTTTTGCTCTTCCAAGCCCGACAAGGGTCACTGGCCAAGCCTTGCCATTCTTAGGCGAAGGCCGGCCACTAGGCGAGGGCTAGGACCCTCGCCCACAACCGGCAAGGGCTTCATAGCCTTCACCTATGGTCAAAAAGGGTTGGTCTGCCCTCACGGACTTGATGAAAAGAAAGAAAGAAAGAAAGAAAGAAAGAAACAAAAGCAATATATAATAAAAATAATGCAAAATTCATTTTTTTAAAATTTTAAAAATTATCGACATCAATGCAAGCTGTCCAACATGGCACTATTGGCGTCCACAACAATAATTTCTAATTAACATTAGTTGGATGAGCTTAATTTGCAAATGTAAAAAATTTTGAAACTCAATTAGTAAAATTGAAAAGTTTAGAA
The DNA here is from genome assembly GCA_014182715.1 of Eucalyptus cloeziana. NCBI lineage: Eukaryota > Viridiplantae > Streptophyta > Magnoliopsida > Myrtales > Myrtaceae > Eucalyptus > Eucalyptus cloeziana. The sequence goes on along the minus strand of CM024644.1, from coordinate 13,945,253 downwards.
TTAAACTGACGAAAAAGCAATGGATTTAAGATTTTTTTGAACAATTTTCTATTGACACGCATCTCATTTATCATAGACAAAAATCAATCCCACGTAAAGGCCCACCCCGTCATGTCGGTGTTATGTGTAGTGAGTCAAATCACAGGGAAAATAGTAACAAATGCTATGAACTACCGAGAAGATCACAGCGGAGAAATTCAGATCTTTGTTGATCCAATCCCCATGTCTTACTTTCCTAGAAAGTTCGCACCTTAGATCCAATTCTATTCTATCCTAAATTCTTTTTTAAATGAAAAATCACAATTAAATTCCACCCTCGTTAACCCTCCTAAAAATCACCATCGGTTCCTCCAAACTTATATATATTATAGCCATTTAGAGGTTCATTATTAAAACTCGCGTCTTCATTAACGTCCTCACTTTCAAATGGAGCAATAGCAACCTCTGGATGTTAATAATTTAGATGGAACTAGTTGCAATTTTTTTTTTTTTGACGGATGGTTAACCGGAGTGGATTTGTGACTAAAGAGAAGGGTTGTGTTTTCTTTTCGGACAACAAAACAATAAGATAAGAATCGGAGTTGGAGATAAAGTCGAGGATTTTTTGTTTTAAGGAATTAATACAAACCCCACAATAAAGAAAAAGACTAAATCGTCCACCCTCAAAAACTTATTTCAATATCTTACTTAGGGCTCAAGGGGTACGAGGTCTATGTTAGTTTGAATTTTTTGGGTTCGTACGAAGAAATTAATATTTTGAGGTAGGCAATTTTTCAAAGAAAACGGCGTTTTCTCAGATGGTGACACGGGGATCGGTGCGAACTGGTCTCCAAAAAGTAAAATCTGGCCATTTTTTTGTAATTATTGAAAAGTGAAATTACAAAAGCGCCTATTGGTGGAAGGTTAGATATATACATATATTTTTAAACTCCTAATTACACGTTTTTTTTTTTTGGGGGGGTTTTTCGGATTGTTTATTCCGTCGGACCTCAAGTGATAATGCAGTTGCGTTAGCCAGACAGCGACTACGGGGGTTGCCCCCACTACCTACTATGTTTTTGTCTTTTTCCATCGTCGCGAAATGACGCCCCTACCCCTCGAGGCGAGGCCTCGGGAACGCGGGAGAGGCGCTGCGCGGAGGGCCATTCCCGTCATTCCGCACGCGCCAGGGCTCCGCAGTGAAGTCGGTGCTGACGCGCAGCGATGACGCCGGCGTGCTCACGTCAGCGCGCGCTCAGCAGCAGGAAGGGGGAGCAGTGGGGACTCTGATGGCAGGCGACCAGGCGCGGGCTGGAGCGCGTGCGTCGCACTCGTCGCTCAGATCCGATCTTATCTGCGCACCATAAATTATAGCGACATCTCCAGCTTCGAGCTGTACGATGATGTTCGAGTTTTGTTGACAATTTTTTTTTTTTTTTGGACATATTTGAGATTTTGTCGATTTCCATCCACATGAAGCACGGGATTCGTATGTTCTCGATTTGATAGATATTAACAAATATAAGTACAGTTTGAATTAGACATGTCAAGTATCATCTGAATTAGACGGGTCTAACATTTTATCCAAAAACAAATTTGCACACTATTGATATCAATTTTTCAATCTAATAGAAATTAACCGGCCCCTTCTTAACTGTTCAAGTTAAGCTGGTCACCGTGCTGTACTTCTTTACTGTTCAAGAGGTTTGATTTTTCAATTCGGAACGTAGGAGAGTCCAGGGGTTTGGCTCCACTTTGATCAAAACTAATCGGGTTTGAAAATGGAACAAGTTTAGTCGTCTTGCCCCCTTTTTGCTGCTATGGCTGTGCTGAAAGTGTCGATTACTCGAGGATGAAGATCCTTCGGCATGGATCGACCCCTTCGTCTCCACCTAGTAGGCACGAGGAAGTTGGTGACTTGAGAGGGGCCAGCTGGTCACCAAAGTCTGGGTGGACAATAGCTGTAAACTAGGTCCAACACTAGACAAAACGAAACATGTGTCGCAATGTTCAAAGTGACACAGACCATCTTTAGCACAATTCATAGTAGAGGATTTGGATACCCGATTTAGGGTGCGTTTATATTATTAAAAATTTCACGATAGATAGAAGAAAATATTTTTTGTAAACATCACTTTCAAGGAAAATAGTTAGTTTTCGTTTATTTTGTCTATTTGGGAAAATAATTTTCTTCTTATCAAAAAAGGAAGTCGTTTTTCTCCTCACTTCAAGTTTGTTATTTTCAGTTCATGGAAAATGTTATCTGTAAATCAATTACTTTTCCCTTCTCGAAATACTAAGCAGTCGAAAAACGATTTCCCTTTAAATGAATGGACTCCTGGGGCATGCATGATAATCATTTTCTTTTTCCGTGTTTCTATTTTTCTGTCTCGAGAACATGCTTGGAACAAAAACCCATCCGATAACGCAATTGTATTGTTTTTTTTTTTTATTATTTTCTAGACAAATTTATGCTTAGAAATAGGTTTGGAATAAAAGTAAGAAGAAAAAAATTTTCGCTGTTCTATTTCTCAAATAGAAACAGAAATAAAAATTATTTTCATCGCTCACTCCCTCCCTCTTGCATGCGTTTTCCCACGAGAAGACCACCTCCCTCCTCCTCCTCGAGACTCTCTTCCTTCCAAACCCCTAAAATGCCTAATTTCACGGTCCTCAGGATCTAGATGTCGAGGATGCAGATCACTGCCAATATCATGCACGGCCTCCACAACATAATCCTCTTCACAACCACATCAATAGTAGTAGCATTGTGGTGATGGAGCCTTCATTCAAAGCCAAGACTTGCCACTTCAGGACTGTCCAGCTATGCAGTGAGACGGACGAGAAGGACGTGCTTCAGGAGTGGGTGGATCCAACAGAGGGGAATAGCAAGATCAGGGAGGAGGGCTTGAAAATATTATTATAAAGAAATTTTATGTTATTATCAAATACGATCAATACTCAAAAACTCATTTAGTGAATAAATATAGAAAAACTTATTTCATGTTAGAAAATTATTCCAAAAATAGAATGATTATCATTCGTGTTTTAGATATCCGAGGCTGAAGGATTGCATCACACGCCGAGCAAGTGTTTTTTATTTTTGGTCAGTCCTATTTTATTCCTATTCTAATTCTTACTCATTCCTGAAACTAATTCGTCCTCACTCCAACTCTTTTTGAGAAGGTGGGGATTCGAAACCCCCACCTCCTCCTTCCATGTTGGAATGATGGTCACTGAAGTAAACCCGAGCAAGTTAGACGACTGGAATCGCATGAGAAGATGGAAAGGCCAAAAAAGAAAAACTCACAAGTCGTACATATGCATGGGTAGAGAGAGAGAGAGAGAGAGAGAGAGAGAGCGCGCGTGGGAGATTGGGGGTACCCCAGCGACGCGTGAAGCTTAGCCTGGCCAAATTATTTTTTCTCGACTCCTTCCATGAACGTGCGACATTGCCTCTTTCCGCGGAGCTTCCTTCTATTTATTTTCCGCACTACGGACGTAATCCCTCCCCTCCTTGCCCCGCCCGCCTCCACTCCCCTCTTCCTCCACATTCCATCTCCATCTGTCTATCTATCTACCACGCTCCCCCATCATCTTTAAGCGAAGAACGCCCCAGTAAATTATACCCGCTGAAAAAAGAAAGAAAGAAAGAAAGAAAAAGAATAAAATATGGAGGCTTCATCGTTCGGACATCGGAAAGTGAAGGCGATGAAGGAGCTGGTGCGGGGCCAAGATCTGGCCAAGCGGCTCCAGAAGACCATTTCCCGCGGCGGGTCGCCGTCGTCGGCCGAGGACGACGCCCAGGAGCTCGTCGCTTCCTTCACCAAAGCCCTCTCCGTGCTGAGCCACTCCGAATCCGACGACGGCTCGCAAGTCTCGGACGGCCAGAACGACCCCGCCGCCAAGTCCGAGGGCTCGTCCGAGGAGAGCAGCAAGCGCAAAGACGGCAGAGGACGCTACAAGAGGAGGTACTTTGATATGTCGCTGACAGATCCGCGCGTCGCTCCGTTGATTTTCGGGAGTTACCATGGACGAGATTTGATCTTCTTTTGTCCTTTTCTTCCTTTTTTGTTGTTGGATTTGTCGTTGTTGCAGGAGGGCTTCGGATACATGGTCAAAAATCAGCCCCACGCTCGTCGACGATGGTCATGCTTGGAGAAAGTACGGCCAGAAGTTCATCCTCAACACCGATTTCCCGAGGTAAGGAAATAGCTACTTCTCTCCAGAGAAGCGTTAGGTCGCGACCTCCGATCTGAGTGTGGAGGAGAGTTCAGAAATTACCTCTAATTGATTGCCGCGGTAGATAACGAAAGTATACACATATAATATGTGTGTGTATGCAAGTGGGCGTTTCTTGATCTTTATTTAGGGCATATTCCGTGAAGCTTCCTGCTTAATCTTGATTTTCTTTTCTTTGTTTTCGATTCTTGGAATGCAGGAGCTATTATAGGTGCACTCACAAAGTGGAACAGAAGTGCCCGGCGACCAAGCAAGTCCAGATGATATCCAAGGACCCTCCCATGTATAAGAGCACCTACTATGGCCGCCACACCTGCAAGAACCTGCTGAACTCCCCTCAGATCATCGTCGATCATGAGGATGAGGACTCCAAGAAACTCGTCAGCTTCAGCGGCAACGCCGCGAGCTCGCAGAACAACGCCTTCTTCGCCTCGTTGAGCTTCGGGTTGATAAAGGAGGAACCCAGGCAAGAGACGGTGCCGGGCGGCGACCACGCCCTATTCCGCTCCCAACCGCTGCCGCCGCCGCCGCCACCACTGCTGAGCGATTGTAATTTTGTCCCTGAATACTGGCCGAGAGAGGTGGATCAGCTTGACGATTTCATGCACTTTGGATCTTATTGATATATAGGGTCATCTTCGCCTCGACCCAGTGTAGGTACTCCTGAGGTTCCATCTGCACTAACGGAACTGGTGGACCTCATCCATTTTAACTGTCCAGACAAATATGTGCTCTGATCTATATGATGTTTTCTGCTTGAGATGGAGATCGATGGTCACTGAGATTCTTCAATGTTGTAAAAACTAGTCTACTAATTCGGAAGAGATCCATATATATTCCCTCCAGTGCAGATTAACGGGAGGATCCTTCCCATCTTGTCCTTTGATTGGTAATAATACGTGGAGTTCTTGAATTTTGGTCGATTTACTGTGGTAAATGCATGGACTTTACATAACTCTTGCTTGCAATTTTCATATCGGGATGGTCCGATATATTTGATTGTGGCATAGAAAAGAGATCCTATGTGATCAATTTGCGTTTTTGAGTACCTTCAGATTCAAGTATTTGTCCTTCTGGATTATCGCCAAACACGTAAGTACTATATATCTCCTGGGTTTGTTCCGATTTTGCTGGACACGCCAGCCGTATTCTCAAAAATTGATCTATAATTGGGAATTTATTTACATACAATCGCTCATACGAAATAAATGCCATTTGGACACGATTTATATGATAGTTTTGGGGATGATCTTCTGTTGAATCGCCGCCTATACCCATTGCTATGACTTAAATGTTTCGATCTATGTATAGCAGCGATGTTGATTGCTAGCTCGGATATATGTCTAAGCTGCGTGTTTAAATTGGTCGCGACTTTTTAACTTGTGATTTGGCTTTCGCCTTTCATGTCAAAAGCTATAAGATGGGGGCTTTTTAGCATGTCAAGTAGGGCCAATCGAGTAGGGCAAAAGTGCAATGCCTCTTATAACTCATTTTGCTTGATAAGCAACGTAATTATCGTACTGTACAATTACTCCCAACTCCTGCTGAAAGCTTCTCGACCTTTTTGCTACTGATGAGCCACACAGCCGATACGTGAATCTGCACTAGAGTCGATTTGCTTGTGTGGTGTGGTATTAGCTTGCGGATTATAAATGAGTAATTGGAAACTACGCATGAACTAAGTATTAGGTCAATTGGCTTGCTCACCACGGTGCAGTACATTGATCATCTTTCCTTGTGCCGATGACCAACGATAGTCTGACAAGTGGAAGATGCGTGGTTTCCTGCACCCCACTAGGTCTGATGTGCTTTTATAGTAGTTGGATCTTTCGCGAAAAGCTAATGCTGCCGGTACGATTATTGATAGTGGGGGTAATTTTCAATCGAAGTATATTCTGCACGTCTCCTGTTAGTCAAATTGATGGAGAGCAATGTCAAACTCAACTTGGGCGACCGGTGGCCTTCAACAGTTTAAATTCTACTGATACAACCAGTACTTTGGATTGAAGAGGAGGGGCAAGGACTGGAATTTTGCTTATTCTTTCCAAGAAGAAGTAAAACACGTCTCGAAAGAACCTCAAGGTCAAAAAATAACATTGAATATATTGGACATCAAGAGACAGCTTTCAAAGTGTCGGTGATGCTTCTTACAGTATGCCCTGTAACAATCTTTTGCTTCAATTGACGCAAAGAGGTTCAGCTCATCTGGGGTCGGCCAGTAATTTTTAACTCTTCCACTTGCCTCGCTGGGCGATTTGTGTGCATGGTGCTGCTTCCATCCCGTCGAGTTCGAAGCCTCCCTCACGCACTCAGCTCGTGTAATCCTATCATGGATATTGACACTCATGTTGCTGGCCCATATCATCTAGAGAGGGTGAATATATGATAAAATAAAATCTTAATAAATTAATGCGGAATAGAATAAATCAAGATCAAGATTTGCATAAGGTCCATATTCTGGAACAAGCTTCAGAATACGACATGCGATAGAATGAACTTTAGAGTAACTTGCAAGTGTGCAGTAGACTTTAACAATAATAATGAGAGAGTAAGGATCAGAGAAATTGCACATGAGATTTTATGGTGGTTCAATTTAAATCAAATCTATATTTACTCTTTCATGCGAACAGTCTATTAGCTAGATTCAATTATATGATCAATAAGAGATTACTCTCAATGGTAAACTATACTATCTCATTAGGTCACTCTTTTGATATCTGTCTCATGATTACAAACGTTTAAGGCAATTGTATAATTAAAGTTCGCTTAGACTTTGGAATTATAGATTCTAGGTCTTGTCTCTTACATGTTCCTCGATTCCTTGATCTCTTTATATACTCCTCCACTTCCAAACTAGCCACTAGATAGTCTTTAAAGGATTGTCTTCTAATCTATCAATTGGAAGAAGATTTGGTAGCTATTGAATGATAAAGATAAAATCTCCACTTGATTTTAATCGCCCATACAATTAGAATCTTGATTTTTATAAGTAGAGCTTCTTCATTTGGAAAGTTCTTGTCTTCAGGATCCAATTGCTAATCAATTATATTTAGTCAATCAAATTTATCTAAATGTAAAATTCAAACCAGTTTATTAGCTATTATACGTTTTGGGCTTGTGCCATGTTTTGTCAGGTTGTCTCGTTCTGAACTTATATTATCCTGAATGTGTTCAAACTGAAGTAGACTTCACAATCTCAATTTAAATTTTAACAAATTCATCCTTAAAATTTGAGTCTTATGATTCTTTTAAATATAATCATTGACAATATCCTCTATACGTTATATCATCTAGTCTTCAATTTATTTTATCATCTTCAAAACATGATAAAAAATTTCTCTAACAAACACCGCCGTTCACTGTCGACCAGGGTGGAACGCATCAATGAAACCAAGGGAGCCGATTCGATGATTTGCGTTCGCGTCTGGGTCGAAAGGACTGCGAGTCATACGTGCGCATAATCGCCATGAAAGTGGACGAGTCTACGGTAAGTCGATCCAGAATCAGTGTCTGTCGCTGGGCCTGTAATCGACCGCTTCCGCTTTTGGACTTCTGAAAGGACAAGAACAGACAAAGACCCTTCAGCTGAAGCTCTGGACCACTCGAGAAGACCCGGATCCTTGCAGCGGCACTTTCTTCTTCGTTTTGACCTGATTGTACCCATGGGTTTCAAGGAATATTCCCGCATTTCTTATGCGAAATATAATATATGCCTCCAGTCCCACGCTTTTTCATATAAAATACGATCGATCGTCAAAACATATAATTAAATCGACCGTTGAGCTCGAGGGCAAAAGAGAATATCGAATCAACCGAAGCTGTGAACACGGGAATCACTGCATTTGTTTATGTTCTCGGTAGGGATAGCCACGGGACGAGTTCGAAAGGGTTCTCCCCAGTTTCGAGTTCTCGTGTACCTAAGTGGGAATAAGATGCGGGAATGGAGACTCTATTCAAAAGACATGACTCGAGTTTGGAACGAGTTTGCGATTTATTTGCGAATTGGATTTGGGTTTGGACGATGCCGATCTTCCCGAATCTGTCTCGTTATCGTCCCCACTTTTAAGGATCACGTTAGTTCGTTCATGCAAATCACTCTCACATGTTGATTCTTGACCCAAATAGGTCGGCGCGATCGGATGGGCACGTGGGGCTATCACCCAAAGAAGTGACAGGTCTCGACTTCAAACCCATTATTTGTCTCTTTGGCCACCCTCGAGAGCCACAAATTAGTGCGCCTCTATGATGTCCGGGTGTGGCTTTGAGCGGGGGACTGCTACACTCATGAGGGATTAGTCAATTGCGAGCTGGCGCCAGTCAATTGCTAGTTAAACCAAACACTCTAATAGATGATTGAAGCATGTTTTTTTCAATCAACGTCGACTGTCGCATTCACTTCTATCTTGGATTTTGATCTTATATTTGAGAGCAATACTTTGACAAAGAAAGTTGATTACTCGTAATCTATCAATCAGAAACATGGTGGGAAAATTTCCCCCGACATATCATTTCATTTGCGATTCTTCCACATATAAGATGTCATATCTTGCTAGAAGTTTTGGGCTTTTCAATTCACAAGCCCGATTGCATTTGTGGCTTAAAAGAGAAGCTCGGTACCGTCAACACAAAAGATCGTGGACCAAGAAATGTCATCAGGAAAAATTACCACTTTTAGAAGTTGAAGTTTCGACAGCACGGTATGATAAAAATAACACTCGGTACTAGACATATCAAGCCCTGCCTAAAGCCTTAAATTACTTCAATCCAAGCTTGATGAAGCGATTGAATTGCAATGTCCTTCTCGTCTAGAAACTGCATCGGATCCATCGCAACCTGTACAATTCCGAATCGCTCATGCTCGGGTTTTCCCAGTGTGATGTAGAGATCTTGGGGCGAAATCGAGCTCGTAAAGCCCCCACACCAACGCCCCCGAGGAGAGCGCGACCGGGACCGGCCCGAACATCCACAACAACAAGGGGAACGTCACGCAGAGCAGCCGGTTCCCAAAAAGGGCCAGCAGGAACCCTCTCTCGTAAACCGCCAGCGTGTACGGGGAGGTAGAGAACATACCGTCGCTGTTGGCTGCGTTTATCAAGAAATTCGCGTCGATCAAGTAGCCGACCGCCATCGAGCAGCACAGGAAGCTGAAGCTCAAGAAGAAGCACGCCGAGCCGTACTTGAGGGCGAAGATCTTGGGGGATTTGGAGCCGAAGAAGGCGCTGCTGAAGAGGTGGTCCGCACCGTAGGCGTTGTTGGTGAGAGCGGCAAGCGCCAAGTTGATCAGGATGGCTACGGTTGCCGTCAGGATGGTCACCATCAGGGTGTTTCGCGTGCTTTGGATAGCCAACATGCTCGCCTTGTCGTCGCCCTGCCGACCGAGAAACAGAACACTGGAATCAAAATCGCCACTTCTAAAGCCTGCGGAAGCATGACAGGGTCCAATATCCGGCACAACCGGGAGACGAGGACTGGTCTTGTTACCTCTTTGAGGGCGAGAAACCATGCCTTGCGCTTCTGCGAGTCGTGGCCGATGGTGGTGATGGAGGGCCGGTGCTTGATGTGGTGCCAGAGGTAGGCGTGGTAGCCCACCGTGACGAAGAGGCTCAGCGGCACCAACACCGTGTCGGAGTACGCGATCACCCTCATCTTTCGATCCGAGATGGACTACGATTCACAGGAGGATGCTGCCTAAAACGCCAGGATAAAGCGAGCCTAGCTTCTTCCTGCACCTGCCAAACCTGCCGAACTTCTTTATCGCCCACTTATGTAGTCCTTGCGGAAGTGGGAGCTTTTGGGCCATGGGAAAATATGCTTCCTAATTGGGATTCGCATGTGAAATCCACAAGCGCGCATCACGTGACAATGCTTTCCATTGAAAGGGTTAACATGACGTAACCCGGTCAATCGCGACGTTGGAATGATATGCATCTCGATCAACTTTATGCTTGAATTTCGCAAGGTCCTATGCTTCTTTACGTTATCATCATCACGCGGTATTTCTCCCCCTAAAAACAGGTCAAGTTGCGCTCCATGTAATAGCGCACGACACGTAAGGAAGAGCTTCCACTAACACAAAAATGGCAGTCGCGACGACGCATTAAAGAAACTCAATGGTGATCACCGTCACCATGCAATATCGACAGGCACCAAAGCGGACAAGGCAAAGGCAAGTTCTTACCATAAAGCTTGAGCCAACTTTTGCGATCTTTTCTGGTGATTTGCCCTCCGCCCACTAGCCAGATTTCGGGTGCCTTTTCCTGATCGTTTTCCTTCGGTGCGCTTCCTTTTAACTAGGGTTCCTAGACAAATCTATAGATGACATAGAAACCATTTTCGATGTCGGGGAAACTTTATCCATTTCCAGTTCTTTCTTCCTCTAAACAATTACTGCTCTTTAAACTCGCAGGCTGAAGTTGGGGCGAGACGATTGTCCCAAGGAACTTCTTTTTGCTTTGGCAGTAGTCGGTGGATTCGATGTGGAGAGGACAGAAGGCCGAATACATCGGGCAAACGAGACATATTTGTCTTGATTTGGGATGTTGATCACCTGAGTTTCACATCATCAATGATTATGATTATAGATAGTACGTCATTGGAAGTTGGTAGGAAACTTTCATGTTTTCTATAGCCGAGAGTTTTTAGAGGTCGATTCTAATAATTAATTAATTAACCCCGTCGGCATCAGTTTGATTATTGGAGAGAGGCCAATGCCTAGCGAGCATCGTAATTTGTCCGGAATCCAATCGCAAGGCACACCGAGAGGAATGCCTCTTCTTCTTCTTTTCCTTTTTAATTTGGGGCAAGGGCATCCTATGTTTGTGGTGAGAAAATAATATCTTAAGAATTTCCTAGTCTCGGTGACATGAAAAGAGAATCATCCGATGGCCGAATGGTTAGGGCCTACTTGGTGACACTCCCAGGAACAACTAATTCTATTTTTTTATTTCCGAGAGTAAAAAAAAATAAAAAATAAAAATCCGTGTGGTAAATTTTTTGTTTTCGAGAACAAAAATCATTTTTTTATTCTCGGGAATAGATTTTGAATAGAATCAAGAAGCAGAAAAAAGTCATTTCTATTTAGGGAACAATTCCTGGAATCAATTCTAATTTTTTCTTTTCTCCTCTTGTTTTTCTATTTTCTCTTCTTCTCTTTCATTTTCTTCTTCTTCTTCCTTTTGGCCGATTGCTGACCTTAGCCATGGCCGACAACCGGCTAGACAAGGGCTGGCGACCTCGCCGAAGCGTCATCCGCTCGCGACGAGGCCGAGCCTTGCCGGTGGCCTGGTGAGGTCGAGGCTCACCTTGGCCAGGCGAGAAGGCTCCGGTGAGCTTGTCGAACCTCGCCGGCCGATCCACGACCATCGTGGCCAGCAACTGCCTACCAAGATGGACGAAGAAGAAGAAAAGAGAAAAAAGAAAAAAACAATAAAAATATAATAAAAGTATTAAAAAATTAAGAATTCCACCAAGTGCGTTCGAAATAGAATCAGAAAAAATTATTTCTCATCAAAAATTTTTCTTGAAAATAGAATCGTTATCAAACACGCTCTTAATGTTACTCCTGACTAGATTCGATCTCTCTCTTGCCCTCTTTTTTCAAACCCTTTTTTTGGGGGGTAAACTTTTAACTCTAATTTAGTGTCACCTTTGATGCCCTCTAAAATCTTATTTTTTAAATACCACGTAAGTCATATGCACTAAAGAGAAGCTTGACTTTAATTACTTCATGGTGAAAACTAAGAACAAATCAAATCCTTAGAGATCAGAGCACTTGATTTTGAACCCGAAGGGCTAGCTGCAAAACAGATTGAACTTTAGAGACCAACCCACATCATGAAATGGTAGAAAACATTGGTCCAAATTTAGAGTCACTTTGGAAATTGAAATGTATACGGTCCAAGAAGGCCCATTACTTAAATATAGAATTTTATATTTCCAAAGCATATCTAAGGAGATTGTGTCTTCAAGGCACTTTTTAACATTCTTCTAAAGATTAGTTCTGTTTTTCTTTAGAAATTCAAGTCCAGCTATTTTTATACCACGCTGTGCGTCTATTGCAAGCATAGTCATGTAAGGCCTAACTATTTGAAGGTTTATGGAGCACTCTACAAGATCACAAGCTTTTAACTTATGAAAATGAGTCTCTCTCACAGCAGTTTGTACGCAAATGATTGAAAAATCTAAAGAAATGACCTCCCGTTCCGAGAGAGAATAGTGGTTATGGTGTATCAGAATTACAAATATTAATTTATTTGAATTTAGGGAAAATTCTTACAAAGCACTCTTTTTTGAAATTTTATAATCAAATTCGATGGAAAATAGTTAATTGAATGATTTGTTGATTCACTTTAAGATAATAAAGAGAGAGCGGTTCCACTTCGATACATAAAAATGGTAGCAAGATAGATATGATAGGGTACACGTGGCCCGTTTAGGTTCCAACTAGACGTGAATAAGTAAAAAGATTGGGAAACTCAATACCCACGTTAGATATGTATAGCTGTCAAAATGCGGTTCGTCTTGTTGACATTCCTCAGGTGATTTAGTTAATATGCACAAACATTTACTTACTAGGATTTGCAACAGTTTGCCGAATTATCTGGGTTGCCCTTGCTCTGTTACAACTTGATTGTAATAGTATAAGATGTCAAGAACGAAAATTCAGGATGATTGAACATCTTTCAACGACCATTACCATTATAGATCCTTATATGTTCGTGATCATTGATCTTGAATTATTTCAGTCGCATATTGCATTGAGTTTCGAATTAGTAAGTAGCGTTTGGAACGGCACCCGGTGCCGTCCCCGTCCCGCGCCAGTCCATGTACGATGATTCTGTTCAAATTCTTTATCTTCTTCGAAGCGAAACTCCCCGTACGCTGCAAGTCCACCTGATGATGACCCTCGATGGATTCTCCTGCTCACGTTTGTCGTTCAGACTCGAGACAGAGAATGGAACATGTGCAGGCGGGTGGAAAGGGACATCGTTTCGGAATCATCGAACGTCGTGTTTCGTACTTTGTAAACATCAACCCAAGTTGTCGCATGTGCTTGGACTGTTCCCCAGCTGAAACAATGACTTGGGTTCTTCTCCATCTCATGGGCAGACGCCAGTTCGATCGGTCGGGGGGCAAGAATGGCAAGAGCGCGGGAAAGATCGAAGCTTCTGATCTGGGTTTGGTGCGTCCTATGCGGGTCTTGCGTGGGAAGGTTTGTGGTGGAGAAGAGCAGCTTGAAGGTGTCTACTCCGAAATCGTTGAAGGGAAGTTACGAGAGTTCGATGGGGAATTTCGGCGTCCCTCTATATGGAGGGTCGATGCTAGGGACCGTTGTTTATCCGGACGACAATCGGGATGCGTGCAAGAGCTTCGAAGGTTTTAATGCTTCGTTGGCGACCGCTCCGAGGGGATCGCCCACTATATTATTTGCTGATCGAGGAGGTGAGGACATGTCTGCGTGTTTCTGAGTTCCTGTTTTGAGAAGTTAAGTTGATTCGCTTTTGGTTGGCGGGTTCTTGTTTTTGTGTCAATATCAATGGCTTGCTTTGTGTTGCTTAATTTAGCGACTAGCTCTTTCTTTTCCAGTTAATTAGGATTGTCGGTTTAGTACTGGGTAACCTGTGTCCGATGGTGGTTAATGTATCATTTAATGGTTGAGACTCGAGAATATGAGGGCCGCTCTCACCTCATCTTTGACATAAAAATTCATGCTTCCCAGAGATAGCCTATATTGACCTTGAAAAATTGATCGACAGTTTGGCTCCGGCACTTAAAAAAGTGTGTTGTGGCATCATCCATGTTTGGCTGCTGCAGAAACCGAACAATTATTCTATCTGCAAGAATAGTCATATCCTTGAATAACAGCCAGGAACTATGAGTCAGATAAGGCACTTCTAGCTCACGTGTGCCTTTACTGGCCCGCGGTTAATTTGCTGTCAATGCAGGTTGTTACTTCACAATGAAGGCATGGAATGCGCAGAATGGCGGTGCTGCTGCAATTCTTGTTGCAGATGACAAGAAAGATGAGGACTTGATCACCATGGATGCCCCAGGAGAAAACCATGGTGATTCTGATTATCTTCAGAACATCACTATTCCCGCTGCATTGATCACAGAATCATTGGGAGATGGCATAAAGAAAGCTTTGTCTGCTGGGGAGATGGTTATTGTTACCCTTGACTGGACTGAAGCTCTTCCTTATCCAGATGAGCGGGTTGAGTATGAATTCTGGACAAATAGCAATGACGAGTGTGGGCCAAAATGTGACACTCAGATTGAGTTTGTTAAGAACTTTAAGGGGGCTGCTCAAATACTTGAGCGCAAAGGGTATGCTCAGTTCACACCACACTATATAACCTGGTTCTGCCCCGAACAATTTCTTTCGACCGAGGAGTGCAGGTCTCAGTGTATTAACAGCGGAAGGTACTGTGCTCCTGATCCCGAGCAGGATTTCGGTAAAGGTTATAATGGAAGGGATGTTGTGATTCAGAATTTACGTGAAATTTGCTTTTTTAAAGTGGCTAATGAGAGCAACAAGCCATGGCTCTGGTGGGATTTTGTAAGTGACTTTGCAATTCGGTGCCCAATGAAAGAGAAGAAGTTCAACAAAGAGTGCGCAGAAAAAGTCATCCAATCACTTGGTAAGGTTCATTCATTCTTAAAACTCTTTAGACTTTAGTTCGTCTTCTTAGCAGTTTCTGGATGACAGGAGGCACGAAAATGTGTAGTGATGCGTATCAGGCATGGAGATTCAAGTCATGCACGAACTCCATTAACTATACCTAATATTATCTGCTTGTCAACATACTTTTTCACAAGAAAAAGTCCAGCTTTGAACGACTTTCTGGATCTAATTTCACATTTAAATCTGCTGGTGAGGAATTGTTATTTTTAGTCATTCCAAATGACTTTTTTCTTTTTTCTGGAACACTGACAACCAGACTAAAAATGTCATCCTCAGCACTGAGTGTGCATGTGTGTGTGCAAAAAAGAGCGCAACTGCACTTGTGTTCTTTTCCTGCTTTGTGCGTCACAAATGTGGGTTCTTGTTGCTCTTATGTTGTTCTTAGCTATGTCTGCAATGTGCTAATATGTAATCTAGAGGGGAGGAACAACAAAATTTATTACCAAAATGCCATTAGGTTGTCATCCTGCAGAATTGCTTCTAGAGGGGAATAATCACAGTTATAATTGCAAAGATCCCCAATAGACTGTCGGCCTGAAAAATCCCTCCTTGGTAATATAACTTGAACAAAGATATGACACTAATTTAATTATTTCTTCCGTATCATGGAAGACATGATGGTTTAGATTGTTTAATTGGCCATGTACTATGATGGTTGCCATCTGTTAATCTTTGCTGTCCTTGGCCATCTAATGATCTGAGGCTTTTGGACAATGCTGTGGCCATAATATTTAAATTATTTGCTACACTCTGCAGGTGTTGATCTCGAGAAGATAAACCAATGCATGGGTGACCCGGATGCCGACATGGACGACCCAGTCCTCAAAGCTGAACAGGACGCACAGGTTAGGCTTCTAACTGAATGTTTCTGATTTACTCTATTATTCTCTCCATTGCTCAGTCTTTGTTGTGCTTTTTCAATTGGTGATGTTTTCTTCAAATTGGTTTCAGATTGGCAAAGGGTCTCGTGGAGATGTTTCCATTTTGCCTACATTAATCATTAACAATCGACAGTACAGAGGTCTCAGCATGCCATGACTTCAAAAGTTAATGACATTCTGACTAGTCTTGTTTGGCTGATCCCTTATTTCGATGGTTGTAGGTAAATTGGATAGAGAAGCGGTTCTAAAAGCCGTATGTGCAGGTTTCCAAGAAACCACTGAACCAAATATTTGCTTAAGTTCAGGTCCTCATCTGTGATCCTTTTTCTCTGATCCCATTTATTATAATTATTTTGCTTTTCGCCTTCACGTACTTCCTTTGTACATCATCATTGTGTTCAAATTTTCTCAGTCTCATAGGCAAGTTCAATAACCTGTTGCCCTTTTGCTCTAGTGCTTAACTGGCAAAATTGATCCATAATCTATCTATTATGTGTATATATAGAGGCATAGTTGATTTGAGAACTGGCAAAAGAAAAACTCAAGTTGGCACCTGAATTTTTTATGGTCCTTAGTGTTGTTTTAACAAAAGTTAGTTTGCTTGTCCACGTGATTTGGCCGTACCTCTTATGTGAGAGAGTAGCCCAGTAGTAGAGAACCATGCATTACCTTTTTAATGTAAAAGGGAATGCTCAAAGAGAGAGGATGACTAAATCAGATGCCAGGCCTGTTGGCATTATACAAGTGACAACCTGATGTTCTCTGAAGGTTTGATAAGATGAAATCCAACTCCTCCTTTATCCTTAGAAGTATAGACAACAGCGCACTACTGAAGATAAATCTCTTAAAATGGCTTGCAGTCGCAAACTCTTCCTGTACAGGCCATTGTTTTCATAGAAGTTGTTCACATTGGCTCGAGAATGTCAATTTGACTCTATAGATAGAACCTTATATATATCAGAAAATTATGTATCCATCTGCAGATATTGAAACAAATGAATGTCTGGAAAACAATGGGGGTTGCTGGCAGGATGAAGTTGCTAACATTACTGCATGCCGGGTATGTTCCCAAAATCTTTACGATATAGTTAGGGTCCTTGGCATCAACTCTTGATGCTCTGCATTGGTTTCTTCTATTTCAGGATACATTTCGGGGAAGAGTTTGTGAATGCCCTCTTGTGCAAGGTGTGAAATTTGTCGGTGATGGCTATACACACTGTGAAGGTAAATATTTTTCATAGAGTGCAAATTCAACTGTTTCTGTCAAATCAAATGGAACTGGAGAATGCGTTAAATGTAACATTAAGCAAAACTTGAAGTATGGTAAAGCATACAGTCTCTTAATTTTCAGTTAGTACTGTTTTGACCAGTTAATCTGAACTTCACCAAAATAAATTTTCTTCCAGTAACTTATTTCCATCCTATCATCTTCTGAAAACCCTCTACTAACTCACTGGCTCTTTTCAAACTTGAGATAATAAGAACGTTCTTTTGGGTATGTACCTTTCTCATTCAACAACATGACAGCTTCTGGAGCTCTACGATGTGAAATCAACAATGGCAGCTGCTGGACCGAAACACGTGGTGGCAGGACATTCTCTGCTTGTGTTGTAAGCTCATGCACTCTTTGCTTTAAGCATTTAAGTTGGTCTGTTCTGTCCAAATATATGTGATTGTTCTCCCAGGATGACAGCAGCACTGGTTGCAAATGTCCTCCTGGCTTCACCGGAGATGGTGTAAACTCCTGTGAAGGTATCGAAATTAACCTTTCTAAATATCAGCTCTAGAACCTCTAATCTTGTAAAGTAGAAAGTTTCTTTCCGAGAAAGCAGTTTCTGTCTGGGCATCTCAGTTTCCATCTGAAAATATTTTGCCATGGATGTAACACTGAGCTCTACATAGATCAACCATTCATAGAATCAGTTGATAAACATAGAGAATACATTCCCAGATATTGTAGTTGCTGTATTTGATAATAGGGTTGGAGATGGTAGTTTCACCTTTTTGATTATGGTAGGGTTGTGTCACCATGTTTTGCTCTGATGCATTTGATCCTTGTGTTAGTTTTTCAGCCAATCAATTGTGGGCTTGTTGGTGGGTAGGGGAAAAGAGTAATTACTTTTCACGTGTGAACAAGATTTGTATGCATGCTTCTACTTCTTGTTTAGCTCTCACTGTACATGGATGATTAAACATGTACGGAGTGCTTGGTCAACTTCTGCTGAGATTTTGAGTTTGTTGATGGTTCTGCTTAGATGTGGACGAATGCAAAGAAAAAAAAGTCTGCCAGTGCCCAGAATGCAAATGCAAGGACACATGGGGCAGCTTTGAGTGCACCTGCAGTGGTGGATTACTGTACATGCAGGAATACGATACCTGCATAAGTGAGTGATCTTAATCTGCTACACATATTAATCAATAATTGACTTTTCTGAACAATAACATTATACCATGACCCACAGACCTTTGAATGCTGTACTTGCTAATGGGTTTTGTGATAACTTTCTTCCTTTGCTTTAAAAAAGGACCAGTTCTAAGTTTTAAGTGCACATCTATTTGTTCTACTTAGATAAATAGAGAATGCAATTTATACATTGTAAGTTGACACTCTTCCTAATGGATTGATATGATGTACAAAAGCCTTAAGCATGTGAATCTGATGTGTCTGGGTAAAAGAATTTGTAATAATCCCTACATCCTATACAGAAAGAAAATGTATTAACGAGTGAAAGAAGACTGAGTAATTATAAATAGGTGAATGGAGACTCAAGAATCAAGATTGAAACCTATTCTACCTAAAAACTGCAACCATCCGTTCCAAAATTAAAGCTGCAAACTATCTTAACACCAATTTTGAGCTTCACAATAGACAAAGTGAGGAGGAAAAGCAGCGAATCATAAGTTGGAACCTGGTTAGGTTAATTAAACCTAAGCATGTCAAGTTGCTTGTCTATGAGTATTTTTCTATTTGCTTTGAGGACTTCATATTCATATGACATAGTTTTGCCGTAAGACATTTTCAATGTTTTCTTTTCCTTAATGCAGGTACACACTCTGTCACAAAGTCTAATTTTGGAGTATTTTTCTGGATTGTCATTTTCGGCTTGGCTGCTGCTGGAGTTGGAGCATACATGGTGTACAAATATAGAATCCGGGTAAGATTTTCATTTGCTCATTTGTATTGGGGAGATCGATTGTTTCAGTTTATCATGAAGGGTCGCAGAAAGCCAATAGGACTGTGAACACCTATCGGTTTATGATTTGAGTAAACTGAGTATAGCTTAAACCGTCTAGAGAAAGGCAGTGTGACAGTTGTAGACAATAAGCATTGTCCCTGAACTACCTCTTATGGAGCAACTTAAAGTTATGAAAGTTGAGAACATCAGAAGAAGAAAAAGGTGCTCCATACTATGTGATATGAATGGCCATTCAGTGTATCTCTTGGTAGGCCAGTCAAAACCGTGTTTATTGGAATTGTCATTGTAGTGATTTCCTCATTGAAATTGTGTCGCAGAGTTACATGGACTCTGAGATACGATCTATCATGGCACAGTACATGCCGCTGGATGGTCAGGCAGAGGTGTCGAGTCATGGCTCTCACACCGATATCTGAAGGGAGATGTGTGTGGAGGGACACCATCATATAATACAGATTTTTATATAAGCTAATGGCTTTACCAGGTACATGGTTATTCTCTGACCTCACTGGTTTATAAATCCTTTGACACGGGCAGTGTCACTTGCTGGCCTTTGCTTTTCATAGCAACCAAGCGCGTTTTCTGTCTTCCTTGGTTTACATGTATCTGGGCCTTTTCAATAGATTATCCCACTTTGTATAAAGAAAAAGAATCATTTGAGACTTAAATGGGCATTGCAGTTACTTGTTTACCTTCTTGCTTTCCATCTTTTTTTGTTCTTGCTTTTCAAGTATGTGCTCCCACTGACCCCCTCATAAGTGGGTTTGAATGCACACAGATTGGTGTTCTGTGATTAATGACATGACAATGTGATGGTTACCCGGAAATGAAATTGCTGCTGCATAATTCACCTGTCAATAGCTTCCTCAATAGTTATCTTACAAATGAAATATAAAGATACAATATGCATGCTTCTAAGAACTATATATGGTAAACGTGAATGCTACTCCCCCAACAACTACCATCTATAACCCCAGGAGAAGGCGTCGGTTTCGACTGCTACTCAACGTGAGATCAGAATTTTTTCATGTCGTGGTCTACAAGTTGGTCCTGCCCCTCACTTCGAGTGTTCCTCTTTTGCGTGTAAACCCGATTTTCGATGCCAAATCAGCTTTAAAACAAGATAGATTTTTCTGATGGTTGATGGGAGGGAATGGGTCCCTGTTATCGGCAGCAGACTACAAGATGTTTTCTGATTTACTCTTGCCAAAAATATGAACATGACCATTTAACGGAACAAGGACTGCGTGTGCGCTTTATAATTGTTTCGTTAAGAATCAACACGGAGTAATTTTTATTGCTATTGCCACTGGCGTTTTTCATCGGTGCTTAGTAAGTTTTCGTTATGAGAACTAAAAAGTAATCTGCAACCTATCAAAACCCCGTATCTTCCTATGTAACTCTAACCATTCGTATGAAAAGGTAAATTTCAACATAACAATAATTGTAATAAGCAATCGATGCTGTAATTATTAATCCCTGTTGCTTAGTAACTTTTCACATTAGTAGTCAAGTTCTGAAATACATTACCCTAAAGTTATCAACTGAGTGTAAAAAGTTAATCGGTAATCAATCATTCGGCGAGCTTTCTTTTGCTTTTCGTTTAACCTGATCCCTAAGATCCGAATTGCTTCGCTAGAATCTGATGATCGAAATTGCACACGGATGCATTTCCATTTATTAACGCACATCAGAATAGGTTAGGGCTCAAGCTCATCGTCGAACCAAATGAGAGAGTTCTCAGCAAAGCAATTGACAACGAAAGGAATTTTACCAGATCAACGAGCAGAAGCTGCCGTCTCTATCTTTCAAAGTTGCACATCTATCGCTCTCTTGGAGGATTCACTTGCTTCTTTGGGCAGTTTCAGACCGCATGCATCATAAGCCTCAGGTAAAATGCCATTTGGATCTATACATTATGTCGTGTAACTAAACTTTCTGAGTAATAAACCAATCAACATCACACACTGAACGACGTAGTCGCTGAACTCGCCAACTACCCACCGGCCACTTGTGTTACTTCATCACACCACATGAACTTACGTAGAACACATCGACAATGCTATCATAGTATGCATTCAGTAAGCCGTATTATTTTTGACTGATCAAGAAGAAAGATCAAACCTTTCAAGGCACAAATTCCTTATATGACAATCGACAATCCAAAGCATTGATTCACTGCAGACATCTTCAAACAAATTCTCGGCATTTAGTTTAATATACAGGGGAAATATAAACCCCGGTACCTGAGCCTACAACAAAGACAGAACTCTGCCTCATTATTCTCACCCCGAACACTCAGTCCCCAAAGATTGAAAAAACCTCCTAATTGATTTGACACCACGAGATTTATATTAAGGTGACGCGCGCAAGAACACGCCACAACTGGTGGACTCCAATCTCCAATAGCATGTAGCGCTCTCTGCTTCTGCTTGCTGCACCTCTTGTATATCCTAGCTACTGCAGTTTTGTGAGACTTTCTACATGAAGAATTTAGAGAAGTGCACAGTCAGATTTATAGCTAAGTTAGGCCACTGGCCAGCCACAGAACCTTGGTTTGTCTCGCACAACCACAACTTTTCATCTGGCGGACACTGTAATAAGAATACGATCAATGATACTTACAGTAACTGTTTCATTGAGTTTCCGTCCCCTCTTCGTAGGAAGGACCTTTCATCTGATCTCTTTTCTGCTTGATCTTATACAGATAAAACACTAGCATCCCTCCACTGCAAAAGAAAATAATTGATCAATCAGAAGAATATAACTGTACGGAACACAGCAGAAAGATGCACCAAAGTGGTAAAAACAAATAGGTCGCTGTACAGATCTCCAAAAGTTCAGTAAAAATAAAGAGACATATTCGGTACTAGAGTTGCACAGCAGAAAGATGCACCAAAGTGGTAAAAACAAATAGGTCGCTGTACAGATCTCCAAAAGTTCAGTAAAAATAAAGAGACATATTCGGTACTAGAGTTGCACATTTTCTACTATTCCCCTTCTTGTATCACTTAGTACTTGCAATGTTTTCTCATCCTCTAAAAAGTCAACCGGACAAGAAACTCACCAGTCCATGATTTTGTCTAATAACTTCACCAATGTCTCCATTTCTAGGGGGAAGGGACAAATATTCCCCAGGCACAGTTTCAACATTGTAATCTATGAGTCAAGCAAAGTAATGTGGGAGTATTTTACCTACGAAGCAAGCAAGGCGAAATTCCAAAAACAGAAGACAATGAACCCAATGCTTACATCCATTTACTAGGAGTTGTCACATGGCTCAAAAGGACTGAAGTCTTACCATAAGATTAGCAAAGTAGAAAATGAACCTACAACAAATTTAATGATTTAGAAAATGACAAGCTATTTAATATTCCCACTAACCTGATGGCGGTCGTCAAACAACTAAAAAGGGACAGCCTCTGCAAAAGAGGAAAAAAGATCGTCAGAAATCTTGGCAATAATCAATCGAGCACATAAGAAGGTAGACAAATAATGAAGATTGTCTCATGATGAGCGAGGACCACCCATCTACCTGAGAGAGGAAGCGTATCTCTCTAAGAAATATTATTCCCGCAATGGCTGCAGATGGACAAATGTATGAGACCCAAAACAACTGGGGTAATGTACTCAGAGCAAGGAGGATAATAAATAAAAAAAAGCTTATGCATGCCGGAATCTATTCTAAAGGACGACATTCATTGCACAATGATAACAGTAAACGGCCAATGTATTTGCATCTTTACACATGTTTAAATTAAGGAAGACATGTTTCTTTTCACTTGGCCCAGTCGGAAGATCCTGATTGATGCTCATTTACCCAAGAGAATCATTGCGTAAGTTGCCATGAAATGGATTAACAAAGAAACAAGAAGGTACTTGACAAATAAATCATTGCTTGATAGTGGCAGAGCCCCCCTCAGCTCCAACCAACAGAGGCCCCCTCAATTCCACCATGAACACCCAATCATCATAGGTTTGACCATCAAATGGGTAAAGGGAAGCCAACAGAGAAATTTTTTGGAAGCCGAATCATATAAGTCTAGTTAGATTCAACCGGTTGGAAAGGGAATCATCTTCTGTCTGGTCCACTTTTCAGAGTTGGCTCATATTGGATAAGAACACAAGCGAACAGGATTTAAATTGGTTAAATCTGCAGTTAACATCAGCCCAGTTCACCTAAATTGACCAATTGAGCTGTGGGGAAAAGATGTTGAAGTCAAGCATAAAGCAAGGTCCAATCCCTGACCACTAAATTGCAGGGAAAGTGCTCTGCTATCTAAGCCAAAGCTACTCTCACCACCTCATGTATACAGGAGCCGGTTTTTTACTTTCTTCACGGAACAAGTGTTTCTGGAAAGTCGAGTACAAAATGATGGTCACGAGATTGGTACGCATAGTGGATACTAGTTGTGCTAACCAAGCACTCCAGCCACCTTTTTTGATCCATTGTGAGCATTATGTGTGCATGTGAACTTTTACTAGGTCCACTGCAGTATAAAAATGATTTACTCATGTATTTCAATGATTGACATATGGAAATTAAGGTCAAAAACCTAATGCTGAATGAAAAAAATAATTACATTGGCAGTGGACTTAACAATTATTTATTCGCTAATCCTATATTGTGAGATGTGAAAATCAACAAACCAATGTAACTACAAATTGCTGTCCTAACTGCTTCTTGGTTCTGGTCTGGTTTAAATTACTATATTCTCGAGAAGGAAAACCACCATGTGGCACTGCATGTCATTGGTGTTTCTACTTCGCAAACATGTCACAGAAGCTTCATCATGTAGCTTTAATAAATCTTAAATTTATCAAGCTAACCCTTGGATCTCTAGTGACAGCTCTAATTGATAGCAGAAAAAGCTTTGGAGCCTGTTTGGTTAAGCTCTTCAAAAGCAACAGGCAATAATTTGTTTTCTCGCCAAATTGAAAATATTATCTAAATTTCAAAAAACTAAGACACATTGTATGTGGATTTACATGACAAAAAATTTGAATATTATGAAAGTGTTGGATGTATAGGGTTAAGAAAAGGTCAAAATGCATCTATTACAAAATATCAAGAAAGAAGCAAAATCTATCCAGACATGCCCTTGAGGAAAGAAAAAACTTTCCATGTATGCAACATGTTGAATACCCGTCACGTAAGCTCAAATGTTGGGCAATCTGAATTAGTAACGGAACTTTTGAAAATAGAAACCTGAAATATGGACATCTAACCAGAGCCGACAAGGCATCAACACATGTCATACAAAGCCACGTCATGATGATGATTGAATAGCTAGGTAAGGCCTATATTAAGTGAAAGCACATAGATGGATTTGCAAGGTATGGAATCTGCTCAACGAACTCATCAGCCCATAGAAACACTACTTTAACACAAATCCTGGCAGACCACTACCTAGGTGCTACCCACAATTATATCATCCAAAGGAAATCAGCCTCAAAATGGCAATTGAGACATAATTTGTTTTTATTACTGTAAACAAGATAATCACATAAATGTGGATCGGGAAATGAAAATGACATGCCAATATCAGCGCCAAGAAGCCTGTTATATTGGAAAAAGGAAACACGTACTAACCTGCCTGCCCTTTCAATGCTAGAGGAGAAGATTTTCCTACTTTGTAGTATCTCAAACTTGATATGCTCAAAGCCAAAAGAGTACCTCCAAGGATGATACCAAATCTAATGGCAGAGATGCTCCCCGTTAGCATGAAAGAAAGAAAACCGCCGACAGTAAGAATCAAACCTGCAAAGCATTTTAAAAATTGTGAAGTGAAGAAGAAATAAGTAATAAACTAACTTACAAGGAAAGAAAAGCACATACGAGATTATTTTTACACGAGCCAAAGAAATTAATATTTAAGTACGTGGATAAATGCTAAGAATATGCAAGCAATGCAAAGTTTGCAAGAAGCCACTTGTAAAGCTACTCTTTAAAAAGTAATCACAAAACGTAGTTGGTCAGTCAATTCTCACATGAGCAATCTTACCGTATGGTATTCCAAGGTAAAAGTCCTGCACTTTCGAGATATCATTCAGATCCTCAGTCGGAGTAGAAAACGTCTCTACGATCTCCTTCACGGGTTCGGGTGTATTCTCCGCAGCCACGGACAGATATTCTTTACCTTCCTCGCTGAGTTCTTTCGCTACAACAGCCAAGTCATATCTGGCCTTTTCCGCTTGGATTTTCAACTGCACCGAAGCCTCCATCAGAATGACCGCCGCTTTCTTTGAGTATATCTCATAGGCTTCCTGGGAGATGTTGTGCATCTTCAGAGCTTGCTCCTTGAAAGCATCTAAAGTCTGCTTCCATGCTTCTTCCGATTCTTCAGCTTTCGTCTCAAGATCGTCATCTTCCTTTTCCACATCGAGTTCCGAACGCTTGGTAAAGTTGAAATTGGATTAAAACAAGAAAAAAACCCGGCTTTATTAAATCTTATGCTAATTAAAGGAGACAAAGATGGTAGTGAAGTATCAGTAGTAGAGACTAGTACTGCCGTGGAAAACAACTTAACAAAATGAACCGAATACAGCTCAAATTTCTCAAATTCTTTCTCAATAGAATCCCATTTACCACCGGAAAATCAGAACAATAAGCCCTAAGATGAATTACTGGATCAAAGCCTTCAGCAAAAGATGAAATCGGTTCCCTACAGTGAAATGCAATGAAATTCCGAAGAATCCTAATTCGCGCGCGCAAATCGCTCAACTGAAACCATCATCGAAAGAATAACGAAACGGGAGCGAGATCGACGAAAAACAAGAATCCGACGACTCAACGCGCTCAATCACCGGAAAACGGAAACGCGACGAGAATCTCGTCGCCGCGGGGGGAGCTTACCGACTCCTCGTGAGAAGCCGCGAAGGCGACGAAGGACGAACTCCTCCGGTCGAGCGAGAGGAGGCCGAAGCGGAGCCCCTTCGGAGGGCCATTTTCGGAAGCGACGGAGAACCTGCAGGCGCGGGGCCGGAGAAGAGGCGCGAGACGGAGGGACGGCGGCGGCGGCGGCGAGGCCCGATGAGTGGCGGCTCGCCGGAGAGGCAGGGAGGAGGTGGAGGCGAGGGTAGGGTTTTTGACCAGCAAGGACTCCATCGAGACGCTCATTCTGCGTGTCCGACGGAGAGGCAGGAGAAGGAGGAGGGTTTAAGGGCAGGTAGAGAGAGAGAGAGACGATGGCGAAGGTTGCGAGGACAGCAAATCACTTCACTGGTGTCCAAAAGTGCATAGAAGAAGGGACCGACTCTCGACATGGAGGAGAAGAAAAGCTTGTTTATATACACACGCACACGAATACGTGTTAAGAAAAAAATTCAGGTATACGTACACTACAAGTCTTAAAATTTATCACGAAAGAATGATTAAATCATGAAACTTACAAAAAAAAAATACAATCAAATTCTAAAATCTATCAAATTGGTGCATTTGACTTCTTTCGTTAACGCTGTCAATCTATTTAACAAAAATGTCGATGTAGTATTTTTAAATTAATTGCTGATGTGGTATTTTTAAATTAATTTATTTTCATGCATGGCATTTTTAATAACTCTTTGTTTTAAATATTATTTAAATAACAGCAAATAACTAAAAAAAAAATAAAAGGAAAAAAAAATGGACAAACGCCACCCATGGTAGAAGGGTGGCTAGCCATTTCTGACCCCAAGTGAGGGCCGGTGTTGCCTGGCCTAGCTAAGTTGAGCCAACACCAAACAAGGGCCAACGTCGTCCAACTAAGCCTTGCCAGCACCAGGAAAGGGCCGATGACCTCGCAAGGCCCAGACAAGGCTCGCCTAGATTTGTGTGATGCTGACCCTTGCTTGGCCATAATTGAGAGCCAGCATTTGTCCAGATTTGGCGAGCCATGATGGCCCCAGCCGAGGTGTTGCCTAAATTTGGGCGAGCTTTGCTGGACCATTGATGAGCGGCCATAACTGAGCTAGTAGCCACAATCCTTACAATTTTTTTCTTCATTTTAAAAAAAATTATTTAACTTTTTTAGTTTCTTTACTATTATATAAATAAGATTTAAAGCAAAAAAAGCCATGTAGGAAAAATAAATTAATTTAAAAATGATACATCATCATTTTTCATTAGACATATTGATAGTGTTAATGAAATGACTTGATTGCACAAATTTGATGAGTTTTATGACTTAATACACTTTTAAAAAAATTTAGAACTCAATTATACCTTTGCGACAAGTCTTAGGATTTGTAGTGCACATATCCCAAAAAATTCATAACAAATAAATATGTTTAAGAGAAATAATCACAAAAAAATTCCAAACTGTATCCATTTTTTTAACATTATAAATGTCAAATTATATCCCCCGTCACATATTTACCCTAAAAAAGTTTGTGACATAAAAATCATAAATGTGTACTTATGTAACACATTTACCATTCATCAAATATCTATTAGATGATTTTTCAGCCAAAATAACTTCATTTTTATTTTACTTAAGCCACGTGAACATCGTGACAACATTGTTTGCTTTTTCCGACGTTCATGTAGGTAGATTTTTAACAATTTTCACCAACAAAAATTTAATGAATGGTAAATGTATCACGTAGGTAAAAGCTTTTTATTTTTTGTGTCGGGAAAAAGTTTTAAGACAAATGTGTTACAATGGATATAGTTTAAGGAAATCTCGTACTTTCGCTGTATATTTAATTGACAAAGGGACGTTATGACATATCACACATATGCCATGTCAATTTTGGGAAACTAAATGATTTGGAATACGTTTTTAAAAAAAGGTGATTGTTATATTACTAGCAAAAATTAACGAACATGATATATTTTATCGTCTACAAATATGTTTAAATATAAATTATCGAAAATATTTTTTATTGACTAATTATTTCAAGCAACATAAGCAATTACTTTTAAGAAAAAAAATTAAATCATTCATTTTTCACGAAATAAACTAAAAACTCAATAACGAAGGAAAAACATTTCTATGGAAATCATGTTGAAGGAATATGGTTAATTTTCAATTGTTTGGTTGTTTTGGAAAGTGGTCTTCCTCTTGTCAAAAAGGAAAGTTGCTTTCTCACTATCCAAATTTATTATTTTCAGTTCATGGGAAAATATTTTTTGTAGATTAATTAGTCTTCTATTATCCTAATACCAAAAAACTTTGAAAACAAATCTCTGGACTAGATACTAATATGATCAAACCATACAGTCGTAATTGAGATCCGAGAACAACGGTTACAAATCCTTCAAAACTAAAAATAAGACTCCGTGCGGTCAATAAATCAAAAATAGATGTGGTGTCCCCAGAAACTAAATCGGATGGAATAAAATTACCCGAAAAAAAAGAAAAAAAGAAGAAGAGGAAACTTCAATGATATTAAAATATTTTTCATTATAATGCATAAAAAAATGAAAAAAAAAAAACTGATTTTACGTACTTTTGACCTATAATCGGCTAATATTAATCTAAACTTAAATAATCATCTCGATCCCAAAATCGGTCGTCAAAGGAATCTTAATTTGCTCTTGCCGCGGGGTTACCTCCGACATCAAAGTTCGCAAATCAGAAAAAGATGATTAGTCCCCCACCTTTTTCCAGCTGATATGATACCTTAAAAACCTTCTCCGCCAAGTCCATGGAGGCAATTAATAGATCCAGTGGGGCAACGTGGAAAGTCGAACGACGAGCACCCGCGAGGCGAACGTGACAAATGCCCCCGATCCAAGGAAGGCATAAAAAATTCGAAATCAAAGCAGCAATGGCGAGGCAAAGAATCGGAGCAAGAACTCAGGACCAAGCAAAGCACCCCCCAACCACACGCGATCATGAATCATCCAAAATGATTTGTCATGTAAAATAAAATACGGGAAATATTAATAACTTTAAAAATATTTTTTTTTTGAAAATAATCACTTGAAATAATAAGTTTATATAGAACATTTTCATCAATGATAATAATTTTACGGGAAAATTCCAAAATGGGACCCAAAGTACCATCTTTTCCTCAAATAAGGGCTCGAAGTGAACCTTATTTCAAATAGGGACCTGAAGTGCCATCATTTTCTCAAATAAGGGCTTGAAATTGATGTTATTTTAAATGATGACCTAAAATGGTTATGTTTGTTTTAAATAAGGACCTAACTTTTCGGCGATCAAGGGTATTTTCGTCTTTTGCCATTTTCCACCTTTTTTTCTTTCCTCTTTTTTTTTTTGGTTCTTCTTCTTCCTTTTCACCAGTGGTCAGCCGACCACCGACAATGCCCACAAAGGGCTAGGTGAGGGTCGCCCTCGTCGGCGAGGGCCGACCTCGTAGATGGTCCATGGGTGAGGGTTGCCACGCCCAAGCAACGCCATCCCTCACTTGTGGCTAGCGTGGATGGCCCTCACTAGCGGAGGCGACCCTCGCCCAACCCTTTGTGGACATTGTCGATGGCTGGCAGCCATCAACAAAGAGGAAGAAGGAGAACTAGAAAAAGAAAAGGGAAAAAAAGGGGAAAATGCCAAATGACGAAAATACCCTTGACCAGTCGAAAAATTTAGCTGGTTGGCAACTGGTGAGGTTGGGTCCTTATTTTGAAATAACCAAAGCCATTTCAGGCCCTTATTTGAAACAACCAAAACCACTTCATTTCCTTATTTGAAACAAAATCCACTTCGGGCTCTTATTTAATAAAATAAGGGCACTTTTGGTCATTTTTTGAAATTTTCCCTAATTTTACATCTCTTGGATTCTAGGGATCAACAAAAACTTGACGGGACTAAAAGTATTTTTTTTATCAACTCTATCTCCATATTGTTGTCGCTTGTGTCATTTGAGGAGCTTCTCCACTTACTGCTCCAGTGTCATGAATAGTGCCTTTGATACACTAACTTTTTGTGCATTATCGGGCAACTAGCGAAAACAAATGGGAATCCGTCCCCGACGGCCGAACAATCGTGCATCGTGGCTTAGGTGGACAACGGTAGGAAAACGGGGCGAGCTTGGATCCAACACGGCTTTAGTGACGGGAATTGGGGCAGATCGAGTGCGATTTGGGTTCTTCGAGTGTTTCCCCCAATTTGCTGATGGATCTTTCCCTTGTGCCGTTCTTAGGCACGCAATGATCGGCCAGCCTCGGTTGGGTTGGGTTTTCTGTTCTATCTTTTTCGTTGACGGCTTCTGGGTCTGAAGTCTCGACGAGTTGATCCGCCCAAGTCCGGTCGGGCTTATACTAAGATTGGGCTTGTTCGAAGGGACAGACTCGCTGAGGCCCGGTAAGGCTGTCCCAATCGGATCCAGAGTCAGGCCCAGAGAATCCGTCTAGTCAGGTTTGCCTCATTGTCCGAATCGCGTCGCCAGGAAGAGTCCATTTCTTTGGCCCAAGAAGAGCTGTCCATAATTGATCCATCGCGGGGTAATCAACATTGAACATTTTCACGTAGTCCATCCATGGACTAACTTAAACACGTATCAATAATTTAGGGATCATATCAAACAAATTAAAAGTTCGGTAATGATATTGTACATTGAACTAAATTCTAGTGACCACATCGAATAAATTGAAAGTTCCGAAACTACATTGCATGTTGAGTCGAAATTCAGAGACCATGTATATCATTATTCATTAATTTTACCCGATATGGCTCGGATTTGTTACTTTTCCACATTTACTCCATGAATTCCTTGGTTGTGCTGCGTTGGTCGGCGCTCCATCCGCCACGGAAGTACCAAAGC
Source organism: Eucalyptus cloeziana (assembly GCA_014182715.1). Classification (NCBI taxonomy): domain Eukaryota; kingdom Viridiplantae; phylum Streptophyta; class Magnoliopsida; order Myrtales; family Myrtaceae; genus Eucalyptus; species Eucalyptus cloeziana. Next base: position 13,914,561 of record CM024644.1, on the reverse strand, counting down.
GTAAACGACATCACGTGGAGATGCTTTCCCTAATCCATCGCACATAAATCCGGAATGGATTCGCCTTGCCAACCCCCAACCATTCCGGGCAAAGAAACTGCCCCATTTCAGTTCACCAGAAGCATTGAATCGGGCACGTCTCCCCCGCTGATCGCCACGTAGAAACAAGCCATTGCCATCACCTCTCGCGGTCGGAACTGTTGCAACCACCAACTGCTTTTTAACTAACTCCCATTAGTATTAAAACGCCTTCAATTACGGGAGAGTAGCTCCAAAGCCAGACACTGTCGATGTCGCACGAAAATGATTGCGGATACGTCATATGCGTCGATCGCGATATGACCGCCTGGATCACATGTTCATCCGGCATGCATCCAAAATCGATTTCGCGAATGAACTTTTAACAAGAAAAGGGGAAGAAAAAAACCCTCTCTCGCGATTGGTCAGCAATGGTCGCACTGGCCCAGCGATGCGACCGGCGCACGGAATTTGTGCTCGCCGCTCGGCCCTTCATAATATTGGCGCGTGATGTCAGGGGGATAAACATCGAAAGTATAGATAAACTTTGGATGGATGTTGGGTCTCGCAAGACTATAAATCATTCGCCTGAAATTCTAACGTTATCGCATGAACCTCCTGGTCAACTAATTCCTAGGACACTTGCAAATGGTAATCTCGTTCATGAGCAAATATTTTAACCCGTTTTGACGCATTTAACACTCACATTATTTTGATTATTACCATTATAAATTCATTTAATAATTCAATCCATCAAACGTGGGTTGAGAAATAATTTTATGATTTCATTTCGAAAGGTCTAAGCATCGGCTTCTCTCATCTCGGATAGTGGGCGAGATGCTTAAACCCTCAGTCACTCGGCCAACTGCTTCGATGTGAGCTCCACGCATCGTTTTCCTTTTTCGCGAATAAGTAAAACGATGTAATCCTCAAACGTTGCCGTTCACGACCTCAGCATCCTCGGGGGCATGGGGCATGGGACATGGGCATCGCTCCGATGAAGGGGTCCCCACGCGTATCTCTGCCGAGAAAGGATAACGTGACCCAGCCAGCATTATTGAGGCGTTTCTGTGGCCGACACCGCGGCGGCAATAAATCCCCGGAGCCACCGCCTCCCTCCACCACGCAAAGCCTCCCCGATTTCGGCTGGCCCCCCGCCCCCATGAATGGCGCCGCCCTCCCTCCCTCCGCCACATCAAATGTCGTGTCTCAAGGCGACCCGGGATGAATCATGCGACCCCTTTTGCATGTTCTTGCCGACCAATTAAGGATTCAGATCTACTGGACTCGGGTGGTAACCATGGTCCTATAGTAAAATTGAAAACTTGAGAATCGCTAGTCTAGTTTTCCAAGTTCTAGGATATACATGATAAATTTCAAGTTTTAAAAATTAATGAATCTGTTGTAACGAGTAAGTTCTAGGTTCTAGGTTTATTTTTCCTGTTCTAATGAAACCACTGTTCGGAACTGCCATTTTTGACAATATTTCGTAATTCTCATGTGTCTAAATATAAGTTGCGAATAGTGAATTGTAGCATATAATAATCATTAACAAATTATACTTCGCTGCAATATTTCAATTAAGAATACGGGCGAAATCTAGGTAGACCTAAAACTTGAGATAGGATAGATTCTAAGTTCATGAGTATACAGGGTAAATTATAAGGGGGTGCATGACAACCGTCTATTTCTATTCCAGAAACAATTTTTCTATTCCAGATCTGTTTCTGGAATAGAAATCTGTTTGATAAACCTATTCCATTTTTCCAATTTCTGAAATAGATTCTTATTCCATAAATAGGTTTGGAATAAAAATCATAAGTAGAAATTTTCTACTCTTTTTTTTTTTTTAAATTTTTGGAACAGATTAGAAATAAAAATTCTTCTCATCGTTCGTCAACCGGTCCTTCATCCGTCGCCGTCGACCACCGTCCGTCGGTTGCCGGCCGTCGCCGTCGCCGCCGCTGGTTGCCGGCCGCTGCCGGTCGCTGGTCCACCGTCGTTCGAAAAGAAAAACATTTGTGTCGTTATCAAACGAATTTATATTTTTAGAGTATAAATTTTATGTCGTTATCAAATGGTTATTTTTGCTTAGAAACTCTTTTGTAAATAAAAATAGAAAAATATATTTCTCTTCCAGAACCGATTTATGGAACAAAATGGTTATCATTCACCCCCTAAGTTCAATGAATTAAATAACCTGTTTTGACAAGAACCATTCATATATATATACCGGACTTTTTTTCATTTTTCCAGGAACGGAGCGACGCACTTAATTTCAATGATGAAAACGACACGACATGGCTCGACATATTATCTTCGAGCCCACTTGGACAGTAGATATTTTCGTGACGGGCGATGAGGTCTGGGTCGAATTTTTTCATTCAAGAAACCGGCGAACGAACGACGAGAAGGAGCGTGCGAATCTCTTTCTCTCTCGATGATTTCACAAAACAACCGACCTATCCGAATTATCGGAAAAGGACCAACACCAAAAAGCTTGTGCCCACCTTTCCACCAGTTAAAAAGAAGAGGCAGGGGGGAAGATATTTCTCATCTTCCCCCGGACATTCGTTCACCGTGAATTTCAAAATGGATCGATTCCTCCCAAAGACGACGTCAACTCGGAGGCAACTTTACAGCCCCAAAAAACAAAAGACTAGTTGGCATTGAAATCTCCCCCGGTGCGCTCTCAATCCGGCCGGGCTGATAAAGGGATTTCAAGCGGTTTGCTCATTGGCTTACGAAGATAACATATACAGAAATCTACTTCGTCTTCGACACTCGGGAAATTTTCTTTTGGGCTCGCCCATATCTTTTGCGTAGATTTAGATATAAACCCCGGTCGACGGACTTTACCTAGATGCAGAATCTTGAATTTTTTTTGCAGTGGCCAGTCGTGATTTGACGGAAGTACTTTAGTCCTTATTCAAGTTTAAGACAAATATCTCCCTCCTATCGTGAAAGTACTAAGCAAACCATTCGATGCATGCGTCAGGGGAGCTTTGTCTCCTAGTAGTGGCAAAGCGCGAAGTAATATCTCGTGATAATAATTTTTTTTATAGGACAATCGGGCGACGTTCGGTCGATATTCGCACTCCTCGTCTAGTCCATCTCGTGATAGTGATTTCATTAGCGTGCCAATAATTTGCTCCATGGCCGTATTAGCGACGCGGCACTATTGCTTGAGTCGCCGTACGTATGCATTATTACATGCTCGCGCGATCTTGTGATTGCTCGATGCGCATGGGACGAGAGGCCACGACATTTACCACGAGATTCCTCGGTTGTCGACCTCTCGTACAAAATACATCCGATCGGTAAATTTGGTCGCCGTCCCGTGATTAATTTGTCCAGGGGATCGGATAATTGTGACGGGACAGGTCGATAGTCGGGGCTGTATATTTGCCCGTAACATTTTCCCCTTCCATTATTAGGGATTGGGCGGATGTGATGTAGTGGCTCGTAATTACCCAATATTAAAACCCCTTAAAATCTTGATTAGGTGCCTAATCACTCTAATCATCTCCCCAAATAATATCTCCTCTCTCGCCTTCCCTCTTCCTTCCTTTATATCTCCACCTCGTCTCCCTCTCTGCAACCCTTCACCCCTCGCTCTCCCTCTCTCTGTCTGCAGCAAAATTCCGACCGTCGCTTCGCCGGCGGGTCATCAGATGACCGAAGCAGGAACGGAGCGGCGAGCTGGGATTCCGATACCGGTTCCGATTCCGATTCCGATTCCGATTCCGATTCCGGTCGTCCTGCAGTCCCGCCTCGCTCCAATCGTCTGACGATGGAGGACCATTTCTGGCCACCAGCAAGAGGGTCGAATCGTGGATGAGCTCAAAACGGTCCCAACTCCGGATAAAATCCGTCTGGCGATGTGGCGAATTACGCCCTCGCTTTCCCTTATCTAGCGGACACCAAAGCAGATGCTCCTTCCGTGTCCTTTTCTAGCTGGAATCTCGCCCAACATTGCTGTTCTTCTCGCTCTGTTCGAACTCGAGGGAAAGCTCACTCGTCGCTCGGCCAGCCCACACCGAAGTGACGCCCTCGGCTTTCCTGGGTTTCCGGCCATGGATCGGCTACATCTGAACCGGAGGCTCCTGGACGCGGACATCGGCGTGCCGCCGTCGGACGCGTCGGGCGAGAACGGGACGGCGGCGGCGACCGATTCGTACATCAGCGAGACCAACTTCGACACCAACATGGTGATCATCCTGGCCGCCCTCCTGTGCGCGCTGATCTGCGCCCTGGGGCTCAACTCCATCGTCCGCTGCGCGCTCCGCTGCAGCCGGAGGTTCGGGGCGGAGACGCCGGAGCAGGCGGCGGCGAGGCTGGCGACCACCGGGCTCAAGAGGCGCGACCTGCGCCAGATCCCCGTGGCGGTGTACGGGTCGGCGGCGGCGGCGAAGATCCCGGCGACGGAGTGCCCGATCTGCCTCGGCGAGTTCGTCGACGGGGAGAAGGTGCGGGTCCTCCCCAAGTGCAACCACGGGTTCCACGTGAGGTGCATTGACACCTGGCTGCTCTCGCACTCGTCCTGCCCCAACTGCCGGCACTCGCTCCTCGATCGCCGGCCGCCGGAGAACGAGCTCCCCGTCGTCATCGGTTAAGCTGTAGAATCCCGCGGCGGCGCGGCGACGGCGGCGGCGACCCCCCTTGTAAATTTTCTCGGTTTGATAGTGTAGGGCTGAGGCAGTGGCCTGCGTGTGTGCCCGCTTTTGGTTTTGGAGGTGGTGAAGTTTCAGTTTCGGTATGTGTAGGATGAACACGGCGGCGGAACGAGTTCCGGCGCCGATGCGACTCAGCGAGTTTCGAAAATCGAGCGACATAATTTTTTTTTTCAGATCGACTCGTGAGTCGGTAGATCATCGATTTCTGCGTCGTTTCCAATTTCGCGCATCGCAGGATTTTTTTTTGCTTCTTTCGATTGAATTTTACACGACGCACCCTCTCAAAAAGAAGAAAAAAAAAAAGAGAAAAAGCGAATTGAATATTTCTTCTTTTTTTTTTGGTCGGAAAATTGAATATGCAGTTTCCTGCTTTTATGGGTCATTCGTTACAACGTTTGGTTATAAGTAATTATTGAATATTTACTATTATATTTTTTTCCCCCGATCAATTCCCCTCGTGGCTAATGAAATAAATTCCCTCATATGGAATTTGAATTTCGGAAATTTCTGTAAAATGGTAGCATATTTGCATTTCACAGAGATGGATCAATGCATTATTGAGAATAATTAGCACGTTTTATATTTAAAAAAGAAAGACGACTTGCTCTCAAGTAAGTTTTCTTGATAGAAAAGGCAAAGTCTTAATACAGCGTAGTATAACAATGGATTGGATGGTTAGAGAAAGAAAGTACGTACTTCATTGAATCGCATTAAATTAAATTACCATAACACTAAAAATGCCAGGCATGATTGAAAAATTAATGTTAAATTTATTCGAAAGCTAATATTAAAAGCTAACTCGTTACACCATCTTGTTTCGCCAACAGATGTAAGGAAAAAAAATAAGACAACAAAGTCAAAGGAAAAACTCAAGATGGGACGCTCCTCCTTTATCTTATCTCTAAGCAAAATTCACACAACAGCATGAGTTTGCTTTTAAATTTAATATCTAAAAGATTACATTTCATGTCGAATTAATCGAATCATTAAATAAGAGAAGTAGTTATGGATAGTTATGGATGATATAAATACGCGAGTGGGTTTATCGAGTAATGATATAAATATATTTAGACAAATAAAAAAAATGTCAAAAATTGAAATTTTCCCTCGTAGGTTGTTTATGTTAAAAAAAAAACAAAATTTGATGTTGGTGAAATAAGTAATTGGAGATATTTCGAAAAATAAAGAAAGATTGACATTCCTTAGAAGCAGCAGTTCTCTTTACCAAAGAGCAACTTCCACGCATTAACTATACTTCCTAAAGCTAAATTATTTTGGCAAGAAGCGGAAAAAAACGCTTAGGATAATAATTTTCTATCATACTTGATGCTGCTATAAAGTTATAATGCGTTAACCAATGTGATTATTCATCGCATCAAATTACAAATTTCTTAGCCACCCTTGACTGGGATGGGCTAATGATTTGACCGATGACGTAATCAAACGGAGAAACCGACAGAAGTAAAAGACCTCGTTCACACTCGATCTTAGCTCAAACAGCCGAGAAAGAAATGCACATCAACCCGATAAACACATTAATTTCTCGAATTTTTTTTCTTTTTGCAGAAATTAAAAGGGGATCCACGTGTTATCCATCTAGCGCGACGAAAGCATCAAGGGCTGGTATTCGACGCACGTAAGGTCAGGGATCTAAGCGCGATGCACCGGAGTAACATCCCTTCGTCCAATGAAACGACTTCGCGCTCTTTCTCGTCTTCTTCAGCGATCAGTACTCAGCAAGCTTCTCTCGCAAGCCTCTCCGTCCGTAACTCTCTCTCTCTTCAAAAAGGAGGGTCGCGACGAGAATTCAAACTCGTTGCAGAGCCGCTCTTTCTCGTCTTCTTCCTCGAGAAGCTTCTCTCGTAAGCCTCACTCTCCGGTCGTCTCGAAGGCCCAGGGCTGCGAATTCAAACCTCTGCCTACCCTAATGAGAAGGTCGCGGAGGAAATCATCCGCAGCAGCCGTCGAAGTTCGCGATTCGGTAAGCACGTCTCGTCGCCTCTTCATTTTCCCGCTGGCATTTTCGGTTCCCGGACTGGACGGTGTTCCGGACTCGAGGCTGAATACTCTGTTTCGGAGTGGTCTTTTATTTCAGTTTTCTCCGTGTTTGAATCGTGTCGACCTAGCGTGTCGATAGGCGATTTTTTTTTCTGTGGGTTGAAGATTTCCCCATCTGATTATCCGCTTTCCTTTCAAACTTGGCAATTGAATTGGGTAGAATCTATTTCGATTCATGAAAATTTGGGGCTGAGTTTCTTGCCAGTGTATCTCTTTCTGAACAATAGCTATGACAGAGAATATGGTGTTTACTGCTCACTGGCTTCGAGCAATGTTTACACGTACGGTTTGAAATTCGGTTAAGAAAAAAACGATGAAGCATGTCTCAATTGGTTTTTGGGATTTTGCAGATTAGGAATTTCAGTACTGGGTTTTTTTTTTGTGAAGTGAGCAGAGAGATTATCGTATGATCAACAAGGTTTAATTAAAAATGTGGGATTTGGTAATTTGTTGCTTATATCGAATCACACTCTCAGCAAGAAATTTTTTTTTAGTCAAGACTCTTAGCAAGAATTTATTGGTTGAGAGTATGGTGTTTAGTGCTGATCGGCTTTGACCAATGTTTATAAGTACTGTTCGATATTTGGTTAAGGAAAAAAATGATAAAGCATGTCTCAATGGTTTTCGGGAATATGCAGATCGGGAATTTCAGTACGAGGTTTTCCTCACCATCCTTTGTGAAGTGGGTGGAGAAATTATCGTCTGATCAACGAGACGCAATAAAGAGTGTGGGATTTGGTAATCTATTGCTCATACCGAATCACACTCTTAGCAAGAAATTATTGTTTGAGTTGATGGAGAAATGGAGTTGCGAAAAGTGTGTCTTTGTATTTGCTCACGGGGAAATGTCCATGACTCCCATGGATGTTGCTTTGGTTTTGGGACTTCGCGTCATTGGAAAGCCAGTGATTCTTCAGCAAGATGAGCCTTTTTCAGATCTGGAAGAAGGTTATGGTGCTGTTCCCGGGAAGAGGAAAATCACAGTTGCTTCGATTGAGAGTAGACTTGATTCCCTTGGTGGGGTAGCTGATGATGACTTTATAAGGACGTTTTTACTTTTTACATTCGGGACTTTTCTTTTTCCGAATACGAATGGAACGATTGATACTCGTTATCTTTCTTTCCTTAGTAATTTGGATTATGTACATCAATATGCTTGGGGTTCTGCTGTGCTTGAGGATCTGATAATGTGGCTGACTAGAAGAAAGGAGAAAAGTATGCAATATGTTGGAGGTTGTCTTTTATTCCTTCAGGTAATTTTTCTTTGGATATCTTTGAAGCCATTTTAAGCTTTCCTATCCACCGGTTCACCAGTTCACCCTATATGCAAGTTCATGATCATTTATAACTCATTTGGTATTTTGCTTATCTTGTTAATTAAAAAAATATCTAGTAGCATGTTATTCATATAGGACCCGTCTCTTGGGGGGACTTTGTTCTTCTTGTTGTTTATTCAATTTTAGATGCAATGCTTATTCCTTTTCAAATTTTGACATACGTGTCCAAAATAGATCTTTTGGGTTGTGCATGACTTTCTCCCTTTTTGGGATTTTGCACAATTGACGTCTCTATTTCTATGAATTTGTGCAGATTTGGTTTTATGAGCATATTGACATGGCTCGGCCTAGTCTGCAAAATGATTCCTTAACTTTTCCCCGTGCATGCCGATGGGGAAATAGTAGACCCCATCCAAGAGAATGGGTAACTGCAGAATTTGAGAAACTAAGAGATGATCAGGTGGATCCATTGTTTATCTTTTTCGTTTTTCTTTCTTTTACCTTTTTTCGTTTTTCTTTTTCATTTTTAATGCTTGAAGTTACCTGCTCTACTAGTTACATCTATTTCCACCTTTATTGGCCTCTAAAGTAGCTGTATGGAATAACCTGTGTTGATCAATTCTCAATTTTAAATGGCAATTATGCATTAGATAATCTGGGAGCTTCATCCTACTGCGATTGAGTTGGAAGCTGATATAATCAGAGAGATTTTGCCTGCACTAAAGGATGACTCCCAAGAGAGAAGTCCACAATCTGGGCCAGATGATTTTTTAGCGAATGTTCCAATGGATCATGTGAGCTTTAGCTTTTCCATTTCCTTTAAGGTTTATTTTGTAATATTGCATGTTGTTTTAATTGTGATGCTTTCCTCCACTATATTTTCTTGTCTCTTTGTTCTTATAATTGAAGTGAATATATCTTGTTTGTGGAAACTCATGAAACTAAATTATGGATGAACAGGATGTCGAAGCAAAAATTGTCTCCGATGTAGATACGATTGATAGAGTACAAGGGTCAGGGATGTTTAATGCATCGAATCCTTGCTTGTCACTAGATGAAGCGAACTCTCTGACAAACATTGATTATCTATCTCACCAAGAAGCATGCAGCGAGAATGTTGAATCACCATCGACATCATACGGCTCCCCTAGAAAATCATTGGCTGGCACTGTAGGTTATTCGATTGCTTCTCTTATATGTCGATACATTTATTTTATGCAGGCTTTAATTGCTTTGATTTGTTAGGAAGATGACTTGATGTTGAAAAATCGGATATTGGAAGAGAAGATTGTGGAATTGGAGAAGGAGATGAGTGAACTGAAAAAGGAAAACAATCAATTAAAATGCCAGCTACTCTTGAGTCCATCATTAGAAAAGGAAAATGATGATCTGAAGAAAGAAGTGGCTGACCTGAGAAGACAAAATCAAATGCTAAGCTTGTCTTCAGATCATCTTGTGGCTCAGCTTGAGAAATTGCTCTTGGATGAGGAAATTAACGGTGCAGAAGAAACATGACTCTACTGTAAGGAGGTACTTGAATGTTTTGCCCTTGGTCTTCTTAAAACTGTTTCTGCCTCTCTCCTTCCATGAATCAAAGACTAACATGGCCTAATCGCCTGGTAATATCATTATTCTTTATCATGCATCTCTGTTGGCTCTGTTCTATAATCATCTCTGAGCAAATCTGTGGCTGTTTGCAGAAAATATTGGAGAGAATATGGATTATGCATGCTGATTTTTGAAGGCATCGCGTATGCTGTTGGCGAGCATAGCTGGGATCCATGGCATAAAATTCAGCTAAATAGAGATGGGGCAGTCGATCCAGTGATTTACCTCTTCCTTGGTCCGATCTTGGGCAGGGCCGAAGGGGTATGAAGATAAATCATTGCATGGGTAAAAGTATGTAGCCAGGCCTTACCTATCGAAACAAAAGAGAGTTCCCCACTGATTTGTTTTCGATCGGAGCATCAAGCAAGTCGGCAGGCACAAAAGACAACTGCAGAGTATTTGGTTCGGTCATAAGCTATGTGCTTTCCCATATTACATAGGAAAATTATTGAAGATGAGCTGTGTCAATTGGACAGGAAATTGCGCTTGTCTTTTGCATGAGCTGTATAATATCCGAAGATTTAAGATGATGTTTAGGACACCGAATCACTAATCATTGTAATCGCCTTGTTTTAACCTCCCAGAACAAGAGGAACAGTTAGCTGTTCTACGTCTGCTATGCTCTCTCTCGGAAGCACTTCAGCAGGATTCCTTTTCAAATGAGGTCGCTTTTCCACGACAAGAAACTGATGCAAGGTAACATGATTATAACGAAATAGCTTAAGTAGACATGCTTAGCTCCTCATATGCGATCCTAATCCATATACTTCATCTGCATGCATCATTTTGGTTTCGTGGCTCTGGTTGTCAGATGCTGCGCACCATCGCTTCGCTTGTATGGTCGTTATTTTGTTGTCACTTTTTGGACCACTTTGTAGGCACCAGCATATAATTTCTTAATTTTATTAGGTTGTCTACAATTTTTTTTTCCTTTAATTTTTTTTCGATTTGAAAATTTTGGGTTTTTCTTATGCGGCGCTTAATTGACCTACGTTGATGTGACGTGTTATTAGATGATATTAAATTGGATAGTATTAATAGAGAGATTCGATTGCATCGGTGTGTGAACTTTATAGAATTTCATCACGATTTTGTTGATAAGCTTTAAGAGTTTTACTACATTCAGAGCAAAATCAAGATGACATTCCCCATGTCCTCGAGAGCCCCATTCTTATCAGAAACCTCGTGGTAAGTTTTCCCGACTGGAGACTGGGATCACCAGACAGAGCAAGGCCTAAACCTGCGGGGGGGTCCAGTTTCGACGAATTTTATCCTGTGGCATGTCTCGATTGTCATATTATGCGACAGTTCAATTATTGTCCTTCTTGTTGGCTATAACAAGGACGATGCATCAGTCCATCGCCAGAGTTTTTACTCCACTTTCCACGCATAATTGCTCGCTCCATTCAATTGAATCAATCATATCTTAGTCGGTAAATCAATCCTATCTTGAGCGCATACTGATGATCTTGCTAATCAAACTATCAAATTTCTCTGTAGTTCTAGTTTCATGGCCCATCAAATCCGAACTATGCACGGCGAGGCGGGTAAGTACCTGCGAAATCATTCCACCTTAGCCTTAATACGTCTTAGATTTTCCGTGAAGCTCTGACACATACCCGCCCCGTTAATGACAGCTGGTGAAGCACTAGCTATGTGGGGGGACCCCAAGGAAGAAATGTCAATCGCATCAACGGTCCGAATTTGTTCTAGAAAAAAACTTTATATTACATCCATCGCGGTCAGGCATTGAATCGACAAGACGCCAAGAAGCCCTTTCATTAGGTGGGCCCCTCGAACCTTCCTTAACGACATGCTACATGCTAATGTCTTCGGCGATAGAATCAAGCCAAAAAAAGTCTTTCATTGCAGCGGTCGCATATTACCGACGCGTGGAATATCGATAATCTTTTCTTTGGATCCATGGACGAATTGTACTAAGAATATAAGTTCAGAGTGTGATTTGCCTCCTTTCTCTTATCTTAATTTGAGCCAAAGGAACACTGTCCGACTCGAAATGAGCGACCTTTGTTCGTGGATCTAGGCGGTGGAAGAAGAAACCAACCGCAATGCACGAACCGTCCGAAAACTCGCCCGTCGGAAGGTAACCCAGAATTTGAGTTTAAGCAGTAGTCGCTCGAGTCGCGCGCGCGTTCATCCGCCGAACGAATTACTTTATTCTAAACGTTTATTTTTGTGAAGTAGCGTAACGTCCGCGAGAGCCATTGCAGATTTTACTAACTTATAATCCATGAATACTAGAGACAGGTATAGTACTAAGTTATAGATCGTGTTCAATGTCCAGCAGCGCAACCCTGCATTCGCGTGTGGATTTTCCTGCTTTGTAAGTGAAGGAGGAGAAAGAAGAGAGATGAAATGGAAAAGGCAACACTCGATCACCTCAAGCTCAAGCCAAATAAAATATTAAACATCAGTACCGCGACATGATAATGTCTACGGCACAGAAAGGACCCGATAACAGACAGAAAAAAAGACCTTAAAAAGAAACATGAAGTACTGAAGCTTCATGTCGGACTCGTGCTACCGCCTTTTATTTCGCATTCTACGCCATTCATTCCCTAATCATAATCATATTCATTCGCTTCCCGGAATCCCTTCCTTCACGATCTTCACTTCACGCTGCAACGCAAAACGAACAGTTCATGAGAAAAAAAGTGAAAAGGGTCATCAGTTTACGAAGAACTCGTGCGTACACACTACAGCATATGGATGCTTCGTCGAGTAAGTTAACCTGTTGCAGTTGGTGCTGGGGCTGATCTTGTAGGGAATGCTGATCCCGCACTTGCTGGGGATGGCGGCCACGACCCCATAGTTGATGCCAGAGATGCTGCTGGAGGCAGACTTAAGGCACTTGCAGGCGGCCTGGCGGTCCGGGGTGGTCCTGGCGGCGTTGTTCAGCGACCTGATCCCGTTGCAGCAGCCGGCCGGCACGGGGCCCCTGCCGCTCCTCGCGTAGGGGATGCACGGGGCCATGGCGCTCGCCACCTGGCTGCACGTCACGGCGGCCTCGGCCACGGAGGCCGCCGCCACCATGCACAGGAGGGCCACGCACGCCAGCTTCGAAAGCGCGGAGCTCGCCATGTCTCAAGAAACAGCAGAGAAGACTGGCTACAAAGGGAGTGCTGAGTGCTGAGTGCTTGTCAGTGGGGGATCTGTAGTGGAGAGCCAATGAGGGACGATACGGATTATATAGGAGGGGGAGGGGGCCTGAGATCGCGACACGTGTGAGTGGGGCCCCGGGGAGGGAGAAGGAAATGGTGATAGATTAGTTGGAAGTTGGGTATGTAAAATTGAATGCTGGTTTCGCCATCCTCCCGAGGCCCTTCCTTCCTTTCTTTTCCAAGAAGTTCTCGCCATTTCTTCGATGCAAGGGGGCCTTCATAAATACTTTCGAACCTCTCCGATCTGGACGTGGTTGTTTCTTTCTGTGTATGCGCAACTTTTCTTGGGTAGAACTTCCTGTAGATATGCTACTTGGAGCTAAGTTCGATTTCCATTTGCAGATCTATTGATAGGAAGAAGCATCGACATCCCTAGCCATTACTGTGCTTCAGCCTCCCCAGCGGCCTGAGCACGATCGAGGGGTCACATCAAATTACTCCGATAGAAGCGTCCTACGTAATCTTGTACATGCAAATGAGTCCATGCTTTGTTTTGATAGAGAATGGCCAATTTGGTTAATTAAATTGGGGGTTAGGCGTTGTACCTTCCATTGGGTTTGGAGTCATTTTGACGAGGAAGCTAATTTAGTGATTATCGGTGCCTCGACTTTGATAGAAAATGACAAAATTGCAAAATCTTCCGGGATCACCTCCAATGTAATTTGCAAAAAAGGTGAAAAAATTCAAAGAACTATTTAAGAATGGTTTTTAGCATTTGGTTATCACGTATTAAAAAGTTTCGCCAATTATCGCAATGTCGCTCATCTTAAACATTGATTCTAGATAAAATTTCCAAATATGCAAATTCCACAATGTAGGATTATTCACAATTGCTCATAAGCTTAGATATCTTAATTGTCAGTAGAAAAAATTCATTGCTAATTTTTTTTGGCTTTGGAAAACCCAAAACCAAGGGTACTGTTTAACAGGTTTCTAAGTCACCAGTTAGGGTTTTCTTCGTGTGTATATATTGCTGTCTAACCTAACAACGCGTGTAACTTATAGGGTTTTCTCCATTATAACCTAAAGCGAAATCGCATGTGCCTCAGACCTAACAAGGCATTAGAAGAAGACCGCCGAGAGAAGGGAAAAGCAGGTGAAGAAAACGAGCGAACTTAGGCACGGCGTAGCGTATCTACTCTCGATGAGATCGCACAAAAAGACGAGCTCCATGTGAAGAATACAAACGGCGTTCACCCAAGTCAAGTCGTCTTGCGAAATCAGCGCCGGCCAGAAGTAAAGCAGGGCTGTTGCGTGGCGTGAATTAGAACCCTAAGGAGTAAGGATGATGTCTTTCGATGGATGGATCGAACATGGCTTACGTGAGGTAGGGTCGCGGTTTCTCCGTGTGCTCGTTGAATTTTCGTCTCCTCCACCCACACGTTTCCGAAATGTCAGAAAATCATCGTGGGTCTCAGTTTTTCTGACATTTTGGTCTCCGTTTTATGGCAATGCAAGGGTGTCCCGTGAAGAATTTTACCTTCCGTTTTTTCGCGAAAAATAAATAATTTAAAAAATAATATATTTTTTAAAAATGATCATTTATTTTGTTTATAAAAATGAGTGACCATAAAGTATTTTTGCTGCTTATACATGTTTTTAGACATAAATTATTATCGATAAAAAATATTTATTATTGACTAATAATTTCAAGGGATGTAAGCATTATCTTTTAAATCATTTATTTTCGAAGAAATAAATGGAGATTTAATAAAATGAGTTTCGAAGCAGCATAGATTTTGCGATTTGTGCATCTTGTGGTAAGTAGCTAAAATTTCATATTTGAGACACATGAGAAGTGTGCATCCAACGGAATTATCTGAATATCCAAAAACAAGAATGTTTACCTATTTTTATAGTGTTAATCACTACAGTTTTTCTAGAATCACTTCAATCTTTCTAAGAAAATCTCGATCCAAATGATCTTGGATTATGTTTTAGTATTAGGATGCCAGAACGCAAATCATGTGTCATATTATCGATGTGGTTTAGGTTTATTATGGGTGAAAATATGGCGTCAACATCAAATGGTTTTGTTATTAATGCGGTGACATTTTTTGAATTCGCCTTTAGTATGTTTGCCAAAGGGTATGCATATTCATAAAGGCTGTTTTTTTTTTTTTTTTTTTTTGTGACCCATGTACTATCAATAAATAAATGCTCTCTTGAGACCTTACTAAACAGTTGCAACTCTTTAGTTGGACTTTCATACATGACAGATTAAAGCAGATTTTTAGTTTCTTTATGTCAATCATATAGGAAAAGTATACACAAGTTCCCTTGCGTTTATTTTATTTCTTTATCATATTTGTTAGAAAATTCAATCGGAAAAGATCAAGGCAGACCACATGTGTAAATGAAAACAGAATTTGTGACAAGTATGCTATCCACACGCACGGCCCTTCCTTGACCTCAGAATACAGATTGTCTATTAGCCATCAAATTCCTTTTCATTCTTTCACTCATATCATAAAAAAAAATTAGAGTAGCAGAATTCTGATACATAGGTTCCACATTTGTGGCAAGTTTAGCTCATGATCCTAGGATTGAATAGAATATTTCTAGTTTTAAAGAATCATTCTAGACAGAAAGGAAGAAGGAAGAGTCTTTAGGGATTTATAGAAAATTACATTATTATTTCTAGGGAGGGTGCACTTTGCCCCTAAATGTTTACATACAGCGCCTCATACAAGCATGAAACAGCACACTAGAATTTTACATACACCGTTTGGTCAACAAATGCCAATTATTTGCATTTATTGAGTTTTCTATTGACAGTCTGACTTTTCCACTCATTATTTGGCTTTTTTTGCTTATGCTACAATGCTACAATAGTTGGGAGGAGGATGTGACCAAGAGGTACAGTGGAGTCTCCATCAAGGTATCTTTGATAAAAAGTTACCTCTTATGAAGTTTATCTTTTGACTGTTTCTTTCTTCTGAATAGCCTATCATCTTCTTCTTAATCCGGAGGATTTGTACAAAGGAACACTGACAATTGAGATCCCAAAAATTGTATTTCAATAATATTTTCTCATTATATTCAAACTCATTCTCGATATATATAAATCAACTCCTTAAATAATTGATAAGGTGACAGGATATGCATCATATGGCAAAGAAGATAAGGTTGATTTCCAGTTTATTTTAACATCCTTTCATACCTAATAATTTTAATTTGCTTTGGCGTTAAAAGTCTTTTTGCAGTAATAACATGGAGAGAGCACGTTATTTTCTGTGTGCATGAAAAATAGGAAAGAGGCACCAAGTAGGCTTTGAGTGACAACCGCCTACTAATAATTATCACGATTATCATAGTAAACTTCGATAAAACATTTTATTTGACAATATAAAAGTGAGTTTTTCGAAACGGTAATTCGTGAAAATGAATTAACTTCACGTACCAAACTAAATTTTGAATAATAGAGCAAACTCCCTCGAGTGCTTTCAAGGTATTGCATTAGAGCTAAGTTGGGTGCAATGTCTATCAATAAATCGAACTGATTAGTAGATGATCTTTGAACATATGTGAAACAAATCAAAGATATTCCTTAGCCTTTTTGTACGCATTGGATTTGATCATTTGGGTAGTTCGAAGAACATGTTAAGAGGGATGACGAAATGAACTCTTATACAGTAAGCAAAAGGATAAATAGAAGTTAAACGTTAAGTTTGCGAGGAGTTAAGGTACTTTTGCTTTTTCACCCCAATTCAATGTACCGAAAATGTAAGTCGCAATAAGTACACTTCAAGACACGCTATAAAGCCTGTGTACTTTTCCAAACGGACGTGCAGCATTTCGACGATGTCCAAGCGGTCTATGTAGTTGTGGAGACTGTAGGGTTTCGACAGCGAAGAAATTAAATGAAGGTCGAAAGGATCGCCTGGTAACACTCGCTTATCATTTTCGGAACTAGATATGACAAATTTGGCGATATATGTTTCTATTACTGTTCTGGTGAAAGGTGCTGATTAGGGATTCGGTAGAAAGTTGTCTCTTGTCTCTTGTCTCTTGGATCGTTAGGGTTGTCGAGCGTTACGTTGCAATGTTGGAGGGGCGGTTCAGAGGAAATTAAGGAGAGAAAAAAACACCAAGTAGAGATAATTTCACTGGCCGAAGCACATAATATAATGACAAGGACGTAGACAGAAAACGAACACGAGACCGGCCACCACACAACAACAAAGCATGCATGCAGAACATCGACTAGTCCACGTCCCTTCTTATTATCATCATCTTCAACGCTACCACGCTATCATCAGCGACGGCCGAGCTCGTGAACCTCACTTCACGCTGCATTACAAACCAACAGAGAAAGAAAGCAACGTTAAGCGAGAGGAGTTTTTGTTTCGCGCGCAGTCTGTGTGAAGCTCAGTTCACGCAAGAATGCATGGTAACCTAGAAATGGTCGATGAACAGCGAGAGGGAAAGAGAAAAAGAAGAATGGCGGAGAACTTACGATTTGCAGTCGGTGGTGGGGCTGATCTTGTAAGGCACGCTGACGCCGCACTTTCCGGGGAGGCCGGCGGCGAGGTTGAAGTTGATCCCCTGGATGCTGCCGGCAGCCGACTGCAGGCACCGGCACGCGGCCTGGCGGTCCGCGGTGGTCCGGGCCGCGGTATTGAGGGACTTCACGCCGGAGCAGCAGGCGCTGGACAGGGGGCCAGAGCCCCTCAGGTAGCCGATGCAGGGGCCCATGCTGGAGGAGATCTGCGAGCACGTGATGGCCGCGCGAGCCGCCGGTGACGAAGCCGCCACGAGGCAGGCGAGGAGGAGGAAGCAAGAGAGCTTGGAGAGATCAGCCATTCTTGGAGGAGTTGTTGAACGGAGAGTGAGAGGGAGTGAGATGGTTAGGGTTTATGGAATCGGATGATGAGTGAGACGAGAATGTGAAGTTGGAGGGTTTATATAGAGAAAAATTTGAAGCGAGGAGAGTGGAAATGAGGGCCACGTGTCTTTGCATGAAAGAGGGTGGTAAATTTTGGTGGTTGGGTTGATGTACAAGGCCATTTACTCATCTAGTTTGACTGTTGGTGTGTGGCAAGAAAATACATTAAGAAGCGGTGAAGAATCATGGCAAAAAACTAGGGTTTCATGGGGTTGAAAGATTTGCATATTTTCATGTAGATGCAATGTACATCGCTAGCATTAAGTGGCAAAGTTTGGTGGCCTGAGACCCATCATCGTACGAATGTTGAATAGACGGTCTGAGAATATTGTCCTCATTGCATCTCAGCCATAAGATCAATCAATTTAGGTTAACACGAAGGGGATATTGCACCCTATGATTCGATTATTCAGTTCGGTGGGAGTACTTATGGAGTAATGAATTATTATCTTTCGATTGTATAAGAGATCGCGACTGTCCTTAATGCCTACATAAATTTTTGAGAAATGATAGATGTTCGATTATAGCCCAACAAAACTCTTAATCATGAAATGTCGTGATAGACATTTCTCCCAAGTCATACTCATACTCAGTTATGCACCTTGTCTTTTGATGTCACATGTTAGTGAGGTGAAACATTTAATCAGTTAACTCCTCGTGTATTGCTGCATTAGTTAATACACCAGCTTCAATAACTAATCCACATTAGTAGAATTGCTGAAAGAGATTGTGAACTACAATGGATCCTATATATAACCTAGACCATTAATGATAGTCGATTACCTCAAGATGATGTTTATGTACATACGGATGCTTCATTTAAGTATCTATCAACTTATAATATGTCGCGTGATTAATCTTGTATTTTTAGTTTCTATGAGTCAAATTTTAATATGCTCAGCGTTCTTTTCGTATCTTTCGGCTGCTAAAATTGATGAGTTGGCTATATTTGTACATGTGTTAAACGATAAGTGGACTGATCTACAATTCTACGTGAATGAGACAAATTTATCAAATATTTTTCTCCTATTACGGACCCTTTGGAAAAGAATCTATCAATGATTTTGTCCCTCTATTCAATTTATGTCTCGGTTATGATTATGGATGGATGGATTAGGTCAATTTATTTCTTTGTTGGAAAGATTAGGTCAATTGAAGGGTCAGAGAAATTAATAGAATCTAACACGATCCTTGAAGCGCATTGATTAAGCGATTGACTTATGGTACCTGCACTGGCCCATGTAATTTGCAGTAAATGCTATAGGTATTCAGCAATCATCCCACCAAATTCCCATGTGACGAAAACCCTAAATTTTGTAGCCAACACCAACTTTAGCAGCCCACATCATATCTTATTTGAAAATTTGAGAATAGGCGAATCCTCTATGAATCGGTTTTTTCTCGAGATATTCCGTCGTGTCAGATATTCTCGCTTTTCTTTAGAGCACAAAAATATCGAACTCAGTAAAACTCATGAACCGTCGGCCACAAACTAGCTAGCAAATGCCCTTATTTTTGTTTGTTTTCTAGTGTATTTTTGGTGCACGCCAAAGTCATGTGAATCAATCCGATCGTTTCTCTCATCTGCAAAGCTTGGATCCACAAGCCTGTAAAGGCATTCTCGAGAATATATGTAATGATAATAAAGTGCCTTTTCTCAAATTGATATTCTTACTACATTTACTTTTAAAATTAATTTTTATGTCACAAAAATCTCAAATTAGTAGATCCATTACAAATTCACTTAATTCTATATGCAAAATAAAGATAAATGCAACATGGGTATATTGATTTATAATTTTTTACAATATAAAAATTAATTTAGGAATAGACCCCATTAATTTGAGACTTCTGGTGTAATAACCATCTTTTTGGGGGCTACTTATTTTGTCGGTGGAAAACTGAACTCTGTACCTCACCGACCTCCTTATTGATGCGCTGACGGGATTGGCGTAGGACGCTTGTCACTTGTCGGTGGCCAAAACAGTTGAATAATATTGGAATTACAAATGACGAAATTTACCACCATTATTTTCATTAAAAATAGATTTTATCGAAATTTTTGTCGTCGATTTGAGGTACATACGTTGTTTCTCTTGAATATTAATTAGAGTTATTAGAATGAAAAATTTCAAACTGTTATAGCTATAAAAAATTTATTCTAAACGTATTTTTGGATTGACCAAAATCCCAAATTGATATTTGATAAAGTTTGCGCAAAAATTTATATTATTTTGAAATAAATTTGTTATAGAAAGATTGGTTTGAAATTTTTGGATAAATTTATTATAAATATTTCAGTTTATATTTTTTTCTGGTGTTAAAATTTTCACAAATATACTATTAATTAAAAGAAATATTCATACCGAAGAAGAAAAAAAAGAGAAATACAATTTTAAAATGAGAGTAAAACCAGAAGATGATCTTTGTAAATAATCTTTTACTACTTACAAATCGTGAAAATGAAAGGGGTAAAAGAGGTGGGGCCCCCATCGGAAGAAGAGAGAGAGAGAAGGGACAAACCAATCAGAAAAGAACAAACACACAATAAATGCACCGTGACAGACGCTTTTCAGAAGGTTACGGGAGACACGTGTCCCCCAACGGGTGGGCTTGTCAGAAAGGGCCCCGTACCCGCATTTGTCTCCTTAATAAATTCTCCGCCTTTTCTGACCGTTTCTCTCTCTCTCGTTTGGGCCCCGGCTACATGATAGCCGCGACGACAAGACATCTCGTGCCACGTGGCGCCTCACGCTTCCGCGGTCCGTACGATGTTTTTGAACGGTCGGAATTTAATTGAAGACAACAGAGTATTAAAAAAAAAAAAAGGAAAAAATGGCACCAATTCCCCCGACTGTGCCCCCTCGCTTTTTTTTTTTTTTATGAGATCAAAAATTTCAAATTATATTCACTGCAATATATTTTTTATCATGAATTTTTAATTTATACCTATATAATATATTTATTATTCATCAGATTTTATTATATGAATTGGATGCCACGTGAAAATAATTTGTTTTTTGATGCCCATATAAGCAGATCTATAACGATACTATTTGACAGAAGAAAAATATATTCCACAATTGTTTGGGATTTTATATTAGGTAAAGTTTAGGAATTTTTGTTTTTTTAGAAAATGCTTTTTTTGTTTTTTGTCAGTCCTATTATATTTTTAGTCTAACGCTCACTTTCAGACTTTTGCCTTGCCTCATTGTAGAGCGTGGGAGTCGAAACCCACTCCTGAAATTACAGCATTCCTACCCCAACCCTCTTGAGAATGTGAGAATTCGAACTCCCCACTTCCTACGTGGAAGGATGGCCACTGGAGCAAACCCCAATAGTTAAATATATTATATAGATATAAATTTAAAGCCCATTGGTATTCGGACCATATGACTAATATTTACAGAAAACCCCTGTAAGTTAAAAAAACAAGAAGTAAACAGAGCATGAGCATCAAATGCTAATAAATCGACATCAGTAATTCACCAGCCATGTCGAAACAATCAGAATATCGGTTATCGAGCACGTGGACATTTTGTTTTAGGCTGGACCGTCCGAATATCTACAGGCTATCTTTCTGGTGGAAGAAAATTATCATGTTGGGTTTTTCCGAAAGCAAAAACGTACTTATTGACTTTCCCCCTAAATTTTAAAATGTCTTTCAATTAGTAAATGAATAATAAAGGAAATTTAGGCAATTCCATCTACAAGTCAAAATTTACTAAACTGAAGGGTCTCCAATTTTTCGAAGGCAATTTCAAAATGTCTTTCGATTAGTAAATGAATAATGACCCCGACTAATAATACGGTCAGACACCATCGCCGATTCGATTCGATGCGAAGCCCTAATTCTCAAAGTCTCAACTGCATTGTAAAGAGACCACCATGTGCCCTCACATGCCATGGGATTTAGATGTTTGCCCAATTCCCCCTTTAGAGAAAGCTCTTGGCTAAAGATCCATAGCTACAAGAGTCCATTTATGAAGTCACTTTTCCCAATCATGGAACCCACATTTGCCCACACTAGCCACTGCCGGATCATAGACCTCAGTGGCACTAGAGTAGAATCAAGAACCAGTTGTTTCTCTTCTCCTTTCTTGCAGCAAATGAAGTCAGGCTACACAAACATGCCCTTATTTTGCTGATAAGATCTAAGCAAAAGGAAGGAATGATGTAGACAGATCAGCCAGCCCACTTCAACATGCTCAATGCTGGCCACATCTCTAGGCCTCAACTAAACCCTACATGACTTGCATTCACAAAATGACCATTCCCCATCCGCCGTTTGATAAGAATAGTCGCGGCATTTGATTAGATGAAAGGATAAGTGGCATTATGATGAGAATTCTTGCTATTCTATTTCCTTCCTTTATGATATCAGCAAGAAATAGCAGTCCTACTTGTATTGAATATATTTATTTCTTTCCATCCCTCCCATCCCTCTGCTGCTACTCGTCGCTATTCAGCTACTCAAAATACTCTACACAAAAGCTGCACCAACTACTAAAAGGCCATGACCCTTCAAAATTGGAACTCGAAGCTTCCCAAGATTCCACCGGGTCATTGTGAGTTCCTAGCTCTTTTAGAAGCAAAAAGTTGGCGAATAAAAGCAAGCTTCCCTTTATTTCGAGCAGTCGACAGCGCCATGGTGCCATTACTAGTCGTTGCTGCAGCAGCCTCGTTGGAATCTGGTTCTTGTGAGGATTGTGTAGGTGGCGAAAGAGTGAAGAGAAAAGTATTGAGCATGCGAATGATCTGGCTGAAGCTGGGCCTCATGTTAGGGTCCTCGACCCAGCATGACTGTATGATGAAGGCGAGATCAGGGGATATATCCTCTGGAAGAGCTGGCCTCTCTTGCTGCAACTCATATGGAAAAACATCACGGTCAAAGAAAGTCCAAAGCTCTGCCAGACGCAGCACAAAGGAGTAGAGAAAATGATGCAATAGAATAGGAAATAACGTGAATTTGCTTTAATCAGCATCGAACCATATCATGCCAGGCAAGACATAACATACTACTAATAACCTTCTCAGACTCATGCATGCCACCAAATAGTGAAGGATGGATCGACACATCAATAACAAGAACTAATGTTGCTTCCCCGGCCAATAAAGGAAAAAAAATCCGATGGGCTAGAGCCTAGAGCCGTCAGATTTTACATTTCACCATTTGGGAGCAAAATTTGGCAAATATTTCAAAGCCCGGTTACTTCAGTTAATGAACTTGACCTGGTTCTTTCCAAAAGGCAAATCATCGATTACCCTCAGAAAAAGCATACCCTCATCAAGTGGCACGCCTCTAAAAAAAAACCTCAACAAAGCCCAAAGCTTTCTTCAGGCTTAACAACTACTTACATGCAGATTTGTGAAGTAGAGATAAAGGAAATCCAGAAATTAGCAGAGAAGAATTGAAACAAGTGCTCTGCTAAGCTAACCTTAAAAGCGGCTGCATAAGCAGCTTGCAGATTGGACATGCCTTCAAACGGCATTCGGTTGGTTAATAGTTCCCATAGAACGATTCCAAAGCTATAGACATCAACTTTATTGTTGTAATGCTTCTTCTCCCCCTGCCGCAAAGTCACAGTGCTATACAACTGCAAAGACACTCGATTCAACATAAGGAGTCAGCTATTGACGGTAAATCCTCCAAATGGATATTCATCTAACAGAGAGTGATGGAGAGGAAGGAACCAAACGGTAAAGTTGAGTGATCCAGCAATGCAACATCAGAACTATCATCATGACGTATGTAATTGCATAATCTCTAATTCAAAGAGGTGAGAAGCCGATTACAAAACTAAGAGATTCTGATCAATGTACAAATTGGAAAAGACTTCTTGTTTCTGCCATTTTTACCATTACATTCTGAGTAAAAATCTGCAGATTCACTATTCAAGGACCCTATAGTCTCCACCTCTGCCTACTCTGTCCATATGGTCCTGCACTTAAACGGCAGGAAAGGCAGGCTAACTGTTTCATGCATTGATCATGATACGAATGTTTCCTCCAAGAATAAATATAAGGTAACAAATTTAGTACTACTAACATCAATGTGCCATCAGGGTCTCAAATAGAGTAAACCAAGAGCACAAAACCAGAGTGATGACCAATCTCAGTAAAGACATCGTTTTACTTCACTTATTCAGCTATAACTTTGATTTCTTGCACGGAGGTCAAGTCTGAGTATTAGTTCAAAGAATGAAGATTGCAAATTAATCAGTGAAGTGGCTCACAGAACATCAATGAACCATGACAGGGCTTTAAGGCCATTGAGATAGTTACGTTGTCTGGAACATATCATCCAAATACAACTGAACTATTGTTTCGAATCCATAACATCATAAAGATTTATATATCAAACTCAGAAAGGAGATTTAACTATGTTTCTGAGAAAAGACAAACCTCAGGAGCCATCCAGCGGTAGGTCCCTGTTTCAGCAGTCATCATCTCAGTCACAGATTCTTCCCTTGCTAGACCAAAATCCGCAAGCTTTACAGATCTCTGATTAGCGGTAAGCAGCAGATTGTCTGCATCGAGTTAGTAGTTTGAGTCATTGGCAGATGTTAATGTCATCAAAATAGTAATAGCGGCATGCACATGCATCACAAAAAATCCAGTCACTAAACTGTGAGTCTTTAGACCAAAAAAAACCGAGTCTAAAACTGATTGTAATTTTGCTCCTCTCTTTTGTACCCATGACATACATCTAGACACAAAAACCTCAGTTATACACAAATCTGACGTAATAGAACTAAAGTATTGGTGTGTGGTGAAAAAATGACTACATCTCTTCTCTGCAAGAATTTCACAGGCAATTCTGAACACCAGGCTTAATTGGAAGGTGGCCACGTTCATAGGCGAAATGTCGTAGAAATGACTTTCTAAGAAGTTTTAATCAGATGCAAGACAGGACGGATGACTGCATGACCTGAATATTCAGCCTTAAAAAATGAGAACAATCTACAGAAATAATCCGGCCACTTCAACAGATGATTGCTTCACATTCAGGGTATAGAAGCTCATTCAAGACCAAAACGGAGCTGTCTGCCACTAGTAAAATTCTTACCTGGTTTTAGATCTCTATGAATAATACCATTTGCATGCAGACATTCCATGGCGCGAGCAATATCTAGAGCATAGTTTATTGCAACATTAAGGTCTAATACATTTGGCCGTATGCTGAAAAGATATTTCCTCAGAGACATCCCCGGTAATAGCTCCGTAACGATTACCATGTAAGGATCTTTACAAGCACCTATAAACTACAAAACCAAAGACAGAGCACATTGATCGTCAAGCAAAATTTGATTGGATAAAATAGTACAAGATCAATTTAAGGACACCCTCGAAAGTGCCAAAAGAACACTGGAGCTAGAGAATACTGACCTTTACTAGATTCTCATGCTTAACTCGCGACATCATATTGACTTCCCGAGCAAAACGATTTTCAAGTGCAGCTCCTTCTTCTGGTGTCTTCCCACTGTTAAGGACCTTTATAGCGACAATTTGATCTCCATACCTGGAAGGACATTAGGCTATACCTATTCAACTAGGACACTAACTATAACAAACTACTCCAACCCACTCGGTTTAATATGAGAGCGCATGATCATTGTGCATCGATTACATTACAAAAGGCAATCACTGCCATGAAAGCAGCTGAAACTTACACAGCAAGACAAACTCATCAATTAAAAGATGAAAGGAAACCGAGGCATACAAGCAACAGAGAACTGTTCTTTGGCCTTTCCATAACTATAGATTGTTAGCAGCTGTTATACAGCAAGATTAGCTGAGCATAAGCAATCTTAGCTTCTACTACAACATGTAAATTACAACCCCAAAGAATTTGCAAAAGTTTGGATAGATGCACCAGGTCAAATGCAGGGTTGCCGTAGCATATCAATGCCTAGTGAGAAAACAAACACATCCGTGTAAAATTACGATAAGATGCGTTCATAGACATCAGACAAAAGTGATTACATTACGGTAGAAAAGGACAATTAAGGAAAGCAGCTGTCCACTCCAGTATATAAACTAAAAGCTAGTTCACAGTTGCTCCAAGACACCCAAATTCACAACCTGACCACATTATACCTTTTTTCTTCCAATAGAGAAGATAAAAATCACTGACCTTCCTTCATAAACTCTGCCATGAGCTCCTTCACCAATTTTTGACCCGATGAACAATAACTTCGGGTTGACCAACAAATTCTCGTGTATAGACAACTGAGCGTCTGTTAAAGACCCATTCTCCGAGAGGGACTTGGGTTCTCCATCGACAGACCTCCTCGGAATTGGCTCTTCGCATCGACCCTCTTGCCTCTCCCTGCAATTGGAGCCGCAACTCATGTTGCAACTCTTGAAACTACTCAAACGATACCCGAGTTCCTCATTTCAAAATCTCGAACCTTACCCCAATCAATTCTTTCTTTTTCCCCGTTTACCCAGCGACCATCTTTTTCAAGAACTTCCAACCCGTCGGCAAAACTCTCAACTATCTATCTCTCTCTCCCCAGACAGCACAGAGGCTTTACACCATAGAAAAGCCACACTCCAACTCCTTCCACTTGGAGTACCGCTCCAACGAAAACGACCATCCAGGACAGAACGCACACAGAGACCAAGAAAATCCTAGAAAACACGGTATCAGATTGTCACCGGATAAGAGAGAGAGAGAGAGAAAGCAAGAGGGAGAAAAAAGAAGCGTTCTCGGTATTTTCCCCGAGAAGATAGGCTTTTTCTCCCCCCCGCGAAAGCTTGAAACTTGAGAGTAGATTTTCGCTTGACCTCCACGCCTCGACCTGCGGGCGGGCTCATCAAAGGAACAAAAACCCTAAAGAACTGATAAAGGCAGCGCGCAAAAGCAAAGCAAGAAAAGTCCCATCAAGTTTCCCGAGAAAGTTCTTGGTCAAGAACCCATTACTAGACATACATTGACATCACCATCCACTTCCTCCCCCTCCCCTCCCGAGCTCAAAGCTGCCTCCTTTCCTTTTCTTTTCGCACTAATTATCACTTAACGAGAAAACCCAAAAGCCAAAGAAGAAAGAAGGAAAGGAAGAAGGAGCTAGAAGCTAAGAAGCTTAGCGTTACGAGCCTATCGCTGCGCCTGCTGTCGGGGAGCCAATGAGACCCCTTTGTCGTCCCGATGAAGATATTCCAACGACTCGACTCCTCCATCCCATGCTAATCTTCTGGTCCAACGAGCCCCATTTTTCTTTTGCCGTTTTCGACAGGAAGATAAAAAACAAAAAAGAAATTCACAGATGACATGATCCTAAATATTATTTTAAGCATTGTCCTTATTGTTATCGTGCCTGAAAAGGAGAAAGGGGGGACTTCGTGCGGGGAGATCGAATGATGGGAGGACACGTGGGAAGCACGGAAGGAGGATTTTTGTGGTGGGAGGAGAGAGAGCATCCTCCGATTTGGACGTTCTTGGTCCTCAGATGCCATTCTTTTTCCTCCCTTTGGTTTGGTTTGGTCTGGTTTGGTTTTTGGATGGATGGCGCACTCATCACCCCTTTTTTT
The DNA here is from genome assembly GCA_014182715.1 of Eucalyptus cloeziana. NCBI lineage: Eukaryota > Viridiplantae > Streptophyta > Magnoliopsida > Myrtales > Myrtaceae > Eucalyptus > Eucalyptus cloeziana. Next base: position 13,887,317 of record CM024644.1, on the reverse strand, counting down.
TTAAGTTATGATAACGACACGAATGATCTCTCAATTTTGATATAATATGTAATGGGATTTTTAAATTTTAAATTTATTCAGTACGATTTTTGAATTTTAGTCAATATATTCAATTTAGTTTTTTGATTATAAAATAATGTTCAATATCATTCTTTTATTAATTCAAGTTCAGATATAATATTAAACATTTTTATGTAGTTTAGTGACTAAATTGAATATATACAAAAAATTTAGAGATTATGTTGAATAAATTAAATATTCATTGACCACATTGCGTAATTGGCTAAAATGTATGAGTCATATTGAATAAATTGAAAATTTGAGGATCACATTGCACTTTTAATTCAAGTTCAAGAACTATTTGTGACATCTACTCTTTAAAGTTTTCAACTTTATTTTCTTTCCATATACTAAATCTTAAGGCATGTCCGTTGAGTGTGGAACATCACCTATTTGGTTAAATGTAGAATGTGACTTGTATAATTGTTTATATGTGTTCTCAATTATATCATTCACTCTTATTCGCATTATATACAAATCTCGACATTCCAAAAATTTACTCTTTTTCATATAATTCTTTTTAACGTGCCTAGAGTGTGTTTATTAGATATAACTTACAACGCATCAGTCTATTGGAAATCTATACAATTCTCATTTTTCCCTTCTCGACACTGATTTAGAAAACGGGTAAATGGCATGATGCTCTCTCATAGCCAACAAAAAGAATTAATATTTAAAATTTCAAAAAAAAGATCTTTTAAGAATCGAGATTTATTTTTGAAAATCCAACTTTGTACCTACCTCCACCATTGTCACGACCATCCCTCTCATCACGACCTGAGACTCCGGTATCGAGACTCTAGATCTTGAGGGTCGGATTGCGACCCCGACCCTAATGAAAGTCGATGCATTGAAAAACTGCAACTATATTCTCATTTGGCCTACCCTTTGGATTAGTATAGAAAAAGGGAGTGCTTTTGGTTGGCTTGGCTTGGCTTGATGTCGACCATCTTTAAACTGTTGGGCTGTGTCGGCGTTTCCCTATTTGACTTTGATCCTGGCCTCGTGAGGGTAAGTGCGGGAATAGAATAGAATATAGCCTTTTTACAGTTTCGGTGGTAGAAAATTTCAACACTTTGAGCTTTCCCCCCTACTTGTACTTGTAAAGCTCCTCTATGTTCTCTTTTTATCTTTCCCCTTTTTCTTCCTTAGCTGATTTCGCAATTGGTAAACGGTTGGTGGTTGCGATGAGATTGTTCAATGCGCGACGTTGACTTTAATCCGTCTGTCCATGGTAAGGGAAAATAGAAACTTGTGGCGGACTGTAGGTGTTACCCTAAAAGAGATTATCTAATAACAAAATGGCGATCTCCTTCTAAGATAACTACCGCTTTCTGTAAATGTCAAAAATCACCACTATAAGTATGCGTTAGGTATAACCTAGGCCATCACCCGTCAATGAAGGGCCAATCGTCGTCCACAACTTCCGGTATGTAATTTTAAATGCGTCGTTGCAAACCCTATAATCAGGTTTTTTGACAATTTTTCATCAAGAAAAACGAGTAGAAACCACCCTAAACAAGTGATCGTGATGGTGGGATGTAGGGGAGAGGTCACCATCGAATTTGACTCGCTACCAGCCCATTTGAACTCTATATATCGTTCAAACTTCATTTTCTCTGTTCCTTTTTGGCCGAGCGGTCGTCTCCTCTAGCGGGTTTTGCTCATTTTTTCAGCCTTTTCCACTACAAGATGCTCAAGTCCAACCTTCAACACTTACGTAACCCTAACAGAAGTTTTGAATGTACTCGACAGGCATCCACTCAACGTAGAGAGAGAGAGAGAGAGAGAGAGAGAGAGAGAGAGAGACAGTTATAATGGGAGCAAACGGGTTTGGATCATCGTCAGTGGGTCGACACACCATAAATTAATGCGTTAGATAATTATATTATACATGAGAATGCGAGAGATAGAGACGTGATTCCATTCTTGCCTCTCTCATGGCTGAGAATAAGTGACCCCAATAAGCCCATCATCATCTCTCGTTTAGGATATGATTAATTTTGGATATGATTCAAGGGAATGCTACTTTGATAGAATATATTAAGAGTTGGAAGGAAGTGGGGATGTGAAACATGCCCAATCCTTGCACGGATCGCATCGATGTCCTTAAGGAGAAGGGTTTTGTTAAATTAACCAAACATTCCCCACCCCGCCTCCAATAATTGCAACATGCTTGAATTTCTTTATCTTGCAGTTTGGACCACTGCTGCTTTAACAAAACCCCCACTAATCATGAGATAAATGCATAAAGTACCCCCCCTAGCATCGTCATGAGTCTGCCTAAAGAAAGGGGAACACAAGCTATGCTTCCCGCTTTTTAAGAACTAGCCAGGAGGATTTTATCTCGTGGTCAAATTAGAAAATATGGTGACATTCCCAGGGACACCAACCTCTTTCTTTCTTTTGGTGATATATGTAATTGCAATCAACGGTTTGAAAATCGAAATATTTATTGTTATGTTTTCTTAATGAGTGTCCTAAGTGGTCTTGACAAGTAGACTCATGCACTCATGAACATAGCACTTGTTAAAAGATATTGTTCCTAGGGGTGATCGGGTAGGGTTTAGACCTGAACTCTGTACTTAACCCTGTTATACCGATTCTTTTTTTTTAGACCATGTACCCAATCCTATTTGTATAGGACCCTGTACCGGACCCATCTTATTTTTCTGGTCCGGTTCCAGGGTTAACCTTGTTTCCACTGGAACTTATTTTGCAACCTTCCGATATCTTATACGACTTGGAATTTTACATTAATGCGCGAGAAAATAACGTAATCCTCTTAATTTGTATTGAAACATTAAGCACTTGTAATAAATAAATACACGAACTTTTTGACTAAACGAAAAAATTAAGGATCTACGGGGCTAATTATCATAAATAAAATCATAACGCAAAGCAAAAATCATAACATTGCATAAACATTAGCAACAAACATGGGTCTAATATTAGTCTTATTCCCACAACTACTACATGAAGCTGTTCATTTACACAAGCATAACTCCTCCTACAAAAGAAAAGTTAGGTGAGCCAATCCACATGGTACACAAGAATTTGGTGGTGACACACGCCATTTGTCCGTCGAATGGTGCAAGAGGGAGCTGATGAGGGAGGGAAGCGAATGAGGAAGAGTAATGACGGAGGAGTGTCGTACGTATTTGAGAGAGCCAAGAGAAAAAATGCCATGTGATTGTGAGAGTAAGAATAAAAATCAGGGGAAAACATAGGGTTTTGGACTTCTACTTACAAAACTGGTTCCCAAACCGGTCCAGGAACCAATTCTCGGGTGGATAATCACTCGGAATCGATTCTTGGACCGGTTTAAACTGGTTCCGAATTTTGGGAACCTGTTTCAATGGGAACTGGTTCTCCTGTTTTTAGGGTGGGCCGATCTGGTCCAGGGTATACTCAGTCTAGTTGCACACCCCTAATTGTTCCTAGTGGCGAATATTCTTAAAGGGCTTCGATGATAAGACAACTTAACTCAAGTATTAAACGAGTTCATTTAAGCACGCATGTACTCATGTCTAAACCATGCAGAAATTAGTATTTAACTCCACAAGTATATTAGTCGAAATTCACTAAGTCGAAGCCAAAATCTTATTTCGCAAAAAAGTTAGGCTAGATTGTCGGTCACTTTCCACTATCGATTCAAAGATAATTAGAATTTATAAATTTAAGGCCTAGCTTATAGCAATCAAATGTAATATTACAAGGTTATTTGTGCCTAAAATCACAACTAATTTGTTCAAGAGATTGGTGAGATGGCGTGATAAAAACCTAACATCAATACAAAATCCGATTGACGGCCCCAATCGAGGAAATGTTTGGTACATGTTTCTCATGGAATCATGATGAGATTAGTTATAGAGAATTAGGTGGGTATAATGAGATCCAAGTGCGAATTTAGAGCTCTATAAATTAGAGAAAACTTGGCCGGAAGTTGTATAATTGGAAAGGGCAAAAATAATAAAAATTAAGCATTCTCGAAACAGGTTCCCAAAATGCCGTGTGATTGCGAGAGTAAGAATAAAAATCAGGGGAAAACATAGGGTTTTGGACTTCTACTTACAAAACTGGTTCCCAAACCGGTCCAGGAACCAATTCTCGGGTGGATAATGACTCTGAATCGATTCTTGGACCGGTTTAAACTGGTTCCGAATTTTGGGAACCTGTTTCAATGGGAATTGGTTCTCCTGTTTTTAGGGTGGGCCGATCTGGTCCAGGGTATACCCGGTCTGGTTGCACACCCCTAATTGTTCCTAGTGGCAAATATTCTTAAAGGGCTTGGATGATAAGACAACTTAACTCAAGTATTAAACGAGTTCATTTAAGCACGCATATACTCATGTCTAAACCATGCAGAAATTAGTATTTAACTCCACAAGTATATTAGTCGAAATTCACTAAGTCGAAGCCAAAATCTTTATTTCGCGAAAAAGTTAGGCTAGATTGTCAGTCACTTTCCACTATCAGATTCAAAGATAATTAGAATTTATAAATTTAAGGCCTAGCTTATAGCAATCAAATGTAATATTACAAGGTTATTTGTGCCTAAAATCACAACTAATTTGTTCAAGAGATTGGTGAGATGGCGTGATAAAAACCTAACATCAATACAAAATCCGATTGACGGCCCCAATCGAGGAAATGTTTGGTACATGTTTCTCATGGAATCATGATGAGATTAGTTATAGAGAATTAGGTGGGCATAATGAGATCCAAGTGCGAATTTAGAGCTCTATAAATTAGAGAAAACTTGGCCGGAAGTTGTATAATTGGAAAGGGCAAAAATAAGAAAAATTAAGCATTCTCGAAACAGGTTCCCAAAATGCCGTGTGATTGCGAGAGTAAGAATAAAAATCAGGGAAAACATAGGGTTTTGGACTTCTACTTACAAAACTGGTTCCCAAACCGGTCCAGGAACCAATTCTCGGGTGGATAATGACTCGAATCGATTCTTGGACCGGTTTAAACTGGTTCCGAATTTTGGGAACCTGTTTCAATGGGAATTGGTTCTCCTGTTTTTAGGGTGGGTCGATCTGGTCCAGGGTATACCCGGTCTGGTTGCACACCCCTAATTGTTCCTAGTGGCAAATATTCTTAAAGGGCTTGGATGATAAGACAACTTAACTCAAGTATTAAACGAGTTCATTTAAGCACGCATATACTCATGTCTAAACCATGCAGAAATTAGTATTTAACTCCACAAGTATATTAGTCGAAATTCACTAAGTCGAAGCCAAAATCTTTATTTCGCGAAAAGTTAGGCTAGATTGTCAGTCACTTTCCACTATCAGATTCAAAGATAATTAGAATTTATAAATTTAAGGCCTAGCTTATAGCAATCAAATGTAATATTACAAGGTTATTTGTGCCTAAAATCACAACTAATTTGTTCAAGAGATTGGTGAGATGGCGTGATAAAAACCTAACATCAATACAAAATCCGATTGACGGCCCCAATCGAGGAAATGTTTGGTACATGTTTCTCATGGAATCATGATGAGATTAGTTATAGAGAATTAGGTGGGTATAATGAGATCCAAGTGCGAATTTAGAGCTCTATAAATTAGAGAAAACTTGGCCGGAAGTTGTATAATTGGAAAGGGCAAAAATAATAAAAATTAAGCATTCTCGAAACAGTTCCCAAAATGCCGTGTGATTGCGAGAGTAAGAATAAAAATCAGGGAAAACATAGGGTTTTGGACTTCTACTTACAAAACTGGTTCCCAAACCGGTCCAGGAACCAATTCTCGGGTGGATAATGACTCGAATCGATTCTTGGACCGGTTTAAACGGTTCCGAATTTTGGGAACCTGTTTCAATGGGAATTGGTTCTCCTGTTTTTAGGGTGGGCCGATCCGGTCCGGGGTATACCCGGTGCCCCAGTTGCACACCCCTAATTGTTCCTAGTGGCAAATATTCTTAAAGGGCTTGGATGATAAGACAACTTAACTCAAGTATTAAACGAGTTCATTTAAGCACGCATATACTCATGTCTAAACCATGCAGAAATTAGTATTTAACTCCACAAGTATATTAGTCGAAATTCACTAAGTCGAAGCCAAAATCTTTATTTCGCGAAAAGTTAGGCTAGATTGTCAGTCACTTTCCACTATCAGATTCAAAGATAATTAGAATTTATAAATTTAAGGCCTAGCTTATAGCAATCAAATGTAATATTACAAGGTTATTTGTGCCTAAAATCACAACTAATTTGTTCAAGAGATTGGTGAGATGGCGTGATAAAAACCTAACATCAATACAAAATCCGATTGACGGCCCCAATCGAGGAAATGTTTGGTACATGTTTCTCATGGAATCATGATGAGATTAGTTATAGAGAATTAGGTGGGCATAATGAGATCCAAGTGCGAATTTAGAGCTCTATAAATTAGAGAAAACTTGGCCGGAAGTTGTATAATTGGAAAGGGCAAAAATAAGAAAAATTAAGCATTCTCGAAACAGTTCCCAAAATGCCGTGTGATTGCGAGAGTAAGAATAAAAATCAGGGGAAAACATAGGGTTTTGGACTTCTACTTACAAAACTGGTTCCCAAACCGGTCCAGAACCAATTCTCGGGTGGATAATGACTCGAATCGATTCTTGGACCGGTTTAAACTGGTTCCGAATTTTGGGAACCCGTTTCAATGGGAATTGGTTCTCCTGTTTTTAGGGTGGGTCGATCTGGTCGGGGTATACCCGGCCCAGTTGCACACCCCTAATTGTTCCTAGTGGCAAATATTCTTAAAGGGCTTGGATGATAAGACAACTTAACTCAAGTATTAAACGAGTTCATTTAAGCACGCATATACTCATGTCTAAACCATGCAGAAATTAGTATTTAACTCCACAAGTATATTAGTCGAAATTCACTAAGTCGAAGCCAAAATCTTTATTTCGCGAAAAGTTAGGCTAGATTGTCGGTCACTTTCCACTATCGATTCAAAGATAATTAGAATTTATAAATTTAAGGCCTAGCTTATAGCAATCAAATGTAATATTACAAGGTTATTTGTGCCTAAAATCACAACTAATTTGTTCAAGAGATTGGTGAGATGGCGTGATAAAAACCTAACATCAATAAAAAATCCGATTGACGGCCCCAATCGAGGAAATGTTTGGTACATGTTTCTCATGGAATCATGATGAGATTAGTTATAGAGAATTAGGTGGGTATAATGAGATCCAAGTGCGAATTTAGAGCTCTATAAATTAGAGAAAACTTGGCCGGAAGTTGTATAATTGGAAAGGGCAAAAATAAGAAAAATTAAGCATTCTCGAAACAGTTCCCAAAATGCCGTGTGATTGCGAGAGTAAGAATAAAAATCGGGGAAAACATAGGGTTTTGGACTTCTACTTACAAAGCGGTTCCCAAACCGGTCCAGGGAACCAATTCTCGGGTGGATAATGACTCGAATCGATTCTTGGACCGGTTTAAACGGGTTCGAATTTTGGGAACCTGTTTCAATGGGAATTGGTTCTCCTGTTTTTAGGGTGGGTCGATCCGGTCAGGGGTATACCCGTCTGGTTGCACACCCCTAATTGTTCCTAGTGGCAAATATTCTTAAAGGGCTTGGATGATAAGACAACTTAACTCAAGTATTAAACGAGTTCATTTAAGCACGCATATACTCATGTCTAAACCATGCAGAAATTAGTATTTAACTCCACAAGTATATTAGTCGAAATTCACTAAGTCGAAGCCAAAATCTTTATTTCGCGAAAAGTTAGGCTAGATTGTCGGTCACTTTCCACTATCGATTCAAAGATAATTAGAATTTATAAATTTAAGGCCTAGCTTATAGCAATCAAATGTAATATTACAAGGTTATTTGTGCCTAAAATCACAACTAATTTGTTCAAGAGATTGGTGAGATGGCGTGATAAAAACCTAACATCAATACAAAATCCGATTGACGGCCCCAATCGAGGAAATGTTTGGTACATGTTTCTCATGGAATCATGATGAGATTAGTTATAGAGAATTAGGTGGGTATAATGAGATCCAAGTGCGAATTTAGAGCTCTATAAATTAGAGAAAACTTGGCCGGAAGTTGTATAATTGGAAAGGGCAAAAATAAGAAAAATTAAGCATTCTCGAAAGGGTCGTAAGTTTGTATCTTTTGTAAACTCATAATTCTCATATGGCTATATTTCTAGTCAGAATAGGACTAATTGAATAGGTTATAAAATCTTTAGGATTTTGTTATATTTTATTCATGTAAACTGCTATGATAAAGACGAATCTATTCATGTCGTATCATGTTAATTGTTTGATGTAACCGATATATCACTATAAATAAATCTAAAAATTGCATAAATGGAAACATAAAAATCTCTCACAACACTATTGCCGACTTCATTTTCATTTGCTTATTTTTTATTATTTTTCCTCTCTTTTTTAATTATTATCCTTTTTATTTCTTTTTTTCCCTCCCATCATTCTCTAATAAAATTTTATTAAATGGTAAACTATACTAATATACCTAAAATTTTTAATAAATATAAAAACTAAATATATATTATATTTTGGATTTATCTTAGAAGAAATGGAACTTTTTATTTTTATTTTGAAAATTATATTTTAGAATTCAAATATTATTTATCTTCAAATATTATTTTAATTTTATTAATTTAAGGGGTTTGTTATTCAAGAAAATTAACTATCCCATAATGTATATTATAAATTCTATTCACCATTATCTCGCCTTCGCCATGAGATAATTTTATCTAAGTTATATTCTTCTTTTATCCGATTTTATCTTATCTTGAGCATATACCAAATACAGGATAAAATAAATATTATATTCTGAATTTTATCTCGATTGCCAAAACGTAGTTGAATACTATTTCTAAGAGTTAGTAAGAGCGACAAACCAATTTGTAAACATACAAGAAGTGGTTGTATTTAAAGTGAGTGAGAGACAAAGTATGAAGGGGACTTTTTGTGAACACTGAGAGGTGTGGTCCATGGTTCGGGAAGAGTATTTACCATGCTATGTGTACAAGGAGTGAGGGCAACTTTATAACAGTGGTGTTGCAGAAGGAGATCAGGTTTCACGCGACGGCAAGTCCTACGCTCGTAACAGGACGCTATTTGTACTCATGGTATAACTAGTGGAACTTAAACAATTTGGGCTGTCGGGGTGTAAAAGCAATTGCCTTAAACCAAACAGGATCTCTATAAATTATGTTTGCAATTCCTCTTCCCCTAAACTAGTTGATATCCGTTGCTTGTGGTCTAGCGTGTGGGGGGCGACCTTACAAAAATAGTACGTGTTTTCTTGAAAAACCAATTTCCCCTCTCTTTTGATTGTTTGTACGAACCCAACAGTATCGGAAAGAGTTTGTGGGGCTGTCAGCCGACGCGAACTCAAGAACCACTCAATGACAGAGCATAACCAATGCAAAAGCCTGGGCATTATTGCACCCTCCCAAATATCTTATTTATAGATTAACATGTAAAGTCCAGATGGGGACCATTCAAGAAAATCCCAGCCTCTATCTCGGCCTCTGATGTCGTGACTTGGTCGTGTCCACAAATTGTATCTGCAATAGACAAGTTCAGGATCTATTCTCGAGTCCGTGGATTTCAGTTTGCAGGCAAATCATAGTTCAAAACGAGCAAGTAAACTTCAAATTGTCGCGTTTCTACATGTATTTTCTCTCTTCTTTACTACCAAAATCTTCTATAAACGCTTCGATGATGACATTGGACTATTCATATGAGTAAGGTTCACCCCATTGTTATTATAATTTTCATCAAGATAACATTGAGTATACTAAAACGCTTCAACGATGACATTAGACTATTCATAGAAGTAAGGTTCGGCCAATTGTTGTTGCGGTTCTCGTCAAGATAATGCTAAGTATACTACAACTCAACCGACTTCCTAAATCGATATGATAAGTGATTTGATGGGTTCCGGCCTATAAATAAGTGGGGTATACTTAGTACTTGTCACATAATTGAGCATTCTGATATAATAAATTAGTCTTAGCATACCGATCACTTTAAGAGACACCGGCCAGAGACAAGCTTGTTCTACAGCAACTCCATGAGCTACTAAAAAGCTTCTAAAAGCACGTCATGACCATCATAACATATTCAGATCAAAAGTTGGTGGATACCCCAAAGGACTAACACGCCGCTGGCGTTCTCAAATTTTGAGACCGGAAACGATGGGCTTGTGCAGTATATAAACTGGAGCGTAGCCTTTGCAGTTTCACGCAACATCGAATCAGATCGACTAGTTAGGATCGTAGCTGATGATCCGTCACTGGCCAGAGTTTGTTGTTTGAACGTGCGAGACCTCGTGAAGTATCGACTTCGGTTTTTGCAGCCCGTCTTTTCTTTCTTTTCAGTGCGAATCTTAGTTTGCTAGGCTTTTGCTGGTTTGGTGTTTACTCTCACTGTCCCTTCAGTACTGACACGTCGAATTGCGTTTTTCAGTTCGCTGTTCACGATACCATTCGGCTCACGAGCACGAACTTTGGCCAAGAGAAGGATGGGATCAAGAGCTCTTAACTTCTTTACTAGGTTTCGCCGACCACTTCCTGTCGACGCGATTCTTGGAACTTATTCTCTGGATGAGGTCTCTCTCTTTCTTCTCTCTCCCGGTATCGACAAGTAGGAGTATTACCACTGATTTAATTGTATGGATCTATATTGATGAGTGTATTTTATTCCTGCAAAACGAGACATCTACATGCTATTGACTAAATGAAGTTGCTATCGTAAACATGTCATTGTCTCAAACTTAATTTATGCAAATTCGAACGATCCACTTATTTAACAAACGAAATGGACATGGTTTTCCAGGTGAGGCAAGCAACAGTATCCCTGGGCAAAGTTGCTGCCCCCATTGCAGCCACCACTCTCCTCATCTTCTCCAGGTCCATCATCTCCATGCTCTTCCTGAGCCGTCTTGGTAAAACAGACTTGGCCGGTGGTTCGCTGGCGCTAGCATTCGCAAACATCACGGGCTACTCTATCCTCAAGGGCTTGGCCATGGGGATGGAACCCATTTGCTCCCAAGCCTTCGGGGCCAAGAAACCGTCCATCCTCATCCAAACCTATCAAAAGACTTTCCTCAGTCTCCTCCTCATTTGCATCCCAATCTCCCTCCTGTGGCTCAACACGGAACCTCTCTTCCTGAGGCTTGGCCAAGACGAAGGCGTCGTCAAAGTCGCCAGAGCTTGCATGGTTTGCTTCGTTCCCGAATTGTTTGCTCAAGCTCTTCTTCAGCCTCTGAGGACCTTCCTTAGGACCCAAGGTTTGACGACTCCTGTGACAGTGGCTTGCCTGTTCGCGAGCGTCTTACACCTCCCAATCAACTATCTTCTCGTGGTTTACATAGACTTGAGGGCGACAGGCGTCGCCCTGGCTCTCGCCTGGAACTCAATGAATACTAACTTTGGTTTGTTGGCCTACCTAGTCATATCTAAGAAGTCCATAAAACCCTGGCAAGGAAAGGGCGTCTTCCTCCGAAACTTCCGCGAGGGGAGGTGGAGGCCGTTGCTAACCCTAGCAGCGCCAAGCTGCGCTGCCGTGTGCTTGGAGTGGTGGTGGTATGACATCCTGCTCTTTCTATGCAGCTTCCTCAAAAACAACTCCAGAGCTAGCATCTCTGCAATGGGGATCGTGATCCAAATAGCAGGCTTATTCTACACTCTCCCTTTTGCCCTAAGCTCGAGCCTCTCGACTTGCATTGGCCATGCACTCGGTGGGGGTCAACCGTGCCGAGCCCGGGTTCTATCCAGTGTAGGGATCACTGCATCGATTGCTCTCAGTTTCCTCACCTTCATTTTCTTGATTACCATGAGATCGGCTCTCGGCAGAATGTATACAAACGAGCTGGAGATCCTTAATTTAGAATCTGTAGCGCTTCCAATCCTGGGGTTGTGTGAGCTCGCGGGCTCTCCTCAAACAGCTGTCTATGGAGTCTTAGCAGGGACTGCACGCCCCGATCTGGGAGCACGTATCAAGCTATTTTCGTTCTACTTCATCGGAATGCCAATTGCTATTCTATTGGCCTTCAAGTGGGAGTTCGGTTTCAGAGGACTCTGGTTCGGGCTGCTAGCATCTCAGATCTCTTGCGTTTCTATGATGGCCTATACATTGATGAACATGGACTGGAGGCAGCAAGCTAAAAGGGCCGGCGAGCTGGCAGAGGCTGCTGGAGACAAGGATGATTAAGAATCTTAAACAATTCCGATGGGATTGACCCTCCAAATACCGCGTTTCGTGTGTGCTCGTTCGGACATCTGTAACTTGCTTTGCATTGTGTGACCAAATGTGACATTACCGCCTTTACGTACGTACCATGTAAGAATCCACAAAACAGCTTGTGCAAACAAACCTAAGCTCCGCTGTGCACTTGAAAGTTAAGACCCATGTTAACTCACCTGAACGATACCGGGTTCAACCGCCATGATTGCAACGAGAAACAGAGATCACTGATGTAACTCATAGGTTTTTATCAGAATACCAGTTCCCCATACAGCAATAAGGGCGCCAAAAACCTTTCAAGAGATCATATGCGATTCATATGAGATGATATACACAGCATCGAGACTTGTCAGCACTGAACGCTGACAAAGATCACCTTTATAAGGGACGATATACAGAACAGAAAATACAATCAGCATACAACCTAAATGTGGCCCGTAAGACAACCCTCAGAGGAGCATCAGACTACTCTTCCACATGTAACATCTGTTGTCTCAATAGATCAACAGGATTGACACTAATACAGGAATTAACAGTATTAAGAAGCATCCACCCATGCATCAAGCTATCCTAGTCGTAAAACAATCCACAGATCTTCAAGGAGTTCAATAATTAATATCATTAGAAATTTACAACACATGCAGACTTAAACTAATTCTTAGTCTCAACGTAAAGCTACTTCTATTAAAAAACTCCAAAAACTATAAATCAAAGCCGACTATCAGAATAAAGAAATGATGTCTGATACTAACTAGGGGTCAGCATTTTCAGAGAGAAACGTATATGGGCTATACTCATAGGCTCAAGGAGGGATGCAATTTGAACATTTTTAAGAGGCACTGTATGGATTTGGCCAAGAAAAGCCAGTACATAAATACAGGTATAGCTCACATCTTTCTGGCCATGTAAAGAAGAATGTAGACAAAATTTCTGCAGGTAAAGCTTTTCGTCTGTTAAAATACAGATCCCCTGATAGGTCCTACAAGCTCCTCTTGATAAGGCTGATTCTGAATCTACAAATAATTCCTCTACCATTCCAATGATTTGTCACTCAACTTTTGCCACTCCGCCGGCAGGCATGCTGCTCTCTGCAACAGTTTCTTTGACAAACCTGGAAAAGTGAATCCTCTATCAGAAGTGAATAAGATGGAATATATGATTCTCCATATAAAATAATGGATTCATTGATGTAGATAGCAGAACAGTGTCACAGCTATATGTAGGACAGCAATTTCATGATTGAAAATTACAAGGCCTTTTAACTATTGTTCACAAGCTTATTGAGAGAAAAGAAAAATGGAATTGAAAATTCTAATCACTCCAAACAACCAACAAATTCTCTTTTTCATGACAAATATAGATATCTAAATGAAGTTGCATAACTTCCTTCAGCCACAAAGGCAAATGTAAATGTTCAAGTTCTCTACTCCATATCTTCCCACCAGAAACTTAGATTCAAATCTCATGATATTTTCTCCTCTCTTGTTAAGTTAAACTCTTTTCTCTTTCTCTGTTTAATAAGCCACTAAATAGAAGAGTATTGAAGATTTTTGGTAGGTGCAACTTCTTCTATGATTATTCCCAGCCTATTTCCATGGTGAGCAATAACTTGGGTGGACTAATATTATTAACTTAGAATCTACCAGAATCCAAAGGCAAGCTAAAATTGAAAAGAGGAAGGGACATCAAAAGGCACATATAGAAAGTACCTTGCTAGTTTTTCCCGGGATGATTGCAAGACGTAGATTGAGAGAATGAAAGACAGGATGAGCCCTAGTTAAAATAAATGAAGAATTATTAAAACTGAATCTGTCTCTCTTTAACTCTCATAAATATGGCCCTTGCAAGCATTAACACTTGAACAAGTTGTAGATAGAGTATGACAGACACACACACACACACACACACACACACACATATATATATGTGCAAAAGGAGTCGTTTGACCAGATTGATACCTGATCCAAACAAAACATAAAATCCAGAAGTCACGTCAATCTCTGACTGCTCCTCCCTGTTAAAAGAACAATATCAATAACAACTTTTCACATGGAAGCAAATTTCAAGAACGTTAACATTTCAAGAGTCTTGTACAAGTAAATGCAAAGCAGAGGAAAAGTTAATAGCTGACGAAAAAAATTAACCAGATTTCTAGCATAACCATATGTAAGCCCCTGAATGAAGCTTGATGAACATTTTGGCTGGTTCATGCTAAATGAGGCATAGTAATACACCCAAGCATAAACGAAATACGTCAAAAGATATGGAATTAGTCCCGAAAATATAAACCCATGTGATTTAAAACATAAAGAGGGATTTCCAAAGATGAGATGCTTTTGACAAGAGCAAACCTCATGATTTAAAAGCACAAGTGTTCCAAGAAAATAACACAAAAGTAAGTTCAATCATTATTAAACTGGCTACTCTGGTCAGAAGATATGTATCTTCAAGACAAATATAGATTCCGCAATGTATTCTCAGGAATGTGTGGAAAGATTCATTTACTTGATCGCACATGATAGGTATTCCCATGGCCAAGACTCATTGGTCAAAAAGTGCAAATATATCTCTATAATGAAGGTCACTGAAAGTGAGGTTATTAGCTACCAACCTAATAGAATCCCCCGGCAATGAAAGCCAATGCTTGGAGACACTGACCAGCTTATTTAATTATTTCACTGTTGGGAGCTAAGTGATATATACTTTCTGGGATCATATAATAAAATGAGCTAAAACTTACCATGAGTATCTGACAAGCACATGTTTTGGCCAACTATTGACATCCCAAAATTGTTTCTTGATGTCGGGATGAATTTCGACAACTGTTCACAATAAACTAAGTCAACAACTGCAACTTCTAATGAAAAGGAAGATATAAGACGGTAACTTGCAACCATTTTTCCTTGAAAGATTGATTCATAGACTTATTGCAGCAACCAAGTTTAGCCAGCATGATCTTTTCAGAAAGTTTCAAGTCTTGCCCAGCAGAAGCCACATTAATTCATTTTCCTAACAGAAAGAGACATAGATGAGGAAAGGGTCACTTACAATGGTGAGGCATATCCACGATTTTGGCTGTCACACCAAGCAAATCACTTCCCGAGTATCTCTATACAAACATGATGGCCAAGAAAATTTGTTAAACAATTGCCATGAAAATGACAGAAAAACATCAAGGGCAATACTTACCAGATGCATATCAATCATCGGAACCTCTTTACTGTTGCGATTTATAAGAAAAAGCCACGGGACTAGAAACTTCTCTCTTCCAACTTGGAAAGACCTGCATATGTCAAGCAATTTTCCAACCAAAATAAATACAGCATGACAGTAGCAGAAAAAAGAATTAATGAATCCCCTCTTGCTACACTAGCAGTCGGCCCATTAGTCCCCAGAAAGAACTTTTTTTCCCAAAGCCTCCAACCAGTGAGCAAGGACAGAACCCCGACCCAAACGCTTCTCCTGTCAAAACACCGGACCCCAGCAACAGCAGAGAAGATCCAAACAAAGAACTCTTGAGCAGGAGAAATGCAAATGTCTCTAGTGCTTCTCATGCTTGAACATAACGAGATTTGCTTTCAACCCATAATGCAAGCTAGGAGCAGCAATTTTAGACGCAATGGGAGACACGCGAAGTGGCACTTGCAAGCAACACGGCGTGAAGAGCACAGGAAATACAGAGAGGTCAAAGAGATGTGAATTAGATTGAAGTTGTAATTCGTGGAAAATTTTGCAGAAGAATGAAACATCTATACAAAATGCCATCCTACATCATTCCAAAATCAGCTCATCGCGCAAAGGAACATGAAGCAGGATATCCCTCACATAAAGGACCCATCATTTAGGTTCGTATATTCAACTGCTATTTCTGATCACTCACACTTTGTAAGCATCAGCGTTCGTAAAACCGTCCGGTCTCGGAATAGGAACCAATACCTGCTCAAGTCAAACAGAACAACAAAAGTCACGATCACGAAAGGAAGGCCCGACAAAACCTCGAACAAAGCGAGCGAGCGAGAGAGAGAGAGAGAGGCAATCACCTCGCGATTAACGGCGAATTGAGGGCAGTGGCGGCCGATCACGTCTTGCCACGGCGACCTGTACTGATGCATCGCAAAAAACGAAGCAACGAAATCGAACATTAACCAAAAAAAAAAAAAAACTCGCCGCGAACGACAACAGACAAGAGCACGATTTCCACGCGATCTCCAGCGAGAACGAAGGTGTCGAGAGATTACGGAGTGGTATTGTCCCATCCTGGCCATGGGGACGATGTCGCCCGGCCTGTAGGCGGCGCAGATCGAAGGGAGCAGCGGCAGCAGCAGCAGCAGAAGCGAGAGTAGCGACGGCGAGCCAAATCCGGCGCTCCCTCGGGCGGAGGCTTCCCGGTGTCGTCCCATCGGCGCTCTGTCACTGGCGTTTGACTCGGTTCTTCGACTGCCGTGGGGTAGATTGCGAAGAGCGGAACTGTAAGAGCTATGGCTTCCTTCGATCTTCGCGAGGTCGACGAAGAAGAAGAAAGGGAGCTGATTCGGCAGAGCAGGGCCCAGCCCAACCCAACCCAACCCTTGCAGGTTGTTTAGTTGGGCTTGGGTTTTTCAATAATGGAAGGGAAGCCCAGAAGGCCCACATGTCGAACGCAAATGTCACGTGCTGAGAAAAGAAAGTGGAAATGGCACGAGCGGTCATTTTCATTTTTTTTTTTTTTAAAAAAAGTGTGGAGGAAAAATGTTTTCATCATTTACAAAAATATTTAGATGTAAAATAATGTTGACAATGAAAATATTTTTCATCAACTAAGTGTTTCGGGCGATAGAAGTGATAATGTTTAGGAAAATATTTTCCAAATTCATTTTTCGCGAAACAAATAGAAATAATCCCTAATCATTGACTAATGGTCAATGCCATCTCATCTTTTAATTCATTTGATGCAGTAGTTGAACTATTCCTAAATATTTAATTAAATATTTAATATTATTATAGTCTTTTATTTGATCAAACAACAGGTCAAATGTGATTTAAACACATGGGATATTTAAATATGAGTTGGACTTTTCAAATGGTCGGTGAATACGATATAGGAAGATGTGATCGTGAATTCTATTTTCTTATCCATCTTCTTTTTATGTACAAAGGTTTATTTTCTTTCTTGGTCATCAATTCTTAAAATTAAATAAGGGCATGTTAGCAAATTTAATTAACTCGAACGCATGATGGAATGACATTGAACTTATTAATATAGTCTATAAATTGCACTAAATATTTAGCAAAATTTAAGGCTCATATTGGATAAATCATAATTCTAAAGATAACATTGTACATATAATAACCCAGTCCAATGAGGACGAGAAGTAGTCGGTGAGCCCAGATGACTTGGATAAGGAGCGGCTCCTAACAACCTTTAGAATGGTGAAAAATGTAAGAATGAACTGAATTGCAAACCGAATAAGGAACATCGATTCTAAGATATATATGGACATATATGAATATATGAAAATTGGAATTAATTCATGGATGCGCCTTTTAATATGATAACAATATTTAGTTTTGGAATCCAAAGTTAAATGTGCTTAGACGAGAGCATTATCATAATGTGTTATCTAGTAAGAAAATACTCCCTACGCTAAATGACAAAATTAGGGGACTTCGTAAAAAACAAATTAAGGCGGATAATATTGTGTTTTTTTGTAATAAGGAAAAACTCAACGCATGTCAAATCACACCCGAGTTAATCTTACTCGTGTCTTTATCATATTCAAGTTTCGCACCCCTTTGTTTTCCCTTTTTATTTATCTATTACGATGCTGAATCAATTTATTGATTGTACTAGTAACCATGTCAATGGGGCCTGCTGGTGACAGCCTTGAGGCATTTTACAATTATTTGAACAATAACTTATATTATACCTAATATAAAATAGACAAGAAAATGGAGGGCTTCTCAAGGTTGCGTGATCTAATTACTGGGGAGGCATCATTGAACTTCCCTTTGCCAAATTCAAAACGAGACGTGCCTCCTACGCCGTTGGATGGGCCCTGCGCTTGAAAGCTTCCACCCACGCTCTCCAGAATTGGCTCCTCATCAACTTAAGATCACTAAGCCATACGTGATCATCACACACCCCTCCAACCTCCGCTCCTTCACGTACATGAAACCCTAGTTGATCTGCCGAGCACTAGCTTCCATGGCCACGACTAGCAACCCTACTAAGAGACATCGGTTGCCGGCGGCACTGCTGGCGCCGCTTCCGCCCCCTATCCCCACGGGGAGAGGATCCCGGTCTGCTGCTGACGAGATCTTTACGCGCTACCTCGAAGCCTCCCTGCGCGTCCCTGAGCTGACCCTGGTGGGGCCTCAGCACCCCTGCCGGGCGCCGGACGTCATTGATCTCGAGCAGCTCATGCTGAGGGATGGGGCGTCGGTGCACAAACTCATGAGGTCCGCCCGAGAGTTCGGCGCTTTCCAGATCCGTGGGCATGGCGTCTCGGACGAGGCGTCATGGTCACTGGCGAAGGAGGCCGAGAGGGTGTCGGAAGTCCTGAAGAAGAAGATGAAGGGCGTCGAGCTTCACGAGGAAGGCGGTGTCACCGGAGAAGGGGGCGGTTGGGATAAGGAAGAGGTGATGAGGATTTGCTTCAAGGGAAGAATAAGATGGGGACAACATTATGTCGAAGCCGAGACGTATCGAAACCTTAGGTAAATCAAATAATTGGAACTTGAACCATGTTTCTTAGTATTCATTTTCTTTTCCAATGCTTTTGTGATTATGATTTTTGGTTGGCCTTCCATCTTTATCTGGGCATTTAATAACTGAAATCAAGATCGACGAGAGTCATGAATTCAGGTAAATGTTCAAATAGTAGAAGGTCTCCTTTATGACATGAAGATCATTTAACTTGGAGCAATGATCACATGAATTGATCTAGAGATGTTTGCAGTGAATGAAATAAATACGACCATATTGAATCTTCTTTTATCATGCAAGCAATGCTTAGTACACGATGTTCTGATGACGGATTTATATTAAGAACTCAATTCGGTGCTTGATATCTGTCGATACTATATAGGAAAGAACCATGATTTTAACCATTCGATGGAGTTAACATTATGATCGTCTTCTTGACGATTGATACACTTTGATTGGAGTCTAGTCTATTCTTCCATGTAATGGTAACAAGACGGAACGGCATGTTTGCCTAATTACAGACGAGCGATCGGAGAGGTGACGAGCAAACTCGACGTGGTGGCGCAGGAAGTGAGCCAAGTTCTGTCAGAAAACCTGAGGGAGCAGCAGCCTCGCGAGCGTTTCGAAATGGAAGAACCAACCTTGTGCGTGCACAGACACGTCCGCGATCGTCACTTCGTACCCAGCCCGAACGCACAGCAATACCACAGGGCCGATGAGCCTTTTGATTATGCTTTCAGCATCCACCTCCCCATCGGTGAATACAGCAGGTTCTACCTCCGGACATCGCGTTCTCCCCCGTATACTTTCCCCGCCAGCCCCGGCACGGTACTTGTCGCCTTAGGAGAACCGATCGAGGTAAATATTTCGACCGTCTGTTTTTCACACGTTCATGCAGGCGTGCGATTTTCTAGTCCTCCTTCGCTTCTAGCCGATGAAATGCGATTTTGCGTGTGCATTCGACCCATTAGGTTTTCTCGTGGGATTCATGATCGAGTCTATATATATATAAATGCATATATAGCATAGATTATATGTTAAGTCGTATATATCCAATTAGCCTTGGCCCGGCCTTTGAATTCCATCAGATTTATATGCACATGTTATTTACCTGGGGACTACCTGACCCAATTTTCTAATGGCCTTCGGCTGAACTGCGGAAAGGTCTTTTTACAATGCTTATACCACGGGACATGTCTATAAAATGAATTGCACGTGTTCTCTTGATGCATCTTCATCGACCAATCAGCAAACAACATAATGTGCCAAAAAGACTGACTAGGGTTTCTCTTTTCGTTTTGGTTCATGCATTGATGACAGGAGTGGAGCGATGGAGATCTCAAATCTGCTTCATGGGAACCCATGTTTGGTCACGGTGATCATGATCATGATCATGTCCAAAATGATGTAGATGAGACCTTCTTCTCCTTGGAGTATAAGTGTTCGCCTCCATGGTTGGATCGGAGTCGCGACACAACTCAGACTGTGGTCTCCATTCAAGATCAGATCCTCATCGCCCTTTTCCTCGCTTGCCTGATCTATTCTCTCCCGTTTCTGTTTTCGTCAGGTGCGGCACACTGAAAGAAAGGGGATCCTACTATGTACTCGACCCGATTAAAGTATACGAGATCATGGCACGTCACTTCGGAAATTTAAAAGGCTCGCGATCCTCGGACACGTCGGGCCTGGTACATGCATTTGTAACGTATAGTGTGTGCTCGTGATTACTACTAAATGGTCCTGTTGGTGATGTTGGATGCATTTCCTTTGGATACGTACAATATTAAGGTAAGACAAAGGTGAGCGCGCTAAGAATATATAATGCATCGACCATTTTGTTCCTTGCTTCGGTGCTACTATATACTAAGCGTTGACGTGAGCTATGGTTACTTGCTTAAAGTGAAAGGGATAGTTACAAAAAATTAAACCTATTTCAATTGTGCTAATTCAATTTTAAACATTTTTCTTTGCTAATTGAATCTTAAATACTTTGCATTTGAGATAATTCAGTCCAATGACAAATTTTAGTACGCTAGTGTTGATATGAACACTGGCCGTCTTATATGGCGCAACCGGCGCTAATGTGCCCAATTTTTAATAATATTTTAATTTCAAATTTCTATTTATTTTTTCTTTTCTTTTTCCCTTTTTTTCTATTCCTTTCATCTTTTCCCTTAGCTAGTCGCCGGAAATCGGCCATCGGCCAAAGGTGAAGTCGGCCTCGTTGGCCATTGGTGAGTGCAAGCCTTACCAATTTGGTGAGGTTGAGCCTTGCCCAACCATGGCGAGGCTTGTCCTTGCTGTCACTGGCGAGGCGAACCTCATCCAGTGAGAGCACTTGCCAATGACTGGCCAAGCCGAGTTTGCCGGCCCTCACCTCTGGCCGATTGTCAAGTTTCGGTGAGCAGGTAGAGGAAGAAGATGAAGCGAAGAAAAAAAAAGAAAAAAAAATAATTCAAAAATATTAAAAATATTTTTAAAAATTGTCCACGTCAATGTCGATTGCCCTGCGTAGGATGACTGGTGTCTATATTAATGCTAGTTAGCCAAATTTTATCGGATGGACTAAATTAACATAAATAAAAAAAGTTTAAAACTTAATTAGCAAAATTAAAAAAAGTTTATGAATGAATCGATATGATTGCAATAGATTTACGACAGTTTTGGTAATTTTTCCAAAAGTAAAGCTACCCATGTCAAAATGTGTAAAACTTTTATTACACAACATACTCATCGAACAATCAATTAATCCGTACGACTGGCTCCGCCGGTGGGAGCACACTTCCGAGATTGCGTTACCATATTTTTACTCGGTTGATTTGTGGGCCTCTAATTGAAGCACATTTCTATTAACTTCAAAAGAAAGCAAAGTAGATGTCAATTCTAAAACTTAAACCATAAGGTCTCGATATCATGAGCGCGTGCGGGTTTGCTTGAACCCAGTCCGGAACGAATCGGGTAGGACCATCACTTGATGAATCAAACAATTTGAATCTCAGGAGTTCCCATCGCCCGATGGCCGATCTCAATTCGTATGGAATCGATCCTGCGAACCTAAATCCCATGCCCAAAAAAGAGACCGTGGAAGCCCACCATCAGTCACGGTCCACCATCAACGAGCTTCGAAGCTGACAAATGGATATTTTAGAAAACCTGGAGCTCTTTTTGTCCCACTGGAAATTCCACAATTAATGAAAATAATTTTCAGAAAAGTCGATAATTATTTCTCGATGTTTTGCACTAGAATAATGAATATCTTTCCTATGCTCGTGCGTGCCCAATTTTGAACATCACGGGATTACACACCCAATCTTTGCATAAACTCCTGATGGCCTAAAGCACCCTTTTGGCCCCCTGATTATCGATTCTTTTACCTCTTTATACAAAACCCAATTATGAGATACCTGTGTTCTGCTGTGGTTTCGGTTGGGAAGTCGCAATTAGCGACCCCACCCCCGAAAATGTTACCCACCGTGAACGAGCGACTAAAAAGATTTGGCAAAGATTTTACACCGACCAAGGCATATGATTAATGATTTGATCGCCCCTCGTTTCACGGCAAGAGAAGCGATGGAGTTTCTTCCGGTGAAAGATTCGTTGCGCACGGATCGTGGTGGATGCTATCGGGCGATACGTCCGGTTTCATCACCGACGGATCCCGCGGGGGGGGCGTCTATCCAGAATCGTTCCGTCCATGGACGGATCGATGGGACGAAGATCTGCGCGAGAGGGTGGGTGGGGGGTCCACCGTGTCACGTTCGTCTTCTTCTTCCTCTTTGTTGCGTGGCGTGGAGTGGAGAGAGATTGTAATTAAAAGGGCGACGCGACATGAAGACGAAAGGGTCGCGCGCAGACGCACGCACATGGGACCCCTCGCTATAATTTGCCAAATCTAACATGTTTTGTCCTGCGCCCGTGCACATTTGACTCTCGCTCTCGAAAGCTTGGATTCCGCCAAGATTTTTGTCTCCCCACCTTCTCCCCTCTCTAGAGCACGTGTACCTCATCGCTCGTCCTCCGTCGCCGAGGTCGTTGTCCACCCAACGCTTTGGAAATGCACTCGCTAGGTTCTCATAAGAATTGCTCGGTTGCTTCCCAAGAGTTAAAAGATTTTCATGGGGAATAGACACCATTAGCAATATTAGAATATTAGAATATTATTTTTTTATATCTAATTTGATTTCCTTTATCTAAGCCTAGGCTTTTCATGTACTTTTTTTTTTTTTTATATCTAATTGAATTGTCCTCTCGTTCTATGTTGGGATGCGTGATAACGCTTTTGTCTGGGAAATTACCGCGAGAGTGCTCGAGTGTTCGGGTTCAATAATTTGTCTAATTAGACCTACCTCTGCTCAAGAACCTCGAGCGTTGAATAATGAGCCAGAAAAGACTAATCGGGGAGGGATTTTTGTAATGGACATTGTGCAGGTAAGAGAGTATTCATTGTCGAGCAAAATCCAGAATCTACGCATCCATGTCCCTTTGACGACGGAAGTCTCCCCTTGCGGCTCGCCGACACGCACCCAACAAACGACTCTCCACGTGCGCCAACTCTGCCTGTTCACTTAGGAGATCGAATTACAGAAATCAAATCAATTCCGAAATTATTCTCACACTAGAGATGCTAAGAGTAAATTAAGAGTAAACGTATGATAATGTGGACGCACCATTTATCAAATGCAACAGATTTAAGAAATTCAATAGATCTAGATCAAAATGATTATAATATTTTCACTTTTTGATCCGACGATAAAAAGTTTAGGAGGCATGTTACTTTCAAAATATCATAGCGTCAAACTGAGTCCACATTAGTGGAAGTAGCTTAGAGTGCTCAAAAGCTCATTATTTCATGCCAATATTAATGAGTTGACTCCATTTCACTCGTACTTTCCATCCTCCTATACAAGAATCTTGTAATGAGATGCTACATATGAATTGACTTTGGTCTCCCATGAGTGGACATGTAGAAAACTTGCAAAATTAAAGAGCTATAGTGAAAAGTAAGCCGAGATGGACCGAGTACATGTACCATTTATTAATAGGGTAAACATTTATGATTCTAATTAATTAGAGACCTAGACCATAAACCGTGTGCACCTGTGGGCTAGGAGCACCCCGTGCTTGACCTTGGACAGAGCAACCAACTTTGTAACATTTTTCTAGGATCCAATCCAAGCTTAGTCAGCTTAACTCCCTCCATGTTTGCTGCATGGTGCACACGGTGTACCCTTCTTTTCCACTAATAATTAGAGGTGAGCGATTCTAGATTTCATATAGATTCTATTTGAAATTCGAAACATATCCGTTGGAATAAGTTCATTATTTTTTGGAATATGTATGAAGCTTATCCTACATATCCTAGAATTTGGAACCTATCTTATCACAAATTTCAAAGTCGGTTTCAAGGCCCATCTATGTTCTACATGTATCATTGATTAAACGATCGTAATGAATTATCATATTCAATGATTACTACTTGTTATTACAGTTTACCGATTATAACTTATATATAAACATATGAAAAAGTTAACAAAGTAAAAGCCTCAATTTTAAAATGAAAGTTCAAACTAGTGATTTTAAATTATATGCAAATCATCTAATGTCATGGAATATTACAAGATAACGCAAAGATATAAACAAAAAAAGAAAAAAAGAAAAATTTATTTTAGATTCTAGATTATAGATTTCCACGTTCCATTAACTTGGAATTTGAAACTTGTCCATTGAAATATATTCTCCAATTTTTTTAGATCCAATACCTATCCTGAATATTTTAAAACTTGAAATTGGATGGTGGAACTATGGTCACCCCTATTAATAACAAGGTGATCGAGACTCTTCTAAAATACGAATGCCTATTGAGTTCTGATCGAGTGTTACTATCTGTCACTCATCGAGGCAATTGGCGGAATGCCGTACTCCAAGGGACGTATGCGTGATTATGAGTGGGCGCGAGGGTTATAATATGCAAGTCGTAAAAAGAAAAAAAAAACCGGGCATACTTAATAATTGTCGATTCTTGTTGTCCGGAATTCTGTCATTTTCCGTTAACACGGGCGCGAATAAAATTGCCCCGGAGACAACCGGAAAGTAAATCTAATCTATTGGTCTGAGTCTGAGCTGCCGTGTCCAAGTAGGAACAGAAATCCTAGTCTTGTTTCCATATGGTCTAGTTTTCATGCCCTAATAGAATAGCATTATCACCCTTGTTTGGAATACTGTTGCTGCCCTGTCTCTTTGCTTAAACCTTCCTTGGGAAATGATTCGGAATCCCATTTACACAATGCCAAAAGACAAAAATTTTAAAAAAGGGGAAGCAGAAAGAATATTGTTTCATATAGCTGCGCTTGAATAGATTGTGTTGTCGTAAGGACACAACGCCATATCATGAAAATTAGAGATCGAGACCGAACTTATAATACAAACTTGATGAATTCGAGCAGCAAAACCAACTCGAGGATCTTGCGTCCTTAGAAACTTTTAAGTCCCTCGAGATCAATTTCTACTTTGGCCCGACCACTTGAGATTTTGCCTTAGCAAGTGATTTTTTGGCGAATCCCCTAGTTATGACGCGGATGGCTTTCCCTTATGGTTGGATTGAAAGGGAGAGCTCAGGCTACTTGATCGGTGAAATCAATTCAAATTCGAGTGGAGACAATTTCTTATATAGACCTGAGCAGGTCTTTAAACTGCTCAATGAGGGAAACGGAGGGAGAATCTCCATGGGGAGAGTGACCCCTTACGCCCCTCCCAGGCCGGGATTCGGGCCTGGTAAAAGATGCCGGCCTCGCTGGGGGGATATTTCCTTATGGAAAAGGGGTTCTCACCCCTACCCCCGGGCTTGATAGGGCTCTACTTCCCCTCTCCCCATTGGAGAGAGCGCATCCCTAAATGATAGCAGCTGGGAACCCCTTTTCCGTATACTCGGCCGTTTATATAGAGGGATCTGGAACACGTCCACGACACACCCTATAACAAAGTGAATTCCCCTCATTCTTTAGTTTGAAAAATTGTATTATTCCTAAGCAACCCTCCGCCAGAAACATGGGAGGAACTCATAAGACGAACCCATCACTTAATTGAAAAATGATTCCTCATATTAATACCTCATTAGATTCTGTCACATCACTCGTGTTAGATTATGCTAACTTTATGGGAAAAGTATAAAAAAGATCATAAACTTATTGTACTTGTATTAATTTGATGCTTAACCTTTCAATAATGCCAATGTAATCCCGAACCTTTTGGCAATTTACTCATTAAGTCTGTCTGGCTAATTTTGTTTGAAAATCGCTGATGTGGATATCGGTCATTTTAGGTGACACAATCGGCATTGATGTTAACAATTTTTTTTTTTAAAAGGATTATATTTTTCTTTCTTTTTTTCCTTTCATTTTGGTCAGTGAGGGCTTGCTAGCCCTTGCGGGCGGCAAAGGCCTTGCCCACGGCTAGCAATGCTTGGGTGAGGGCTTGTTGGCCCTTGCTAGCCAAAATGAAAGGAAAAAAAAGAAATAAAAAAGGAAAAGAAAAGAACAAAAAATTATTGAAAAATCCCAAAAATCATTAAAAAATTATTGAAAATGTCTATGTCAAAGTCGGCCACGCCACGTAGGATGGTCGAAGGTCATGTAAGCTATTTCTAACCAATTGGATGATTCAATCGGCAAAATATGAAAATGTTCAGAACTAAATTACAATAAATTTAACACTTTTTTTCTTAACTTTTCCCCTAACTTCATACACACACATACATATTTTTTCTCCATTACTTTCCTATGGTGGAGCAAATTTTTCGTCGTTAATCTACAATTGGGCTGTGACTTGTAAAGCAATTAGATGATTGCCTCGTCAAAGAAAAGAGAGGGGGGGAAAATGGCAATAAAATGTAAACTTTTTATCTTTTC
The DNA here is from genome assembly GCA_014182715.1 of Eucalyptus cloeziana. NCBI lineage: Eukaryota > Viridiplantae > Streptophyta > Magnoliopsida > Myrtales > Myrtaceae > Eucalyptus > Eucalyptus cloeziana. Next base: position 13,860,427 of record CM024644.1, on the reverse strand, counting down.
GTGACTCGCATGCTGCGGACACGAAATCAAGCGCACGAAGTTGTGTCCAGGAAAGAGAGGACAACCGAGAAAGAAAAGGATTTCACTTTCCAAGTTCGAAAAAGGAAGAAGGAAAAAATAAAATAAAATAAAATAAACCATTTTTCCTCTCCATTTCACAGTGAATTCTCTCACTTTTGCTGCGTGGGATCTCTCCTCCAATGGTCGCCCAAGGCTCCCGGACAAAGGAATCTCAGGACACTGTCGCATTTTTTCCTTACGTGAGGAGAGGAAAACTGCTTATGTGCTGGTGTCTTTTTTGAAAATCTTGCATCGCCTTCCCCCCTTTTGAAGTTCTCTAAGCAACTTCAACTTTTTCGAAAAGCAAAGTCATTTAAATATTGAGGCACTTTAGGTAAAGTTGCTAGAGTTTGAATTTTGTGTACCCATCTAATCAACTTCCGATCGCCTTTTATTCGAAACCGTTCAATCTCTTCAGCAGATTAAGTTATGTTCCACGTTAAACAATATTAAAAGAATGTTAATTATCATTGAAGATTCAAAATCGATACACTCGTGTTACATTTACCTCTAAAAATCCTAAAACTGATACACTCATGATAAATATACCAGACACTTAGAGAAAAATTATGGTATTCTCAATAGATTTTCGAAATGTGAGGAAGCTCTTAGGGCTGAATTAGTTGAGCAGATTCCCCAATCTCAATTCATTTTCTTCGGATCCGAGTTCCCCAAAATGACATCGTCTAGGCAACTTGTTTATGTCGAATACGAAGATGAATTCGGGATAAAACCAAGGGTTTTGTTGAGCCTGCTCATTTGGTCCCTAATCATATGGTATCTAAATTAAGTAATTCTATGACACCAGTATGAATTTGGGTTTCTCTTGTTCCAACTTTCTATTCACTCGTGGGATCCGGGCGGTCCGGGGAGGACTCCCACAGCTCCTCTCCAAATTGATGGGTTAGTGTGAGTTTATCCATACGGTTATGCACTCTTCGAATATGAATCCATTTTCTGAAAGATCCTAGCTTTCGTGCTTTGGTGGGTTCGCCAGGTTATCTCTTGACTGCCCATGGATTCAGCGGCAGTTCGAAAGGTTATGGCACGGACATATCAGTTTGAAATTCTTCGTCGGTTGTTAACATAAACGAAAGAAACAAAACTGTACAACCTGCGCTTTTTTCCTCTCTTCATAGTGCATGCGTTAGTGGGGCTCGGAAGGCTGAGTACACAACGCGTAGAGCCTTGATGGAAGGAGCAGAGGGACTTCTCCCCTTCTTCTGTCCTTTCTTGTTGCTTTTTGGGGGCTGGTGGAAGGAGGAGAGCAGCGCAGAAGGCCTTTCGATTTCGAGACAATGGCAATAAAGCTGACGCACCCTCTCGTACTTAAAGTTCCATTTTCATTTTTGCAGTCGGAGAAAAACCCCAAGAAAAGAAAAAAAAGAAAAGAAAAGGGCGCTTCCATAATTCATAGTGCGTTCGAAAAATCTAGGAATTGATGTGAGTGGGGACGCATCCTACACATGCACATGCTTACTTGCGTATTAAGCAGGGAAAAATGAAGTGCTCTTGTCCAATAACCAAACTAGGAAAAAGAAAAAAAAAAAGAAATATTAACATAAATAGTTTATGAATTTTAACTTAATATGTAATGTGAACTCTAAACATTTAATTTATTCAATATGATTTCAGGATTTTTGATATGTATACAATTTAATTCCTAAATTATATGAAAATATTGAATATTGCCCTTAATTCAAGGATGACAGTAAACATTTTTATATAATTTAGGGACGGGGTTGAACATATAAGAACTATATGAAAATGTTATATTGATAATCACTATTGCAAATACGTACATTATTATTTTTTGTTATATTGAGTGGTGTTAGGCAGTCTTAAAGATATCATGTCTTTATCTCTACGGAACAATCAATCTATGTAAAATATTATCATGAAAATAGTTAGGTAACTCGTGACATGAGACATACCACGATCGACGAGAGTGAACGGTGACATTGGGTTTGGAAGGTATCTGAATATGTAAGGGAAGAAAAAAATCAAGAGTTTCCACCTATGGAAAAAGCAGAAATGAAGAACTAGGATTTCGAGACAAGGGCTGCTCGGCCACAGGAGGTTACTTTCAAGAACATGGAAATCACTTTTTTAGTTTAATGTGCTGGATGAAAAAATAATTTGGTCTTTGGGCGGGCCCCATCATCGTTCTTTTTAGGCAAAGAATCTGGTTTCCTTACCTCCTGCTATGCCACTTGGTGTCGACACTTGAAAACTCCCATCATTGCTCCAAAAGATTATTTTAAAAAAATTCCCAGTTGCCTACCAATCATTCACGTATAATGCGCAACCAAATGTCACGCCTTTGCGCCAAAAAAAAGTTAAAAAGAAAAGGAATGATAATCGAAGGGAAAAAGAGCAGGGGGGGACTATTCAAATTGAACCCAATGTGTTTCATTGGTACCACTTCACCTAATCTAATTTCCTTGATTATTGCGGAACGTGGTTGCGCAAAAAAGTTACTTTGACATCTTGGTCTTAGATAATGACCGGTTAACCACACAGTGGGAGCAGATCATGTGCGCAATCCTTATGAAAGTGATGGTGCGAAATTCGGAAATTCTGATTATGATATCTTATAGGCAAGAGTGTTAAGTTCAAGCCTTATCCTGTACTGTACAGTGTACGCAGGTGGCCATGTAACAGAACAGTTCTCAACGTAATTTGTGGGTTTTGAATAGAGGGCTTTTGATTTTTGAGTCGGATATCTCTTGGCGCCTCGATGAGTGTCTAGACTTTGATTACCAGTGCCCGTGAAGCAACGTGGATCCGACAAATTGAGAAAATGGTCCGACCCCGTGCAAATTGGCGCAAAGAAAATTCGATGTCGACCCAAAGAAGAAGAAGAAGAAAATGAAGAAATTTTTGCTCAAAGGAATTCTCTATAAGGGGTGTGAGCTTTTATTAGAAGAGGACTGGTATCTACTGAGGATATTAGAAATAGACATTAGGTTAAAATGTGTCAAACGTATACAAGCGCGGCGTCGTTGTCGTCGCCGTCGCCGTCGCCGCCGCCGCCGTTGCTATCTGAATCCAATAAGAAAAAAGTTCACTTCAAGGGATTGCAATTCAGGTCGAACCAGATTTGCTTGAAGACCTTGATGATGAGGTCGTGATACTCGTCCGAGTTCAGCGACAGGTAGGAAGCCAGGAGCTCCTCCAGGTCCTTGGAGGACCTGATGTCGTTCTCCACGATCATCTCCATCATCGAGTCCCTGAAGTCCCTCTGCGGATCGACCGACGACTTCATGACGGCGAAGCTGTCCGACACGCTCCGCCTCCTCCTCCCCGCCGCCGCCGACGGCGACGGCGACGACGCGCTCTTCCGGCCGGGGCGGGGGTGCTGAGCGCTCTGGCTCTGGCTCTGGCTCTGGCTCTGACCCCGCTTGGCGCTCGCTAGCCTCGGGGAGTTGATCCTCAGCTTCACCCCCGGCGAGCTCACGGAGAACGACCGCCTGGCCTTGCCGTGCTCCTGCACCGTGACGTGCTCCGCCTTCACGACTCTGACCGAGAGCTGCGAGGCCGTCCGGCTCCTGGTCGGCTCGTGGGTCTCTCTGTTCTTCAGATTCTCGACCATGTCGCTGAAGTTCGCAGGCTTTGTCAGTATCGGAGGAAGCTCGATCTCTGGCGACACTGACTCGCACCCATCTGGGCTCTTCGCTTGCTTCCCGTCAGTCGCCTCGTCAGAGTCGAGTACTCTGCAGCGGCACGAAGAGCTGGACCAGGACACCATCTGATCGAACGACCGGTGCGCGACGACCCCGCCGCCGCCGCCGCACGGCGGCTCGTCGGGGCTCAGCCGGGGCAGAGCATCGGATACTGGGAGCAGCTCCTCCGAGTCGGAGGCGGTGGAGGTTTCGGACGGAGGAGAAGCGGAGCGCTCGGGGACGGTCTCGGGCTTGCCCCAGAACGAGTCGAGCGTGGCGGTGGCGCGGCAGCTGCAGCCGGCGGAGACGGAGGAGGCGACGACCCGCGGGGACGAGCGGCGGTGGGGCCGGCGCGGGGGCCGCCGCTGCCTGGCCGATTTCCTCGGCGGGCTGGGGAAGTGGGGAGGGGGGATGTCTCTGGCGAAGTGGTAGGACTTCCTGGGATGGGACTGGGGGTGGTCCGGAGGCGGGTTCGAAGTCGAGCTGGAGGAGCGCGACGGCGTGGCGGAGGACGGCGGCTGCTTCTTCTTGACCGGCGGAGGAGGAGGAGGAGGAGAAAGCTGCTGCTGCTGATGATGGTGATGAGTTCTTGATGACCTGGTTCCGTTCATGTCCCTGAGCTTGTGGAGCCAGGAATTGGGGATCATGTCTGACAATCTGAACCTGTAATTCCCCATCTCCTTCTCCCTCTCTCTCTCTCTCTCTCTCTCTCTCACTCTCTCTCTTCTCACTCTCTCTTTCTTTCTCTCTCAAGAACTTGAAGTTTCTTCTGTGTTCATGTGCAGAAGAGGCTGAGGAATGTGAATGTGAATGCGAATGCGATGCTGAGCTTTTCCCTGTGTCTGTTCTGTGCGGGTGTAGCCCAGTGAGGACTGAAGAGAGACGATAAATAAAGGGGTGAAGAAGAGGAATTGGGGGGAGTGGGTAGGACTAAGTATGATAAAAATAATTACTAAAGTTTAACGTGGAAGTTTGAATTTTTTCTTTTAATGATCCAACGAACTATGTTGTCCTCATAATTACTTATATTAATATGATTATGCGTCAACGTAAAAAAAAAAATTAATGTTTTTTTGGTTTGGGGAGATGCGGGGTCCACAGAGGAAGAAAAATTTGGCAAAAGGAGTGCAGGGCTGGGGGGACCCTTAATCAACGTGTTTACACTGTTTAGCGGTACACATCGTCCGGTTCCAAATCTGCATTAGGCTTTCATGATTGAGAATTTGACAATTCATCCTTTAAAGTAAGGGTTAGTCAATAACATCCAGCAAAACAAACTGGAATTCTTCCTGCATCGATCTTCTAGCCATGTTCCAAGAAACATCCTAGGATTGCATCAAGATCAAGATCCCCGATGTCTCGATTCAAAGGTTAATTAAGATTAAGAATTTTGATGTTCGAGAGGTAAAATATGAGAAAATGACACAAATAGTTTATAAATTTTGACCAAGTATGCAACATAATTCTTAAACTTTTAATTTGTTTGATATATTCCATGAACAAATTTGATACATATTTTTGATACAATGACATCCATGAACTTTCGATTTATTAAGTGTGGTATTTAAATTTTTATACATATTTTTAGACTATATGAAAATATTTAATATTAACTCTGACTTGAATTAATTAAAAGACAATATTGAACGTTTTTAAATTTGAACACGTATCATAAGTTTATGAATTATATTGAGCATATTAAAAGTTCATAGACCACATAATATAATAGGTTAAAATTCATCAACTATTTATATCATTATCTTATAAGAGATTGTAGGCGGGCGTAAAAACGAATGTGTGAGCTAAAAAATTATGCCCAGTGAATCCAAAGATTATGATTCGTAAATCGCGCGAGCTATATAGAAAATCTCGACAATCAATCATGTGATTTTCGCGATGGGACCCACATGATCGGCGGTATCGATGGGGTCGGGCCTTAATGAATACGGCGGTGTACCGGTAAATCCTTCGCGCATCTCTCGAGACAAGACCCGAAATGACAAGTGCACTCCCAACTTTTCTCCCGAACGTAAAAGCAAGGCGATTCGGAAATTCAGGGAAAGTCCTTGGAGAAAGAGACGTAAAGAGCAAAGGACAGGAATGGGGGAAAGGCGAAAGGCTCGTTAACGATCGACAGGCAACAGGCAATGCCCACTAACTTGTATGTAAATCAAGGAGTGGTCCAAGGACAAGATGTGTGCCGAATGAATGATCGGATCGCAAAGTAGAAGGAAAAGGCTTCGCGTTAAGTCTCTCTGAAATGACCATTGCAGTGATTGCTTGGAGAAGAAACGAGAGAGAGAGAGATGATCGGTTGTCTTCTTCGCCGTACGAGCCGAGAACCGGCCGTTCCTCACATGCGTCCCCTTATTTTCTGGGGCAAAACGTTGGTAGGGGAATAAGTGTTGAGGTTGAGAGCGTTGTCCGTCGCGGGTCGGCCCTCTCCTACGGAACTTGTAACTCCAAATTTGGGGGATTCGTCGCTAGAGACCGATAGGTCCTCCTAGGCCCGTGGTCCATGTTTCGGGAATTTCTGCGCACAACAATTGAAAAGGATACAAAGTGGGGGAATGAGCATGTTCCACTCCCTTCTGAAGCGTGGGACACCGGGGACCAAAGGACGAATCTAATGAAACGATCGGGGGGGCTTCTTCTGCTGGTGCTTCGCGACAAACTTTGCTCTTGTCTCGGTGCGCGATGAGGCAGAGGGTTAAGTGGTGCACGAGTCCGGCGACCTATGTATGAGACCCTCTCGGTCCACAAACCGTGTGGAAATCGCACTGGAACACGTACGCCTACCGATGGAATTTTGCTGTTGACGTTGCCCCGGGGACTGAAACGCTTTAACACCAACGTCTATATTCAGGAGCTCCTCGGTCATGCTTTGGCCACGACCTTGAACGTCTGGATCTTTGTGAAAAGGGAACAACAGCATGTGGCCCCTCTTCATGATTTGCAAATCAATTCAACAGCACCATCGCAATGGGCCGATGGTGAAATCCATCAGGTTCCACACACTTTAAATGACGGCCGTATGGTTGTGTCGGTTAGCATTTCGTAGGAGGAGAGAAACAGGAGAATTGCTCGACTGCACGAGCTACATGCACGCGGCCGACGAAGAGTTTCTCGAGCGATTGAAACCATCATAATCATCTTTCTCTAACGTTAACATTGAATCATGGTGCTCAGTTTGCAATTCATTCTTCGTGTTCTATCTTGCTTAGATAGCATTTTGTTTCTCGCAAGATAGTTTTGTCCTGGATAAAGTAAATCAGAAAATTCAAAGGATTTCTCTATTCATTTGAATCGAGGGATCGAAATTTGTCTCTCTACCTTCGTTTTTACTGCATTAAAGATAGAACAATCGCAAACGAAGCAGGGTGAGCATCTCTAAAGAAGATGAAGAGCTACAAAGGCAAGTGGTTAGCCAATATCATCACCGAGAGTTTTCAGCCAATATCATTACCTAGAATTTGTCACAATGCGGTGACTTGATGTCCTAGAAAAGAGAATGACAGCAACTTGTAAGAATTGCTGATTCACTTTAGTGACGGCGAGTGGCACTGGACATACTCAATCTTTGCACACCATGTTCATCTGTTTTATTAGGAGACTTCTAAGCAACTGCCCCATTCAGAATCCAGGTTGATTTATGGGGATTCTGAATTCGAAATCTTTTCTTGCTTAGCTCATCATGACCGTGAAGCTGCATTTGTTTCCCTGGCCTCTTTGTGTGCTTTCTGTAAAATTGCTAAAGGAGAGGAGAGATGAGGCTGAAACTTCATCTTTCTTTCAGAACCTCGAAGTCTTTTGTACAAAGATAAATACATAACGTAAAACCACCACTAAAATAAGATTCATAACTACCCATGTTTTGTATAAAGCACTTACTCCACTAACACCTAAAAATTAGGACAACTAACACACAAATTAGCTAAACATGACTCCACTAACTCCTAAAGACTAGAATAACTAAAAACCCAAATCAGCAAAACGTGCATAAAGAAACAACTATTATTTCAACAATCCCTCCCTTAAACTGATGTTTACTAACATTCAGTTTAAAGCCTTGACTGTTTTCAACATTCGAACACCAAACTTCACAAATGACTCCATCTTGAGGGCCTTGGTGAATATATCAGCAACCTGATCTTCACTCCTGTAGTAGATTAAATCAATTGTTCCATCATTGCTAAGGTCTCTGAAGAAATAAAACTCCACATCAATGTGCTTGCTTCTTCCATGGAGTACAAGATTCTTGGAGAGTTTGATTGCTGAGTTGTTGTCACAAAAATTTTTAGTAGCTCCTAGTTGCTTGAATTGTAGCTCCTCAAGAATTCTCCTTAGCCAAATAGCTTGACAAGTACTAACTATTGCGGCAACAAATTCAGCTTTTGTACTTAACAATGTGACAATTGGTTGCTTCTTGGATGACAATGAAATAGCACCTATCCTAAACATAAAAGCATAACCCGAAGTGCTCCTCCTATCATCTTGATCTCCTACATAGTCACTATCAGTAAATCCCAACAAATTAGACTTTTCACCATTATTGTAAAATAATCCAAAGTCTCTAGTTCCTTGCAAGTAACGAAGGATTCTCTTGACAGCTAACAAATGCATTTTTGTAGGATTCTCCATATATCTACTGATTAAACTCATAGAATACATTATGTCTGGTCTTGTTATAGTTAGATACATCAAATTGCCCACAATTTGTTTGTAAAATGTGTTGTCAACCTTTCTCCCTTCATGATCTTTGTATAGCCTTAAGTCAAACTCAACTGGAGTGTTTACAAAATTACAATCCTTCATCTGATATAATTCTTCATCTGAAACCTATCCAAAATTTCTCCCACATATTTCTTTTGACAAATAAAGATCCCATCACCCGATTGTACCACTTCTATGCCAAGAAAGTAATGCATCATACCAAGATCAGACATTTCAAACTCATCCATCATAGATTGCTTGAATTCTTCAAACATGGCATCACAATTTTCAGTAAATATAAGATCGTTAACATACAAGTAAACAATGAACATTTTCCTTTTATCTCCAATCTTGACAAAAAGTGTATGCTCATAAGGACATTTTTAAGAACCAACTTTAAGAAAATAAATTTCAATACGACTATACTAAGTCCAAGGGGCTTGTTTTAGCCCATAAAGAATTTTCTTCAATCTGTAAACTTTATGCTAATTTCCAATCTTGACATAACCAGAGGGTTGCTCAACAAATACCTGTTCCTCTAAGTACCCATGCAAGAATACCGATTTGACATCTAGCTGGAAAATAAGCCAAGAATTCTGTGCTGCCAATGCAACCACCAATCTAATCGTGTCATGTCTCGCAATTGGAGAAAAAACTTCTATATAGTCGATCCCATATTGCTGCTTGTATCCCTTGGCTACCAAACATGCTTTGTATTTGTCAACTTCACCATTTTCTTTTAGTTTTGTTTTAAAGAGCCACTTTACACCAATGATTTTTGGTCTATTCAGAAGATCGAATAGTTCCCAAGTATCATTTCTTTCAATGGCATTAATTTCATCATCCATTGCTTTTCGCCATTTTTCTTTTTTTATAGCACTCTCAAAAGTTGTAGGATCATAGTCTGAAAATAAAGCAAAGTGAGTAATTGAATCTTTAATTCCAATTACCTATAATCTTCCATCCAAGCAGGCTTTCCTCTAACGCGGTGAAGAGATTGAGCTTCTTCTTCATTGACTTCAACGACTATTGGTACAATTCCAACAGCTGTAGAAGTCATATTTGATGAATTTTTGGGCATACAAGGTGCCGAAATTTGCTCATGTTTAGCATCATTGTTATAAAGGATTTGGGTAGGCTGTTGCCTATTCCAATCCCAAGTGTTCTCTTCATTAAAAAACAACTTTCCTGCTAGTCACAATCTTCTTTGTTAGTGGATTGAATAATTTATATGCTTCGGATGCTTCACTTACACCAAGAAAGACACATTTTTCATCATTGTCATTAAGTTTCTTCCTTCTCTCATCTAGGACATGGGCATATACGATGCATCCAAAGATTTTGAAGTGATCTACAACCAGTCTTCTCCCACTCCAAGCCAGTCTTCTCCCACTCCAAGGCTCTTCTAGTGTCATATTTTGAATAGCAAAAGTTGGACTTTTGTTCAAAACATGAATACTCCAGTTTACTGCTTTTGGCCAGAAAGTCTTTGGGAGTCTTTCTCTTGCCAATAAACTTCTCACAATGTTGAGAATGGTTCTATTTTTTCTCTCGGATACACCATTTTGTTGTGGTGAGTATGCAGCTGTAAGCTCTCTTCGAACGCCATGCTCTGCACACAAAGTTTCAAATTTTTTTGAGCAATATTGACCACCATGATCATGTTCGAAAGGTCGTAATATTCTTTCCTGCTTCATTTTCCACACGAGCTTTAAAGCTTTTAAATGTGGAGAAAGCTTCTGATTTTTCTTGTAAAAAATAAACCCAGGTTTTTCTGAAAAAATCATCAATAAATGTAATTAAGTATCTTTTACCTCCATTAGAAGATGGGTTCATAGGATCACAAATGTCCGAATGCAACATCCTTTGCTCTCCATGACTCATGACTTCTCTTTTGAAAATTGAGAACGATGTTGTTTGCTGACAACACATTCTTCGTAGACTTGGGAATGAGTAGTAATTTGAGGAAGACCTGTCATCATGTTTTTCTGTTGGAGGGTCTTCAATTCACCAAAACTCAAGTGACCATAGCGAAAATGCCACAGCCATAAGGGATCTTTATTTTTAGCCATCAAACAAGGTTGAATGTTTTCAATCTTTAATGGAAACAATTTATTTGAACTCATAGGAACAATTACAATAGCACCTCTAACGTAATCATAAATTTCACAAGCACCCCTCTTAATGGTGATAACATCACCATTTTTCTTGTAATTGACCAGCACTCAATAGGTTACTTTTCAAATCAGAAACATACAACATATTAGAGATCATTTCCACAAAATCATTTTTGGTTCTTATCTTAATATCACATTTTTCCATCACTTTCACAGTAGAATGATTCCCAAAACTCATAGTGAAATGAAAATTTTCATTTAGATAAGAAAAAGAAGACTTACTTCCACTCATGTGGTTACTGCAACCTGTATCCACATACCAAATATCTGACTTGGGTTTCTTTTCATCTTGAACGGCCATCAACGATGTTTTTACTTCATTTTCTTCAACAAAATTTGAACTCTCTGTCTTTTCTTTATTATTAGGTAGCCTAGTATAATATTCGGGTGCAAAATAACCAAATTTATGACATCTAAAACACTCTATCTTGGATTTGCTAGGATCCCGTCCTCTGCCTTTGCCTTAAAATTGGTCATTATTGGTCTTGAAATTCCTGCCAACATCTCTATTTCCTCAATCTCCTCTTCCTCCACCTCTACCTCTACCCCTTCCTCTGAAATTGTTGGAATGAGCATTGGTAGAAGCCTTCAACGCTTGCTTCTCTACTATTGAACTTTTGTTCATCTTCTATTCATGGACCAATAAGGAGCTTTGCAATTCATCAAGAGAGAGCACATCTATGTCTTTCGACTCTTCAATTGAGCAGACAACATAATTAAACTTTGGTGTTAGGGAACGCAAGATCTTCTCCACAATGGTGATGTCGTCTATCATCTCGCCATGGAAACGCATCTTGTTGCTAATCTCATTTGTTTTGGCATAATAGCTGGTGATAGGTTCTCCATCCTTCATCGCCAGTGTCTCAAAATCTCTTCTCAAGGCTTGAAGTTGTGCATGCTTCACCCTAACAAAGCCATGATATTTCTTCTTCATAGATTCCCAAATATCCTTGAAAGTTTCTTTGCAAAGAATAGTCTCCAAGATGGGACGATCAATAGCCTGAAAGAGATAATTTTTTGCCTTCAGGTCCTTCAGCTTTCTTGCTTCCAATTCTGCTTTCTCGGGATCTGTCAAAGCCGTGCCTATTGGTGGCTCTTGAATGCTAGATTCGACAATCGACCAATACTTCTTTGACCGTAAAAAATTCTCTATTAGCATGCTCCAATGGTCATAGTGACCATCAAAGCGTGGAATTGCTGGTTGAACAAAATTGTCGATGGCCATTGGAAATATTGCTGCAGCAATTATCTCACGAAAGTATCTCACACCTCTAAACCTTCTTTATCTTTTTTTTTTTTTTAAAAAGAAAACTCTCTCGCTCTTCTCACAGGCTCTGATACCATTGTAAAATTGCTAAAGGGGAGGAGAGATGAGGTTGAAACTTCATCTTTCGTTCAGAACCTCGAAGTCTTTTTTACAAAGACAAATACATAACGTAAAAACATCACTAAAATAGGATCCATAACTACCCATGTTCTACATAAAGCATTTACTCCACTAACACCTAAAAACTAGGACAACTAACACACAAATTAGCTAAATGTGACTCCACTAACTCCTAAAGACTAGAATAACTGAAAAACCAAATCAGCAAAATGTGCAGAGAGAAACAACTATTATTTCAACACTTTGGACGTTGACAATCAGGCAGATGATAATAACTCTGCTGATGATCATGCGATCCCCAAGTTACTCCTTGAACATGATGAGAAATCTGCTGAAACTGTAGCTTGCAGAACAACACCGTATAGTTAGGCTAGCCATAGACATGTCCTTGTGAGAGGGCTGATCATTTGAGGGTCCAGAAAGAGGAGAGGTTTAAGCCAGATCCTGTGGATACATCACAATTTCGATCAGAATGTCCAAAACAGTGAACACAAGGGCATGCCATTTCCTTGGCTAGAATTTGGACAGAGAATTTGACGGAATGAGAGCTTTGAATGGTTTTGTAGAATAAACAGTAATCGAAAACGAAATTCACCGTGGGAAAGTGACCGCAAGTTGTTCGCCTGACCGCGTAGGAACGTAGGTATAGCTATTTGATCATGTCACACTGGAGATCGATGCGTTCCTTCGGTTAATACCAGAACTCTTCAAAGGGCTAGACTCCATTCGTGTCTAAGCATGAAACCAAGACTCTGAACAGAGCTGCAATTGATAGAAAAGAAGAAATCGTTGACTTGACTCTATGAAAAGCAATCTTGGTTTGGTTATCTAGTTTTTGGTTGGGAGTCTTGGAGATCCCAGGAATGACCACATTGCCTTCGAGCCGTCGTCATGGTTGATCTACAAAGAAATCTTGTTAATCTTTCTGCAAACGGCAATGCAACTTCATGAGGGCTTCGCGCGATCTGCTTCATAGCAACTTCCATTTTTGGTCTGAATTAGTTGCGAGTTAAGTTTCACATTTTGGGGTTGAAGTCAGCAGCAGAATTGCTCGTTAGATTCCAAGATCGTCCTTACAAAGTCCGGAAAACAGTCCAATTTCAGAATTTTGACGGGTCTTTTTGAGCCCTGTACATAAGCTGTTGGTCTGTCAGGCTATATCCTTCCTCAACAATACGCTCAAACAAGCAAATTCCAGTTCGTGTACAAAATGCCATGCAAGTAACATCTGCGAAAACCACTTTACGGTATTGGGCATCGATGCAGATGTGATTTGGATGGAGGTTTATCTTTTAGTCTGGTGAAAGTGATCTCTGATCTGATATGGCACCGGAGCGATTGCAAAATGAGCAGTAAAACCTCGAATCTAGTCGGAATCTACTCTCGCTTGGTTAAGAATGCTAAACCAAAATATAACAAAAAATAAAAAAGAAACTCAGGATCACGAGATTCTGTCTAGAAATGTGGTGCGAAGAACATGCTTCTGTGAAATCGATCACGACGGCATGCTTGTCGCATGACTAGTGATATACTTGATGATGAGTCTGGCCAGACGGTGGGCATGTCCAACCATCTTTTATCGGCCGGCCTAGATGATGGTTTTTGCTCTTTGTTCAGATGAGCTTAAGTAGGAATTTTAATCAGTTTGGGACTTAGGCGTGTGATGTAAAGGAAAACCACGCTGGGTGGGCTTGGGCAGAGAGCGGAGCCTTTGGTGCAAGTCCGACAGATCGACTTCGTGTGAAACAACGCATGTTCCGTGTTTATCACTCTACAAGATCATCAGTCGCCGTCTAGAGCGATTCGATTCAACACAGAGAGATGAACGGAACTTAAACCTTTTGACCTCACTTTCACTGTGTTTACACTAAGTATGTGAGTCTTGTTACAAATATGGCCGTGCCGAGTTCGCACAGCACAAGAAATAAAAGAACCAAAGAATCTATGTATGAAGCGAATGGAAAGAATCGACGAAGAAAATCGAAATCACGACGTCTGCAACAAGCATCAGCTGATCAAGTTGTTGGTGCGCTTGCTCGGGCCAGAAGGCGGGACTCTCCCCTTCGGAAGCGAACTCAGCAGCAAGAACTTGTCCTCCATCTTATCATCCCCGGACGAGGCTGAAGAACCGCCCTCCCTCCAGAAAGCGAGGTGCAAGGCCGGCTCGACGACGGCTGCCTCCTCGCGGTCCACCAGGAGCCTCGCGCTCGAAGCTGGGGACATGATCATCGCCACGAGCACCGCGACGATCAAGATCTCTTTCGAACCCATCTTCGTACGTCCCGAGAAGAAGCAGAAAAACGATGCGGGCGGGCGTCGGATTGCGGGGAACGATCTAGGCAGAGAACGTATCGATGGCGAAACTTCAAAACTGGGGTTCGCCAATATAAAGAGGAGGACTTGAATTAAATGACCCAACGCGGTCACGCGGTTCGCGTCTCCCTCCACCGGCTGCATGGCGGCAGCTGTGCGCGTTTGAAAAGTCAAAGGCGTGCTAAAGTGCGATTGTGATTTCGGTACTTTTGACTTTTCGCCATTTCCTTCAGATAATCCTGGTGGGAACGGCACCTGGTCCAGCAGTTGACTTCCCGATGATCCCCGCACAAGTCGTCCCAACGCGGTCACTCCAACTGCCATGGCGGTGGCGGTGCGTGATGCGGTTGACGACTTTGAACACGCTTGGATTAGGATCTTGCCCGGACTTAATCCCGCTTTGATTTGACGTGGATCCAATCTCCTTTTTCCTTCGTCGTTTCCAACCCTCTTCATCGTACGCCGTTGCATCTATACGCTACTTGGTGGATTAACGTCTCCATCGATGTTTTCATCCGCGTGTCTCGAGAGATCTCGACTCTTCTTGCATTAGTCGTTAATTTCACATTTGCTAACTACATGACATGACGCACGGATCAATAATGCATGATTTGATTGCATACCGCGTCAGATAAAGATACTAATGAAATTAGAGGATCTTGTCCGATTTTTTCATGCTATGCGATTATTATTATTGATTAGGGCTGTGCGATCGATCCGCTTCTACTCGAAAACTGGATCAAACTAGCTAATGATGATTTGTCAAGTATCAAAATCCCAACAGTTTAGAAGTCCTGAAATGCCACGACTAACTCGAATGAACTAGTAGGATACTTTATAGTGAGAGGACTAGGATAGATGATAAGCACGATTGTCATGTGTGGCAAATGATGATTTGTCAAGTTCCATGAAGAGATGAGCCAATCAATGGTTGCCCAATGTCAGTTTAGAGGCCCTGGTTTGAGTGTTCCAAACTGAAGCTTGTGAAATCATCTCAATTTAATGTGGATAACATGGGATCCAACCACCATATTCATTGATAGAACCATACTCCGTGAAGTAAATCTGCACTAGATACCTAAACAAAGGGCATTCTTCATTAATGCGAAAATTACGGTGATGAACAAATGACCCAATTAGCCTCCGCATCATCTAAATAACAATACTCTATTTTCCAAAGTTATGGTTATTGTTTTCATTTATTTCACCAAGGAAAAAGTGGTCACATAACATAACACTAGGAGTCACCATATGTTTTGATAATCATACTAAGTTTTTGTCCAACTAGATTATGCTCACATCAAGCTTTGGGGGAAAAACATATTTATCATCAAGTAATTAGGCAAAAAGAGAAAAGAGATTTATAATTTTATCAGCAAAAAAGCCACACAGAGAACGTATTTATCTTGGTCGTGTAGAAACATTCACCAAAGGACAATGCTTTACTAATCGATACAATCGAGGAACAAGAGAAGAAACTTTCCATATACAATGGCTCATGATTTTTGCCAATTCATTCGGAAAAAATGAGACCGATTGCGAAATGGATTTGAACTATACTTGAGAATTTGCTTTGATTTGACCGGCCAAAGAAAGAAATAAATTAAATTTAATGATACTTTACAAAATAATTTAATGGACCGAAGCTAGCTTGGCAACATTATCCTTGTTGTCGCGGTCGTGCTCGTCGTCACGTTGGTCGTGTAACCGGAATCCACCATATCGCAGTTCAATCCCGCCGCCCATCGCCGGAGTATCCTCAGCAGGCTGCCCGCCTTCCTCTTCGCTCGCACGGTCCCCGTCCCCATCAGCTCCCATATGACCCTCTCGATCCCCGGCATTGTTGCCAGCTCCGCCACCGCATCCGACCCGCCTTTCCTGCATATCATGACAAGGGTTGCCGCGGCGCTCTCCCTTGCCCGCTCCGACCCTTCCCTCAGCACCGTGCTCAGCTTCCTGATGGCCCCAAAGGCCGCCGTGACCGCCACCATCCCGCCCCGCTTCACCACCGCCTCGAGGATGGTCACTGCCTCATCCTGCAGGCTCTCCATCACGTCGCACACCATCTCCACCATCCCTCCCTCCAGCAGACTCGCGACGGCCTCCCTGTCTCCCGCCAAACTCAAGATGGCCGCCAGCGCGTCCCGCCGGGGCCGCCGTGGCCGTCCCGGGCCAAGTCCATCAGTCCCATCACGACCCGCGTCTTCCGCCCGAGCCGCCTCATGTAGGAGTGCACGCTGGAGAGGCTGAATATCGTGGCGGCGGCGTTGCCCTTCGCCTCCCAGGTGGCGCCGGAGCGCAGGACCTCGATGACTCCGTTGAGGGCGCCGTCCGTCTCCATTATCCGAACCTTGTTCGCCTCCAGGATCGACAGGTTGAGCATCGTCGTGATGGCGTTGACCTGCAGGCTCGGGCACTCCGAGGCGACGTCCGCGCCTAGGTACCGCACCAGGTGGGGGATGGCTCCGGCCTCCGCGATGCAGGCCCGGCTCTCCGAGTCGGACTTCGCGAGCGCCCGGAGCTCGTAGACGACGACGTCGGCGACCTCCGCCGGAGGGCCGCCGGACAGTTTCCGGAGCAGGAACGACGCCGTCATCTTGGTCGCCTCGATCGCGCCTTTGCTCCTCGCGGCGCCGCGGGCGGTCGCGGCGTCGCCGGAGGCCTCGAAGGGGATCCTCTGCTCGCGGCACCACAGGGAGATCAGGTTCTTCAACGCGCGGTTGGGGATGAGGTTCGTGTGGGCCAGGGTCTGACCTGTCTTGGGACACGTGTTGCGCCCCGATTGGATCCATAGGCTGATGGAGTCGCGATCGTACGTCTGCCCCGTCGCCACGACGACCGGGTCCCGCATGAGGTCCAGCGTGATTGGGCACCGGAAGTCCGCCGGGAACGCGAGGCTCGACGACGACCTCCGCCGCCGGAACTCCGCCGGCGGCTTCCGCGGCGTCGATCCGCCGTAGAGGACGAACTTCGCGTACCGGACGAGCCCGATCAGCGCGATGGCCTGTGATTTCCCCTTCTCGTCGCTCTGATTCTGGACCTCCTCTTCGAGACTCTCCATCTCCTCTCTGCAGCTGGACGAATCCCGCAGCCCCAGGCTCTCGAAAACGGCCGCGAGCTTGGCTTGATCAGGCACGACCTCCCTCTCGATGCCGTCCAGTATCGCCAGCACGTCGCGCCGGAGATCGTCGTCCCTCGAATCGACGCGAGCCCCGGCCCGCGAGCGCTGGTTCTTGATCAGAGCGACGAGCTCCTCGACGTCGTCGCTCAATTGGGCCTCCCGCACCGGGAACACGTCGAGCAAGGTTGTCAAATCGGCGTTGAGCTCGCGGAAGCTGTCGGACACGAGCTCGACCTGCAGGAGCAGCCATATCTTGCTCCCGTTGCAGCAGTCCTCGATCAGCGTCTTGATCCTCTGCAGCAGAATGTACATCTCCTCGAGGCAGAGCACCGCCGACGGGGAGCAGTAGCTCGTGGGCCTCCGGAGCAGCTCCTCGAACAGGACGGCGAGGAGGTTGACCTTGCGCACGATGGAGAGGGAGCACGACCGGAGGAGGTACTGAAACGGCCGGAGGGACGCGATCTCCTGGGAGAGGTGGAGGAGGGTCTGGACGAGCTCGACTTCGGAGAGCCTCGGCGAGACGAAGGCCCCGGCAGGGGGCCGCCGCTTCCGAGGCGGGAAGGCGTGCGGCGACACCGCCATCGAAGAGGGTAGGAATGGAACAGGGGCGAGGGACTCCGGCGCCGGCGGGCCGTCCAAATTCGAAGGAGAAAGCGGAGTTTCCGTTGATGGGTAAGGCTGGAAAACGAAGACGATGAAGAGAAGAGATGGAGAAACCGGAAAAAAGAAGAGCTTTCGGATTGGGGAAGGCGATGAGAGGTTTCTTGAACCGAGAACTGCGTGTGCCGGAGAAGAAACAAAAGTGTGAAGGAAGAAAGCAGAGACGGTCATCAGCCAACTCTCATGATTTTGTCTGTTTTTGACCACCTCCTTTTTTTTTTCTTTCTCCCTAATACAAAAATTAAAAACCTTCTTTTTCATACAATGATAAAAAAAAGGAAAGAATTCGACTCCCTCAAAAAAATAAAATGAACCGACATCCAATCCAATAATCTGAAACGATTATATAGTCGGTGAATATGGATATTCGGTATCTCGTTCCGGAGTCAAAATTCAATTAGCCTCAAATATATACGCACGGGGTTTATCCGGATCTACCTTCATAATCAATCGATACATATTTGTGCATACGTGTCAATGATGGTGATCGGTGAGCATGGCCGACTTGGCAAATGAAGCAAGGGTGCAAAACCAAAATTTGGGATTTGGGTTTGAACTTTGAACAAGTAGTTATATTCAGCTAAGAACAAGAAAGACGCAAGATAAAAAAAAAAATTCGCGACGGGGACGTCACGTCCACTTCACCAGCTGGGAGAAACACGTTCCTCTTCCCACGGCCGCCGCCGGCCGCGTGCAAGCTGGACTCCCCCTCGGACTTTTCCTCAATTCCCAAAGTTGGAGCCATCGGTTTGGGCATCAAAACCGCTCGTCCGAGTTCGACTGTACCCGGTCTCGGGGCGGATAAGTAATGATCCGGGCCGACGATTCGTCGCGTGTCGAGGACAAGAATGGCCCGAACCCGTCCCGTCCGAATCGGGATCGGGATCGGGATAGTATAAGGGTCGTTTCGTTTTTAGGTCGAGATCCATCTCTGCGTACGTGGGATTCAATTCTTCGAATCGATCGAGCGGGTCCAAGACTCAAATGTCCTTTCACATGAAGATAGAGCCGAGCCGCCAATGTCCTACGTAGTCGGGTGGGGGCGGCACGTCATTGACCGAAGCCTCATTTCTTGCATGCATTTCAAAAGCCAAATGATAATAACAATAATGATTGTAATTAAATAAGTCAATGGAAAATCTATAGAGAGAAGAAAAAAAAATGAAGAAAAATCGACTCGGCCCGATATGCTCGAGCACTTTGACCAAACCATATTTCGCGCATAGCCGGCATCCTCGTAATTAGAGGAAAGCCTGGGGGCCACGGTGCAAATTCATATTAAATTTAGATTGATTATTCGAAGTTAGGTGTGAATACATATAAATATGTATGTTCTTTTTTTTTTATAATTATATTTTTATGTCATGGGCCGTGCATTTTTTTTAAAAAAAGTATGGTTGAGCCATCGGTGTATGAACTGGTAAAGCACAAAGGGGGGCGGCTGCACATGGTGCTCCTCCCTCTCGATGGTACCACCGGTAGGTAAAGTTGTTGTGGGGGACTAGGTCCGGTCGTCATAATTGGCATTATTATAATTAAAATTCCAATTGATTTATATAACGCATGGCTTATTCTCTTGTGCAATACCCCAAAAATATGGAAAAAAAAAAAAAAAGTCTGGGTATAGATTCCTTTCCTTCTCTTTGCCCCAATTTAATGCTTTTGAGCATGGTCCACGATCGTTTGATTGGGAACCGAATATTGTCTAAACACCTAACAAGCCAACTAATATTATAATATTGTATTGTGTATGTATATATATATGTGTGTGTTTTTTTTTTCTTTTACGACATCAGGGTGCCGGAATTTTCTTTTGGAGCTAGCGTTCTTGGATGTACATTGTTCTAACGACGTGTATCGTGATGTTTGGCGAAATGGATAATTACTGACCGGCGATTAGGGACGGGCCGCCTCGACCTGAGATCTCGAGCCACGACGGCCGACCCCTTGAGGAGGGAGATGGGTTGTTTCTAATGTCTCTATGACGATTATTTTGAGACTTTTTCATAGATATAACTCAAAAAAAAAAAAAAAAAAAAGAAGGGAAAAATGGGGCGGATTTATATTTTGTACTTTTTTTTATTATGGTTGTCTCTTCCCAAGGCATATGACATGTTCGTGTGTTTCCCCGCGTTGACGATATCAATCTCGAAGGGGGCTCCCTAGAAAGCTTTTGAGGGACGCGAAATTGAGGAAGAAATGTGGTGGAAGCCGCGCGGAAATAGCCGGAGGAAACGGATTGGCTTCCAAAAGCCGCTTTCCCTTTCGCCTTCTCTTTCTTTCTTCCTCGAGTTCTCACTAGACCCGCTTTCGAGGATGTCCAAATGTGCAACACATGTCTAAAAATTAAATAATTAATATCACGAAAAACTTTAGACCGATATACTTGTAATCAATTTACTTCAAATTAATCCCCAAGTCGGTATATCGACGATGAATTTTACCCTCCTTTAATTTCCGTTAAATTTTATCGAATTTCTGAATTAGATGACATAAATTAGGGTTTTATCTTTCATTTGTTACGAATGTATTGATTTGTGACTTTTTCGCCACGGTAATTAAACTTAACGAAAACTAACATAAAGTAAATCTATCATAAATGTACCGATTTTAGGTTTTTGGTGTTAAAAAACTTATAAATTCATTATATACCAAATTAGAGTTTTTGGTGGTCAGAAAAATTAAAGGAGTATCAATTTGAGGTTTTTCGTGATATTAACACAAAAATAAAAAGAAAATTAGGTTAAGAAGATTATAATTAGAGTCCGGCTAAGGCATGGTTATGCTGAATTTGTAACGGTGCTCTTGGACCGCAAGTTTTATATTATGGTAAATGGGCGATTGGGATTGTAGAAAAGGCGTGGAAGATAAGATCTGCATTTTGATTTTATGTAAGAAAACAAATCTAAGTGATAATATTAAAAAAACAAGTAATCTGTGAAACAGTTTCTTCGAAAAGAAAAAGTAGTCGTAGATTTTGCCAAAAGAGACAAAGAACGACGTTGCGGTGCTTTAAGGCAACTCAAGAGCATACCCGTGGAGTCACATCGACTGTCATGGTAGCTCTAGAATTGTCGAATCTTTTGTATCGTCGCGCAAGAATTTCAATTCACTGCATCTAAGCGACGTTGAATTGGCATGGTGAAAAGATTTAAGATCGAATTCGTTGTTGTACAGTAAGTTTAAAGCTTTTTGGACAATTTCCTTCATTTTGATCTCCATATATAAGGGTGTTGATTTTGACAATCCAAACGAATGGTTTGATCACTTATTTAATCATGTTATACAAATTGTGCAAATTCAGATAGCAATTCAGATTTGTTTCACAGGTATTGAAGGAAGCATATAAGGAGATTCGGATGGCATATTTGGATCGCGTTAAATAGCACTCGATCAATTCTCATCGGAATGATATTCACGCACAAAACAAAACATTTTCATTTCTTTTGTACAAGCACATGCTCCTCTAATCCTTGATGAGTCGTGATCAATAATAAGTGGTAATTCGGCTCAAGATTTGACATCTCGTTTTCGCAAGTGACGCAGGATTTGTTAATGGGACAGCTACATTACATGACTTCGGTATTGTTCTTGCGTTGGTTGGGGTGACTCTTGCATGTCCTAATCCAACACACCATCGATGACGGAAAAACATATAAAAACAAACACGACAAGCGAGCGTGTAGAATCCTTCTTACCCCCAACATAAACATAGCGAACGGGCTATCCCAAAAGAAAAAAAAATATATGGATTTGGTCGTGGCCGGTCATAACCACCTCCATTATTGAGAAGACGCCAGCTGAGATGATGAATGATTTGCAATTCCTTTTCCTCCGCCTCGCAGGCTCGTGTCACGGACTGAATTCTCCCGTGCTCTCATATCCTCGTGAGTGGAATTTATGGCATCGGGGCGAAAAGTGAGCAATGCACAAAGGATGATACGACTAGTTCGTTGGAGTGACGTCATGGTGTATGTGCTAGGAGTTTTAGAATATAATGATTATAACTCTGAGGACCTCTGAAGACATAAGCTAGTCAGGAGTTGATGCTGCTCTCTTGATGAGGCGGCTATGATAGGTCGAAATCAGTTGTTGTGTTGAAGTGTTCTATTTATCTCACTTAAGGGACTAGATATTCGAGTTAAAGTGGACATGGTACGCTCTTGTGTGAGAATATGATTCGCTATACTAATTTTACGAACAACTATAGAAGGAAGGCGAATATGGTGTTCTTAGCTCATCAAGTCCCATACGAGCTATTTCGCGGCCAAGAATCTGTCGATTGGCTAGTGACACTTGCACGATCCCTTTTAGAACCCACCATTTATCCATCATAATAGTAACTAAGTCCAACCAACCCTCTCCATCCCTCTCTAGTTGAGATTTTTCCTAGTAATGAAAACTTATAATATTTTCTTTGTTCATATTTTCCCCAGGTTTTGAATTCTTCTTTTGAAGTAGTCCTTGTTTGTAATCTAAAAAAGAATAGTCGCTGTTGGATGGGGCCATGCTTTGTCTCGCAAAGAACAATTCGTGACTTAGGAGCTATGCTTATTGATATAATCTATTGACGCATTCAAAGATTTATATAGAGTGCTTTTTTATTAATGTATTGAGAATTAAAATAAGCACATGATATAATGACAAAGCACAAATAATCAATGAAATTAATTTATCAAGTGTAAGCACTCTTTCTTGTTTCTTTCAATCTAGTTGAGAAATTTCGATAGTTGTGATTCGATTTCACAAATTTGGACTAATCAGTATAGTTGTGAGCTTTGATCTTTCAATCTCCATGTGTGATAAATTTGATATCATAGCCAGTTTACATCTTCCAGAAGCACAAAGATTTAGATCGAATCTAATTCCTATTAGTAGTCAAGTCTATCTACGAACTTGTATTGTCAGATTTCATTGGTGAACTCAATTGCCTGACCTAATGCGTCACAACATTTAGGCTACATCTGGTGACCAAAGACAAAAGTGGGAAAAAGGATAATATTCACAAATCCTGTGTTTGGTTGCAACCAAAGCCGATTCTCCTCCTTGCTCTCTAGTTCACGTCGAAGTTTCACGAAAGTAATAGGAAACGATGAATAATTTACAATTTCCTTTCCTCTACCTTGCAAGTTTGTGTCACGGATCAAAATCTCCCGTACTCTCGTATCCTTGTGGGTTGAGCTTATGGTACTTGGTCATAGAGTGAGTAATGCACAAGGGATGACATAATTGTTTCACATGAGTGGCATTATGACGTTTGTGCTAAGCGTTTTAGGATAGAATACTTTTAGGAGCTCTAAAGATGGGTTGACCTCCCGTATACAAATTGGTCGAAAGCTGATGCCGTTTTCTTAATGAGGCCATGGCAGGGCAAAACCATTTATTGTGCTGAAGTGTTCTGTATGTCTCGCTTGAGCCTAAGGGGATTGGATACTTGAGCTAAATTGGGCGTGATATGATCTTGTATAAGGATGTGATTTACCATACTATTCTTATGAGCAACTATAAAAGAAAGGCTGATGTAGTGCTTTTAGCTCATCAGTCATCAGGTACCATACGGGCTATTCCATGGTTAAGAATTCGCCAGTTGGCTCAAGACACTTGCACGATCCTTTTTAGAACCCACCATTTATCCATCATATTAGTAACAAAGTCCAACCAACCCTCTCCCAACCTCTCTCTTCCACTCTTAGCTTTTGGGGAAAAAGGGGGGGGGGTGTGGAGTTTGGATTAGGCGGGGTAGTAGCGGTTCGATGATAGGAGGATGGTGGCGCTCAGCGGGAGAGGACGGTGGCAAACTCGGGGTGACGATTTAGGTGTATGGACTGTTTGAGACTAATATATTTAAGTTTTTCTTTATCTTTTTGCAAGCGAAGATACTTTAGTCACCTTAACAGGATTGATCAACCCAAATGAAAAAGTTCATTCCATAGGTAGGGCGAACTCCGTAGGTCCTCAATGTGCATTCTTAGGGACGACTGCTGCAGTCTCTCTCGGAAATGATACGAAGATCAAGCAATTCTCTGGATTCCAAGGATAGCCATGTCGTCCCTAACGTACATTTTGAGGGGACAGCTCACCCAGCGAAGTTGGCAACAGGCTACGCAAAACCGTCACCGGCTCCTTTTAGCGGCGAGCATAGGAGACGGTAGGCGATCGACAGTGAGCTGTCATTGATTATCGCTCAAGACGAAGTAGCGTGATAGAACGAACCCGCAATTTAAAACAAAAATAAAACATGGAAGTTGGGAAGTAATAATGACAACTTAGACTGGGTTTCTTTGATGTTTTCCCCGAGTTTTTGATTTCTTCTTTTGAACCAGTTTTCCTTGTCTGTAATCCAAGAAAAAGTATAGTCGTCGTTGGACAGGGCCACGCTTTGTCTTGCAAAGAACAATTCGTGACCTAGGAGCTATGCTCATTGATATAATATATCGACACATTCAAAGATTTTTATTTTTGTTCGGAAAACACTAGTGATATTTTCATTCAAGTGCAAGTCTGAGTAGATAAAGTACGATGATCAAGTACAAATAATCAAAGAAAGTAATTTATCAAGTGTAAGCACTTTTTCTTGTTCAAATCTAGTTGAGAAATTTGGGACCGATTGGAGTAGTTGTGATCCGATTTCACAAGTTTGAACGTGGAAATGTACCCTGGAAACATGTAACACCGATTGAAAGCATATTACAGAGACGAATATACCTTACTAGTTGCAGTCTCAGAGGAATTGTTTGAAGCCCTGGAGTTCCGTTCTTCAAAAGGGAGTAAATTGTTTCAAATGGAAGAAGATGGAGAAGCATATTTTTTTCTCTAAAACACTACGGGTAGCATTTTTTCCTTTACTTTCTATTTTTATATATTACAATTATTTTCACTTAGAAAATAACTGTAATTTCCTTTTATGGGCCATTCTCTTACGGATTGGATTTGGCCTAACATGGGCGAATAGGCTTGATTTGACCCATCAAATAAAAAACCCATAAGGATTAATCGGAGCAGTTGTGAGCTTTGATATTTCAATCTCCATGTGTGGTAAATTCATTGTTATGGCTAGTTTACATCGTCCAAAAGCATAGGTATTCGGATTAGATCTAATTCCTATTAGTAGTCGAGTTTGTCTACGAACTTGTATTGTCAGATTTGATTGGGGAACTCAATTGATTGATCTAACGTGTTATGATATCTAGGCTACATCTAATAATCAAAGATAAAAGTTGGGAAATGATAATATTCATATATCTCGTGTTTGATTGCTATCCAAGACATGATAAGACAAGATATAAAATAGACATAACTTGGATGAAAATATTCCATGTGAGGGGTGGGATCGATGCATGTAGGATTTCTTATCTACGTGGTATAAAAGTTATCTTCAACCACTAGCCGTGGTGGCTCCGCTGGATAAGGGCTTCATTGATCATTCCCCAAATGTGAGGGGTTCGAAACCCAGTGAAGGCGCTTGGTATCTTAAGTGTGACGTCGGGGTGGTGGGTCCTTTGCTAGCGTCATCTTGGATTTACCTCGCTGGCTGGTACGGGGTTCCTGGATCATAAAAAGAAGAAGAAGTTATCTTCAAAAAAATCCTACTCTCTCATTCTCCTCATTTACTTCATGTTGAAGCTTCTCGACTTTCCTAAGGAAGTCAAAAGTTCATTCCCCGCCTTAACTCTCAAGTTCACATCGAAACTTTACGAAAGCGAGTTGAAGTTAATTTTCTTTCGAAGTTCCTTCTCGGCCGTGACTTTTCTAATTCAAGTTGAAACCTTAAGAAAGCAACGAGAGATCTGAAGTTTATGTTGTTAATAAACATTGATTTTTTCGATAATTGTCCTTATCGAAAGATTTTACCCTTGAATTTGTCCCTTAAATCTCCATATTGCGAAGTGGGCAATATTCCAATGGCCGGCAACTTAACATGTAATGATGAATTGTGACTGTCTTGATTTCCAATCTTTCATGAAATATCTTCCGGTCTAAGCAATCAATTTCGAACTTCTGCAACGCACGAATGGACAAGAACTTTAACCATGGGACCGGAAAAAAGGTTCTTCTTCGGTCCTAAAGGAGGAAAGGCAATTCTAATGAGAATGATGGTCTCGGTCTGCGTTTCCTCTTGCGTTCAATTAGGAGGAGAAGAATGTATACTTTGATTTCATATTTTGGTTCCAGTTGCTATGAACAAAGTTTAAAGAAGAAGGAACATTTTTTTTTTTTTGCTATTTATTTTTCCCCGGTTGAAAGTCTCTAATGTTCGGTAAACAATTAATATGCAAATTTTCTAAATTGGTCGGATTTTCAAGTTTACTTTTTCCTTCTCTTTATTGGATTTGGGAGGTGATGCTGATTTTTTCTTTCGTAGGTGGCACGAAAGGGCATATTTTCATTCACTTTAATACACATGATATGATATGAGAATTTTTGACTTTATTATTGTGATTCATTAAACAATAAATATGATATAACAAAATTATTGAATCTTGAATCCTATTGAGTCACTAATGTTTATGATATGAGAATATTTGACTTTACTATACTTCACTAAATAATGAATATGATAAAGTAAAATCATTGAATCTCGTATCCTGTTGTATTTAATCATGTCTTGACTAGAAACCAAATGACTAACGACAACATTAATGTCTCTTAAACTGTGGGTGATTGATTCTGGGTTGGGTCAGTTCCACCCTAGGATTGGTTCTGACCGATCAATTTCTGTCTAATTCTGGGTTGGACTATTCCAATTTAGTCTATTCAAGCAGTTCAGTTTTGCACCTAGATTTGAGAACCGGGCTGATTATACTTGGTTTTAAAAAAAATTCAACCGTGAGCTGCTCAGAACCAACTGGTTCAGTCTGGTTTGATTTCAAAGTCAGTTCGATTTCAAAGTCGGTTCAGTTCCGTGCACACTCCTACCCTAAACTGGTTTTAGGCGTTAATAACAAACCAAGATGAAAATGACCTTGACTTTAATTATCTCACCACTTTCCTATGTATGAAAACGTGCTGGATTAGACCGAATAACATGCGTTGAATGAATGACTGGGACCAAGGGATAAGCATGGGACACATATATCTCATGTTGTGCTGTGAATTACGACCCTTTCGATTCGATTTTCAACACGACATGTTGCTTATTGATTTTCTCTCCAAAATCCAAATAATTACTTTAAATTTAAAGGACAATTAAGTCCCATGGTTCCAGATTCGTATAAAGATTCGATATGGTCTTTGGTTCTGGGCCTAATCTGGCCTACTTCTATTCATTGCTAAGCCCAACCATCTCTCACTTGCTGGACAATCAATTTGTCTATCAGGCTTACGATCATGTACTAGTATGCGTCATAAATTTGTTACAAACTAGGACTTAAGACTGATCTCATCGTATGGCTTTGAAATCCAAAGATGAAATCCACGTGGAATCGCGGACGAGAGAACCATGAAATGGACTGGATATTCTAATGATTCCATCATTGATGGGTTCGAAAGCATGTTAGAGAGAGATTTCTTTCGTCATACTTTGATAGAGTGGTGCAAAAAATTCGTATGACTTTTAAAAGAATAGGAAAGGGATAAACACGGTTTAAATTTCTCATTAACTGTCCCTTCTAGTGTTCGACAAAAAGGCAGGAAATGAAAGGGCACGGGAATTAATCATAGAAGAAAGGATCTGAAGCATTGATGTTCTCAAAATTCCTCCGGATCATCCTCACACCCATGGAGGAATTCTGGAACATGTGAAAAACATTGGCTTATTGTTTTGCCACGGCACGAAAAGGTTTGTGACGAAGGTCCGGAAAATTACCTCGCGCGGATCGACTTACCGAGTAATGGTAACGCCCTTCGTCTCCCTAGGTAAGAGGCCGGCGTCGATCCTAATCGCGATGATGCTCTGCAGTTTCTGCGGTCGGTCGAGAGGAGCCGAAGCCCAGGAGCCGACACGACACCGTCCAAGATTCTTGCCAGCGTCGCCCAAGAATCGAAACCCAACCCACGATTTCCTCATTTCCCCCAGCATCACCGCAAAAAGGAACGAATGACTCTTTTCGCGAGTCCTTTCGCACCGCCAAATTCAGCAACGCAATCATCGTACTTGTTCCGAATCTCATCCAATTAGCCTGCGCGGCACACGAAATGGACATTTTGCCTTAAGTGCCTCGACATGGAATAAAGGCCACGCACGCATGCAATCCCACGTCAAGGACCCTTCCCCCGTTCCCTCCTCAAAAGCATCTGATTAGGGTCCGCACATTTGAGAGGAAAATCGTTTTCGAGAAATCATTTCCCTACTTTTTAATGCCTGAATGACGAAAAACTACAACGATTTCCATAAGTTGAAGGTAACAAGTTTAGATTGGAAGAAAATAACTTTCTTTATGATATTGATTTTCCTAAACCATCGAACAAATAAACGCTAGTAATATTTTTTTGATAAGCTGTCCTTTTTTAAAATTTAGAAATTCATTTTCAGCAATCGGTCAAACAAACGCACCCTTCAACAATCCTGTCAATTTCATGACGGAATGGTCAGACCG
Source organism: Eucalyptus cloeziana (assembly GCA_014182715.1). NCBI lineage: Eukaryota > Viridiplantae > Streptophyta > Magnoliopsida > Myrtales > Myrtaceae > Eucalyptus > Eucalyptus cloeziana. Next base: position 13,831,796 of record CM024644.1, on the reverse strand, counting down.
GCCGGTCCGAAACCGGAGCACCGGTTCGGGCTGCCCCGGTTCGGCTCTTCCTTATATAAGCCGAAAAAAGGGCTTATCGTTATTTTCTTTTGGCGACCTCTTCTTATCGTCTCGCGATTTCTGTATTTCTTCTTCACAGTTCCTTTCTTCGCTAGCAAGAAGGAAGAAGGAAAAAAAAAAAAAAAAGGGTCCGACCCGGATCGGCGGGCGATTGTCCGATTCGCGACCCGAAGGAGCGTCCTTCCGTCGAACGTCTCCGGCAACAGCGAGCTTCGCGCCGGTCGTGTTTCGCATTCCCTGGAATGGGCGGCCGACCTGTAAGTCTTCGAATCCCCAATTCGTTCGATTGAGAGGAAGAGGAAAAGAGGGGAGAAGGAGGAAGGAGAAGCTCCGTGCCCTTGCTGTCTGCAGCTCCATTCCGACGCGGAGCCTTTGCGGGAATCCCTAGGGGGGGGGAATCCGTTCTCGAGTTCAGCGGCATCGAGGGGGAACGTAGCGCGGTAATCGAAGGGGGAGGGGGAGCGGGTTTAATTTGGCTGTGTTGGGGGGATTCGAGGTGGGCTGGGGGTCGGTGCTGGGTTGTGGGGGGGAATTTTTGCTCTGCCTTGTTCGGCGTTTCGTGTTCGATTCAGGCGGAGGAATTTAGGGTTGTGCGCTTTGGAGATAGAGGTGGGGTGCTGGGTTGGTTGTTCTAGGGTTTGGGTGAATTTCGCTGTGTTCGACGATCACGGGGGAAGATAGGCGTCAGTTAGTGGATAATGTGTATACTGTGTGTGATTCAGGAGTGGTCACGCCGGGTCGCCACTATGCTGCCTTGGTTGGTGATTCCACTGATAGGTCTATGGGCTCTCTCTCAGCTGTTGCCGCCAGCTTTTCGTTTTGAGATTACGTCGCCGAGGCTGGCTTGCGTGTTCGTGCTGTTGGTTACCCTCTTTTGGTACGAGATTTTGACGCCCAAGCTGTCAGCTTGGCGGGAGCATAGGAATGCCAAGCTTAGGGAGAGGAAAAAGAATGAAGCCATTGAGCTGCAGAAGCTTAGGAAGACCGCGACCCGGAGGTGTCGTAACTGTTTGACCCCGTATAAAGATCAAAATCCAGGTGGAGGTAAGTTTATGTGTTCTTATTGTGGGCATATTTCAAAGAGACCGGTTCTGGACTTGCCTGTGCCGCCCGGCATGGGTATTTCAAACTCTGGGATTATTAAGGATTTGGTTGGAAAGGGTGGGAAGCTATTGAATGGGAAGGCGTGGGCTGACAGTGGATGGATGTGTGGTCAGGATTGGCTAGAAAATGGGAACTGGGCGGGTGGGTCTTTTCCAACAAAATCTGGTACATGGAGAAGGGGAAATGGGGTTTTTGGGGGAGATGACCATTGTTTGGCAGAGAATTCGTATTCAGGAATTGCTATTTTTTCCTGTAAGCTGCTGACATCTTTTTTCTTGAGCATTAGGTGGCTTTGGAGAAAGGTTTTTAGAAGTAGTTCGTTGAGGGAAGATGCAGCTTTGGATGCTGAGCATAGGGGTATGTTGGCTAAGAGGGATGGTGGGAATTCTTATGAGAGCAAAGGTGATAAGGCACGCAGAAAAGCTGAGGAGAAGAGGCAAGCTAGGTTGGAGAGGGAACTTTTGGAGGAGGAAGAGAGGAAACAGCGTGAGGAGGTCGCAAGGTTAGTCGAGGAGCGAAGAAAACTTAGGGATGAGAAGACCGAGGCTGAGAAAGATAATGGAAAAGGATCATCACCCAACAAGGAAAGAGATAGGAGGAGGGAGGCAGAGAAAAAGCGTCAGGAAAGAAAGAAAGATAGGGACAGGGGCTCAAGTAAGAGCAACTCTGATGCGGAAGAACTGGAAAGAAGAGTAAGCAAGGAAAGTGAGAGAAAGCACGACTCCGACAAGAAGAGTTTACCTGATCGTCAACCTCAAAAATCTGCAACAGAAAGTGTAAAGGGTCAGGGTACTGATATGGGGCGTGGTTTAAAGGGTGTCTCTGCAAATAGTGCTAATAGGGGCAGTACAGGAGCTAGATACTTGGACCGAATGAGGGGTACTTTCTTATCTTCTTCTAAAGCGTTCGGTGGGGGTAGTTTCTTCGGAAGGGCTGCAAATACTCCTGCTGCAACCTCTAAAGAAAACAAACCTATTGGTGCTGTAAATCATGTCCATACTTCTTATAAGAGAGATCATGGTCCGCCTGAGCGAATAGGTGGCAAATCAGTTACGAATTTGGAAGATAAGAGCAGTAACTCTCCTGTAAGTTGTCTCTTCACATGTAGTTTTGTCCTGTCTTCGCTGTGACCATATATCCATAATTCCGAGCAAGTAATCGGCATGTGAACATACTTCTGAACTATTGTTAAGCAAACAAATCTTGTCTGCTATTCTTCTTTTGCAATTTTTTCATTTGCATATTACTTATGTCCTATGTTGAACTGCATTTATTCTTGAGCAAAGATCTGGTCTTATGCAGTTACGGCTCATTTAGCGACATGATCTGCGGTGTCATGATGCTTGTGCAGCATATGTATGTATTGCTGAAATGTTGTCAGTAAAATGCTTTGATGTTCACTGACAGGTACTCTCTGATACACAAACGGCATCTGCACCGAAGAAAACGTGGCAACAATTATTTACTCGCTCATCATCTGTTCATCCTTCAGCCAATACCAATGTTATAAGCAAACCGAGTCCCAAGTTCCAGGACGAAGGTCAAAGCCCATTGGCACCTGGTCAGCCGTCAACAACTCAGTTATTTGATAATCCCCTCAACTTTGGGCTTCCATCACCATTTACTCGACCTGCTTATCAAAATGGGACACCCAACAGTAGTTTAGGCTTTTCACCTGTCATCGAACCCATCTTTTCTCGAGCTGGAGAAGGATCTCATGAATTTTTTATGGAAGTGCCGGAGCTTTTTGAAGACCCATGTTATGTTCCAGACCCGGCGTCATTACTGGGGCCTGTTTCTGAATCACTTGATAATTTTCAGTTGGATCTGGGGTCTGGCTTTTTTACAGACTTGGGATCAGAAATGCCTCATGTTAGAAAGAATGTTGTCACTGCATCTGAATTCACCAAGCCATCACCTATCGAGTCTCCAATGTCACGGTTACGAGGTACCGATGACAGGCATAACAATGCTAATCGTTTTGCTCGTACTCCAAAGGCCCCAGACATGAGCAATTTTCATGTGGGAGATGCAAGCGATGATAAGAGAGCCTGGCAAATGTGGGATACTTCTCCTCTCGCTCAAGATGGTTTAAGTTTAATAGGTGCCCCGGCAAGCTGGCTTTTGAACCCTGAGCGGAGCAGATCATCTAAGGAAGATATTCTTCGCCCTTTGTCACAGAATAGTTCTGTCTCACTCTTTTCAAAGGAGGATCCCGTCCTACCAAGTATTCACACTCCACAGAAAGATTTTGTTGGTTGCGGACGAAGTGGTGGAACTTTAAGCCCTTTGGCAGGCTTAAATAATCAAGATCCATGGGTCCAAAAAGCTTTCATTCCACCTCTGTCAGATGGTGAAAATCAACTTCCTCTTGCGCCTCAGGGAGAGTCTATTCCAAATCAAATGTATTTTGGAAGCCCTTCTAGATCTGCTTTGACTCATCCGTTTGAGCCATCTCCAGCCAATTGTTGGTCCAAGTGAGTGCATGTAAATCCTTATATATGTCGGGAAGCATGCTTTCATTAGATACGGAGTTAAGACAAAGACAATAACTTTGGTTCTATGTTTCGTTGATGGTTAGGTTAGATAAATAGGAATGTTACTATCAGCTAGAGAAGTTTGTAAGAAATGTAAATGTCTTTGTACACAATTGACTGCAACGTTATCTTTATTTGCATGGGCAGATAGTTGTGGTGACTTTTTGGAATAGAGTGTAGCTCCTGGGACCTAACATTTGCCAGTGTGTTAAGTATTTCACCTGCGTATTGGTCCCATTAGTATTTGGACTACCCTGTGATAATGTGGCACCCATTTTTTTTTTTTAAATCTAACTTGAGTAAGTTGCCTACAATAACTTTGCTAGCTACACTCCATGTAAGCGGATAATTTTTCCTGACAGCTGCTTTCAGTCATTCGGATCACGTTCTTTGCATCTCTATGCAGCATTATGAGAAAAGCAGCAACTTTCTTAGTTTTTCTTGTGAAATCACCTTCCTTTCGTCTCTACATTTTTTTTTTCCATTGCAGTAGAGAGATGCTTCCTGCGACAGCTTCCCGTGACTTGGAGAACTCCAGATTTACCTCGATCTTTTACGGACTTTGTGTGCCCTATGTCCTTGAGTTCAGCCAAATTTAGCCCATAATTTGCTATTTAGTTGAATGGATTGACTGGAAAGTAGCATGCTCTCAAAAGCCAAAAGGCCCAGAACACTAGCAGGCCGAGTGGCTCCAAACATACCGTTTAGGAGATGTGACAATTAGGATTTTTATATGGTTCTTTGACCAAAATCTCAAATTCAATCTCTTCAGAGAATTAGCTGTTCAGTGTCATCTTGCTGATAATGTTGGATTAGCAAGTTCAATGTAGTTGATTGAGTAAGCTTTCGAGGGAAAATTATCTGGAAGCATTGAGCACCTCCTTGTGACTCTTCCTTCTTCATTCTGATTGTCACTAAGCTCCAAAAGAGGAAAATTTCTTTGTTGAGTACAAGTAACCTCTGTGGAAGCTCTCAGAGGCAGTCGACTGCTGCATCATTATTAGGTTAAGTTAGTCTTGCTATTTGACCAACAAAGTGCCAGGAACTAATTGGGGGTTCAGGTCGGTCATTCATGGAGGATTTATTCATAGTATCGTTTTCTTTCCAGAGATAAAATCATTTTTGGTTTTCTCTGTCATTCGGTCATTTTTGGAAAGCATAGATTTATGAGCTATTCCTGCTAAGTCTGAGATTGACAGTTGTTTCTCTATCTATGTTTAGTAACTTGATCCTGGGGCATGGGATGAGATACTCGTGGCAACTTTCCATTATTTCTTAGATAGGTTTTTCCGCCATGAGGAATTGATGCTAATTATTTTAGATTCCCCTCTTTGTACTTGTCTCAACCCCTTTGGCCCTCTTAGGCACATCTCTTTTCCGCCGAAGAGAGAATTTTCTTATATGTAATTAATCCGTTTGATGGGGGAGGAGTTTATTTCTATAGGTTACAGCAATAAGCTGAAGATTTATTTGAGGGTAACGTTATATTTAGACTTATCTAGCTGAACTAAATACTTCCTTTATCTGCCATTGATAGTTAGCAAATTGTTTAGTTACCTTGATATGATATGATCCACCTGACCAACCAGATCAAGCTGAACCCCCTCCAATGGCTTGGATAATGTATCTTAGTAAGAAACTCGTTCATATCCTTGTGCATTTTTTGTCCTGGGGTGTTTCTCCATCCTGTTGTATTGTTGGATGTATGTGGGAGTGAGGTAGGTCTTGCTGAAGAAGCAGATCATTATCTGAGATGATTACCATTTTGGTTGATGATTTTGGTTCATTATCTCATTACTGGCTTCATGTCAACCATTTCATTTGATCGAAAGGTTGATGGTGCTCCCAGTGACCATGGACACCGAGTCAACAGAGTTTATTAATGATATAGGCAATGTGCATGCATTAAACCTGACCAACAGAACATCCAAGCTCCCTGCTGTTCTCATATCCTAAATGACCTTTTTTTTTAAACATCTTTGGAGTTTTCTAATTATCTTATGTTTGATTTATTTACTTTTGCAGTAAGGAATGGGCAGCACAAGGATCAGGAGAAGGCATCGGTAATCCGTCAGTATCTGGGCCCCATATTGGGGGGCTTTTCCCCCCAAACATGTATCGTCACCCTGGTGACTTGATTGAAAAGACAGAATGATCAGAATTTGAGGGATTTATATATGCCTGTTCTTACAGAGGCAAGCAGCCTCCTTTTTTGGGGAGAGTTCAGATATTGGACGCATTGTATCTTCCTTTTCTTTACAAGGGGGATTGATATATACTTAGATTAACATCAAATAGCAATACAGGTCAAAATGCATGCCCTTGCCCCTCAGGTAACCAATGATTTAGTTCATTGCTATACTGCCGCTTACTTCTCTGTCGTGGTATTTCATCCCATGAGAAAGAATTTCGTTTCAGCTCACCCAGTCCTATGATTTATTTGACATTTCCTGGCATCTGGACCGTTGGGCCAGGCAGTGTCTTGAGCATGTGGTCAGTCCGCTACATTTTGCTTCTGTGACCTATGGCTATAGCGAGTGGTTATCGGCCGTAGGTTTATCAGCCATAAGATATGGCCGTCGAATCTCTGTTCTTTTTTTCAGCTGGAGCGTTGCCTGTGGGGGGATGTTGGGAGAGCTATTGTCATATAATTTGAGATGTATTTGGTGGTTCTACCGTAAGGCGTGTATTTTTGGTGCTTCAGGGAAAAAGTGGGGAACCACGATAATAGATAAGACGATTTTGCTGGAAAGCAATTTCGGTGAATTGAGTATATGTACGAATGAGTCCTCAAGTAGATCCAGTTTGCGAAAGATAATTGGGGCAGCTGGTTCAAAGGGCTTTTTGGACGACAATGATTCTTGATGGTTAGATTGCCAATACGGTTGCGCGTGCACCCTAAACTCACAGCATGAGAACTACTTCCTGCCTCGGGGGGTTCACTCAATTGTCCGAAAGGCAAAAAGAGGATATCGTCCTTGCTGATTGCGCTCGTGTTTGCCTAACAGAACTCGGTAGTGCCCTACGATCAATTTTGCATTTGCCCACACGATGGTTAAATTGTGCAAATTGAGAGAGTCGATGGTGCCAATCACGATACTCGGTGGTATCGTTTCGAAGGGGAATGTAGCATTGCCTTCCTTTTTTACCAGTTTTATATCCTTTGGTGCAAGGGAAAAAAGCCTTCTCGTTTTATTTGCAGAGATTTTCAATTAAATCAGGTGCAGCAGCCAGAATTTTGAATGCTGGACTTCTCAGATGGATCCATTTTTTTGTCATTCTTTATATAGAATGATCCAGGATCTAGATGACCTAATGAAGAATATGATCTCTTTCAATGGGTTATCCGCTGAATGAACTGTCGGTTCCCAACTTTTTCGTTCAGCAACAGCTCAGACTCCGTTCTTGCGTGGGTGTACGGTCCAATGCTCTCTGATATTTATCGCTTTCTTTTGGTGCTGAACTTTCCTTTGCTGTTATACTTTCCGCTGCTCCCCAAATTTGGGCAGCGTAGCGAGAATTCAGCCATCAGCCATTAAAAAAGAAAAAAAGGGGATAAGGGAACACAAACTGACCACTATATATATACAAACACGCGCACACACAGCAGCAACGGCTAATCGAGGTTCTTTTGTCCGACAGATACGGCTATTGTATGACAAACATAGTAAGTAAACAAAAGTAGAACTTCGTTGATGCTAGGTGTCACAGCACTAGTGAACGCAGCAACCATTAACCAACGCCACCAGACAACACGTTTCAATGTCCATCTGGCATGTATCGGTCCTTATAGGGTTTCATTTCCAGCTCTATCCGGTCACGAGTAATGACACTAGTGTAGGGTTGTGATCGTACGTATCGACGGCGAGTGAAACGCACATTTTAGGACATAAATGAACTATGCATCCCGCATGACGATGCTTCAAGAGTCGGATAGTAACGGCATCTCCTTGGTGGGTACTGATTCTTCACTTTTGATTTCGGTGGCGGCGCACAAATGCAACATACTGCATACATCAGCTCCCTCCAGAATTTGTTCCATGTTGCCGAGAATTAGTGGCCCGTACTCAAAGACCATCTTCTTACACTGCAAAAAGTGAACAGTAAATCGATCTTAAGGTGCTGCCGCCTCAGAGAAAGGGAGAGAGAACTAGATACAAGAGCTTTGATGGGAGAGCAAATATTTATGTTTTTGACTTGAACTAGACGGCTTCCATCGCGAAGAACTCAATTCTCGACGTTCAAGAAACTCCTAGGAAGGTTTGTTGAAAAGCCAATCTATACTAGCATAGATTAAAAGAAACAGACGTGGGCAAGGGCAATATATCGTGCGTATCTAACATTTCCATACACGAATGTGTGTGTGAGTGCACATTCGCCTTTAAGAAAAGCAGATTTACCTTGTCCTCGTAGCTCTCAAGGGAATCACAAGCCTTCAGGAGTAGTTCAATTATGTCCATCTGAGGTCAACATGAGAATCGTATTAGTTGTCATTTCAGTGGCACGAATCATGGAGTGTAAAAGGGAGGAAAGTTTCTATCTTGTTTCCTTGGGCCTGAGGGTGGCTAAGTGATAGATGTAGTCCCTTACCAGGGACAAGTAAAATAACACAATGGCTTTCTGCTGTCAACGATTGCTCAATACATACAAACTACCATAATGCAAGAAGTACCAACCTGTGTATCAGGGTCTTTCAACTTATCCAAGACTTGTGAAACAGCATCATGGCAAAATTCACAGCTATCTTCCTTAAGCTTTGGAGAAACTCTCGCCGCTAATTTGCAGGCGGAGATATCCTTGCAGAGCTCTTCAGGTTGAATTGTAGAAAGCTCTAGGAAGAAGATTGGGGCATAGTAATCCACTAGAACAACGCACTGCAGATGAGAATGACAATCATAAGCAATGTAACAACTGGCAGTAATAGGCATCCACAATTTCAACTGGTTATAGAGAGAGAGAGAGAGAGAGAGAGAGAGAGACCTCTGCCTTGAAAACCGGAACTTGGGAGCAGGTCAAGCGAAGAAGTTCAATTATTTCAGATTGAGTTTTATTCTCAGCCAGATATTTGAGTGCCAATTCAGCGTACTCCTCGCACCACGCGCATATTTTTCCATTCGTTGAACTTCCCTTTTCCAGCATGTGGTACTGGATAGCTGACCACACAATTTAAAAGCATCATTCAGTTGCTAACGTATCAACACGTGAGACATTTGCTATGAAACTTGGAACAAATATTCATTCGGACATATTTGCCATTTAACTTGTCATACAATGCAAGAATGTTAACAATGACTTGGCATCAGTCACATATGTTTTAAGGTTACTTCCTTGTCAGCTGACGCAAACTAATGTTCATCAAAATATACAAGCTGCACGAGCTATCACATTATACTCTTGAAAATTCGTAAGAGAACAATGTGCACCCACCCTTTCATGGCAGCTGGTGTGATCAACATGACTCAGTAATCCACATGTAGCACCTGTTTTGCTCATGTCATCTCATAACAAGTTGTGCCATTATTTCTAGAATTTTATCAGCCCATGACATGCCAACAACACCTTGATATAGTTTCAGTCAAAGATAACAAATGATATTCTGATATTAATATCAGACAGAAATAATTGTTCATTACAAGCATTTCCTGAAACTCCTTGCTCAGCACAGGGAAGCAAATGTCCCTATCGCTTCCGGGGAAGATCCAGAAACCAAGCAAAAAGAAATGAAGGTAAATCAAAAGCAAGCTGAATGAGTACCTTCAAGATTGCGTGGCAGTTGCCTAGCGTCGAGGGCTGCAACAGCACTCAAAACAAGAAGAAACAGGAATCCTATCTTCACACCCATGATACCTGAGACATAACATCAATCGTACGGATTTAAGTACCCGCATCCAACATATGCTGACAGAAATCCTAGCCTCAATCAGATAACCACATGTCGAGAAAGCATATCATGTAATGCAAAACACGAGGAGTAGAATTCAAGCCTGCACGTGAATTCTACAGCCAATTGGCTTCCTCAACATCTGCTATTCTATCAGCAAGTAAGTTGCCCCTTTTCTTGGATAGGAGCGACATGGGTATGCACTCGACCATCGAGCTGAACATGTTGGTAATAATGATCGATTCCCTCTATCACACCATGTTAAGCCTTCTTGGGTGTATGCGAAATCAATTGGTGATAAACACCGCCTCGACTCCAGAGGAAAAGCAGACAAAACGCTCAATACCCTATAAAAACTTGCCTAATTGCAGCTCATGGACGACACTAAAGTGAGAACTGAGGCGTTTGAATTCACCGCGAAGGGCACTAGCATGTGTCAGAGGATAGCTACTAAGTGTTGAGATCCAGGTTGAAATTAAGAATGAAAGATCATGTACTGCTTAAATTAGACATGAGGCAACATAAAGACGCTCAAGAAACATTGTACTCTGCGAAGGACCAGTAAATGAGTCGCCAGCGACAGGCGCGAGAGAGAGAGAGAGGGATTACCTTGAGCGACGGCGACGAGAGGTGGTCGGCGTCTAAGGGGAATGAATCATGAAGAAAGCGAAAGTACAAGCCAAAGCCAAAGCCAAAGCCAAAGCCGGAGCCAGTCAACCGTCCGTTCTGCACCATTTTTATCAAATCTCTTCCTTTCGTCCTTTCGGGCAATGCTGGGTCGGGGTTGGACTGTCGGATTGAGCAACTGCGAGGAAGGGTAGTTGGAAGTCGGTTGGAAGTCTGCCGCTTTTCGAATAATCCCCACCCACCACCCTTTTGAGCACTGTCTCGTTCGGACATTCTCTACATCGTAATTTGTCTCAATTTATCTAATTTCGAAGGTATCACCAACCTGGCTACGTAGCTCTTGATCTGAATCTAAACCTGGATCCTCAAAGCTGATTTATTTATTTATTTTTTATTTCATGGACTCTGTACTGACAATTGAAGTTCTTGTATGGATTATGAATAACTCCGGATGTAGCCCGAATGGTCAAGCTCGCCATAAAATTCAGATGAATGGCGCAAACATCTTTAGTCGGGATGCCGGATTATGTATGTTGGTAATTTGTTTATAAAACAAATGAAGAGGTGCCTTGTCCCACATCGAAAAGATGTGAGTGCGCACGTGGACGAGATTTGGACTAACCAACGATCATTATTTTATTTATTGAAAATTCGGCGTCATGTTGAAATAGTCAAACTGTTCACGAAAAGTTATGATTATTTATTAATTATTTTTTTATTCCGAATTTTGTTTGTGTCTTTTTAAGACAACCTTTGAATAAAGATATCCGTTTGGTTTGCAACCTTTCCCGAAGGGTTGCAATTGTTCGGTTTTAACTTCTTACGAATAGACACCTTTGTTCATTTGAGCAATTTTCGAAAGAATGTGTTTGTTCATTTCGCAACCTTTCACAAAGAGTTGTCTTCGTATTTAAGACTATTTTATATATACTTGTTAGAGAGAAGAAGAATTATAGTGATCATCTTCTTCCATCTCTTCGTTTTTCTTTGGAGAGAAACGACACCATTGTTTCCAATTGTTTCCTATGAGAGATCCTGGAAAATACTAGAATTTTATCTAAGATTCTCATTTTGAGACTTTGTTGTATCCTGGAGGAAATTTGCCGGTGACCATTAGCAAGAACTTTGTGGGGTAAATAAATCCTTAAAGAAAGTGATATCACGCCTCAAAGTCCGACTTGAGTACTCTAAAGATCCGACTTCATTGTTCTACCCAATTCGAAGCAGTATTTTCCCAACAATTTTAAGGATTTATCTGTGCAACAATGAAGTTAAGGATGCGGTTGATGGTGGGTTAAGCAAAGGATGTGCGAAATGCAAAAGGAGCCCTCTTCTTCGTTTCATGGACAAATCTCTCTCTGGTTATTATGGCATTTATCTCCACTCATGTTGGCAGTCGTGGCTCTCTCTCTTCTCTCTAATGGCCCTCACGTGTCAACCCCAAGAAATAGGACAGCCCGCTTGGACAGCAACCCATTCCGAGCCGGTGATATAGCAATCATCAACATTGAAGTTATGGCCAACGTTGTGCACAGAGACAACACCACATCTCTTCGTCGAATCGGTCTATTGAAGCATGCTCTTCTCTCGCCTGTGTTCGACTCTGCATCGTTTGCTTTCAGTGATACCAAGTCGTCATCCAGTCTCGCAATTGGATCTGGTTCTCTCCTTACCACCGCCGAGATTAGCACACCCGAAACTTCCGTTTCGGGTCGTGATTGTAAGTTTCCGGGTGGGTAAGATGAGCAATCCGCAAATAATCGCATTCAAGGAGGTGTTTGTGGATCCGAAGTACGCCGATCACTCGTGGGAGGTTCTGGAAAACGCTATTTATGAGATTTACAAAAAACAATGCCAGTGACCTCTACACGAAAGAGATCTACAGGCTCTCTCTCTTTTCTCTTGAATTTTCTCTCTTTTTTTTTTTTATCTGTCCATTTTTGGTTCTGTCATAAGGACAAGATAGCGGAGTCTTGAATTACGACGCTAATTTCCCGGAGCAAAAGGTGATGGATGAGGCTCTTGCTCATGATGCAAAATCCATTGTGGACATATCATGCGAGATGGCATCGCATCTCATAAAACGACGTCAAGGATGCCGAGACTCTGATTCGTGAGATCAAGTGCAAGAAAAAGGGTGCTCAGGATCGAGGATGCTGCCGCATGGGTGATGCATGGGGAGCAATCACGGCGGCACGTCGGGCGCAAGGTGGCCTGATCCTGATCATTGTGCTCTCGGTCTTCCTCAAGGTGTCGCTCTTCAGCGGCTATGTTGCCGAGAACAGTGGTGGTGGCAATGGTGGTGACGGTGAATATATGCCGAAGCACATTTTGAAGAAATTGTTAACTCTAGAAATTTGGATGAAGCCAAACAGTAACAACTACTACAAGTGCGTCACTCGGCTGAAGAATCGAATAAGAATGGATGCGAAAACCAATGGTTATCTGTTAGTTCACGCTACTGGGGGTTTGAATCAGATGAGGACAGGAATCTGCGATATGGTTGTGGTCGCAAAGATCATGAATGCCACTCTGGTTCTTCCTTCTCTGAATCACAAATCGTTTCGGACCGATCCCAGTGACTTCAAAGATATATTCGATTGGAAGCATTTCATAGAGGTTCTGAAAGACATCGAGATTGTCGAGTCCCTACCGCCCAAATATGCTGTGAAGCAACCCCTTTGACTCAGATGTCGAGTCAATTACGAAGCTCTTAGATATGCAAAGGAAATGGAGGAGGTTTGGATTATGAGGTATGATGTCAAGCATTGGAAGGAGAAGGAGATAGATGGCGTGGCGCGCCGTCTGCATGGAGGGTGCCCCATGTCTCCTCGTGAGGCCGCTCTGAGCTTCCAGCACATGAATGCATAACTTTGGTCAACTGGACATCTGATTCTATTTTGCTAACCATTTCAAAATGCTTTTACACTATTGATTTCAAAGGACACTAAGGCCTTGGAAAGGCAGTATAACCATATTGTTTGATATGCTCGGGTTCATGTCCCTTGCTTTTGGCGGGACGCTTATCACAGGTATGTTGTTCCTCTACATGATTCTTGATGTAATAATGAAACGAACTTTTGCATGACCCCGTGGATGCTGTGGTTGGTAATTCTTGACTTTTTATGGTTTTGAAATTGAGTTGGGTCATTCATGGATGTTTTGGATAATTACTTGAGAATGTACCAAGGTATTTTGCTTTATGCTTATTGGCTTATATGCTAAGGTATGTGATATTTTTATCTCCATGTTTAGCACGTAAACTGCTACATTATTTGTCATTGAGGATTTCATACTTGCTCTTAGTATTTAGTCATCTTTTGGCATGTGTGTTCAATTCCATGTGTGGGATATGATAGAATTGAAGAGATGCGATATGCCCCTATTTAAGACTTCAGTAACAAGAAATTGGTACGCATGTGTATGCTTGAGCTGTTGATCGTTGTAGGCGGTTGACCAAGAAAGGTGAGTTCAATCGCAATGCATTACGAGATTGACACGAGCGTGTGAATTTTGAACTAGAACGAAGGTGCCTATAGAAATTGTGGTATCATGTGATTGAGCTAGACTTTTGGTCTTGATTAGTTTCATGTTTTAGTATTTTTGAGCCATGCTTTCAAGCACAAGATTAATTGGAATCGGCTTGATTGCTTGATGTCCTGGATTAATATGTGCACGAATGTCTATGTTATTATGGGCTTATGCAAGCACATAAGCAGTGGCATGAAAATTCGATTCAATCATATTTTCTAATGGTTTCAAGCATAATAATGTTAAATTCATGGTTTTGCCCTTGCGTGCAATTTGATGAAGAAATGAGGTATGGCTCTTATTATACCTTTTAGAAGGTTTCGGATTATATGATGTTGTTGATTCCATTCCTAGAATTGCCGGTATCTTCTTTTCGCCTCTCTCAATTCTAGTTTATGCACTTTTGATACCTCGATACTTGATTCGCTCGCATTTACTGAATTGTTAGAGAATGTTCTTACATGCATGGGCTGATATGTAGTGCTATATTTATGGAGGAGATATAGAGATACTAAATGGGATTTCAAGTGTCCCTTGTTTGGTTCTAATGTGTTTTATTTGCTGTTCTTGCCCCTCATAGATTTGATTCTATGGAATAGCATAAATGAGCCAAGAGAGTAGAATTGCATTGGTTTTCTATTTTGATGTACGTGATGTATGTATTTCATCGAGGATGAAAATTTGATGATGCATAATTTCGATTAATTACCTCTTGGAATATTCTTGAAGTGGGGGTATGTCCGAAGGTGACTTTGGAAATAATATGATTGGAATAATTGAGATTAAGAAGTATCTAGCTTTCATTTTCAAAATGAATGATTTAGGATAAGCAGATACTATCTTAAGTGTTAAAATTAAAAAATAGTGGGGGTTATTCTTTGAGCTAAAGTAATTACATGGAGAAGATGTTGTATAGATTTAAACATCTTGTTTTCAAATATATGAGTACTCCATTTGATTCCTGGTGGAGAGTTTTTAATGTGAGTGATATTGGTCTTTGATGTATGCGATATATTATACTAGACCTGATATTACTTTTTGTATATGTAAGTTGAGTAAATACTAGTAATCCAATATAGAACATTGGAGAGTTATCTTATTGTTCTATAATAGTTATTCGGTTGTATTGGGATTATACACCGATGTTAGTCGGATTACAAGTGTGGGAGATGAAACTTCCGGATGGATTTTCACATTATGTGAATGTGTTGTTTCTTGGACGAGCAAGAAACAAATGTACATAATTTACTCAATGATAGAACCTGAATTTATTACTTTAGCGGCAATTGGGAAAGAGGTCGAATGGATTAGGAATTTGTTGTTGGATATCAAATTATGGCCTAATCTTATGCCTCTTATTTCTATCCACTGTGATAGCTATGCTACTTTGGTAAGAGCTTATAGTAGCACCTATAATGGTAAGTCTAGACATATTAGTCTAAGACATAAATATGTGAGACAATTGATTAAAGATGGTACCATAACAATTGTCTACGTGAGGTCAAGTAATAATCTTGCCGATCCCTTGATGAAGGCTTTACCAAGACACATAGTAATAATGATCTCACAAGAAACGGGGCTGAAACCCTTTAATTAAAATCACCAGTAATGGTAACCCGACCTTTTTCTAGAACATCACTAGTTACAAGGTTTAATGGGTAAGAACAAGTTATTGAATGTGATTGTTTGATACTGACGTAGCCCTGATATGAGAAGTCAGTATCGTCTGTTACGTTTAGTAGGTTGAATTGAATTCTTAATGAAGTATAGTACAAACTTGTAATGTGTTGATAGTAACAGAAACACATGGTAGATACTTCACCTATATGAGCTTAGAAGTGGTGCCGCTTCTTACGAAAGTTAGGGTTGCTTTCTAGAGAGCTCATGAAACAGGATCAAGCACAAGGCCATAATAGTGCGGAGTAATATAGAACTTCTCGCTGAGACAAGAGGTTAGTGTATGTGCGGTATGTCCGGTTCTATTATATAAAAGTACAAGTTTAAAGCCGAGCTACTTGTCACTTTGATAGAGCTTTGAGATACTTGCACTAAGTAAAGGTTTAACTCGAAAGAGACCTTTATGTATGTATATTAATCTCACGGAAATTTTGGCTGTATATTTCTAACGTTTTATTTCTTGTTTTTGTTTTATAAACAAAAGTGGGGGATTGTTGGTAATTTGTTTATAAAACAAATGAAGAGGTGCCTTGTCCCACATCGAAAAGATGTGAGTGCGCACGTGGACGAGATTTGGCACTAACCAACGATCATTATTTTATTTATTGAAAATTCGGCGTCATGTTGAAACAGTGCAACTGTTCACGAAAAGTTATGATTATTTATTAATTATTTTTTTTTATTCCGAATTTTGTTTGTGTCTTTTTAAGACAACCTTTGAATAAAGATATCCGTTTGGTTTGCAACCTTTCCCGAAGGGTTGCAATTGTTCGGTTTTAACTTCTTACGAATAGACACCTTTGTTCATTTGAGCAATTTTCGAAAGAATGTGTTTGTTCATTTCGCAACCTTTCACAAAGAGTTGTCTTCGTATTTAAGACTATTTTATATATACTTGTTAGAGAGAAGAAGAATTATAGTGATCATCTTCTTCCATCTCTTCGTTTTTCTTTGGAGAGAAACGACAGCCATTGTTTCCAATTGTTTCCTATGAGAGATCCTGGAAAAATACTAGAATTGCTATCTAGTATTCTCATTTTGAGACTTTGTTGTATCCTGGAGGAAATTTGCCGGTGACCATTAGCAACTTTGTGGGGTAAATAAATCCTTAAAGAAAGTGATATCACGCCTCAAAGTCCGACTTGAGTACTCTAAAGATCCGACTTCATTGTTCTACCCAATTCGAAGCAGTATTTTCCCAACAATGTATGCACGCATCAACATGATTGAAAGTCTCGGATCATGTATATTCGACGCGAGATCCGACAAATTAAAGCCGATGTTAAGAGTTGACAAGACGAAATTACAGGATCAACAAGAATTTATTAGCGGATATCCCGCTTAAATAGAAAATAAATTCGTTATAGTGTTTCGTACGTATTCTACTTGCCCCATTGAAAATAGACAAAAAAATGATGTTCATAAGAAATTAAGGGCGGTTCCATGTTAGAAAGCTACACCGACTAGTCTCGTCATAAGCTTTTTATATTCACGAAATCTCGTTTTATTTTTTTATTGATTAAGCTTATCTCAGTTAGCCGTCTCAATTAATTATTACGTATCTTCTGCAAGCACGGACAAATCAGAACCTGAAGAGACTCAAATAACATATATCTGAAGATGCTGTCATAGATATAATCCATTATGGGGAAAACGAAGAGGTGTATATAAGCCATGAAATCAAGCCGTTGGCTGTTTAGATGGAAAATGAGAGAAACTAAACTTGATTTGCGAATAGTAAGGTGAAATTGATGCTGATGGGGAGAAAAAAAAGGACTGGTTTGATGTTTCCGTTTTAGGGACCAAAGTTAAAAGGGTGCAATTCTGTCAATTAATTACGTCGGCACTTCCATGTCTCCAACCCGAGACTCGGAGAGTCGACACCGAGTTATCTCGCTGTGCCAAACTTCACACTGATGGCAGATTGATGCAATGCTATTCAATGCATAATTCAAGTGCTTGATCACAATCAATGAAATTGTCCATAGAAAGATGATCCCAGCTTACAGGTTTATATCATACGAGCCTATACACAAAGAAAGCACCGAGAAGTGCCACTGTTCATCTTAAGTACAGCATGCTACATAGTAGAATTCCTATATACTTCTACAACAATATGCATTGAAGGAAACTATGATGTCCAACATCATCAAGCAGTAGCAAGGATTAGCAGCTAAAAGCCTGATGTCTGATAAAAACCTAAGATTCTTGGCTAGATTTGGTGACTTCGTGTATTGCATTTGCCAAATAGTCCACGTTGCTCATTGTAACTCCCGCCATGCTGTTCAAACAGGGTCCAACATAACTCATCAAACAAATGCGAGAAACACAACACTTCATGTAATAAAGAACTGTGAAAAGGCGAAGCCAGCCATCAGCAGTTATGCAGATTGCAGCTTAAGCTATTTAAATGCCAACAGCGATTCATTTCAGGAAAGCTGTGCTCCGCTGATGAGATGCAGACGGATATAGCCACAAAACCAGAACTCTCTTTTGGTCAATAAAAGACAATTTTCAACTTACTCTGCCATTTGTGAAGGCAGGCTTTAAGAGAAGATAAACAAAGAAATCTTAAAGACTGCACAGATCTTTCAGGAAACATAGAAGTGCTACATGAACTGACTCTGAAGAATTCCTCTTCTGGGGGGACAAATAAATTAATTCTTTATAAACAAGATAAGGTAACAAGCACTCCTGAGTTATTAGGAGGTGGTTATCTCAAATCCAGACTAGAGCAAAGTAACTACCTGATGCGGCCATCGGCAGTCATGTATATGTGGAACTCCCTCTGTAGCTGCTCTATCTGTCGAGGAGTTAAGCCAGAAAAGCAAAACATGCCAACCTGGTTCGTTATATGTTCCCAATTGAGAGGAGATCCCAATTTCTCGAGGCTTTCCCGTAGAGCTTCCCGCATTTTACAAATGCGATTTACCATTGCCTTACAAAATACAGGCCATGATAAGAGACTTCAGAACAGCTTGTCTAACAATATGACAACAAAATGAAATGGGAAAACTGATGAATGAGAAACGATTGGGGAAGAAGAATAGGAAGCTACCCTCAACTCCTCGACCCAAAGTGCCTTAGTGTCTGGATCTCCTAAGATTGTTGAGACCAGCAATACACCATGAATAGGAGGGCTCCCGTACATTGCCCTTGCAATCTGCTGCAGTTGGCTTTTTACTGCAAGTGCTTGCATTGTGTCGGTGCAAAGAATGCTGAAAAAGTTAAAGAGGAAAAGAAAGATGAAGAACTGTGTAGATTAGCATTGTAACAATGGCTAGATGTTGCCTATCTGCATCACCACATCCGATCATTTGAATAGCAGGTGTATGTGCATTGCAGGAGGATTATTTTTAAAATATATTTTAGTCATTAAGCACAATAGTCTTCTTATAATTCTCTTCACTAATGTTCTGCTCTTCCGTAAACTCTCCCCGCTTTGTAACTTTGCAGGGACTTGCTGGGCCACGAAAGGTCTCTTTCAATGATTCATCTGTCATTTTTATTCCTGAAGCACTGCAGGAGAAAACCCCACTTAAGTGTGCAAGATATATCTGTACCTGAGACAACCAACTCGATGTCCATAAAGTCCCATGTTCTTCGCAAAGGATTGAGCACAACCAATTAAATGTCCATCTTGAAGAAAAGTACGGATTGCTCGTGTATCCCTGTCTAGATCGCCACTTGAAAAACCTTGATAAGCCATGTCAAAGAATGGGAAATGATTCTTCACCTGACAACAATTGATGTTTACAGTCAGTGTAAGAATCACCAATTCTCACATAGCCATGATGGTACATAGGTAATGATTACCTTTAAGTGATATGATATTTCTCTCCACTCTTCCTCAGTTGGATCAATGCCGGTCGGATTATGAGCGCAAGGATGGAGTAAGAAAAAGGAACTTTCTGGGGCATTCTACTGGTAGAAAAAACACAATCAGCATAGCAGTTGCACTTGTACAAAATGTCCGGATAGTTACAGTAAGGAAGGAAATCTATGAGGCAGTACGATAGAGAACCTCTTTGTAACTTAATCATTTTATCATGGGGGTATATGAGACGTTATTTTTATTATCATCAAAAGGGTACAGTTCTTACCTTGATATCATCTATGAGTGCTGGAAAATTCAGGCCCTTCAACTTAGGGTCGTAGTAAGAGAAGGTGCCCTGAGGAACTTCAGCATCCTTCCAAATGCTATGGTGGCTGTTTTGAATGTCAAAAAACAATTAGGAATACTCATGATAATGAAAAAGCCAATATTCAGTTGTATCAAGAATGCACAGACGAGTTTAAAAGTCATAAACCACCCTCACTTCGACCAAGTTGGATCAGGAAAATAAACTTTTGATCTCGGATAGAAGCGCCTTTGGAACTCTGCAAAGAGGCGACAAGCACCAGTTCCCGAGAGAGTTTGAATACCAGCTAATCTTCCTTCTCCTATGACATCTGTATCTTTTCCATAGACCAATTTTATGCTCTCCTCAACCAGTCTAGAATTAGCTGAAGTAGAAATTGACTCCCTGACAAGGATCTCAGATAATGAGATGCAAATATTCAGGATTAAGAAACAGAGCTGCATGAATAAAATTCCGTTTCACATTTCTGGTCAGCTAGATAAACAACATTCCCCATTACAATCATTATGAGATAAAATCTCATCCTAAATGCCAATGGTAGTACCTCTGTAAATAGGTGCCAACTTTAACTAGCAATCAATCAGTGCAAATTCAGGTTGAAGATATTAATCCACTGCTAAACTCAAGAAAACCTATGGCACTTCTATTTACTATGTAATCTTCCCAGTTTAGCCAGGTAACCCTCATGTTGTTATAACACAGTCTACCTTCTCATAAAGCAGCTTATTAACCAATTTTCAATCTTCTACGGCAAAGTTCCCAGCAACAATGCTAGAAACCCACAGCCAATGGTTTTTAAACAATTTCATAATACATTAGACGATAATATATCAGCTCAGTAGGGAAATGTTATAACAAACTGTTACCATATGCAGAATACAGAAGTGCTGAATAACACTGATATAGTCATTGCAATGACCACAATTTCTAAAGCGGAAGTAGAAGCACATCTTTTGATCAATCAATTCATTCCCAACTCAAACATCTAATATCTTCTTCTCACTTCACAATCAACTGAATCAGGAACAAGAAAACAGAGTGCGGACAGTCACCGAGAGTAAGGGATAAATTGACAACTCACAGGAATTCGCTGCCCGCAACTTTAGCCTCCGCATTCCTCACGCACCGAAGCACGACGGGCTTGCCTTCTTCATCCCTGTAAGCTCCCTGCATTCTCCAACAAACCCGTCCATCAAAAACGCTTGCGATCACCGAATCATATCGCCGTCAAGCAATCATTTTGACGACCGAGCCGGACAGAATACAGCAAAGGGTAGACGGGAGGAATCGCGGCGTACCACCCCGAGGTTGATCTTGTTCGGGCTCGCGTCGGCGAGGAAGGCCTCGCCGACGCCGGCGATCGGGTCCTTGGGCGCAGGCCTCACGTGATCCCACCACTGGCACACGCGCCTTCTGGCGACCGCGTCCCGGAGGGCCCTCGACATGATGTATCAGCTCTTCTGATGAGAGACTCGGCGATGCGGCGACGGTGGAGTTGCTTCGATGATGGGTGGTGGTGGTGGCGGTCAAGTCGGGAGCTTTGAGCGCGCCTGGGGAGTATAAATGCAGGGGACGAAGCATCAGGACCGGCGCTTCCATGGGCGGGCAAGAGCGAGCTTGTTCGCCTTCGTCTTCCTCCTGTTTTGCTCGGTTCGGTTCCAGTGGGCTCTGTCTCCCCGGTTTTCTCAGGAAGCTTTTTCGGAAAACGAGAGCGGCGGCGTCTTTTTCCCACATCTCAACGGTCAACGTTTCAAAAGTTCGGTCCTCGACGAGAAAAACATGGCGTAGTACTGGACTTCCACGTAAGCCGTAGTTTCCTCCGCTCGTTGATTGCCACGTGTCCAGTGGCTTTCTTTCCAGCCTGGACAATTTCCCCCTCTTACAGCTTATTTTCTTTTGGGATGTGTGCATTTCAAGGAGACCAGTCAAATATGTAACTCTGATTGGATTTGGATCAGATTATAAATTTGAACCAAGTAACCCATTAGCCTTTTATTATGTTAATTTATTGATCCATACGTCATCTAACCTGACCCAACTCATATTGTAAAAATCTTTCATATTTAATTAAATTTCAAAAAAACTTATGTCTTATGATTTTTTTTTTTTAAAATTATATTGTAAAAACACTTCCATACAATTATAAATTTAATGGATAAAATTTATATTTTTTTGTAAAAATTGAGGCTTCATTTATGTAATGAAAATGTGGTATTTTTGCAAATGATAATATTTTTTAATATTTAGCTGAAACTTGAAAATGAATTAGAAATATTTTTTTGCTTAGTATAGAAAATCTGATTTGATTTTCCGTGTACTCCTTGTAAGTTTTATTTTATTTTATTTTATTTCCTTTCCTTTATTTTCTTTTTTCCTCGCTCTTCTCTTGGTTGTTGGCCATGGTGGCCGTGGTCGGCGATTTGTGGCTGGTGATAGGCGAACTCAAGCCTTGCCACAAGTTGACAAGGTTGAGCTTGAGGCTTGCCAAATCGGGGAGGCTAGAGTCTCGCCAACGTTGAGGCCGGTGAGCTTGGCCTCACTAGAGTTGGTGAGCTCAAGCTTGCCCGAGCCCGACAAGGCATTAACCTCGCTCGATCGGCGAACTCAAGGCTCACTAGCGTGATTGGCAACTGGGTGAGGGCTTCACGGCCTTTGCTCGCGCATCGGCTAGGGCTTCGCTGCCCTCGTTTAGTGGCCGACAAGGATCAATTGCAGGAATTTGTAGCGGAAAAAATATAAAAGAAAGAAAGAAAAAGAAAAAGAAATTATTAAAAATGGAAATTTTAAATATATAAAAATTATATAAACCGCTCAAAATGATGATATCTCATTAATGAGTTCACTCAATTAATAA
The DNA here is from genome assembly GCA_014182715.1 of Eucalyptus cloeziana. Classification (NCBI taxonomy): domain Eukaryota; kingdom Viridiplantae; phylum Streptophyta; class Magnoliopsida; order Myrtales; family Myrtaceae; genus Eucalyptus; species Eucalyptus cloeziana. The sequence goes on along the minus strand of CM024644.1, from coordinate 13,809,383 downwards.
TCATTATAAGTTAAATGGGTTGTAAATAAGTTTAAAGACAAATCCATTTACAATTCATGTATCATTAGACTTCCATATGAGCAAACCTACTAAGAATCCATTTATTAAAACTTAACTAATCCATATATGACACATCTCAATATATATGGCTTCAAAGTTTTGACACCTCTAATTTCAATTCCTAAAAATTGTTGCGAAAATGTAGTTGAGTTCTAATACTTTTAAAAGCTGCAATTATATCCTAAAACTTGTTAAATTGGTGCAATCAAATTCTAATACTTTTAAATTAATTTCTCTCTCATAAGTGGTATTTTTTAATTACATTTTCCTTTAAATATTATTTAAATAATATTAAAAACTAAAAAAAGGTAAAATAAATTAAAAAAAAAACAAAATAAGAGAAAAATGCCAAGGGCTCGCCGGCCACAAGCAGGGATTGGTGTTGCCCAAATTTGGGTGAGTCGCATTGGCCCTAGTTGAGGGCCAATGAGGCCTTGGTTGAGCCTAGTGACGATTGTCGGCCCTTACGTAGGGTTGGCAAGGCCTCACCCAACGAGGGCGATGATTGCCGACCCTAGGGGGAGGGTCGACATCACCAGATTTTGGTTCCCTCAACCTAGTCTGGGCAAGCCTTGCCAACCCTTGCATAGGCTAACAAGGCCTCGCTCAAGGTGGCAATGGTCGACGACTTTGGTCAGCTCCTCCAGTGATGAGCGGTAGTCACGACACCTAGCTATGAGTCATTTTATTTTATTTTATTTCCAATTTTATTCTTTTAAATTATTTTAGTTTTTCATTACTTTTTAATATTATTTAAATAAGATTGGAAGGAAAAAGTAAAAAAAATGCCACGTAAGAAAGATAAATTAATTTAAAAATGTTATTTCGGCATTTTCTATTAGACAAATTAATGGTGTTATCAAAAGGACTTTTTTTTTTTGTCGATCCTACTCTACGCCTATGTTAACTCTCACTCTTAAACTTTTGCCCTGCTTCCTCCACTCCTGAAACTAATTCGTCCCCATCCCAACCCCTCTGAGAAGGTGAGGATTCGAACCCCCCACCTCCCCCTTCTATGTTGGAAGGGTGACCACTGAGGTAAGTGTTCTAACCGATCTAGATTTCAATTAACGTGAGCTCCTAATGGGCCCTACTCAAAACTTATACCTAACGATTCATATATTTTTGCACACCCTCGTGCATGCAAAAACTACTTTAACAATACAATGCCACATTTGATAGCAAATTTTGCATTCGTGGAGCACGCGACACGACATACTTAACTGATCATATATCAAATGAATCAAGTTGCTTTTGTTGTTGCATTTTCATTAATTTTTTTTTTTGGCTGAATGTTAGATTAAATTTTCTTGGAGTATGAATCGGCTAGAATTATGTTTGCGAACGAAGATGCATGGGACGCGAATCCTTCGTCCACATGCCCTAAATACCACAATTAGATGAAAGCAATAACGTCTAGGATTAGACCACGGGTAATTAGGTACACAGGGAATGATAATCGGATTCAAATGATGAGGCCCAAGTTCCTAGAATGTAATCCATCAATACCATATATAGATGTCGGTCAACCTTACAACTTCATCGAACTATCATCACGCCTTTGGCAATTTACTTAAAAGACACACCCAAAGGAGGACTAGAAGACACTTAACTCTCGATAAGTAGCGAAGGAGAGAAACATCATAGAATGAACACGAGTCGCCAAGCTTGCAATCAATTGACCTCCCTGCAATTCATCCTTATCTGACCGCTATTGGTGAGAGAGCTAAGGCCTCCCGTCTTGTCCATGGCAGCAGCAAAATTGTTTTAGAATAAACCCAAATTGTTGCTGTAGGCGGTCACATTGTCGGGGATTTTTCTAGACAAAGAAAAAAGCACAAGGCAGATTTAGATTAGACCTAAAGGCCATGTCAAGGTAGAATTAGCATCATAAGGATCATATAAACAAGTGTCTTTTAAGGATTTTTATATGATATTGTCTTATGTTAAAGATAGTTATGATATTTATATTCATTATTCATATCTCTCAAGATTGTACATACATTGCACATATACTGCACGTATATTGCATGTATATTTATCTTCGATTGTGCATATCTCGATTAAGATTTCTTTTTAGAAAAGTTATCTAATGAAGCTTATATATAGACTGATATATTCTTCATTAACATATACATTGAAATATACAAAAAAATCATTATTATCTTTTCCGCTTTATTATCCTCATGGCACTGCTCAACAACGTTTACCCAAGTGCCTTATTAGTGATTTTCCCTTAATTATATTTTTGATCCCTAGTAGAATAATTTTTTGAATCATTAGGAGGAAGAAAATATGAGTTTCCTAAACTTACATGGATTCAATTAATTTGACGTTTAGAGTTGGCAAGTTTAGCTAGGAAGAAGAAATTCGTCCACGATGAGCCTAAGCGCCGCTAATACTGATATCCTAGCTCCAACTCTTAATTTCAACGAACTCATCACCACCTTCTCCAACAAAGGGTTCACTGCCAAAGAAATGGTGCACTCTCGGGATCCCACACCATAGGCAAGGCCAGGTGCACAACAATCCAATCTCGGCTCTATAATGAGAACAACATAAACTTGTCGTTCGCCACGTCTTTAAAGACTGATTTTTCTTGGAGTACGAATCAGCTTGAATTATGTTTGTGAATGAAGATGCATGGGATGCGAATCCTTCGTCCACACGCCCTAAATACCACAATTAGAGGAAAGCAATAGCGTCTAGGATTAGATCACGGGTAATTACGTACACAAGGAATGATAATCGGATTCAACTGATGAGGCCCAAGTTCTCAGAACGTAATCCATCAATACCATATATAGATGTCCGTCAACCTTACAACTTCATTGAACTATCATCACGCCTCTGGCAATTTACTTAAAAGACACACCCAAAGGAGAATTAGAAGACACTTAACTCTCGATAAGTAGTGAAGGAGAGAAGACATCATAGAATGAACACGAGTCGCTAGGCTTGTAATCAATTGACCTCCATGCAATTCATCCTTATCTGACCGCTAGACCCGGCGAGAGGGCTAAGGCCTCCCGTCTTGTCCATGGCAGCAGCAAAATTGTTTTAGAATAAACCCAAATTGTCGCTATAGGCGGTCACATGATCATTTGTGGAACCGTATGTAAAGTTGGGGATTTTTCTGGACAAAGAAAAAAGCACAAGGCAGATTTAGATCGGACCTAAAGGCTATGCCAAGTAGAATTAGCCTCATAAGGATCATATAAACAAGTGTCTTTTAAGGATTTTTATATGATATTTTCTTATGTTAAAGATAGTTATGATATTTATATTCATTATTCATATCTCTCAAGATTGCACATACATTGCACATATAGTGCACTTATATTGCACGCATATTTATCTTTGATTGTGCATATCTCAATTAAGATTTCTTTTTAGAAAAGTTATCTAATAAAGCTTATATATAGACTGACATATTCCTCATTAATATATACATTGAAATATAAAAAAAATCATTATTGCCTTTTCCGCTTTATTATCCTCATGCCACTGCTCAATAGTGTTCACCCAAGTGCCTTATTAGTGTTTTTCCCTTAATTATATTTTTGATCCCTAGTAAAATAATTTTTTGAATCAATAGGAGGAAGAAAATATGTGTTTCCTAAACTTACATGGATTCAATTAATTTGATGTTTAGAGTTGGCAAGTTCAGTTAGGAAGAAGAAATTCATCCACGACGAGCCTAAGTGCCGCTAATACTGATATCCCAGCTCCAACTCTTAATTTCAACGAACTCATCACCTCTTTCTCCAACAAAGGGTTCACTGCTAAAGAAATGGTGGCACTCTCGGGATCCCACACCATAGGCAAGGCCAGGTGAACAACGATCCAATCCCGACTCTACAATGAGAGCAACATAAACTTGTCATTCGCCACGTCTTTAAAGACCTCCCAACTCCAACTCTTAATCTTAGTGCCCTAATCACTTCTTTCTCTAACAAAGGCTTCACTGCCGAAGAAATGGTAACCCTCTTAGGATCCCACACCTTAGGCCAAGTCAGGTGCGTGACATTCCGGGCCCGACTTTCCAATGAGAAAAACATAGACTCGTCGTTTGCCACAACTTTAAAAGTCAATTACCCTAGCTCGGGAGGTGACAACAACCTCTCCCCTCTTGACGTCACCAGCCCAACGTCCTTTGACAATGCCTACTTCACCAACTTGGTGAGCCAAAAGGGTTTGCTTCATTCGGACCAGCAATTGTTCAGTGAAGGTTCGACGAGTGCTCAAGTGACTGCCTACAGCAAGAACTTAGGCTCGTTCCAGAAAGATTTTTCCAAGGCCATGGTCAAGACGGGTGGCCTTAGCCCTCTCACCGGGTCCACTGGTCAAATCAGGACGAATTGTAGAAGAATCAATTGATTTTAATCCTGGCTATTGTTCTTTTTGAGACATTTATTTCTTTATTTAATCTTTTAGTTTTGTAGCCTTTCGAGATGATTGAGAATTAAGTGTAATAACTTGGTGCTCTTGGGTGTAATGATAACTTTGTTTTAGTCTATTTCGTGGGGCGTCAATTGAATATGATGATATCAATATCCAATGATAGATGATGATTAATCGTAAGGCATCTAAGCTCTTGGAAATTCGAGACTTGACATGTGTGTTCTATGCACTTGCATCATGATTGGAGAGTAATATTTATGAAGTCCATAACAGTTGCTCCTAAGGAATCTAATTATCATCATGAAGAGGTCAATGCTCTCGGTACCTTTTCGGCATTTAAGATATTAGATTTCCGTAGTCTTAAAGTGCTTCAACCACTTCAAAGCTCTGAGTCCAGATAGTTTTAACAGTCTATTCTACAAATGTGCTTGTTCCATCATAGGGTAGGACATTGAAGAAGATGTCATGGACTTTATCTCAACAAAAATAATATTTAATTTATATATTTCACATTGAATATTTAAATCTATAAATTTCATATTGATTTCCCTTGTACCGAAGGTATAAACCCATCCTACCTCAAAGAGTTTAGACCATTTTATACTAATGTCCTATACAAGATCATACCTAAGTGGCTTGAAGAGCGAATAAGTTGCGTGCTTCCGTCGATTGTTGACCTCAACCAAACTGCTTTCATCACTTTGTGACAGATCTTGGAGAACATCCTATTATGCCAAGATCTATCATGCAACCACCATAAGGGAGACAAAGGTAAACAAGTGGCCATAAAAATTGTGCCAAGAATAATTTTTTGAATCAATAGGAGGAAGAAAATATGAGTTTCCTAAACTTACATGGATTCAATTAATTTAATGTTTAGAGTTGGCAAGTTCAGCTAGGAAGAAGAAATTCATCCACGACGAGCCTACGTGCTGCTAATACTGATATCCCAGCTCCAACTCTTAATTTCAACGAACTCATCACCTCTTTCTCCAACAAAGGGTTCACTGCCAAAGAAATGGTGGCACTCTCGGGATCCCACACCATAGGCAAGGCCAGGTGCACAACGATCCAATCCCGGCTCTACAATGAGAACAACATAAACTTGTCGTTCGCCACGTCTTTAAAGACCGATTTTTCTTGGAGTACGAATTAGCTTGAATTATGCTTGTGAATGAAGATGCATGAGACGCGAATCCTTCGTCCACACGCCCTAAATACCACAATTAGATGAAAGCAATAAAGTCTAGGATTAGATACGGGTAATTATGTACACTGGGAATGATAATCGGATTCAACTGATGAGGCCCAAGTTCCTAGAATGTAATTCATCAATACCAGATATAGATGTCACCCTTACAACTTCATCGAATTATCATCACACCTCTGGCAATTTACTTAAAAGACACACTCAAAGGAGAATTAGAAGACACTTAACTCTCGATAAGCAGCGAAGGAGAGAAGACATCATAGAATGAACACGAGTCGCCAAGCTTGCAATCAATTGACCTCCCTGCAATTCATCCTTATCTGACTGCTAGACCCGACGAGAGGGCTAAGGCCTCCCCTCTTGTCCATGGCAGCAACAAAATTGTTTTAGAATAAACCCAAATTGTTGCTGTAGGCAGTCACTTTGTCGGGGATTTTTCTAGACAAAGAAAAAAGCACAAGGCAGATTTAGATTGGACCTAAAGGCCATGCCAAGAATAATTAGCCTCATAAGGATCATATAAACAAGTGTCTTTTAAGGATTTTTATATGATATTTTCTTATGTTGAAGATAGTTATGATATTTATATTCATTATTCATATCTCTCAAGATTGTACATACACTGCACGTATACCGCACTTATATTGCACGTATATTTATCTTTGATTGTGCATATCTCGATTAAGATTTCTTTTTAGAAAAGTTATCTAATGAAGCTTATATATAGACCGAGATATTCTTCATTAATATATACATTGAAATATACAAAAAATTCATTATTACCATTTTCGCTTTATTATCCGCATGGCATTGCTCAACAGTGTTCACCCAAGTGCCTTATTAGTGTTTTTCCCTTAATTATATTTTTGATCCCTAGTAGAATAATTTTTTGAATCAATAGGAGGAAGAAAATATAAGTTTCCTAAACTTACATGGATTCAATTAATTTGACGTTTAGAGTTGGCAAGTTCAGCTAGGAAGAAGAAATTCATCCACGATGAGCCTAAGTGCTGCTAATATTGATATCCCAGCTCCAACTCTTAATTTCAATGAACTCATTACCTCTTTCTCCAACAAAGGGTTTACTGCCAAAGAAATGGTGGCACTCTTGGGATCCCACACCATAGGCAAGGCCAGGTGTAAAACGATCCAATCCCGACTCTACAATGAGAGCAACATAAACTTGTCATTCGCCACGTCTTTAAAGACCTCCCAGCTCCAACTCTTAATCTTAGTGCCCTAATCACTTCTTTCTCTAACAAAGGCTTTACTGCCAAAGAAATGGTAACCCTCTTAGGATCCCACACCTTAGGCCAAGCCAGGTGCATGACATTTCGGCCCCACTTTACAACGAGAACAACATAAGCTCGTCGTTTGCCACAACTTTAAAAGCCAATTGCCCTAGCTCGGGAGGTGACAACAACCTCTCCCCTCTTGACGTCACCAGCCCGACGTCCTTTGACAATGCCTACTTCACCAACTTGGTGAGCCAAAAGGGTTTGCTTCATTCGGACCAACAATTGTTTAGTGAAGGTTCAACGAATGCTCAAGTGACTGCCTACAGCAAAAACTTAAGGCTCATTCCAGAAAGATTTTGCCAAGGCCATGGTCAAGACGGATGGCCTTAGCCCTCTCACCGGGTCCATTGGTCAAATCAGGACGAATTGTAGAAGAATCAATTGATTTTAATCCTGGCTATTGTTCTTTTGGAGACGTTTATTTCTTTATTTAATCTTTTAGTCTTGTAGCCTTTTGAGATGATTGAGAATTAAGTGTAATAACCTGGTGCTCTTGGGTGTAATGATAACTTTGTTTTAGTCTATTTCATGGGGCGTCAATTGAATATGATGATATCAATATCCAATGCTAGATAATGATTAATCGTAATGTATCTAAGCTCTTGGAAATGCGAGACTTGACATGTGTGTTCTATGCATTCGCATCATGAATGGAGAGTAATATTTCTGAAGTCCATAACAGTTGCTCTCAGGAATCTAATTATCATCATGAAGAGGTCAATGCTTTTGTTATTTTTCTGGCATTTAACAGAATAGATTTCCTCAGTCTTAAAGTCCTTCAACCACTTCAAAGCTCTGAGTCCAAATAGTTTTAACAGTCTATTCTACAAAAGTGCTTGGCCCATCATAGGGTAGGACATTGAGGAAGATGTCATGGACTTCATCTCATCAAAAAAAATATTTAAATCTATATATTTCACATTGAATATTTAGATCTATAAATACCACATTGATTTTCCTTGTACCAAAGGTATAAACCCATCCTACCTCAAAGAGTTTAGACCATTTCATGCTAATGTCCTGTACAAGATCATACCTAAGTGGCTTGAAGAGCGAATAAGTTGCGTGCTTCTGTCGCTCATTGGCCTCAACTTAACTGCTTTCATCACTTTGTGACAGATCTTGAAGAACATCCTATTGTGCCAAGATCTATTATGCAACCACCATTAGGGAGACAAAGGTAAACAAGTGGCCATAAATATTGATTCATGAAAGCAGGATAAGTACACTATCAGTGCCATAAGTTGTGTACGATGTTCACTTTGGTGCAAAAAGTTTCCGTCGGATCACTTAAATGCCAAATCGGAGGAAAAACAATCACTTTGGTGCCACCGACGAAAGATTCCGGCCAAAATGATTACGTGGCTTTTTAAAAAAAAATAAAAAATCGACAAGGCCTTTAAATGACATTGCTTTCGGTTCTCCTTAAGAAAACGACGTCGTTTTGCCGTCTTACATGGATGGCCTCACAAAAACGATGCCATTTAACTCATTTGGGGATTGAAATTAGGATTTTGACTTGGCCGTCGAGTGGCCGTCGTCGGGATCAGGGTCGGGGTTGGAGCTGCGGCCACTGAGTGGCCATCGTCGGGGTCGGGGTCGGGGTTGGAGCCGCAGCCACCGAGTGGCCATTGTTGCGGTCGGGGTTGGGTGGCCATCGTCGAGGTTGGGGTCGGGGTCGGGGCCGCGGCCACCGAGCGCAGGGGCCGTCGAGGACAGCGACTGGTCGGAGATTTAGGGTTTTGAATTGGGGAAGATATCAAACGGCGTCGTTTTGGTGTTAGGATGCTGACTGTGCTCTCCGGTGAGCCACATCAGCTTCAAAAATTAATAAAAAAGTGCCACGTCGGATTTTCGGCCAACCGGATTGGAGTTGGCACCAAAGTGAGTGTTTTTCAAACTTTTTGGCACTTAAGTGATTCGACAGAAACTTTTGGCACCAAAGTGAGCGTCGTACATAACTTATGGCACTAATAATGTACTTATCCCAAATTTATGACATGGTAAAATGGGATGTAGTTCTTGGGATGCTCAAAGCTATAAATATACCTTAATACTTGGTTGATCCGGTAACTGAATGCATCACTACACCAAGGCTTTTAGTGACCTTCAATGGTGAACATGCTGGCTGTTTTAATAGTACTAATGGGTTAAGACTAGGTGATACGCTTTCTCCATACCTCTTAATTCTAGTTATGAAGCTTCTTAATAGAATTATTAGTGCAAAAGTTGCTCCTATTGCTTTCAAGTATCAATGGCACTATGAAATGCAACGGATTACCCACTTATGCTTTGTCAACGATTTGTTCTTATTTGCTTATGGAGATGTCGATTCCATCCTTTCCCTTGTTGATGCCCTTAAATATTTTTATCTGGGTTAACGAAGATTGGAAGCTCCTTACACTAGACCACTCGCCTTTTTCCACAAGTGCTCTCCCTATCAAACACCTAGGTGTTCACATATATTGTAAAAGTCTTATTAACAAGACTTTTAAGAAAATTGAAAGCTTGGGCATGAAGCATATGAGTTATGCAGGTCGTCTTAGTTAGTAAAATCAGTCATCATCTCCATTTGCACTTTTTGGATGCAAATGTTCTTACTTCCAAGGCAAACCATATACGAGGAAAAGAAGAGGATCCGTCAATCTTTTTGGGCAGGTAATGCAATAAACCATGGATCGCACAAGGTGGCATGGCAAGTAGTTTGCTTAACTAAAAGAGAAGGAGGATTAGGATTGCTCGATTTGAATTTATGGATCAAAGTATTGTTAGGCCACATGTTATGGAACCTCATTAATCGTCCATTCCCTTCGAAGTATATGGGTTCACAACACCAAATGCAGAGGCACTCCAATTATTGTGATCAACATTAGGGCAAGTATGGCTTGGAGTTGATGATGTCTCCTTAAATTGTCATCTATTGTTGATAATCCATAGTTCAAGGTATTGTTGCCAAGAAATTTGTGATGAACTCAAACATTTGGGACTGGTTGTGGAGTGGTATAACCTAATTGGTCCACCAGAATTAGCAAATACAATTTTATTAGCTAGCTCGTTTGCAGAAATAGACTACCAACAGTAGAGATCATGGACCAATGGATGACTTTTGTTGATATCCAATGTAACTTTTGTAAGGCCGGTACCAAAGACAAAACTCGTTTATTTTTTCAATGTGGGTGGACAGGTAGCATTTTGCGCATTATCCTTACACAACATGGGATTAGGCGTCCTCTAGGAGGATAGAATGAGAAACTTCAATGGATGATTAGAGCAACAAAAGGTAAAGACTTGGCAGCAAAACTCCTCAAAGCATCCTTTCTGGCAACCTAATATGGCTTTTGGATGGAGTGCAACCGTAGAAGGTATCAAAACTAGTCAACTAAGATTTATATTATTTTGGCTAATATAAATAAAAATGTAAGAGATAGAGCAAAGAATGAGACCTTCCCAGACAAATGTTATTTTGGCTACTATGTCGAGACTTCCCACCTCAATCTTTTCGAATTATTAGCTCTATTTGTAATGCTAGGGAATGCATTTAAGCTGTTGTTCTTAATCTGCTTTATAATATTGACATTTTACACAAAGGAAAAAGGGAATTTATATTCAATGCCGAAGGCAAAAATATCTTCTACGCTTTCATGTCGACTATTAGAGTTGATTAGGGAGGTCTATAGAATATTTTCCTATGTTAGAGATAATTATGGTATTTATGCTAGTTATCTATCTTGTTTAAGATTGCATGTATATTGCATGCATATCTTCCTTTAATTGTGCATATCATGATTAAGATATTATCTTGGAATAATTATCTAATGAAGCCTATAAATGGGCTAGTGTATTCTTCATTAGTACATACATACATACATACATACATACATACATACATACATACATACATACATACATACATACATACATACATACATACATACATATATTTATCAAAATTTACAAAAATTCCCTAATTTTATTTTTTGCATTATTCTTATCTTCGTCATTGTGATTATTCATTTAATAAATTACAGAATGGTAGAAGAGAACTCATCTTGTGCAATGCAGATTAATCCAGGGTGTTGTCGAAATAAATTGCGATGGCTCAGGCTGGATTGATCAACTTGGCACATCCGTACTGGATGAACATTGAATATTCCTAGCAGTTTATGTCGCTTTTGTATCTGAGTTTCTTTACGGTATCGGATTAATCTCATGATCATCGAGTCATGACAATTCTCTTATGCGCCGCAACAAGGAAATTAGAGGTAGAGGTGATCTTGCTCAAGGCGGCTTGATAGGCATGCACATCGATCTTCTGAGCGGGCTCAGGTGATGTATTTCGCTTCGATGGGCAGTCTTGGGTCGGCCCCGAAAGTAGTTTCTATTTTTAGACTAATGAGATTAAACACGTTCTATGAATCCTTGTTGGGCCCGACTCGCCCAAAACCGTTTAGTGTTTCAAAGAACACTTTAGTGTCAAGAGTAAGCAATGTTCTATGCCTGTTCACATGTCCAATCCAAGTTGGTTCATTGAAAATGGCGTAATTACAAATCCGAGGCCTCTGAAGATGGCTGGAAAGTAAGTTAAAAAAAAACAATAATGTCGTAAAACCTATAATGCCAATTTTATCACCAAGCAAAACATAAGATAATTCTCTAGGAGGCTACAAGTAAACCGTAGTATCCAAATGCTTCACTATGCCAACATTAGCAAGCATATCACCAGACCAATTGCCTTCCCGAAAAATGTGATGAATTTTGAATTCAAGATGAGCTCAATAGCCTTATGATATCCTTAAATAATGTTGGGTCAGTGTTATTTGCTACTCTCTCTGGGTTAACAAATTCAGTAATAATTTTGGAGTCCATCTCAATCAGTATCCAAGGTATAATTAGATGTTGAGTCTTAACCCACTCGGTTATCTCCTTATTAGGGATTCTTAGACGTACTTAACATGTCATATAGAGCATCAACTTTATTGAGTGACTTCTTGTTGTCCTTACTTAGAACTATTAGATCGTTCACTTCACAACCCTTAGGCCCTCCTCTCTGTCTGCCATTGAAGATTCATTTTCATGCCCAAGCCCAATTTTATCATAGGTCTTTAGTTGGAAGAGGCCGCCATTAGGATTTGAGTGTCTTCGGGATGTTCAACTCACCGCCTAAGAGATGATTTTAATTAAATCATTGTCAAAAAGTGGCCTGAATTATTTTAGAATAGATATGATCATGGGTCTGGCCTTTTTTTTTTTTTTTTTTTTTTTGGTTTTTTTAATATAATTATTTGAGCTTTTAATTTTTTAATATTATTTAAATTTAAAGTTTCCACGTTAACATTTTTCATTAGACAAATTAATCATGTCGACGAATAGACTCGACTGTATCAATTTAACAAATTTTAAGATTTCATTGTACTTTTTAAAAGTTTTAAGAGATAATTAATATATTTTAGTAATGATTTTTAAGGACTTGTAATGCATAGATTCCCCACTAAAATAAGCTGCCAGATTGGGGAAGATTATCCACCTGAAACGGGAGCCACTGGACACGTGGCGATCAAATACTGGAGGGAACAATGGCTGAGGTGGAAGTGCTGGACCATGCGATATTGTTCTCGCCGAGGGAACCGAACTTTGAAGCGTTGACCGCTTGGACGCGGGAAACAGACGCCGCCTCTCGTTTTCCGAAAAGCTCCCTGAGAAAACCGGGTAGACGAGCAAGCTCTCACTCTCCCATGGAAGCGCCGCTCCTGATGCTTCGTCCCCTGCATTTATACTCCCAGCACGCGCTCAAAGCTCCCGACTCGATCATCACCACCCATGGAAGCAATTCCACCGTCGCATCGCCGAGTCTCTCGGAGCTGAGAAACGGACGCGGAGGAGCAACGACATGTCGAGAGCCCTCCGTGACGTGGTCACCAGAAGACGCGTGTATCAATGGTGGGATCGCGTGAGGCCAGCTCCCGAGGACCCAATTGCCAGCGTCAGCGAGGCCTCCCTCTTTGACGCGAGCCGAACAAGATCAAGATCAATCTGCGAGCGACGACATGTCGAGAGCTTACGGGGATGAAGAAGGCAAGCTTGTTGTGCTTCGGTGCGAGAGGAATGCGGAGGCTAAAGTTGCGGGTAGCGAATTCCTGGGAGTTCTCAATTTATGCCTTCTCTCGATAACCGCCCATACTTTGTTTCCCATTCTTGATTCAGTTGATTGTGAAGTGACAATTTAATCCGTTTAATTCTTATAACGAGATCTGTTTTCGTTTCTTCTTTCATTGATGGAAAGAGATTTGATGAAATTCTGCTAGAAATCCTCATCAAGCAGTAGCACCTTTGGAAGCTTTCTTAGTAGGATATTCCACATGCACACTTATCAAATTGAGGTAGTGATTTCAAGCAAAAGTATCAAACGGTTTAGAAAGAAAAGAAAAACAGGCAGGCATTAGCTTTACCAACTTTCCCTAAATCTCTGGATTCACACAGTCACTTTCCTTCCGATGTTGCCTCGTACCCGCCATACAATCAACCCCCAGGATCAGATCACATCCAGACACTGCGTCGCCTTCTCCACATTACGCTTAGCTCCCCCATCTTTGACCCGACGCTCACTTTGCTAAGATGGTCAGGCTTTCGTTCGCGCAATTCTTCATCGCGGCCCTCGTTTTTTCAGGTTTTAATACATGAGTTTTTCTGTGGCGATCTTGCTTTGCAAGACGTGAAGTGAGTCAAGTCACTATAAACTGCTTTGCTACTGACTTTTCTTGGTCGATGGGAAATTGCAGCCATGTCCGTGTGGCCTCATGCAGAAGCAGAGAAGTTGTGCAACGAGGTCATAGGATTCGAGAAGTGTACCATCCAGGCTTGTACGGAGAAATGTAGGAAGAGCCACGGTGACTTTTTCCGCCTAGCGAACCGCGAGCAAGACTACTTCCGCCCGGAGAAAATCTGCGACTGCTACTATCACTATTGAGGGCTTCAGCGCGCTCGCCACAATCTGCTTTACCCCATAATAAGGCAAATCAATTGACTTGCCACTTGAATTCTTGAATTGATCAAATAATATTCGATCTCTAGTCCTTGTTTCTATCTCTTGATTTCTCATTCAATATTGATATGATTACCCTGTGAATATGGTCAATTACAATCTGGATTTTTGTCATTCCTAGAGAAGATAATTAACGGCACAGCTATTGTTGGCAGAATTGATTAACAGATTAACATCCCTGATCTAGTTAATGGCATATAGCTAGTGTTGTACATTTTTTCTTGTCGACACGAGACCTCGATTTGAAAGATAAAAACACTTTACATCTCTTTTCATCATATGAGAATTGCAATGATGTAATGTGACAATATAGACTAAAGATTTTCTTTTTCCATTGGAGAAGGATTAATAATGGCCCAACACTCAATAGACTATGTTAAATGTGGGGTTTTGTTGGCTTCTAGATCAATATTGTGAGAGTATATTATATGACAGAATATTAAAAATAGTTCGATCAAGATATAAGTCATGATCACTTTAGAATTTATTGGCATGTACTTTGTTAAAAATAATTAGGATAATTCTTTAAGATATTTCCCTATATCTTCCTTGGTGGAATATCCTACTAATAAAGCTTCCAAAATTCTTTCTTAGGAGGATATTCCACATGCACACTTGTCAAATTGAGGTAGTGATTTCAAGCAAAAGTATCAAGCGGTTTTGGAAAGAAAATAAAAACAGGCATTATCTTTACCAACTTCCCCTAAATCTCTGGATTCACATATTCACTTTCCTTTCAATGTTACCTCGTAATGTGACCTCGTACAAGCAATATAATCAACCCCCAGGATTAGATCCCGAGACTCACTTAGCTAAGATGGCCAAGCTTTCGTTCGCGCAATTCTTCATAGTCGGCCTCGTTCTTTCAGGTTTTTATATATGAGTTTTTCTGTGGCGATCTTGCTTTGCAAGACGTGAAGTGACTATAAACTGCTTTGCTACTGACATTTCTTGGTCGATGGGAAATTGCAGCCTTGTCCGCGTGGCCTCATGCGGAAGCAGAGAAGTTGTGCCATGAGGACTTAGGATTCGAGAACTGTACCAAGCAGGCTTGTGTAGGGAAATGTAAGAGCAGTCACGGCGACTTATTCCGCGAGGCGAACTGCGAGCAAGACTACTTCCGCCCCAGGAAATTCTGCGATTGCTACTATCACTGTTGAGGGCTTCAGTGCGCTCGTCACAATCTACTTTACCCCGCAATAAGGCAAATTATGTCTTGCCACCTGAATTCTTAAGTTGATCAAATGATATTCAGTCTCTTGATTTCTTATTCAACATCTCTAAGATTACCCCATGAAGATGGCCGATTGCAATTTTGTCATTCCTAGAAATGATAATTAACTAATATAAGGCACGTCCATCAAGATAAGAATTGATTGATAGAAGAATAATTTTAATCAAGTTAATGGCACTTAGCTAGTGTCGCCCCTTTTTTTTTTCGCTGGACATGAGACCTCATTTAAAATCTGATCATACTTTGCATCTCTTTTCATCATGAGACTTGCAATAATGTGATGCGACAATACAAGACTCTAAAGATTTTCTTTTTTCATTAGAGAAGGACTAACAATAGTCCAACACTACCACCGCCTGTGGTGGCCCAGTTGGATAAGGCTCCCATGATCCTTTGCATGGAGGAGAGGAGTTCGAATCCCGCTGGCGCACGGGATCTTAAGTGTGACGTCGGGGTGGTGGATGCTAGCGTCACCCCGGGTTTTACCTCGCCGGCTGCCGGCTGTTCGGGGGTTCCCGGGTCACCAAAAAAAAAAAAAAAAAAAAAAAAAACAATAGTCCAACACTCAATAGATTATGATGTGGGGTTTTGTTGGCATCTAGATCGTGATTGTGTGAGTATATGACAAAATATTAAAAATAGTCTCGATCAAATTTGGATGTCATATTGGCATGTACTTTATTAGAGATATTTAGGATAATTCTTTGAGATATTTTCCTATATTAGATATAATTAGAGTATTTTTATTAATTTTTTGTAACTTTCAAAATTGTGTGTATATCTCCCTTTATTTATGCATATCTTAATTGATATATGTTAGCTTAGATAATCATCACATAAAACTCAGGATGACATATTGAATTTTATAGAAAACCCAACAATTCTTTCTTCTGTATTATTATTCTTGTCTAAAAATTCGACTTTCATTTAGATCAACAAAATGCCGGAACCCAACATATAAATATCTGCATGCGAGTTCATATAAAGATTTTTTTGGTAATTATATATATGTATTTGAAAATACTATAATTTTTGTTCAGTGATCCAATCCAACCCAACCTTGGAAACAAACTCCAATTTTCACTGGATTCTTCGCGTTCAAGCCTAAGAGTAAATTTAAGAAGAATCGACACTCTTCGGGAGCTTTCGTGTCGTTTCGACACTTCGCCATGTGTTCGATATGCTTTGACACGTTTCAACACGCGGTCAACAAGTGTCGGAAAATTTGACATGTGGTCAACTCTTCCCAACACGATCTGATACGCAAGTTTGAAATTCCGACACGTGATTCCGACACACATCTGGTCAATTTCAAAAAAATTTCAATACTTAAGGGGTCAAAATATAAATATATGAAAAAATAATGAAAATAACAAAAATAAAAGAGAAATAAGAAAATTCTCACTCTCAAGTTTCTCACTTCTAAGTTATGACCTTTCCGTGAATGACGATGGAACGCCCCTCTTCTCGCCGGCGTCGCTCCACCGCCCTCGCGGCTCGCCCCACCAACCGCCGCAACCACCTCCTCCGCAAACGAACTCACCCCCACCTCATCTCCGCTAGGTGTGTTTTCGTTTCTCGGAGGGTCGTTTGTTGTGTGCAAACTTATGCGACTATGTTGTTTGACGGCCCTTTCTAGGAGATCGCATGTTGTTGTGTGGTTGCATCTGGGAAAAATGTTGGACAAGGTCGACCTTCGCCGTGAGGAGTCAGATTCGATTGGAACTTGGAATTTAAGTAGTTTCGTTACTTTTAGAATGAGACCTGGTTAGGAAATTCCATCTTTTTGCTAGTTTGGGATTAGTGATTTCATGACCCAATTATGAGTAGTTGGCTTGGCTCGTGATCAGAAATATTGATAAAGATGAAGCAAAAGTGACCCAGTATTTGTATGATTGATAGATTCGTGAAAGCAGACTTAAAGTTGTGATTTTTTTTTTGCTTCTTTCCGGCTCTCGCATTTTCCATGGCCAATTTAATGATTTCCTCTTCTTTTGGTTGTACTTTGAGAGTTATTGTCCTGATTTTCATCTTTCTCGAACCTTGTTTTTCAGAGGAGCTCTAAGTTAGTCTTTATCAAGAACTTCGAACTTTGTCTAGGACTATAAAAAATCTCACTAATTTCCAACGAGTGTAAGAAAATAGGACATGTTCTTTCAAGTTTACTCTTTTGTGTTTGCAATTGTTGAACTTCTCGTTCAATCTCTATCAAATTAAAACAATGAAGGATATTAACAAATGTTGGATTAATATTTTTAGTATAAATTAATTTTATGCTCTTTTTATTATTTATTTATTTATTTGTGTATTTATATATAAAGATATATATTTGACATATAACGTGTTGAATTTCTATTGAGCCAGCTGATTAAAACAAAAAAAGGAAATTTCAGTGACTTTCCAAACGAGGGTTTCGATTATAGGGTTTCTCCGACTCTTCCAACATCAGCTTTTCTCGTATTTTTGCGGGTAAGAGTTAGAGAGTTTGTCGGAGTTCACTTTTTCTTTGAGTTCATGTCGTTTTGTTATTCCCTGGGCCTTATTACGTCTTTACAGAAGATGAATAAACCCGGTGGAGTAAACAAGGTAACCCGACTTGAACCAGTCTGCTTCAAAGAGAGAGCGGAATTTATTCCTCACCTTGCTCAAATGTCATGATAACCAACCTGAACCAGTCTACGCTTCTTTTTTCAAATTTAATTGGATGAGCCGTCGATGGGCAACTTGGGCTATTCAAACTTTTTAGTATAATGATTTCTCAAAGCACTTTGTATTTACACTCTTTGGTTAATGCATTAAGGTAACGCGAGTCACTTGCCAAACCCATGATCATATCTATTCTAAAATAATTCAGGCCACTTTTTGACAATGGTTTAATTAAAATCATCTCTTAGACGGTGAGTTGAACCTCCCGAAGACACTCAAATCCTAATGGCGGCCTCTCCCAACTAAAGACCTACGATAAAATTGGGCTTGGGCATGAAAATGAATCTTCAATGGCAGACAGAGAGGAGGGCCTAAGGGTTGTGAAGTGAACAATCTAATACTTCTAAGTCAGGACAACAAGAAGTCACTCGATAAAGTTGATGCTCTATATGACATGTTAAGTACGTCTAAGAATCCTTAATAAGGAGATAACCGACTGGGTTAAGACTCAACATCTAATTATGCCTTAGATACTGATTGAGATGGACTCCAAAATTATTATTGAATTTGTTAATCCACAGAGAGTAGTGAATAACACTAGTCCAACATTATTTAAGGATATCATAAGGCTATTGAGCTCATTTTGAGTTCAAAATTCATCGCATTTTTTGGGAAGGCAATTGATCTAGTGATATGCTTGCTAATGTTGGCATAGTGAAGCATTTGGATACTATGTTTTACTCGTAGCCTCCTAGAGAATTATCTTATGTTTTGCTTGGTGATAAAATTGGCATTATAGGTTTACGGCATTTTTTTTTTTAACTTACTTTCCAGCCATCTTCAAAGGCCTCGGATTTGTAATTACGCCTTTTTGAATGACCCAACTTGGATTGGACATGTGAACAGGCATAGAACATTGCTTACTCTCGACACTAAAGTGTTCTTTGAAACACTTAACGGTTTTGGGCGAGTCGGGCCCAACAAGGATTCATAGAATGTGTTTAATCCCATTAGTCCAAAAATAGAAACTACTTTCGGGGCCGACCCAAGACTGCCCATCGGAGCGAAATACATCACCTGAGCCCGCTCACAAGATCGATGTGCATGCCTGTCAAGCCGTCTTGGGCAAGATCACCTCTACCTTTAATTTCCTTGTTGCGGCGCATAAGAGAATTGTCTTGACTCGATGATCATGAGATTAATCCGACACCGTAAAGAAGCTCGGACACAAAAGCGACGTAAACTGCTAAGAATATTCAATGTTCATCTAGTACGGAAGTGCCAAGTTGATCAATCCAGCCTGAGCCATCGCAATTTATTTCGACAACACCCTCGATTAATGTGCATTGCACAAGATTAGTTCTTTTCTACCATTCTGTAATTTATTAGATGAATAATCACAATGACAAAGATATAAGAATAATGCAAAAAATATAATTAGAGAATTTTTGTAAAACTTGATATACATATATATATATATTAATGAAGAATACACTGACCCATTTATAGGCTTCATTAGATAATTATTCCAAGATAATATCTCAATCATGATATGCACAATTAAAGGAAGATATGCATGCAATATACGTGCAATCTCAAACAAGATAGATAACTAGCAAAAATACCATAATTATCTTTAACATAGGAAAATATTCTATAGACCTCCCTAATCATCTCTAATAGTCAACACGAAAGCATAGAAGATATTTTTGCCTTCAGCATTGAATATAAATTCCCTTTTTCCTTTGTGTAAAATGTCAATATTATAAAGCAGATTAAGAACAACAACTTAAATGCATTCTGTCGTGACCCAATTTTTTCGGGTGTACCACCTAAAACTAGGTTGATGGACTACTAAATCTTTAAGCCTAGCTCGAGCTCTCCCAAGCCCATATCAAATCGCGACTTAGGGTTATGCAAAAGATTATTATCTAGGAGTCGCCACTAATCGGTTTAGGGTAGGTCGATTAGACACCTAAGTAAAATAACGGGAGGATTATTTTACTCCTACGAACTAGAGATTTTGGGTACGGGGACTTGGTTATACTAGACTATCCTAGTGTCCTTTCGGTACCATTTCTTTTTAATTTTAAGAAAATGTTTGGCAATTGAATTGATTTTAATTTAGCTTCCTAACGTATACAGGTGCGCATACCACCAATTTAACACTCAAGAAAACAATTAAATAATGCAAAACATACTTAAAGTAACGAAAGCATCTGCGTTGTTAGATTAGAATTCATATAGATAATTCTAGATATGATTTCTAATTAATAAGCAATCAATTTTTTGTTTTCACTTTATTTAATGAAAATCATGCGATGCATGTTAATAATCTAATATGACATGACGACATGACCTAAACTATATGACATGAAAAAATGCAATAATTAAATGCAATCTAAATGATCTAATTATAATGACATGCAATGCGATGTAAGGACATACAAAATTATTTAAACTAAAATGACATGCCTCATGCAATTTAATATGCAAACTATATGTCACGCGACATTTATTAAATGACTTAGTCTAATGACATTAAAGTTCTAATTAAATGAACTTAATAAAAACTAAATGACATGTATTTGATATTTCTATTTTTTGAAAATGCAATCTATCTTAAAAATTGAAATTAACTTATGCAAAGACAAATTTTGTATTTTCTTTCATGGAATTCGAATGCAAAAATGATCTAGTTAGATTAAAGTTCTATCTAATTTAAACTAAGAATTAAGTCAAATTAAATCCTAATTTAAACTAAAACATGATCTTAACCTAACATGCAATCTATCTAATATGCAATGACGTGCGGAGCATGCCCTAATTCTACATGACATATGCATGATATTTTTTTATTTTTATTTTATTTTATAAAATTCGAAATTTAAGATTGCCAAATAATTAAACGTGCAACTAACACCCTAAATGAATGCAATCTATATTCTAGATATGCAAAATAACAAGAAATATTCTAAAACCAACTGAAATCCTAATTCAAATATCTTTTGATTTTTCTTAGTGATTTTCTAAAACAAGCATTAAATCTAAACAAACAAGATATTCAACAAATAAAGGATTAAAATAAATGAAAAAATAACCCGTTATCTCACGGGTCAAATTAACGGTTACTTTTAACCCTAAACATCAGACAAGAAATCAAAATAATTAAAAATCAGATCCGAAATCTTACGGATCAAATTAATAATTAAATTAATTCAATAATTAATATATTATAAACAAACCCCAAAAAATTATCATAATTAAAAAAAATGACCCGACGTCTTACGGGTCAAATTAAATAATTACAATAACTTTAGGGACAATTCCTATGGATAATGCCTATAATAATTATAACCTAAAAGTCACCTCACGATATTCAACTTAAACAATAATAATAAAACTAACTAAAAGTAAAGTAAAATAATATAAAGTAAGAAAAATAAAAATAAAAGAAAAATAAACCACCTAAGGAAAATGGAGGGCAGCATGTTCGTTGGCGGCAAGGGGGTTCGCCGGCAGCGGTTGGCGCGGAGCAGGGTGGTGTGGCGGCGATCGGTGCGGTGGTGGGCGGATCGCGGAGCTCGCGGGTGAGGACGCGGGATCGAGCTGCGGAAGAGTCGCGGGCCGGCGTGGGTCGCAGGTCGCCGGATCGGGGCTCGGGGTCAAAGGTTCGTCACTCAGGCGTGAGGCGGGAATCGTCGGGATCTCTAGGGGGCGAACGTTGGTCGCTCGGGCGGAAGTGCGAGCTGCAGGAGCATCGTGGCCAGGTTGCAGGCGGAAGGGCTCGCAGATGGAGGGCTGGACGGCTCGGCGACGGACTGGTGCGGGTCGCCGGCAAGGTGGGGCCGACGGTGATGGATGCCCAGTGACGTTACGAGCGGCTGTGGGGCAGAGAAGATACGGAGGAGACGGGCAGTAGTGCCATGAGGGCTACTGGCGCGCCGGCAATGACGAGGGAAAACGGCGGAGCGGGGTTCAGGTGCGGCGGGCTTCGGCGTCGATCGGGAGGCAGGTTGCTGAATAAGAAGAACGGGAAAAGTTTTTTTTTTTTACATTTTACTTTTCCATTTCCTCTCCCCCTCTGCAGCCGCACACCTCCTCCCTTTTTCACTGTTGCTGCTGTCCTTTTCTGCCTTCTGCTTTTCCTCTTTTGCTTTTTCCACTTCTCCACGCACGGACGGCTTCCCTCTTCTTTCTTACTTTTTTGATCTTTTTTGTTCTTTTTCCTTTTTATTCCAAAGAAAACCAAAAGCGCCCCCCAACCCCCTTTATAATCTTTTTTGTTCTTTTTCCTTTTTATTCCAAAGAAAACCAAAAGGCCCCCCACCCCCTTTATAAATGAACTCGTACGCACCTTTTATAGCAAAACAAAATGCGATCTTAATAAAATATTTCGAAAATCGCCTATAACCTCCGAATCACAAAAATCCTAATCTCATCAATATTCTCCTCCGATTTCCTTATCTATTGATAAAGATAAGATTATAATGCGATTTCTTTAATTTTCAAAAATCATCATAATATCGCAAAAAAAAATCTTGATTTTTCAATAGATAATTAATTAAAAATAAAGACGGGCTTGGGTTAATTTTCTCCTTTCGTGGGCTTAGCCCGGCCTGCCGAACTAAAGCTCAGAAATACTAATTCGAAACCATCCACCACCGGTCCTAAAAATAAAAATACAAAACATGTAAAATAAATGCATCTAAAATCATATGCTATGCAATTGAAAATTTTTTTCGAGGATAAAATTAACCCCTAATTTTTATGCAATAAATAAATACTTGGGTACCAAAATTTAGGTGTCAATACATTCCCTAGCATTACAAATAGAGCTAATAATTCGAAAAGATGGAGGTGGGAAGTCTTGACATAGTAGCCAAAATAACATTTGTCTAGGAAGGTCTCATTCTTTGCTCTATCTCTTACATTTTTATTTATATTAGCCAAAATAATATAAATCTTAGTTGATTGGTTTTGATACCTTCTACGGTTGCACTCCATCCAAAAGCCATATAGGGTTGCCAGAAAGGATGCTTTGAGGAGTTTTGCTGCCAAGTCTTTACCCTTTGTTGCTCTAATAATCCATTGAAGTTTCTCATTCTATCCTCCCAGAGGACGCCTAATCCCATGTTGTGCAAGGATAATGCGCAAAATGTTACCTGTCCACCCACATTGGAAAAATAAATGAGTTTTGTCTTCAGTACTGGCCTTACAAAAGTTACATTGGATATCGACAAAAGTCATCCATTGGTCGATGATCTCTACTGTTGGTATTCTGTTTCTACAAATGAGCTAGCTAATAAAATCGTATTTACTAATTTCGGTGGACCAATTAGGTTATACCACTCCACAACCAGTCCCAAATGTTTGAGTTCATCATAAATTTCTTGGCAACAATACCCTAAACTATGGATTATCAACGTTAGAATAGGTGACAATTTAAGGAGACGTCATCAACTCCAAGCCATACTTGCCCTAATGTTGATCACAATAATTGGAGTGCCTCTGCATTGGGTGGTGTGAACCCATATACTTCGAAGGGAATGGACAATTAATGAGGTTCCATAACATGAGGCCTAACAATACTTTGTTCCATAATTCAAATCGAGCAATCCTAATCCTCCTTCTCTTTTAGTTAAGCAAACAACTTGCCATGCCACCTTGTGCGATCCATGGTTTATTGCATTACCTGCCCAAAAAGATTGACAGATCCTCTTATTTTCCTCGTATTTGGTTTGCCTTGGAAGTAAGAACATTTGCATCCAAAAAGTGCAAATGGAGATGATGACTGATTTTGCTAATTGAGAAGACCTGCATAACTCATATGCTTCATGCCCAAGCTTTCAATTTTCTTAAAAAGTCTCGTTAATAAGACTTTTACAATCTATGTGAGTGAGTCTTCTAAAGAGGAACACCCAGGTGTTTGATAGGGAGAGCATTTGAAGAAAAAGGCGAGTGGTCTAGTGTAAGGAGCTTCCAATCTTCGTTAACCCAGATAAAAAGATTTAAGGGCATCAACAAGGGAAAGGACGGAATCTACATCTCCATAAGCAAATAAGAACAAATCGTTGACAAAGCATAAGTGGGTAATCCGTTGCATTTCGCAGTGCCAGTGATACTTGAAAGCAATAGGAGCAACTTTCGCACTTATAATTCTATTAAGAAGCTTCATAACTAGAATTAAGAGGTATGGAGAAAGAGCATCACCTAGTCTTAACCCATTAGTATTATTAAAACTGCCGGCCTGTTTCGCCATTGAAGGTCACTAAAAGCCTTTGTGTAGTGATGCATTCAGTTATCGGATCAACCAAGTATTAAGGTGTATTTATAGCTTTGAGCATCCCAAGAACTACATCCCATTTTACCATGTCATAAGCTTTCATGAGATCAATATTTATGGCCACTTGTTTACCTTTGTCTCCCTTATGGTGGTTGCGTAATAGATCTTGGCACAATAGGATGTTCTCCAGATCCGTCACAAAGTGATGAAAGTTGAGGTCAACGATCGACGGAAGCACACAACTTATTTGCTCTTCAAGCCACTTAGGTATGATCTTGCATAGGACATTAGCATGAAATGGTCTAAACTCCTTGAGGTAGGATGGGTTTATACCTTCGGTACAAGGGAAATCAATGTGGTATTTATAGATTTAAATATTCAATGTGAAATTTATAGATTTAAATATTCTTTTTGATGAGATGAAGTCCATGACATCTTCCTCAATCTCCTACCCTATGATGGGCCAAGCACATTTGTAGAATAGACTATTAAAACTATCTGGACCCAGAGCTTTGAAGTTGCTTCATTTAAGACTGAGGAAATCTAATCTCTTAAATGCCGGAAAAATAACAAGAGCATTGACCTCTTCATGATGATAACTAGATTCCTGAGGAGCAACTGTTATGTACTTCAGCAACTGTTATGTACTTCAGAAATATTACTCTCCATTCATGATGCGAATACATAGAACACACATGTCAAATCTCGCATTTCCAAGAGCTTAGGTGCCTTATGATTAATCATTATCTAGCATTGGATATTGATATCATCATATTCAATTGATGCCCCATGAAATAGACTAAAACGAAGTTATCATTACACCCAAGAGCACCAAGTTATTAGACTTAATTCTCAATCATCTTGAAAGGTTACAAGACTAAAAGATTAAATAAAGAAATAAACGTCTCCAAAAGAACAATAGCCAAGATTAAAAAAAAAAGAAAAGAACAATAGCTAGGATTAAAATCAATTGATTCTTCTACAATTCATCCTGATTTGACCAGTGGACCCGGTGAGAGGGCTAAGGCCACCCATCTTGACCATGGTCTTGGCAAAATCTTTCTAGAACGAGCCTAAGTTCTTGCTGTAGGCAGTCACTTGAGCATTCGTCGAACCTTCACTGAACAATTGCTGGTCCGAATGAAGCAAACCCTTTTGGCTCACCAAGTTGGTGAAGTAGGCATTGTCGAAGGATGTCGGGCTGGTGACGTCAAGAGGGGAGAGGTTATTGTCACCTCCCGAGCTAGGGCAATTGGCTTTTAAAGTTGTGGCGAATGACGAGTCTATGTTGTTCTCGTTGTAAAGTCGGGCTCGGAATGTCACGCACCTGGCTTGGCCTATGGTGTGGGATCCTGAGAGGGTTACCATTTCTTCGGCAGTGAAGCCTTTGTTAGAGAAAGAAGTGATTAGGGCACTAAGATTAAGAGTTGGAGCTGGGAGGTCAGTATTAGCAGTGTTTAGGCTCGCCGTGGTTGAATCTCTTCTTCCTAGTTGAACTTGCCAGCTCTGTCCCCCCAACTAAAAATTAAATTCAATGAATCCACGTAAGCTTAGGAAACTCAAATTTTCTTCATATTGATTCAAAAGAATATTATGAGAGATCAATAATAAAATTACATTCTAAGAAATCTCGAAAGTTGGGTGCTTACTTCGACGACGGAGTCTCTCGCAACAATGGCTAAGATATCGGCGCATGAGACGACGCCGGGGCACAAGTTTTCCACTTCCGACTTGATGGTGTCAACCACATCGAATCCCCTCAAGGAGTTCAAGTTGGGAAACGCCGTCTTCTCCCCAGTGAAGTTCGCAGTGTCATCCAGTAGAATTGATCCATCGCAACCCTGTAAAAAAAATTTAAAAAGAACATCAATATTTCATCTTATTAGGTTTACAAGATCTAACGAAGCAGAAAGGATGCTCTAAATATTGAATTTATGAGGAAACAAAATGGTTTTTTTTCCCCTTACGAACAATCGGAAAGAAATGTTAAAAGATAGACGTTTCCTTAAAAGATAAGGGGAAGAAAAGACGAAGTTAGAGACACCAAGTTGGCAGGGGTGTGCTATCGTCAGCTCAATGTCTGTTTTTTCTTAATTTAATGGAATCGTTGGCCCTTGTATCTCAGTTGTTGCAGTATTCCTTAAAGATTCGAATTTCAAAATGTTGGTCACATCTTTTTCTACTAAACGTGTTGTACTCACTTATGTATGTGACATGCGTGGAATTATATAACCAACGCAAGATAATAAAAAGGAAAAAAAAACAATGTTGTTTGGCAACTCTTCTAACATCGGACGTGAAAATTGTTTTTAGCGAAGCAGGCATGGATGATCAATTGAAAATACACATAAAGGAATAATCAATGTATGGATCGGGAATGAAGTAAAAACTTGCACATAAAAGAACATGCAATACATGCACAAAAGGATGAAAATGGACGTGGAAGTGAAAAACATAGAGCAGATTGAGAAAGCGAATGAGACTTGCATTGACGAAGCAATCATGGAAGTGAAGACGGAGCAAGGATGCTCCCATGCGAGACTCATTGGCCACTGCCGATTTCACGGCAGATCTAATGGTCTGGAGTGCTTTCGGGCACCCTTTCTCGTAGTAATCTTGGTTAGACAACTGTGCCAAGGCGGATCTCGACGTGATCACGCAAACAAAGAAAAGGAAGCAGATTTTCAGGGCTGTATCGAAAGCCATGACTAAAGGACTAGTCAGATGGGAAAGAGAGACAAGGGAGAGATCTCGCAAATGTGTCGTGTCTTGGTTTGGCTTCTTCATGAACTTCAGCATGTAGTATTTATAGGAAAATTACAGTACTTTCGACTCTTAATTCTTAAAGTTTTTCAAATTGGTTTTGGAGGTCAACACACCATGTGTGGAAGAACAAAACGAGTGAATTTAAAATAAATAAATAAATAAATAATTGGGGTAAGAACGTATGTGCCTTCTAGCTTGAAGCAAAATACATCCTTGAGATTGGTGAAGCCGTGCCGGTGATTAATCATATCTTAATCAAAAACATGTTAGCGCCGGGCTGTCATATGTGAAATTGGCCAGAATAGTTGACAAGTGAAAATGCCATTAGCAACGAGGAAGCTGCTGGTGATCATTAATCAGAATGAGACGTTGATCATTTTCGTGATGATTCGATCCATTGGGAAAATAGTCCATTAACCCATGACTTTAGTCGAGTATATTTATATTTTTAAAACTTAGGTAGAAAATTGATGACAGGTTGGCTTTTAATTTAGTAAATCTAAATAATGAAGTCAACGGTTTATTTATTTATTTTTCATTCATTTTGTGCGGACCCAATCATGGGATGACATAATTAATGTTCCAAGGTTAGTTTAGGTATGCCAAGAACAAGAACTTTTCTTCAGAGTCTTTTTGCTTAATTAAGTGAAGTTGCATGCAATTCCCCTAAAACGTAAAATCACCTAAATTTAAAGTGATATCTAGGTTGCCCATTAAACTCCTTGTCATTTTTGCCTTTTATGGCACATGTTATAATTAGTAAATCCAACACAACACTTTCCAATGTCCGATGAACCCCAAATCGTGTCAAGCACGTCGAACAAAGCTTGTTTTCTGTCCTTTCCAATGTCCGATGAACCCCAAACAAAAGAAAAAGTCAACTTCGGTGAATCATAGACTTGTTTCCGCGACATCAACTGAGACATTGCCCAACTGGGGAATTCCCGATTGACTTCCATGACATTATTTTTCGTATAAAAAAAGAACACATTAAAGAATCACCAATTGAAAAGAAAAAAAACCCAAAAAAGCAAAATTAATTAGAAAACTTCTTGGTACAACAGCCGAGGATATACCAATGTGGGGATCTTGAGCATGAAGTGGTCGGCCATGTGTACAAGGTATCATCTTCATAGAGAGGTACTCTTTTCGGAGACCTACTTCCTCTCAAACCTCCATTTGTGTGCCTTAGATCATGCGCACATAGCTCTTTAGAATAAAAGCAATAAGTGTTCATTCCAAGAATTTCATTTTCTTTACTAGACCTATGGTACATGTATCTTTACCAATTAACCAATTTCTAAACGCTGGAGTAGATCCTAAAGAGATCCCACTTCCTCATGAATTTATCTTGAATCGGGATCTTTTGGCTCAACTTTATCCCAGTTTTGCCGAGGGAGCAACCCCATTTTTTACCTTGAATTGGTCAAAATATGCGGAATTTCTTACTTTTCGTGGCGGATTAGATCCAGTAACTAGGGCTCTATGGCTTATTGATATTGCTCATCATCATTTAGCTATTGCAATTCTTTTCTTGATAGCAGGTCACATGTATAGGACTAACTGGCGCATTGGTCATGGCATAAAAGATATTTTAGAGGCTCATAAAGGTCCATTTACAGGCCAGGGCCATAAATGAGGCAGGATGAGTGCACATCTATCTATTTGAAAGTTTAAATTACAAGAAATAGATGGTGTTTACATTTTATTTCTAATACACACAAGAAAGATGTTTAGATAATCTTACTCGAACCTTGCTAGTAAAGATGTTTATATATATATATATTTGAAGATGATAGTTTAAAATCAAACAAAACACTGTTTATTTTAAAAGTTTGAACTACTAAAGAATATAGAGTGCGTTTGGTTCAGTATTTCTAATGGGCCCCTTGAGGAAATGTTGGACCGTTTGGTTTAACTTTGAAGCTGGCTTTCAGCTTTCAATTTACTTCAAAATGCCGAAAGCCCAAAGCTAGTGCTTTTAGCATTCCGTCGAATGCTGAAATTATTTTTTCTCTTCCAAAACTACCTTCATTAATTCTTCATATTTCCGATTTTGCCCCTTCTTATTTATTTTTTTAATTGAAAAAGGAGGCAGCCCTTCGCCGGTCCGGGGAAGGGTTTAGTTCAATTTAATATATATATTATACCCATCAAAGCCCATTGCGAAAGTTTTTTTTACCAAACGCACATTCAACTCGAAGTCCATTTGCAAAATTTTTTTACCAAACACAATTGCATTTCCCCAAATAGCTTTGGACTTTCAGTATTTACATTAGACTCAAAGCTCCTTGCAAATGCTGAACCAAACGCAGCCATAATATCTTAACAAATGGGAACCCTTGCGTTATAATGCCATGTCCGAATAAAGTACTGATTGTGGGAATGATATCTTATAAAATCAAGGTTAAAGAGGTTGCATATGAAGCTCTGTTTTACCAAAGACCAGAATTATCATCCAAAACATAAAATTAAAGATAATATTCCTCATTATCTCCATATTAAGGTAATAACATTGGCCAACAAAGGGTAAAAATGTCGACATTGATTTAGTATGAATACTTAATAGAAAATTCACTGTTGAGTAATAATCATAGAGAGAGAGAGAGAGAGAGAGAGAGAGAGAGAGAGAGAGAGAGAGAGAGAGAGAGAGAGAGAGAGAGAGAGAGAGAAGCGAACTAATTTATTATGGGCCAAAACTCACCTAATCTCACAACGGTAGTCTCTCCATATGGAGGCCAAGGGTCTCTCTCCATATGCTTAATTGGATATTCTGCTGAGCCAGCTGACTAGTTAAAAGAAACAAAGAAAGTTTCAGTTACTTCCCAAACGTGGGTTAGAGTTTCTCCGACTCTATGGCGAGTCGGTTGTCAAACTCATTATCAAGTCTATTCTAAAGTAATGTGGGCCACCTTATTGACAGAATTTTAATAAAAATTATCTCTTAGACAGTGACTTGAACATCACAAAGCCTCTTGAATCTTGGTGGCGGTCTCTCCCAATTAATCACATAAGAATAAAATTGGACTTTGGCACAAGGAGTCTTGAATGATAGACAGAAGAGGGCCTTGAAAGGTATGTGAAGTGAAGGATATAACACTTGAAGTTAGGATAACAATAAGTCATTTGGTAAACTTGATGCTCTGGATGGCATATTAAGGATGCCTTACAAACCATAATGAGTTAAACAAGTGGGTTGAGATTCAACATCCAATTATGCCTCTGATACTGAACGAGTCCCAGTAACTCGAAAACATCTTCAGGGGCCTTGATATGTAATTATGCCATTTTAATAACGAGCTTGGATTGGGCACGCGAAAATGCCTAGAAAGCTGCTTACTCTCATTGCTAAAGTGCTTATCGAAACACTTATTTAAGCCTACTTCTGATCGATCGCATGCCCATCAGGCCGTCTAAGGCAAGATAACCCCTCCTAATTACGTTGTTGTGGCGTATAAAAGAACCATCATGACTCGATGACCATGAGATTAGCCCCATACTCCAAAGAAGCTCGGAAGCTAAAAGGCCATAAACAGCTAATAATCCTATTCAACGGTCATTAAAATAATTTTTATTTCCCATTACGTATCTCATTATCTTCCTCATAAATTATTAATTTACGCGCGTAGATCCGGTGAGAAAGTCAAAGAGGTGCGCTCGAACGCAGCCAATGCATGCATGCATGCAGAGCTTTTTAGCGCAGTCCCCACACGCGTGCTTTTGTTTACTGATCCACTTAATATATAAAAATAGCCCACGACAGGATTGGTCGATGTTCATAATGATTTTGCTTGCTCTGCATGTACTCTAGTGGATGCAAAAATTACTCTTACAAAATGCGAAGTGACATCAGATTGAAGATACGATGATTGAGTGTATATTGTACACGACATCACATACTTAACTCGATCATAAGCGAATCAAGTCGCTTATGTTGCCCGTTCATTAATCTTTTTTGCTAAACGTTAGATTGACCTTGTGTGATGCTTTCATGTATTATGAATTGGCATGAATTATGTCTGCGATGGAGATGCAAGACGAGAATCCTTCATGTACTCGTTCTAAGTACCATAATCAAATGAAAATTATAAGTTTAGGATTAGATCACAACAATTTGCCACCAAATTTTATAGCAACTTCAATTGGATCTTATACGTAAGGATCGAACTCATATACTTTTTTTCACGATAGGTATAATTTGTACTTTGAGAACCAAATCGTTGCTTAAGAGACACTCATTTACATGACCCTTATAAGGCTACTTCTACATTGCCAAGGCCTATGGCATGGCAAAAACTGTCAAGGCGCAACATCGCGGCTGACAAAAATCGACCATTGATCCAGTGTTCGTCAATCCAACCGAAATGATAGATCAAGTATGGAAGTGCCAAGTTGATCACTCAAGCCTGAGCCATCGCAATTTATTTTGACGATACCTCGTTTGATCTGTATGGCATTAGGATTTGTTCTTTTCTAAATTACACTCTGTAATTTGATAAAGATATAGTCACAAGTACAACATGAAAGCGTGAGAAAAATCTTTCGCATTGCATATGAAATCCTTAATCACAAGAATTTACATTATTAATGATAATTAGATTACCGAGGAGCAATTGTTGTGGACTACAGAAATATTACTCTCCATTCACGATATCGTATACACATGTCAAGTTTCGTCAATACAAGATCTTAGTTGCCTTAAAATTAATCATTATCTAGCGTCAAACATCGATATCATCATATTCAATTGGGGAAAATTATTCAAAAAGGCCTAAATCTATTGCACTTTTTTGATTCAGTCTTAAATCTTTCAACTTTGCCAATTAAGTCCTAAACTTTTCAACATTTTGTCAATTGAGTCCGTTCAGCTAATTTTGGTCGGAATTTGCTAACGTAAACACCAACCATCCTACATAGCACTGTCGATGCTAATGTGGAAAAATTTTATTATTTTTAATAAATAATCGATTTTTTTTGTATTTTTTATTTCTTTTTCGTCCTCTTTTTTTTTTTCCTTTTCTTCCTATGGCTGGTCACCTAGTCTCCAGCGACCGGCCAGAGGTCACGATCAGTGAGGATCGGCCTCCCCGGCCTCGGACGAGGTTGCCCTCCTTAGGTGGGGCTCGCCCTCGTTAGAGGCCAGCGTGGGTTGGCCTCGAGGGCCTCTGGCGAGGGCGAGCCTCGCTCGAGGTCGGCAAGGTCGCCCCTCGCTAGATCTCGATGAGGGTGACCTGAGGCCGGCAAGGCCGACACTCACCGGTTGTGGCCTCGGGCCGGTCGCCGAAGGCTAGGCGATCAACTAGAGAAAAAAAAAAGGAAAGAAAGAAATAAATAAATAAATTAAAAACGTAAAAATAAATTTAAAATTCGAAAAAATATCAAAAATTTTTTAAAAAATTGTTCACATCAGCAAATTCCGGCCACAATTGGCCAAATGGACTTAATTGGCAAAAAGTAAAAAGGTTTAAGACTCAATTGGTAAAGTTGAAAGGTTTAGGATTAAATTGATAAAAGTGCAATAGGTTTAAGACTTTTTGGACAATTTTCCTTATTCAATTGATGAGCCCCACTTTCTTTCAAGAAAGAATGTAATCCATCATATGA